>CP098271.1:0-1429051 GCA_023658445.1 Epichloe bromicola
TAACCCTAACCCTAACCCTAACCCTAACCCTAACCCTAACCCTAACCCTAACCCTAACCCTAACCCTAACCCTAACCCTAACCCTAACCCTAACCCTAACCCTAACCCTTAAATAATATTCTTATCTTTTTAAAAATATAGGAGAAGTATATTGATTTTTAAATTTTTTGGGGGTCATTGGTTGTGACCAATGCATCTAATATAATAAGATAACAATAATAACTAGCGATACCTAGCTAGTATAATAATTAACTTATAAGTAATCTTAACCGCAGTAATAAATAGAACCCTAATAGAAACAAGCTTTAAGGTTATAAATATAAGGGGGGCTATAAGGTTAGATTAAAGTTTATAATAAACTTTATAGCTACGTTAGCGTAAGAGTTATAGTTTATAACCGCAGTTAAACTTAAATTTGTTTAAGTTTTACTTATAGTATAAATTAATATAATTCCCCCTTTCTCTATAAATATGTTTATTCCTACTCTCTATGCACTCTTCTATCTTATACCTTATAACTTGTACTTACTTAAACATAACTTATTTTAACTTACCTCTAATTAAATCTATTACCACTAGGTAGGTCCTGCGTAACTAATTAACTAATTTACCCCTAACTATTTAACCTATAGCATAGCTAAGGGTAACTAAAAGCTAGGGGCTATAACTACTAGGCTATAGAACCTAAGGGCTATCTAAAAAGCTAAGGAAAATCCTAATTAAAAGGAAATTAAGAAAACAAAAGGAAATATAAAGAAAAGTAAGAAAAGTAAGAAGAAGAAGGGGAATAAGAAACTAGTGAAAAAGGCTAGATATCTAGAAAAGATGTTAAAAAATATAGAGCTTTAATTTAAGTAGTTTTACCTCGTACTCAGGAGGGGTAGGAGAAGTATATTATATATATTAAAGAGGTATTAGAATATATAAGGTTAGTGGAATTATATATAAAACCCTTAAAGTGTTTATTTTACTAGGAGTTAGTAGAATTCCTAGGATTTATTCTATTAGTTAATAGGATTTTAATAAATACTTACTAGGTTAATATAATCTAAGAATAAAAGAAACCTATAAGTTTTAAGGATATATAGTCTTTTCTTAGGTTTTATAACTTTTACTAATAGTTTATTTATAAATACTCTAGGATTATAGTATTTCTTTATATATTAATAAAAGGTAGTTAAAATAGTATTTAGACTAGGAAGTTTATATTTAAAGTAAAGAAATAGCTAGTGTTTAACTAGCTAAAAGATATATTTTTGTAAGTACCTTTTCTCTATTATTATAACCTAAGTTAACTAGTGTGTATTAAGATAAATACTTTAATCTTTATAATAGTAAGGATTTTATCTTAATAGAATAATAAGGGCTATTATTATTTAGTAGCCTTTTAGTTAAGAAAGTTTATAAATACTAAGCGTAATTATAGTATAGCTAATTAAGAGTTACTTACTATAGTAAAGTTATTTAAACACTAGTAATATTATATTAAGGGCAGAGCTTTGTACTACACTGCACTACATACTACACTACACTATATACTACACTACAAGGGAGGTTAAAATACTACATGTAGTATTTGTAGTATTTTGTAGTATTTGTAGTATTTCTAAATTTTAGTTAGCTAATAGCTTATAATAGCTTATACTAGCTTATAATAGCTTATAATAGCTTATAATAGCTTATACTAGCTTATACTAGCTTATACTAGCTTATAATAGCTAATAATAGCTTATAATAGCTTAGGTTTAGCTTATAATAGCTTATAATATTATTAGTGTTAAAGTTTAATAAAAAAAGAATAGAAAATAAATTATATAAACAAAAATATAAGTAAGTATAAGGGATTTACTATAGAAAAAGCTAGACTTTTTAGCTATTTAGTATTTTAAGATTTTTTAAAATATTAATAAAATAAAATAATTTTCTCTTTTAAGTTTTCTTTTAAAATAATAAAATAATAAAATAATAATAATAATAATAATAATAATAATAATAATAATAATAATAATAATAATAATAATAATAATAATAATAATAATAATAATAAAAGTAGTAATAATAGTAAAAGTAGTAATAATAGTAAAAGTAGTAATAATAGTAAAAGTAGTAATAATAGTAAAAGTAGTATATTAGGGGAAAACTAGACTAACTAGGAAAAAACCCCTATTATACACTTATTCCGAGTTATCTTCTAAAGATTCATTAGAAGAATCTTTAGAGCTTTCCTAAGAGGAGTCTTGAGATTCCTCTGATAAAGAGCTATAGTAATCATAAAGCTCTGAATATTGCTTAATCATAAGATTATCCTCTTAGTGCTAATTCTTTAAAAGAATTAATTCCTTAATTGTAGAATGTTTTAAGGAAGTTCTTCTTTTTGTAATAATATTCCCCCTAGTATTAAAAGTACTTTTAATAGCACTAGAAGTAGCAGGAATAGCTAGATATTTTCTAGCAATTATACTTAAAATAGGGGAAGATTTTAGATTATCTTCCTACTATTTAAAGATATTCTCCTATAATAATATTAATAAATTAGAATAATATAATAAAAAATATTAAGGAATTCTAGCTTACCTTATCTTCTTTAGCTTCTAGCTTAGTAAAGGTAGATATCTCGTTTTTTCTGGTTTTTTGAATTAATTTATCTCGTTCGTTAATAAATAAGCCTTTATATAGCTTTAAAGCTAGTTTAGGCCTAGGATAATTAAAGGTCCTAGGCTAACTAGGACCTCCAATTTCTACTTAAAATAGGGTATTTTCTAAGTCTGAATTTTCAGAGCCTAGGCCTTGATTAGCCTAATTCTCTTTATAAGTAGGTAAAAGCCTAGTAAATCTATTAGTAATAATAATAATAATAATAATAATAATATATATTATTTACACTAGATAGCTATCTATATTACGTAGCTATTCCTAGTACTCTAGCTCCTAAGTTAAAAGGGAAAACCCTAAATTAGGAAGAAAAACCCCCTTACGTCTGTTTTCAGGTTAGTGCTAGCCCTATGATAAGCCTACACTACATTAGATACGATCTATTATGGGTGTTTAGCGCTAGCTTATGCTAGCCTTATTCTATAGAAAAGAAAATATATAAGAAATATATAGTAATAAGTATAATAGTCTTTAACTAGTCCTAACCTAGTCCTATGCCACACCTATTTAGTGCCTTTTTACTTCCTTCTATCTTATAGTAAGTTCTAACTTAGAGTGGTAATTTACTTTAGGTTTACTTTCCTACTACCTCCTTTAATGCCTTACTTTTTAGCTATTTCTAGTCTATTACTAGGCTAGACTTCTTGTAAAGTCAGAGCACCTGGTTTCGTTTGCGCATAATAGGGGGCGGGCGGCTTAGAGTTAATGTTAATATCTAGTTCCTCCCCCCTTACGAGTATAAAGAGAGCTCTTCCCCCTGTGGGGTTCTGACCTCTTTTCTCTTCCTTTATTAATCTTCCTATAGGTTCTTTTTTCCCCTTTCTCTTCTTCTAAGCTATTTAAGGCTTCTCTAGCCTAGTGTTAGTTTAATTGCTAATTTTTAGCATAGGAAATAATCAAATTTAATACAATAGCTTTATCTTCTATAAGTAATATCGTGGTTAGTGCTGTTCTAGTGCTGTTCTAGTTCTAATCCGCCTAGGAACTCTTAACTTCGGACCGCTATCCTAGGAAGTCCTTAACTGCGAAATAGTTAGAGCGGGCCCTAGAAAAGAACCTGGAAGTAAGTCATTTCCGGTCCTGTTCCGCACTGATTCCGAGTCTAACCCGGGGTAATAATAATAATAACACTTACGAATTATATTCTTTTTGTAAGTCTTCTAATAACTTTGTACTAGTTCTTGCTTGTAATTTTAGCCTTTCTTGTATTATATCAAGATTTAGCCTTAGGTCTAGTAACATAGCATATAAATATGGCTTATAAAAGTAGTAATTATTATCCATGTCTTGTGGAAAATAATTACTAAGTTTATCTAAGCCTTTATTTATAGAGGCTATAAAGACCTTGCCTTGAGGGTTATAAACCTTCTAAAGTACTAAGTTAATTAATATATAAGTAATAAAGGGAAAAAGGAACTATAGAATAAATACCTGACAAATATAGGCCTCTTGGTCCTCTTTTATATTAATAAGATATTTATATATCCTAATAATAAAAAGTGGGACTAGACCTAAAGTATTATACTTCTGGCTTTAAAGTATAATAGTAAGTTCATAGAAAACCTCTAATATACTACTTAAAGTAGCTAAATCAGCCTATTCTTAAGAAGTAAGCATAGTATCTTTAAGTGAAGTAATATTAGATTCCCTATTTAAAAGAATAATAGCTTCTTTTAATTCTAGGGCAGTATTAATTATTTTATAAGTTGAATTCTATTGTGTTTCATTAGCTATAAATATAAAGGAATTAGTATAAGTATAATACAGTAAATAAATAAAAAAGTAGCTTACATAGAGGAATTCTTGTAATATTGCAATTCTGAGCAATATAACCTTCTTTTTTTGCCTTTTGTAAAGACTTTAACTAAAGTTTATATAATCCTTGGTTATTCTTAATAATAATAGCAAGCCTTTTAACTTTGCCTACTAAACCTATAGAAGTATTAGTATATATAATTATAATAAATTATAATAAATTACTTACTATCTACTAAGGATTAAAATTCTTTAAAATTAGGCCTCTCCTTAATAGAAGAGATATCCTTAGTAGAATAGTAAAGATATTTACTATTCTTAAAGGAATCTAGGTTTTCCTTTGAAGAGGTTAATTTAAAGAATTCAGTTATAATATCCTTTGCAATAATGTCAAAAACATGTGTAATATAACGGATATTATATGGTTTATTAACAATACTATTATAATTCTTATTAATATAAGAACTTATAAAGGTATTATTATTTAACCTATTATCCCTAGTAAAACTATAAAATATTAACTACTAATCCTAATATAATATATAAGATAAATAACTTACCTAAGGATATATTTAGGCTCTAAAGTATAATCTTTAATAAGATTATTAAAGCATTGATGAATATAAGCCCTAGTATGAGAATTTGATAGATATTTAAAGCCTAGAAGTTATAATATTAATAATAATTAGAAAAGGAAAAGGAAAAAGAGAATATTACCTATAAGCTTATATTCTAGCTTAAAAGTAAGGCTAATCTAACTAGCTATAACTTCTAAGTAAGACTTAGAATTTATAGATGTCCAAATATCTAACTGAATAGATATTAGACCTTGATGTTGTAACTGATGTTGGATTTGCTGAATAATCTAATGCTTTGACGAATTATACATAGAACTAATTCTATGTGTAATTGTTCGATGGTTTAGTAAGGAAGCTAGATTATTATTTCTAATATTATTAGCTTTTATTTCTTATTAAGATTAAAGAAATACTTACCTAGAATAATATTCTAGTAATTCCTTAAAAGATTTACTATTTATAATAGTAAAAGAGATATTGTTTTCTAGTATAAACTTAATAACTAGAGTAATAGCCTTTTTAGATGAAAATTCCTCAATAATAGTATTATTTTGAGGCCTTTTCATTAAAAAATAAGAAGTTAAAGAGGCTTGTGTATTAGGTGGTGAATCTTGTTGGATTTCAGGTACTAAGAAATAGTTAGTAAAAGGAAATAATAGTAAATAATAGTAAAAAAATACTTACAAGCAACCTTAAAGGGTTTTTTTTCTTCTAATTTAGAAGTAGCAATCTTAGGATGCTTAGCTTTATAATAGCTAATACTATTAGAAGCTTAAAATCATTTAGCTTTGCATTTAAAGCTATAAGAGCAGCCATTTTGCGTACAAAAGCATATAACTTCTCTCTCTTTATTATATTTAATTTCAGATAACTAAAAATTAAATAAATTATAAGTGAAGATATATGCTTTAGAAATAAACTTATAGCTAGGTTGATTTTCAGGGGTTTTTTCGTATAATCCTTGAAGTCTTCTAGCTTTAACTTAGCTAGAAGACTTAGAATTATTATCCAAAATGTAAGAGGAAGAGTCTGGATTAAATTCAGACATTTTCTCTTAGTGTTATAATTTTCCTAATTTCTTTCCGATTTTTTCTGATTTTTCTGATTTTTCTGATTTTTTTTGAATTTTCCTGATTTTTTCCTGATTTTTCTGATTTTTGTTTTTTTAAGGGGTTTTAGGTTATTTTAAAAAGCAAAAAGATTATAAAAATAAGGGTAAACACTATGTTGCTAGCCTAACTATATAAAGGGTTTTGTAGAGATTTATTTTGATTTACTAAAGGAAAAAGAAAGAGAAAAGAAAGAAAGAAAAGAGAAAGCGGGGGAATACCTCTCTTTTGAAAAAAATTTCACTTGCGTAAGCAAGTGGGTCACATTACGCAATTAACTAAACTAGCCATTTAGATGCATTGTGACCCACCTGGACCCACTTTTTATTATTACTTTAAAAATCCAAATAGTATACCCCTAGTATTTAAATCTAGTAATTCTAGCTGATTTATAGCTTTTTTTACTAATTTTACTAAGAAATAATTAACTTTTATTATTAAAAAACTAATTTCTATATATAAAAGTTTTACTTTTAAGTATATCTAGTGCTTAATAATTATGTTAAGCTTATTATACTATATTTTCTTTAGATTACATAATATAAGAATAAACATTAATTTATTATATTTAAATAGTATACTTTAAATATTAATATATATATATATATATATATAATAAGTATTATATTTTCAAGCTTTTATAAAAAGTAAAAATTTCCTTATACTATATAACTAATATTATACTACTAGTTATTTTATTTTACTATTATAATAAAAATCTTAACTTATTAAGTCATAGATTTTAAGAAATAATTTTAAAAAAGAAAAGAAAAAGATTTATATATAGTATAATAGCTTAAAGGATATGAAAAAATGAATTAGCTTAAAAAACATTATAGTAGTATTATATATACCCTATACCTTAATATATAGCTAAAACTATTAAAATCATTAAACTTTAATAATTTATAACTAAATAACTAAATTATAATAAAAAGAAAGCCTAATATTAAGCTTATTAAGAAAACTCTAAGGAATATTATAAGATAATATAAATCCCCACTTTTTTTTCTACTAATACTACATTTGTAGTATTTGTAGTGTAGTGTAGTATATACTACACTACACTACATACTACATCACCCTAAAATCTACCACACTACATACTACAACAAAGGTCAAAATACTACAAATACTACACTACATGCAAAGCTCTGATTAAGGGTATAGTAAGCCTAGTTAAGGTCTTATTAGACTACTATAACTTATAGACCTTTATAAGGTAGTAGAAGTTAAATAGAAAGTAAGCTAAATAGTATATATTCCTTTACCTCTTTTACTTTATAATTAGGCATAGACTAGGGAAAAGTAACCTAGTAAATACACTATTAAGAAAGTCTAATTATAAAGGTAAACTTCTAATAAATATAGCACTATTACTAAAATTTTAAAGGAAGATAATACTTACTAATATAATAAAAGAAAAGATACTTACTAATATAGTAAAAAAAAAGATACTTACTAATATAGTAAAAGAAAAGATACTTACTAATATACTAAAAGAAAAAATACTTACTAAAATAGTAAAAGAAAAGGAACTAATATATTAAAAAAGATATAGTAAGATACCTTTAGGGGAGGAAAATACCCTAGTCTTAACTATAGAAAGGCTTAATAAGATATCTTTAGAGAAGGAAAATACCCTAGCCTTTATAAAAAGAGTTTTAGAGGCTAGAGTAGCCTAGCTAAGAAGCTAGTTAGTTACTATAAATCTAGTAAAAGGTTAGCTAACTAAAGGGAATTTTAAGGAGAAGGTAGTATATATCTAAGTGTCAAGGTAGGGGTCGGTGTAGATGATGAAAATGGTTCGATTTTGGTTAATCAGAGGTGTAGACAGCACCTAACTTTTGTACCTAAAAGGTATATAGTATGCTATAGTAATAACTAGTCTATGGAGGTACTTCTAATATATTATCTCTACTATTATCTTATTAAGGGTTTTAACCTAGTTATTACGTAGGCTATATCTATATATCTAATGCTCTAGAGAGCTCTCCCTAATACACTCCCCCTAGCTAAGATATCTATTAAAGCTAGAGAATAAAGGCATAGAAAGAGATTATAAATAATTCCTAGTATTATAATTAGGTAGGAATCTCTTATAGGCTAATTCTATAGCAGAAGTCCCTATGTATCTAATCTAATAGAGGCTTTATGAAGCTATCCGCAGGTATCTTAGAGGTCTTTATCTAATTAACCTTAATATTACCTATTATATATTATTCTTAAATCTATATTTAATTTATATTAAGGTGCTTAAGGCTAGTCTAAAGCCTTCCTTCTATATATTTAGTAATATAGATTATCTACTTATTATTACACTAGATAATTAAGAGTAGTAGCACGCGGACCTTAATATTATAAAGTAGTCTTCCTAGAGATATATGCTTTTTTATACTATAATTTAGGGCAAAAAGCTTTGCTTCTATACTTAAAGTTATTATATAATATTACCTACCTAACTTCTAATTAATTATAGTGCTATATATAATAAAGATATAACCTTATATTAATTTCTAAGTATTAGGGTTATTACTAAGTAAAGCATTAGTACTAGAAAATAGCGTGTTAAAGCTATCTATACCTAAATATTATAAGTAAAGCTTCTTTATATTCTAAGCGTATAAAATTACTCCTTTAGTGAGTTTAATATGCTTTACTAATAGATTTATTATAAAAGAGGTAAGCTTTAATGCTATAAAGGCTATATTAGGTCTTCTAATAATATATAGATACACTAAAGAGCTAATAACTACTCTATAGTAATTAATCTCTTTATTAGTAGCCTAACTATTATTTATAACTATTATTACTATTATTAAAGGTATTATAATTAAGCTCTTTAAGTTATTATTAATAATATTAGGAATAAACTTCTAAGCTATCTTTTAAATATATAATTCCTATAATAACTATATCTCTTTAGTATTATAATTCCTAATAATTTTAATGCCTAGGAACCACTTTAAATCGCCTTAGTCTTTAATATCTAGACTGTTTATTAACCACTTATGTAGCTCTTTAAATTCTACTTTAAATCTATTTAGAAATAGCACTATAATATTATCCATATAGAAGAATAGGATAAATCTATCTTTTATAAAGATACATAGGTTTTCCTTTTCTTAGATAAAGCCTAGATTTAATAAGAATTATATTAGGTATAGAAACTATTATTAAGAAGCCTCCTGTAGCCTATATAATACTCTAGTTATTTTCTAGAGATAACCTTATATATTTATACTCTCTAGGGGCTTATAGAGGATAGGTTCTTTAAGTTCTATATATAGGAAGGCATTTTAAATATTATATTATTAAGTATTAAGATTATTAGTATAGTAGACTATAAGTAGTATATATAGAGATTATAAAGTAAGCGTAGTAGTGTAGTTATTAAGGTTATCCTTTAGTTATTAGTTACCTTAAATAACTATTCTAGCTTTAAACTCTATAACTACTCCTTTCTTATTAGTTTTATATTTAAAGACCTAGCTAAGGTTTATAATTTCCTTATACTTCTCTAGATTAAATAATTTATCTAGTATATCCTCCTAGTAGTTTAAGAATAGAAGCTTTAAAAGCTCCTTTATAATTACTTCCTTCTAGCGGTTATAATAGGCTAAAGCTATAGCTTAATAATAATAGGTAGGTTCTAGTGGTATATCTTTAATTTATTAACTATATTAAATGCCCTATAATACTATAGAAAAAGTAGAAGTAAACTATACCTACCTAGCTTTATATATCTCCTTTCTTTAGTGTTTTCTAGTAATAATATTATCTAGATTAATACTATTATCCTAGGGATAATAATTCTCTATAGCCTTACTACCTTTACTAGTAATTTTACTAGTCTTTATAGTAGTCTTTATATATTTAATTAATATATTATATACTAATTTATTAATTTTATAAAATAGCGTATTATTACCTTATACCTAAAGCTCTATATTCTTTATAGTAACTAGTGCCTTATAAGAAAAGTTAGGAGAGGTTAAAAGTGCACTAGAAAGGTTATCTTTTGCCCCTATTATATAAGAAGGTATTTTTACTTTAAACTACTTATTTTCTCTTTCTATATTTATAGGTAAAGAGGTATAATTCTTCTTTTCTAATTTTATTCTAATAAGGTCTTAACTAATTTCCTTATTAATATTATTAGCTTTAAGCTTTTTAAGTAGTGTAATTATTAATATCTTCTCTTTTTAAGCTAATTCTAGCTTTTCTTCTAGCTTAAAGAAGGAGTTCTTATTAAATTAAATATAGGCTAATATAATAATCTTATAATTATAAAGTAAAGGTACTTATATAATATACTAGGACTTGCCTCTATAACTAATAAGGTATCTAATATAAGCTTTCTACTCTAACTATAGTATTACATTATGTAATTTAATATGCTCTAGAGCCTTTGTTATTATAGGAAATGCTTTATATCTATAAGCTTAGAGATATGTAATTAAAGGCTTTTAAACCTCTACTATATATAAATATATAAGGACTATTTTCCTAGCCTAATCCCACTAAAGTTTATATAGTGTAGTTTACTGCCTATAATATTTAAAAGGTATATAATTTAATAGATAAACTATAGTATTAAAGACCTTATTATTAAGATTAAATAGAAGGTTAGCTTTAAGGCTTAATATATAAGCTTTTTACTTAACTACTTCCCTAGATCTCTCTACCTTCCTATTCTAACTAGGTATTAAGGGAGCTAAATTATAGACTATAATACTAGTAAGGGCTATCTTATTCTTTATATTCTCTATAAAGAGGGCTTTCTTAATATTACTATATAAAAAGCATAGTTAAATACTAAATTAAGTGCTTAGGAATGCTATTATTATATAGAAGCTATTATAAATCCTATCCTTTATCTTAAATAAATAGAAGAACTATATTAAGGTTATAAGGTAGGTAAAAACACACTAATACCTATTACTATTCTAATAAGAAGAGTTATAGTAATCTAGATTAACTAAAAGATTATAACCTAGTTCTTAAGAAAGTCCTTTAGGTATAACCTATAATCTCTATTAATTAGCTTTACCTATAGCATATATCTTACACTATATAAGCTTAGGACCTATTAATTTAATACCTAAAGCTATGTTTATAAGCTTTATAAATACCTTTATACCTAGATAACTATATTATTAATACTAAAGATTTATATCTCCCTTTATAGGTAGTCTTAGTGCTTAGCTAGATATAGTATAGGCTTTCTTTAGATTCTCTAATAGCCTTAATAATATATAAAGTTTATTAATATTATAAATTCTAGCTATAGGCCTTATCCCTTAATATAGGAATAACTTCTTCTAATTCTAGAAGATACTTACCTTTATAAGAATTATTACTAATACTAGATTAATATAGAATTTAGGAATAAATAATATAGTCTCTAATACTAATATTCTTATATTTCCTAATTCAGGATCTATTATAAAGATATATATAAGGCCTTGCCCTAAAGCTATATATATTATGCCTCTAGCCTTAACCTCTATTATAATAGTCTTATTAAATTTAGACTATTAGAACTAGCGGATATTATTAAATATATAAATATTAGCTTTAGAGTTATATAGGACTATATTCTGCCTTAATTTTATACTTTCTATAGCATTAGTAGTTAAATTTATAACTTCCTTTAACTATTAACCTTACTTAGAGCGTATAAATAATAATATATTTATAGTCTTATTACCTAGAGTAACTATAATTAAGTTATTAGTTAGATTCTATAAAGGTATAAAGATATTACTACTCTTTTTCTCTAGTTTTTAACTTATTACCTTAGACTTTTCTTATAGATTCTTTTTTAGATACTTCTTAATATTATTCTTAGAGTTCTTCCTAACTTTCTAGTCCTTTAGTATAATCTCTAGCTTATATAAGGCCTTAAATAAATTATAGGATTTCTACTACTTTAAGGTATTATAAATATTATAATTAGAGTATCTAGGGTACTTCTTTTTCTTTAGTTTACTCTAACTATTTAATCTATTAGTAGTAAGTATATTAGCTATCTTTAATACGCTCTATAGAGCTTTATAATCTCTTTTAAATTCTATAATAGCCTTAAGAAAGCTATAATTTATACCTTTATTAAGTAAATTATTCTATTTCTTCTAAAATAACTTAAATTTACTATAAAGAGAAATTATAAACTTATATAGTATTATCTCCTTAGTTTATTAAGTCTCTAGATCTTAATAAATTCTTTATAGTACCTTTATTATTACTACCTATTTATACTAATTATAAGTACCTTTAGCTTATAGGTAATTATTAAGGTATATTTCTATAAGAATTAGTATCTTTTAAGTATTTAGCTTATACTAATCTTAAAGAAGCTTTAATATCCTTTAAGAGTGCTAATAAACTAACTCTATTCTTTCTTCTTTAGTATTAAAGTTAAGGGAATCTTAAATATTCCTTAAAAGGGTCTTATAAATATATTCCCTAATCTTTAGTATTTACTTTAATAGGGTTATATATTTTATAAAGTTAAATTAAAGCTCTTTATATTAGAAATTATACTTATCTTTTCTATCTTTATAAGTAAGCTTCTAATCTTTAAGAGCATTAGGGTTATCTACTATAATCTCTAGTCTTAGACCTCTTTATAGGTATATAGGTATTATAAGTTCTTTAAGTAGTTTATCCTAATTTAGATTAATATACTCCTAGATACTATAGGATTTTATATAATTCTTAATTTATATAAACTATTTAATCTAGTCTTTCTCTAATAATAACACTATATTTAGAGTTTCTTTAGATATTATAAAGGGAAACTATACTAGTTAATAGAAGTATAGGGTTATTAATTTAACTAGTTATAATAAAGGGCGATTATCTCTTAATATTAGTAAGCGTTATAAGCGTTAGATAAATAACATTAACAGAGCTTATATTATCTATAATAATTAATAATAAGGGTAATTAAAGCCTCCTAGGCTTATAACTATTAAGGTAAGGGTTAGTATAAATAATAAAAATAGTTTAATTTTAGTTAATTAGAGGTATAGATAGCACCTAACTTTTATACCTAAAAGGTATATAGTGCGCTATAGTAATAACTAGTCTACGGAGGTACTTCTAATACATTATCTTCACCGATGTCTTATTAAGGGTTTTAACCCAGTTATTGCGCAGGCTGCATCCACACATCCGAGCCCTCTAGGGAGCTCTTCCTAACACTAAGTGCTTAAGCATTACCTTTAATACTTTATAGTAAAGAACTAGTAAATATAGCTAAAGCTACTTCTAATAGCTTAATTTACCTATAATAATATAGTTAATAAAAGCACTAGTTACTCCTTAAACTACTTACTTATAAGCTATTTACCTAAGTTTTACCTAGCTCTTAAGGATAAGACTTAGAAAGGGAAAGTACTAGAAGTATATATATATATTATAAAGCTATATAAAGTATAAGAATACCTAAAGGAAAACTAGGCTAAAGCTACTAAAACCTAAGTAAAGTATTATAATTAATAATACTAGCTATTAATACTAAAGAGAGGTAACCTAGTATTACTATTAGTAAAGAATATTAGGCTTAAGGATATAAAATAAAAGCTAACCCCTAGATATATTAAACTATTTAGAGTACTTAATACTATAGGTAAATAAGTATACTAACTAGCATTACCTAAGAAGTATAGTTAGCTATATAATATATTTTATATAAGCTTACTAAAGCTATAGAATTACTATAAAAACACTAGGGATAAGGAAATACTAATACTAAACCTTAAGAATAAAGAAAATAAATATAAAGTTAAGGAAGTTAAGGACTATAAAAAGACTTATAAAGGTAATAAATACCTAGTAAAATAGAAAGGTTAGCTAAGTAAATATAACTAATAAGTCCTAGTAAAGAATATAAAAAGCACTTAATATATAATCTAAGTATTTTACTAAAGTAAGTTATATAAGAAAAGTAATAATATATAGGTAAGTTATAAGTAAAGAGATATAAAGATTATATAAAAAAGGCCTAGCCTTACTAGCTACTATAATACTTTAAACTAAAATAAAAGAAAATACCCTTAGACTACTTATAAAATAATAAAGGAAAACACCCCTAAAGAGTAGCTAAAGTAAAGGGAAACCCCTCTATAGCTTATAACATAGAGCGTAGCACACTAGGCCTAGGGCTAGGTTTACGTAACACTAGCGAGCCACTAGCTATAAGCTAGTGACTCACACACATAACACACTTAGACCTAGTAAGCTTTAGTAAATACACAAGTGCCCCTATACCTCTTGCCTAGCTATCCTTTGTTCTTACATTTATAAATATTAATTTAATACTACTTTTATTTTTCTTATAGTTTTACTTTTTTCTTTATTACTTTTATTATTTTATACTAATCTTTATTTTTCCTTTTTTTAATTCTTTTTTTTTTCTTAACCCTACCTTTTTTTTTTTACTTGTTTTTGCTAATACTAACCTTAGCCTAAACCTAAAGCTAAGAAAAATGCCCTTAGTGTGAGGCCCCGCCCACAACACAGCATGCACACCCCACAGGCATGCTAGGCCTAGGGCTAGGTCCACGTGACACTGGCAAGCCGCTAGATAAAAGCCAGCGACTCGCGCGCACAACACTTAGACCTAGCAAGCTTCAGTAAAATACACAAGTGCCCCCATACCTCTTGCCTAGCTATCCTTTATTCTCACACTTAGCGTGTTAGTAGGAATTCTATAGAAGAGGTTATAAGCGTTATAGTAAACTGCCTGCATTTGCTACTAAAAAGAGCTAGTATGTTTAGCAGGGGATTAGGTGGAAAGGTACTCCTTCCGTTTTAGGAATAAAGCGATATGCGCATTTGGAAGAAGGAGAAATGCGCATTTAGTGCCTCTCGCACGCTGGTCGCTTAACTTATCTAAATAACTAACTAACTAACTAAACGACTAACTGACTAACTAAATGACTAACTAACTAACTAACGAATTGACGAATTGAGAGACTCCACTTTAGATACGAGACGAACTTTGTTAGAGCCGAGATTTACTATGTGCCTAGGAGCTTATAACAAAAGTATTAGGTTCCACATAGCTGTTATCCGGAGCTAAGCTTAACTAGCATGAATGGTTTTTGCCGTCCGTACCGATATAGTAGTACGTTTGCTGAGACTCGGAATAGTAATATGGCAGCCCACTGTCGAAGTATCCGGCTGGTTGCTTTTTGGTCTTGCTGCTGGTGCCTTGACTCTTGCTGGTGCTACTACCGCTGCTCTTCTGCGTGTACCCATTTGCCATCGCATTCTCAACAGCTGTCTTCATCGTGCCTGATCCGAACTTGCTCTTGGAGGCCGATAGAATGAGATATGACTCAAACCCATTGGCTGTAATGTCGTTCACGGAGTACACATGTACAACTCCTTTCGCACTAGGTGGCTGGGATGTCCACGAAGTGAACGAGGCTGGTCTGACCGTTATGTGGACTCTTTCATTAGGCGACATGCTAGACAGGTGCTGCTGCTTACTGTCGAACGTTAGCTTTCTAGATGATCATTTATCCAATTAACCGACCGGACTGTAGTTTCTCACATCACCACCAGAACGTAACATGGCTGAGAGTCGGGGAGAGGATCTCTACCGTTCACATCCTGTCTTTTTATTAGTGAATACGGCTTAAATGGAATTGAATTGGTATTACCATCACTCCTCTGTTCCATGCCGTGGCGAAGGCCCTAAGAACTTCTACCTGATTGTCTAGGTCTGCCCGTATCTCGTATACATCGTTCTGTTTGTCAAGAAGAAACAGTATCAAAAGTGGCAAACCGTCGTAGTCAGTTGTATTAACATGTCCCTGAGTAGACATGGCGTTGAAGTTGGGATTATCTGAGAGAAAAACCAGCCTCTAGCGTTACGCAGCAGAGATTTGTAGGCAGTCCGCGAAAATATAGACTTAAAACGATTAGCTGCCAAGTCACAGACATAACACCCTGTAACATACAGAAAGTGTGAAATAAAATACACGGGAGTCCTTTCGAAGGCTCCTTCAGGCTGGCTAAGAGATTTGATAAGTGGAAATTAATGCAAGACTGCGACGATATAACAAACTCTCACAGGATATGAAAGGTGAATATTTTGAATCCACACCACAACCCTAGGTCAGATCGATCATATCAATGTTGGCAGAAATGGAGAAGAATAGTATTTGCTTCAGGTAGAGTCGAGTGTTGAATTTGAGAGCAGGCCTAGGCGACGTCTGCGACTTTATATAGTTTTCTGACGTTGGCCAGGGCCACTCTGTGCAAACATGGCCAACAACCGCAGTGGTGTTGTTCAAGATGTGAAAATACTCAAAGTACAACTCAAGATAGTAGGAGATACAAGGTCTGGAAGCCCGTCATCCTTGACGGATCCAGCGCCGCACCATGCCCCGCCGAGCCGGGCGAGCCGGGCGGTAATGAATTATATGCGTGTCCAATCCGCTGCTTGCTTGTCATCGGGGCCATCCTCGGCACACGACACAGCCTAGAGATGAAACGAGCAGTGCCCAGCGCTTAATTACAATCGGCATGTGTCCGCTACTGTGCTCTCAGGAGGGCATGTTGAGTTGAAGCTTGGCACAATTGGTTATATGCTGAAGGTTAAGGAGCCATACATGGAGGCATTGGTAAGCCCATTGGTGAATATGTAGCCGCTATACTCACACGATAAATGTCGATAGAATGAGTCTGCCAGGCCTGACTGGCTACTACCACAGCCACTGCCCAGACAGCAGAGGGGTCACGCTTAGACTAGTGCAGGCGCGGGTTGACGAAACCCCGCCAAGTACCGTACAGGGAGAAGTAACCTCATCTATTGTGAGAATTAGCCCTGAAGCTAGGTAGCTGACTTGCCAAGGGTACACCTATAGCCGCCAGCCAGTCAGTCAGCTAGCCTAGTAGGGCGAATTCTATTCTAATCTTGGCACAACGATCTATTTTTGTCTGCGCAACTCTTGGGAGCACTTGGAGCACATGACAAAGCGGGGTAACGCCGTGCTTGCACGAACATGGCTTACCCCGCTTTGCACTCTCCCATACTGCTGCGTATTCGTTCCTGGTGTACGGATTAAAAAGCAGCCAAAGCTCCTAGATTAGGACAAACGATTAGTGCTATTTTCTGCCAGCCGACACCGCTCCCACAAGACCCTTGTTCTTATACTAGTTCACCCTTTGGGCTTTCTGTTGCATTGCATTATTGAATTACTCGTCCCTCTGTCACTATGCCGCCTACCCATCAAGATCTTTTCTTTTACAACGGGGACGGAATAGGAGTTGAAGACCTTGCCAAATACAAGCCTGGCGGGTTCCATCCCATCGTTCTCGGCGATGTCCTTCCAAAGCGTGGCAGTTGTATGAATGACGAGGTTCGACAGCCACGATACCGGATCGCGCAGAAGCTTGGGTTTGGAGCATTCTCAACGGTCTGGCTAGCACGTGACCTCAGTGAGGAGTAAGACTTGATTTTCAATAACTGAAGCACTGGCTAACAATCACTAATCGTTTTGACAGAAGATATGTTGCTCTTAAAGTCTGTCATGGATCAAACGAACTCATTCAGTCCAATGAAACGAGAATTCTCCGTCAAATTCACGAGAATGGACGAGGAAAGCCTGGCTACAGAAACATCGTTAAACTGTATGATACCTTTACTATACGGGGCCCAAATGGGTTCCATGAATGTCTAGTAATGGAAGTTGTTGTGCCCCTCGACACCATGGCTGTCCGACAGAAATGCCCGCCGCAGAAAGCCATTGAACAAGTATTGAAGGCATTCAATTTTCTACACAAGGAGGGGTTAGTACATGGAGGTAAGGCCCAAACCCAATGACTAAACCCTAAAGGAGAGTAATATAGAGGCTTATAGCTAACGTTAGACGTGTAGACCCTAATTACGCAAACTTTGGTATCGCAATACCACAATTACAGCAGTTCGATGAAGGGACGATAGCAGATTACTTCGCGGACCCTACTGTTATACCAGTGGTACCGCGTGATCCATCGTTTCCAAGAGACTCGATACCGAGTTACGTTGCTGAAAGTGTCTCTTTAGGATCATTTATTCTAGATAAGCACTGCTTCCCCCCAAGCGAGGAGATTTGTCTTAAGATTTTGGATTTTGGAAGAGGTAGACCAATACCCCGCTGGCGTTACACTGCTTGGTTACTAATACGTTCGTACCTACGTTAGCCTGCTGGACGGACAGAATTGCAAGAGACCTACCAGGAGCTGCCCCTCCCACGATTCGGCCGCCCGAGGTCTACATGTATAAATTATCCGGCGGAAAAATCGGATCCATCTGGAGCAAAGAAGCAGATATCTGGGCTATTGGGTGTATAGTAAGTTGTGCTGTTAAGTTCCACGTCAGACATGTATTAAATTAGTTGGACAGGCGTATCAGATCAAGACTGGATGCCAACTCCTGTTAGTGCAAGGTGATTCCCACTATCAGTTTTACCAAGCTTTGCGACTGGGTGGGGCGCCGCCAAAAGACTGGTCCGAATTTTGGGACTTGGAGACGTTCTGCCAGAGTACCAAGGGCTGGAAACAGCCAGTGTTGCCCTTTTTCGATACAGACCGGGCCTGGGAATCTCGTAGACCAAATTGCGACTCTGTGAGTGAGATGTTCCTCGATCTCATTCACAGGATGGTTACGACAGAGCCCACGAGACGAAGTCAGATGGCCCAGCTCCTTGACCATCCATTTTTCTCCCAAAGGAGCTCTACACAGTAGATAGTTCAGTAAACCGAGAACATTCTGCCGGATAACAGTGGCAGCGAAGGTCATGAATTAGGGGCGGTGCTGGACAGCTGAGGTAGCTCAGATACTACTCCGGTTAAAGTTGCGATAACTCTGGAGACTAGCTTACTGAGGAGGTTCTGGACGCTAAGGATTCGGGGCACGGTGGTTTGGGCGTAACGCTCGTTGGCAGCTTTCTTCGCGCCACACACTCACGCAGACCTAGTGGTGGATTAGGAGTAGGGCAGTTAAGGAAGGCCGCCTATAAAATTGGTCGCTAATAATAAGCACCCCATTCAGCTAACAAGCCTAGCTGTTATGATTCTGCCCCATTTGCTATAGTACCGTTGTCTGGCTAAACAAAAGTCCAACGCCCCAGCAGGGCCAGCTGCACGGCTACATTTCGCAGTACAGTGACTTCGTTTATAACAGTTTTGTCTTACGCCTATCATAGCCTCTAAGCCGGCAGATCTATCAGTTCAGCGCCAGAGAAAGACCTCACTTATGAGAGGGCTAGGATGCCCCCTTTTAGTGCTAGCTAGAGAAGCTGTTAATAGATTACAAAAAACTACATCATCGACCTAACCCGCTATTCTCAAAGCATTATCATTCACCAAGTGTACGCCCAGACACAAGATGTCGGATGGCAGTAACTGGCAAAGCAACAGGTCAGCTCAGTGTGGGAGCCTACCCAAAGTTACATAGCGTTTTATAGCGTATAGACAGGATACAGCGCGACAAAGCGCAGCAGACACAGGCTACATAGCGTTACCAAATCGTTAAACAACATCTCATTGATTTCAAAGGTAAACCGAGCAGAGTCCCCTCTAGTATTAGAGTTACAACGTGATTTCTGAAGGACTGGGCAAGTTCGCGACACAGCTTGATGCGCTTGCTATAGCAGACTCCAGTTCTCTCGCAAAGTCATCCTTCTTTTATTTCTCTAATACTCCACGCTTCCTCTTCCGATTCTGGTTAGGGCCAATTGAACCTAAAGGCTAGCCACCGAGCTCACATTTCTCATGACTATAAGCTTAATAAAATGCGAGGCCGTTATTACCCTTAGTTGTCCTTACTGGCTTATGTTAACACAGCTTAATTCTACGCTGCAGCCCCGCCGTCTGACGTGCACACCGAAATGCAGCCTTTCTACACCATAGAGCTAGATGACTAAGAGGTTGCTCTGGCTCGGGAGGCGTCGAAGCAGCGAGTCGAGCGAACACAAGTCCAACACAATCTTTATTTCTACGACTAGTCAGACGCACATGGTGCATTTTAGGACAGGGTTAAAACTAGGCCTGTGAGTGAATAAGCATGCGGTGAACACGAGCATCGTGCACTAACCAAAAAGAGCCCGAGACTAAGCGCATGGGGGATCTCCTTGACGAGGTTAATGCAAAAGCAAGCTCTATAACCGGCGGCGGCGGTATCAGGGCTGGAAGCGGAACTATTCTCGTTGCTATACCGATGCACTAGGATAATTATCAAGGTAGGGGTCGGTGTAGATAATAAAAATAGTTTAATTTTGGTCAATCAGAGGTGTAGATAGTACCTAACTTTTATACCTAAAAGGTACACAGTGCGCTATAGTAATAACTAGTCTATAGAGGTACTTCTAATATATTATCTCTACGATTATCTTATTAAGGGTTTTAACCTAGTTATTATATAAGCTATATTTATATATCTAATACTCTAGAGAGCTCTCCCTAATACACCCCCCCTAGCTAAGATATCTATTAAAGCTAGAGACTAAAGGTATAGGAAAAGATTATAAATAATTCCTAGTATTATAATTAGGTAAGAATCTCTTATAGGCTAATTCTATAGTAGAAGTCCTTATATATCTAACTTAAAAGGGGCTTTATAAAGCTATCTATAGGTATCTTAGAGGTCTTTATCTAATTAACCTTAATATTACCTATTACCTATTATATATTATTCTTAAATTTATATTTAATTTATATTAAGGTGCTTAAGGCTAGTCTAAAGCCTTCCTTTTATATATTTAGTAATATAGATTATTTACTTATTATTACACTAGATAATTAAGAGTAGTAGTATATAAACCTTAATATTATAAAGTAGTTTTCCTAGAGATATATACTCTTTTATACTATAATTTAGGGTAAAAAGCTTTGCTTTTATACTTAAAGTTATTATATAATATTACCTACCTAACTTCTAATTAATTATAATACTATATATAATAAAGATATAATCTTATATTAATTTCTAAGTATTAGGGTTATTACTAAGTAAAGTATTAGTACTAGAAAATAATATATTAAAGCTATCTATACCTAAATATTATAAGTAAAGCTTCTTTATATTCTAAGTATATAAAATTACTCCTTTAGTAAGTTTAATATACTTTACTAATAGATTTATTATAAAAAAGGTAAGCTTTAATACTATAAAGGCTATATTAGGTTTTCTAATAATATATAAATATACTAAAGAGCTAATAACTACTCTATAGTAATTAATCTCTTTATTAGTAGCCTAACTATTATTTATAACTATTATTACTATTATTAAAGGTATTATAATTAAGCTCTTTAAGTTATTATTAATAATATTAGGAATAAACTTCTAAGCTATCTTTTAAATATATAATTCCTATAATAACTATATCTCTTTAGTATTATAATTTCTAATAACTTTAATACCTAGGAATTACTTTAAATTACCTTAATTCTTAATATTTAGACTATTTATTAGTTATTTATATAGCTTTTTAAATTCTACTTTAAATCTATTAGGGTATATTACTATAATATTATCTATATAGAAGAATAGGATAAATTCTTCTTTTATAAAGATATATAGGTCTTCCTTTCCTTATATAAAGTCTAGCTTTAGTAGGAATTATATAAGATATAAGAACTATTATTAAGGAGCTTCCCTTAGGCTATATAATACTCTTATTATCTTCTAAAGATAATCTCTTATATTTATACCCTCTAGGGGTTTATAGAAGATAGGTTCTTTAAGTTTTATATATAGAAAAGTATTCTAAATATTATATTATTAAGTATTAAGATTATTAGTATAGTAAACTATAAGTAGTATATATAAAGATTATAAAGTAAGTATAGTAGTATAGTTATTAAGGTTATTCTTTAGTTATTAGTTACCTTAAATAACTATTCTAGCTTTAAACTCTATAACTACTCCTTTCTTATTAGTTTTATATTTAAAGACCTAGCTAAGGTTTATAATTTCCTTATATCTCTTTAGATTAAATAATTTATCTAGTATATTCTCCTAGTAGTTTAAGGATAGAAGCTTTAAAAGCTTCTTTATAATTACTTCCTTCTAGTAGTTATAATAGGCTAAAGCTATAGCTTAATAATAATAAGTAGGTTCTAGGGGGATATCCTTAATCTATAAACTATATTAAGTCCCTTATAATACTATAGAGAAAGTATAAGAAAACTATACCTACCTAATCTTATAGAATTCCTTTCTTTAGTATTTTCTAGTAATAATATTACCTAGATTAATACTATTATCCTAAGGATAATAATTCTTTACTACCTTACTACCTTTACTAGTAATTTTACTAGTCTCTATAGTAATCTTTATATATTTAATTATTATATCTTATATAAATTTATTAATCTTATAAACTAGCGTATTATTACCTTATACCTAAAGCTCTATATTCTTTATAGTAATTAGTACCTTATAAGAAGAGTTAGGAGGGGTTAAAAGTACACTAAAAAGGTTATCTTTTTTCCTTATTATATAAGGAGGTATTTTTACTTTAAACTACTTATTTTCTTCTTTTATATTTAAAGGTAAAAAGGCATAATTCTCCTCTTCTAATTCTATTCTAATAAGGTCTTAACTAATTTCCTTATTAATATTATTAGCTTTAAGCTCTTTAAGTAGTGTAATTATTAATATTTTCTTATTTTAAGCTAATTCTAGCTCTTTTTCTAGTTTAAAGAAGGAGTTTTTATTAAATTAAATATAGGCTAATATAATAACCTTATAATTATAAAGTAAAGGTACCTAGATAATATACTAGGACTTACCTTTATAACTAATAAGGTATCTAATATAAGCTTTTTACTTAAACTATAGTATTATATTATATAATTTAATATGCTCTAGAGCCTTTATTATTATAGGAAATACCTTATATTTATAAGCTTAGAGATATATAATTAAAGGCTTTTAAACCTCTACTATATATAAATATATAGGGACTATTTTCCTAGCCTAATCTTACTAAAGTTTATATAGTATAGTTTACTTCTTATAATATTTAAAAGGTATATAATTTAATAAATAAACTATAGTGTTAAAGACCTTATTATTAAGATTAAATAGAAGGTTAGCTTTAAGGCTTAATATATAAGCTTTCTACTTAACTACCCCCCTAGATCTCTTTGCTTTTCTATTCTAATTAGGTATTAAGGGAGCTAAATTATAAACTATAATACTAGTATAAGCTATTTTATTCTTTATATTCTCTATAAATAAGGCTTTCTTAATATTACTATATAAAAAGTATAGTTAAATACTAAATTAAGTGCTTAGAAATGCTATTATTATATAGAAGCTATTATAAATCCTATTCTTTATCTTAAAGAAATAAAAGAATTATATTAAGGTTATAAGGTAAGTAAAAACACACTAATACCTATTACTATTCTAATAAGAAAAGTTATAGTAATCTAGATTAACTAAAAAACTATAACCTAGTTCTTAAGAAAGTCCTTTAGGTATAACCTATAATCTCTATTACTTAGCTTTACCTATAGTATATATCTTATACTATATAAGCTTAGGACTTATTAATTTAATACCTAAAGCTATATTTATAAGCTTTATAAAGGCCTTTATACCTAGATAACTATATTATTAATACTAAAGATCTATATCTCCCTTTATAGGTAGTCTTAGTGCTTAGCTAGATATAGTATAGGCTTCCTTTAGATTCTCTAATAGCCTTAATAATATATAAAGCTTATTAATATTATAAATCCTAGCTATAGGCCT
The DNA here is from genome assembly GCA_023658445.1 of Epichloe bromicola. Lineage (NCBI taxonomy): Eukaryota > Fungi > Ascomycota > Sordariomycetes > Hypocreales > Clavicipitaceae > Epichloe > Epichloe bromicola. The sequence goes on from CP098271.1 coordinate 23,868, forward strand.
TATCCCTTAATATAGGAATAACTTTTTCTAATTCTAGAAGATACTTACCTTTATAAGAATTATTACTAATACTAGATTAATATAGAATTTAGGAATAAATAATATAGTCTCTAAAACTAATATCCTTATATTCTATAATATAGGGTCTATAACAGAGATATATATAGGGCCTTATCCTAAAGCCTAATATATTATGCCTCTAGCCTTAACCTCTATTATAATAGTATTATTAAATTTAGACTATTAAAACTAGTAAATATTATTAAATATATAAATATTAGCTCTAGAATTATATAGGACTATATTCTACCTTAATTCTATGCCTTCCCTAGTATTAGTAGTTAAATTTATAATTTCCTTTAACTATTAATATTACTTAGAGTGTATAAATAATAATATATTTATAGTCTTATTACCTAGAGTAACTATAATTAAGTTATTAGTTAGATTCTATAAAGGTATAAAGATATTACTACTTTTTTTCTCTAGTTTCTAATTTATTACCTTAGACTTTTTTTATAGATTTTCCTTTAGATACTTCTTAATATTATCCTTAGAGTTCTTCCTAACTTCCTAGTTCTTTAGTATAGCCTCTAGCTTATATAAGGCCTTAAATAAATTATAGGATTTCTACTACTTTAAGGTATTATAAATATTATAATTAGAGTATCTAGGGTATTTCTTTTTCTTTAGTTTACTCTAACTATTTAATTTATTAGTAGTAAGTATATTAGCTATCTTTAATATACTTTATAAAGCTTTATAATCCCTTTTAAACTCTATAATAGCCTTAAGAAAGCTATAGTTTATACCTTTATTAAGTAAATTATTTTATTTCTTCTAAAATAACTTAAATTTACTATAAAGAGAAATTATAAACTTATATAGTATTATCTCCTTAGTTTATTAGGTCTCTAGATCTTAATAGTTTCTTTATAATACCTTTATTATTACTACCTATTTATACTAATTATAAGTACCTTTAGCTTATAAGTAATTATTAAGGTATATTTCTATAAGAATTAGTATTTTCTAAGTATTTAGCTTATACTAATCTTAAAGAAGCTTTAATATTCTCTAAGAGTACTAATAAACTAACTCCTTTTTTTTTTTTTTTAGTATTAAAGTTAAGGAAGTCTTAGATATTCTTTAAAAGAGTCTTATAAATAAATTTCCTAATCTTTAGTATTTACTTTAATAAGGTTATATATTTTATAAAGTTAAATTAAAGCTCTTTATATTAGAAATTATACTTATTTTTTATATCTTTATAAGTAAGCTTCTAATCTTTAAGAGTATTAGGGTTATTTACTATAATCTCTAGTTTTAGACCCCTTTATAGGTATATAGATATTATAGGTTCTTTAAGTAGTTTATTCTAATTTAGATTAATATACTCTTAGATACTATAGGATTCTACGTAATTCTTAATTTATATAAACTATTTAATCTAGTCTTTCTCTAATAATAATACTATATTTAGAGTTTCTTTAGGTATTATAAAGGGGAACTATACTAGTTAATAGAAGCATAGGGTTATTAATTTAACTAGTTATAATAAAGGGCGATTATCTCTTAATATTAGCAAGCGTTAGATTAATAACGTTAATAAAGCTTATATTATCTATAATAATTAATAATAAGGGCAATTAAAGCCTCCTAGGCTTATAACTATTAAGGTAGGGGTTAGTGTAAATAATAAAAATGGTTTAATTTTAGTTAATTAGAGGTATAGATAATACCTAACTTTTATACCTAAAAGGTATATAGTGCGCTATAGTAATAACTAGTCTACGGAGGTACTTTTAATACATTGTCTCCACCGTTATCTTATTAAGGGTTTCAACCCAGTCATTGCGCAGGCTGCATCCACACATCCGATGCTCTAGAGAGCTCTCCCTGACAATAATACTAGGGTAGAAATATACCTTGAGACCCTGAAGCCAACAAAGCTATACCCAAGTATGTGGCGGTATAACTTGGGCTATTCGCTTCTGCAAACCGGAATAGCATTTGGCACTCGAAAGGAGGGAATTCACTTTTTGCTAGCAAGTTTCAAAGATGACACCTAGTGATATAGAAGTAAGTTACCTCTAAAAATAAGTAGTTAAAGAGGTCCCTCTTAACTATATTACGAAGGGTATTTAGGAGCCCTTATACCTAGTTTAAAACTAATAGACAATTAAGAAAATCTCCCTTTATTATAGCTATAGCTTATATAGAAATATTAGTAAATTAGAACTAAATAGTATATAAAGATTAGTATACTTATAGTCTTATAAGTATTACTATAATTATAGCATTAAGTATAGCGCTTAGAATACTTTATTTTCCTAGTGCTTATAAATAAATCCTAGGGAAATTAATAGTTAATCTTAGGTAATTTAGAGGTAACTAGAGGATTTTTCTTAAAGTTAGTGTACCTAGTATATAAATAATATATATAGCTATATTCTTTTAAGTAAATTAAGTTATCTTCTATAGTAAAAATTCAGTAATTAATAACTAAATTATAAGGGTAACTAAAAATATAAAAAAATAATTAGAAAACATTACTATAGTTATAGAAGGAAAAAGAGCCTAAGGTAATAAGGAATTATTAATAAATTTATACTAGAGCGCTACCTATTATTTATTTTTATTTTAATATAATTACTACTTAGTAAATAGCTATAAATAAGGGAGTAAAAGCTATTTAGGAGCCTAGCTATAAGTAAGGGGGTAATTATAAGGCCTTACTTATAACACTAAGCGTACACCTACACACCCTAGGCCTAGGGCTAGGTCTACGTAACACTAGAAGGCTACTAGCTATAAACTAGTAACTCGCATGCATAACTTACTTAGACTTAGCAAGCTTTAGTAAATATACGAGTGCCCCCATACCTCTTGCCTAGCTACCCTTTGTTCTCACATAAAGATAATATATTAGAAGTACCTCTATAGACTAGTTATTACTATAGTATACTATTGTCAGGGAGAGCTCCCTAAAGGATCGGATGTGTGGATGCAGCCTGCGCAATAACTAGGTTAAAACCCTTGATAAGACAACAGTGAAGATAATATATTAGAAGTACCTCTGTAGACTAGTTATTACTATAGCGCACTATATACCTTTTAGGTATAAAAGTTAGGTACTATCTATACCTCTAATTAACTAAAATTAAACCTTTTTTATTATCTATACTAACCCCTACCTTAATAGTTATAAGCCTAGGAGGCTTTAATTACCCTTATTATTAATTATTATAGATAATATAAGCTCTATTAATATTATTTATCTAATACTTATAACGCTTACTAATATTAAGAGATAATTACCCTTTATTATAACTAGTTATATTAATAACCCTATACTTCTATTAACTAGTATAGTTCCCCTTTATAATATCTAAAGAAACTCTAAATATAGTATTATTATTAAAGAAGGACTAGATTAAATAGTTTATATAAATTAAGAATTATATAAAATCCTATAGTATTTAGGAGTATATTAATCTAAATTAGAATAAACTACTTAAAGAACCTATAATACCTATATACCTATAAAGGGGTCTAAGACTAGAGATTATAGTAAATAACCCTAATACTCTTAAAGATTAGAAGCTTACTTATAAAGATATAAAAGATAAGTATAATTTCTAATATAAAGAGCTTTAATTTAACTTTATAAAATATATAATCCTATTAAAGTAAATACTAAAGATTAGGGAATTTATTTATAAGACTTTTTTAAAGAATATCTAAGACTTCCTTAACTTTAATACTAAAAAGAAAGGAAAGGAGTTAGTTTATTAGCACTTTTAAAGAATATTAAAGCTTTTTTAAGATTAATATAAGCTAAATACTTAAAAGATACTAATTCTTATAGAAATATACCTTAATAATTACTTATAAGCTAAAGGTACCTATAATTAGTATAAATAGGTAGTAATAATAGAGGTATTATAAAGAAATTATTAAGATCTAGAGACCTAATAGACTAAGGAGATAATACTATATAAGTTTATAATTTCTCTTTATAGTAAATTTAAGTTATTTTAGAAGAAATAGAATAATTTACTTAATAAAGGTATAAACTATAGCTTCCTTAAGGCTATTATAAAGTTTAAAAGGGATTATAAAGCTTTATAAAGTATATTAAAAATAGCTAATATACTTACTATTAATAGATTAAATAGTTAGAGTAAACTAGAGAAGAAGAAGTACTCTAAATACTCTAATTATAATATTTATAATACCTTAAAGTAGTAGGAATCCTATAATTTATTTAAGGCCTTATATAAGCTAGAGGTTATACTAAAGGACTAGGAAGTTAGGAAGAACTTTAAGGATAATATTAAGAAGTATCTAAAGGAAAATCTATAAGAAAAGTCTAAGGTAATAAGTTAGAAACTAGAGAAAAAGAGTAGTAATATCTTTATACCTTTATAAAATCTAACTAATAACTTAATTATAGTTACTCTAGGTAATAAGACTATAAATATATTATTATTTATACACTCTAAGTAAGGTTAATAGTTAAAGGAAGTTATAAATTTAACTACTAATACTATAGAAGGCATAAAAGTAAGGTAGAATATAGTTCTATATAACTCTAGAGCTAATATTTATATATTTAATAATATCCGCTAGTTCTAATAGTCTAAATTTAAGAAGACTATTATAATAGAGGTTAAGGCTAGAGGTATAATATATATAGCTTTAAGGTAAGGCCCTATATATATCTCTATAATAGATCCTATATCCCTCCTGAGTACGAGGTAAAACTGCTTAAATTAAAGCTCCATATTTTTAACATCTTTTCTAGATATCTAGCCTTTTTTACTAGTTTCTTATTCCCCTTCTTCTTCTTACTTTTCTTAAATTCCTTAATATTTCCTTCTATTTTCTTAATTTCCTTTTAATTAGGATTTTCCTTAGCTTTTTAGATAGCCCTTAGGTTCTATAGCCTAGTGGTTATAGCCCCTAGCTTTTGGTTGCCCTTAGCTATACTATAGGTTAATTAGTTAGGGGTAAATTAGTTAATTAGTTATATAGGACTTACCTAGTGCGGATTAAATTAGAGGTAAGTTAGAATAAGTTATATTTAAGTAAGTATAAGTTATAAGGTATAAGATAGAAAAGTGCACAGAGAGTAGGAATAAATATAGTTATAGAGAAAGGGGGAATTATGTTAATTTATGCTATAAGTAAAACTTAAATGAATTTAAGTTTAACTATAGTTATAAACTATAACTATATCTTACACTAATGTAGCTATAAAGTTTATTACAAACTTTAATCTAACCTTACAGCCCTCCCTTGTATTTATAACCTTAAAGCTTATTTCTATTAGGGTTTTATTTATTACTATAGTTAAGATTACTTATAAGTTAATTATTATACTGGCTAGGTATTGCTAGTTATTATTGTTATCTTATTATATCAGATGCATTGGTCACAACCAATGACCCCCCAAAAAAATTTAAAAATCAATAGATCCTATATTAGGAAATATAAGAATATTAGTATTAGAGACTACGTGTTACGATATAAAACGTAATGTAAAAGAGTGTGTGTTAAGGTTGTTGAATTCAACTAGCTAGAGATCAGAGCTATCGTTAAATATAGGGGTTCTAGGTCACGTGCAGGCCACATCCTCGGCAACGAGGCTACATCCGATGTGGCAGACCACTTATCAATTCTAGCACGTAATAAATGCAAGCACCACCGATAAAAGAGATAGCTATCCTAGCTATCTAAGATCTAACGAATTTGCAATAAGCTAGGAAGCGGGCTCTTGTAAGGGAATTCAGCTAGATAGATTATCAGGTCTGACGGTTATTAAATCGGTTATCGAATTGGTTATCGAATTGGTTATCGAATCGGTCATCAAATCAGTCATCAAATTAGTCATCAGGTTAATAACTTAACCTATGGGATTTGTAACTATAGCGGTCAAATAAATCATCTTGTATATCTAATTCGAAGTATAAGTCAATAGGGCGTTCCGAATCATAGTCAATTAGATTGTTAGATTGATTAGATTAATTAGGTTGATCAGATCGATCATTAGATTAACGGTCTGGTTAACGGTTAGGTTAACGATTAGATTGATAGTCCGAGTCGCTGTTAGATTAGTACGGATAGTCACATTGATTAGGCTGATAGATCTAATGGTTGATAGCTTGGCTAGTCAATAAGCGTTGCAGAGGGTTAGGCAACGAGCTTTATAGAGGTCTTTGGTCAGGCTATTGAATTGGCTAACGAATTAGCCGATAGGCTAGCTACCTTTGAAGGTTATTACGTTCTTTAAAGACTTCCTTAATAAGGTCTTTAAGCTGCTAGAAGTTATCCTTTTCTATAGCTAGCTGCTGCTAAAGATCCTGTATTTGCTGCTGCTACTATTAAATTTGCTGCTATAATTGCTGCTGCTGCTATAGATAACAGGTCCTTAGGTCCTGAAGATCCCGTTAATGCTAGTCTTATTACCACTGGAATTGCTGCTATAGCCGTTAGTCTAGCTGCTGTTCTAGTTGCTGTTAAATTTGTTAATATTACTAACTAGCTAGGCATAAATCCTTAAGATATTAAAAGACTAGATTTCTTAAAGGGAAGGTCTTCCTATAGATACCACAGGTTCGGCGCTAATAATCCTGCTTATAAAGCTACTGTAATTGCTATTGCTCACACTAATCTAGCTGGTATAAGGGAAGCATTATAGCTAGCTTTATTGGATCAGGATTAACGAATTTGTTAGATTTGACGGTCGGGTCGAAGGTTAAAGGTCTTCAAATCGATTGAATTGAATCGAAGGTCGAAGAATCGAAGGTCGAAGAATCAACGGATCAAAGGTCGGCACGAAGGTCAACGAATCGATCGAATTGAATCGAAGGTTGAAAATCGAAGGTCGAAGGTCTTCGGACTGATCAAATTCGCACAATTAAAAGGTCTTCGGATCAACGAATCGAAGGTTGAAGGTCTTCAAATCGATTGAATTGAATCAAAGGTCGAAGAATCGAAGGTTAAAGGTCTTCGGACTGATCGAATTCGCACGATCAAAAGGTCTTCGGATCAACGGATCGAAGGTCAACAGATCTGACGGTTAGAACGAAGGTCAACAGATCTAATGGTTAGAACGAAGGTTAACAGTTCTAATGGTCAGATTGAAGGTCAACGAATCTAACGATAGGCGTGATGCCTAGGGGGAAGCTATCAGGCCTAGCAAAAGGGATAACTTTAACGGGCTTAGTGTATTAGTTAACTTAGTTAGTTTAGTGGCTTTTATTAAGCAGTAAAAGCGCTAGAGGTGCGTAATAATTAAAGAGCAATTACTACTACTTATTATAATATAAAATATAATATAAAAGAGTGTGTGTTAAGGTTATTAAATTTAACTAGCTAGAGATTAGAGCTATCGTTAAATATAGGGGTTCTAGGTCATGTGCAGGCCACATCCTCGGCAACGAGGCCACATCCGATGTGGCAGACCACTTGTCAATTCTAGCACGTAACACTACGTTATTTATTCCTAAATTCTATATTAATCTAGTATTAGTAATAATTCTTATAAAGGCAGGCATCTTCTAGAATTAGAAGAAGTTATTCCTATATTAAGGGATAAGGCCTATAGCTAGGATTTATAATATTAATAAGCTTTATATATTATTAAGGCTATTAGAGGATCTAAAAGAAGCCTATACTATATCTAGCTAAGCACTAAAACTACCTATAAAGGGAGATATAGATCTTTAGCATTAATAATGTGGTTATCTAGGTATAAAGGCCTTTATAAAGCTTATAAATGTAGCTTTAGGTATTAAATTAATAAGTCCTAAGCTTATATAGTATAAGATATATACTATAGGTAAAGCTAAGTAATAGAGATTATAGGTTATACCTAAAGGACTTCCTTAAGGACTAGGTTATAGTCTTTTAGTTAATCTAGATTACTATAACTTTTCTTACTAGGATAGTAATAGGTACTAGTGTGTTTTTACCTACCTTATAACCTTAATATAGTTCTTCTATTTATTTAAGATAAAGAATAGAATTTATAATAGCTTCTATATAATAATAGCATTTCTAAGCACTTAATTTAGTGTTTAACTATGCTTTTTATATAGTAATATTAAGAGAGCCCTCTTTATAGAGAATATAAAGAATAAGATAGCTCTTATAGGTATTATAGTCTATAATTTAGCTCCCTTAATGCCTAGTTAGAATAGAAAGGTAAAGAGATCTAGGGGGGTAATTAAGTAAAAAGCTTATATATTAAGCCTTAAAGCTAACCTTCTACCTAATCTTAATAATAAGGTCTTTAATACTATAGTTTATCTATTAAATTATATACCTTTTAAATATTATAGGAAGTAGACTATACTATATAAACTTTAGTAGGATTAGGCTAGGAAAATAGTCCCTATATATTTATATATAGTAAAGGTTTAAAAGCCTTTAATTATATATCTCTAAGCCTATAAATATAAAGTATTCCCTATAATAATAAAGGCTCTAGAGCATATTAAATTATATAATATAATACTATAGTTAGAGTAAAAAGCTTATATTAGATACCTTATTAGTTATAGAGGTAAGTCCTAGTATATTATCTAGGTACCTTTGCTTTATAATTATAAGGTTATTATATTAGCCTATATTTAATTTAATAAGAACTCCTTCTTTAAGCTAGAAGAAAAGCTAGAATTAGCTTAAAAGAAGAAGATATTAATAATTACGCTACTTAAAGAGCTTAAAGCTAATAATATTAATAAGGAAATTAGTTAAGACCTTATTAGAATAGAATTAGAAAAGAAGAATTATACCTCTCTCCCTATAAATATAGAAAGAGAAAATAAGTAGTTTAAAGTAAAAACACCTCCTTATATAATAGGGGAAAAAGATAACCTTTCTAGTATACTTTTAACCCCTCCTAACTTTTCTTATAAGGCGCTAGTTACTATAGAGAATATAGAGCTTTAGGTATAAGGTAATAATATGCTATTTTATAAAATTAATAAATTAGTATATAATATAATAATTAAACATATAAAGACTACTATAGAGACTAGTGAAATTACTAGTAAAGGTAGTAAGGCTATAGAGAATTATTATCCCTAGGATAATAGTATTAATCTAGATAATATTATTACTAGAAAATACTAAAGAAAGGAGATATATAAAGCTAAGTAAGTATAGTTTACTTCTGCTTTTTCTATAGTATTATAAGGAACTTAATATAGTTTATAAATTAAGAATATACCCCTAGAACCTACCTATTATTATTAAGCTATAGCCTTAGCCTATTATAACTACTAGAAGGAAGTAATTATAAAGGAGCTTTTAAAGCTTTTATTCTTAAACTACTAGAAGGATATACTAAATAAATTATTTAATCTAGAGAGGTATAAGGAAATTATAAACCTTAGCTAGGTCTTTAAATATAAAACTAATAAGAAAGGAGTAGTTATAGAGTTTAAAGCTAGAATAGTTATTTAAGGTAACTAATAACTAAAGGATAACCTTAATAACTACACTACTACGCTTACTTTATAATCTCTATATATACTACTTATAGTCTACTATGCTAATAATCTTAATACTTAATAATATAATATTTAGAATGCTTTTCTATATATAGAACTTAAAGAACCTATCTTCTATAAACCCCTAGAGAGTATAAATATAAGAGGTTATCTCTAGAAGATAATAAGAGCGTTATATAGCCTAAGGGAAGCTCCTTAATAATAATTCTTATATCTTATATAATTCCTACTAAAGCTAGACTTTATATAAGAAAGGGAAGACCTATATATCTTTATAAAGGGCGGATTTATCCTATTCTTCTATATAAATAATATTATAGTAATATACCCTAATAGATTTAAAGTAGAATTTAAAGAGCTATATAAATAACTAATAAATAGTCTAGATATTAAAGACTAAGGTAATTTAAAGTGGTTCCTAGGTATTGAAATTATTAGGAATTATAATACTAAAGAGATATAGTTATTATAGGAATTATATATTTAAAAGATAGCTTAGAAGTTTATTCCTAATATTATTAATAATAATTTAAAGAGCTTAATTATAATACCTTTAATAATAGCTATAATAGTCCTAAATAATAGTTAGGCTACTAATAAAGAGATTAATTACTATAGAGTAGTTATTAGCTCTTTAGTATATTTATATATTATTAGAAGACCTAATATAGCCTTTATAGTATTAAAGCTTGCCTCTTTTATAATAAATCTATTAGTAAAGCATATTAAACTCGCTAAAGAAGCAATTTTATACACTTAGAATATAAAGAAGCTTTACTTATAATATTTAGGCATAGATAGCTTTAATATGCTATTTTCTAGTACTAATGCTTTACTTAGTAATAACCCTAATACTTAGAAATTAATATAAGGTTATATCTTTATTATATATAGCGCTATAATTAATTAGAAGTTAGGTAAGTAATATTATATAATAACTTTAAGTATAGAAGTAAAGCTTTTTACCCTAAATTATAGTGTAAAAGAGCGTATATCTCTAGGAAGACTACTTTATAATATTAAGGTCTATATACTACTACTCTTAATTATCTAGTATAATAATAAGTAGATAATCTATATTACTAAATATATAGAAGGAAGGCTTTAGACTAGCCTTAAGCACCTTAATATAAATTAAATGTAAATTTAAGAATAATATATAATAGGTAATATTAAGGTTAATTAGATAAAGACCTCTAAAATGCCTATAAATAGCTTTATAAAGCCTCTATTAGGTTAGATATATAGGGACTTCTGCTATAGAATTAGCTTATAAGAGATTCCTATCTAATTACAACACTAGAAATTATTTATAACCTCTTCTTATGCCTTTAAACTCTAGCTTTAATAGATATCTTAGCTAGGGGGGGTGTGTTAAGGAGAGCTCCCTAAAGGATTAGATATATAGATGTAACCTGCGTAATAACTAGGTTAAAACCCTTAATAAGATAACGGTGGAGATAATGTATTAGAAGTACCTCTGTAGACTAGTTATTACTATAGCGCACTATGTACCTTTTAGGTACAAAAGTCAGGTGCTGTCTGCACCTCTAATTAACCGAAATCGAACCTTTTTCATCATCTACACCGACCCCTACCTTGACAACTATATACTTTTTAGGTATAAAAGTTAAGTAATATTTATACCCTAAATTAACTAAAATTAAACCTTTTCTATTATTTATACTAACCCTTACCTTGATAGTTATAAGCCTAGGAGGCTTTAATTACCCTTATTATTAATTATTATAGATAATATAAGCTTTATTAATATTATTAATTTAATACTTACTAATATTAAGAGATAATTACCCTTTATTATAATAATTAGTTAAATTACTTATCTTATACTTTTATTAACCAATATAGTTTCTCTCTATAATATCTAAAGAAACTCTAAATATAGTATTATTATTAGGGAAAAACTAGATTAAATAGTTTATATAAATTAAGAATTATATAAAATCTTATAGTATTTAAAAGTATATTAATTTAAATTAAAATAAACTACTTAAAAAACCTATAATATTAACTTACTTATAAAAAAGTCTAAGGCTAGAGATTACCTTAAATAACCTTAATTCTCTTAAAGATTAAAAGCTTATATATAAAGATATAAAAAATAAGTATAACTTCTAATATAAAGACTTATAATTTAATCTTATAAGGTATATAAACCTATTAAAGTAAATACTAAAGATTAGGAAATATATTTATAAAACCCTTTTAAAAAATATTTAAGACTTTTTTAATTTTAATACTAAAGAAAAAAAAAGAAGTTAGTATATTAATACTCTTAAAGAATATTAAAGCTTCTTTAAGACTAGTATAAGCTAAATACTAGGAAAATACTAATTCTTATACCTTAATAATTACTTATAAGCTAAAGGTACTAATAATTAGTATAAATAAGTAGTAATAATAAAGGTATAATAGAGAAATAATTAAGATTTAAAGACTTAATAAACTAAGAAAATAATATTATATAAGTTTATAATTTCTCTTTATAGTAAATTTAAGTTATATAAGAAAAAATAAAATAATTTACTTAATAAAGATATTAATAATAGCTTTCTTAAAGCTATTATAAAGTTTAAAAGAAATTATAAAGCTTTATAAAGTATACTAAAAATAGTAAATATACTTATTACTAATAAATTAAGTAATTAAAGTAAATTAAAGAAAAGAAAATACCTTAAATACTTTAATTATAATATTTAAAATACCTTAAAGTAATAGGAATTCTATAATTTATTTAAGGCTTTTTATAAGCTAAAAGCTATACTAAAAAACTAGAAAGTAAAGAAAAACTTTAAAAAAAATATTAAGAAGTATTTAAAAAAAAAACTTATAAGAAAAGTCTAAGGTAATAAGTTAAAAACTAAAGAAAAAAAATAGTAATATCTTTATATTTTTATAAAATTTAACTAATAACTTAATTATAATTACCTTAGGTAATAAAACTATAAATATATTATTATTTATATACTTTAAGTAAAGGAAACTATAAATTTAACCTCTAATACTATAAAAAGCATAGAATTAAGGTAAAATATAGTTTTTTATAACTCTAAAGTAAATATTTATATTTTTAATAATATTTACTAGTTTAATTAATCTAAATTGAATAAGACTATTATAATAAAGGTTAAGGCTAGAGGTATAATATATATAGCTTTAGGTTAAGGTCTTATATATATTGATTTTTAAATTTTTTTGGGGGGTCATTGGTTGTGACCAATGTATCTGATATAATAAGATAATAATAATAACTAGCAATACCTAGCTAGTATAATAATTAACTTATAAGTAATCTTAACTATAGTAATAAATAGAACCCTAATAGAAATAAGCTTTAAGGTTATAAATACAGGGGGGCTATAAGGTTAGATTAAAGTTTGTAATAAACTTTATAGCTATATTAGCGTAAGATATAATCATAGTTTGTAACCATAGTTAAACTTAAATTCGTTTAAGTTTTACTTATAGTATAAATTAATGTAATTCCCCCTTTCTCTATAACTATATTTGTTCCCACTCTCTCTTCTATCTTATACCTTATAACTTATACTTACTTAAATATAACTTATTCTAACTTACCTCTAATTTAATTTACACTAGGTAAGTCCTATATAACTAATTAACTAATTTACCCCTAACTAATTAACCTATAGCATAGCTAAGGGCAACCAAAAGCTAGGGGCTATAACCACTAGGCTATAGAACCTAAGGGCTATTTAAAAAGCTAAGGAAAATCCTAATTAAAAGGAAATTAAGAAAATAAAAGGAAATATAGAGAAATTTAAGAAAAGTAAGAAGAAGAAGGGGAATAAGAAACTAGTAAAAAAGGCTAGATATCTAGAAAAGATATTAAAAAATATAGAGCTTTAATTTAAGCAGTTTTACCTCGTACTCAGGAGGGAGGTCTTATATATATAACTATTATAAATTCTATATTATAAAATATAAGGATAATTATATTAGAGATTATACTATTTATTTCTAAATTCTATATTAATTTAGTATTAGTAATAATCCTAATAAAAGTAAGAATTTATTAGAATTAAAAGAAAGGATTTCTTTATAAAGGAAATTATTCTATAGCTAGAATTTATAATATTAATAAGCTTTATATATTATTAAAGCTATTAGAGAATCTAAAAGAGGCTTATATAGTATTTAGCTAAGCACTAAGACTACCCTTAAAGGGAGATATAAATCTTTAGTATTAATAATATAATTATCTAAGTATAAAAGCTTTTATTGATTTTTAAATTTTTTTTGGGGGTCATTGGTTGTGACCAATGCATCTAATATAATAAGATAATAATAATAACTGGCAATACCTAGCTAGTATAATAATTAACTTATAAGTAATCTTAACTATAGTAATAAATAAAACCCTAATAAAAATAAGCTTTAAGGTTATAAATATAGGGGGGCTATAAGGTTAGATTAAAGTTTGCAATAAACTTTATAGCTATATTAGTATAAGATATAGTTATAGTTCGCGACTGTAGTTAAACTTAAATTTATTTAAGTTTTACTTATAGTATAAATTAATATAATTCCCCCTTTCTCTATAACTATATTTATTCCTACTCTCTATGCACTCTTCTATCTTATACCTTATAACTTATACTCACTTAAACATAACTTATTCTAACTTATCTCTAATTTAATTTTGTTGATTCCTCCGGATCTTCATTGGCTCAACCGTGGCTAAAGACCAGACCAATTGTAGGTCCGGTGGGGTTACTAAACGGATGCACGCGTTGCGATTAGCTGCATCCTTCGCCACCCCCTTTTCTGCCCTACTTCTAGGTTTTACCTACCTTTTCCTATAGCTAGATTTCCCTCTCTTCTCTCTTCTCTTCCTGTTAATCATAGCTATTATTAACTTTAATACTACGGAATTATCCTGCGCAGGCACCTTAGTGTATCTAACACTAATTAGTGGTTAACTATAACCATAGATAAGTTAGGTATTATAAGAAAAGATATTTCTACAGATACTATAGTTATTTTCCTATTATCTAGACTCTTAGGAATAGGGGCATAGCTATAAGAGTGTGCTAAAGGAAGAGACTTAAATTCCGGTTACAGACTTATTAGGCTTCTAAGGGACCGATCCTTCTATTATTATCTTTATCTTTAATAGAATAACCAATTCTACGTCCATTACAAACCCTAGGATTAACTTCTTCTGTTATTATCTTTATCTTTAATAAAGAGACTAATTCTATACCCACCACAAGAAAACTTAACTAAATAACTGAATTTATTTTAAACCTGACGTTAAATAACCTTAGCTAAGCTAGCTAACTTATCTATAATCTCTCCCTATATAATCCCTCCTTCTATTTAATCTATAGCTTCTTTCCTTCCTCTTTAGAAGTAATTTACCCTATACCTATTAGCTAGGTAGTCCTATAGCTACGTATAAATAAGGGATTTATAGCTGAATAGTCTTTCTATGTTTTTTATAAAAATAAGGGAACGCTGCTTCCTGTCCTTTCTACTGTTGCTTTTGTTGCTTCTGTTAATTTATTTTTCCTATTGCTTTTATTATTCCTATTGCTTTTGTTACTTCTGTTAATTTTATAATTTTAGCTGTTTTTTTTTTTCTAGCTTCCTATTTTTCCCTTGCTTTCTAAATTATAAAGGGGAGGAAGTACACTAAAATTATACTTCCCTTTAGCTCCTTCTATATAAGGAGGACTAGAACTTTAGAACTAGTAATATAAAGTAAAGGCTAAACGCCTTAGTTAATATAATAGATCCTAGTGGACTAATAACAAGAGGGAAGGCCTAAGCTACTGCTAATAATATATAGTTACCTAGACTATTACTAGGAGAAGGAGAAGCTCCTTAACCTTCTAGTAATAGCAAGCTCTCCTAAATCCTAGTAATTACCCTTAATAGACCCTAGAAGAGGGATTTACTATTATGCCTATAACCCCTTTCCTATGCCCTTATAAAAGATTAGGAAGAATAGATTTAGGTGAATCCTTATGCTATTACACTGTCTAAGCTTAATAACTATATTATAAGGTTTATTAACCTTAGTAAGCATTAAGACTAGAGAGATAATAACCTCTAGGAATTATTCTAAGAAGACTTTAAAGGATAAACCTAAGAAACCTTTGCAATAGCTAATAGAGATATTATTAGAGAGCTATAGAATTCCCTGCAAGACTATAGTGTTATTATGAGATAAGGCTAAGGATTGCTAATTATAACATTACTAGGAGAAGTGGTTGCATAAGAAATAAGACTATTATGGCCTAAAGAGAGATTATAGTCTCCTTAACCACTAGAGCATTAAGCCTAGCCTCCTAGATTACCTACACTAGAAGTTTAGCCCTCTTAATTATCTAAGCAACCCCCTTAACTACCTTAACCCCTATAGCAATCTCTATTATATTAATTGCTTTACCCTAAGGACCTTTATCTATAATAAACTATTTCTCTTATATAGTAATTCCCTTCTAAGGATTAGATTATAAAGAAGATCTTAGAACTTATAAAGATATATAAGGATAGTAATTATTATACTAGGAAGCTATATAATTTCCTTACACCTAAGGTTACGCTCTTTAAAAATAAGTGTAATAGGATTAATCTTCCTTAAACGTATTATTAGAAGGCTTTTCCTATTATCTTAATGAATAATGCTAAACAATACTACCTTAACTATCTCTTTAAATAGAACCTTATATATAAAGAGATAATTAGCTATATCTATTAATGCTTTAAGACAGAAAGCAATTAGTAGTTCTATTACTACTAATAGAGTAGTATAACATTAAATAGTATAATTACTAAGAACCTAGATAAGACTAAGCTAGAATGCCTTAAGATTATGCTATTAACCCTTAAGAAGATTTATAGAGGCCTATACCCTTCTAATATAGTAGATACTAAACTCTATAAGCAGATATTAAATACTATAGCTAGAGTACCTAAATATTAGATAGTAGAGTATATACACTCCCTAGGCTTTAAGAGTCTTACTAGAGACCTTTATAAGGTAATTATAATTATAGAGTTAGGTAGGAGACCTACTTAATACCTTTAGTCCTAAGAAAAAGACTCCCTAGAGGCTATATTTACTAATTATTAATATAGGTAATGCCTATGTAGTGGAGGAAGCTATTGTGAAAAGAGCCTAAGGCATAGCCCTAAACGCTACTTTATATATAGTAAGAATAGCTACTAGTCTTTTAACTACTTTACTAAAGAATATTAGAAAGAGAAAGACTACTAGTTTACTAGTAAAACATATTAAACACCCCCTTTAGAGAAGAGATTCTAGGTATTCCTTGCCTTCTATAAAGGACTAGATAATAATAAGCCTAATAAGGACCCTAACTAGGGATAGGAGTAATACCTTATAGCCTATATAAAGGCCTAAGATAATAATAATAATAATATAAAAGAACTATAATCTATGGTATACTTAAGTATTATATAATTCTTTTGCTCTAGAAGAGAGACTAACTATAACCTTATTAATACTAAAGTCCTTACTACCCTTAATAATTAAGCCTTTTAATATACCCTCCTTAAGTAAGAGCTATATAAACCTTAAGAATCTAATAAAGGTTTAATATGCTATATCTTTAAAGAACACTATTCTAAAGAGGTCTTTAGAGGTATTATACCTAATACTAGCGCTTTAGGTAAGTTAACTATAGGGTAAGCATAAGTAAAAGCTCTTATAAGGTTAATACCTTTACTAAAGATAATCCCCTATAATCTATAAACTATTAAGTTTAGTACTAGATTAGTAACTATAGAAGGCATCCTTTATATGCCTATAGAGCTTAGTAACCTTAAGTTCTATATCCTTAATATAGTAACTCCTTTCCTCTTCTCTATTATAGATATAGATAAGATATAGGTTAAGATTAATAACCTTACGAACGTTCTTATCTAAGGTAATAAGACTATGCCTATGGTATAATAATAAGGATATCCTTAGTAGTTACTAGAGGTAAAAGAAATAGTTACCTTCTACCTTTTAGAAGGGGAGATCTATTAATTACATTGCCGCTTTAGTTACCCTTCTATTTAACGACTTACTAAGATCCTCTAACAGGCCGGTTATAATGTTAAACGCTAGGTAATTAAGAAGTTAACCAAAGTCTATTACTATTATTAGATAAATAGAAAAGCCCCTAGCTAGTTTAAGTTTATAATTAAGGATAACTATAACTTTAACTATAAGATTATTATTAATATTGTGTAGATTAATAACTAACTAGTCCTTCATATTATTAATTCAGTAACTTCGTTCTAAGTAGCCTGATTCCTTAATCCTAGGAAATAAAAGGCTTAAGATATCTAGGACGCTATTAGAGAATGCTAGATTAATACGTATCTAGGACCACTAGATTAGATTGTTTATAATACTAGTAATAACTTCTCCTCTGCTAAATTTAAACACTACGCATGTTTAATATTAATTAATATTAATAAGATACTAATTAAAGCCTATAATAGCATTAGAAAGGTTAAAAGATACCACAGACCTTTACACTAGACTTATAATATTATCACGGATTTAATTAGCGTAGAGATTACGCTAGAGTAATGTCTCTAAATAGCTATTAAAGCTATTAATAACTTAGCAGGCCCTAATAGTCTAGTACTAACCCTACTAGTCTTTAGAGCCTACCTATAGATAATAGATAAGTTACCACTAAGCGTCTCTATTATTTAACATACTAAGGTAATTTAGAAAGCCACTAATAAAGTGCGCTACTACCTAGCCTTATAGTAGGTCCGTAATGCCCTTAGCACCTAGAATAGCCCTAATATAACGCCTATACATTAGCTACCTTTATAGGCTAATATATATATATAGAGGGAGAAGGGTAGCTAGCATAGCCCTTATAAGCTAATTACTACTAATAGGAAGACCTATATAGTTAAGATACCCTATAGCCTAGTAAAGTTCTACTCTATAGTGGTAAAGCCTTACTATAAGGACCTATATATTATAAAGGGGCTAGGACCCTAGGAGATAAAACCCTAAGATATAGGGGGGGAGGATATACCTATACTAGTAACCACTACTACTAAGGGAGATGCTCCTACCTTAGTAAAGGCTAGGGTAGGAGTAGAAAAAGAAGAAAAGCTACTAGCGCTAGTAAGGAGAAAGTAAGGGAGGCTATAGAAGACCCTTATAGTTTAATTCTATATTAACTAAGGTATAGAAGGGTCTATAGAGGCTATTAAGGCTAAAGCAGCCCCTACGTAAAGCTATAGAGTTAAAAACTCTATAGCTTATCTTAAGTAAGTAAGGATAGCTCCTATAGGGGGCTATAATAGTAATAGCTACATAGTAAGCTATCTTAAGATAGTAAGGACTATAGAATGCTTTATTATTATTAATAAAGATTAAGAAGAGGCATTAATTAAGGAGATATTAGCTAGAGAGATACTAAATAAAGCATTCCTTATAGTAAAGGAATTAGCTAACTAGAACCTTGCTCTCTAACTCCGCTAAGAAGGAAAGATCATAACCCTAGGAAAGCCCTTTAAGCACTCTAACCAGGCTAAGATTAATGCCCTATAAGCTTATAATGTATTTAGATTCATGAAGTTTAACCTAATAAAGCATAGTAGCTATAGGATCTTTAATTCTTATATAGTTAGAGAGATTAAAGGTAAGGGAATAAACTCGCTATATAAGAAATCCTACCTTATTATATAAGGCTATAATAATAAGGAGAAGGAGTTTATTCTAACGTAATTACTAATAATCTAGTAGGTAAGCTAGCGGTTAATTATAGCAATTACTCCTTCTTTAAAGTAGAAAGGGATTTAGCTCTAGATTTGTAATATTATTTAAGCCTACGTGCAATCACAAATAGAACTTATAAGGCTAATTATTATAAGATTACCAGAATAGATTAGGCACCTCTTTCTAAAAGGCACTATAATAGAAGTAATTAAACCTCTTTATAGCATCACAGAGGCTAGAACTTACTAGTAGGCCATATACTTTCATTATTATAGGGATAACCTTAATATAATAACGTTAATATATAACCCTTATTTGTTAATTATAGCTCTAAATAATAAGAATCTCTTTAGGATTATTAGGATATAAATAGATAATACACTAGGTCTAAGTAATAATAACTTCTTTGCTAAAGAAGAAAAAGAGCTCTAGAAGGCTAACTTTATAGTAAAAGAGAAGTAGTAATTATTAACTAGGAATCCCCTTATATTTAATAGCTATATCTTAACTTAGAACACTAATAATTTATTAATCTTAACCTAGAAGGGCTAAAGTTAGAAGATTAAGGAAGTTAATTCTTAATCTCTAATAGTAAAGTAAGAATATATTAAATAGAGAGCATAGGGGAGCTATATTATAACTATCTATTAACCAGAAGCTTTATATAATCTATTAATTACAGCTTAACACTAAGAACTAGCTACTAAAGATATCATATGCCTAAATAAACGCCTTAAATAGCAGATTAAGAACTAGCAACGCGGGTTACGTTATATCCCTTTAACCCTTAAAAAGGCAAAGCTCTTTATATTTGTGGATAGATCACTCACAAATAATAAGGACCTGAGCTCATAGATTAGGTACATGATTGTAATTAGTAATAAGGAAAAGAGGGATAATAACACCTTTATTATAAGAGGGAATATTATTATATATAGTTTAATAAAGAGTAAGCAAGTTATATATAGCGCGCTTACCTCTAAATTATATAGCATGGTTTAAGGCGCTAATATCGCGTACGCAATATCTACGACCCTTAATTAGATTATAGACTAATTAAAGATACCTTAAATTCCTATAATCCTATGTACTAACTTATTCTTATTATATAAATACCTTATTAAGCTAGGCATAATAAAAGAGAAGAGACTTATAATTAACATTATAGCTCTTTATTAATTATATAAGAGGCAAGAGATCTATAAGGTTAGGTGGATTAATAGCGGCGATAATCCGGCTAATGCGATAATAAAGGCATCGCTAAACCAGGCGCTTATAACCTTTATTAATTTAAATAAATTAATAATCTAGGTAGAAGGCTAGGTTAGGAGACCTTTATAAGCATTATAAAGAGGGGATTAATAGAGGTAAAGAGGAGAATTCGTTACAATCGGATTAATTAAATTAACCAATGCTAACCGAGCCAATTAGGGCTCCGGATTCCCATTAAGGGATCCACTTATATACACTTTCCTTTAATTTGATTTTTATTGCGTTTTTAGGCTCCTTTAGCCACAAGAGAAAAAGAGAGACTACTAGTGTTAATTCCTCCGGATTTTCATTAGCTTAACCGTGGCTAAAGACTAGACTAATTATAGGTCTAGTAGGGTTACTAAACGGATGCACGCGTTGTGATTAGCTGCATCCTTCGCCACCCCCTTTTCTGCCCCACTTCCAGGTTTTACCTACCTTTTCCTATAGCTAGATTTCCCTCTCTTCTCTCTTCTCTTCCTATTAATCATAGCTATCATTGACTTCAATACTACGGAATTATCCTGCGCAGGCACCTTGGTGTATCCAACAAATTTACTTAACTCAAAATTAGTAAATATAATTAATCCTTTCTATAAGAGACGCACTACACCTACTATAATTACTAGGTAGGTTATAGGTTACTAATTAACTAATTAACCCCTAACTAATCTAACTATAGTATAGCTAAAGGTAATAAAAAGGGCACTACCCTATCTAAAATCTTAAATACTATAGCTAAAGAGAAGAAAAGTAAAGGAAAAGGAAGTAAAAATAAATTAAACCTAGAGATAATTAATAGTATTTATAATATAAGGGAAAAAATACTAAAAAATAAGGGTAAAGTTAATAATAAGATTTATAAGGTAGATAAGAAGAAGATAAAAGAATAGGGCATTAGGGTATAACAAACTAAGCAGTTTTACCTCGTACTCAGGAGGGGATAAAAGCTTTTATAAAGCTTATAAATATAGCTTTAGGTATTAAATTAATAGGTTTTAAGCTTATATAGTATAAGATATATACTATAAGTAAAGCTAAGTAATAGAAATTATAAGTTATACTTAAAGAATTTCCTTAAGAATTAAGTTATAGTTTTTTATTTTATTTAAATTACTATAATACTTTTTATTAAAATAGTAATAGGTATTAGTATATTTTTACTTACCTTATAACCTTAATATAGTTTTTTTATTTCTTTAAGATAAAGAATAAAATTTATAATAGCTTTTATATAATAAAAGTATTTCTAAATACTTAGTTTAGGGTTTAACTATACTTTTTAGATAATAATATTAAGAAAGCCCTTTTTAAAGAGAATATAAAGAAGAAAATAGCCTTTATTAGTATTATAGTTTATAATTTAGCTTTTGTAATACTTAGTTAAAATAAAAAAGCTAAGAGATTTAAGGAAGTAATTAAGTAAAAAGCTTATATATTAAGTTTTAAGGCTTAGCTTTTATAGAATCTTAATAATAAGGTCTTTAATATTATAGTTTATCTATTAAATTCAATACTATTTAAATATTATAAAAAGTAAATTATACTATATAAACTTTAGTAAAATTATACTAGGAAAAGTATTCTTATATATTTATAAATAATAAAGGTTTAGAAGCGTTTAATTTTATATTTATAAGCTAATAAATATAAAGTATTTCTAATAATAATAAAGGCTTTAGAGTATATTAAATTATATAATATAATCCTTTAGTTAGAGTAAAAAGCTTATATTAAATACTTTATTAGTTATTAGAAGTAAGTCTTAGTATATTATTTAGGTGCCTTTACTTTATAATTATAAGGTTATTATATTAGTATATATTTATTTTAATACAAACTCTTTCTTTAAACTAGAAAAAAAGCTAGAATTAGCTAATAAAAAAGATATTAATAATTATATTACTTAAAAAGCTTAAGGCTAATAATATTAATAAGGAAATTAGTTAAAACCTTATTAAAATAAAATTAAAAAAAAATAATTATATCTCTTTACCTTTAATTATAAAAGAAAAAAATAAATAGTTTAAAGTAAAAATACTTTCTTATATAATAAGGAAAAAAAATAACTTTTTAGTATACTTTTAACCTCTTTTAACTTTTCTTATAAGGTATTAGTTACTATAGAGAATATAGAGATTTAGGTATAAGATAATAATATACTATTTTATAATATTAATAAATTTATATATAATATAATAATTAAATACTTAGAGACTACTATATAGACTAGTAAAATTACTAGTAAAGGTAATAAAGTAGTAAAAAATTATTATTCCTAGGATAATAGTATTAATTTAAATAATATTATTACTAGAAAATACCAAAGAAAAAAAAATATATAAAGCTAAGTAAGTATAGTTTACCTTTACTTTTTCTATAGTATTATGAGGTATTTAATATAGTTTATAAATTAAAAATATACTACTAAAACTTACTTATTATTATTAAGCTATAGCTTTAACTTATTATAATTACTAGAAAAAAGTAATTATAAAGAAGCTTTTTAAGCTTTTATTTTTAAACTACTAGGAGAATATACTAGATAAATTAATTAATCTAAAATAGTATAAGGAAATTATAAACCTTAGCTAAGTTTTTAAATATAAAACTAATAAAAAAGAAGTAGTTATAAAGTTTAAAGCTAAAATAGTTATTTAAGGTAGCTAATAACTAAAGAATAACCTTTATAATTATATTACTATACTTACTTTATAATCTTTATAAATACTACTTATAGTTTATTATACTAATAATCTTAATAGTTAATAATATAATATTTAGAATACTTTCTTATATATAAAACTTAAAGAACTTATTTTTTATAAGCCTTTAAAAAGTATAAATATAAAAGATTATCTTTAGAAAATAATAAAAGTATTATATAAGCTAGGAGAAATTTCTTAATAATAGTTTTCTTATTTATTATAATTTCTATTAAAGCTAGGCTTTATTTAAGAAAAAAAAACCTATATATCTTTATAAAATATAGTTTTATTTTATTTTTCTATATAAATAATATTATAGTAATATACCCTAATAGATTTAAAATAAAATTTAAAGAGCTTTATAAATAATTAATAAATAATTTAAATATTAAAAACTAAGGTAATCTAAAGTAATTTCTAAGTATTAAAATTATTAGAAATTATAATACTAAAGAGATATAGTTATTGTAGGAATTATATATTTAAGATATCCCCTCCTGAGTACGAGGTAAAACTGCTTAAATTAAAGCTCTATATTTTTTAATATCTTTTCTAGATATCTAGCCTTTTTTACTAGTTTTTTATTCCCCTTCTTTTTCTTACTTTTCTTAAATTCCTTTATATTTCTTTCTATTTTCTTAATTTCCTTTTAATTAGGATTTTCCTTAGCTTTTTAAATAGCCCTTAGGTTCTATAGTCTAGTGGTTATAGCCCCTAGCTTTTAGTTACCCTTAGCTATACTATAGGTTAATTAGTTAGGGGTAAATTAGTTAATTAGTTATATAGGACTTACCTAGTGTAGATTAAATTAGAGGTAAGTTAGAATAAGTTATATTTAAGTAAGTATAAGTTATAAGGTATAAGATAGAAGAGTGTATAGAGAGTAGGAATAAACACGGTTATAGAGAAAGGGGGAATTATGTTAATTTATACTATAAGTAAAACTTAAATAAATTTAAGTTTAACTACGGTCATAAACTATAACTCTTACGCTAACGTAGCTATAAAGTTTATTATAAACTTTAATCTAACCTTATAGCCCCCCCTATATTCATAACCTTAAAGCTTGTTTCTATTAGGGTTCTATTTATTACTATGGTTAAGATTACTTATAAGTTAATTATTATACTACCTAGGTATCGCTAGTTATTATTATTATCTTATTAAATTAGATGCATTGGTCACAACCAATGACCCCCCAAAAAAAATTTAAAAATCAATATATTTAAGATATTACTTAGAAATTTATTTCTAATATTATTAATAGTAATTTAAAGAGCTTAACCTTTACTTTTTTTCTTATAGTTATAATCCTTACTAATACTAGTAAAGCTTTTAATAAAGAGATTAATTACTATAAAGTAATTATTAGCTCTTTAGTGTATTTATATATTATTAAAAAACCTAATATAGCCTTTATAGTATTAAAGCTTATCTCTTTTATAATAAATCTATTAATAAAGTATATTAAGCTTACTAAAGAAGTAATTTTATATACTTAAAATATAAAAAAGCTATATATTTATTACTTAGAAGTTAATAGCTTTAATATACTATTTTCTAGTACTAATACCTCTCTTAGTAATAATTCTAATATATATAAATTAATATAAAGTTATATCTTTATTATATATAGTATAGTAATTAATTAGACATTAAGTAAATAATATTATATAATAACTTTAAGTATAAAAGTAAAGCTTTTTACTTTAAATTATAGTATAAAAAAGTAAATTTCCCTTAGTAAGTTACTTTATAATATTAATATATATATACTATTACTTTTAATTATTTAGTATAATAATAAGGAAATAATTTAAATTACTAAATATATAGAAAAAAAGCTTTAGATTAACTTTAAGTACTTTAATATAAATTAAATATAAATTTAAGAATAATATATAATAAGTAATATTAAGGTTAATTAAATAAAAACCTTTAAAATACTTATAAATAGCTTTATAAAGCCTCTTTTAAGTTAAATATATAAGAACTTTTACTATAAAATTAAATTATAAAAGATTCTTATTTAATTATAATACTAAGAATTATTTATAATCTTTTCCTATATCTTTAATCTTTAGCTTTAATAAATATTTTAGCTAAGGGAAGTATATTAGAAAAAGCTCTCTAAAGTAATAAATATATAAATATAGCTTATATAATAACTAGGTTAAACCCTTATTAAAATAATAGTAAAGATAATATATTAGAAGTACCTTTATAGACTAGTTATTACTATAGTATACTATATACCTTTTAGGTATAAAAGTTAGGTAGTGTCTATACCTCTAATTAACCAAAATCAAACCTTTTCTATTATTTACACTAACCCCTACCTTGACACTAACTAATACGGAGTATTGAAGCAGCCAGGTCAAACAGGCCAAAAACGGGATGCGCACCCCTGATAGTGGCTGCGATAAACGAGCATATAATGCTTAACAACTAATACTCTAGAGATTACGAGCCACGTGTGTGCCTCGCATACATGTGCACCTAATAAACTGTGTCTATAAGCTATTCGCATCTACTAGTCTCTTCGTCTGAAGTTGTCTTGTACGACGAGTCGTCTTTCTCCGCCTTAGCTATCGCTTTCTCTTCAATCTTCCTAAATTGAACTTCGCGGTTATTGTCTAACTCTTCCGGAGGTGTTTTCTGCCGCCGCCTCTTCCTCACCCATGGCTTTGTCTCCCGGACGGCGCCTTGCTTCTGCTTTAGCAGAGCCATGGTCTCCTCCGCCTGCGTCAGGTAGGAACAAAGTTCGCTGGCGGGTATGCGAATACGATCAGTAAGAGGCTCAGACCCCACTAACGTTTCTGTTGCAAAATCTCGAAGCTGGAGTAAGAGACCTGCTTCTTCATCAGAGCCCGGGTTGCCTTGCTCGTCACGGATTATCTACAAGTGGTGTAAGCAATTTCATACTGCAAATCAGCGGGCGCCACATACCATGTCTACGATAATCTGCTGGGCGATCAACTCGGGTTCTCCAGCTTCATTAGTGACAACACTAGGTTCCCAAGCTGATAATGTCGCCTTCTTGCTATGCGAGTACCCAATATCTAGGCAGATAACGCGTCGAATATCACCATCGGACCCGAGGATGTAATCTTCGGCTATGTATGGCATGTCCTTCTGCTTCTGAGAATATGAAACTTCCATCACTACCCCAGGGTACTGTGCGTCCAGATGCCGGAACTGCGCGTCAGGATCATGTCTTCCATAGCCTGCTTCGGTGAAGTCGAGGGTGGGGGACCCACGTGCTACGACCGCCCGTGCAAAGGCAGCCGATGCATCATGTCTAGTACCAAGCACCTGTAGTTGACGCGACACTTCCTCGACTACAGTGGAGATAATCCATTCATGCAACTGTGTAGGCATTTGAAACACGAGTCGCTTCGCAAAGGGAATATAGTGGTGCCTATAAGGAACATTAACATCAGCTTCGTAGTATTGTATCTACCTCGTACAGTTCCATACCGAAGTTTCTGTATCACATAGCCCGAGAGACATGCATCACCATGGACTTGCTCTAGTAGCTCTGCGTACTGATCTACATCCAATGGATAGGTGATCCAAGCTTCACTCAAACCGCTGCGCCCGGTCTGCCGCGATTTGATGTCTGCAATGACACGTGCAACAGCGTGTGATGTCTTCTTAATAGTCGGTGGCGGAGTCGGCGGACTGCTCCTGAAGCTCTGTGGAGGCGTCACCTCTAGCGATTGGGGCATTCTCGTAATTGTTGGATGCGCTTCATGGCATGACGCACCGTTGGTAGCTGGTGCTCTCATCCTCGCGGCGTGATTTTGACATTGATCACGCCCACATCCAAGTTGACCGGACAATAGTCACGTGACATGTCGATAGGCTAAGTACCTCGCGCCCCACATAGAGGCCTCTTGTCGCAAGGCAACTGTTGATTCCTCCGGACCTTCATCGGTTCAATCGTGGCCAAAGGCAGGACGAGGTGCACGCCACTGCAATCCCACTTTTCCCCCTTTTTCGCCCACAGTTAAGTGGTTGTGGTAAAGGTTAATCTATTAAGCTAATCTATGCCCCAATAGGCGTTTATATATCTAGTATAATTATTATATACTATGCTATATATATAATAGTTACTACTAATTTAAAAATAATAACCTTATTATTAATTATTAATTCTAAAACTAAATATCCTTTCTATAAACTTTATTATAAAATAGCTATTAATTAGTATAGTAAATATAGTAATTATCTATTTCTTATTCTTTTTATTACTTTATCTTAAAGTATAGTTTCTATTAAATATTCTTCTTTACCTCTAATACCTTTTATAGCTTTACTAGGGAATAGTATTTTCTAGTTAAATACTAGGTAATTAATACTATATTTCTATCTATAGTCTTAAGTCTTTATAACTAAAAAGTTATATATCTTAGTTATATATTAATTATATTTATATTAGCCTTTATAATTCTATCCTATCTTAGTTATCTTACTATTACTATATTATTCTTAATTACCTCTATTACTATTACTATATTATCTTTAATTATCTCTAGTAATTTACTAATAGCTAAATTATTTTTTTTCTTTTCTTTAAACTCTAAATATAGTCTTTTCTTTAATACTAACCCTAGAAATAGTAATTACTTAGGTTCTAGTAGCTTATTTACTATAGTAAAAGCTATTAATAGTTAACTCCTAAATAGTAATTAATTTAGTTTTAGTAATTTACTAAATTAAGGAAGTACTATAATATTTATTACTTATATTAATAGTATTAGTACTAATTAATATAGTATAGTTTTCCTAGGCTTATCTTTCTTTAGTATTACTTTCTTTTTAATCTCCTTCTAATATAATCCTATATATACCTTCTTAGGTAATTAATCTAAGTTAGTAATATAACTTATAGAATTAACTATATATTCCTAATTCCCCTTATAGGCTAATTATCCCTAAATTAACCTAGTAAGCACTAGTATTACTAGTATTTTGCCTAATATAAAGTAAGAATTACCTAATTTCTTTATTAAACTATAGTTTAATAGTTAAAATATTAATTTTAAGAAACTTAAGAATTCCTTTAGAAATATATTATTAGATAATTATAGCTTTACTTTAAGTAGTATAAATTACTAGTATTTAGTGCTAAAATTATATACTATTAAGTATATATTAGTATTAGAAAATATCTCTTATACTATATAAATCTATTCTAAAGCTTTTATATTATTTATTATAGTAATTATATTATAGCTAAATATATATCTCTCTTAATAAATAATTATACTTATCCTACCTATATATTATAATAATACTAATAATATATAATTTTAAGTATATACTATAATAATATAATAAGTATATAGAAAATAAAAGTATAGCCTTACCTTCTAAAATCTAGGAAATATAGGTATTTCTATAATTAGCTACCCTTAATAGCTATAGTAGTCTAGTCTTTAATTACCTATAGTTTATTCATTAACTTAGTAACTACTACTAGTAGTAAATACTAGTTATATACTAGAGTTAAGTTTTTAAATTTAACTAAATACTTAATAATTCCTTCCTTTTTATTCTAGGCTATAATAGCCTTAACCTTATAGTTTACTAATTAAATTAGTATAGTTATCCTAAACTACCTATGAAATATATCCTAATAGAATTATTTAAGATAATTAACTAAGATAACTAGATAAATCCGCTAGTTATCTAGTAGTATATTAAGTTTATATACTAATCTTCTAATATATTATAAAACTTAAAATAGCCTTATAAATTTTAGTCTATACTTTAGACTTATTTATCTTAGAATTATATATACCTAGTTATCTAGTCTAATTAATACCTAATTACTAAGCTTATAGAACTTACTTATATATTTATAATTATAATATACCTTTATTTAGATTATTACTAATATAATTATATTATATACTTATAGTTATTCTAATAGTTTATCTAATATTTCTAGTTCCTTTAGGTATAATAATAATATAATATTATTAGGTAAGAATCCTATAATAATCTAGTTTAGGGAATATCCTATTACTTTAATTACCCTATTATTAAACTTAAATTATAACTATAGTAATATCTACTGCTATAATTAATTATTATCTAATTATATAAAATATATCTAGATAGCTAATTTAATTATCTATATAGTTTATTCTATCTATCTATTTATTTATAGGTAGTACACTATTAAATATAGTAGCTTTATTCTAATTAATTCCTAAAATAACTTCTATAATACTACTAGAAACTGCTAATTATAATTACTTATTATAACTTTAGGTATTCCTTAATTAGATATTAATAGTTAATTATATAACTTCCTTATATAAGTTACTACTATAATATTATTCTAATAAGGTTTTAGTATAGTTTACTTACTAAACTTATTAATAATTACTAGTATAAAATTATTACCCTCTATTAATATAGGTAAAGATAATAAAAAGTTAATTAAGATTATATAGTATTAATTTTTAAATTTTTTTTGGGGGTCATTAGTTGTGACCAATGCATCTGATATAATAAGATAATAATAATAACTAGCGATACCTAGCTAGTATAATAATTAACTTATAAGTAATCTTAACTATAGTAATAAATAAAACCCTAATAGAAACAAGCTTTAAGGTTATAAATACAGGGGGGGCTATTGATTTTTAAATTTTTTTGGGGGGAATTAGTTGTGACTAATGCATCTAATATAATAAGATAACAATAATAACTAGCGATACCTAGCTAGTATAATAATTAACTTATAAGTAATCTTAACTATAGTAATAAATAAAACCCTAATAGAAATAAGCTTTAAGGTTATAAATATAAGGGGGGGCTATAAGATTAAATTAAAGTTTATAATAAACTTTATAGCTATATTAGTATAAGATATAGTTATAGTTTATAACTATAGTTAAACTTAAATTTATTTAAGTTTTACTTATAGTATAAATTAATATAATTTCCCCTTTCTCTATAACTATATTTATTCCCACTCTCTATATAATTGTCAGGAAGAGCTCCCTTGAGGGCTCGGATGTGTGGATGCAGCCTGCGCAATGACTGGGTTGAAACCCTCGATGAGACAACGGTGGAGACAATGTATCAGAAGTACCTCCGTAGACTAGTCATTACCATAGCGCACTGTGTACCTTTCAGGTACAAAAGTCGGGTGCCGTCTGCACCTCTGATTGATCGAAATTGAACCCTTTTTATCATCTACACCGACCCCTACCTTGACAATAATACCTCTTCTATCTTATACCTTATACTCACTCAAACACAACTCATTCTAACTTGCCTCCAATTCAATTCGCTACAATCACCAGGTAGGTCATGGGTTACTAATTAACCAATTGACCACAGGGGGGGCTATAAGGTTAGATTAAAGTTTGTGATAAACTTTGTAGCTACATTAGCATAAGAGTTATAGTTTATAACCGTAGTTAAACTTAAATTCGTTTAAGTTTTACTTATAGTATAAATTAATATAATTCCCCCTTTCTCTATAACTATGTTTATTCCCACTCTCTATATAATACCTCTTCTATCTTACACCTTATAACTTATACTTACTTAAATATAACTTATTTTAACTTACCTCTAATTTAATCTATTACCACTAGGTAGGTCCTACGTAACTAATTAACTAATTTACCCCTAACTAATTAACCTATAGTATAGCTAAGGGTAACTAAAAGCTAGGGGCTATAACCACTAGGCTATAGAACCTAAGGGCTATCTAAAAAGCTAAGGAAAATTCTAATTAAAAGGAAATTAAGAAAATAGAAGGAAATATAAAGGAATTTAAGAAAGGTAAAAAGAAGAAGGGGAATAAGAAACTAGTAAAAAAGTCTAGATATCTAGAAAAGATATTAAAAAATATAGAGCTTTAATTTAAGCAGTTTTACCTCGTACTCAGGAGGGGAGATTATATAGTATAATACTAGTGGTGCTAGTAATAGTTATAAATTACTATATTATAGATATCTTCTAGGTTAATAGATTTAATAAAAAGGATAGGTCCTTAAGTAATTTTATAGTCTATATAAGCTATATAGTATATAGAATTATTATACTACCTTACTTAATTTTAGATAACCTATATAATTACTATTATATATAGAGTTATATAAGTCTTTTATTACTAACTTAGGTATATATAATTATAGCTAGAACCTAGGAGTTATCTTCTATAATAATCCACCTTCCTAGCTAAATAGTAGCTTTACCTAGTTTTCTATTAGTAACTAGGTATTACCCTCTAGGACTATCTTTATATGTTTCTATATTAGGTCTTAATTATATCCTAATTATATTAATTTCTTAAAATTAGGTAATATCCTAACTAGTAATGCTATTAGTCTCTCTACTATAGGTATAGTAAATTATAGTATTAGTGCTATAACTAGATTATATTCTAGATATTATACTAACTAGGAATCCTTAAGTAATTTCTAATGTTCTAGTCTATTATCTAGAATATTATCTAATTATCTAGGAGTGCTATTATTATAGGTTTACTCTATTATCTTTAGCCTACTTAGGGTATCTAGTATTAAATAATCTTTACCTAGTTTATAGATTACTTTAATATTAAATTAGCTAATATACTCGATTACTTATATTAATCTTTTATTTACTATATATCTACTAGTTATATTTATAATATCTAGTTATGAACCTATATCCATAATTAAGTAATAATCTATAAAATATATTACTAGTGGTATTTATATTACCTTAATCTATTACCTTACTTTGTAAAGTATTTATATATAACTATAGACTTTAAGCTCTATTAACTAGTATCTCTTTTTTACTTTAGATAATATTCTTAATAGAAATATAATTAGCTAAATTAATATATAAGGAGGGTATTTAGTAATTACTCTATCTATCCTTAATTTTAGGATTATATTATCCTTTATATAATATATTATTACTCTAATGCTAACTCCTAATATATTAAAGTCTATAAATAATTATTAGTTTAGAGAGAATAATATTAAAGTAGTATATTTTATTAACACTACCTTTAAGGTATTAAATACCTTAATCTCCTATCTAGATAATAGTAGTATACTAATGCTCTTTGCCTAATTATATTAAGCTAGTTTAGGTATCTTTCCCTTTAGGGTTTTACTATCTTTTCCTATTTTAACTACTTAATAAACTTAGAGTAAATTTATCTTATAATCCTATAATAGCTTAATAATTAAAGTATACTTTAGAATATACTATCTTAATATACCTATAAATCCTAGTAGGTGCTCTAATAATTATAATATCTTTAGGAACTTAAGATATTATATTACTACTAATTTTTTAGCTAGTGTTAATATTCCTAATAAATCTACTAACTTTCCTAATACCTTAGCTATTAGGTATAATATAAACATCTTCTTTAGCCTAATTAAGATATTATTATCTAGTAGTTATTAGAATATTTATTAAAGATCTATAATATATTAGTTAAAGCTAATTAAGGTAATAATAATATTATTATAGTAGGCTATTGCCCCTATACTTCTTAAAATATTATCTATATGCCTCTAAATATATACATTAGATCCCTTATATCCTATTATAGGAATATTAAAGGTAAATTATCTATTATATATTATTACTAATAGCGCCTATTATAAGTCTAGATAGACTAGCCACTAGTAATAAAATAATATAGCGTTAATAACTATAATATATATAGTGTTAGTAATACCTATAATAATTTCCTCCTATTATCTTATTAGGTATATGTCTAGTATTATTATTATATTTAATCCTTATATATTAACTACTATATATCCCTTTTAATTATCTTCTATTCCTATCTATACTATAAAGACTAGGAATATAAATAATACTTATAATATTATATAGATAACTTTTCCCCCTATAAGTAATTCTTTTATAGTTTTTTTAATAATTATTTAATTATCTAGGCCTACTAGATAGATCCTACACTTCTTTAGAACTAAGTCCTACTAACCTAGTTTTATTTATAATTATATCTACTCCTATTACGAGGTAAAACTGCTTAGTTTGTTATACCCTAATGCCCTATTCTTTTATCTTCTTCTTATCTGCCTTATAAATCTTATTATTAACTTTACCCTTATTTTTTAGTATTTTTTCCCTTATATTATAAATACTATTAATTATCTCTAGGTTTAATTTATTTTTACTTCCTTTCCCTTTACTTTTCTTCTCTTTAGCTATAGTATTTAAGATTTTAGATAGGGCAGTGCCCTTTTTATTACCTTTAGCTATACTATAGTTAGATTAGTTAGGGGTTAATTAGTTAATTAGTAACCTATGACCTACCTGGTAATTATAGCGAATTAAATTAGAGGTGAGTTAGAATAAGTTGTGTTTAAGTGAGTATAAGGTGTAAGATAGAAGAGGTATAGAGTGGGAATAAATATAGTTATAGAGAAAGGGGGAATTATATTAATTTATGCTATAAGCAAAACTTAAATGAATTTGAGTTTAACTGCGGTCGCGAACTATAACTCTTGCGCTAACGCAGCCACAAAGTTTATTGCAAACTTTAATCTAACCTTACAGCCCCCCCTTATATTCATAACCTTAAAGCTTATTTCTATTAGGGTTTTATTTATCACTATGGTTAAGATTACTTATAAGTTAATTGTTGTACTGGCTGGGTATCGCTAGTTATTATTGTTATCTTATTATATCAGATGCATTAGTCACAACCAATTCCCCCCAAAAAAATTTAAAAATCAATATCTACTCCTATTATAGGACTTTAGTAAATCCCTTATCCTAGAATAATTCTATATAATTCTCTAACAGCTATTATATCTACTATTATTTATCCTTACTCTAGGGATTAAAATAGTTTACCTATATAGCTATATAAATTATAGTTTATAACTCTATTTTAATCTAATCTCTTATTAATAATTACTTCTTACCCCTCCTGAGTACAAGGTAAAACTGCTTAGTTTGTTATACCCTAATGCCCTATTCTTTTATCTTCTTCTTATCTACCTTATAAATCTTATTATTAACTTTGCCCTTATTTTTTAGCATTTTTTCCCTTATATTATAAATACTATTAATTATCTCTAGGTTTAATTTATTTTTACTTCCTTTCCCTTTACTTTTCTTCTCTTTAGCTATAGTATTTAAGATTTTAGATAGGGCGGTGCTCTTTTTATTACCTTTAGCTATACTATAGTTAGATTAGTTAGGGGTTAATTAGTTAATTAGTAACCTATGACCTACCTGGTGATTTAAATTAAATTAGAGGCAAGTTAGAATAAGTTATGTTTAAGTAAGTATAAGGTATAAGATAAAAGAGGTGTTACATAGAGAGTGGGAATAAATATAGTTATAGAGAAAGGGGAAATTATATTAATTTATACTATAAGTAAAACTTAAATAAATTTAAGTTTAACTATAGTTATAAACTATAACTATATCTCATACTAATATAGCTATAAAGTTTATTATAAACTTTAATCTAACCTTATAGCCCCCCCTTATATTTATAACCTTAAAGCTTATTTCTATTAGGGTTTTATTTATTACTATAGTTAAGATTACTTATAAGTTAATTATTATACTAGCTAGGTATCGCTAGTTATTATTGTTATCTTATTATATCAGATGCATTAGTCACAACTAATGACCCCCCAAAAAAATTTAAAAATCAATAATTACTTCTTAACCTATAGTTCTATTACTATTACTAAATCTACTACTACAGCTTATTCTTTAGGGTTAACTTTATATACTCTTATAGCTAGGTTAATTAACTTAAATCTTCCAAACTCTTACTTTCTACTAATAGTTATAGGCTTATCCCCTATATTATATATTATAATATATTATATTAATCTATTAGTAACTACTATATATACTTCTAGTCCCTATAGTTATTTTACCTTAAATAATACTCTATTATCCTTACCTAATTAATAGTTTATTAGTACTAATATTATTATATATAGTTAAATTATAACTATATAGGTAGACTTAACTAGTATATTAACCTTTAGTTAATTATACTATACTACTATAGAGATAGTAATATTCCTATATATTCTAATAATTACCTTTCCTTTGCTTACTATAATATTAATCTATTAAGGTATAATATAATCTATACCTAATAGTATATTTACTTTTAATAATTTAATAATTAACACTTCTCTAATAAAAGATATAATTATAGGTTATCTATCTAGTGTAGTTCCTAGGAAGTTTATTAGTAATAATATATACTTATCTATAGAGTAAGTATTTATACTAATTCCTTTTACCTAAATAGGTACTACTCTAGTTTACACCTTAATATCTAGATACTATTTAGCTACCTACCTAGCATTTACTAATATAATTAAACACCTTATATTATAATAGATATCTATCTAGTTATCTAGATTATCTAAATTCAGGTAGATCTAGAATTATAGATATATTTATAACTAAAATGCGTAACTAATGCCTATATTATATTATATATTAATTATTAATTAAAAGATTAGTATCTTATTCCCTACCTTTATCTTAACTCTTATTATATCTAATATTTATAGTTCCCCTACTACTAATTTTATTTAGGTTTATATCTTATCTATTATAATATTTAAATAATTATAGTTACTATAGGTATAAGAGAGAGAGAAAGAGTCTAAAATTTTATTATAAGCTAGTTATTTACCTCTAATTATACTATTATATAGTAAGCTATATATCTTATTTAAGTAACTAAAAAGCGCGTTATTAGATAAAAACTAAGTAAGGCATATTTAATAAGTATAAACTATGCTATTAACTCTAATAAATTAAACCTATTCTATATAGTTATTAGTCTATAGGATTCCCTCCTAATTATCTTACTAATATAGTCCTACTATTCTATATCTAAATATAGTATATATTTATCTATATCTCCTTACTCTAATTACTAGTTATTATTCTCCTAGTCTATAGTATTTATCTAGTCTTATTAATCCTCTGCTTCTCTATTAGCTTTCTAATCTAATTTATCTACCTAGTGTATAGCTTATAGATATAGTAGTAGGATTACTAGTCTATTTAGTGGTTTTATTATATTACTAAATAGAGTAAGTCTATCTATAATAAGTCTAGGCCTATTATAGTAGGGATTAGGATATAGCCTTTATTAATTATTATAATATAGCTAATTACTAAATTATTAGTCTTAATTATTATAGTGTAGCCTTTATTAGTTATATTACTACTACTAACTATAGTTATAATATAGTAGGTTACCCTAATAATTATTACTATTACTATTCTAGTAATTATTCTAGTAACTACTAAATCTTAGTCTAATAATACTATTATATAGTTAGTATTCTCTATACTATTCTTAAGTATTAAATCCTTTATATATATTTATACTAAGCTAAGTATCTCTAAACTACTAATTAGTAATCTAGTAATATTTATCTTATGCCTAACTTATAATAGTTACCTCTTTTTCTCTAATCTATATAAGGAATTAATTAATTATTATATCTGCTAATAGTAGAGTAATAATTATCTAAATCTTAGAGTTAAATACTTAGTACACTATTTATAATTATATTACTTTATCCTAATAATATACTCTTATATCTCTTAGTAAGTTATAGATAAAAATTATAATATCTTTACTATTATAATACTTCTATAGTAAGTATTATATATTCTTAATCTAGTTTAAAGCTATAGATTATAGCTCCTAAAATCTCTTAATAAGTTATATATAAATAGTCTTTAATAATACCTCTTAAAGTAGTTTATATTCTAATATTATTAAGAGATAACTATACTAATTAAGAGCCTAGCCTCTAAGATAGGAGATCTAAATATCTTTAACTAACTTCTCTAATTAACTAACCACTATATCTTCTAATTATTATATAAATATAAGTATATACTTATAGATTATTATAGTAGATTTAGCATCTACTATAATACCTTAACCCTTATTATCTTTAATTCCTAGGTTAAAAAACCCTATATCTACTACCTATAACACTAGCTATATTACTAGTATTATCTTAGTTAGTTACTCTAATAATAATTAGGCTTATCCTTACTTAATATAGTATAGTAAGGCTTAATTTATCTAAGTATTCTCTTTAAGTAAATAATATATTATTCTCTCTTTTTCTAATTACTATAGTACCCCTAATTAAGGTAGAGGTAAACCTTGCTAATCTACTAATTATAGATATCTATTATTACCTAATATTTTATTATAATACTATAGTCCTATATAGTTAAATAATCTTAAGGATAATCCTAATCCTATAGACTATTAACTACCTAATCTCTAATAGGCTTAGAAGTTATTAAGGGGGGATTTATTAAGTATAGAATTATTAAGTAAGGTAACTAGTAATAACTAGTGTATTATAAGTCTATTCCTTCCTAATTCTAGGGAGAATATTACTAAGTAATTTACTAAGGGTAATTTTATATAAGGCATCTTATCTAGCTAATTCCCTAGCTTAAAATTACGCCCTAGCTTAATATTATACCTATAATTATATACTTTAATATAGAATTCCCCTAACTATTCTATAGTTATCTTAATTAAGTAATCTATTAGTATTATATTAATTAAGTCTACTACTACTTTACTCTAAGCCTACTTAAACTAAGTTAGTCTAAATCTTAGGCCCTAGGAATTATCTCTCTAATAGCCTATAATCTAGCGTTATTTAGAACTTATAAGTTATAATTATTCTACTATTACCCTAATTATTAGTGTCTAATTAGGAGTAAATTACTTAGCTTTCTATACTTACTTATATAGGAATTAATAAAACTTTAATCTTTACTTTACCTATTCTACTAGGTAGTTAAATATATATGCTTTATTAAATAGTAAAAAATTTATTACTAGGTAATAAACTAATTACTTCTCTTTATCTATAATTATTGATTTTTAAATTTTTTTTGGGGGTCATTAGTTATAACCAATGCATCTGATATAATAAGATAACAATAATAACTAGCGATACCTAGCTAGTATAATAATTAACTTATAAGTAATCTTAACTATAGTAATAAATAAAACCCTAATAGAAATAAGCTTTAAGGTTATAAATATAAGGGGGGCTATAAGGTTAGATTAAAGTTTATAATAAACTTTATAGCTATATTAGCATAAGATATAGTTATAGTTTATAACTATAGTTAAACTTAAATTTGTTTAAGTTTTACTTATAGTATAAATTAATATAATTCCCCCTTTCTCTATAACTATATTTATTCCTACTCTCTATACACTTTTCTATCTTATACCTTATAACTTATACTTACTTAAATATAACTTATTCTAACTTACCTCTAATTTAATTTACACTAGGTAAGTCCTATATAACTAATTAACTAATTTACCCCTAACTAATTAACCTATAGTATAGCTAAGGGTAACTAAAAGCTAGGGGCTATAACCACTAGGCTATAGAACCTAAGGGCTATCTAAAAAGCTAAGGAAAATCCTAATTAAAAGGAAATTAAGAAAATAGAAGGAAATATAAAGGAATTTAAGAAAAGTAAGAAGAAGAAGGGGAATAAGAAACTAGTAAAAAAGGCTAGATATCTAGAAAAGATATTAAAAAATATAGAGCTTTAATTTAAGCAGTTTTACCTCGTACTCGGGAGGGGATTATCTATAATTATTAGGTTAGTTATATTAATAAATCTCTAAAGGCTTTATCCTTCTATAATTAATCTCTTACTTAGCGTCTCTTTTAATATTTAAAGAATATAATAAAGAAATTTCTAGTTCTAGTTCTAGTGTTATAGTATATAATTACTACTAATTATTAAGTAGTTATAGTAAAGGTTAATCTATTAAGCTAATCTATGCCCTAATAGGCGTTTATGTATCTGGTACGATTGTCACGTGCCATGCCGCACACGTGACACCTACCTTATCTCCTATTAGCTAGATTCTCTCTCTGCTACCTCTTCTAGATCTATTATCAATTCTGTTGGATATAAGAGCCTTACATCTTAGGCACCACCCATGATACCTTCCCTCTTCGAGGCCTGGATTGTGAGACCTTAGCACTTAGGGTGTGATTCACGTAGGCGTAGTCGTTTAAAATCTAGCGCACTTAAGACCCCTATAAGTATAAACTAGATATAAATATAAGTAAAGAGCTTACTTTATATTATTTATAGTACCTTTCCTTACTAATATATAAGGGGGTAAAGAGATTTTTTATTACCTTAGCCTTTTATATATTATTAAAGGCTTTTCCCTTATAAAGAAGTTATTATTATTATTAAATAATTTCTCTTATTTTTATACTTTTTTTCTTTAAATATCTTTTTCTTAGTCTTAAAGTGCTTTATAGCCTAGTTAATTTACTACTTCTTAGTATAGTATTAGTATAAGGTAAACTAATAAGTAAATAATTTACTTACTAAAGAAGCTTTAAAAAGCCTAGGTTAATAGTAAATTAAATAGTATAAAGTATGGTATAACTTAATTAACCTTATAAGATATTATTCTTATTATATAAGATTATTACCTTTAGTATAAATAAATTATAAAATTAGTAAAATAAAAGTATTATAGCTTATAAAACTATTAGTAAGTATTTTTATAAGTAAAAAGCTATTTTAGTATATAATATAATAAAGTAAAGTATATACTTAAAATAAGTAATATAAATACTAAGTTACTTAAAAAGAAGTTTAGTATAATTAAAAGAAAGGTTATAACCTAGTTACTCTTAGTTACTAATAATATTACTTATAATACTTAGTATAATATTTTTTTAAAGAACTTACTAGCTAAGGGTATTATTTTAAAAGTAAGTAATAATTTAGGCTTTATAGTAGTAGCCTAATCTCTTAAGAATCTAATAAATAAAGATAATAATTAATAAGGGATTAGTAAAATAGTTAAGAATAATAGTATTAATTAGCTTAAGATTATTAATTTAACTAAGGGAGATAATCCCTTTACCTTAGTATAATTAATATAACCTATTACTATACTTATATTAGAATAAATTAGTTAGGTTATAGTAACTCTAAGCTCTAGAGAGTTAACCCTAAGCTTTACTAAAGGGAAATTATTACCTTCTTCTAGTAAATTTACCTTAAGTAATACACTAGTTTAGAGAATTTAGAAAAAAAATATAAATTAATTAATAGTAAAAGTAGTTTTTATAGTATTTAAGTTAGTATTTTCTTAAGTTTAAAAGTAAAACTACTTTTATATATATACTATTTAGTAAAGTAACTTTTTAGATAGTAAGTTTAAAAAGGTATTAGAGAACTATATATTTTTTTATTAAAGCTATAGTATTACTTAGATATTAAAAGTAATAAGCTGAGTTAAGAAAAATCTAAAAAATATAGTGCTTTAGAATAAGCTTAGAAGTAAGAATAAAAAAGCCTTTATAACTATAAACTTTAGCTATTATTTATAAAGAAAAAAAGAGGTTATTTATAAAGGTAAAGAAAGAGATTATAAAGGTAAACGAGAAGGTTTAGAAAGTAAGGTTATAAAGGTAAAGAAAAAGGCTAGAAGGTTATAGTAAAATTAGCTTAAGTATAAGGATTACTAGTATTTTTACCTATATAAAATTTATATTACTTATAGTTTTATCTCCCTTACCTTATAGCTACTTACTTAATAACCTTATAGCTACTTACCTAATAACCTTATAATTACTTACTTAATAATTTCTCCTTTATTAAAGACTTTTATTCTTAGGGATTTTAATATCTCTCTCTTATTAGTATTACTAATAACTATAAAAGCCTCTTTTTATAATAATACTTTATTATACTATTAGACTTTGTCTTATATTAAAGCTATTTACTAGCTTATAAGGCTTTTTAATAAGCTAGTGTTTATTTTTATTTAATACCTTTAAGTTAAGCTTATTTTTCTCTTTTAGTATAATACTACTTAACTTTATAAAGTTAAATAAGCTTATTATAGTATAAATAATCTTAATTTAATCTAGAAAGTTATTGTTACGTGCTAGCTTTGCACGATTAGTGGTCAAATCCGTTAGAGGGGCTAACGGATTTAACAGGTTATAAGTTATTCTAAGTTTACTTATAAAAGTTACTATTAGGGGTAATATATAATATATAAAGTAAGTTATATTCTTTAGCTAAGATATTAAATCTAGCTTTTATAATAGCCTCTAATAGGCTATATAGGTTCTGCTATATATTAAGTACTAGGTATGCCTAAAAGATAACTATCCTAGTTATATATAGTTAAACCCTTACTAAATTTAGCTACTATCTAAAGTAAAATAAAGTTAAAATATATAGTTTATTAAAATTATATAAATAAAATCGCGTCTAGTGTGTTAATTATTATATTTATAGTTATAGTTTTATAATATTACTTAATGCTATATAACTCCCTTTATAATATATATCCTTTAATCCTATAATTAAATTTATTATATTAAATAATATATTCTCCCTATCTAATTATAAGATATTTAGTCTTTACTAGATTTTATTACTTCTCCTAGTAATTTATTAAATTCCTCTATTCCCTT
The DNA here is from genome assembly GCA_023658445.1 of Epichloe bromicola. Classification (NCBI taxonomy): domain Eukaryota; kingdom Fungi; phylum Ascomycota; class Sordariomycetes; order Hypocreales; family Clavicipitaceae; genus Epichloe; species Epichloe bromicola. The sequence goes on from CP098271.1 coordinate 65,653, forward strand.
ATTATTCTATATATACTAAATCTATACCTTAATAACTAGATTTATTTATTTAATCTATTAATTTAGTAAATTTATTCTCCTTAACTTAAAGCTTAGTTACCTTAGTGGTTATTATACTTATAGTTAGTAATACTATCTATCTAGAGGTTAATGCTTCTTTTATCTATCTTCCTAATAGTATTAGTAATATCTTATTTATCTCTTATAATATAGGTATTTTTAGTGTTATTTATTAAGTATTTAGCTAAACTACTAGTGTGTTTAAACTAGGTTTTTATAGTAGTTTAGGCTTCTTACTTAGTATTAGTAAAGGTCCTATCTTACCCTAAGGTTACTTATTACCTATTTTTAGTGTTTCTTAATATAATTTACCTTATTACCTATTAGTTTTACCTAATACTAGTGTTACTAAAGCTAGTATCTGCTACGCTAGTGTCTCTAGGGCTAGTGTTATCTAAGTCTATCTTTCTAGAGTTCCTATTACTAGATTTAGTATTATTAGGGCTAATTTTATTATCTTTATATCTTTTTTAAATATTTTCTACTTATTTATAAGGGCCTTAATTCTTACCTCCTAAGCTTATATTTTTTATAGTATTCTTATTACTATAAATACTAAATCTATAATCTTCTTCTTATATTTATTCTTCTTAACTATATCCTACTTTAAAATATTAAGTTACTTATTAATATTAGCTATTATTCTACTTAAATTACACTTTATAATCTTTTTTTTATAATTTTTTAATATTTCTAATACTTTTTTAAACTTACTTTTAAAGCTTTTTAAGTTCTTTTTTATTAAAATTATTAAGTTATATATCTTTTTTACTAATTCTTTAATAGTATTATATACTATACTTACTTATTCTTTAGCTATAGTAATATCCTTTTTTATACTATTAACTTACTTACTTATAGTATTAACTTTATTAACTAAGTTTTAATTTTACTTTATTTATTTTACCTATCTCTTTCTTTAGTTTACTAAGATTTAGATTATTTTAGTACTAGCTTATTTTCTATACTAATATAAAGTAAGTCTATATATCTAATACTAGCTAATACTTCTATAATTATACTATTTACTATATTATATTTATCTATAAAATAAAAAGCTAATATATTAGCTTATAGTAGTAGAGATAATATACTATTATATATAGCTATCTATTATTTATATTTAACTATTATACTATTATAGAAAGCTACTACTACTATTTTTACCTAATCTTTTACTCTTCTAGTTACTTTATACTCTATTAAATTAATAGTAACCTAATATATAAGCTTCCTTACTTACCTTATTACTACTTATTTTAAGATTAAAGTAACTCTTTACTCTTTAAAAATAGTAAAAATTTAGATAATTATATTTTACTATAATATAAAATATATATTCTTTAGATTTACTTCTAAACTATTAAATACTATCTTAGTGCCTTTAAGGGTAAATTTATATATATAGGTTTATATTATATTCTAAATATCCTAAATCCTTTTCTAATAACCTAATATAGTATATCTAAATTTACTAAAATTAACTCCTTTAATACTTTTTCCTTTATATACTATATTAAATTCTTCTAATACTCTCTTATATACTACTATACTAATATTAGGTATTAGTATTTATATATCTATCCTTAATCTAGGTTTTCTAAATCTAGTAAATAGTAGCCTAAAATTAAGCTTTAATATTTATTTATAAACCTATAATAGTCTAATAAGATATTCTATAGGTATCTTATTAACTTCTTTATTAGTTTTACTTTCTAAAACACTATTCTTAAGCTTTATTTTTATAAATTTAGTATCTTTATTACTTTTGTAATCTAATTCTAGTTTAAATAATTCTATTCTTAGTTAAATTAGGTTAAATCTTATTACTTTATTATCTCCTTTACTTAGTATATTAATAGATTTACCTTCCTTTTATACTAGTTCTCTCCTTTCTTTTCTTATATAATTCTCTTTAACTAAATCTTATATTACTTAATCCCTTATTTACCTTTCTATAGATAGATTTAATATAATATTTACCTTATTATTATTATTCTTTATTTACTCCTTAGTATTAATTATTATTTATATAACCTTAGCTACTTTACTAGTGCTTTTACTACTTTCTTTTACTAATAGTAATAGTTTATCTAATTTATCTTATTATATATTAGACTTATCTTAAAACTACTATTACTATAATTATATAACTCTTACTATTAGTTATATATACTTTTATAGCTAATTTTACTAGTTTACTAGATATAAGTAGTATTTAAAGAACTTCTTCTTCTTATAGTAAGTTATAGTTTCTAGTTTTACTAAAAGCTTATTAATTTATTTAGTATATCTAGCTTTTTCCTTACTAGTAATAGCTTATTATTATACTAAATTAGTAATAGTAAGTTCCCCTAATATTTAGTTTTAGTATATTATTATAAGTACTTAAATATATAAGTATACTACCTATATTTACTTATAAAGTATATAGTCTTATATACTAATTTTATTATTAAAAAGAATAAAGTCTAGGATAGCTAAAGGGTTATTATATAGGTTTATATATTATCTATAATATTTATATTTAACTTCTAGTATAATATTTTTATACTTTATATAATATTTCTTATAGTTATTATACTTTTATATTTCCTATAGCTAGTTTTTACTTCTAGTTTTATAGTTTTTAGAACTCTTTATTACCTATAATATTATCTTTAGAACTAAATACTATAAGATAAAATAGGATAAAAATAAAATTAACTATACTTATAATAAATCTAACTATATATAGTTAGTAAGGGTATTAGGAAATAATATAAGATAAGAGTTTAGTTTATATAAAAATAAAATTAACTATATTTATATTAAATTTAACTATATATAGCTAGTAGGGGTTTTAGAGAATAATATAAAGTAAGGGTATAGTAAGCTTCCTCTAGTTAGTATAAATAATAATATATATAAAAGAGAGTCTAGTAGCTTTACTCTAGCTTATTAAATCTAACCTCTTATAATTACCTCTCTCTCTTTACTATTATTACTTAGTAGGTAGATTAATACCTTTCTTTATATATTCCCTTTATAAATTAATTAGATATTTCTTAAGGTATTTCTCTACTATCTTAGCTATATTAACTTATATTTTACTTTTAGCTATCTATTAGTTATCTTTAGTAGTAAATCCCTTCTATTAGATAAGGAATTTTACTTCTATAGTGTTATTTTATTTAAAGATCTTAACCTAATAATTATAGATTTATTTAATTTCCTAATAGTTTACTTTTTCTAAGTTATTAAATATAATTAGTAGTAAAGCTAGTTCTTCCCTATTAAATAGGTTCTTTTCTTATACTAGTTTCTATATCTATACTATAGAAACCACTAGGTAAACCTATAAATCTAGGGGAAAATCTAGTTAATATACTAATAGATTTACCTTTTTTAGGACCTTATATAAACCTACCTTCTATAGTAACTATTTCTTCTTAGGTTTCCTAGGTAATTTATACCTCTTATATAATTAAAGATAAACTATATCTCCTATATTAATATTAACTAGTTTATAATAGTTATTATACTAAATCTTAGTAAGGGTAGCTACTATTATAATAGCTAATTAAGCCTTATATTAGTATAACTTTTATAGTATTACTATATTACTTATACTAGCTCCTATATTAGTTATATTATTTAGAGATAGGAGATTAATAATACTTAGAGAATAGAAACTATATAATAGCTTATTAGGAGCTTATCTTATACTTACTACTATAGTGTTATTTAATTAGTATTATAATACTAGTAATAGTAATATTTATACTATATCTAGGTCTATTACTATATAATACTATATTATAATTATTACTATCTAATTCTTTCTTTTCGCTATCCTATCTATCTAAGGATAATATACTATACCTATAAGGAGTTTAACTCCTATATACCTAAATAGCTCCTTCTATATATTAGATATAAATTTAGGATCCTAGTTACTAATAATTTACCTTAGTAGTCTCTAGTCTATAATATATAGGGCGCGGAGAAGTAATTCTACCTAAATTTCTACTAGGTATATTATATATCCTAGTATTAGGAGGGTTTTTTTACTAAATAGGTAATTTACTAGGCATAATAAATTATATATTACATATCCCTCTATTTACTATATTATATTCACTGCTAATACTTCTAGTATATCTATAATAAGATTAAGTAAAATTATATAAACTAGTATTAGCTTTAGCTATAATAGCTATAACTCTCTAGGTAGCTTTAAATAATTAATTACATTTTCCTAACACACTATATAATAGGCTATATAATCACAAATCTACTAACTTATCTATAAAAAATAGACTAATTAAAGCTTTACTACTATCTAAGTAATTCTAAAGTGTTATGATTTATTATAGACTAATTATAGGATAGATTTAACCTTTATAGTTAGGATATAGAGGTAAAAAAATCTATCTCTACTATAGTAGTATAATAGCCTATTCTTACGTAAATCCTATCTATATAAGGGGATTTTTAATCTTACTTTAGTATCCTTTATAGCTTACCTTTTATAATAGCCTTATATTATAGTAATAATCTAACTAAATTTCTAATTATATTAGTATCCTATAATAATTCTAGCTTTAAGTTTATTATCTATAATTATAGTTATAATATATTCCTTACTTATAAAATAGGCGCTTATATCTAATTTATTATATTAACTCTTCTATACTACCTCCCTATAGGTTACCTCTACTAGGAGTCTTAAAAGCATATCTAGTATAATATTTAGTATCCCTAGTATATAAGTTACTCTAAGGTTAAATTATAATAAATAATTTATAACTTTTACTAATTTTAGATTAGCTTTATCTAAATCTATTATTAATAATAAGGTATATTTAATAATACCCTTTACTAGGGAATAGTTAGTTAATATATTAACCTTTATATTATTAGATTAGACTATTTTTTAAAGCTTTCTAATACTCTATATAATTATAGCTACCTTTGCCTTAGTTAAACTATACTATTTCTTAATACTTAATATCCCCCTAGAAAGGAATAAAATTAGCTATATTTAGTTATTCTTAATATCCTTTCTAGGGATACTTTAACTATCCTATTTTTCTTATAATTAGAAAGTATATAACCTAAATCCTTCCTTATAGGTATTAATTTTAAGAAAAAGTAGCTTTTATAGATTATAATACTATAGGGTTTATTTCTTACTTAAAAACACTCTAATATCTTTAAAAGCCTTTTTCTCCTACTTAGTTAGTAAAAATGTTTTTTATTATATCTTTTGTTTTTATACTAGTTTTAAGATACTAGTAATTTTCTTATTCTTTTTATAGAATTCTCTTAATAGCGCTATTTTCTATTCTTATAGTAAGTAGATTTATATATTAAACTAAGGAATTCTATTATAAAGGAATCTAGCTATACTAATAAAAGTTTTAAGACTTAATAAATTACTTAGGAAAGTTATCTTTTAAAAAGCTTTAAGCCTATTATTAGTGTTAATAATTCTATTACTATTAATAATAAAACCTAGTAGTTAGATAGAAGAATAGCTAATAAATAACTTCTTTATAGTAATTATTATCCTATTTTCTTTAAGGATCTTAAGTATAATATTAAGGTAGTTTAAATACTCTTTAAAACTATTAGAAAATATAATAATATTATTAATATAAACCTATATAAACCTATATAAAATACTTATACTTCTAGAAAAGCCTATCTATAAACCTTATTATAGACTCAAGCTATAAGCTTAGGTTAAGTCTAGCTCTAGCTTACGCGCGAATACTATATAGCGAGGTTAGGGCTTAGATATAGGCTATGTATAAGCCGCGCATAAGCTGCTATAAATCTAGGTTCTATGTAACTACTAGTATAGTTCTTTCCTTCTTCTATAAGAATAATATTCTTACTTTAAATGCTTATATATAGTTACTATAAGGCTAGTTTATTATATATATTATATATTATTCTTTACTATAGAAATAGGAATATAGTAATTAGTAGGAATACCTCTAATAGGAATACTATTACTACTAGAGAGAATAAATACTAATAAGTTATTAATACTTTAGGAGTAGATTAAAATATAGGCTTAATAAATTACTTACCTTAAGGATAGGTAGGAAACTACCCTTATACTATAGTAACCTAAGTATAAACCCCTACCTATAGGACCCCTATTTAATAGTAATAGGGTTCTATTTATAGTATAGAAAGGCCTAATATCTTATAAGTTACTTACTAATAAGGTATTTATTAGGGATAACTAGGATTAGTAGTGTTTTATATATTAGAACCTATTGCCTAAGGTCTAAGCTAAGGTAGTATTATACTTTAAGAAAGGATACTTACTTAGCTAGAACCTAAAGGAATTCCTTAGTTACTTAGGGGAAATATTTAATAATCCCTATTATTAGAAGTTAGCTATTATAGAGCTTAACTAGTTAATATAGTAATAGAATAAATAGTTTAGTAATTTTTATATTTACTTTAAATAAAAACTAGCATTAGTAAGTAAGCTAGGGTAGAATAACTTAGTAAAGTTATTAAAGCTATATATATTACTAAATAAATAAATATATAATTATAGCGTAGGGCAGGATATACCCTAGGCTAATTATATAGCTATAGTGGTATAGTTTTATAGTATTACACTAGATATTAAATTATATTAATTAGAGAAGAAACACTAGGTATAGAAATAAGGTAATTAGGCACTAAATCTATATAAGGCTAAGGCATAGGATAGGGATATGCCTATAATAGATATGTAGGCTATAGGTATAATAGGGACCTAGTAAGGCTCTAGGAAATTTGTAAAATACTATAGGCTAGGTAATAAAGGGGGGAAACACGCTAATTAAGTTATATAGGATATAATTAATTTATACTATAATAAAGGGTAATGCTTATAATACGTATTCTCTAAGCACTTTATCTCTACCTATTCCTTATACCTTACTATTTACTTATATAAGAAAACATTAGTTAATATATATAATATAGAGATAGCTATTACTACTACTAGCTCTAATATAAAGTCCTTAGAGAATTTAGGAAAAGAGTAATCCCTTTATTAAGTTATTTAAATAAGGTTAGGGAAAGAAAGTATAAGGGGGCTTTATAGTATATAGTTATTACTAATAAGGATTTTAAGGAGATTTAGAGTAATATAAATTCCTTACCTTTTTTAGTTCTTACTTTAATTAATAAGACTACCTTTATAAATACTTAAGTTAATATAGGTTATAACTACTATACTACTATAAGTAAATACCTTATCTAGAAACTTTATTTAGAATGCCTCTCTCTTATAACTAAGAGGTTAGTTTATATTATAATTAGTGTAAAATAAGGGGGAAGGGAGAGTTATAAAAAATAGTTATATATTTTATATATTATCTATTTTTAGGTTAATTTAGATAGATAGGAGACGCTAGTTATAGCGTATATAATCCTAGGTTTAATATAGTAACTTATTCTTAGTATACTATAGATAGTATGCTATAAAATTAAACTAGATATAGCCTAGCGCTAGTTATACATTAGATTAGCTAATAACTTACTTATATAGGTTATAGCTAATAGGAGGGTAAATAATCCTATAGTATTTATCTTAGGGTCTATATTTATAGAAATAGTTTATAAGTTAAAGAGGTAAAAGGAGTATATTTAGCTATACACTATAAGCTTATAAGAAATTATATTAATTTTATAAATTAACACTATACTAAAAGCTATAGAGAAGGACTTTCTTATATTATTACTAGAGGTATTATAAAACTATAAGGATTTATTTCTTAAGAGTAAGGTAAATACCCTACTACTATACTAAGGTAAGTTAGACTATTATATTTAGCTAAGATAGAATATAAAGGGAAATAAGCTAGAGCTTCCTTAGGCACCTCTCTATAATATACCTTAGGAATATTTACTAGAAATCTAAAAATAAGTGACTAACCTAATAGATAAGGGCTAGATTTATATAAGCTTCTCTTTAGTAATAGCACTAATATTACTAGTAAGGAAGCTAGGGGGTAGTTAGAGATTCTATATAAACTACTATGCCCTTAATAAGATTATAGAATAGGACTAGTACCCCCTACCTTTAGTAAAGGAGATATTATATTCCTTAGCTAGGGTAAAATAGTTTATAAAGCTAAATATATAAGTAGTGTTCTATTAAATATAAATTACTAAGGGTAAGAAGCACTAGACTACCTTTTATATAAGGTTTAGATTATTTAAGTAATTAGTTTATCTATTTAGATTAGTAAGCACTTCTATAACCTTTTAGAGGTATATTAATAGTGCTTTAGGGGGGATACTAGGTAACTATATTATAGCTTATCTTAATAATATTCTAGTCTACTTAGGAGGGTTATATAAGGACTATATATAAAAAGTCTATAGGGTGTTATCTAGGCTATAATAAGTAGGCTTAAACCTAGATATAAAGAAGTGTGTTTTTGCTACTAAGGAGGTTAAATACCTTAGGTTTATTATCTAGGTAAGGAGAGCTATCTACCTTAATAAGAAAAAGATTACTATAATCTAGGATTAGAAGGCTCTAATATAGGTCTAGGGAGTTTATAGATTCCTTAGTTTTACTAACTTTTATTATAATTTTATACTATAATTCTTAGAGATAGTAAGGCCCCTTATTAACTTAACTAAGAAAGGTGCCTTATTCTAGTAAATAAATAAGTATAATAAGGCATTTAAGACGCTAAAGCTTGCCTTTATATTATATCTAATCTTAGCTTAATAGAACCTAGATAGGGACATAATAGTTAAGGCAGACTACTTAGGAATAGCATTAGGGGGTTATCTCTCCTAGTTTAATAATAAGGGTATCTTACACCTTATAGCTTACTACTCTATAAGGTTATAGCTAGCTTAATAGAATTATACTATATATAATAAGGAGCTACTAGTAATTATCTCTTACCTTAAGGTATAGTTAGCTAAGTTATATAGTATTAGTAAGCTATTTATAATATTAACTAATTATAAGAATCTAGAATACTTTATAACACTAAGGGAGATATTAGAATAGTAGGTAAGATAGGCAAAGACTCTAGCTTTTTTTAACTTTTTTCTTTATTATAGACCTAGGATATAAGCAGCATAACCTAATATGCTTTCTAGACGCTATTAGGAGGTATTATAATAAGACTAGATAAAGGTAGTAATAGTATACTTAGTTATAAGCCTAGCCTAGTTTTATTTTAAATAATATTAACTATAGGTAAATATAAGGCCTATAGTAGCGCTAGATATAGGTACTTTAGACTCTAATATAATATTTTTATAGCTCCCTACTAGGAAGTTATTATTTATAAATAAGCACCTTTAATCCCTATAGGACTAGTCTATAATGTATAATAATACTTATAGGTTATAACTTAAATTAGTTATAGCTAGGGCTAGAAAGTTTCCTTTAGATATAAATATAAGAGAATAGATAGTAAACTGCTAAATTAGTGTAAAAGGGACGCTATAATTTTGTAGCTAAACTTAGGTCCCTAAGTAGGAGTTATTAACTATAATACTAATTTAATAGGTTTATAACTTGCCCTTACTAGGCTACCTAGGGTAGAATATAATATTTAGAGCGTTATAAAGGGACTTCTATTAGGATAGTATATCGCAGGATATTACATACTTTATATAAAACTATTACTACTATAGGGGGTAAAAGAGCTAATAATTACAATAGGGCTTATTAAAACTAATCCTACCTCCTAATAGGTACTAGTTATAAATATCTATTAACTTTATAATAGACCTCCTAGCCTAAGGCCTAACTAACCCCTAATTCTTAATAGTAATTATAGATAGGTTATTTAAGTATATTTAGTTAGAAGTAATAATATTAATAGAGGCAAAGGTATGTGCAAAACGCTTTAAGTATTACTAGTAGTGGTTTTATAGGTTTCTAACTTAAATTATTATAAACCGTGGTTTAGATTAGCTTAGTACCTTTTAGACTAAGCTTTATAATAAGGTTAGTATATAGTAGCTACTCTCTATATTACACTACCTATAGATAGATAGTAGTATAGAGAGAGTAAACTAGGAAGTATAGGCAGTACTATAAGTAATACTTTCCTTTTTATAGTTTAAATAGCTAGATTATCTACTAGCTTATTAGCTTACCTTAAATAATAGGGATTTATTAATAACTAGCGTTAGCGTAAACATAGCCCTTTATAGGTTTACTATGCCTATAATCTAGGAACTAGTAACTACAGAGGCATCTACTATATTAGTAAAGGGATAGGCTTAAGCTTTCCTATAATACCTAAAGAATAGTATAAAGCTTATATAAGCTATAATAGCTTTTATCTAATAGTAGTAATAGGAGAATATAAATAGTAGCTAAAGGCTAGTAAAGTGGTTTTAAGTTAGAGACTATATATAGTTAAACCTTTATAATATTAAGATAAACTAGCTATATAAGAAGTTAGATTAGGTTATAGCTAAGTATAAAGTAATTAAGGTCCTTACACTCTTAATAGTTAAATTAGATATCCTATAGGGACTATACCCTATCTTTTATATAGATTTATTATAATAGGTAGTAAATAACCCTTTACCTAGCTAAAGACTAGCTAATAAATATCTATAACTAGAGCTAGTAATAATAGATACTAATAAAGGCCTCTCTAAGTAGTAGGTAGAGGATATTCTTATTACTAAAAACACACTAAGGAGGGGATTTAATTAAAATATTCTAGTTAAGTAAAAGAGATATATATAGCTAACTTAGAAGCTATTAGAAAACTTATATAATATAGAGGCACTTAACTAATTTAAATTATAATAGGGTAATATATAGATAAATAATAGCCCTAAAAGGGTATAATTTAATTTAGCTATAGAAAATTAGTATACCTATTTTTCTCTAGTATATGTATGCTTTAGCACTAAATTTCCACTATAATATAAAATAATTAAGAAAGGGGGGAGCTATTATAATAGTAGTAATACTTATAGTAATCCTTAGCTATAGTATAAGTTAGCTCTATAATAGATATAGTTAGGGCGCTAATATTAGCATTACCCTATTACTAGGTAGTAAGTAATATATTAAGGGTAGCTTATATATTACTAATACTATAGAAAAATTTAGCAGTAATAGGGTTATAGGAGGGATAAGAGGGGGTGCATTATACTAGGATAAGCTACTAGGCCTTAGATACGCCCTAGGCCTAGGCTACGCTAGTAAGGGATAATTTTATAGGCCTAGCTTTAGTAGGATTAATATAAGCTATAGCTAATATACTATTAAAATATTTATATTAATAGATAAATATAGGCTTAAGAATAGTATAATAACCTTTTATAGTTATAGTCTACTTCTAGGCTAGGGACTTAATAGCCTAACTAATAGTAGTAAGATTCTCTAAATACTTAGATACCTAGTAGAGTCTTAGGTTACTACTATATAGATATATTTCCTAAATATAGGTATAATAAGTAGCGTAGTAAGGGATATAGGTATAGTACGTGCCTAGAGTGTAGTTATGCTTACCCTTTATATAAAGATTATTAATATAAGGTATATATAGTAAGTTATATTCCTTACCCTTAGAGAGGGCATTATTATTAGAGTCTCTCTCTAAAATATACTTACTAAGGTAAGTAAGCTTAGCTAGATTAGTAAATAGGGTAAGGGAGGGCTAGAAATCTAGGGAAATAATAGTATAGATAGTAAATATAATACTACTACTATCTAAGTCTAAACTATAGTAGGATATAGTAGGACTACTAACTAAATTAAGGGCGCTCTAAGATATACTAGAGGTAGTATAGATATAGAAAGGAGGTTAATTTAATACTTAGGCTTAATAAAAGAAAATAATAAGGATAAAGGGGGAGAATATAGTAATAGTAATAAGAATAAAAGGTATTAGAAATATAGGGGGGGATAGGAGTATTTATATTTCTAGAGGGATAGAATATAGCTCTAGTTAGTATATAGCGCGTTTACTTTAATAAAGGCTAGCTATAGATATATAGGGGTAATATATTATATAATTATCTAATAGGTAGTTAGTAATAAGGGGGCTACTAGATATAAAGTTATAATTTAGTGAATAAGGATTAGGATATAAAATAGGGGTAAAGGTAATAGTCTAGATAAGGTATAAAGATAGCTAGTAGAGGGTAGGAAAATTATATAGGCTAGTGTTTTTTAGGGGTAGGACTAGTATAAAGTAAACCTATAGGTATTAGAGGTAAGCTAAGGGGTAGGGTAAACCTACACTAAAAATTTTTATAACCTATAAGGAGAACCTACTATATTAGGGGGGCGCTTTACCTATAGTAGCGTAACTCTATATACACTAAGGGATAGACCTATAAGGGTAGGGATTATAGTTATTATTTACTTATATTTCTATAATAAAAAGAGGGAGAGGGGGGCTTAATACTTAGAAAGGTATTATGCTTACTATAAGCTAACTATTCTAGAAGGGGTAAGTAAGGGGGTATATTATAAACTTAAGCTATAAGCTTAGGTTAAGTCTAGCTCTAGCTTACACGCGAATACTATACGGTAAGGTTAGGGCTTAGACATAGGCTATGTATAGGCCGCGTATAAGCTACTATAAATCCGGGTTTTGTGTAACCACTAGTATAGTTCTTTCCTTCTTCTGTAAGAATAATATTCTCACTTTGAACGCTTATATGCAGTTGCCATAAGGCTAGTTCATTATAAACCTTTAGGTAAATATAAAAGAGTTCTTAAACCCTATTAATACCACATTTAATGCTTTAAGACCCTAATTTAATATAACTACTATATAGGCTTAATGCTTACTTCTAACTAGTAGTTAGTGGAAAAATCCTATACTATTAAAAAAAGAGAAAACCTTTTTACTATATATATTATTTATAATATTACTTTAGTCTAGTAAAGGGTATATATCTAGTATTACTATATTATTAAGTAGTCTTATATTAATTATAACTCTCCCTTTCTTTTCCTAGCTAGTTTTTTACTAGACTATAAACACTAGGTATACTATAGCTACTAGCTTATCTAGATATAATATTTTCCCTTTTAGGTAGAGTTTATTATATACTTTATTAAGTTTACTTATATCCTATTCTCCTAGCCTATATAGCCTAATTAGCCTTATTTAATACTACTATCCTTCTATAAAATTAATCTATATTTTCTAATCCTTAGGCATAGGAACTATACCTCTATTATAGTAGATATTATATTTATTCGTTAGTTAAACTAGTTTACTTACCACCTCCTAGTTAATATTAGTAATTTATATACTAAATTTATTAGTTATATATAGAATTTCCTCTAGATATAAAATCCTATATAATAGCATACCTATATTAATTCTCTTTAGATTAAGATTATCTTTTTCTTTATTAGATTTATTACTATAGTTATTCTTATCTTCTATTTTCTCTATAATATCCTTACTAAAATAGGCATAGTATATAAAAGGATTATTAACTATATAGTTAGTGTTAACCTTACTAGCTATAGTTAGGTAAGTAACTTTCTAGTGTTTCCTAATAGTAATAGTTTTATTAGTTAGGTTATAGGTAATTATCTATCCCTTACTAGATCTATTAAATAATATATTAGGGAAATATTCTAAACATAATTACGTATAATATATACTTATTTCCTAATTCTTCTATATATCCTTCTAACTAACTAGTATATATAACTATGCCTTTGCTAGAATTAATACTATATAAGTAGTAACTACCTTATAATAGGGAACCTTATTTATTAGTCTAAAGATTTCCACTAGTACTATTATGCTATAAACTAATCTAAAAACTACCTTAGGTTAGATAAAATTAATTTTTACACTATATTTATATATAAAATTCGTTCTAAGTAATAATTTTAGTCCTAGATTTAGCATAATATCTACTATAACTATAAAATAGCTAGTGATTTCTATTTTACACACTATCCCTAGAATATAGAAATTAAAGGTAGCTATTTTAGTAATAAAAAAGAAGGACTAGACTCCTAATACTAGCTTTAGTTTCTATATTACCTATTTTATATTTAATCTATACTATTATAGCTAGGCCTTATTTGCTAGAATTAATAATATTCCTAAGTTAAGGTAAATTTAGTAGCTCTTACCCTTATTATTAAATTTAAGGGGAATCTTTAAATATATATTAGCTCTTTTTCTATTATATTTAACTTCTTATAGTCTTACTATAGCCTTAATTACTTACCCTAGAGTAAGTTATCTAGTTTTATTTAAACTTATTATAGTAGTAGCCTTATTTATATCCTTTATAGTGTTTTCTATAAAATAAGTCTTAATAAAATTTATCTCCTATTCTTAGATATTTCCACTATTATCCTCTAGAACCTTCCTTTCTTTAGTTATATAGTACTTATACTCCTAAAGGTAGGTTTTATGCTATTATATGTTAGAGTTATTATTATATACTATAATATAAGCATATTCCTTATCCTTAGTAGGGTTCTTTTCCTAATACTAAAATTACCTAAGCTACTATGTTTAGCCCCCTTACTTTATAGTACTATAATTTTAATATTACTTATCTTATTAGTTTAGTGCCTTATTCTACTAGGTTTATCCTATTTTTATATATTCTCCTTCCTTATTATCTTAAGACTTATTCTACTAAGGTTATTAATTTTATTCTTTAGAAGGTTAATTCCACTAGTATAGTCTTAGTTAGAACTATCCTAAGAATCTCTAGGGATTCTACTTATCCTATTTATAATACTAGTTTCTTTAGGAGAATTATCTATTAAAAGGCTAGTTCTAATTTACTTATACTTTATCCTTATCTCCTTTTAAATTACTACTAGATATCTTAGTATTAAAGTATACTTTAAGTTTTCCTTTGCCTTTTTTACTTATAGAATAGCCTTTACTATATAAATAATTATATAGATTATATCTTTTATTATCTACTATAGTAATATAGGCTAATCTTATATCCTTTTTAGTTAGAACTAGGCATATTTATTATAATCCTAGATATAGCTTAAGGCATAGGTATACTAAAAGCTAATAATTAGTTAATTTACTATTTGCCCTTATATACTAGAAAATCTTTAAAGTAAATTTATAGAAAGATACCTTATTTATAATATTCTCTTTTATATATTCCGCCTTATCTAACCACACTATTACATCCTAAACTTAGATACTAAATTCTTTTTATATAGCTATAAATATAGTTAGTATATTACTAAAAATAGCATTCTATTCTGCTAAATTAAGGTGTTATCTATACTATACTATTACGTCCCCTTAGAATAATATCTAGATTCTTCTAAATAATATCCTAATAGCTAGGGTTAGCATAATATAAATAGTCTTTAACTGCCTAAATCTATAGTTTAATATTATAGAAAATAGTCTACTTCCTATTATAAGTAATAAGATTATTATTAACCTCTTCTAGCTTATTATAGGGCTTAAAATGTCTAATATCTGTGATCTTTTACATTAAGTCTATATTTCTTTCTATTATATCCACTTACCTATTATACCTATCCTAAGTTAATGCTAAATCTAGTCTTCTTTAGTTCCTAGGATTTATATACTATCCTTAGTCTAGATAGTATAATCCTTACTACTAGGTTTAGTAAGGACTTAGTTAAGATTATAAGAATCCTTACTAGTATTACAGCAGGATTAGTTACGCTAGCAGACCTAGTTATCCTAGCGGTCCTAGAAATAGTTATAGTATTCCCTAATAGTATTACTATGGAATTAGTTATACTAATAGACTTAGCTATACTAATAGTCCTAGTGGTGGTTATAATACCCCTTAGTAGTATTATAGCGGAATTAATTGCCCTATTAGTCTAGTTAGTCCTCTGTTATCCTATAAATACCTATTATATTAGCCCTAGTTATTTACTAGATACACTATTCCCTAGTTAGTATTTTATACTAGTAGCGTTAAACCTACTAAGGCACTTACACTCTATAAGCCCCTAATTTTAGATATTAGTTTTATTACTAGTTAGTTTATTCCTAGTACTATCTCTTCTATAGCTTACTATAAGGCTTATTATTATGCTATAAGCACAGGTTATAAGTTATTTCAAGTTTACTTATAAAGTTACTATTAGGGGTAATATATAATATATAAAGTAAGTTATATTCTTTAGCTAAGATATTAAATCTAGCTTTTATGACAGCCTCTAATAGGCTATGTGGGTTCTGCCACGTAACAGTTATACTTAGTAATACTATAGTAAATTATTTTAAACTTTTACTTATAATACCTAAAGACTTTTTTAACTATTACTTAAAGAATAATATACTAGAGATTAAAAAGCTTAGCCCTTATTTTTAGCTTTTTTTTATTATTAGAATTCTTATTTAAATAATAATAATTACTTATAAAAAGTATAAGTAAACTAGCTTAAGTATAAAATCCTATATTTATAAGGTAAAAATACTTTTTATATATTTAGAATAACCTAGTTAAAGTAGTTTAAAGTAATAATTTATTATAAATTAATCCCTTAGTACTTACTAATATATATATAAAGATATTATTATTAAAGTTTATAGCTACTAGTATATTTTAAGATATATTACTCTTTTAAGAGAAGAATTACTATTAATAGTACTTATTATACTATAAAATATATATTTACTTAGATTTAATATAATATATATAAAAATATAATCTAGCTTTAGTTAATAAATAAAAGTAGTATATAAATACCTTATTAAATTAATTAGCTTATAGAATATCCTTAATACTAATAACTAGCCTAATTTAAAAAAAAAGCTATATTTTACTATAGCTTATTAAATACTATAATTTATAGGAAAATTATAACTATTTACTTAACTAATTAGTTTTTAGTAAGCCTAATATTTATATTATTTTAAAGCTATTAATAGAGGTTAAAAATATAGCTTTTAATATATAAAAGATATTTTAATACCCTAAATTAGTAAAAATATAAAGGACTTTCTTATAAAAAACTATTAAGACTATTAGTAATTTATACCTTATAGTTATAAAAGAATAAGTATTATTTTATAATAAGTTTTAAATAAAAGAAATATTATTAAGAACTAATATAGTAATAATAAGGTATAGGTTATTATTATTATTATTATCTTTAACTAAATTTAATAGAAATTACTTTAAAGAAAAAAAGTTTATTTTTATTAGTATATTAGAAAAAGTAAAGTATACTAGTTTAGCTAAAGAGTATACTAATTTAACTAAAGTATACTAAAATATTTAGTATACTTTTTTTTATTATACTAGTAGTAAAAATATAACTTTTTCTTAATAGCTTTTTACTTATAGCTATTTAACTAGCCCTTACTATTTTAGTATATTATAAATAAGGGCCTTTTAGAGGTATAGTAATTACCTAGGGTATACGCTATAAAAACACTAACTAAATATAGGAAGGCCTTAGCTTTTATATCTAAAATAATAAATTTTAAATAACTACGCTAAATTTTAAATAACTATGCCTACGTGGATTACACCCTTAGGGCAAAGACCCTCTTTACCCTCGTATCTATAGCCTCGTTGTGCCACATGTGTGTGGATAGATTAGATAGCTGAATACATCATCATCACTTTGCACACCGTCTCACAAATTCAATCAATTTACTACCCATCAGACTATCGTCGGATTCTACCTGTATAGGTGACCTTAGTGTAACCAACAGCAATATAATAAGGGATAATGCTTGCATAAATTAGTGGCCTGTTAGCTGCGCCTCTTCTTTCGTGTAACGAAATCTAACTAAATAGCAGAAGCTCGCGCGGATAGTCACGGCGTCCAATCATTTTTGATCTAATAATGGTAAGATTAGACGCCGACGTAGCGACGCTACCTTAGTCTAGTCCGTTAAAATCCCTTTCCTGAGCCAACTTCCCTGAGCACTATACGAAGCATTCTTGACTTCTAGCTCTCACAAAATGGCCAGACTATATAGTAAGCGCCCTTTATCTACATTTAGTGAAATCGTTGCTGTTTTACTAGTAAATCTAAATTCAAGGCCTAACTAGCAAAACGCTAAATTTAGAAAACCATAGGCGCTAGTGAATAATCGCATTCTATGATAACTCAAAGAGTTGTTTAAACTACACCTCTGAAGAGTTAAGGGAGGATGCTTCTTAAACTACAGCAAATTTCCATCACAGCGATGCGGGACCAACATGTTTCGCGCCGTTCTGCACTGAGGCTTGACGTAGTTGAATGCTTCCTGACATTCTCTACATATGGCTCCAAAGCCATTTTATCCATATCGCCACGTTTGTTCCGCGCGATACCCTCCAGGTTTCATTATACTAATGTGAAAGTGATTTTTTGTCCCTAACATTTTTCGGAGCACTGGCCGCTGCATATTCTCCTTGTCGCTTCGATAGAGACGCCTTAATAAACAGGCTCCGGATTATCAGTCTTCGCCTTTTCCGTTAAGGATCGGTGTCCGGTCTGCTAGAGGCAGCAGCATAGCCGTTTGCGTTCATGTTAAATCGACGAGCGTACCGAAATCGCGTGAATCTGGATCTGATCACTTCTAACTGGTGAGCATTTTTATGATAAAGACCCCCTGCTATCCAGGCAAACAGCTTCCATCTTAACAAAGCGAGTCCATTCCATCCGACTGATAAGAAATTGTGCATGCCACCAAATTCGAAGAACTCGGGATAAAAGCCAGCAAAATCCCAGTCGATGAGCCATAGCTGGTGGGAAGGATCTAGCATGATATTTCGAGGCGATAGGTTGTGATGAGTGAACACGAGTGGTCGGTCAATCGAGAATGCCTTTTTGGGGCAGATTGAGTGTTGTGCTGCTGTCTTTTTTATTTCATGGCGAATCGAGGTAAAATCAAGCCAGAAGTTCATGAAAGCATTAACTTGCTGTGAGTTAGCTCGGGGGGGGAGGCCGAATGAATCGTCTAGATAGTAAGATCTACATTCCCCAGACACTAATGATCCGGCTGTTAATGACTTGGCTGATCTTAATCGGCGAATCATGCGACGAAGCTGAAAAGCTAGTCGGATAGTCGCGAACCAGCCAAGAGTCATCCACTCCGCGGCTAGTGTCGAGCCTTGTATACGATCCATTATACAGTAAATAATCCGGTCGACCTGAACGGTTCGTTGAGTCCGAGGCACATGGACCCCGAGGGCAGAGGCTAATTCCATAGCTTTCATGGCATCCTCTGCCTCGTTCTTGGCAAATGCTTTTGCCATATACTTAGAAGAGAGCAACGTAACGTTAGAATAATTTGTTACAGTGGGCGATATGTTAATATAATGGGCGATTTGCGCATCTGTATAGTGCAACAATTCATTATCGTCAAAGTTCGGGTGCATCTTAGAGGAGCAGAAAAGTATTCAGGAGTGAAATATCTGGCCTTTGGTGAAGAACCCCGTTCTAAACCTGTAGGCGACAATATCTAGGTGTCAGGGAGAGCTCTCTAGAGCATCGGATGTGTGGATGCAGCCTGCGCAATGACTAGGTTAAAACCCTTAATAAGATAACGGTGGAGATAATATATTAGAAGTACCTCCGTAGACTAGTTATTACTATAGCGCACTATATACCTTTTAGGTATAAAAGTTAGGTGCTATTTATACCTCTAATTAACTAAAATTAAACTATTTTTATTATTTATACTAATCCCTACCTTAATAGTTATAAGCCTAGGAGGCTTTAATTACCTTTATTATTAATTATTATAGATAATATAAGCTCTATTAATATTATCTATCTAATGCTTATAACGCTTACTAATATTAAGAGATAATCGCCCTTTATTATAACTAGTTAAATTAATAACCCTATACTTCTATTAACTAGTATAGTTTCCCTTTATAATATCTAAAGAAACTCTAAATATAGTATTATTATTAGAGAAAGACTAGATTAAATAGTTTATATAAATTAAGAATTATATAAAATCCTATAGTATCTAGGAGTATATTAATCTAAATTAGGATAAATTACTTAAAGAACCTATAATACTTACTTACCTAAAAAGAGGTCTAAGACTAGAGATTATAGTAGATAACCCTAATACTCTTAAAGATTAGAAGCTTACTTATAAAGATATAAAAGATAAGTATAATTTCTAATATAAAAAGCTTTAATTTAACTTTATAAAATATATATTCCTATTAAAGTAAATACTAAAGATTAGGGAATTTATTTATAAGACTCTTTTAAAGAATATCTAAGACTCCCTTAACTTTAATACTAAAGAGAAAGAAAAGGAGTTAGTTTATTAGCACTCTTAAAGAATATTAAAGCTTCTTTAAGATTAGTATAAGCTAAACACTTAGAAGATACTAATTCTTATAGAAATATATCTTAATAATTACTTATAAGCTAAAGGTACTTATAATTAGTATAAATAGGTAGTAATAATAGAGATACTATAGAGAAATTATTAAGATTTAGAAACCTAATAAACTAAGGAGATAATACTATATAAGTTTATAATTTCTCTTTATAGTAAATTTAAGTTATTATAGAAGAAATAGAATAATTTACTTAATAAAGGTATAAAATATAGCTTTCTTAAGGCTATTATAGAGTTTAAAAGGGATTATAAAGCTTTATAAAGTGTATTAAAGATAGCTAATATACTTACTACTAATAGATTAAATAGTTAGAGTAAACTAAAGAAGAAGAAATACCCTAGATACTCTAATTATAATATTTATAATACCTTAAAGTAGTAGGAATCCTATAATTTATTTAAGGCTTTATATAAGCTAGAGGCTATACTAAAGAACTAGGAAGTTAGGAAGAACTCTAAGAATAATATTAAGAAGTATCTAAAAGAAAATCTATAAGAAAAGTCTAAGGTAATAAGTTAGAAACTAGAGAAAAAGAGTAGTAATATCTTTATACCTTTATAAAATCTAACTAATAACTTAATTATAGTTACTCTAGGTAATAAGACTATAAATATATTATTATTTATATACTTTAAGTAAGGTTAATAGTTAAAGGAAATTATAAATTTAACTACTAATACTATTATTAGTATAGAAACAAGATAGAATATAGTCTTATATAATTCTAAAGTAAATATTTATATCTTTAATAATATCTACTAGTTCTAATAGTCTAAATTTAATAATACTATTATAATAGAGGTTAAGGCTAGAGGCATAATATATTAGGCTTTAGGATAAAGCCTAGTATATATTTCTATTATAGACCCTATATTATAGAGTATAAGGATATTAGTTTTAGAGACTATATTATTTATTCTAGAATTCTATATTAACCTAGTATTAGTAATAATTCTTATAAAGGTAGGTATCTTCTAGAATTAGAAGAAGTTATTCTTATATTAAGGAGTAATGCCTATAGCTAAAGTTTATAATATTAATAAGCTTTATATATTATTAAGGCTATTAAAGGATCTAAAGGAAGCCTATACTATATCTAGCTAAGCACTAAGACTACCTATAAAGGGAGATATAGATCTTTAGTATTAATAATATAGTTATCTAAGTATATAGGCCTTTATAAAGCTTATAAATATAGCTTTAGGTATTAAATTAATAGGTCCTAAGCTTATATAGTATAAGATATATACTATAGGTAAAGCTAAGTAATAGAGATTATAGATTATACCTAAAGGACTTCCTTAAGAACTAGGTTATAGTTTTTTAGTTAATCTAGATTACTATAACTCTCCTTATTAGAATAGTAATAAGTACTAGTATATTTTTACCTACCTTATAACCTTAATATAGTTCTTCTATTTATTTAAGATAAAGGATAGGATTTATAATAGCTTCTATATAATAATAGCATTTCTAAGCACTTAATTTAGTGTTTAACTATGCTTTTTATATAGTAATATTAAGAAAGCCCTCTTTATAAAGAATATAAAGGATAGGATAGCCCTTACTAGTATTATAGTTTATAATTTAGCTGCCTTAATACCTAGTTAAAATAGAAAGGTAAAGAAATCTAGGGGGGTAGTTAAGTAAAAAGCTTATATATTAAGTCTTAAAGCTAACCTTTTATTTAATCTTAATAATAAGGTCTTTAATACTATAGTTTATTTATTAAATTATATACCTTTTAAATATTATAGGAAGTAAACTATACTATATAAACTTTAGTAAGATTAGGCTAGGAAAATAGTCCTTATATATTTATATATAATAGAGGTTTAAAAGCCTTTAATTACATATCTCTAAGCTTATAGATATAAGGTATTTCCTATAATAATAAAGGCTTTAGAGCATATTAAATTATATAATATAATACTATAGTTAGAGTAAAAAGCTTATATTAGATACCTTATTAGTTATAGAGGTAAGTCCTAGTATATTATCTAGGTACCTTTGCTTTATAATTATAAGGTTATTATATTAGCCTATATTTAATTTAATAAAAACTCTTTCTTTAAACTAGAAAAAGAGCTAGAATTAGCTTAAAAGAAAAAGATATTAATAATTATACTACTTAAAAAGCTTAAAGCTAATAATATTAATAAGGAAATTAGTTAAGACCTTATTAGAATAGAATTAGAAAAGGAGAATTATACCTTTTTACCTTTAAATATAAAAGGAGAAAATAAGTAGTTTAAAGTAGAAATACCTCCTTATATAATAGGGAAAAAAAATAACCTTTCTAGTGCACTTTTAACCTCTCCTAACTTTTCTTATAAGGCACTAGTTACTATAGAGAATATAGAGCTTTAGGTATAAGGTAATAATACACTAGTTTATAAGATTAATAAATTTATATAGGATATAATAATTAAATATATAGAGATTACTATAGAGACTAGTAAAATTACTAGTAAAGGTAGTAAGGTAGTAAAGAATTATTATCCCTAGGATAATAGTATTAATCTAGGTAATATTATTACTAGAAAACACTAAAGAAAAGAATCCTATAAGATTAGGTAAGTATAGTTTTCTTATACTTTCTCTATAGTATTATAAGGGACTTAATATAGTTTATAGATTAAGAATATTCCCTTAGAACCTACTTATTATTATTAAGCTATAGCTTTAGCCTATTATAACTACTAGAAGGAAGTAATTATAAAAAAGCTTTTAAAGCTTTTATTCTTAAACTACTAGGAGAATATACTAAATAAATTATTTAATCTAAAGAGGTATAAGGAAATTATAAACCTTAGCTAGGTTTTTAAATATAAAACTAATAAAAAAGGAGTAGTTATAGAGTTTAAAGCTAGAATAGTTATTTAAGGTAACTAATAACTAAAGAATAACCTTAATAACTATACTACTATACTTACTTTATAATCTCTATATATATTACTTATAGTCTACTATACTAATAATCCTAATACTTAATAATATAATATTTAGAATACTTTTCTATATATAAAACTTAAAGAACTTATCTTTTATAAACCCCTAGAGGGTATAAATATAAGAGGTTATCTCTAGAAGATAATAAGAGTATTATATAGCCTAAGGGAAGCTCCTTAATAATAGTTTTTATATCTTATATAATTCCTACTAAAGCTAGACTTTATATAAGGAAAGGAAGACTTATATATCTTTATAAAGGGAGGATTTATTCTATTTTTCTATATAGATAATATTATAATAATATACCCTAATAGATTTAAAGTAGAATTTAAAAAGCTATATAAATAACTAATAAATAGTCTAAATATTAAGAATTAAGGTAATTTAAAGTGGTTCCTAGGTATTAAAATTATTAGGAATTATAATACTAAAGAGATATAGTTATTATAGGAATTATATATTTAAAAGATTACTTAGAAGTTTATTCCTAATATTATTAATAATAATTTAAAGAGCTTAATTATAATACCTTTAATAATAGTAATAATAGCTATAAATAATAGTTAAGCTACTAATAAGGAGATTAATTACTATAGAGTAATTATTAGCTCTTTAGTATATTTATATATTATTAAAAAACCTAATATAGCCTTTATAGTATTAAAGCTTACCTCTTTTATAATAAATCTATTAATAAAGTATATTAAACTAGCTAAAGAAGTAATTTTATATACTTAGAATATAAAAAAGCTTTACTTATAATACTTAGGTATAAATAGCTTTAATACACTATTTTCTAATACTAATACTTTACTTAGTAATAACCCTAATACTTAGAAATTAATATAAGGTTATATTTTTATTATATATAGTATTATAATTAATTAGAAGTTAGGTAGGTAATATTATATAATAACTTTAAGTATAGAAGTAAAGCTTTTTACCCTAAATTATAGTATAAAAGAGTATATATCTCTAGGAAAACTACTTTATAATATTAAGGTCTATATACTACTACTCTTAATTATCTAGTATAATAATAAGTAAATAATCTATATTACTAAATATATAAAAGGAAGGCTTTAGACTAGCCTTAAGTACCTTAATATAAATTAAATATAGATTTAAGAATAATATATAATAGGTAATATTAAGGTTAATTAAATAAAAACCTCTAAGATACTTATAGATAGCTTTATAAAGCCTTTTTTAAGTTAGATATATAAGGACTTCTACTATAGAATTAGCCTATAAGAGATTCCTACCTAATTATAATACTAGGAATTATTTATAATCTCTTCCTATACCTTTAGTCTCTAGCTTTAATAGATATCTTAGCTAGGGGGGGTGTGTTAGGGAAAGCTCTCTAGAGCATTAGATATATAGATATAGCCTATATAATAACTAGGTTAAAACCCTTAATAAGATAATAGTAGAGATAATATATTAGAAGTACCTCTATAGACTAGTTATTACTATAGCGTACTATATACCTTTTAGGTATAAAAGTTAGGTGCTATCTGCACCTCTGATTAACCGAAATTAAACCATTTTTATTATCTACACCGACCCCTACCTTGACACTAGGGTTTATCCGACCACAGCCCCACTACCCTTCGTATCAAGTGGCTGCCTAGATTCTGCAGAGCCAACTGTTTGAAACCATTTACACCCATTCTTCTCCCGTGACCTCGCCACATCCAGAGACGCCGTCAAGAAAAAATTGTCACATTTTATTTAAGGTATAACCTCCAATCAGGCGCGGGAGCGCTCCCGCAGGAGAACAGGAGAACAGGTGCTCAAGTGCTGTCATATCTTACCTCGGAGTTGCTATCGAATGCGAAACAAATAAACGCTCGGCTTTGATCCTGGACCAATCTCACGGCTGACCAGGCGACTAGGCAATGCCGCCCACCTGAAAAGTAACAGCTGCTGCACTTGAAATTTCTTGATCTAAATACGTGTCCATGTTATCCCATGTCGATGAATTAGTAGACATGGCTGAGGTGCATAGCACGTCTTGGCGGTTGAGTCAAATCTTGAATATCAACTGATTTCTCCAAACGCAGGCGGCAAACTGCTGCAAGCTATCTACACCCACGACTTACGACTCGTTGTCTCGAACAACAATGACACCAACCCGCATATGTCATCACAAACGTGCATGTACAATCGTGAGCATGAGCTGAAAATTCACTGCGCGAAAGGCCCGCCGCCGAAGACCAGCCATGATGCGCACTAAAGCTGCAAGGGAATTATGCTAAAAACGCAGTTGCCTTGTGTTCGTTGGTGGTGTTCCCCAGACAAGACCCAATTAGCTAGCTCAAATACGCGCCGTCAGACACGCCGGCGGTATCTTCGTGCTACAGATGCGTTGCCTACCCCAAATCTAGGCGGGCTATCGGAAGCCAGTCGCATCAGGAGCATGCCTAGGTGGCATTCCGCCTTCAAAGATCTGCCTGTGAAACGCAATTTCTATGGCTGTTTTTGTAAGTACCTAGCTCGTGGTGAGGTGATTTATGTTTTTAAGCGATAGACTAGCAAACCGGAGGCATTAATCTCCCAAGTGTAAACATTTCTCGATCGGAGCCTTAGGCGTATTCGCTTCGAGTATTCTCGTGGCCAAGTTACTGTGTCACTCAACGTCCTTAAAAAGGGGCACGGAGGTGCGGTTTTGTGATATTTTTTTCTTTGTTCAACGGGCACATTACTAACTCCGACACTATGAACACAATACCACTTTTGATTTTTTTGTCGCTGCAACGAAAATAGTAAATACAGGTCAGCCCATGTCTCCATGCAGTCCAGGGGATTAGTGTATGGTAACCCATTGACAACAGCTCAAGGAGCCTTTGCTTGCGTAGCTCATGCACTTGGGACCACTGCATTCAAAGAAGTGGCACTACTGTGACAAAAACTTTCAATTCAATTGAAAGGACGCTTGAGAACTCTCACAGCATGATCGTTGTACCATTAACTTTCAACAAACCGACGATCATATTGCCTCATTACGACGGAGATTCCTGATCCATCTACAAGTTAAACTGGGTACAAGACAGTTCGGACTGTCTCAAGAAGGTAACTGTAATCCCTACGGAAAGCCATAAGATAACACGCAATCCCCTTCCCTCGGAGCTTTAACTCTACCAAGTCTTCTTCAGTAACAATGTCAGATCAGGCTTATAGAGCGGTTCGGCTTTTCGGTGGGCGATTTTGCCGCATTTATGTTGCCAGGCGAATGAGACCGTTCCTCATAAGCTGAATAACTGATTTCACGTCGCAGACAGGTTAGTCGTTCGACGGACGTTTAGGGCAAACTTGCGTTTCCATTTCTCCAGGAAACAATGGTGGGGCATTGAGGTAGACGAGCATACTTCAAGCACTTCAGCACCGCCAGTTCGGAAAAAGTCTATCGCAACAGTGAGTTCCAAAAACTAACACGTATAGGTAAGGGCCAGCAGGTTAGACAGAGGAAAGCACGTTACGATTCCGGGGCGTGTATGGACTTATGAGTGATAATGGGAATGCCTAAGATGTGTTTAGGCTGCAGAGAAGTAAGAATCGTTGAGGCCAATACGTAACTCTATTGGAAGCAATTAGAATGCATGGGTTCGGTTCGTGCCTGTTCAGGAGTATAATACATGTGGGATTGCCAATAATGAGCATGTGATCTTGGATTCCGGCGATATTCCCAATCATGTCCCGGGATCTAGCCAGGGGTCGCTTAACAGTTCCGAGGCCGTCGCGCGTTCCTCGGGCACCCAACATATCATCCTCCTAACAAATTTAATAAATTGTTCTTCACGTTGTTCTTCAAAAATGCATTCTGGAATCTCGTTTTCCAAACTTCGGGCCTGAGACATGAAGTCGTTACGTATAAATGTACCTAGTGAGAATATTAGATAGAACCTAGGGCCTATTCACTTAGACTCACCATCTTCGTCAAAGAACTGGCCGCCAAAATACTCAGCCGCATTACTGCTAAGCTGGCCATTTGGGTTTATCGCGGCAGGGGACCACCGCCAGTGGCGCATGTTCCTTTCACGCTCGACTAAAGAATAGGGGGCATCGCCCATAAGGGCTATCATATCCGCAAGATGCTGAGTAGCAGAGTACTGTTGCGTCCTTGGCTGGCCAAAGAGAGAACGACCGGCCAAGAGATCCCATATCTGTAAGAATTAGAAAACATTACCAAAATTGATGGACATTTCAATTAGTACCAACCATCACACCAAAGTTCCAAATATCGGCGCTATAACTCCAGCCAATCCCAAGTAATACCTCTGGAGCACGGTATTCGTCAGGCTGTATTGGATGAATAAGAGGCTCGCGCTTATCGCCGCGTTGCGAAAGGCCGAAGTCAGTAATGTGTGGTATTAGGTTTCTGGCAGCTTTAAGAATAGGTCCAAAGTCGTTGTGGCAGCGGTAAATAGTATAATCGCCGACAGTTTTGCGTGCCATGGGGTGGGTGGCCTGGCCTTGGATGAAATTGTCGATGGTTGATTGGTCTTCTATCGCAATCATGACATTGTCCAACTTCAGGTCTGGCAGAGTTAGCTAGATACACTTCTGCAGCAGCGAGTTAACAGACCAGTGTGTATGACGTGGGCTTGCGTATGCATGTAATCTAAGCCTTCGAGCAGAATTCGAATGTATGTCTTGAAAAGAGGCAGAATCTCAAATGTTGTTTTTTCTTGCTGAGCAATGCGCTTTCTGAACAACCACAACGGCTCTCGCAGGGGCTCGAATACAAGTGCAAGATGTGTGTCTCCGCGTGGCGATTTAACCTTAGCGCCTTCGATAGCTGTCGCGAGGACACCGCGCCCTCGATGTTTGCTATCTGTTGAAGCCAAATGAACATTCATATCTAACTCGTATGTCATATCCTCGTTCGTGGAATCGCAATTACAGATCTTGACGACAACATATCGCTTCCGTCTCCGACACCTAAATCGAAAAGAACATTAGCCACGAAGATTTGAGGAATGCAATAAGGCGACAGATCTTGGTAGCAAATACCTGCTAGTATACTGTGCCAACCAGACTGTAGATGTTGAACCCCAGCCAATCTTTGCATTCAGCTGATATCTATTGAGGAGAATGTCTCCAGGATTTGCCGGATAGAAATGCCTGAAATTAAAGCCAGGAATCTTCTCCTCATTGACAGGAGTTCCAGGGGGCAATATCTCGGGCGATGGAGTGGCTTGAGAGCCGAAAGATCGACGCCAGCGCATTCTAAAGTTACAGGTCGCATGGTGATAAAACCGAGAAGAAATAGTTCGCCTACGCGGGCGGCATGGATTGGGCAGCAGCCTGATCATGACTTGCGCAGTTTCCGAGGGAAAATACAGTTCGTACGGAAGCATTAACCAGCTGCATCATGCAGTCGTCGGCGCGTTAATTTGTGTACACGGCTCGGCTTGGATTAACTAGACTCCGGCACAGTGCTACACAGCTGCCTCGTACGATCCTGCGCCAAGTTTACAACCCAACTTTGCTAATGCAATGAAGCTAGTTGTTGCATAATAGAGGATTCCATCTTGGATCTCGACGGAAAGGGAGTTGATTGCATTTGGTTGTGGCTCGGTGCTAGTCGTGTTGGTCGCCTAGAGTATCATGTCGATATCATGTCGATGGCAGTATCGGATGCATAACCGTCACCGAAGAGCGTCTCGGAGCGCGTCCACGCAATAACCCTTCCGCTAAATTAGAGACTAATTCGTAGTGAGTTTAACTACAAAGTAATTTATAGGACACACTAGGGCATTTTTCTTAATCCATGAGGGCCCTGGAAAACAGCTCAAGGCAAGTCGCGTCTAAGTTGTGCGAGTAGCCCCTGCGAAGCGAAGTTCCGGCAACAGGCTGTTAGTATTAGACTATAGAAGGAAACTATAGCCAAAAACTCACCTTGCGTGATAAAGAGTAAAACCGGCTGAGGCGACATAATAGGAAGAGGGTTGGTTAGTGAATAATGAAGAGGCAAGGAAATGTGAGGGTAGGTTGCATTCTAACTCCGCACCACAGCAGCTCTGCCTAGTATTAAGCTTAGCATGGCCGAATCCGTTACACCCCGCTTCTACCCTTCGCTAATGCCGTGTGGCTTCTACCTCTAAACCTACCACTTTCAGTCCACGGATTTCTTAGCTTCTGTAGGTCGCAGTTTCATACTAATATACATATCTACATCTTGAGGTTCAGTTAGACTAAAAAAGCCTTTGTATGAGGACCACTGTACTTGCAGCGGGAGCGAATGCCTCTCTCGGGCAATACAGAAGTCGCTCTCGTGGGACATGAGTGCGGCATAGGAGAATGGGCAACTAAACGCGCATCCGTCAAAAGTAAATGCGCATCCGCTGCTTTTCCTAATTTATTATAGAAACCTACTTATATATCTTCCCACTAAACTTTACATAAAAATATATATTCTTTGTTTTTAAAAAAGAGCATAGCTACGCGGACTAGCCTTAATTAATAATTTTAATATAATATTAGCATTTTTTTTATTATAATATTATAATAAGCACGCCTTTAAACCTTATTTTTAAAGCCCCTTACCTATTATATTAGTCCCTAACCTACCACTGCTTTATTTAATAGATTTAGAGGCATTACATGCTCTTAAGGAATACTAAGTAGCTAAGGGATTTATTGCTATTATTATAAGTAGAAGCAATAATAGGCACACTAGCTAAAGAGACTACTATTGCCTTTAATGTTAGCATAGTAGCATATAGAGGTCTTATTCTTTAAATGCAAATATCTATAACACTTCCTTAAGGAAGCTTTTATGCCCTTTCTAAGCCTAAGTTTAATTTAATTATTATAAGAATAACTAGGTTATTTTAATTAAGGAAAACTAATATAATTACAATCTAGTTCTTTCTTCTCTTAATTCTAGTATACTATAACTTTAAAGTTAAAAGGAATTTAGCCTTAAATAGCTTTAGACATAGGTTAAAAACCTTAGTAAGCTTAGTATATTAATAGCTAAGTAAATTACTAGCTAAATTATATAAGAGCACCCTAAAGTCTTAGTAACTAGTATAGATGTTTTTTTTATATAGCATTAGCTATATCTTTTACTATATAACCTAGAAATATTAACCTGAAAGTTTATTAATCTACTAGATAATAATAACTATATTTTCTATAAGGTAATTAATTAAGGCGCTTCTAGAAAGCTATTATAAGTATTCTAGGTATATAAGGAGTTAATTTAGCAATAGAAGTAAAATCCTAAGCTATTATAGATAGATAATATATATAAGGTTAACCGCTTTAACCTCTCTTTATTATAAGTTACTAGCGTTACTTCTTTACATATAATAATTAGTATTGCCTTTAGCCTTGCTTCTAAAGAGAATAACGTGGCCTATAGATAGATATTATAGCATCTTAAGCTAGCCGCAGAGGCCGCTAGTATTAAGATACTAGGCGTTATTATTATAGATTTTAATAAAGCTCTTAAATCTAGTCTTTGGAACACCTTTCTGTTAACCTAATAGCAAATTTGCCGCTAGCACTTACTATAGAATATTATAATTAATATTATAAAGAAGTGGTAAGGAAACCTAGATAACTGTGATATCCTTAAGCCACTAGCATATATAAGGCCGCTAAAATCACGCTAGGCACGCCCTTATAATAACCCTATTAATAACACTAATTAACTAGAGAATAACGAAGAAAATCACAATATAGCAATTAGTTCTAAGCCTATAGAGACGGCTATAGTAATAGATTAATCTATTACTAGCGCCCTTAGAAAGCCTATTTGTGAGAACAAAGGATAGCTAGGCAAGAGGTATAGGGGCACTTGTGTTATTACTAAAGCTTGCTAGGTCTAAGTGTGTTATACGTGCGAGTCGCTAGCTTATAGCTAGTGACTTGCTAGTGTTATGTAAGCCTAGCCCTAGGCCTAGTATACTACACTCTATATTATAAGCAAGGCCTTATAATTACCCTCTTACTTATAGCTAGGCTTCTAAATAACTTTAGATTACTACCTAAGATATAGTTATTTACTAGCTAGTAATAATAATAATAAAATTACTATATTAAGTTATTAAAATAATAAAAAATAGGGATCTTTATTATAGTAATACTAATATCTTTTTAGTATAAATTTACTATTAATTTTCTATTATATTACTTACTCTTCCCTTCTAAAATAATATTATTCTTATTTAGACCTTAGTTTTTACCCCCTTATAACTTATTAATTACTAATCTCTTACTACTAAAATATTAATAATTCCCTTAAAATAGTATAGCTATATATACTATTTTTATACTAGGTATATAGAGTTTAAAAAGAATTTACCTAAGAAGCTAGTGTTACTATAGGTTAACTACCTTTTCCCCTAGATTTTACTAGTAAATCTATCTAAGGAGATATAGTCTAAGTAATATATTTAGTATATTAAATATAGTAATATTTATAATATAATAATTTCTTCTATTTCCTAGCCTTTTAGTTTCTCTTTACTAATATTTTAGTGTAGCTAATACTTATAATAATAGGTAATTTTATAGACCTTTAGTTTATACTAGATTAGCTCTAATTATTAATAAATACCTAAAATAATAATAATAATAATACTTTTATATTTATAGAGAAAACTTATTACTATTTTAGTAAGCTTTTAGCTAAGTTACTCTTAGGTTTTAACTATACTAATATAGTATATTATATTATATTTAGCTTAACTAAGGCTATAAAGTATTACTAGGTTTATTATTTTATTACTTATTTACTATACTTTTACTAAATTCTCTATATAAAAGGCCTTTATTTTATACTAATAGTATATTATTTTTTAGTAGTAACTCCTTATTACTATATTTCTAAGCCTTACTCTAGGGATTATACGTTTTTATCTTAGTTTTTATAATATATTTATTATTTTCTTACTAATATTTCTATAAATAAACTACTACTAGTATTTTATTACCTAGAAGGTAAAAATAGTCCTATATCTTTATTCTTATAACCTAGGGTATATAGCCTAGCTTATAGTAAAGCACTAGTTTTTCTAGGCTATTTCCTAGGTAATTAAGGAAGACTAGAATACTATTAAATATCTTATTTATAAGGTGTGAGACGGTGTGGAAAGTGATGATGATGTCTATTCAGCAATCTAGGCTATTCACACATGTGGCACATCGAGGGCAGAGGTACGTGGTCCACTAGGGCATTTGCCCTAAGTGCGCATGTACCTCGATCTATGGTGATCCATGACCTCGGATGCAGAAGGTGTCATGAGTGACGCCTAAGATGTGAGGCTGCTGCTATATCCAACATAAGGGATAGGTTTTAATATATAGTAGTACTACTATAGAGAGGTTTCCCCTTACTTTAGCTACCCTCTAGGGGTATTTTCTTTTATTAATTTATAGGTAGTTTAAGGATTTTTTTTTTATTTTTAGTTTAGAGTATTATAGTAGCTAATAAAGCTAGGCCTTTTTTATATAATCTTTATCCCTCTTTACCTATACTTTATCTATATATTACTACCTTTCTTATATAACTTATTTTAGTAAAATACTTTAATTATATATTAAGTACTTTTTATATCTTTTACTAGGACTTATTAGTTATATTTACTTAGCTAGCCTTTTTATTTTACTAGATATTAATTATCTTTATAAGTCTTTTTATATTTCTTAACTTCCTTAACTTTATACTTATCTTTTTTATTCTTAAGTTCTAGTATTAGTATTTCCTTATCCCTAGTATCTTTATAGTAATTCTATAGCTTTAGTAAGCTTATATAAAATATATTATATAGCTAACTATACTTCTCTAGTAATACTAGTTAGTATACTTATTTTCCTATAGTATTAAGTATTTAAAATAGTCTAATATATCTAGGGGTTAGCTTTTATTTTATATTCTTAAGCCTAATATTCTTTATTAATAGTAGTACTAGGTTACCTCTTTTTAGTATTAATAGCTAGTAGTATTAATTATAGTACTTTACCTAGGTTTTAGTAGCTTTAGCCTAGTTTTCCTTTAGGCACTCCCTAACTTTATATAGCTTTATAATATATATATATACTTTTAGTACCTTTTCTTCCTAGGTCTTACCTTTAAGAACTAAATAAAATTTAGGTAAATAGCTTATAAGTAAGTAATTTAGGGAATAGCTAGTACTCCTATTAATTATATTATTATAGGTAAATTAAGCTATTAGAAGTAGTTTTAGCTATATTTACTAGTTTTCTACTATAAAATATTAAAGATAATACTTAAGTACTTAGTTTATTCTCTTTATTTACCTATTAGTTTAGTAGTAAAACACTATAGAAAGCCTTTACTTTACTTAAGATAAGTAGTATAAGTCTAATTAGAATTAGCTTATAAAGACTAAACCTTTATTAGATATAATACTCTCTAGGGCCCTAAATTATAGCTTAATCTCTTTATAGAAAAGCTTTACTAATTTAGTGTTATAGACTAGCCCCTAGGCGACTGCGATAGGGCGTTAATATGATATTAAGAAACTTAAGGAAAGAAAGAAAGAAGAACTAGGTAGCTAACCTTCCTTCCCCCCTTATATCCCCTATATATCTTATATTAGCCTCCTTTTTATACCCTTACTATCCCCTACTATCTTCCTTCCTACCTATACTATACTAATGCTTAGGTAAAGCCTAAGCCCTTTATATATGCCCTAACCGCCCCTATTAACTATAGTTCTCTTTCCCTAGTATGCCTACTTATATTATTTCCTATTATAATTAATACATATAATATCTATCCTTATTAACAAACTATTATAGGGTAGGGTGCGTGTTGCGTCCCGTATTATTATTAGCTAATCATAGGTAGGGTATATATTGCGTTCCACCTAGCCCCCTTATTATTTGTATTATTCCCTGCCTAACCCCCTATTATTATTATAATAATACTAGCCCTACCTCCTACCTACACATAACTCCCCTAATATAAGTATAATCCCCTACATAAATATCTTATTTATTTCTATAATATATCCTTACCTTCCTTATATAACTACCTTTCCTAGAATACTATAATTCTATTACACTTTTCTATATTATTCTATTATATATTGCCCTATTATCTTATTAAACTTATACTAAATATACCTTACTCTCTCTATAGATCTAGCGCTTTACTATTAAGCTAAGTAGCTATTCCCCTTATACCTATAATAACTCTAGTCTAAGCTATTAGTAAGTTCTTTATAGAAGGAGACTTAGATAATAAGTAGTTTACTACCCCTATAGTAGTTTAGCGCCCTTATAGGCTATATATTAAATATTCCCTTACTACTAGTATAATAGAATATTACCCTACTAAAAGTAAGGAGTTTTATTTACTTTATTATTATAACTATATTACCTATATATAGCTTACTAAGTACCTATTTACTAACCCTAGACTCTAATATACCCTTAAAGACTTAGAAGCTAAAATTATAATAGAAAAGTATATTATTATACCTAAAGTTAAGAAGACTAAAACTACTAAAAAGAAAATACTAGTATAATCCTAGAAATTCTACTTACTAGTAAATAAGTAAACTATACTTTTAAACTAAGTATAGTTTAATCTAGCACTAGTTTAATTTACCCTTAGGCTCTCTTTATTTATTAATATGCCTATATTAAATATAACTAAACTTAAAGTAGTTTTATATATTATATCTAGCCCCTTAGGTAAATATAGTATAGGAAATACTATATAGTAAGTTATTAGTATACTATTCTAGTAAAATTAGTAGCTTATCTAAAGTATAAATAACTTATATAAAGCTATAGTTAAAGCGCTTTCCCCCTATTACTATAGTAGTACTTATTATAGCTAATATATTAAGGTAGGTAATAAATTACCTTTTTATTATTACTAATATTATTTTTATCTTTTTTCTAGGTTAAACCCTATTAACTACTATACTTTATATATTACTAGACTTACTAATTCTCTATCTAAGGCTAGTAGTTATCCTAAAAATAATACTCTACCTCTATATATTTATTTTAATCTCCTCTATTATTAATCTAACTATACTATTTAGAATCTAGGTATTATTTAGGGTAAGTAATAATAATTATTAGGTAAAGTAGCCCTTAGGTTACTTATAAGTAAGTTAGAGTTAAACTACTATACTATATAGCCTAATACTATTAATATAAGCTTATTTAGTAATAAGTTAAAAGTATATAATATAGTTTATTAAATAATATAAATTAAAGTAAGTAGTAGTAAGAGTATACCTATATTACTAGAGCTTTTAATAGGTAAATAAGTTTTCTAAAATTAATTTAGTTTATTATTAAATTATATATCCCTTTATTTTACTTTAAACTTATTAAAAGCCTATATCTTTACTATACTTTCTAGTAGTTTTTATATTAGTTATAAGTAACCTATTTACTTAACTAATATATTATATCTCCTACTATATTCTAGCGCGTTTTATACTACTAGAATCTATTTTACCTAGTACTTCTTAATAAGTTTATTATTATCTTTTACTAGTACTTATTCTAGGCCTAGGTAAGAGTCTTATAGTGCTTAGCTTAGAAGAGAGTTTTTTACTACTTATTTAATAAGGTTAATATAAAAAACTAGGTATATACCCCTTAGTATATTTAGTTAAACTATAAGTAGTAATAGTACCTCTACTACTATATATTTTATAGCTACTTAGTCTAGTTTCTATAAGAGCTAGTTTATCTTAATATTCCTTAATAAAAGCTATACCTTATTCCTAACCTAAAAGCGTTTTACTAGGTGCCTTAATAATAATATAGTATCCTATTATTACTACTATATATAGGTAATTATAGCCTAAGTAAGAAGAGTGCCCTCCTAGAGATAGTTAAGAAAATAAATAGCTCTTCCCTTTAGGGTTATTAATAAAATAAATAAATTAGGTTATAACTAAATAGGTTTAAGGTTATAACTATTAAGTAACTAGTTTAGGCTAACCCTAGTAACTAAGAAAGGCCTATTATTTATTATAAGTTAATAAGTAGTAAGGTATTTAGGCTAATTAAACTATAAAAAGAAGATAGCTACTTATAATATTACTTACACTTCCTAGTTTACCTATTCTATACTACTATCTATCTATAAATAATAAGATATAGAGAGTAACTAATCTATACTTACTAAGGAGTATAGGGTTATCTAGAACTTACCTAACTAGTCTAAGCCCTAATCTATAATAATAGACTATAGAAACCTCTAAAACCTCTACTAGACTACCTTAAATTATTTTACACACTCCTTAGCCCTAATAGAGATTATAACTTCTAGCTAAATAAACTTTAAAAACCTATCTATAATTACTATAAGGTATTAAGGCCTCTCTAGAGAAAACACTAGTAAGTTTATTATAAAATTAATAGAGATCTATAACTAAAACTAGTCTAGGATTAGTAAAGGCTTTAGTAACCCCTAGTAGTATAGCTAACTCTTATAACTACTAAAGTAGTAATAGTTTTAAATAAACCTTATAATATCCTATAATATTCTATCCTAATAAAATTATTACTAAAGGATCTAAAATATAGTATTATAGCCTAGGTATTCTATAGCTAGTAAGTTATAGTATTATTATATAAGGGTTATTATTAGGGGCTCCTATATAGGGACCTAGGTATAGCCTTAGAACTAAAGCGCTCTATAAGCACTTATAAAATAATCTATAACTTACTCCCTTATCTAAGCCTTAGGGGGAAACTTCTAGGCCCTCTCCTAGATAGCTCTTAACTAAATATAATAAGTAGAATCTAAGATAATAGCCTAGTCCTAAAGTAATTATAAATATTTAGAGGTAAAGAGAACCTCCCTTACTAGTAGTAATACTTCTTAGCTACCCCCTAGTAATAATAAGAGTTTTATAATAGTAAGAGGCTATAAGATATATTTTATCTTTAAGGTCTCCCCTATCTAGTCTTATTCCCTTTAAGAAAGAGTATCTAGGTATTAAGCCTATATGCTAGGTCTATAATAGAGATAGAAGTTAAATAGTATAAATGTATTTGCCTACTAAGCCTGCTATTCTAATATTAGATAAGGGGTTATAAAGTATTCTGGGTTCTTATAGTCTATATAAATTATAAAAGGCTAGGAGATACCTTATAACTTCGCTAACTATACCTTAAGGTATAATATAATAGCTAGTAACTCCTTATTATAGATTATATAGTTCCTTTATATAGCTATAAGGCTAGCGGAATAGTAAGTAACTAGGTATAAGACATTATCTAGTCCTTACTACAAGAGGTAACTACCTAGGGTAGCACCTAAATAGTCTGCCTCTACTACTATAAGGTAATCTAGGTCCTATTATGCTAATACTAGATATAAAATAAAGGTATTCTTAAGCCTTTTAAAAGCCTTATTCTCCTTAAGTCCTTATTAAAAGAGGATATTTCTCTTAGTAAGTTAGATTAGAGAGGCTACTAGTTCTAAAAAGTCCCCTATAAAGTTATAGTAAAAGTTTATAAAGCCTAAGAAACTCTACACCCCCTATAACTTTATAGGGGCTACCTATTCCCTTATAGCTATAACCTTTACTAGATTAGGATAAATAGATTATCCTACTATAATAATATACCCTAGGTACTAGACTTCCTTTATAGTAAATACTAACTTATTAAGGTTAAGGTATAACCCTATAGCCCTTAGGTAGCCTAATATTAAGTAAACCTTAGCTATATAATCCTTCCTTAAGCCCCCTAAGTAAACTAAAATATTATCTAAATACACTATAATAAAGTCCCCTAGTGTATTCCCTAAGGACTTATTAATATAGTATTAAAAGGTTATAAGTATACTAGCTAAACTAAAGAGATAAACTAATTACTTAAATAGTCTAAACCTTATCTAAAATACTATTAGGTACTTATTACCTTTAGTAATTTATAACTTATAGAAAGTAGTATAAATATTAACCTTTATAAACTAATATACCTAGGATAAAGAATAGAGTGTTTTCTTAATTAAGAGAAGAGAGTATTAGTCTTATACTATAATCTTATTAAATACCTAGTAGTTTATATAAAAGCGCTAACCCTTATTTAATTTCTTAATAAGTAAGACTAGGGCTATAGCTAAAGAGAAGCTAGCCTAGATTTATTCTTTGTTTATTAAGTCTATAATCTAGTGTTATACCTTAAGAAGCTAATCCCTTAGTATATTATATAGTAGTTCTTATAGAAGCTTTAGTTTAGACCTATCTAAGGTCTTATATAAGTAAATATAGTAGTCTAGAGAACCCCTATAAGGAGAAAGGCTATTTGCTTTTGCCTTATTAAAAAGTTCTATAAAGTCTATTAGTTTCTTAGGGAGTGTTAATATATCTAGTGCTTCTAGCTTCTCCCTAGGGGCTATAAGTTATAGTACTATTATTATTTCCTTAAGACTAGTAGTAATAAACCTTATTATAGTGTCCTTAGTCTAATATACCCTATATGCTTCTATAGCATATAAGGAACTAATAATCCCCTACACTAGAACCTCTCCCTTACACTTAGAGGCCTTATAAACCTATAAACCCTTTACTAACCTAATAACTAGAAGCTAATCTACTATATAGATAATTATCTCTTAGTATTCTAGCTATAGTAACCTAAATATTATATCCTAAGTAAGACCTAGGATAATATATAAGTACACTAATAACTCCTAGCTATTAATATTAATTCTAGTATAAACTATATATATAATTAAAGAGGTATTCTCCCTCTACTACTAGCCTCTTTTCTTTATTTTTACTATAGTGTAAACTTATCTTTATTTTAGTAATTATATAAGCTTTAGGCCTAGCTATCTTACTACTAATTTACTTATAGCACTATAATAATTATAGCTACTATTAATCTAAATATTAATATAAGAGTATATATTAAAGAGTATAAGAACTAAGAATAGTAGCTAATCTATATACTATATAATATCCCTTTCCTTCTTTATATAATACTTATATATATCTATTATTATAGTAGCTAGCTAGTCCCCCTACCCCTATATAAGACTTTACTTAGGGGCTACTTATTTTCTAGGGGGTGGTTAGTAATTTCCTTATTAGCACTTTCTTTATCTACCCTATAAGCCTTAATATTAACCTATAGTTAATAAGGTAAAAGAAAGGAGTATTCCTAGATATAGTAGTCCTTAGAGCTATAATATAAATAGTATCTCTCCTAGTAGTACTTAGCTAACTTTATTTTTAAAACCTATTTTACTCTTTATAGTATAGTAGATAACTTCTAACCCTTATCCTTATTATCTAGTTTCTTTAGTTTTCCTAAATATATCCTAGCTATATAAACCCCTAATATTAGTATATTCCCTTTATAATTAGTCTAAGGCATAGGGTAGGGCTACTATAGTTTATATTAGAACTAGTACTTATTCTCTAAGGCTAGTGTTTTAATATTAACTATAATACTATAATACTAGGTAACTATAAGGTTATAGTTATTCTAACTAACGCTATAGCTAATACTAACCTCCCTTAAGTGCTTATTAAGTGCTTATTAGAGTTTAGCAAGCTTTATATTATAAGTCTAATATACCTTACTTACTATAGCTAGTTTCTTCTTAAAGTAAATAAAAAATATAGTAAAAGATTTCCCTAGCCCTTACTTTATTTAGTTAAGTTCTATAAGGGTAATCTTCTATCTATAAGGGTTAGTAAATAAGAACTCTAAATAGGTTAGAAAGGTAACTAGATTAAAGGTATAAAGATTACCCTATTTAAAGAAAGTAATAACCTAAGACTAGATATAAGATAATAAGTTTTAGTAAATAAGTATTTACTTATTCTTATTTATACTAATAAAGTCCTTATCTACCTAAAGCTTATATTTTATAAGAAGTTTCTAAGTAGTAAATAAAGACTTATTACTATTATATAAGTCTTCTAAGGGAATTAGTTTTTATTTTACTTAGGGGGGTAAAGAGAGTAGGCTAGGAGTAGTAGGTTATATAAGTTATACTATAGGAGCCTTAGGTTATAGTGTAGGTTAGGGTTAGGTTATAGGTATAGTATTATATACTACTACCTATTATTATAAATACTTAAGCTCTATACTTTATTTATTTATTAAAAGTTAGAGTATATTAAATTAGGTAAGATAGGCTATAGGTAGTACTATAGTGTCTAAGTGAGGTGTTACTATACCTAGATAGGGTTAGTTCTATAGGTAAAGTGTATTTAATATATCTATTATATTATTTATATTTCTTTAGTAGCTATCTCTAAAGGACTAAAGGAAGTTTCTTAATTATTATAGACTAGCCCCTAGGTAACTATAATAAGGCGTTAATATAATATTAAGAAACTTAAGGAAAGAAGGAAAGAAAAACTAGGTAGCTAACCTTCCTTCCCCCCTTATATCCCCTATGTGTCTTATGTTAGCCCCCTTTTTATACCCTTACTATCCCCTACTATCTTCCTCCCTACCTGCACTATACTAATGCTTAGGCAAAGCCCAAGCCCTTTACATTTAGCTATATTAATTATAGTAGTTATAGGTAAGAAGATAGAATACTTCGTAAATTAGTCTATAATTACTAGGATTATATTAGTCTCTTATTTGCCTACTTATATAATAGGTAATTTTATAATAAAGTCTATTAAGATCTCTA
Organism: Epichloe bromicola; assembly: GCA_023658445.1. Lineage (NCBI taxonomy): Eukaryota > Fungi > Ascomycota > Sordariomycetes > Hypocreales > Clavicipitaceae > Epichloe > Epichloe bromicola. The sequence goes on from CP098271.1 coordinate 106,634, forward strand.
CCTAGGATTACCTTAGTATTAGTAGTAATTTAAGGCTTTTATATAGGTAATACCTTCTAGCTACTACTTATTAGTAAACCCTATAGCATATAATATAGTCTAAAATAGACTTACTTATAGCTAGTTACTAAAAGTAATACTTTAGGAGCTCTAGAGTGTGCTTAGTCCTAAAGTAACTTACTAGTAAATTATTATAGTATAGCTATAAAAGCTTTTATTATAAAATAGGCTCCTAGGGAATAACTACCTAGTCTTAGTATAATAGAAGGCCCCCTATACTATATAACTATAGACTAGCCTTTCTCTTCCCTTTTACTAGGGAGTTATTAATCTTACTATTTTACCTCTATAGATCTAAGTCTTAATCCTATACTTTTTATAGTAGCTATACTAATAGTTTATTTAGCCTAGATTAGTAGGGATTTAGTAATATAATAGTCCCTTATATCTCTTATACTATACTAATATCTTAGATATACACTACCTTTTCCTTAAAATCCCCTTTAGTTAGCTAACCTTTTACTAGATTTATAGTAGCTAACTAGCTTTTTAACTAGGTTACTCTAGTCTCTAAAACTCCCTTTATAAGGGCTAGGGTATTTTCCTCCCCTAAAGATATCTTATTAAGCCTTTCTATAGCTAAGACTAGGGTATTTTCCTCCTCTAAAGGTATCTTACTATATTTTCTCTAATATATTAGTTTCTTTTCTTTTACTATTTTAGTAGGGATTATTTTCCTTTAAAGTTCTAGTAATAATGCCTTATTTATTAGGGGTTTACTCTTATAATTAGACTTTCTTAATAGTATATTTACTAGGTTACTTTTCCCTAGTTTATACTTAATTATAAAGTAAAAGAGGTAGAGAAATATACACTATTTAGCTTACCTTTTATTTAACTTTTACTACCTTATAAAGGTTTATAGGTTATAGTAGTTTAATAGGACCTTAACTAGGCTTACTATACCCTTAATATAGTATTACTAGTATTTAAATAACTTTACTATAGTAAGTAACTCCTAATTAGCTATACTATAATTACACTTAGTGTCTATAAACTTCCTTAACTAGAAGGTAACTAGGTACTAATAGCCTTTATTATTTTATTAAGATAGAATTCCTACTATTATAAAAATTAAGGTATTTATCTTAATATACACTAGTTAACTTAGGTTATAATAATAAAGGAGAGGTACTTACTAAAATATTTTCTTTAGCTAGTTAAATACTAGCTATTCCTTTACTCTAAATATAAACTTCCTAGTCTAAATACTATTTTAACTACCTTTTATTAATATATAAAGAGGTATTATAATCCTAGAGTATCTATAGATAAACTACTAGTAGAAGTTATAAAACCTAAGAAAAGACTAGATATTCTTAAAGCTTATAGGCTCTCTTTATTCTTAGATTATATTAACCTAGTAAGTATTTATTAAGATCCTATTTACTAATAGGATAAACCCTAGGAATTTTACTAATTCCTAGTAAAATAAATACTTTAAGGGTTTTATATATAACTTTACTAACCTTATATATTCTAAAATCTCTTTAATATATATAGTATACTTCTCCTATATTTTTAAGAAAATAAGGATATTATCTAAATATACTATATAAATAGTATTAACTAGCTTATAAAGTACTTTATAAATATAGCTTTAGAAGGTAGCTAGGGTATTAGTTAACCTAAAAGGTATTATAAGGTATTTATAGTGTTTATAATAAGTATAGAATATAGTCTTTTACTTATTACCTCCTTTAATATAAATTTAATAGTAAGTATTCTTAATATTAATCTTTAAGAAGTATTAAGCTTCTTAGTACTAGTCTAGGATCTCTAAAATTAGGGGGAGAGTGTAGTAATTCTTTTATATTACTTTATTAAGTCCTTAATAATCTATATATAGTTAGAGTATTTTATCTTTCTTTAGTATAAATAGGATTAGCGTACTTATAGGGCTCTTAGAGAGTCTTATCTAGCCTTTTATAGGTTTTTATTAATATATTTATAGAGCTTCTTTAGCTTACTTTATAAGAGAGAGTAGATTAGTTTATAAGGGGGCGTAGCCTTAGGTACTAGGTTAATTATATAATTAGTCTCTTTTCTTAATAGTAAACTACTTACCTTATTTAATATAAATATATCTTTAAACTTATATAGTTCCTTAGGGATATCTTTAATAGTTCTATATACTTTTACCTCTTTATTATCTTTAAGGGTAATAAACTTATCTTCTATAATCCCTATAATAGTATATATAATAGTTTTATTATATATTACTTTTATAAATTTATAGGAAGTTAGTAGTAAAAAGGCTACTTTTCTTTTCTTAAACTACTATTCTTATAAGTATAGGTAAAGGTATATATATTTTTCTATAAGAGTATATATTCTAATTAATATAGGGTTTTCCCTTACTCTTAGGTCTTTATCTATAGCTATATATAGTAGTTTAAGGTCCTTTACTTTCTCTCTTAAGTTTTTAATTATAATAGGTACCTTATAGACACTATATTAAGGGACTATAAGGGCTCTTACTACCTTAATAATAGGTACTATAGCCTTAGCTTAGTTAAGTTTATAGGTTCTTATAAACTTAATATTAATTATATTAATCTTAGTATAACTATTTAGATTAGTTACTATTTTAATATATTTATACCTATAAATTATAATTAGTATATAAAACTAATACCCTATTAGTACCTTAATATTAGAGGTAAAGGTAAGGGTGTTTACTTTTACCTTAGGGAGTTTTCTAGGCTTTCTTAGGACTCTTTCTTAGGCTTTCTATAGTAGCGTGTAATATGTCCTATGCTATTATAGTTATAATACTATATCTTATCCCTAGGTTTAGTGTTATTTAGGTAAGTAGCTAGGGTCTTCTCCTAGTCCTTATTCCTTTAATCCTTGTAAGGTCTGCGACCTTATAGGGAATTATTCCTATCTTAGCCTCCTAGAACCACTAGGTAAGTTATATAACCTCTTCTTAGGTCTTATTAGTAATAGAGGTATATAGGTTAATATAGTCCTATAGGTTAGGAAGTAGCTTTATAAAGAATATAAGGGTATAGGTCTTTTCTAGGGCTCTTTCTAGGTATTTCTCTAGCGAATATAAGAAGATACTAAATTTAATAGGGCTTTAGCCCTTATATTACTTTGTATTCTCTAATTATATTACTATTTAGGTATTATAATTAGTAGAGTCCTAAAGTAGCGTAAGTATCTAGGTCTAAAATTTATCCTAGTTATCTTTAAGGTTATCCTAGTAATTAGCCTTCTATTTCTTAAGGTATTTATTTTATCTTATCTTATAATTAATATATATATAGTTAAGTATAAATAGGATTTTTTAGTAGTTATATTAGAACTTCTTTTTTACCCTATTAAAGGTATAGTTTAGGTTATTAATCTATATCTTATACCTCTATAGGTTTATAAGGTATTAGAGGTTAATAATATTTTAGACTTTAACCTCTTAGTTACTATAGCTTAAGGAAGTGCTAGCTTTTTACTATCTCTTTAGTTAATTTTCCTTAGTGTTAAGCTATAATAAGTCTTAGAGCTTTTACTCTCTTTCTTATAGTCTCTTAAGTTCTTTAAGCTAGGAGATTTACTTTACTATTACTATAGTATAGGTATATATAGTTAGGGGTATATTCTCTAATATAGTCTCTATAGAATATAGTGTATTCTTAGCTATAATATTACTTTTATTAGGTAGCCCTTAGTTATAGTCTAATATTACTTTAGTAAATTAAGTAATTCTCCCCCTTATATTACTCTTAGGTAGCTAGTAAAAGAAGCTTTAGAATTATAAGAATAAAGAATAGCTAGGTATAAGGTATAGGGGTACTTATATATTTACTAAAGCTTACTAAGTCTAAGTATATTATATATATAAGTTACTAGCTTATAGCTAGTGGCTCACTAGTGTCACGTGGGCCTAGCCCTAGGCCTAGCGTGCTACACTCTGTGTTATAAGCGAGGCCTCACACCCCCTTAGATCTCTTAGCCTTTCTATTTTAACTAGGTATTAAGGGAGCTAAATTATAGACTATAATACTAGTAAAGGCTATCTTATCCTTTATATTCTCTATAAAGAGGGCTTTCTTAATATTACTATATAAAAAGCATAGTTAAGCCCTAAATTATATACTTAGAAATACTATTATTATATAAAAGCTATTATAAATCCTATCCTTTATTTTAAAGGAATAAAAAATCTATATTAGGGTTATAAGGTAAGTAAAAATACACTAATACTTATTAATATTTTAATAAGGAGAGTTATAGTAATCTAAATTAACTAAAAAACTATAACTTAGTTCTTAAGGAAGTCCTTTAAGTATAACCTATAATCTCGATTACTTAGCTTTACCTATAGTATATATCTTATACTATATAAGCTTAGGACTTATTAATCTAATACCTAAAGCTATATTTATAAGCTTTATAAATACCTTTATACTTAAATAACTATATTATTAATACTAAAGGTTTATATCTCCCTTTATAAGTAGTTTTAGTGCTTAGCTAAATACTATATACGCTTCTTTTAAATTCTCTAATAGCTTTATTAAAATATAAAGCTTATTAATATTATAAATCCTAGCTATAGAATAATTCCCTTTATAAAGGAATCCCTTCTTCTAATTCTAATAAATCCTTACTTTTATTAGAAATATTACTAATACTAAGTTAATATAGAATTTAGGGATAAATTATTGATTCCTCCGGATCTTCATCGGCTTAACCATGGCTAAAGACCGGACTAATTATAGGTCTAGTAAGGTTACTAAATAGATGCACGCGTTGTGATTAGCTATATCCTTTACTACCCCCTTTTTTACCTTACTTCTAGGTTTTACTTACTTTCTTATATAGCTAGATTTCCCTCTCTTCTCTCTTCTTTTCTCTATTAATTATAAAATATTATTACCTTTAATACTATAGAATTCTCTGCTACCTACACAGGCACCTTAGTGTATCTAACACTAATCAGTAGTTAACTATAACTATAGATAAGTTAGGTATTATAAGAAGAGATATCTCTATAGACACTATAGTTATTTTCCTATTATCTAGACTTTTAGGAATAAGGGTATAGCTATAAGAGTGTGCTAAAGGAAGAGACTTAAATTCTAGTTATAGACTTATTAGGCTTCTAAGGGACTAATCCTTCTATTATTATCTTTATCTTTAATAGAAAGACTAATTCTATATCTATTATAAACCCTAGGATTAACTTCTTCTATTATTATCTTAATCTTTAATAGAGAGACTAATCCTATACTTACTATAAGAAAACTTAACTAAATAACTAAATTTACTTTAAACCTAATATTAAATACCCTTAGCTAAGCTAGCTGTTACGTGCCAGAACTGACATAGCCTACTAGAGGCAGTCACAAAAGCTAGATTCAATATCCTAGCTAGAGAAATGCAACTTACTTCATACATTATATATCACCCCTAAGAGTAGCTTTATAAGTAAACTTAGAATGACTTATAACCTATTAAATCTATTAGCCTCTCTAACGAATATAACCACTAAATTATATAAAGCTAGCATATAATAAGTGGTAGTAATTAGAGATTCTTTTGTTATGCCCTTCTAGAAACCTAGAAACAAACTATATATCTAAAACTAACTATTTATAAAGATAATTTGCTAAGTCTTAGCATATTTTGCTAGTTACTAAAAATAAACTATAAGTTATTTACTAGTTTTATGCTTTTAATAGCATAAATCCTAACTTTAAGTATTAAAAATAGAAGCTTATTAGAATTAAGAATTAGGAAGATCTAATTAAGCTTATAAAATATAAATTTAATAATAAAGTAGCTAAAAAGTAGGAATAACTAATACATTAAAACCTACCTATTTATTAGAACTTAGTAGATTTATAAACTATATATTATACTTAGAATTAAGTTAAGTCCTATATTTATAAAGCTAAAACTAAAGGATTTCTTAATAAATCTAATAGATTAGCGAATAGTAAAGTATTAGAAAGATAATCTAAAGGCGCTTTTAGCCTAGTGTATAGTACTATTACTATAGGAACTAAGAGAAGTATAAAGAAGAATAAACTTAATAAAGAAAAGGGAATTATAAACTATCCTAAAAATAATACTACTTCTTAGCTTATAAACCTCCTAACTTATTAATAGAGTTATATATAAAAGACTTACTACTAGAACCCTTAGAAAACCTACTAGATCTAGAGAATGCTTATACTAAGATAAATAAACTTAATATAGTAAGGATAATATAAGGGCTTATAGTATAATAATAAGCCTTATAGTAAGCTATAGAAGAGATAGTATTAGGAATAGACTAACTAGTAATAAAACTAATATCTAAAATTAAAGGCTTATAGAGTATAGGTACTTAGTAAGTTTAACGCTACTAGTATAAAATACTAACTAGGGGATAGTGTATCTAGTAAATAACTAGGGCTAATATAATAGGTATTTGTAGGATAATAGAGGATTAACTAGACTAATAGGGTAATTAATTCCACTGTAATACTACTAAGAGGTATTATAACCACCACTAGGACTATTAGTATAGCTAAGCCTATTAGTATAACTAATTCTATAGTAATACCACTAGGGGATACTATAACTATTATTAGGACTATTAGTATAGCTAAGTCTGTTAGTGTAACTAATTCTATAGTAATACCACTAGGGGATACTATAACTATTACTAGGACTGCTAGGATAACTAAGTCTATTAGTATAAGCAATCCTACTATAATATTAGTAAGGATTTTTATAACCTTTACTAAGTCCTTACTAGACTTAGTAGAAAGGATTATACTATCTAGACTAAGAATAGTATATAGATCCTAGGAACTAAAGAAAACTAGATTTAGTATTAACTTAGGATAGGTATAATAGGTAAGTGGATATAATAGAAAGAAATATAGACTTAATGTAAAAGATAATAGATATTAGATATTTTAAGCCCTATAATAAGCTAGAAGAGATTAATAATAATCTTATTACTTATAATAGGAAGTAAACTATTTTCTATAACATTAAATTATAGATTTAGGTAGTTAAAGACTATTTATATTATACTAACCCTAGCTATTAGGATACTATTTAGAAGAAGATCTAGATATTATTGTAAGGGGACATAATAGTATAGTATAGATAATACCTTAATTTAGTAAAGCAAAATGCTATCTTTAGTAATATACTAATAGTATTTATAGCTATATAAAAAGAATTTAGTATCTAAGTTTAGGATATAATAGTATAGTTAGATAAGGTAAAATATATAAAAGAGAATATTATAAATAAGGTATTTTCTGCGAATTTACTTTAAAGTAAAAAAGGTAAAGGAAAACTTAAAGTACACTTTAATATAGAGATATCTAGTAGTAATTTAGAAGGAGATAAGAATAAAGCATAAGTAAATTAAAACTAGCCTTTTAATAGATAATTCTCCTAAAGAAACTAGCGTTATAGATAAAATAAGCGAAATCCCTAGAGATCCTTAGGATAGTTTTAACTAAGACTATACTAGTAGAATTAATCTTCTAATAGATAGAATTAATAACCTTAGTAAAATAAGTCTTAAGATAATAAGAAAGGAGAATATATAGAAATAGGATAAACCTAGTAAAATAAGGCACTAAATTAATAAGATAAGTAATATTAAAATTATAGTACTATAAAGTAAAGAGGCTAAATATAGTAGCCTAGGTAATTTTAGCGTTAGGAAAAGAACCTTACTAAGGATAAGGAATATACTTATATTATAGTATATAATAATAACTCTAATATATAATAGTATAAAACCTACCTTTAGGAGTGTAGGTACTATATAACTAAAGAAGGGGAGGTTTTAGAGGATAATAGTAGAAATATCTAAGAATAGGAGATAAATTTTATTAAAACTTATTTTATAGAAAATACTATAAAGGATATAAACAAGGCTACTACTATAATAAGCTTAAATAAAACTAGATAACTTACTCTAGGGTAAGTAATTAAGGCTATAGTAAGACTATAAGAAGTTAAATATAATAGAAAAAGAGCTAATATATATTTAAAGATTCCCCTTAAATTTAATAATAAGGGTAAAAGCTACTAAGTTTACCTTAACTTAGAAATATTATTAATTCTAGCGGATAAGGCCTAGCTATAATAGTATAGATTAAATATAAAATAGGTAATATAGGAACTAAAGCTAGTATTAGGAGTCTAGTCCTTCTTTTTTATTACTAAAATAGCTACCTTTAATTTCTATATTCTAGGGATAGTATATAAAATAGAAATCACTAGCTATTTTATAGTTATAGTAAATATTATGCTAAATCTAAGACTAAAATTATTACTTAGAATAAATTTTATATATAAATATAGCATAAAGATTAATTTTGTCTAGCCTAAGGTGGTTTTTAGATTAGTTTATAGCATAATAGTACTAGTAAAGATTTTTAGACTAATAAATAAGGTTCTCTATTATAAGGTTATTACTACTTATATAGTATTAATTCTAGTAAAGGTATAGTTATATATACTAGTAGGTTAGAAGGACGTATAGAAAAATAAGGAAATAAGTATATATTATATATAATTATATTTAGAATATTTCCCTAATATATTATTTAATAGATCTAGTAAAGGATAGATAATTACCTATAACCTAACTAATAAAACTATTACTATTAGGAAACACTAGAAAGTTACTTGCCTAACTATAGCTAATAAGGTTAATACTAACTATATAGTTAATAATTCTTTTATATACTATACTTATTTTAGTAAGGATATTATAGAGAAAATAGAAGATAAGAATAACTATAGTAATAAATCTAATAAAGAAAAAGATAATCTTAATCTAAAGAGAATTAATATAAGTATACTATTATATAGGATTTTATATCTAAAGGAAATTCTATATATAACTAATAAATTTAGGGTATAAATTACTAATATTAACTAGGAAGTAATAAGTAAACTAGTTTAACTAACTAATAGATATAATATCTATTATAATAGAGGTATAGTTCCTATGCCTAAGGATTAGAAAATATAAATTAATTTTATAGAAGGTTAGTAGTATTAAATAAGGCTAATTAGGCTATATAGGCTAGGAGAATAGAATATAAGTAAACTTAATAAAGTATATAATAAACTCTACCTAAAAGGGAAAATATTATATCTAGATAAGCTAGTAGCTATAGTATACCTAGTATTTATAGTCTAGTAAGAAACTAGCTAGGAAAGGAAAGAAAAAGTTATAATTAATATAAGACTACTTAATAATATAGTAATGCTAGATATATACCCTTTACTAGACTAAAGTAATATTATAAATAATATATATAGTAAAAAGGTTTTCTCTTTTTTTAATAGTATAGGATTTTTCTACTAACTACTAGTTAGAAGTAAGCATTAAGCCTATATAGTAGTTATATTAAATTAGGGTCTTAAAGCATTAAATATAGTATTAATAGGGTTTAAGAACTCTCCTATATTTACTTAAAGGTTTATAGATAGACTTTTCTAGAAGTATAAGTATTTTATATAGGTTTATATTAATAATATTATTATATTTTCTAATAGCCTTAGAGAGTATTTAAACTACCTTAATATTATACTTAAGGTCCTTAAAGAAAATAGGATAATAATTACTATAAAGAAGTTATTTATTAGCTATTCTTCTATCTAACTACTAGGTTTTATTATTAATAGTAATAGAATTATTAACACTAATAATAGGCTTAAGGCTTTTTAAAAGATAACTTTCTTAAGTAATTTATTAAGTCTTAAAACTTTTATTAGTATAGCTAGATTCCTTTATAATAGAATTCCTTAGTTTAATATATAAATCTACCTACTATAAGAATAGAAAATAGCACTATTAAGAGAATTTTATAAAAAGAATAAGAAAATTACTAGTATCTTAAAACTAGTATAAAAACAAAAGATATAATAAAAAATATTTTTACTAACTAAGTAGGAGAAAAAGGCTTCTAAAGATATTAGAGTGTTTTTAAGTAAGAAATAAACCCTATAGTATTATAATCTATAAAGGCTACTTTTTCTTAAAATTAATACCTATAAGGAAGGATTTAGGCTATATACTTTCTAATTATAAGAAAAATAAGATAGTTAAAGTATCCCTAGAAAGGATATTAAAAGTAACTAAATATAGCTAATCTTATTTCTCTCTAGGGGGACTTTAAGTATTAAGAAGTAATATAGTTTAACTAAGGCTAAGGTAGCTATAATTATATAGAGTATTAGAAAGCTTTAAAAAATAGTCTAATCTAATAATATAAAGGTTAATATATTAACTAACTATTCCCTAGTAAAGGGTATTATTAAATATACCTTATTAGTAATAATAGATTTAGATAAAGCTAATCTAAAATTAGTAAAAGTTATAAATTATTTATTATAATTTAACCTTAGAGTAACTTATATACTAGGGATACTAAATATTATACTAGATATGCTTTTAAGACTCCTAGTAGAGGTAACCTATAGGGAGGTGGCGTAGAAGAGTTAATATAATAAATTAGATATAAGTGCTTATTTTATAAGTAAGGAATATATTATAACTATAATTATAGATAATAAACTTAAAGCTAGAATTATTATAGAATACTAATATAATTAGAAATTTAGTTAGATTATTACTATAATATAAGACTACTATAAAAGGTAAGCCATAAAGAATACTAGAGTAAGACTAAAAATCCCCTTATATAAATAGGATTTATATAAGGATAGTTTATTATACTACTATAGCAGAGATAGATTTTTTTACCTCTATATCCTAACTATAGAGGTTAAATCTATCCTATAACTAGTCTATAATAAATAATAATATTTTAGAATTACTTAGATAGTAGCAAAGCTTTAATTAGTTTATTTTCTATAGATAAGTTAGTAGATTTATAATTATATAGCTTATTATATAGTGTATTAGGAAAATATAATTAATTATTTAAAGCTACCTAGAGAGTTATAGCTATTATAGCTAAAGCTAATACTATTTTATATAATTTTATATAATTTTATTATAAATATACTATGCCTAGTAAATTACCTATTTAGTAAAAGGACCCTCCTAATACTAGGATATATAATATACCTAGTGGAAATTTAGGTAAAATTACTTCTCTATACCTTATATATTATAGACTAGGGACTACTAAGGTAAATTATTAGTAACTAGGATCCTAAATTTATATCTAATATATAGAAGAAGCTATTTAGGCATATAGGAGTTAAACTCCTTATAAGTATAGTATACTATCTATAGATAGATAGGATAGTAAAGAGAAAAAACTAAACTATAATAATTATAATCTAGTATTATATAGTAATAGACCTAGATATAGCATAGACATTATTGCTACTAGCACTATAATACTAATTAAATAATATTATAGTAGTAAGTATAGGATAAGCTCCTAATAAGCTATTATATAGTTTCTATTCTCTAAGTATTATTAATCTCCTATCTCTAAATAACATAACTAATATAGAAGCTAGCATAAGTAATATAGTAGTACTATAAAAGCTATATTAGTATAAGGCTTAATTAGCTATTATAATAGTAGCTACCCTTACTAAGATTTAGTATAATAACTATTATAAACTAGTTAATATTAACACAGGAGATATAGTTTATCTTTAGTTATATAAGGGGTATAAATTACCTAGGAAACTAAAGAAAAAATAGTTACTATAGAAGGTAAGCCTATATAAGGTCCTAGAAAAGGTAAATCTATTAGCATATTAACTAGATTTTCCCCTAGATTTATAGGTTTACCTAGTGGTTTCTATAGCATAAATATAAAAACTAGTATAAGGAAAGGACCTATTTAATAGGGAAGAACTAGCTTTACTACTAATTATATTTAATAACTTAGAGGAAGCAGACTATTAGGAAATTAAATAAATCTATAATTATTAGGTTAAGATTTTTAAATAAAATAACACTATAAAAGTAAAATTCCTTATCTAATAGAAGGAATTTACTACTAAAGATAACTAATAGATAGCTAAAAGTAAGATATAAGTTAATATAGCTTAGATAGTAGAGGAATACCTTAAGAAATATCTAATTAATTTATAAAGGGAATACATAAGAAAAGGCATTAATTTACCTACTAAGTAATAATAATAAGAAAAGAGAGGTAATTATAAGAGGTTAGATTTAATAGGCTAGATTAAAGCTACTAGACTCTCTCTTATATATATTATTATTTTACGCTAACTAGGGATAGCTTACTATACCCTTACTTTATATTATCCCCTAAAACCCCTATAAACTATATATAGTTAAATTTATTATAAGTATAGTTAATTATATTTTATCCTATTTTATCTTATAGTATTTAACTCTAAAGATAATACTATAGGTAATAAAGATTTCTAAAAACTATAAGACTAGGAATTAAACTAACTATAGGAAATATAGAAGTATAATAACTATAAGAAATACTATATAAAGTATAAAAATATTATACTAGAGGTTAAATATAAATATTATAGATAATATATAAACCTATATAATAACCCTTTAGCTATCCTAGACTTTATTTTTTTTAATAATAAGGTTAGTATATAAGACTATATACTTTATAAGTAAATATAAGTAATATACCTATGTATTTAGGTACTTATAATAATACACTAAAACTAAATATCTAAGGAACTTACTATTACTAATTTAGTATAATAATAAGCTAGCACTAGTAAGGAAAAAGCTAGATATACTAAATAAATTAATAAGCTTTTAGTAAAACTAGAAACTATAACTTACTATAAGAGAGAAAAGTTCTTTAAATATTACTTATAACTAGTAAACTAGTAAAATTAGCTATAAAAGTATATATAACTAATAGTAAGAGTAATATAATTATAGTAATAGTAGTTTTAAGATAAGTCTAATATATAATAAAATAAATTAGATAGACTATTACTATTAGTAGGAGAGAATAGTAAAAGCACTAGTAAAGTAACTAAAGTTATATAAATAATAATTAATACTAAGAAGTAGGTAAAGAATAATAATAATAAGGTAAATATTATATTAAATTTATCTATAGAAAGGTAAATAAGGGACTAAGTAATATAAGATTTAGTTAAAGAGAACTATATAAGAAAAGAAAAAAGAGAATTAGTATAATAAGAAGGTAAATCTATTAGTATACTAAGTAAGGGAGGTAATAAAATAGTAAGATCTAATATAACTTAGCTAAGAATAGAATTATCTAAACTAGAATTAGATTATAAAAGTAATAGAGGCGCTAAATTTATAGAAATAAAGCTTAAGGATAGTATTTTAGAAAGTAAAATTAATAAAGGAGTTAATAAAATACCTATAGAGTATTTTATTAGACTATTATAGGTTTATAATTAAATATTAGAGCTTAATTTTAGGCTACTATTTACTAGATTTAGAAAACCTAGATTAAGAATAGATATATAAATACTAATACCTAATATTAGTATAGTAGTATATAAAAGAGTACTTAAAGAATTTAATATAGTATATAAAGGGAAAAGTATTAAAGGAGTTAACTTTAGTAAATTTAGACATACTATATTAGGTTATTAGAAAAGAAGTTAGGATATCTAAGATATAATATAGACCTATATATATAAATTTACTCTTAAGGGCACTAAGATAGTATTTAATAGTTTAGAAGTGAATTTAAAAGATATATATTTTATATTATAGTAAAATATAATTATCTAAATTTTTACTATTTTTAAAGAGTAAAGAGTTACTTTAGCTTTAAAATAAGTAGTAGTAAGGTAAGTAAGGAAGCTTATATCTTAGGTTACTATTAATTTAATAAAGTATAAAGTAACTAGAAGAGTAAAAAATTAGGTAAAAATAGTAGTAGTAGTGTTTTATAATAGTATAATAGTTAAATATAGGCAATAGATAGCTATATATAATAGTATATTATCTTTACTACTATAAGCTAATATATTAGCTTTTTATTTTATAGATAAATATAGTGTGGTAAATAGTATAATTATAGGGGCGTTAGCTAGTATTAGATATATAGACTTACTTTATATTAGTATAGAAAATAAGCAAAGTAAAATTAATAACTTAGTTAATAAAGTTAATACTATAGGTAAGTAAGTTAATAGTATAAAAAAGGATATTACTATAGCTAGAGAATAAGTAAGTATAGTATATAATACTATTAAAGAATTAGTAAAAGAGGTATATAACTTAATAATTTTAATAGAAAAGAACTTATAAAGCTTTAGAGATAAGTTTAAAAAGGTATTAGAAATACTAAAGAATTATAAAGAAAAGATTATAAAGTGTAATTTAAGTAAGATAATAGCTAATATTAATAAGTAACTTAATATTCTAAAGTAGAATATAGTTAAGAAAAATAAATATAAGAAGAAGATTATAGATTTAGTATCTATAGTAATAGAAATACTATAAAAAATATAAACCTAGAAGGTAAGAATTAAGGCCCTTATAAATAAGTAAAAAATATTTAAAGAAGATATAAATATAATAAAATTAGCCCTAGTAATACTAAACCTAGTAATAGGAACTCTAGAAAAGTAGACTAAGATAATACTAGCCCTAGGAACACTAGTGCGGCGGACACTAGCTTAGTAATACTAGTATTAGGTAAAACTAGTAGATAATAAGGTAAATTATATTAAGGAACACTAAAAATAGGTAATAAGTAACCTTAGGGTAAGATAGGACCTTTGCTAATACTAAGTAAGAAGCCTAAACTACTAGGAAAACCTAGCCTAAACACACTAGTAGCCTAGCTAAATACTTAAGAAGTAATACTAAAAATACCTATATTATAAGAGATAAATAAGATATTACTAACTCTATTAGGAAGATAGATAAGAGAAGCGTTAACCTCTAAATAGATAGTATTACTAACTATAAGCATAATAACCACTAAGGTAACTAGGCCTAAAGCTAAGGAAGATAAATTTACTAGATTAATAGATTAAATAAAGGAATCTAGTTATTAGGGCATAGATTTAGTATATATAGAATAATAAGGGAATAGAGGAATTTAATAAATTACTAGGAGAAGCAATAAAATATAGCGAAAATTAAATAGCTTACGGATTAGATAGGGAGAACACATTATTTAACATAATAAATTTAATTATAGGATTAAGGGATATATGTTATAAAGGGAGTTATATAGCATTAAGTAATATTATAAAACTATAACTATAAATATAATAATTAACACACTAGATATGATTTTATTTATATAATTTTAATAAACTATATATTTTAACTTTATTTTACTTTAGATAGTAGCTAAATTTAGGGAGTTTTTAACCACTTATAACTAGAATAGTTATCCTTTAGGCGTAACTAGCACTTATTACGTGCTAGAACTAATATAGCCTACTAGAGGCAGTTATAAAAGCTAGATTTAACATCCTAGCTAGAGAAATGCAACTTACTTTATACATTACATATCACCCCTAAGAGTAGCTTTATAAGTGAACTTAGAACGACTTATGACCTGTTAAATCCGTTAGCCCCTCTGACGGATACGACCACTAAATCGTGCAAAGCCAGCACGTAACACTAGCTAACTTACCTATAACCTCTCCCTATATAATCTCTCCTTCTATTTAATCTATACCTTCTTTTCTTTCTCTTTAGAAGTAATTTACCCTATACTTATTAGCTAGGTAGTTAAGGGATTTACTACTAAATAGTCTTTCTATATTTTTTATAAAAATAAGGGAACGCTACTTTCTATCCTTTTCACTATTACTTTTATTACTTCTATTAATTTATCTTTTCTATTGCTTTTATCTTTCCTATTGCTTTTATTATTCCTATTGCTTTTATTACTTCTATTAATTTATAATTTTAGCTATTTTCTAGCTTCCTATTTTCCCTTACTTCCTAAATCATAGAGGGGAGGAAGTACACTATAATTATACTCCCCTTTAGCTCCTTCTATATAAGAAGGACTAGAGCTTTAGAACTAATAATATAAAGTAAAGGCTAAATACCTTAGTTAATATAATAGATTCTAGTAGATTATTAATAAAAGGGAAGGCCTAAGCTACTACTAATACTATATAGTTACCTAGACTATTACTAGAAAAAGAAGAAGTTTCTTAATTCTCTAGTAATAGTAAGCTCCCTTAAATTCTAGTAATTACCCTTAAGAGACCTTAGAAAAGTAATTTACTATTATACCTATAACCCCTTTTTTATACCTTTACAAAAGATTAGGAAGAATAGATTTAGGTAAATTCTTATATTACTATACTATCTAAGCTTAATAACTATATTATAAGGTTTATTAACCTTAGTAAGCATTAAGAATAGAGAGATAATAACCTCTAGGAATTATTCTAAGAAAACTTTAAAGGGTAAACCTAAGAAACCTTTATAATAGCTAATAAAGATATTATAAGAGAGTTATAGAATTCCCTATAAGAATATAGTATTATTATAAGATAAGGCTAGGGATTACTAATTATAATATTACTAGAAGAAGTAGTTTAATAAAAGATAAGACTATTATAGCCTAAAGAAAGATTATAATCTTCTTAACCCCTAGAGTATTAAGCCTAGCCTCTTAGATTACTTACCCTAAAAAACTACCTCTTTTAATTATCCTAGTAACTCCCTTAACTACCTTAATCCCTATAGTAATCTCTATTATATTAATTACTTTACCCTAAGAACCTTTACTTATAATAAACTATTTCTTTTATATAGTAATTTCTTTCTAAGGATTAGATTATAAAGAAAATCTTAGAACTTATAAAAATATATAAGAATAGTAATTATTATACTAGAAAGCTATATAATTTCCTTATACCTAAGGTTATACTCTTTAAAAATAAGTATAATAAAATTAATTTTCCTTAAATATATTATTAGAAAGCTTTTCCTATTATCCTAATAAATAATACTAAATAATACTACCTTAATTATCTCTTTAAATAAAACCTTATATATAAAAAGATAATTAGCTATATCTATTAATACTTTAAGATAAAAAGTAATTAGTAGTTTTATTACTACTAATAGAGTAGTATAATATTAAATAATATAATTACTAAGAACCTAGATAAGACTAAGCTAGAATACCTTAAGATTATACTATTTACCCTTAAGAAAATCTATAAAGGCTTATATCTCTCTAATATAGTAAATACTAAACTCTATAAGTAAATATTAAATACTATAGCTAAAGTACTTAAATATTAGATAGTAAAGTATATATACTCCCTAGGCTTTAAAAGTCTTACTAAAGACCTTTATAAAGTAATTATAATTATAGAGTTAAGTAAAAGGCTTACTTAATACCTTTAATTCTAAGAAAAAGACTTTTTAGAGGCTATATTTACTAATTATTAATATAGGTAATACCTATATAGTAAAGGAAGCTATTATAAAAAGAGCCTAAGATATAGCCCTAAGTATTACTTTATATATAGTAAGAATAGCTACTAGTCTTTTAACTACTTTACTAAAGAATATTAAAAAGAGAAAAACCACTAGTTTACTAGTATAATATATTAAACACCCCCTTTAGAGAAGAGATTTTAGGTATTTTATACCTCCTATAAAGAACTAGATAATAATATACTTAATAAGGACCTTAACTAGGGATAGGAGTAATACCTTATAGCCTATATAAAGGCCTAATATAATAATAATAATAATATAAAAAAACTATAATTTATAGTATACCTAAGTATTATATAATTCTTTTACTCTAGAAAAAAGACTAATTATAACCTTATTAATACTAAAGTCCTTACTACCCTTAATAACTAAGCCTTTTAATATACTTTTCTTAAGTAAAAGCTATATAAACCTTAAGAATCTAATAAAGGTTTAATATACTATATCTCTAAAAAATACTATTTTAAAAAGGTTTTTAAAGGTATTATACTTAATACTAATACTTTAGGTAAGTTAACTATAAGGTAAGTATAAGTAAAAGCTTTAATAAGGTTAATATCTTTATTAAAGATAATCTCTTATAATCTATTAACTATTAAGTTAAGTACTAGATTAGTAACTATAGAAAGTATTTTTTATATACTTATAAAGCTTAGTAATCTTAAATTCTATATTCTTAATATAGTAACTTCTTTTCTCTTTTTTATTATAAATATAAATAAGATATAGGTTAAGATTAATAACCTTATAAATATTCTAATCTAAGGTAATAAGACTATACCTATAGTATAATAATAAGGATATTCTTAGTAATTACTAGAGGTAAAAGAAATAGTTATTTTTTACCTTTTAGAAAAGAAAATCTATTAATTATATTACTACTTTAGTTACCTTTTTATTTAATAACTTACTAAGATTCTCTAATAGGCTAGTTAAAATATTAAATACTAGGTAATTAAGAAGTTAACTAAAGTTTATTACTATTATTAGATAAATAAAAAGGCCCCTAGCTAGTTTAAGTTTATAATTAAGAATAACTATAACTTTAACTATAAGATTATTATTAATATTATATAGATTAATAACTAACTAGTCCTTTATATTATTAATTTAGTAACTTTATTCTAAGTAGCTTAATTCCTTAATCCTAGGAAATAAAAGGCCTAAGATATCTAGGATACTATTAGAAAGTACTAGATTAATATATATCTAGGACCTCTAGATTAGATTATTTATAATACTAATAATAACTTCTTCTCTACTAAGTTTAAATAGTATATATATTTAATATTAATTAAAATTAATAAGATACTAATTAAAGCTTATAATAGTATTAGAAAGGTTAAAAGATATTATAAACCTTTACACTAGGCTTATAAGATTATTATAGATTTAATTAGTATAAAGATTACACTAGAGTAATATCTCTAAATAGCTATTAAAGCTATTAATAACTTAGTAAGCCTTAATAATCTAGTACTAACCTTACTAGTCTTTAGAGCTTACTTATAGATAATAGATAAGTTACTACTAAGTATCTCTATTATTTAATATACTAAGGTAATTTAAAAGGCTACTAATAAAGTATACTACTACCTAGCCTTATAGTAAGTCTATAATACCCTTAGTACCTAGAATAGCCTTAATATAATACCTATATATTAGCTACCTTTATAAGCTAATATATATATATAAAGGAAGAGAGGTAGCTAGTTTAGCCCTTATAAGCTAATTACTACTAATAAGAAGACTTATATAGTTAAGATACTCTATAGCCTAGTAAAGTTTTACTCTATAGTAATAAAGCCTTATTATAAAGACTTATATATTATAAAAAGACTAGGACCTTAGGAAATAAAACCCTAAGATATTAAGGGGAAGAATATACTTATACTAATAATTACTACTACTAAAAGAGATTCTTTTACCTTAGTAAAGGCTAGAGTAAAAGTAAAAGAAAAAAAAAAGCTACTAATATTAGTAAAAAAAAAGTAAAAAAAGCTATAGAAAGCCCTTATAGTTTAATTTTATATTAACTTAGGTATAGAAAGGTTTATAAAGGCTATTAAGGCTAAAGTAACCTTTATATAAAGCTATAAAGTTAAAAACTCTATAGCTTATCTTAAGGGAGTAAGGATTACTTCTATAAGGGGCTATAATAGTAATAGCTATATAGTAAGCTATCTTAAGATAGTAAGGACTATAAAATACTTTATTATTATTAATAAGAATTAAGAGAAAGTATTAATTAAGAAAATCTTAGCTAAAAAAATACTAAATAAAGTATTTCTTATAATAAAGGAAAAAGCTAACTAAAACCTTACTCTTTAACTTTACTAAGAAGGGAAGATTATAACCCTAGGAAAGCCCTTTAAGTAATCTAACTAAGCTAAGATTAATACTTTATAAGCTTATAATATATTTAGATTTATAAGGTTTAACCTAATAAAGTATAGTAGCTATAGGGTCTTTAATTCTTATATAGTTAGAGAGATTAAAGGTAAGGGAATAAACTTATTATATAAGAAATTCTACCTTATTATATAAGGCTATAATAATAAGGAGAAGGAATTTATTTTAATATAATTACTAATAATATAATAAGTAAGCTAATAGCTAATTATAGCTATTACTTCTTTATTAAAGTAAAAAGGAATTTAGCTCTAGATCTATAATATTATTTAAGCCTATATATAATAATAAATAAAACTTATAAGGCTAATTATTATAAGATTACTAAAATAAATTAGGTATCTCTTTTTAGAAGGTACTATAATAAAGGTAATTAAGCCTCTTTATAGTATTATAAAGGCTAGAACTTACTAGTAGGTAATATACTTTTATTATTATAGGGATAACCTTAATATAATAATATTAATATATAACCCTTATTTATTAATTATAGCTCTAAATAATAAGAACCTCTTTAGGATTATTAGAATATAAATAGATAATATACTAGGTCTAAGTAATAATAACTTCTTTACTAAAGAAAAAAAAAAGCTTTAGAAAGCTAACTTTATAGCTAAAGAGAAGTAGTAACTATTAACTAGGAATCCCCTTATTTTTAATAGCTATATCTTAACTTAGAATACTAATAATTTATTAATCTTAACCTAAAAGGGCTAAAGTTAAAAAATTAAGGAAATTAATTCTTAATCTCTAATAGTAAAATAAGAGTATATTAAATAAAGAGTATAAGGGAGTTATATTATAACTATTTACTAACTAGAAGCTTTATATAATCTATTAATTATAGCTTAATACTAAAAACTAGCTACTAAGGATATTATATACCTAAATAAATACCTTAGATAGTAAATTAAGAACTAGTAATAGGGATTATACTATATTTCTTTAACCCTTAAAGAGATAAAGCTCTTTATATTTATAAATAAATTACTTATAAATAATAAGAATCTAAGCTTATAGATTAGGTATATAATTATAATTAGTAATAAGGAAAAGAGAGATAATAATACCTTTATTATAAGAGAGAATATTATTATATATAGTTTAATAAAGAGTAAGTAAGTTATATATAGCGTGCTTACCTCTAAATTATATAGTATAGTTTAAGATACTAATATTATATATATAATATCTATAACCCTTAATTAGATTATAGACTAATTAAAGATACCCTAAATTCCTATAATCCTATATACTAACTTATTCTTATTATATAAATGCCTTATTAAGCTAAGTATAATAAAGAAGAAAAGACTAATAATTAATATTATAGCTCTTTATTAATTATATAAGAGGTAAGAGATCTATAAGATTAGGTAAATTAATAGTAGTAATAATCTAGCTAATATAATAATAAAGGCATTACTAAACTAGGCACTTATAACCTTAATTAATTTAAATAAATTAATAATCTATATAGAGAGCTAGGTTAGAAAACCTTTAGGAATATTATAAGTATTATAAAGAGGGAATTAATAGAGATAAAGGGGAGAATTTATTGTGATTAGATTAATTAAATTAACTAATACTAACTAAGCTAATTAAGGCTCTAGATTCCTATTAAGGGATTTACTTATATATACTTTCCTTTAATTTAATTTTTATTATATTTTTAGGCTTCTTTAGCTATAAGAAAAAGAGAGACTACTAGTATTAATTTCTCTCGATCTTTATTAGCTTAACTATAGCTAAAGACTAGACTAATTATAAGTCTAGTGGGGTTACTAAATAGATATATATGTTATAATTAGCTATATCCTTTGCCACCCCCTTTTCTGCCTTACTTCCGGGTTTCACCTACTTTCTTATATAGCTAGATTTCCCTCTCTTCTCTCTTCTCTTCTCTATCAATCATAGAATATTATCACCTTCAATACTACGGAATTCTCTGCTACCTACGCAGGCACCTTAGTGTATCCAACATAAATAGTGTAGTCTTTAATATAATTATCCTTATATTTTATAATATAGGGTTTATAATAGATATATATATAAGGCCTTATCCTAAAGCTATATATATTATACCTCTAGCCTTAATCTTTATTATAATAGTCTTATTTAATATAGATTAATTAAACTAGTAAATATTATTAAATATATAAATATTTACTCTAGAGTTATAAAGAACTATATTTTACCTTAATTCTATACTTCTTATAGTATTAGTAATTAAATTTATAGCTTTCTTTAACTACTAACTTATCTTAGAGTGTATAAATAATAATATACTTATAGTTTTATTACCTAGGGTAACTATAATTAAGTTATTAGTTAGATTCTATAAAGGTATAAAAATATTACTACTTTTTTTCTTTAGTTTTTAGCTTATTACCTTAGACTTTTCTTATAGATTTTCCTTAAGATACTTCTTAATATTCTTTTGAAAGTTCTTTTTAACTTCCTAGTTCTTTAGTATAGTTTTTAGCTTATATAAAGCTTTAAATAAATTATAAGATTCTTACTACTTTAAAATATCTTAAATATTATAATTAGAGTATTTAAGGTACTTTTTCTTCTTTAATTTATTCTAATTACTTAATTTATTAATAATAAGTATATTTACTATCTTTAGTATACTTTATAAAGCTTTATAGTCTTTTTAAACTTTATAATAGCCTTAAGAAAGCTTTAATTTATACCTTTATTAAGTAAATTATTTTATTTCTCCTAAAATAACTTAAATTTACTATAAAGAGAAATTATAAACTTATATAATATTATCTCCTTAGTTTATTAAGTCTTTAAATCTTAATAATTTCTTTATAATACTTTTATTATTACTACTTATTTATACTAATTATAAGTACCTTTAGCTTATAAGTAATTATTAAGGTATATTTTAGTAAAAATTAGTAAAAATTAGTATTTTCCTAGTATTTAGCTTATACTAGTCTTAAAGAAGCTTTAATATTCTTTAAAAGTACTAATATATTAACTTCTCTTTTTCTTTTTTTATATTAAAATTAAAAGAGTCTTAGATATTTTTAAAAAGAGTCTTATAAATATATTTCCTAATCTTTAGTATTTACTTTAATAGGTTTATTGTTGGATACACCAAGGTGCCTGCGCAGGGATAATTCCGTGATATTGAAGTCAATGATAGCTATAGTTAATAGGAAGAGAAGAGAGAAAAGAGGGAAATCTAGCTATAGGAAAAGGTAGGTAAAACCCAGAAGTAAGGTAGAAAAGGGGGTAATAAAGGATGCAGCTAATCGCAACATGTGCATCCGTTTAGTAACCCACTAGACCTATAATTAGTCTGGTCTTTGGCCACGGTTGAGCCGATGAAGATCCGGAGGAATTAACATTTATATACCTTATAAAATTAAATTATAAGTTTTTATATTAAAAGTTATATTTATTTTTTATATCTTTATATATAAGCTTTTAATCTTTAAGAGTATTAGGGTTATTTAAAGTAATCTCTAGCCTTAGACCTCTTTATAAGTAAGTAAGTATTATAGGTTTCTTAAGTAATTTATTCTAATTTAAATTAATATACTTCTAAATACTATAGAATTCTATATAATTCTTAATTTATATAAATAATTTAATTTAGTCCTTCTCTAATAATAATATTATATTTAAAGTTTCTTTAGATATTATAAAAAAAAACTATACTAGTTAATAAAAGTATAAAATAAATAATTTAACTAATTATTATAATAAAAGGTAACTATCTCTTAATATTAGTAAGTATTAAATTAATAATATTAATAAAGCTTATATTATCTATAATAATTAATAATAAAGGTAATTAAAGCCTCCTAGGCTTATAACTATTAAGGTAAGGGTTAGTATAAATAATAGAAAAGGTTTAATTTTAGTTAATTAAAGGTATAAATATTACTTAACTTTTATACTTAAAAAGTATATAGTATACTATAGTAATAACTAGTTTATAGAGGTACTTCTAATATATTATCTCTACTATTATCTTATTAAGGGTTTTAACCTAGTTATTGCGTAGGCTGCATTCACATATCCGTTGCTTCAGGGAGCTCTTCCTGACACTAACCTAACACAACAGCAACCTTCCACCAGCCACAAATAGATACCGCGCCACGCCAAGATGTGGCAGATATCTACCCCTTTAGTTACATTAACGGGTTCCTAGTTAACGGATATTGCTTTAATCAGAAACATCTCCATGCAGCCACTACCTGTTAGTCGAGAGTTTCTTCCTCAACCAATTTCAATGAGACAATAAACATCAACCGAGAAAATTCAACGCCATGCTCTTTCGCTACCAAACCCTCAATCCACTTCGCCTCAGCAGGACCAAAACTGCGCCAAATCTTTGGTTTCGCTTGTATTACGCTGCGACCGCCAATGTCACTACCATCAATCCAAAGGGCGAACCTGTTTCATATGACACCGAAATTATGATTGGTAAACCTGATGAAAGCTATGTATACATCAAGCCTGAAGTTGGCAGCGCTATTAGATCCGCGATTGTCCGTCAACTTGGATCGGTTGAGTCAGCCGTTGCAGGCCATCCCGAAACGCTTGCCCTACAGTTTCATCACGATTCTCGTCACTTCGCACACAGTAATTACCACTCGCAATCGAATAGATTCGAACTTGACTAAGATTTTGAAGAACTTGTTCCACTTCCTCGTATAGAGATCCCCCAGAATATTAGTCAGTCTGAGGGTAATCTTAGTTCTGCCACGCTCTGGCTTTCTGGCTACTGGCATTCTATCACGATCAATGGAACATTCGATGGTGAGTATGATCAAGTATTCATATAGGCAGCTCTAATGAACCGTCTTTGTGAATAGAAAAGTTTGAACGACTGGCCAGAGAAACCTCCCCTGAAGTCGAGAGTGCATTGAAATTGTTAAAGGACAACTAGTTTTCGCACGTGGCGAAATGGGCTTGCAGATTAAAGAAGGGTTTGCCAGATGGAGGTGTGTAAATATAACTGGGGAAGAAAAGCAAGTACTGGAGGGAAGAGACAGTATCAGAAAAAAAGAAATGCTTCTATTGGAAAATCCCTCAGGTAGGATAGGTTTCATGGGCAACCAGGATCCCAAAGCAAGTGAAGAAGGTCCGTCGACGTTAGGATAGAATGATAAGGCCTCTTCAGAGCTCAATTCAATAAAAAGTTTCCTCTTGAAAATGCAGTGGGCGTTAAAGAGAGCATGGGAAGAAATTCGCGGTGAACTATTAATAGACATGAACAATTGTGTATGCTCTATGTGAGAGTGGTAGCGTAGGCTAGACAACATGATAAAGAGCACAGTTTGTATATGATCATAGCTACATGTGATGATGTGACTGATGTTGCGCAGATCGCAATTCCCTCGGGCGCATTGGCTGTGGAGAACCAAATGAATTGAAACGGATTGCGCATCTAGGAAGTGGCCGATGCAAGGTAGGGCTGCTGGGCGGTTAAAAAGGAGCCGACCTTGCCGCGCCGCGATCTTCACAGGACTGTAATTCGCCAGCGGCTGGGCTGTGGCAACAGCCGATCTTTGCATCATATCCTGGAGCCTGTCGTTGGGCACGTCCTGCTTCAAGGGCCAGCGGGTTACTGTCGTTACAGGGGGCTGGCCGTTGATCATCTACTGCCGCTCGTTGAGGGCTAAGCCTGAACGACGAAAACCTTGTTAGGCGCGCGCCAATGCATAGTTTATATCTGCGTTGTGTGATACTACGTAAGAGAAATAAGATATTTGGCTATTTTTGTGACATTGCGAATTGTCGAGAAGCCTCCGAGTTTCAGGTTGAACCAACACTGAGGAGACATGAACGTTCATCTCATTCATCTCTTAAGAAAATAGAGACCTCAAAAATTATAAATACTCATGTTCCTCTCGTTTCTTGTTTTCTTTTTTAACTTATTCTCAACTTCACACACAGCGCTTTAACGTTAGCTATACACAATAGCTTTACATCACCTATACATTATCACACTCCCTAACAACCTTTCGACTTTCAAAAAAATATCCAAAACTATAATGTCTGCCAGAAGCTTCCATTTCCTTACCGCATTGCAGGTTCAGCGACTCATGGGTCTAAAAGTAGGTCCTCTCCAATTGACCCAACCGACCTACCTGGAATCCGCAGTCTACTCGCCTCTGCAACACAAACACTATGGCCAGGACAACATCTTCCAGTTGGCAGGCATCCTCGGCGAGAAAATCATCCTAAATCACGCATTCCAGGACGGGAACAAAAGAGCTGCTTTAGTGGCCGTGGACATGTTTCTGAAGATGAATGGCTACGAGCTTCAGAAAAAGGTCTTTAGCAAAGATGCCGTTGACCAACAGTTGAAGAGCGCCCATATCGCTGTGGCAACGACCGAATGGAATTCTGAGCATTTGGCCAGTCTCTATCAGAAGGTCGCGAAACCTCTTAATCGCGTCACTTCAGAGATCCAGGAATACATTAACGACAGCACAACGGGCTAAAAAGGGTGTGAAGGACAGTCATATCTCGCAAAGACGGTTGTGTGGAAGATTAAGCACGTAACTGCTAGAAAGCTAGGCATGCCAATTAGATTAGCTAAGTGGAATGTTTTCTTAAGCCAGAGCTACTTCATCATAAATACATTTGAAGTCAGAGTGCTTGCACACGTACTTAAGTATTAAGAAACTTTGAATTAAAAATCAACAATCTTTTAGCTAATTAAATTAAAGCAACTTATCTCATCAAGTAACTAAAGGGACTAGTCCGTAGTCTAGCTAATTGAATAGAGCAACTGTTACTATTATTATTTCATTCTTTAGGAACATGTAGTTATAGAGATAAACAGAAAGTTTATATGGATCATCAGGCAGGCTAAACACAGCAAAGTGCGCAGGATACAGCAAGCTCAGCTGGCCTTAAAACACTTCTCCTTCATTTAAGTCAAGTCAAAGAACATCAAGGGCCGGAACATTCCCCCATAGGTACTTCTTACCTCCAAATTACACGCTAGTCCCTCCCATAATAAACGTAGGAGTCTAGTTCCTAAGGACCCATTCTGGTGTTCATGTTGCTTTGCTCAACGCCAATTTACAATCAGTCTTGTGGGCAGGCCAGTGAGCCTTCTGGCAGTCGGGGCCGCAATACTAAGAGGGGGGATTTTTAAGAAAGTGTTTACAGTGGTTACAGAAGAGAATTATTCCTTAGTTGCTCACGACGACAAGTAGGCAATTTTTACAGCTAGACTTTCCAGCATTCTAGCAGTCAGTGCCATCTAGGTTACAGTTCGCGCAGGGCAGTGATAGACCGGTCATGATGTGCGCGGTTAGATATCTGATGGGGTTAAATGACAACTGGTACTAATTTCAACTCGAGCCCATAATGCTTAAATTTTTCTTCTATAAAGTGAGGAAGCAAATAATAGAGCATAAAAAGGCAGGAGTGGCATAGTTATTAACCATCTCAAAATCGGTGGGTAACCTTGTAAATAACCTAAAAGGCGACAATACTGTTGCCTCTTTCTTTTCTCTTTCCTCTCTAGAAGACCAATTACACACCAAGTCTTGCCGCCTCATGGCCCAAGATCGCACAGACCAGTAGCATATTACCCAGTTACGCTATTTTTTTTTTATCATGCTTAGGGCTTCCCGCCATAACTCCTTCCTTCAACACCCCACCTTCCAAAGGCGCTAAGGTAGAATTGTCAGGAAGAGCTCCCTATGACAACGGATATATGGATGCAGCCTGCGCAATGACTAGGTTAAAACCCTTAATAAGATAACAGTGGAGATAATGTATTAGAAGTACCTTTATAAACTAGTTATTACTATAGCACACTATATACACTTTAGGTATAAAAGTTAGGTAAAGTGTTGGATACACCAAGGTGCCTGCGCAGGATAATTCCGTAGTATTAAAGTTGATGATAGCTATGATTAATAGGAAGAGAAGAGAGAAAAGAGGGAAATCTAGCTATAGGAAAAGGTAGGTAAAACCCAGAAGTAAGGCAGAAAAGGGGGTAGCAAAGGATATAGCTAATCATAACACATACATCCGTTTAGTGACCCTACTAGACCTATAATTAGTCTAGTCTTTAGCTATAGTTAAGCTAATAAAGATCCGGAGGAATTAACACTAGTAGTCTCTCTTTTTCTTATGGCTAAATAAGCCTAAAAACGTAATAAAAATTAAATTAAAGAAAAGTATATATAAGTAAATCCCTTAATAGGAATCTAGAGCCTTAATTAGCTTAGTTAGCATTAGTTAATTTAATTAATCTAATTATAATAAATTCTCCTCTTTACCTCTGTTAATCCCCTCTTTATAATACTTATAAAGGTCTCCTAACCTAGCCTTTTACCTAGATTATTAATTTATTTAAATTAATAAAGGTTATAAGCGCTTAGTTTAGTAATACCTTTATTATTATATTAGCTAGATTATTACTGCTATTAATCTACCTAACCTTATAGATCTCTTGCCTCTTATATAATTAATAAAGAGCTATAATATTAATTATAAGTCTTTTCTCTTTTATTATACCTAGCTTAATAAGGCATTTATATAACAAGAATAAGTTAGTATATAGGATTATAGGAATTTAAGGTATCTTTAATTAGTCTATAATCTAATTAAGGGTTATAGATATTACATATATAATATTAGCCCCTTAAACTATACTATATAATTTAGAGGTAAGCGCGCTATATATAACTTGCTTGCTCTTTATTAAACTATATATAATAATATTCCCTCTTATAATAAAGGTATTATTATCCCTCTTTTCCTTATTACTAATTATAATTATATACCTAATCTATAAGCTTAGGTCCTTATTATTTATAAGTAATCTATTTATAAATATAAAGAGCTTTACCTCTTTAAGGGTTAAAGGGATATAGCATAACCTGCATTACTAGTTCTTAATCTACTATTTAAGGCATTTAATTAGGTATATAATATCTTTAGTAGCTAGTTCTTAGTATTAAGCTATAATTAATAGATTATATAAAGCTTCTAGTTAATAGATAGTTATAATATAGCTCCCCTATGCTCTTTATTTAATATACTCTTATTTTACTATTAGAGATTAAGGATTAACTTCCTTAATCTTCTAACTTTAGCCCTTCTAGATTAAGATTAATAAATTATTAGTATTCTAAGTTAAGATATAGCTATTAAATATAAGGGGATTCCTGCTTAATAGTTACTATTTTTCTTTAGCTATAAAGTTAGCCTTCTAAAGCTCTTTTTTCTTCTTTAGTAAAGAAGTTATTATTACTTAGACCTAGCGTATTATTTATTTATATCCTAATAATCCTAAAGAGATTCTTATTATTTAGAGCTATAATTAATAAATAAGGGTTATATATTAATATTATTATATTAAGGTTATCCCTATAATAATAAAAGTATATAGCCTACTAGTAAGTTCTAGCCTTTATAATACTATAAAGAGGTTTAATTACTTCTATTATAATACCTTCTAGAAAGAGGTGCTTAATCTATTCTAGTAATCTTATAATAATTAGCCTCTTAAGTTCTATTTATAATTACATATAGGCTTAAATAATATTATAAATCTAGAGCTAAATCCCTTTTTACTTTAAAGAAGAAGTAATTACTATAATTAATTACTAGCTTACCCACTAGATTATTAGTAATTATATTAGAATAAACTCCTTCTCCTTATTATTATAGCCTTATATAATAAGGTAGGATTTCTTATATAGTAAGTTTATTCCCTTACCTTTAATCTCTCTAACTATATAAGAATTAAAGATCCTATAGCTACTATACTTTATTAGGTTAAACTTTATAAATCTAAATATATTATAAGCTTATAAAGTATTAATTTTAGCCTAGTTAAAATACTTAAAGGGCTTTCCTAGAGTTATAATCTTTCCTTCTTAGTAAAGTTAAAGGGTAAGGTTTTAGTTAGCTAATTCCTTTATTATAAGAAATACTTTATTTAGTATCTCTCTAGCTAATATCTCCTTAATTAATGCCTTTTCTTAATCTTTATTAATAATAATAAAGTATTCTATAGTTTTTACTATCTTAAAATAGCTTACTATATAGCTATTACTATTATAGCCCCTTATAGAAGCTATTCTTACTAACTTAAGATAAGCTATAGAGTTTTTAACTCTATAGCTTTATATAGGGGCTACTTTAGCCTTAATAGCCTTTATAGACCTTTCTATACCTTAGTTAATATAGAATTAAACTATAAAGGCTTTCTATAGCCTCCTTTACTTTCTCCTTACTAATACTAGTAGCTTTTCTTTTTCTTTTACTCCTACCCTAGCCTTTACTAAGGTAGGAGTATTTCCCTTAGTAGTAGTAATTACTAGTATAAGTATATTCTCCTCCCCTATATCTTAGGGTTTTATCTCCTAAGGTCCTAGCCTCTTTATAATATATAGGTTCTTATAGTAAGGCTTTACTACTATAAAGTAAAACTTTACTAAGCTATAGGGTATCTTAACTATATAGGTCTTCTTATTAGTAGTAATTAGCTTATAAGGGCTATACTAGCTACCCTTCTCCCTCTATATATATATATTAGCCTATAAAGGTAGCTAATATATAGGCATTATATTAGGGCTATTCTAGGTGCTAAGGGTATTATAAACCTACTATAAGGCTAGGTAGTAGTATACTTTATTAGTAGCTTTCTAAATTACCTTAGTGTATTAAATAATAAAGACACTTAGTAGTAACTTATTTATTATCTATAGGTAAGCTCTAAAGACTAGTAAGGTTAGTACTAGACTATTAGGACTTACTAAGTTATTAATAGCTTTAATAGCTATTTAGAGATATTACTTTAGTGTAATCTCTACACTAATTAAGTCTATAATAATATTATAAGCCTAGTGTAAAAGTCTATAGTATCTTTTAACCTTTCTAATACTATTATAGGCTTTAATTAGTATCTTATTAATATTAATTAATATTAAATATACATAGTATTTAAATTTAGCAGAGGAGAAGTTATTACTAGTATTATAAATAATCTAATCTAGTAGTTCTAGATATATATTAATCTAGCACTCTCTAATAGCGTCCTAGATATCTTAGGCCTTTTATTTCCTAGGATTAAGAAATTAAGCTACTTAGAATAAAGTTACTAAATTAATAATATAAAGGACTAGTTAGTTATTAATCTATATAATATTAATAATAATCTTATAGTTAAAGTTATAGTTATCCTTAATTATAAACTTAAACTAGCTAAGTACTTTTCTATTTATCTAATAATAGTAATAGACTTTAGTTAACTTCTTAATTACCTAGTGTTTAATATTATAACTAGCCTATTAGAGGATCTTAGTAAGTTATTAAATAGAAAGGTAACTAAAGTAGTAATATAATTAATAAATCTCCCCTTCTAAAAGGTAAAAGGTAATTATTTCTTTTACCTCTAGTAACTACTAAGAATATCCCTATTATTATACTATAGGTATAGTCTTATTACCTTAGATAAGAATATTTATAAGGTTATTAATCTTAACCTATATCTTATCTATATCTATAATAAAGAAAAGAAAAGGAGTTACTATATTAAGGATATAAAACTTAAGGTTACTAAGCTCTATAGGTATATAAAGAATACCTTCTATAGTTACTAATCTAATACTAAACTTAATAGTTTATAAATTATAGGGAATTATCTTTAGTAAAGGTATTAACCTTATAAAAGCTTTTACTTATACTTACCTTATAGTTAACTTACCTAAAGTACTAGTATTAGGTATAATACCTCTAAAAATCTCTTTAGAATAGTATTCTTTAGAGATATAGTATATTAAACCTTTATTAGATTCTTAAGGTTTATATAGCTTTTACTTAAGGAGGGTATATTAAAAAGCTTAATTATTAAGGGTAGTAAGGACTTTAGTATTAATAAGGTTATAGTTAGTCTCTCTTCTAGAGTAGAAGAATTATATAATACTTAAGTATACTATAGATTATAGTTTTTCTATATTATTATTATTATTATCTTAGGCCTTTATATAAGCTATAAGGTATTATTCTTATCCTTAGTTAGGGTCCTTATTAGGCTTATTATTATCTAGTCCTTTATAAGAGGTAAGAAATACCTAGAATCTCTTCTCTAAAGGGGGTATTTAATATATTTTACTAGTAAACTAGTAGTTTTTCTCTTTTTAATATTCTTTAGTAAAGTAATTAAAAGACTAGTAGCTATTCTTACTATATATAAAGTAGTATTTAGGGCTATGCCTTAGGCTCTTTTTATAATAGCTCTCTTTACTATATAAGCATTACCTATATTAATAATTAGTAAATATAGCCTTTAGGGAGTCTTTTTCTTAAGACTAAAGGTATTAAGTAAGTCTTCTACCTAACTCTATAATTATAATTACCTTATAAAGGTCTTTAGTAAGACTCTTAAAGCCTAGGGAGTATATATACTTTACTATCTAATATTTAGGTACTCTAGCTATAGTATTTAATATTTACTTATAGAGTTTAGTATTTACTATATTAAAAGGGTATAGGCCTCTATAGATTTTCTTAAGGGTTAATAGTATAATCTTAAGGTATTCTAGCTTAGTCTTATCTAGGTTCTTAGTAATTATACTATTTAATATTATACTACTCTATTAGTAGTAATAAAACTATTAATTACTTTCTATCTTAAAGTATTAATAAATATAGCTAATTATCTCTTTATATATAAGGTTTTATTTAAAGAGATAGTTAAGGTAGTATTATTTAGTATTATTTATTAGGATAATAGGAAAAGCCTTCTAATAATATATTTAAGGAAAATTAATCCTATTATACTTATTTTTAAAGAGCGTAACCTTAGGTATAAGGAAATTATATAGCTTCCTAGTGTAATAATTACTATTCTTATATATCTTTATAAGTTCTAAGATCTTCTTTATAATCTAATCCTTAGAAGGGAATTATTATATAAGAGAAATAGTTTGTTATAGATAAAGGTCCTTAGGGTAAAGTAATTAATATAATAGAGATTACTATAGGGGTTAAGGTAGTTAAGGGGGTTACTAGGATAATTAAGAGGGCTAGGGTTCTAGGGTAGGTAATCTAGGAGGCTAGGCTTAATACTCTAGTAGTTAAGGAGACTATAATCTTTCTTTAGGCTATAATAGTCTTATTTCTTATATAACCACTTCTCCTAGTAATATTATAATTAGCAATCCCTAGCCTTATCTTATAATAATATTATAGTCTTATAGGGAATTCTATAGCTCTCTAATAATATCTTTATTAGCTATTATAAAGGTTTCTTAAGTCTATTCTTTAAAGTCTTCTTAGAATAATTCCTAGAGATTATTATCTCTTTAGTTTTAATACTTACTAAGGTTAATAAACCTTATAATATAGTTATTAAGCTTAGATAGTGTAGTAGCATAAGGATTTACCTAAATTTATTTTTCCTAATCTTTTATAAGGGTATAGAAAAGGGATTATAGGTATAATAGTAAATCTCTTTTTTAGGGTTTATTAAGGGTAATTACTAGGATTTAGGAGAGCTTACTATTACTAGAAGGTTAAGGAGCTTCTCCTTCTCCTAGTAATAGTCTAGGTAACTATATATTATTAGCAGTAGCCTAGGCCTTTTCTCTTATTATTAGTTTACTAAAATCTATTATATTAACTAAGGTATTTAGCCTTTACTTTATATTATTAGTTCTAAAGTTCTAGTTTTTCTTATATAAAAGAAGCTAAAGGGAAGTATAATTATAATATACTTCCTTCTCTTTATAATTTAGGGAGTAAGGGAAAAATAGGAAGCTAGAAAAAATAGCTAAAATTATAAAATTAATAGAAGTAATAAAAGTAATAGGAATAATAAAAGTAATAGGAAAAATAAATTAATAGAAGTAATAAAAGTAATAGTAAAAAGGATAGGAAGTAGCGTTCCCTTATTTTTATAAAAAATATAGAAAGACTATTTAGCTATAAATCCCTTATTTATATATAGCTATAGGACTACCTAGCTAATAAGTATAGGGTAAATTACTTCTAAAGAGAAAGAAAAGAAGCTATAGATTAAATAGAAAAAGGGATTATATAGGGAGAGATTATAGATAAGTTAGCTAGCTTAGCTAAGGTTATTTAATATTAGGTTTAAAATAAATTTAGTTATTTAGTTAAGTTTTCTTATAATAAGTATAAAATTAGTCTCTCTATTAAAGATAAAGATAATAATAAAAGAAGTTAATCCTAGGGTTTATAATAGATATAGAATTAGTTATTCTATTAAAGATAAAGATAATAATAGAAGGATTAGTCCCTTAGAAGCCTAATAAGTCTATAACTAGAATTTAAGTCTCTTTCTTTAGTATACTCTTATAGCTATACCCCTATTCCTAAGAGTCTAGATAATAGGAAAATAACTATAGTATCTATAGAAATATCTTTTCTTATAATACCTAACTTATCTATAGTTATAGTTAACTACTAATTAGTATTAGATACACTAAGGTGCTTATATAGGATAATTCTATAGTATTAAAGTTAATAATAGCTATAATTAATAGGAAGAGAAGAGAGAAGAGAGGGAAATCTAGCTATAGGAAAAGGTAAGTAAAACCTAGAAGTAAGGCAGAAAAGGGGGTGGCAAAGGATATAGCTAATTGCAATACGTACATCCGTTTGGTGACCCTACTGGACTCACAATTGGTCTAGTCTTTAGCCACGGTTGAGCTAATGAAGATCCGGAGGAATCAACATAAAGCTTATACCTTTAATTAACTAAAATTAAACCTTTTTTATTATTTACACTAACCTTTACCTTAATAGTTATAAGCCTAGGAGGCTTTAATTACCCTTATTATTAATTATTATAAATAATATAAGCTTTATTAATATTATTAATTTAATACTTACTAATATTAAAAGATAATTACCCTTTATTATAATAATTAGTTAAATTATTTATCTTATACTTTTATTAATTAATATAGTTTTCCTTTATAATATCTAAAGAAACTCTAAATATAGTATTATTATTAAAGAAAAACTAAATACTAGGAAAATACTAATTCTTACTAAAATATACCTTAATAATTACTTATAAGCTAAAGGTACTTATAATTAGTATAAATAAGTAGTAATAATAAAGGTATTATAAAGAAATTATTAAGATTTAGAAACTTAATAAACTAAGGAAATAATACTATATAAGTTTATAATTTCTTTTTATAGTAAATTTAAGTTATTTTAGAAAAAATAAAATAATTTACTTAATAAAGGCACTAACTATAGCTTCCTTAAAGCTATTATAAAGTTAAAAAGAGACTATAAAGCTTTATAAAGTATACTAAAAATAGTAAATATACTTCTTACTAATAGATTAAGTAGTTAAAATAAATTAAAGAAAGAGAAATACTTTAAATACTCTAATTATAATATTTAAAATACCTTAAAGTAGTAGAAATCTTATAATTTATTTAAGGCTTTATATAAGCTAAAAACTATACTAAAGGACTAGGAAGTTAGGAAAAACTCTAAAAAGAGTATTAAGAAGTATTTTAAGGAAAATCTATAAGAAAAGTCTAAGGTAATAAGTTAAAAACTAAAGAAAAAAAGTAGTAATATTTTTATACCTTTATAGAATCTAACTAATAACTTAATTATAGTTACCTTAGGTAATAAGACTATAAATATATTATTATTTATATACTCTAAGATAAATTAATAGTTAAAAGAAGCTATAATTTTAACTACTAATACTATAGAAAGTATAGAATTAAGGTAAAATATAGTTCTTTATAACTCTAAAGTAAATATTTATATATTTATTAATATTTACTAGTTTAATTAATCTAGATTTAATAAGACTATTATAATAAAGGTTAGAGCTAGAGGTATAATATATATAGCTTTAGGATAAGGCTTTATATATATATTTATTATAAACCTTATATTACAAAATATAAGGATAATTATATTAAAGACTACACTATTTATTCCTAAATTCTATATTAATTTAGTATTAGTAATAATCCTAATAAAAGTAGGAATCTATTAGAATTAGAAAAAGGGATTTCTCTATAAAGGAAACTATCCTATAGCTAGGATTTATAATATTAATAAGCTTTATATATTATTAAGGCTATTAGAGAATTAAAAAGAAACCTATATAGTATTAAGCTAAGCACTAAGACTACCTATAAAAGGAGACATAAGCCTTTAGTATTAATAATATAGCTATCTAGGTATAAAGGCATTTATAAAGCTTATAAATATAGCTTTAGGTATTAGTTTAATAAGTCCTAAGCTTATATAGTATAAGATATATACTATAGGTAAAGCTAAGTAATAGAGATTATAGGTTATACTTAGGGTTAGGGTTAGGGTTAGGGTTAGACTTTAGTTAACTTCTTAATTACCTAGTGTTTAATATTATAACTAGCCTATTAGAGAATCTTTATAAGTTATTAAATAGAAGGGTAACTAAAGTAATAATATAATTAATAAATCTCCCTTTCTAAGAGGTAAAAAGTAACTATTTCTTTTACCTTTAGTAACTACTAAGAATATTTTTATTATTATACTATAAGTATAGTCTTATTACCTTAGATTAGAATATTTATAAGGTTATTAATCTTAACTTATATCTTATTTATATTTTTAATAGAGAAAAGAAAAGGAGTTACTATATTAAAAATATAGAATTTAGGCTTACTAAGCTTTATAAGTAAATAAAAAATACCTTTTATAGTTACTAATCTAGCACTAAATTTAATAGTTTATAGATTATAGGGGATTATTTTTAATAAAGGTATTAATCTTATTAGAGCTTTTACTTATACTTACCTTATAGTTAACTTACCTAAAGCACTAGTATTAGGTATAATACCTCTAAAAACCTCTTTAAAATAGTATTCTTTAGAGATATAGTATATTAAACCTTTATTAGATTTCTAAGGTTTATATAGCTTTTACTTTAGAAAGGTATACTAAAAGGCTTAGTTATTAAAAGTAGTAAAAACTTTAGTATTAATAAGGTTATAATTAGTCTCTTTTCTAGAGTAAAAGAATTATATAATATTAAAGTATACTATAGATTATAGTTTTTTTATATTATTATTATTATTATCTTAAGCCTTTATTATTATTATTATTAAGATATTACTTATTCTTAGCCTTTATATAGTTCTTATTAGCTTATTATTATCTAGTCCTTTATAAGAGGTAAGAAATACCTAAAATCTCTTCTCTAAAGGGAGTATTTAATAGGTTTTATTAGTAAACTAGTAGTTTTTCTCTTTCTAATATTCTTTAGTAAAATAATTAAAAAACTAGTAGCTATTTTTACTATATATAAAGTAATACTAAAGGCTATACCTTAGGCTCTTTTTATAATAGTTTTCTTTACTATATAGTTATTACCTATATTAATAATTAGTAAATATAGCCTTTAAAGAGTTTTTTTCTTAGGATTAAAGGTATTAGGTAAACCTTTTACTTAACTTTATAATTATAATTACCTTATAAAGGTCTTTAGTAAGACTTTTAAAGCCTAAAGAGTATATATACTTTACTATCTAATATTTAAGTACTCTAGCTATAGTATTTAATATTTACTTATAGAGTTTAGTATTTACTATATTAAAGGGGTATAGGCCTCTATAGATTTTCTTAAGGGTAAATAGTATAATCTTAAGGTATTTTAGCTTACTTTTATCTAGGTTCTTAGTAATTATACTATTTAATATTATACTACTTTATTAGTAGTAATAGAACTACTAATTACTTTCTATCTTAAAGTATTAATAAATATAGCTAATTATCTCTTCATATATAAGGTCTTATTTAAAGAGATAATTAAGGTAGTATTACTTAGTATTATTTATTAGGATAATTAGAAAAGCCTTCTAATAATATATTTAAGGAAGATTAATTTTATTATACTTATTTTTAAAAAGTATAACCTTAGGTATAAGGAAATTATATAGCTTTTCTAGTATAATAATTACTATCCTTATATATCTTTATAAGTTCTAAGATCTTCTTTATAATCTAATCTTTAGAAGGGAATTACTATATAAAAGGGGTAGTTTATTATAAATAAAGGTTCTTAGGGTAAAGTAATTAATATAATTAAAATTACTATAGGGATTAAGGTAGTTAAGGGGGTTACTAGAATAATTAAGAGAGGTAGACTTCTAGGGTAGGTAATCTAGGAGGCTAGGCTTAATACTCTAGGGGTTAAGGAGACTATAATCTCTCTTTAGGCTATAATAGTCTTATCTCTTATTAAACCACTTCTCCTAGTAATATTATAATTAGTAATCCCTAGCCTTACCTTATAATAATACTATATTCTTATAGGGAATTCTATAGCTCTCTAATAATATCTTTATTAGCTATTATAAAGGTTTCTTAAGTTTACTCTTTAAAGTCTTCTTAGAATGATTCCTAGAGATTATTATCTCTCTAGTCTTAATACTTACTAAGGTTAATAAACCTTATAATATAGTTATTAAGCTTAGATAATATAGTAATATAAGGGTTTACCTAAATTTATTTTTCCTAATCTTTTATAAGGGTATAGGAAAGTAACTATAGATATAATAGTAAATTACTCTTCTAAGGTCTCTTAAAGGTAATTACTAGGATTTAGAAAAGCTTATTATTATTAGTAAATTAAAAAACTTCTTCTTCTCCTAGTAATAGTCTAGGTAACTATATAGTATTAGTAGTAGCTTAAGCCTTCTCTCTTATTAATAGTCTACTAGAATCTATAGTATTAACTAAGGTATAGGAATAATAAAAGTAATAGGAAAAATAAATTAATAAAAGTAATAAGAATAATAGTAAAAAGGATAGGAAGTAGTGTTTTCTTATTTTTATAAAAAATATAGAAAGACTATTTAGTAGTAAATCCCTTATTTATATATAGCTAGAGAACTACCTAGCTAATAAGTATAGGGTAAATTACTTTAAAGAGAAAGAAAGGAAGGTATAGATATAATAAAAGAGAGAATTATATAAGGAGAGGTTATAGGTAAGTTAGCTAGCTTAGCTAAGGGTATTTAATATTAGGTTTAAAGTAAATTTAGTTATTTAGTTAAGTTTTCTTATAGTAGGTATAGGATTAGTCTCTCTATTAAAAATAAAGATAATAATAGAAGAAGTTAATCCTAGGGTTTATAATAGATATAGAATTAGTTTTTCTATTAAAGATAAAGATAATAATAGAAGGATTAGTCCCTTAGAAGCCTAATGTTGGATATAGCAGCCTCACATCTTAGGCGTCACTCATGACACCTTCTGTGTCCGAGGTCATGGATCACCATGGATCGAGGTACATGTGTACCTAGGGTAAATGCCCTAGTGGACCACGTACCTCTTCCCTCGATGTGCCACATGTGTGGATAGCCTAGATTGCTGAATAGACATCATCATCACTTTCCACACCATCTCACACCTAATAAGTCTATAACTAGAATTTAAGTCTTTTCCTTTAGTATACTCTTATAGCTATACCCCTATTTCTAAAAGTCTAGATAATAGGAAAATAACTATAGTATCTATAGAAATATCTCTTCTTATAATCCCTAACTTATCTATAGTTATAGTTAATTACTAATTAGTATTAGTTATACTAAGGTACCTATATAGGTTATAAAGATATTTCTATAGTATTAAAGTTAATAATATTCTATAATAGATAAAGAAAAGAGAAAAGAAAAAAGAGAAATCTAGCTATATAAGAAAGTAAGTAAAACCTATAAGTAAGGTAGAAAAGGGGGTAGTAAAGTATATAGCTAATTATAATGCGTGTATTTATTTAGTGACCTTACTAGACTTATAATTAGTCTAGTCTTTAGCCACGGTTAAGCCAATGAAGATCCGGAGGAATTAACATAGGTAATTTAACTAATTATTATAATAAAAGGTAATTATCTCTTAATATTAGTAAGTATTAAATTAATAATATTAATAAAGCTTATATTATTTATAATAATTAATAATAAAGGTAATTAAAGCCTCCTAGGCTTATAACTATTAAGGTAAGGGTTAGTATAAATAATAAAAAAGGTTTAATTTTAGTTAATTAAAGGTATAAATACTACCTAACTTTTATACCTAAAAGGTATATAGTACGCTATAGTAATAACTAGTCTATAGAGGTACTTCTAATATATTATCTCTACTATTATCTTAATAAGGTTTTAACCTAGTTATTACGCAGGCTGCATCCACACATCCGTTGCTTCAGGGAGCTCTTCCTAACAATAACAATACAGCGGCCCCTACAGGCTCCCATCTCAACGTCCACCAGGTTTAAATATCGCAGGGTCCCCCAACAGGCATGAATAGTGGCCAGTCTACTTCTAACGTGCCCCAGAGTCAAACAGTGCAGGGATTCCCAATAGGTGCAAACGGTGGCGGGTCGAATTACAAGGCCATAGTTTCACCATTCGTTAACGCGACATGATCTTGACCAACGGGCCAGGCCGAGTCGGACCGGCTGAAGTCTTTGACGCAGAGGCGAAAGGCGCCTGAAAAGGCTTAGGGACTTGCGAAATCATCGTCTGCCTCGACAACCTGGCAGCTGCGAAGGGCCTGGTGGAAATGCGTCAAATGCGTCAAATGCGTCAAGTGCGTCCATCTGTGTAGATCCCGAACGCACCATTAGCTAAACAATGTGCAGATCGGCGAATATGAACCTGCAGTCGTCTGTTCACCACAAGGCAGTTGTTCGGGATTAAATGTCAGATTATTGTCACGAGATGAGTCGTCCCGTAGCATTACTGTCCGATTAGTGTACCAGATGTCATTTGATGTTTGGCAGCTAGACATGATCTCAAGGGTCCACGACGGAGCTCCGGAACGACTAACAGAGCAGCGACCAACCTGCATACGCCTTGCATGGGGCTTGAGAGTGTCATTCGTTGGTACAGTGACCTCGAAGATTTTGTTCTAAACAGATCCCTTGGCCTGTGTACTAGGTGCATGTCGATCTAAACCCAAGTTCAACTATTAACCAATGGCTGTCCCACGCCTCGGAGTCTCGCGCTTTTCAGCGCTCCTTGAGTTGTTGCACGGCCCATCCAGCCAAGACCATTCGTTTGTGAGCGCTTCGCTGTTTATGAAACATCTCTTGCCGTTGCGTTAGCTCCAGCGCTTCCTGTTGAGATCCCCTACGGCTGACATCATGACAGTATAAATAATAATGGGCACATTTACGAATACCCAGCTTCATCCTTCAGCATGAAATACCTGTCGCCTAATCGTTTATGCTCACCGATCAGAAGAAGAACTTCTTTGATACAATAAAAAAAAGTTGCAAGTCTTCACTTACCACGCTAAATTCCAACCAAAGCTACAGTTTTCCAAGGACCGCCCAATATGTTCTCTCGTCCTAGCCAACCTAGTCAATCCAAGATTACTAAGGGAAAGTCCCACGAGAAGTCTGACAAAAAAAATGACAACAGCAAATCCACCAAGAAAGCCGTTAAGGATAAATCACCCAAGTCAGGCAAGAAAGGCGAATCGTCAAAACATGGCAAGGATTCACAAGTCGTGGATCTCTATTGCGCCCTTTACCCACCACAATTTGGGAACTACTACCACTGGGCCTTCGCTATGAATCAGAATGCGAAAAAGCGATGGCGAATCTTCCAGGTCGTCCAAGAAGAAGAGAATGGCCCCTTTAAACGCAATCAGCGCCAGGTTGATCCCAGAAGCTCATCTACCTGCTTACAACCGCTTAGCTTCTTAGGCCAGATGCACACCGACTACTGGGATTGGCTCATTGAAGCGGTTCGAGCCATCCCAGTCCCAGGAGAGGCTGAGTCGTGAAATTGTCAAGACTATGTTATGGAAATATAGGCACTGCTATTGGAAGCAGGAGCAATAGATGACGCCGCCTGGA
This sequence comes from Epichloe bromicola, assembly GCA_023658445.1. Lineage (NCBI taxonomy): Eukaryota > Fungi > Ascomycota > Sordariomycetes > Hypocreales > Clavicipitaceae > Epichloe > Epichloe bromicola. The sequence goes on from CP098271.1 coordinate 148,375, forward strand.
GCTACGGTTATAACCTAATGTTCCCTTACTACGGTCAGGATTTTGGCGGCCAAGAAGGACACCACTTTGACGAGTACGAAGAAGAGGAAGCCGAGGAAGAGGATAATGGAGGAAGGAGGATCTTGTCTGAGGAGTTTGTGCATGATTCGGATGATGCTGAATAAGAAAGCGAAACTATTTTGTTCACTTCTTTAATAGAGCATCACCACACATACTACTAGGCCAGTTGTTGCCACAGATTTAGTAGTGAGATACTTTTAGCTAACCATTGATCGTACTTCGATCCCATAGCCTGTCCACCAGCCACTGGACAGGATATTGGTTCGGAGAGATTGATTGTGGAATGTACTTGTACCAGTCGAAATGCCCCCTTGGCGTCAGCAAGTTTGTCGCCTTTACGGCTTCCCAATACTCCGGATAGAACCCGCTGGTCTCCCAATCTATTATTACTGTGACCCTCCATATCCCGTCATCACGTCTGACCATTATATTCGCGGGGCGGATATCACCGTGTGTGAAGACAATCTTTTTTGACAGCGGCATGAGTCCGCGTAAGAGTTCAACATATAGAGGTGTGGCGGTGTTAGAGCCATCGAAGATGAAATCTTCAAACTCTGTGACACTCATAATCGGCTTGGTGCTGACACGCTGTGATCGCCGCAAATCTCTGCAACTCCCGCCAGCGACATCGCCGAGGCTTGCGTGTTCTGGAAAAGGAAGAGATCTTAGCTTGGCAAGGAGGACGTCTACCTGACAAGAGATGTCCTGTTTCTGAGAACAATCTAGTTCAGGCCACGCATTCTCCAAGTTCATGCCCGGAATGTGGCTGGTGAACAGAAAGCAATGAACGCCTAGGCGAAGTAAGCCATGTGGCCTTGGGGCTGGGAATTCGGGCATATGCTCTTGTAGAAATGTCAAAGTTTGATGCTCTGTTATTGAATAGCTCTCGTGGCCTGCTTTAACGACTATATTTTCGTTGATTCGAAAAACCATGACCGAGGCAGCCCATGCACTTTCATATAGGACCTCGCTATTGTCTAGGAGACTAACAATGGCTTCTGAAATGCTCTGATAGTCACGACACAAGTCTTCTACTTCGGTAGAGAGTGGGAAGATGGTTGTCACTGGTTCATTCTCGTTCAGTCGACGGCGGATATCGTTGTTAGGCAGCGAAGGTGCGGTATATCTATGTGAAGCAACTACATGCCGAGCCATTAGAATCTGCACCTATACCGTATAAACAACGGCTTACCTGTGTTCTTGAACGACTGCAGCTTCTGCGAATATGTCGATGACAGCGCGGTTGTGATATCGGCTTCTGGGTCGTTTAACAGCATGGTCTCGAGGCTACGCATAACCTTGATATTATATCTGGCCGCCACGGTTTTTCGATTGGCCTTGTTCACACGACTCTTCGGCGGCTGGTGAGCCATGTTGGAGACGTTTCCGCAACTTATCTAGAACGAAAATAGGCAAGTTCAACAATGGCGTATGGTTGAGGCGAAATTGGGAGGGTAGGGAAGGTGAGTCTATCGTTGGCGACTTGGATAGTGTTGAGCTATATGCTTGTTTATCGCAGCCACCATTAGGGGTGCGCACTCCGTTTTTGGCCTAGTTGGCCTGGCTGCTTCAATAGATAGGATTAGGGTATATACATCAATCTGAGCCACTTACTAGTCACGTGCTCCCGCGTCACCTTCGTGGTCAACACAGAACCACATGCAATACCGGAACAAAATCAGTGTGTCGCATACGACGGACCTAGCTCTCATCGCAAGAACATTGTGGGCTAGTACTGGCAATAGGGCAAGGATCGCCTATTAAGTCTTTAAAGACTTAGCCCCCTGCATACTATTCTAGAACTTAAGGACTTTAGCTCTCCCAAAGTCCTTACTGTGGGGCATTGTGCTTATGTACCACTTATTACAATACACCCCCTGAATTATTTTACAAATCTACATGCCCTAGTTATTTATTTCTCTCTAATAGCTATAATTAGCTACAAGTACGTGTAACCCCCTATAATATTTTAGAGAGCTATAAGGAAAATCTACAGGGTATATTATGCTATAAAAGAGTATATTTATTTCTATTAAAGGTGTGAGGGAATCTAGGTACCCACTAGTCCTAGCCCCTATCTCCTTTATTTCCTTCCTAGCACCTGATTCGCTTAATTCCCCCTGTCATGTAGATCTGTAAAATAATTCAGGGGGTGTATTGTAGATCTGTTTTGCTCTCACAAGCGCCTTTATTAGCTGCACCACGAGTAATTTTTTCCATGATTAGATTCAATAACAAACGCACACAACGCTCGCAGCGCAGGCATCTAAGCAAGGATCCTCGGGCAAAAAGCAGCACAGCCAACTAGCCGGCTTATAACTGTCGCACGTGATGTAACAAAAAGGCTTGCAGGTGATGCGGTGAGAAAGAGAGCCCCCTAATTAACCCTAAGTAATTGCGAATTAAGACATTATTAAACCTAAGTCGATTACACAAATAAAAGGATACATGCTTCCCTTTTATAGGAATCGCTAGACTAACCAAAGTCATATATGTTTTGGGCATTCCTTCTCACATTTCCTGCGCTTATTATAAAATTCCTGCTAATACAGCGCCCCTGCGCTTCTTCTGCATGGACAGACATGGTCATAATGCTCAATGACTGGCATCAAATTTCAACCAGAGCGAGTTAAATGCATCGGCAATTGGCTCGCGAACGTAAGCGCGACTAGCAAACGCGCATACGCCGACTAACACGAGAACAAGGGCACACACGCCGACGCATTCCACAGAATTCCCACTCCAGAGTCACAAAACCTATCGCCGTCTAAGAAACGGAGAGTTGCGCAAGACGAGAACGATGACTGTGACGGCGAAAACGATGCCAGCGATGATGACAACGTACAGACGCCACGGTCGCAAAGAATTCCACTACGAGCGAGCCGGCGAAGTCTCCCACCTTCATCCACGTCCTCGACTAGATTGTCGCGAAGATCGTCAAGACGCGGGAGTCCTGTGAAGAAAAAGCAGGCATTGATAGGGCTCGAAAAGCCAGTACTGTTCAACGAGTTTTACGCCCCAAAGGATCAGCTCCCATCAGACGTGCAAATGCTGTACCAGCGCATTCGCAATATCGCCTACTATCACTCCGATTATTTGCCTCTTGAGGATCGCGCCAACATCTCCTCTGCGGTTGGGGAGGAAATACCAGACTGCTCATTCAGGAAAGCCATTAAAGGAAACGTGCCAGGAGCTGCAAGCAGCGATTTTAACACACTACAGGAAATCCTGTTTGATTCTCACGAGTGTCAGAAGCTCGGCCGGTCAGAGCTATCGCTCAACATGCTAGTCCACGCATCGTTGTTGAAATTGGCTTTGAAGAGCCACCATTAATTACGTCGATGAGGAGCTAATACAGTCGGCAAGAATATGTTCCGCGTTTATGCCGCCTCTGGCCGATATCGGGGACAGGGACTGTAAAGTCACCCAAGGCAAAATGGTTGTTTGGCGCTGGTTTTGACACCTGCGGAAGATGGCTCTCGCGCTCTTGGCCGAAGACACAAAGGGAACAAGCGCGATACGGCAGTAGACAAAAAGTTACTACGGGCAATCCAAACCCATGTTCTCCGGCGAGAGCCGATGGAGACTCAGAGTGTTAACCAAACGGCATACACACCAGTCATGTTCCGGCCAATCGCCACCAGTATCGAGACCAAGGCCGAGGGCGGAGCTGAGGAAGGAAAGCTGCAGCTGGGTATTGGACTTTGGCATGGCATCGCCGCATGGTATCACTGATGAGCATGCTCAAGCAGCGCGGTGACGCGGATATCAGGCCACTATGGGCATCTGTAGGTCTGTCGGCGGAAGTACAAATAATATCAGTGCCTTTGATTCTTGTCTTAGGCAACGAATGGAAGCTTATATGTGCTTATGGCAGAGGGGACAGCTTGGAGCTTTTAGGGGAGGTGCCTATTGGGGATACATCTACGCTTCTTAGCCTGTATACCATTGTTGCTGTGTTGCATGAGTTAGTGGATTGGATCGAGGGCCCGTTCCGAGAATGAATTATGAGTATTTTCATCGCCGGTGATGATGGAGACGAGCAAGAGACAACGGATGGATGTTAATGGAACATCACAGATGCTTTTGGGGTGCCATTGCCGCCAGGAACACGAGCTTAAGGGCGAGATGTTTAAAAAAAAAACATGATAGACTACTACGGGAACATGGACGCGGACGACCCGACGACGAGCGACATTCCGATTAAGGGACGTTTCCCCTTGGAAGACATCAAGATTCACGACAGTTACCGCTTCTACGAGTGTCTTTTGTTACGAAAGCGTCGACGGCTTTCGAAGTCCATCGACGAGCGGTAGGGCCCGTAGAGGGAGAGTGCCCAAGCATGCAAAGTCAAGATCTAGGCGTAGACGGGTGGCCGCTATGCAAGATGCTAGACAGTGCGTGACCATGGCGGCGAGCATGGAGGTGCAGAAAACATAAAAGAGCCGGCCACGGCAGAGATAAATGAGTACGATGGACGCCGAGCTGAAACCATTAAATCGTGGCCTTGCATAAGCGGAGGCACACGACTTATAATAATCTCAACCTTCCGCTCTCAACATACTACAGGCATGACGAGCGCGGCGGTCACACCGTCAATGCGGGCTGTCGCTTGGAACGTACACTTCTTCATTGGCCAAGAAGAGGATGGGCGAAGAGGATCCGGGTGCCTTTGCCGAAATTTTCCAAGTTAGTGGGAGCGACCTAATTACCTTTCGTGATATTTGCGATAAACTGCGCCTCTTCTTCGAGTTTTCAAACGATAGACAGTTTCATCAGGGGTCAGACCGGCCAGAATCGTATCCCGAAAGTGTGATAGGGTCTCGTGGATGCTTGGTCGAGCAAACGCGTTCTTCAGGTCGTGTGCTTAAAACAGCAGGAGTGGATTGCCGGCTTCGCGGACGGCCAGCAAATATTTCATCACAAAAGTCTCGTAGTCACGAATAGGACAGTGTATTAGATAAAGCTAATGTCTTTGAATAAGGGACAGTGGCAGAACTTGGGAAGAACACAGATACAAAGATGCAAACACTACTAGTTTGGAAGTACCTAAGAAGAATATGCCGGGTTTTTGCCAGGTCGAGCGAGTCCATGTGGTTGCACAAGCTAGTTAGTAGATACGTGCAGAATGAACCAAGGAAGAAATGTGAGGCGGAAGTCATTCGGAGCGCGGATCGCCCCTAGCGTCAAGCCTGCAAGCCGTCTGCTATTACCACTAGCTGATCTAATAAGATCTTTTGCCACAGGTGGAAGTCAGATTTGGGATTTTAAGATCCATTCTCTCCAAAAACCTCGGATAAGGGAGGAAGTGAACGCTATAGGTGCGCAACTCTCTCTCTCAATGAGTGATTTTGTTCGGGCTCGTCTTGCTTATGTGAGTTGGGACCTGAAACCACAAAATTTTCAATACGCATCTATATTAGGAAAAGAAGGAACAATGAAGAACTACCCAGCGGCCAAAGCACTAAATGTATAGTCACACTTAATGTCAAACAAGTCCGAATGACTTGCTAGTACACCTTGCCCTACTGAGTAAGAAAAGCAGCACCACTTCGTGTTTCTCAAGTCAAAAATGGCGCCAAGATATTGAACAAGAACTCAGTGACTCACTCCTGGTCTTGGTCTACTGGTTGGAGTACTATTATCATCCGACTGTGACGATTTTGACGCGCCAGACACACCTGGGGATCTTAACATGGATATACGAGATATAGACGGTTTGGAGGGCGAGAACAGTTTGCCTGTATACTGTAGCTAGTCCTTAGTCTGACCCAAAATCATAAGACGAATCAGAAACTTGACTTTTGTGCTAATTCTATCTAGTATGCACTCTACTATCTGGACGATGGAGAATAGCGCTATACGGCTGCTCTTCATCATGATGTGGTTCTCTCTGACGGCCTCAGCAGACTCCGCGCGGCCGCCACCAATGGCTCCGATGACCCGACCGAGAAGCTTGGGCGCTACATCAGTGATGACAGGCTCGACAGCCTGCGAGGCGATAGGCTTGGCCACGGAGACGCCTTTTTGAGGACGGGCCCGAGCCAGGAGAAGATGCCTTCCTCACCCACGAGTGGACGAGTTGGTCCGAAGAGACCCTCGACAAAGGCTGCTCCGTCACCAAACGCACTCTCGGGAGTTTCAATACCAAGCGAACGGAGCTCAAAACCGGACTCTTGTCCCACGTCGTGGGCAGCCTGGACGGCGTTGGTATAACGCCCGGCGGTGTTGTCAAGCGCAGCCTTAGTAATCTGAGGCGTAATCGCCGCTGTCAAGACATGCACATTAGGGGCATTGGCCGTATAGTTTCGCTGCATGTGATTGGGGATAGTCTTCATGACTAGGTAGTCCGTAAGAAGTCTTAGAACAGACGAAAGGCAGGCTTCAGCGAGAGCGGCCCGCTTAGCAGCGCTGGTATCTTTAAATGACCCTTTGGTGGCAGCAGGAGTGGCCTTAGACAGAGAACCAAGAAGACCGCCTGCGACGGCACCGACGATGCCACCGACTGGGCCGAGCAGATCGCCTCCAACGGGGGCAACAGACGATCCGATTCTCGCGATGCTCATGAAGACGTCGAAGAAGCTCTCTCACCTGAACCTGCGCCATTGCCCCCGCTAGATGCGTTGGGCAAGTCCAGTACTTTGATGCTCGTCGGCGTGCCGAAGCTCAAGTATGCCCGCGAAGCGTGAATCAGGCGCTCGTCTCCATCTTGCTTTCCCTATTTGACAGAACTATGATGTCCAAAAATAATCTCCAGGCCAACTACTCTGTGGCAGGGTTGTTGTGCCTCATCTTCTACGAAATCTTCCGTGTTGGTGATGATGAACCCATGCAGCCAGTCGTCTGATCTACCTTTGCAGTTCCAGTGCTAAAAGAAGTGATTTCTTTCTCCGTCTGGATATTTTTCAGATCGCCTACATCAGTCCTCAAGATGCGGAACGCGACAGGGTGGAAACATGACATTCTCGTAGCATTATCAATGTTCGTTTCTTAGGCTCGTCGTCCACGTCTTTGAAGTCGTGGCGTCGTGCCTTCCGCAAATGCCTGACAATCGTTCAACGATCAAAAATGAAAGTGCTTTCTGTGTATTATCTCGCAGGAAGGAACATATCACAATGTAAACAAAAAATGCTCATTTGTTTTGCTTTGTGCTGCATCGTTGTAAAAGACAATTATTTTGCTCTACGTACGCTAAAGATATCACGATGGCATCAGAATCCAACGAAACAAAAAGAGCCCAGTTCGCTGAAAAGGGGAGGCAGCTCCACCATGATCTCCTGGAAGAAATAAGGAAGCATGGCAATGAATTCAAGGAGTTCCCATACCATTTGGACCGCTATTTTTTCCGGTGGGACGACGACGATTCACTGGCGCTCGATAAAGGCGATTTGGCCGCGTTTCACGATGCCGAGATGCCTACTAATGGCTACAAATTTTGTCAAATTTGTAATTTGGACAACGCAAAAGGCCCGGGCATCTATCAAATGTATATCCAAAAAAAGGGCGAGATTATTGTTTGCACAGACAACCGATCCGATCGAGACATTCTAACGTCAAACCGATTATTCTTTTCAGACCTTTTAGCTCTTGCCTTTCAAAACGCTGTGTCTACCTCAGGGAATAGCAGCAAGAACCTCATGGCAATATGGCGAATTTGGGTCGAGAATCCTGAAACCAGAGCAATAATCGGCCACATCTGCCCAATTGAGGGTACGACAAGAGATGTTGACACAAATGACGATGACTTTTTTGCTCTTCTTGGCACTGCGAACGGGAAAACTATACCAAGAATGCTCGCTGCATACCCGCAATTTTTCGGTCGCCGAGTTGTTACGAAGGCCAGGATTATAAACCATCGCGGCCGCCAGTTTCCGTCAATTTGCTGGTTTTTAGAAGAGGCTCCAATAAAGGAACCAACTAAGCGGCAACAACGCAAGCATAGACGGGAGGTCTCTAAGGCATCGAGGAAGTCAAAGCAAGAAAGCGATACAATATAACCTAGGCATGTTTAAAGGTCCTGCTAGTTAAGGTCACAGAGCTAGTTTCTTTTAATCTAGAGAAGAAAATATTTTGTTAACCACCTCTATCCTCAAGTTTCAGTTCCTTATTTTAAATCTCTTTTGTTTTCCTTCAAACACAATTTGGACCGGTTAGACAAGAATTCCATTACTTCAAAGGAGCTCCGTTCCCGTCGACTGCACATTCTGTCAAACTTCAGGGCCAAGTCAGACCATCCTGGAAACTTGTTTACATCCACAAACTTGGATGTTGGCCCGTGCAAGTGCTCTTCTCCTGGTGGAATGCCACACTCATCTAATAACTCTGGCCACGTTAGCCATGATTTTAGGGGATCAGGCTGTATCCCAAAAACCGCCACCTCGCGAGCTTCTAAGTCCATAACAAAGTCTATCGCTGTTTCAAGCGTGACCTTTACGCCGCCTGTGCCAACGCCGTGCAGATGGCTTATTATCTTTTCAGATATGACGTCAAACGTGATAGGCGCACTCAAATTATCCTCCAAGCCTGTCCTGACCAAATAAACTGGAAGTCTTCCAATGGAGCTTGAATCCTCTTTGCGGTAAAATGCGACCGATACCACGATCATTATGGCTTGGAAAAGTGGTTGTAAAACGTAAAACTCATGGTATTTTAATACATCGTTGAATGGACGAACACCCGACGCAAGTTGTTGTTTGTACTGCGTTTGTAGCGCAGTTACTGTCTCGCAAATCGATTGATTCAAGCAAAGTAGGCTCTTCAAGGTCGAAGTGGATGGGGCTGTCTTTTCTTCATCTAGGCCAACCGGATTTATAAACTTGCATAAAAATCGATCCCATCCGAGCTCGCTTCTGTATGGCTTGAACCAACGGCGATACATGTAATTCTGGATAACCAGTCGTAAATGATTGTCAAACGGACCAGGTAAGCAGTATATTGGTGCTGTTTTGTTGCAGATACCGGCCAACTGATAATGATCCATCGTCAGGCTGCCGTCCTGTTGAAGTTTTGGTTCATAGATTCGGGGGTCAGCTTGATGGTAGACGCGCAGGCGGTGGTATTCTTCGTCTCTCGCTCTATAATCTTGCCGTGCAAGCTCTATTGAGCTTGCCGTCTGCCGAGACTGGGGTGAACTCATGATGAATGAAGTGATGATGGAGGAAGCAGTGCAGTTTGATAGGTGGTGTTGTCCAAGGAGAGCGTAAATCCAAAAAAGGGTGTCGTCAACAGGTGGGGGGCAGTCGAATTTATACTGAGCGAGAGGAGCAGTTTTACGTGTGAAAAAAATTTAAGGTTGACTAGAGCATTGCAAATCAGTGCTATTTGCGGGGCCAAAGTGGCGGGTTGCCTACGATAGACAATCGTGGCCTACAGAGAGGGATGCACGTGACCGGTTGTAGGCGTGATTATTCCACCAGCCAGAAAAATACTCGATCTAATCTAAGGGTCTGATGCTTGTACTCAGGAATCGAATTTAAGTGATCAACGAAGTCTCTGATTGGAGATGTGCTAGCTCCTTGACAATTCTGCAAACGCAAAAAAATCGGGAGGCGTTTTGTGGTGGGGTGGGTCAGGTGGGCACACAGCAAATCTCGGCTCTAATAAAGTTGATCTCGTATCTAGGGTGAAGCCTTATAACCTAAATTAGGTAGGCAGTGAAAAATTACTATATATACTAAGTATATACTAAAGACTATAGTATATTAGTACGAATTTAGTTAGAATTAGTTAAATTATTAGTTAAATTATTAGTTAAATTATTAGTTAAATTATTAGTTAAATCATTAGTTAAATCATTCATTTATTCATTTATTCATTTATTTATTTATTCATTTATTTATTTATTCATTTATTTATTTATTTATTTATTTATTTATTCATTTATTCATTTATTCATTTATTCATTTATTCATTTATTCATTTATTTATTTATTCATTTATTCATTTATTTATTTATTCATTTATTCATTTATTCATTTATTCATTTATTCATTTATTCATTTATTCATTTATTCATTTATTCATTTATTCATTTATTCATTTATTCATTTATTCATTTGTTCATTTGTTAATTTGTTCATTTATTCATTTATTAATTTGTTAATTTATTAAGTTAGTTAGTTAGTTAGTTAGTTAGTTAGTTATAGGGGCTATAGGTAGTATATGCCCTATAATTTAGTGCTATAATCCTGTATATATAGGGCATATACTATGCCTATGCCTAGCATATGCTATTCTACTACTTAAAAGGCCCTACCCTAGATACGAGATTAACTTTGTTAGAGCTGAGATTTGCTATGTGCCTCACCTAGAAATATAGGCCTTCGCATCGTCCCGTGCGAACCTTGTAATAGCTCGGCTTGCTCGGTACTTAGCTAGATTAGTCATAGACGGGGTTACAGTAAATCTTAGCTCTAACAAAGTTAATCTCGTATCTAGGGTAGGGCCTTTTAAGTGGCAGAATAGCATATGCTAGGCATAGGCATAGTATATACCCTATATATACAGGATTATAGCACTAAATTATAGGGTATATACTACCTATAGCCCCTATAACTAACTAACTAACTAACTAACTAACTTAATAAATAAATAAATTAACAAATTAATAAATTAATAAATTAACGAATTAACGAATTAATAAATTAACAAATTAACAAATTAATAAATTAATAAATTAATAAATTAACGAATTAATAAATTAACAATTTAACTACTAATTTAACTAATTCTAACTAAATTTATACTAATATACTATAGTCTTTAGTATATACTTAGTATATATAGTAATTTTTCACTGCCTACCTAATTTAGGTTATAAGGCTCCACCCTAGATACGAGATCAACTTTATTAGAGCCGAGATTTGCTGTGTGCCCCAAATGTGGCTGCAGATGCGTCCATGATCGATCGACTGAGTCGCCAATGATGGCCAAATTGAAACTTGTAAATACCCCACCAGTCTTCATTCCCCTCAGGACTTGTCTCCGCCCTTCCCGCTAGCAAAACTAGCCGAGAAGTGGATTAGCAGGCCTATATCCCGTTGGAAAGCAACCATGAGCAACAACGCATCTCTTACCGAGGCTGAGAAAGATGCCTGCATTTGCCTCTCGACTCTTTTCCTCGATTGCGAAATGACGCCAGCCAAGATGGGCATTGGACGGATCATTTTACTCGGATATCTTCAATTTTCTAACATGGTCAACACAGGTCTTGACTACTATCGTCTGGATTCTTGTTAACGGTCGCGCATTCCCTGCTAACGCAAGGAATACTGGAGATATGGTAACGTTGCGTGATCATGTGAAAAGGAATCTGCCCTAGATGATGGACATGTGAAGCATTCGTGGAGAAATTTGCAGTGCCTGGTGACCATGGGCGAATTGTTTTCTTTGTACTCGTCCCTCATTCATAGTATAGTATCTTCTTCTTCGTTCATTACGCCCGGCAAGGACACCCAAAAGGGCTGCTATACACATGTAGAATCTACTTTTCTCAAGTTTGGTCAGCCCATGTGATCTTGTGCCATCTTTAGCGCCGTTGACAACGCCTGCTTTTTTGGCGTGTTGGATCAAAGCCACCCAGAGAATGACATGGATTTCCATGGGGCTGCCAGTCAGGCTCTTGCATTGCTGCCCTTTCTATACAAGGATAGACTGATACATTCTCAGAAGTCTCCGTCGATTGTAATCGTGAGTATGTTGCTTGATCTGTTGCAATATTCGCGTTTTCTCGTCATATTCAAGACACAAGGCGCCAGTTCTCTGCCAATGTGGTTGTAGGGCTGTCTCTGCCATCTCCTAGTCTGGAGAGCAACGTGTCATCATGGCAAAAACAGGCTTCAACGGCCGAGTTGATTGGGTAGCTTGTCTGGTGGCTCTTTGATGTCTTTATTATTGTTCAAATCAATGGTCGCCATCTCTTTGAAAACATTATCAGGGAATAAAGATGTGGGAACGTCATCGTCCGAGTTGTTAACACAGTTCATCGCGCACCGGTATTTTCTCTAATAGCCCACTTATATCAGGATTGTCTTCAATCTCGACATGAAATCCTACAGAGGGTGTAGTAGATCCGACACCAAAACACATTAATTTCAGCTTTTCATCAACCAGCAGATCAGGTAGCAGGTTGATGAAGGACTGGTGGGTCGTGAACATATTACTGGCCGTCCCCCGCGTTTCCGGGGCTTTTTCCGGATCGATATGGACGTGCGCGATGTTGCAAAGCCTGTTCTTCAGCTTCAAAGCAAGAGGTACCATCTTCGGAAGAATCTGTGTCGTCTTCGGAGGAAATTTGAACTATTTTCGGGGTGTCTCAGAGCCACGGGTTCAATGGATTGGCACCGTATGATTTAGTTGCAATGCCAAGCCGTCTTTTTCGACCCCTGGGATAGAGAGTTGTCTCATGAAAAGCGGATTGCTGCCAGACAATTTGCTTAGCGCAGTTTGACCATTTTGTTCCCGCTCGGGGTTGAAGAGATTTTTGGAGGGAAAAGTTGTGCGGCTTGGTCGTCACCTGGCATTGTGATAGATTCACAAATCTCAAAGGCAAAACAAATGCTGGAAGAGGCCCATGAGCAAGGTGAACGGTCAAGATGCTGTGTTGTCGTCTGGGTGGAGATTGAACTCTGTCGGCAGCTCCGCAATCGCACAGCGCGCACCAATGAGCAATCGGACAAACAAAATTTCAAATTCTCGCAGTCCGTACTTTGCACAACGCAGGATTCAGCTGTTCGAGACAACTTCGCATTCCCAGCAAACATACGAGTGACTTGTGCCCGATATCATGGCCGATCAAACCAGAGATGCGCGGGCTCAGATCCAGGAGCTGCAGGGGAAGAGCCCCTACGACACCTACCAGACTTCCTTAACTAGCCGATACTGTAGCCACGAGATGACCAAGCTCTTCAGCCAGCGATCAAGGCACTCGATTTGGCGCAACCTTTGGCTCGGACTTGCTGAGGCTGAGGCAAGCCTAGGCATTAATATAATTACGCCGCAGGCTTTAGAGGAGATGAGGGCTCATCTTACTCTAACGGATAATGATTTCGAGATAGCGCGCATTGAGGAAAAGAAAAGGCGCCATGCAAGTCCATCTATTTGGGAACCCAAACAGACCCCATTTGCTAATACTTCATACTACAGGATGTCATGGCCGTACGTCTCCGTTCCTCGCGAGAACCGATTCATTCTTCATCATGACTAACGCTGAACACAGCATGTCCACGCCTTTGGTGCTGTTGCGCCTGCCGCCGCTGGCATTATTCACTATGGTGCTACATCATGCTAGTAAGTCCCACTCACTCCGAACCTACTTTGAGTATCAAACCTTGAGACTGATGCGTTGAAAAGCGTAACCGACAATGCGGAACTGATCATCATGCGTGATGCTCTTGATATCCTGATCAAGAAGCTGGCCAAGGTTGGTGATGTTGAGGCTTGATCTCACTGTGCTCCCACATTAGCCAAACCCGACTGGAGACTGACAATATTGCTCGTGCAGGTTATACACAACATGAAAAATTTCTCCTACCAGTGGAAAGGTAAGCATTCTGATGTTTTCTTGCTCAATTTCTTTCCTTCTCCAGACAACAAGCTTGACAGAATCTTGCTAACTCAGCCGACATGTAGCTGAGCCAGCACTGGCCTACACCCACCTCCAAAGTGCTCAGTAAGTCTTTCATTTTCATTGAGACTCCAGAAACTTCCATTGTTGTCCAGTGGTTACTCTTGGTTCCAGGATTTGTAGCAAGGGCTCTATACGCTAATCTCGTTCTAGGCCAATCACCGTTGGACGTCGCTGTAAGTCTGCCAAGCTCCAGGTTGTCTATTGACAGACAGTCGTCTAACAAAAGCAGCGGCCCATTGGCTCCAGGACCTCATGTTTGATCTTGAGGCTCTCGAGACCGTTCGCTGGGGCCTCAAATTCCGTGGTGCACAAGGTGCGTTATAATGTCCCTCTCAGTTGCCTGGCAATGGTTTGATATTCCCTGATTTACCTGTAGTCTAACTGCAAACAGGTACCACTGGAACACAGGCTTCCTTCTTGGAGATGTAGGGGGCCCTCTACTCGGAAAGCGACAAGATAAGAAAGGACGGACGCGTTAGCTAACACATGAGTATGCAGTTTCCAAGGAGATGATGCCAAGTGCGACAAACTCAATGAGCTCCTATGCCAGAAGTTTGGCTTCCCCTCGTGCTACGTTAGTCACAACTCCCGGGCTCTCGCGCTTGATCCCTTTGACATCTCAGACGCAATTGGCTGATTCACTGACTATTTGGTTTACAGGACATCTCCACTCAGACTTAGTAAGTCCCGTCTTGTTGAACAACTTTCTATCGTCTACTTCTAACGAAAAACCCCCATAGTTCACGAAAAGTTGACCTCATCATCGCAAATGCCGTCGCCGGAATAGGCAGTAGCGCCCACAAAATCTGCTCGGATTTGCGACATACGGCTCATTGGAAGGAAATAGAAGAACCGTTTGAGACCACGCAGGTGGGATCCAGCGCTATGGCGTTCAAAAGAAATCCCGTAATGTCTCACTTTTCGACCTTTCCTCTTGTTGACCATTTGTTAGTTGAGTCTGCTAACTTTTGTTGAAGATGCGGAGCGAAAGAATCTGCTCGTTGGCGAGGGCTCTCATTAGCAAACCGCAAAATTTCGCGAACACCTTGGCCACGCAATGGATGGAACGGTAGGGAAAATGGCCGTAAAAACAAAAACAAAATTCGGCATTGCTAACGCGGGAAAAGCACATTGGATGATTCTGCCATTCGACGTTAGTAATTTCCTAGCCTCCGCAACGTCGTGAGATTTGGTGGTGTTGTCCCCCACCTCACTTTGCACATGACTGACACGAAGAGGAAATCAACAGGCATGGACATACCGGAAATGTTCCTCCTTGCCGACGCCATCTTGATAGGTCTGGACAACGTCACAGATGGTCTGGTTGTATACCCCGCGATAATCCGCAGTCGGTTCCTGGAGGAGCTTCCATTCATGTGCACCGAGAACGTAAGTCCAGTCCCACCTAAGATGGAGGGCTACCGGCGAGAATGGACATGATATCTCGTTTGCCCCAAGATATATCAAGCAAAAAAAAAATTTATTGACAATTTGTAGATTATCATGAAGATCGTGGCCAAGGGCGGTTCGAGACAAGAGGCCCATGAAGAGATTCGCGTCCTCTCGCACCAAGCTGCAAGCACCGTCAAGAACGAGGTTGGCTTTCCCTAAACCTTCCTTCCACATTTAGCTTGCAAGATTTGGGATTAACTAGCGTTGTGACTTTAGGGCAAACCCAATGACCTCTTCGAGCGCATCCGCAAGACGGAGTACTTCAGACCTGTCTGGGATGACCTTGACTCCATGCTTAAGCCTGAGCTGTACATTGGCCGTAGTATCCAAATTGTCGAGAGGTACTGCGGACCTAACGGTCCCGTGGAGAAGGCGCTCGCCCCTTACCAAGACCATATCCGCCAGTCTACTACCGCTGAGCTCAACGTCTAGAGCGGGGATGGATGATGTGGTTGGCGCAAAATGGGATTTCGGGTAAGAAGGAAGAAGAAGAAAGATCAGAACATCACGGTTTAGGGGGTTTTGCTTTTGACAATGGGTAAGCAAGAAAAAGAGCACGATGCCATGTCTCGCATAGACAAGAGAGGTTTTGGACATTCCACGTCAAGTTTCTGCATCTGAATTGTGAATCTGGCGCTACAATGGCAGTGACGATGAAAACTTCAGACAACCAAGACCATGTGTTTCCCGCAGCCCATCGAATCCGACCCGCCCGTTCATCTTGTTGCACGACTCATCAAAGGCGAAACCATGTGAGCGCCCAGAGCAGTGGCCCTCGCACTGTTGGAAACAAGACGCTTTTCCATAGCCAAAGTGAATAGATGAAGAGCTGGTGCCGCGCCCGAACAAGTCGCCACACCGGGAACATCCCATGTCATGAACACGGACGTCGGCCAGCATGCCGTGGGGACATGCAGCTGGACTCTGCCGCGCCGTGTTGATGATTCCGAGATGGACAGGTGAATCGCGGAACCGAACGACTTTGCGACCGTGACTTTCCAATCGATTCCGCCGTTCTACTGCCTTGCGTCAATCATGCCCGCCCTGCTCAGAGAAAGGACGTCCCATCTATACACATCCAAATCTGCCAGTACCAAGTGCTCACCTAAATGCATGTAGCAAATACTTTCCTTCTTCAAGACCGCTGCGACTACCCAGCGACGCCACGTAAACATGTGCTTTTTTTCTCCCAAACGAATAAAACATACACTTCACTTCCTGTCAATAGCCGAACAATGGAATCGCTTCACGAATCACGTTTCAATCGTAAGATTCCCCGGTTCACGCGCGAGGCGCCGGCATCCTCGGGCACGGCTCCGCGGAGGCAGTAAGGGACGTCAAATCAAAGAGAATGGCCGTCAAGCTGACCTCGACGCGTGGTTCCGAAGGAAACAAGGACTACTTCGAGGGAGATCTGCTCGAGAGCAAGCCTGCCTTCTCCCCGTCCCATTCTCGTCGGTGGGGCTTTGAGCCCTCGGAGGATCCCACGCCACAAGCAACGTCTTTTTGTGTATCAAGAGGACTGAAGAGAGGTGGTCGGGGAATTGGGACAGAGAGCCAGCCAGACTTTGGTCTTCAGCTCCGACGGGGGGTTTTTTTATTCTCTTCTACTTTTGGGGGGGGGGGGAAAAAGAGAATTGGGGCACTGACTGCCTGAGGTTGTCGACGCGATACATTGGAACCAAGTAAATGGATGGAGGAATATGAACCTACTTCGCAAGCCTATCAAACAGCGTGGTTTCGGCATTTTCCCCAGTTCTGTTGGCCAAGGGTAATGATTAGCCAAGTACGAAACGACTCTTGCCTCCCATCAATGCGAGATGTCCGTCGGTCGGCTCGTCAGCAAGTCTAGTCTATGAATACCATAATCACCCAAACACCACCGTCTTGGACCCGTTCAGGAAGACTCTCCGATCAGCATACCAGCGAACGGCCGTCGCAAGCACCTGGCTCTCGACGTTTGAGCCCTCCTCGACCAACTCCTTGGCATCCATGCTGTGGTCGACCCTCGCAACCCTCTGCTCGATGATGGGGCCCTCGTCCAGATCAGCCGTGACAAAGTGCGCCGTCGCGCCGATGATCTTGACGCCCCGCTCGTAGGCCTGGTGGTAGGGCTTCGCGCCCTTGAAAGAGGGCAGGAAGCTGTGGTGGATGTTGATGATGCGGCCGGACATGGCCTGGCAGAGAGTCGGGGACAGGACCTGCATGTATCGGGCGAGAACGACGAGCTCGATACCGTGCTGCTTGACGAGCTCGAGGATCCGCGACTCCTGCTGCGCCTTGGTGTCGTTTGTGACGGGGAGGTGATGGAACTCGATGCCGTACGATTCGGCGAGGGGTTTGCAGTCGGCGTGGTTGGAGACGATGACGGGGACCTGGGACACAAAGAGAAAATTTTATTTTTTTGTTTCAATTCTTCGTCAGGCACTTCTGTTCTTCTTCAACGCACGTCATCAGCGGGCTGCGCTCTGCTCTTCTTACCACCATCTTCAGCTGGCCAGTCTTCATGCGGAACAGCAAATCATTGAGGCAGTGGCCAATCTTGGACACCATGATCAAGACCTTCATCTTTTGTGCCACGGGTCGAAAGTCGTACGTCGTGCCGTACTCGGCCGCCAACCTCTCGAATGGGCCTTGCAGATGCTCTGTTGACGAGGAACCGGACTTGGGCCCGAAATGCACGCGCATGAAGAAGCTCTTGGACGCGGGGTCGCTGAACTGTTGCAGGTCAAGGACATTGTGGCCGTGGGAGGCAAAGATGGCGGTCACGGCGTGGATGATGCCCGGCTTGTCGGGGCAGGACAGCGTCAAGATGTAGTCGTTTTCGCTGGGCATCGTGGCGGCTTCCACGTGTGCGACGGGGTGATGGAGAAAATGCGACTTGGCGGGACACTCATCGTCGTCGAGAGAAGAAAAGCCAGCGAGTGTGACTCCGAGAACTGCCCCGCTGCGGGGTTTCAACCTCTCGTCCTCTCGTGGGTAGTTGATCACTGATGAACCTGCCTGGGAAGGTCTTTATTCACCGTGCCCGTCAGTATTTTATCGGCTGTCGGCTATCGGCTATCGAACATCGATTCAACGGACCATGAGCCCAATCAATCGTGCCATACAACGCAATGAGGTATCAAGAATCTGCTGAGCCATAACAGCCATGCTGCCGCATTACGATCACGTTCCTCATCATCACACGTCCGCCCCCGAAAAGCACTAGTCCTCCCATGAAATCATGTTCGATTAGACCATTTCGTCGCCATGTCGACCGCCACCAACAGCTCGGCGCGGAATCGAGCCATGATGCGCATTGGAACCATATCCATCTGCGCCATGGCCACTCGCAACGTGCCCATCCAGCCCATGTCCATTCATTATCCCATGCGCAGCAGCATGGTGACCCTTCTCGACGACTTGCGAACCACCCCAGCCGGCCTTTCTTGTGAAGACGGCATCGATCCCATCGCCGCCGCCGCCATAAGCGAACGCAGACCCGCGGTTCAATGGAATATGGTTGTACCTCCAGTCAAACACAGCAGCATACGTCATCCTGTAAGCGGAAAAGGCCATGACTGTGCCAATGACGGCTCCCGCAAACACATCATACCAGTTGTGATACTCGTCAATCGTCAGCGCACCTCCGATGAGCATTGCTCCCAGGATGGGCGCATAGATCAGGACCAGCTTCCACATGGCGGGATGGTAGTTGGAGAAGACCTTGAGTTTCGCATTCAGGTACAGGTACAGGTACACGAAGCCGGCAAAGGCAGCAGTCGTGTGTCCGCTGGGGAATGACTCGAGACTGTCGTTGATCTCCTTCTCGTCGCCGGTGCAAATGTCGGGCGTGAAGTACAGCTGGTGGAAGCCCTTGGCGTTGAGGCCAGCCCTGGCTCGCGCCCGGGTGACGTCTGGCTTGCAGACGACCAAGAAATGAGGGCGAAGACCGCCAATGAGCCATTTCAGAAAGACTTGGAAGACTGCCGCCGTGATGAGGGAGTACAGCAGCCCGATGACGCCGTTGTTGACGTCCCAGAAGGATCGGACGCGGATCTGCATCAGGAGAATCGCTGCAATGGGCACCATGGCTGCGAGAAACGCGGCCAGCCAGATGGGAATGATCTCATCGCGGAGAGGATACGCGAACTCGGGATAGACGATTTCGCCGTCGGAGAAGGTGATGGCGAAAGAGCGTGAAGGCGCCGGTTTTGCCATGTAGACCTAGAGGGCTGTTAGTTTAGTAGAGGAAGAACTCTGCCAGCCCATTGCGCGTGTGATGAGGGGAAGAAGAAGGAAGAGAAAACAACCTACACCCAGACCAACCGCGCCCATGATAGCCATGGTCACGATATCCAAAATGGTGTGCTTGAACCACTGCCCAAACGTCGGCCGCGAATGCATCGTATGCGGCTCATGGTGGTGACGAGACGGCCGCGTTCTGGCAGTCGTATGGCCCTCAGGCGACTCGGGTTTCCGCGAAAAGAAGCCCATGTTTTCGGCGTCTCAAGTCAAAAAGTACTTAATGAATAATAGCCCTCGAAGCAACTTTGTTGCGATGCAACAGGAACCAGACTGGGGGAAAGCTCGACTGGACCAGTACTTATAAACAGGCGCCCGGGCCCTCAAGCGCACGGCCAAGGTTCCCCAAAGCAGCTTGAGGAGCTTTGACGTCAGCGTGATTCAAACAGGCTTACTAGTTACTACCCGACGTATGTATGTACATACATATAACCCCGACTTCCCCTGTCTAATTCCCCGGTTCCAACACGGGCACATAAAGGAACCCTGGGTTTCCAATCGCAGCGGTCGGCAGACGGGTTATGGTGCGACATAAAAAAAAAGCAACATTGGGCTTTGCATCGTGAGCTGTCAACGTCATTTGCGCTGTAATCTTGGCAGGGCCATCGTACGAGAGACGGGAGACGGGCGGGCTGTGCCAATCAGCGGGTAGATGCCGGGGTCGAGTTGAGGACGTTAGGCCGCCGGTCGGATAGAAAGCTCCGGTTCGCCAATCGACGCAGACAAGCTCCACTTGGTTCACGGCACGCCCCCGCTTGAACCTCCGACACGACCAATGGCAGGCCTGCATCATGGCACTCTCCCCTCCAGACAAGACTCCAGCTTCGTCTCCCACTCGGGCTCTAACCTCTCTACCCTGTGTGAAGCTCCGAGGTCAACCAGCTACAGGATGGCTTCGATAAACGACCTCGCCACGGCAGCAATCGCATCCTCCACCCCTGCAGAAAGCCAAGTCGGTGTCGGCAATGGCACGAGGGGCGCCTTCATCGTGCTCGAGGGATTGGATCGCAGTGGCAAGACAACGCAGGTAAAGTTGTTGGAGCAACGCTTCGTCGAGGAGGGAAGGAGTGTGAAGACGATGAGATTTCCCAGTACGTCGTCTTTTTTCTTGTTCATTTTTTTCTTTTCTTCCTATAGATATCTGCACGAGCTTGCCTTTTTCCTTGCCGAATAGCAACCACTGACGAGTTGCAGATAGGACAACGCCCATCGGGCACATGATTGATGCGTACCTAAATAGTCATGTGCAGATGGAAGACCATGTGATCCATCTGTTATTTAGTGCAAATAGGTGGGAAGCCGTGTGAGTGAATTGTTTCGGCGCCCCTTTTCTCCTTCTCCTTCTCCCTCTCGTTTACCCAGTCTGGTGTCTCACGCGCTGATAACTTGACTGCGATTTTCACCCATGTAGCGAGCAAATAAAATCGCTTCTCGCATCAGGGACAACCATCATATGCGATCGTTTCTACCACTCTGGTATCGTCTACTCGGCGGCCAAGATGAATCCTTCTCTGTCTTTGTCGTGGGCCCGCGCCCCCGAGAGGGGCCTACCTCGCCCGGACATGGTCTTGTTTCTTGACCTGGATGAGGAAACGGCCAAGGCGAGGGGCGGATGGGGCGGCGAAGTGTATGAGAAGGCTGAGATGCAGAAGAGGGTTAGGGAGCTGTTCTGGGGCCTGAGCATGGGGGGGAAGGATACCCAGGGACAGGAGATGCTGGCGGATCTGGGGGGCTTGGATGGTGCGCAGTGGAGGCAGGAGGAGGAGGATCTGGTGGTGGTTGATGCGGGTGGTAGTGCGGAGGAGGTGGCAGAGAGGGTTTGGGGGAAGGTGAAGGGGAGGGTCGACTTGGTTGCGAGGGGGGAGATTGGGAGAACGGTGAGGATAGTTCGGTGAGGATAGTTCGGTGATGAGAGTGTGAGACGGGGGGCGACATCTTGTTGATTCTTTGGTTGGCTGTGTTGTTTTAAGGGACGTCAACTCCAGCCTGGAACGAGAGACTGCCTGCTCGTCACTCACGTCTGTACATCTCGTCCGAAATCCAGATCGTACGGCCGCTCAAGGTCACATACAAGCAAAGCCCTGCTCACAAACTGTACCAGTCATATCACAGCACAGAGATAAGAACGGGTAAGGTCGAACGGTGGGAATTATCAAAAGGAAAGAGGAACAAAAAACCATATACATAGGCATCGAATGAGAATTACAAGTGCCATGAACACCGTGCCAGGGTCGCCGCCCATTACTGTTGCCAACACCATCAAACACCTTTTCCCAAGATATATAATCCAATGTCAAAGCCCATACCAAGCGATAAACATAACTTGCTGCATCTGCTCATACAAAACGTAAGACTCATCCAAGCACAACGGAGAAACGGGTATTAAAACAGCGTATTATGATTCAGCTGCTGCCAAACCCGTGTCGTCTTTCGCGCTACCACTCTCCCATAAGTCGAAGCTCTCGCCAGTCCCTTCCATAGGCTGCAGCGCAGCGGCACGAGACGGGGTTTCCGACTTGGCCATCAATTGATCAATAACTTTGAGGGTCTCGACATTCTTCAACTGAGGCGTGGACTGATCGTCATCAGCTACAGGGGCTTTCTCGACAACGGCAAAGGGCTTGGCCACCGACTCGATCAACGGTTCCGCGGGCTGCTCGTCATCGTCACCCGGGACAATGATTACCGAGGTCTCATCACAGCCGGCAGCGAAAAAGTCAGCCGTGTTCATCTCACCCAAGGCAATGCGCTCCTTGTCAACAGCCATGGCATCGGGGGCGGCAGCTCTGGCGGACCGCCGGGCTGGCGTCTGCGAAACGTCGTCAGAAGGTGGAACATTCTCCTTGTCACGACCCTCTGCATTCTCCCGGCGAGCCTTTTGCTCGCTCTCCTCGTCGGATGAGATGTCCAGAACACACGTGCTATGTTGCAAAAGGTTGGTCATTTCCTGCTCAGGGGTATCCTCGTGGATGTCAAAGAACCAGCTCGCCCTCATGTCAGGCTCGGCCAAAAATGAAGAGATGCTGCTACCCTTGGACAGGGCGTTTGAGCGGGGACGAGAGCCGTAGCTGGGGATGGTGCCCTTGAGCGCGGCATCCAGAGAAAACGGAGCAGCGGAATCGAGAGCAAATGATGGAGGGTCCACGCGAGTGTAGGGGCCAGCGGTCCGGCGACGGTTCGACAGGATACCAGATCGCTTGCCGCGGGTAGGTGAGCGCCCGGCAGGAGCAGACATGGGCGAGGACTTGGTGACGTTGGTGCTGAGCTTGTTGATTGGAGACTTGGGGTGCAAGGTTCGTCTAGGGGCAGTAGAAGCTTTGATGGGGCTGACCAATGCGCGAACATTGGCACTGGGAGTAACGGTGGCTTTGGTCAGGACGAACGACGAAGGCTTCTTCAACATGTCCATGGTTGGGGTTCCAGAAGCAGCACCCTTTGGGCGCTTAGCAGAAAGGGAGGGGTCGACATTTTCAAAGTCATCCATGTCCAGCAGCTCTGCCTTGCGCTTGGTGTTGGACTGGGGAGTAAAAGCTGTTGATCAAGTCAGTCAAGGCCTTCTGCAATTTAGTCGAGCAATTGACATGGCGTCGCCAACATACCATTCTGCCTGTTCTTCAAGCTCATCAAGCTATGTAGGCGAGATCCGTCAAGAGGCGCAAAGGGCTGGCGAGAGACAGAAGCCATTGTTGGTCAGCGAGAAAGTGATACGAGCCAGCGATGCAGTGGATTCGGCTGATGCGACTATGAGGAGTTTGCAGAGGAGCAAAACAAAAATTGATGACGGGAGCAGCGTGGTGTATTTCCTCCACGGCTGATGTTCTGGGTGAAGCCGGCGGGGGTGCACAGTCGGCAGGTTGTTGTGCCGATGTGCGATCGCTTGAAGCGTAGGGATAAATTCGCAACCCTGTGTTCCTTCTCTTCCTAGCAGCTGTCGTCGTATTGTTGGCCGGCAATAATACTCCCAAAAGTGTTGATAACCGTTCTGATGTCTGTTGATTGTTTGTTATTCCAGTGTTGGAAGCGGAGGGGAATCAATCAACTGTGCTGGGAAAACGATGTGAAAATGTAATAGGGGAGGGAAAACAAGTCGAATGGGCCAACGCGGGACGAGAGGTTAATTAAGAGAGAATGGGGCCTGCAGAAGCGCCCGGGCTAGAGGAAACCGCAGTCGAACAAGGCAGGAAGGAGTGTTCCAGCGTTTGCAAGTTGGGTCTGAATGAATGGCCTGGCCTGGGGGGCGTGATGGAGGGCCGCCAGGGAAGGGGAAGGGCGTTTGCACTGTGGACGATCGATCAATCAATGAATCAGCCCTGGGATATCGAAGCCGGATCGAAGGGTGTGGGATTGGTCAAGCTATGACAAGCTATCGTTCTTAGGGTTGTGAATCTGCGGGCTCTGGTCTGAAGATGAATGCGAGAGACTGACAGAACCTGACACAGACTACCGCAGGAGTGTAGAGATGACAGAGCAGATCAGATCAAAAAAAAGTATGGAATAAAAATGAGGGGGGAATACGGCATGAATAAGGCGTCGGGGGCATGGAGATTATTAGATTAACGACCTGCCAGGCCAGACGCGTTTTCCCCAATCCAATACGTGGGCCCGGCGGCGTTGAGGAGGCCAGCGGGCGGCCGGCAGTGACAGGGATGAGGGATGAGGGGAGATGAGTGGATGGACTCTGGCGCCGCTGGCAGATTCACAGTTCAACATCCAATCGAGAGCCACTCATCTCGGCAGGCAAAGGCATCTTTGGCGACTTGTTTGAGCTTGCTGGTTGGAAATCTGCATGTCTCAAGCTCAATGCCGTGGCCTAGTCAAGTTCACGGACAAACGTCAGTTCAGCAGAGCAAGTGAGAGCGGCAATACCGAAAAGGTTGCTACACGACTGACTCCCCCCGCCGTCTCCTACCAGGCAGGTCGGTCTGCGAGCGATTCAATGTTCCAACTGCGCATCAATGTTCATTGCACGACCAAACCACGACTCTCCACAACTCCACAGACGCACTAGCGACTAGTTGGGTGCATCACAGCAATGCCTCGCACCTCCTGGCCACTCCCAGTTGCCAATGAACACGTCGAGATGCCCCAGGGCCCGATGCCCTCCCCGCTTTTCACCTCGCATCAGTCCACACAGCTGGCGAAAATGTCTTGCCCCTGCATGAAGCCGCTGTCCAACAGAGCCGCCTGATTGGTGCAACGGCCCTCCCTTTCCTCCCCTCGGCCGCTGACATGAACTTATCGTCAGATCGTCAGACCCGAAGTCAACTGGCACCCATCAGACATCAGCGACCGGAAGGCCAGCAGGCTTGCTCCGTACAGACCTTCCTTCCTGGATCCTGATCCTCACAGATCACTAGCCGACCGTAACTCGGCCTGCTGAGTCTGCGACCCGGGTCGCATTACGGCAAGCTCGCATTATTCCGCCTCCTCCAAAAGCTATTAAAAGCCGTCCACGTCCACGTCCGCGACCCCGTCCACGTCCCCTTCGCGCCTCTCTCGCGCGTCCTTCGTGCCACCAACAACTAAGTTGAAAGTACATGACGTACATGACTGAAGCGAGCCGAAATCCTCTTTCCGCCAAGCAAGTAACAGCAGCACAGCGCTTCCTCGGACGTCCACCCCGATTGCGCCCATGGAACCGCCCATCATGACCTCCTTTTCTTTCATTAGGCCAGAAGAGCACTTAGTAGGTCTGCACCATTTGCCCGAGTGCTCGCAACCCAATCACTCAGTCACGGCCCTGTCCTGTCTCAAGCTCCGTCGTTCAATCATCAATTCTCGCCGTCCTGGCCCCTCGGCGCCTCCTGTCTCACCACGGCGTGCATCTGCGTCAAACTGACTAGAAACGGCGACGAACTCTACCACCTTGCGGCCTGCGACCGCGGCGTGTACGCTGAAATGTGTCGGACCACATGACTCCCGCTGCAGAAGCATTGCATCATCGACAACCGTGCCGGCTGACTCCATGACTTGACGCCCCTGTATGCCCGGCCCCAGCTTCAAGCTGGCGAAGAACAAGTATTGCACAACACGACCGCCACGAACTAGTTCCTTTGCAAGGAGAAGGTCTATCCCAACCCAACAGATTGAACACAATAGTGTGCAAGACCTAGTGACAGCGACACTTGTAGCTGCGCAGAATCCAATATTTCAATCCCTCCAAGCGTCCCTCCAAACATCCCGCCCGTCCCTCTCTCTCCCTCTCCCTCGCCACAACCATTAACATCCAGCCCAACAACTCCTTCTACCCATCAACCTCCCAGGCACAAATCAATCATCACTTCCATCTCGATCAACGACCCCACGCACCGAACCCACGCGTCCGGTCCACGGCCACCGCATCCCGGCCCTCATCGCGACCAACCCTCCGTCGAAGGTCGTGTCCATCCGCGGCCCTAGCGCTCCATCCCGGGACGACCAAGAAAACACCAGCTCTTTGTGCCATGATGTCTGAACCTCGTCCCCGCCCCCGCCCCCCTTCTTCACTTTCTAGCAGACTGCCGTCTGTCGGTGTCACCGCTGACTGACAAGGTTGGTGGCGGAAGAGCCATGTCGACAAGTGTCTCTTCAGCAGGAAAACCATGCAAGAGACACCCTCAGCCGTCTGGCCAGCAGGTCTCCTTACCACCCATGCTATTTAGACCATCAACCACCCATCACACGCTAGCTCGTTGGTGTCCGAGGTCTCGTTTTTTGTTCGAGGATGCAATGCGGAGCGTCGACCAAGGGAATATTTTGGGTCCTCATGCCAGCGTTCCAGTAATGTCTGACCTCGACTCAATGAAGCAGTAATTGGCTTGCCCCTCGGCTCTTAAGCTCGTGATGACACGTCAGAATCATCCTTTATCGATATCACTGGCCCAGGGACGCGAATGTAGGTGACTTCGTTCAAGTTGTACCGGGTTTTCTGAAGTTTCAATACCTCACAGCGCATCTTATCATGAGCTTGACACGGGACAACCCGTTTTTTTTTTTTACTCAGTGGCAAGCAACACATGGCCAAATACCCTCAAAGATCTGTGCGGAGAAATTCAACTAATAACCGAGCCGCGACAAGGTGCAGGAAATGTACATCGTAGAAGTGATATTTGAATAAGCGATACTATATAAAGGCTATACCAGAGCTAACGAATGCTTGCATTCACAATTCTAACCTGCCCCTCAATGCCTCCCAATGCTTGATCGTCTCACTTTTTATCGGGTTCGTGTGACCCAGCAACCTTGTTGCCTGCCATGTTAACAGCTGCATGGTCCTCCAAGTTGTGCTTGCCATCACTTGCCCTTCTCGAAGAATCCACCTTTGCATCGCGATTGAGCACATGGCCACCATTGGATCTGCTCACTGATTCTGTAGTACCATCGTCATTCAAGTGATGGGCAGGGCGGGTTGCGTGACTCTGGATTGGCTTGTGAGCAGTGATGCCGTGTCTAGTTGCTTTACTTTTACCTGAGCCGACGAGTACGTCTCTGCCTATATTGTGTCCATGATCAAGGTTGGAGAAGTGCGTTGTTTGATCCTTTGGCAAGTCATGGAATGCGACCGGACTGGCCAAGTCAGCCACAGGATCTCGGCTCAGATCATGATCCGACTCTGTCCTTGACGTCTGTGGGGGCGCGGTGGCATCCTGATGAAGCTGATGTAACGGTCCACTTCCTTGATGGCGAGTTTTTGCATCAGTTCCCAGGTTGTGCGGTGACTGCACGTTGCCAGTCACGACAAGCTCGTCGTCTTCCAAAGAATGCTTCCCCAATACCCTGGCAATGGTATTGCTTAAAGGTTTTGATGACTCCGCATCATTCGACTCTTCCCTCTTCTCAGTAGGGACCAAATACTAATGCTGATCCAAATAATGAACTTGGGGATAAGCGGCAGTGTTGGCTGGGGCGATAGCATCCCTCTGCAAGCTTTGTACACCCTGAGCAGACGAGGCTCCTTTTCTACTTGTTTGGGTCTCGGCGGACTCCGGGTTCAAGTAGCTCATTGGCTTGTGGCCTTGATATTGGCTGCCGGTGGAATGGTCAGGTTTGTGGCTTCCTTGCAGCCTAGCATGCTGCTGCTCTTGGCGCAAAATAATCTCTTGCTCATTTCTAACCATCATAAGACATGGACAGTAGCAGCCGTCTGCCAAGTCCGCGAATTCGTTTCCCTCAATGCCGTAAAATTCTCGAACGGTCGTCTGAAGCTTAGCAAATATGCACCCATAAACTAATGACTTGTTAGACGATGACACTGATGAAACGAACTGAATAATGAGATACTGACAAGGAAAGCAAACTGCCAACTGAGCACACTCAGCGTTGAAGCAGCCAGAATCAGGAACATATTCGGCATCAGAACCGGAAATTACTGCCTTGAGACGATGAGAAGTTCGGGAGTAGATCCCACATGGCCAAATTGCTGCTGCCAGACAAGACTTGATGTTGAATGCCCCGCCTCGGTCGTCATCAGTCGGCCACAGCCAACTTTGCTGCAGTTTTTCTTTTGTCTGCTTTTCCATGATTGCACAAAGGTCAAGATTATAAGACGGAGTAGAGTGGAGCTGGCCCACGCCGGGGGATTTGGTACAACAGATCGCAGGATATAATTGCCGTGCGAAAGAGGCGAGGGAACGGGCAGTTTGATAAATGTATTGGGCCCAACCAACGTACAAGAATGACGCGAAGTGCAGAGCGGAAGAATGCTGAAGTGCAAGAAGACAGATGCTGATTCGAAAATGAAATGATCCAGAGAAAAAGAGAAAGAAGACAGATGGTAACGGAGGAAGTCACAAGGAGTTGCCGTGAGCAAGAGCAGGTGGCAGACAGCTGCCCGCCTGCCTTAACATGAATTGCAGCTGTCGTCCACAGAGCACTTGAACAGTCAAGACTCCATTTTTGGAAAGCAAGATGAGCAGAGAGAGGCTGGTATGACTGCCGTGATTGCGCGTGGTTTTTGCCATTCGATTCATGTGGCCTGATATTGGCTCGAGTGATGGCCTGTCATGGGGGATCTTTCCTACCAAGACAGCGCTCAAGCGAGACAGACAAACAGCGATGTTCTCTCGAGATAAGTGTCCAATAACAACGTGAGGAAATTTGTCGCCGGACCTGAACCCGACGCATCATGGATTTCTGGAGAGACAAAAAGAGAGAAAAAAAAGAAAAGGAAAAGGAAAAAAAAAAGGGAATTTCGCCTTTCCCTTACATTCAAAGCTACACCGCGGCAAATTTAGCACAACCGTAGAACTTGCCTCGCACTGAGGATAAGTTCACCAATCGTTGCATTTCTCTTTTCCCGAGCGTGCGATCCGGGTCTCGCCAAGTTAGATGGAAGCTGGACCTGGACGTAGCGTTGTAGGCCAACGTGGCCAAGGTTTGAACAGATCCGAAGTCTCCTTGGCTTCAAACCTCGTGGCAGTGGCTGAAGACTTTTTTGTTGATAACAAATCCGACACACATGCGATCAATTGTCAGTCATTTCCGTGGACTCACAAAACTGACGTTGCACAATGTGGTAGCACGAGCAGCACTACGCATTATGATCTGCAAAATGACACCTTGCTTGAGATTTGAAACAACAAGAGGGTTGGCGCCATACTCTATGCCTACCTGGCAGTGTGGTTTAGGCAGGGAAATTCTGGATGTCGGGCAACATCAAACGCATCAAATGGTGCCGAATTCTGAGTCGTGTTCTGCGAGGCACCAGTTACTAATTTATATTAATTGCATGTTACTCCGTATAGGACAATTACTGATGAGTGCCATGTAGGCTACGGACGGGGGGGCGGCCGAAAACAAGTGCCACACCCAAGCGGGTGGATGAGAGAAACAGACGACGGTCAGTTCCATCTCCATCACCTGACGACGACTCCATGAGAAAATGTTTCGGTCAAGGAAGTCTGATCCCATGATGAGGAGCAACCTGGCCAATCAGCCAGTGCTAATAATAGGCACTGCGTTGTTGCATGCATGGCATGTGGGCTCATGGCTGCATGACGGAGCTGAATAGGGATATCTCAGGGAATGGTATGCAAGATGTTTCGCTGTCCCTTCCCCGGCCATGTTTTGTTTGTCCACGCAGCAGGAAGGCAAGACAACGGATAAATGATAAATAGGGTGATAGTGGGTAGGAAACGAGAAATTCTACTCCGTACGGGGGGGGTCCACCCCAATTTAAACCAAACAAATGCCATGGCACAACCAACACTGGTAGGTCTAGTATGTAGCGGATTCGGAGCCCAAGGCCCAGGCGCTTGACTCGCCTGATGAACCACCAAAACGCCACCGACACCACAGCGAGGTATTTGAGATGCGGTTTCATTAGGCCAGCTGTGTGCTGCATTGCTGCATTGCTGCAACCTTATTACAGAGGACATCTCTCTGATCATAGCATTGCGAGCTATCATAGCTGATGGGTCGAGGCGCAAATTACAGCAACGCGAGTGCAGTCCATACGGAATATTCCGTAGGTAAATACTTAGAGAATGTTTGCAATGCCAGCATGCAACCAGCATGCAAACAGCCTGGCTGGATCGTCACAATTTGAAGCCGCCCAATCAGGGCTAACTTTGCAGCGGCATCGGTCTCTGTCTGCAGATGTTGTCGACATTGGTCAGTGGGGATGCCTGTCTCTGTCAGAGCCAGCAAGCAGCAGCATCTGGTGGTATTGAGGTGCAGTGATAGGGCAATTACGGACATAGGGAGCACTCTTTTGACGAAAAAATAATTGCTGGGTCTCCAACTAGCCCCGGTCGCACCTCCCTCCGTGATGTGTGGCCATCCATTGGGATCCTCAAAGTCCCGTTTGAGCCGGTGCTGAGGCGTGCGACTCCAGAAGTAACAAAAACCTGGGCGTCTCCCTCTCTCATTTCTGCGTGGTTCTGCTCTCATTGCCCGCTTTCGCTTGAAATCGACTCACCTGCTTCCTGCTTCCGTTTCTTTCTCCCCGAAAAGCAACTAGCCAACGTTTCTGGCGTCTTAATCGTTCTGGAGAGTGTCGCTTGTTGCCTGATTATTGCAACCAATAATCCAGCACGAACCGGGTCCGGTTGTTAGTGTGTGGCCGGAAGCGATTTTTTTGTCCACGTCCGCGCTGGTCTTGCAACTTCTCGACCAAACAAACGACCACCTCCACCAGAAACGCACCTTGTCACTGAACGGCAGAGAGGAGACAAGACAATAACCAGCCTCTACATTCTCTCTTCTTTCCACCCTCTTGTCGACAAGTTCAGTTTCTTCGGCCTTGGCATCTCCTAAAATTTACTCCTTGCTGTCGCTGCTGTTGTGGATACAGCCACCCACCACACGAGCAAGCGTCCCTTACTACGTTTGGGTAAGTGCCACCTTGATCAATCCTTACCTTTTCCTGTAGCCCGAACAAATATTTCTACAAAAAAGCAGCAAACAGACACTAGGTTTCTCCCTTCTACCAATCCATTTTCAAAGACTCTTCTTCTAATCGCATTTCAATCAGACACCAACACCTAGTCCTCGTGAAACAAGTCCTCTCTGTATTAATTACAAAACAGCCGCGACCATGGTTCCACAACAGGAAAAGGTCGAGAGCTTTCCTTTGACGGATGCAAACCTAGCTGTCCCCGATCCAACTGCGAAAGGGCCATCAGTCCGAGTGGCCTCCTTGGAGAGAACACCGAGCGGTACAACTGCACGGTCCGACAACAGCAATCCATTCGAAACTGATGTCGAGGCCATGATGACGAACGCCTCTATGGACAAGCCGCGCGGCAGTGTCATCCTCACTCGCAGGAAGGATTGTCAGGTCTGGCCTGACAAGCGGGATTGGAAACAGAGAGCCAAGGCCGGCAAGAAGAACCGTACTTGTGCATTCATGCAACGACTTAGCCGACGCAACAGGATCCTGGTGAAAGTCCTCATCATTGTACTGGTCGTAGGCATCGCCGTCGCCGTAGGTTTCGGTGTTAGCAAACCTCTGGGAGCCCCTATCTGGGGTGACAAGAACACGCATTCTTGAAGCGGTGTATTGCGATGGCTTTTTCCATTGAGCATTTCCACGAACACGTTTACAACTAGGACGACAATTCTGGCGCTTACATATACGTTTCCCCGACCTCGATATAATGTTGTAATTCTGTCGACAACTGCATATAGCGTCGTGGACACTCATTTTTTTCTTTTCTTTTTCGGCACATACTTTCGCTTAGGATTCGGGGATTTTATTGGTCGATATTTTCTTTACAGCAATTGGAATCTTTCCAGCACTGCTAGGTGAAAACCTCGACCGAGCCGGCAGAGCCATCATTTGCATCAGCGTGGCGTTTTTCTGGCGTTTTAGACCCTGATCATCGGGCAACCCACAGACGGGCACATTGGCATAACAGGCAAGATTGGGTGTGGAGAGAATGTGGATCGAATCGCTAGATCACGGTACATGCATGCCTCTGTTCGGAAGGACAGACACGATTATAGAAGCGCGTCTATGTAGAGACATCGATGCAATACATTGTTGGCCAGAAGGCGGCCGCACACCAAGCTTAGTCACGTGAAGTACCTTGCAAAAGATGCCATCTAGTTGTGCTCTCCAGGCCATCCAGCAGGGAAAACGCGCTATTGTGAGAAAAGCCACCAGGAACTTACTCTGCCAAGTTCATCAAGTCGGCGCCGGTTGCAGTACTCCGTACATTGTAAGGAATGAGTGCCTCTCCCTCGCTCTTCCTCCCTCTTGTCCGCTCTCCACAAAAAGACAAAAGGACAGAGAAGTAGGACTGGCCGTGTTCCTGCACAAGCGGGCCTAGAACATGCGGAGTTGCCCCACCGCCGCACAAATAGCTCAGCACTCTACTCCGTACGGAGTATTATCTGTCGGTCCGGTTGTCGCCAGCATCACGTCCACGTCCACGGCTTCGGGTGGCATGATACGACTGTCGGCGGCATGTATTAGATGGGAATTTCGCTGCCAGTGTGATCCCGTCGGTAACTCGATAGGGTCTCTGGGCAGGGCATGCCCCGAGTTGCCGAGCAGTTTTGGAGATGAAGGAGTGAAGATGCGTCCTGGACAGACAGGCCGCGTGCGGGCCCATGGACGGGACTCCTCGTTGCTGACAAGACTCATGTTGCGTTGGAAAACCCGGCATGGCCATGTCCGGTGTGTAGGGAATATTGCTTGATTGCCATATTGTCTAATTGCCAATGTATCAATGTTGTGACCCCGTCGCCTTGCCGGCAATCTTCTTCCAGGCCCTGTCTGCTCTCATCGCTGCCTCCTTCTTTTCGCCATCCGCAGTTCGCGACCCTGTGCCATTGACCTCGCTGGGCCAGCCCATGATCCAAATAGCACATACGGTAGCGCTAGATACGGCTTACGTTTACATCAACATTGGCATCAGCCATTCCCTGGCTTATCCAGCATTGAAAAGCGTGAACGATATCCACCAGTCTTGTACGCCGTTTGCAGAGAGCAGCACGGACCGTGCCACGCAAGCGAGCCCAGCCACTATCCGACCAGCACAGTCGAGTCAAAGAGAGAAATTAGTAGCGTTCAATATGATTACAGTGTACTGATGGCTCCCATGGCTGCCCTCCGATTATAGCAGCGAGGCATCCCGTTCTCCAGCTCCCGATTTCTGATCGGAAGTTTTGAGGCTGTCTTTGAGATCCAGGTGCCCCTGGATTTTTTTTTTTTTTTTTTTTTTTTTCCCTTGGGTGACGCCCCATGCTGAAGAAATATTGTCTGCTGGAATGCAGCGTCGTGTAGATCTAACGAAATCACCTTTGGTGATTGGCCTTGCGATTAGACCGATTGATACAGGAGCAGAGGCTCACCAACATTCTCGATTTCGGGGATCGTGCATTTGAGGTCGAACGCTTTCGAAAGGACAATTTTGAAAATCTGATGAGTTGTTAGTTTCGGCTGAGCCCAGCAGAAGGCAGATCTTATGGTACCTTTTGGACATTGATGCTGTGGCTTGTACTCGAGAATATCAAAGACGCACGCATTGCCTTGGCAAATCGCCTCGCCTGCGAGCCGGTCAGCATCCACTTGTGGTCATCATCTCCATCCGAAAGAGGGAGGAGGGGGGTTATACCTGATTTGAGATCTCCTCCTGGTCCTGTAAGGGGAAATTGACAAAGTGATCATACTTTGTTCCCACTAGGATCGGAATGGCCGTCTTGTTGAAGCCTCGGCCTTGCCTGTACCATTCCTTGATGCTGTTCAGCGTGCTCTTCCTTGTCAAGTCAAACATGAAAAGAATAGCCACCGCATCATTGCATACCAGCGGAAGCATGTTGACAAACTCCCGCTGGCCACCCAAGTCCCAGATGGAAAAGGTGATTTCGGTATTGCGGATCGAAATGGTCTTCTCCATGAAGTTCACACCCAGAGTCTGAATATAATCTTCGTCCCAGCTGCCCTCCACGTATTTCACCATGAGAGAAGTTTTTCCAATCTGCGCATCACCCACCATCCCGACCTTGATTACCACGTGGTTCCGGCCGTTTGCAGGCTCACCTGATCCCGATCTATAGTCGCTGTGGGCCTGATGTACCGGATTTGATAATCCACTTGCCGGCCGTGATAACGAAGGGCCAGACACGGGAGGTGTGTATCGGTGAGTGGGGTCATCATCGTGTCTTGGGCTGGCGGGCGTTGCTTGATCTATTGACTGGCTTTGCTGGTGGTGAAAGCGATTGTTGGCGGCGACGTGCGGTGAGCATTCGATACCGCCGAATGTATCGTCGGGGCCGTCGAGGGGCATCACGCGAGCGAGATGGTCCGTTTCCATAACGCCAGTGGTGACTGCGTTGCTGTGGACGTGATCGGGGGCAGCGTCGACCGCTGCTGGCTGCTGAGGGGGATCCAGTTTGGCAAAAGTTTGATGGCGGTTGTTTGAAGCGAATGGACAGGCCGTGGCCAGGATAAGGAGCGGGCCGGGTTGATGTCGATGTAGATGAAGACGAACGAAACCGTTGGGCGCAAGGAAACGCGGGTTAAAGCCTGATTCAGCTGGCGGGACACATGCAATATGGCTGGCTTGTCAGCTTTTACGGAGAAACCGCACACCACCACCACCACCACCACGACGTTGCGATCTAGATGGGAGGAGCTTAGCTCGACAGCCGCCGTGGATGGCACCAAGCAGCGAAAACCGATGGAGATGAACCAAAGACAGCACGGGATGATCCGTGCTGGGGTCGAGTTCCGGATTCGACGGCGGTGGCCGGGATGCAGTCAGGGGACTGGCGACGAAGATGAGGGGCTTGGGCGATGGAAGAATGATGGAAATGTCTGGTTTTGGACCAAGTTACCATGGGCACTTCGTTCAGTCGGTGCAGTGCGCTGGAGTCTGGACTGAAACCAGGGAGCATGAAGCCAAAAGCAGACCACCGGGCTGGGCCACAAAACGGTGCTCGGCAATGGGCAAGTTTAGTGCGGTGGGTGCTCCGTAGCAGAAGCCAGGCCAGGCGTACATACAGTTGTACATAGACTCACTGATCAGTTGAACCGGACCTGGCCGGGCCCTCGTTGCAGGTTGCGCAGGGCACCCGGTGGGTGGACTGAGATCTGAATGCAACAGCATGGAACATCATAACACACATCCGACATCTCGCACACGTTGATTCAGCCGCCGCGATACAAGTAGGCTTGCGATATCAATGACATCGACGTCTTTGGCCATGACTCGAACCGGGTTCTACCTCATCGACATCCTGCAGCTGTCAAGATCGCAGCTCCGTACTCGATTCTGGTTCGTGACCTGGCAGCTGACTTGGCGCTGTGCACCACAACAACCAGACGTGATTTGACGCGTTTCAATACTGATGCGATGAGTCGTGTGACTTGAGAATCCGGCCTCGTCCATCCTTTATCGTAGATCCTGGTAGTTTGTCTGCCGGCCATAATACCGTTGTTGTTGTTGCTGTTGTTGCTCTCTCCCCCGGGTAACAAGAAAAAGGTACCGCGAATCCACTCGACAGCATAACCGTGTGGTGACCAGGGGCATTACGGAGCGGAGTAATCCGTACATACTGTGCATTGTATGTAATGCATCATGGCCAGGGTTCTTAACAATGCGTAGTTGAAGATATCCACTTTGACATCACGAGGTAACACTGCGTTGTTGATCTCGTAAACCACGCGGCCGGTAGACCTGTCTCTCACCCGACTTATCTTTGGCGAGACTGGTTGTCAGATCGCATTCCACCGTTGGCGCTTCGCGGCATCTCACGCCAACTGCATCCATCATCCGCCCTGTCGAGACGACAACCCAGCCAAGGACCCTGTCTGTCTTCAACAAGGACGAGAAAAATAGAATAAAAATACAGCGGCTTCTACCATGTATCCAACTCTGATCCAACGACACATGTCCGTATGTTGCATTCTTTCACGTACAGCCGACGTCCCCAACATGCATCTCTCGCTCTTTTCGCTATTATTACCTTCATCCTCGCTAGGGCAAGAGCCATTATCTTTCGTTTGATCTGATTGGCCACATCCCACACGTCCGCACCAAGTGCAAGATGACTAAGGGAAAATCCCCCACCCTGCCCAGCACTGAGCCGCTTGTACATAATAACAGCTGCCAGAGGTCGGCTGCATCCTTTCCTCTGTGCGGATCCGTACGTTCTGTCAAATCAAGACTTCATCCGTCTCCCAGCGCCACGGCTATTCACTAGCAGTATAGCAAGCTATACACACCTGCTTCCTCTGATCCTGGACCATATCCCGTCTTGTGTCTTCGATTCGGCACGCTCACTCCGACGCAATGGCCTCGATTGCTTGCTCTTTGCGCGCCGTCGTCCGGCCCGCGGTCGTACGAATGGCTCCCCGCGCCGCTGTCCGCACCTTTTCGACCACTCGCATGAGTATGTTGCAGCAACCTACCTCGTGGCCATCAATCCATGCGGCGTAGAATCCTTCGAATGCGTGCAGGACGACATGATTTGATGGGTTGCTAACAAATGCTCAATCAATCTCACAGGCTTGGTCAAAAAGTACACCAAGGACCACGAGTGGGTTGACCTGTCCGCCGACCGCAAGTCCGCCACGATCGGCATCTCTGAGTATGCCGCCGAGCAGCTCGGTGATGTTGTCTACGTCGAACTCCCCGAGACCACGGGCGACTTTGTCGATCAGGGCGATGCCATTGGCGCCGTCGAGTCGGTCAAGTCGGCTAGCGATATCAACTCTCCCATCCGATGCAGGGTCGCCCAGGGTAATACCTCGCTCGAAGAGAAGCCCGCCACCATTAACAAGGTTCCCGAGGATGACAGCAACGGCGGGGGCTGGATCGTCAAGGTTGAAGTGGACGAGGAGGGTGCCAAGCAGTACGACGAGTTGATGGATGCCGAGTCTTACAAGGCATTCATTTCTGAGTGATGGGTTCTGGGCGACAATGATATCTAGGTCATGGGGTGGGGGGGTGAGATCTGGGGAAGGGAATCCGGCGAGGGTTAGGGAGCAATAGATGAATAGTGGTGTTTCAACGCGCGCGGAATTCTGAGAATTTCCTCTTATTTGTATTTCACATTTGGACGCGGTTCAACTTGGCATAGGACAGAAGACTTTGTTCGAACAGAGCGGTGTTCTTTTCTCGGGTTCTCATGCTCAATTGATCTGCGTCACCCTGCCCTTGCGCTCCAGCAGGGACGTGGTGGCCAGCGGCCTTGGCGTTTGGTGTTTGTCGAGCGGAAGCAATCAATGGTTGGGCCTACACCTGTGATATATACACGGCTTTTTTCAAACAAGAACAAATGTCTCGTCATCCCGATTGCAACGTGCCATCTCATGCTGTAACACCGTGTAATATTTGTCTCCAGCAAACTGCCTCTCCTGAAAGTGTCGATGTCGATATTATAGAACTCGTTGTACACTTGCACCAGTGTACGCACTACTTGCCCTCCGGGCGAGCCTTGTTGATGGCATCCAGAATCTTGTCGGCACCCTCGCTCACTAGATCTCTCGCCGCCCTCTTCCCCAGATGCTCCGCGTCGTCTCTCGAAGCCACCGTCTCGAGTAACTCGACATCAACACCCTCTTTCCCATCCACCGAAACCACCGTCGCTCGCAACTTGAGCTTTCCGTCCACCCATGTCGTCTCAACTCCGATGGGCACACTGCACCCGCCCTCCAGCTCCCTCATCAGACTCCTCTCGGCAAGACACGCCAGCGCCGTGTCCTTGTCCTCGATCCTCCGCAGTGCTTCCAACACCCTCTCGTCGCCCGATCGACATTCCACGCCCAGGGCACCCTGACCCACGGCGTGCAAGATGCCTCCATTATCCACATCCAAGTACTGCGTGATGTGCTCCCCCAGCCCCATGCGCAGCAGCCCCGCCGCGGCAAGCACAATGGCGCTCATGTCCGGGTCCTCGTCCAGCTTCTTCAGCCGGGTCTGAATATTCCCA
This sequence comes from Epichloe bromicola, assembly GCA_023658445.1. NCBI lineage: Eukaryota > Fungi > Ascomycota > Sordariomycetes > Hypocreales > Clavicipitaceae > Epichloe > Epichloe bromicola. The sequence continues at coordinate 186,164 of CP098271.1, forward strand.
CGCACATCCTTGAACTTCAGATGGGGGTATCGGCGAGCGAGCTGCGCGATCCGCCGAATGCTGCTCGTGCCGATGACGCTCCCCTCCGGCAAGTCTCTTATGCTCTTCCATCCGTGCCTATCCCGCAGCTCCCTCTTGATGGCCAGGATATCGCGGGGGTCCTCGCGCTTGGTGACGGCGCCGAGGACGCAGTTGTCGGGCAAGGTGGTGGGCATGTCCTTGAGGGAGTGGACGACCATGTCGACCTCGCCGGACGCGAGCTTCTCCTCGAGCTGCGTGGTCCAGAGGCCCTTGCCGCCGAAGTTGTAGAGGGCCGTGTTCTGGTCGCGGTCGCCCGTCGTGGTGGTGCCGTTGATGGGGAAGCTGTCCGAGGGGAACAGGGCCTGGAGAGAGGCGACGACGAGCTCGGCTTGGGCCATGGCCAGTGGGGATTTGCGAGTCCCGACGGTGAGGGAGTCGTTGGCCATGGTTGGTGGCGGGATTGTCGGACGGACGAGAAGCTTGGGTGTTTGCGCCGGCGGACTGGCTTGTTTTGTGCGAGCAGGGGAAGGAAGAATGATGCAAATATGATGATTGATGGAGGGGCACTTCTTCTCGGTTTGTCGGCGGGGCGGCAAAAGTTCAAACCTCAGAATGTCAACCAACACAGGTTCCGGGTCCAGCTAACACGAACCCTCGCACCCTGTGCTCGACCGAGTTGGACTATGCCACCGGAGCTGGGCGCACACTCCTTTGAACGAGCTGCATCTAGAGTTCTTGGGCTGCCATCGGCAAATTTCATTCGCTCGTCGGTGCATTCGCCATGCAGGGAATTTTGATTGCTGTTTGGGCCAAAAAATGCACCACAACGTTTGCGACCATCAACGTCTGCAATACCGTAGCAAGTCACACGGCACCAAGTCGCTTCATTCGTGTACAACAAACAGCGTGCCCATCAGCTTCCGGCACCCAAAAGACATGATATATAGACTCGCACTATTCAACTAGGTAAAGAACCCATCCGTGGTCTCCATCTCATTTTCATTCCGGCATATTTCCATCATTTCATCACTCCCGGCAACCCAATTCCGCCCACTCAGAGATCATCGTTACCTACCTCGCAGCTTCCCAAAATGAAATTCATTCTTCCATTGATTACTCTCCTCGCCCTCGCCCTGGCCTCGCAAGTTTCCCTCACAGACACATCTGTCGCGGCGCCGAACTCGTCGTCTTCCCCTGCGCCAGGCATTCCCTCCAGCACCTTTTGCGAATGCGGCTACACGTACTGCGCTTCTGTCCTCATGGGCATGAGTATGTTTCCTTCAGGATGGCACAGCGTTTGATGCCCCCCGTCTCTACTCGGCCACGAACTAACGATGAACTCGCTTGCAGAAAAGCCATGGACTACGAAACAGCTCGCGGATGCGTACTGCGCTACACCCCACGCTGTGTGCAGCAGCGGAAAACCCAGCACGGGAATCAACACGGCTTTGTACATCTGTCTATGCAATGATCCTGGTCAGAAGTATGGGGACAAGCTGGATCTGCTCTGTGCTTGTGACAAATGCCTGGTCGTGGCGCCAGATTTCAGGGGCAGGTGTGAGACGCCGTGTCGTTCGGGACAGTCCAAGAGCTCGATTGAGGGTCTGGAGTAACTTGCAAGGGACTCGATGAGATCGAGTATTTTAGACGCCGGTTTCTTGGCTGGAAGGTGCAGTAGGCGTGGAAGTTGCAGAAGTTTGGTTGACGACGAAGGTAGTGATGGGTTTGCAGCGGCCTCGGTCTAGTATGTCCAGTAGTCTGGAGGAGATAATATGGCTCTCGGTTGTGTGTGCTTCTTGATAGGTCTTCATCCAAACTACTCGAGCTATTGTATCAGTTTCAGACTCGCAGGGTGAATGAATTGAGGATGTAGATGTGACTTGAAATCTGATCATGCTATATATAGGGTAGGTATTCCTGTAGTTGATCTCTTAGCTCTTCGGCGCGAACGAGAGCAATAACCTGGTCCTATGCTATGATGTATTCGTATTCAAAAATGACTCTGTATGCGCACACTCTGATATCTTGGACTAGTAAGAAGATATAGATGTCGGCCATGGTTGGGGATCGTTACGGTGCCTACATGATAAGCCAATGTTTCGGTCACGAAATTATGGGGGAAAAAAAGAGCGCTCTCCTCTCCGTCCTGGGTTCTGAGTAGCCCGGTATGCTCCCAGTGTCACTAATGACCATGGTTTTGCTGCGCCACGCTGCGCCATGCGGCGCGATAGAATCTTCAATATCCCTCGTCTCTGTCGAGCGGGTACAATGGCCTGTGCGGAAGCATCGGATGGCGCAACATTAAGGTGAACCGAGGTTCTCTTGGCATGCTCGGAATGGGAAGCTCTGAAAGAGCTAGATATAACACACTTTGTAAAACGCATCACGTAAGTGGATTGAGGTGAGTTGACGAGGGCTTCGTTTTTCGCACGGAGCCGACGTCATGGCCCGACTTAGCGCCGGGTTCCCCGGAACCCGCACGGCAGGATGCATGAATGAAGAGACAAAGGTGTGGAAGACGCTCTGGAGAAGGAGAGTGCGGATGGATGGGATGGGATGGAATCATGGATGGGATGTGTGGGTGCCGCATCTTGCTTCCCCAGATTCTGGAAGGATGGCAGGATCCAGTTCAGCTTCGTGCTGTACTCTGCCCCCCACTCGCCGCCTTGTTGGCGTTCACGGCGACCCCCGGAACTAACTGCTCCAAGGCAAGGTCCCCTCTAGCCGACCTTCCGTGCCGCCTAAAGTTGCTTAAACACCCCGCACCAGCAGCTCCAGTCTTTTGTCTAGGCCTTTATCGCGACATGGACTTTGGATATCGTGTTGGGAGTCACCCTGCCCCTCTGCACCATCGTCATCGTCATCGTCGCTTCTCGCACCTCTGCGGATTCTCTGAGTTTCTGTGCTCCGCGGTGGTCATATTACCGGAACTTGTTGCATTCACTCCCTCGGCCAGTTCGCGTGATGCTCGGTGACTGCTGTCCCTGCAACATCTCAGCATTGCCATTCCATTCTACAGCATAGGCGGCTTGACAACGCGTGATTTTCATGACATCGACCTTTGGCAGATAATGCGCTTGTCCTGATGGCGCCCAACATCTTTCGCCCGCTTTCCTCTGAGCTTTGCTGTTCTCCCCGAACCGCTGCTCGGCTGCCACGACACCGATTGGCACTCAAAGGTTGATATTCTCGATATCCAAGCTCTTTGCAGCCCAAGTCACATGCAATCGAGCCCATCCGGGCCATTCGGGGCTGTATTTATACACTGCGATGATACAGATTGGCTAACTGGAATCGTTCTGCTGCACGTAGATGGGAAACCGGCAATATGCTCACGCCGGCAGTGGCACAATACCCTGGGAACTGCCAAACAGCCAAGCTCAGTCCCATCGGTTACCTGCAAATCTTTGGCGCTGGTTCGTCGCGCCTCTGTCGTGACAACAGCTCCTCCAGTGTCGGCCACGCAAAATTACTCCACCGCAGTTGTGCCTCCAACAACACCGTATGGCCAACTGACGGTCGGCGTACCTAGAGAGGTCTTTCCTGGCGAACGCCGTATGGCTTTGACTCCGGCCAACGTTGCACTTTTGCTGAAAAAAGGCTTCGGCAGGGTGCTCGTCGAGCGAGGTGCCGGGACACGGGCTGAATTTCCCGATGAAGCTTACGAGAAAGCTGGCGCCACTCTGGCCGACGGTTCGCCGGCCGTGTGGTCAGGGTCTAATATTGTTCTGAAAGTGCGAGGTCCTTCAGTGGACGAAATTGAATCAATTCGGGAGAAGCAGACTGTCATTTCGCTGTTGCAGCCCGCTCAGAACAAGGATATTGTTCAAAAGATCGCCGGCAAGAAGGCAACCTGCTTTGCTATGGACATGATCCCCCGAATCTCCCGAGCCCAAGTTTTCGATGCCCTGAGCAGCATGGCAAACATTGCTGGATACAAGGCTGTGTTGGAGGCTTCCAACGTGTTTGGCAGATTTCTGACTGGACAGGTAACCGCGGCGGGAAAAATTCCTCCCTGCAAAGTCTTGGTTGTGGGAGCTGGTGTTGCTGGCCTGAGTGCCATTGCAACAGCTCGCCGAATGGGCGCCATTGTGCGCGGCTTTGATACAAGACCCGCTGCAAGAGAACAGGTGCAGTCGCTTGGAGCTGAGTTTATTGAAGTCGACATTGAAGAGGACGGTTCCGGAGCTGGTGGATATGCCAAAGAGATGAGCAAAGAATTCATTGACGCTGAGATGAAGCTCTTCAAGGAGCAAGCCCAAGAAGTCGACATCATCATCACCACGGCTCTGATTCCTGGAAGACCAGCTCCCAAGCTCATCAAAACCGAAGCCTTGGATGTCATGAAGCCTGGCAGTGTTGTTGTGGACCTTGCTGCCGAGGCGGGTGGCAACTGCGAGGCTACGCAACCAGGCAAGCTAGCCATGTATAAGGATGTCAAAATCATTGGTGGGTTGAATCATGGCCAAAGCATGTGTTCATAATCGCTGACATCCCAATCGCAGGATACACCGATCTGCCCTCTCGTCTTCCCACTCAGTCGTCCACTCTCTATTCAAATAATATTACCAAGTTCTTGCTATCCATGACTCCCAAGGATAAGGAATTCGGCATTGATCTCTCCGATGAAGTCGTTCGCGGCTCCATCGTAACTCTGAATGGCGAAGTCCTCCCTCCCGCTCCTCGGCCTGCGCCACCCCCATCTCCCGCCAAGGCCGCTGCTGAGCCAGTCGTCGAAGCCGTTCAGCTTACTCCCTGGCAGAGGAAAACGCGGGAAGTGGCTGCTATTACCGCTGGAATGAGTAGTGTCCTCGCTCTGGGAAAATTCACCGGTCCTCTTTTCATGTCCAACGCTTTCACTTTTGGTTTGGCCAGCTTGATTGGTTATCGTGTTGTTTGGGGAGTTGCTCCCGCACTCCACTCCCCTCTCATGAGCGTCACAAATGCCATCTCTGGCATGGTTGGCGTCGGTGGTCTGTTCATCTTGGGAGGCGGTTATCTTCCAGGCACCATCCCCCAACTCTTTGGTGCTCTGAGTGTCCTGCTGGCCTTTGTCAACGTTGGTGGCGGTTTCGTCATCACCAAGCGAATGTTGGACATGTTCAAGCGTACGTTGTCCCAGCTACTGAATCTACAAAAGCTTGAGTGGAAGACTGAATCGTACATTAGGCCCGACCGACCCTCCCGAGTATCCCTGGCTCTACGCCGTTCCCGCCGCCGTCTTTGGCGGTGGTTTCATAGCAGCAGCATCCACTGGAGGTGCAGGTCTCGTCCAGGCTGGTTATCTGATAAGCACGGTTCTCTGTATCGGTTCCTTGTCTGGCCTCTCGTCTCAAGCTACTGCTCGCATGGGAAATATGCTTGGAATCCTCGGGGTTGGCTCTGGCGTGCTTGCAAGCCTGCTTGCTGTTGGATTCTCTCCTGAAGTTCTCACCCAATTTGCCGGACTCGCCACCATTGGGGCATTAGCAGGTCAGTTCCATCGACGCCTTATTCATTTGACGTGTGAGTTGACCAATAGCTAGGCATGCTGATCGGAAAACGAATTACGCCAACTGATCTTCCTCAGACTGTTGCAGCACTACACTCTGTTGTTGGGTTAGCTGCTGTCTTGACTAGCATCGGTAGCGTCATGGCGGATGTCACGGATATCTCAACACTGCATATGGTCACTGCATATCTTGGCGTTCTCATAGGCAAGTTGCGTCTTCTCCATTCGCGAGTTTTGTCTAACGCTTCCTAGGTGGCATTACATTTACTGGATCACTGGTGGCTTTTATGAAACTCGGAGGAAAAATGTCGTCTCGCCCAACCATCTTGCCGGGTCGCCATGCAATCAACGGAGGATTGCTTGCAACGAACATAGCAACGATGGGTGCCTTTATCACGATGGCCCCAGGAAGCCCCATGATTGCTGCTGGTGCACTGGCTGCAAATACGATCCTCAGTTTCGTAAAGGGATACACAACCACAGCAGCCATTGGTGGCGCCGATATGCGTAAGACGAAACCAAAACTGAAGCATATAATCATATAAAGGTGAACGCTAATGTTTCTCTAGCTGTCGTCATCACTGTCTTGAACGCGTACAGTGGATTTGCTCTCGTGGCGGAGGGCTTCATGCTAGACAACCCTCTTCTCACCAGTGTCGGAGCTCTTATAGGAGTGTCTGGCTCAATTCTCTCATACATTATGTGTGTAGCAATGAATCGATCGCTTACGAATGTCCTCTTTGGTGGCCTATCGACACCAACTCAAGCACAGGAGTACAAACCTGAAGGTCAAGTCACACAGACGAGCGTTGATGACCTGGCCGAGGCAATGCTAAACTCAGAATCAGTCATACTGGTAGTTGGATATGGCATGGCAGTGGCCAAAGCCCAATATGCCATCTCATCTATTGTCTCGCATTTGCGATCAAAGGGTATTACCGTGCGCTTCGCTATCCACCCAGTAGCCGGTCGAATGCCCGGCCAGTGCAATGTGCTACTTGCTGAAGCGAGCGTTCCCTATGACATCGTCCTCGAGATGGATGAGACCAATGACGACTTTCCCGAGACGGACCTGACCGTCGTCATTGGTGCCAATGACACCGTCAATCCGATCGCCATGGAGAAGGGTAGTGCCATTGAGGGTATGCCCGTGCTCCACGCATGGAAGAGCAAGCAGGTTGTGGTTATGAAGAGAGGCATGGCTAGTGGATATGGTGAGTTTGGCCTACAAAAGCTCTTTGAGCTCGCGTGCTGGCAACTAACTAACATGCATCAGCGGATGTGCCTAACCCGATGTTCTACATGCCCAATACAAAGATGTTGTTTGGTGATGCGAAAAATTCTTGCGAAGGTATGTGTCTTGAAAAATAATGACATTGAGTCTGGTTCTGACTGTTTCCTAGCTATCAAGACAGCCATCGAGGCTAAACTGTAGGAACTTGATATTTCTTAAAAAAAAAAAACCTTGATTGCACCTAGTCGCCGGCGATTTAATATTGGCAGTAGAAAACCTAGATGGCTAGACGCTGTTGAGAAATTGGATATTTTCCCCACGTCCGTCTCGATTCGTTAAAGATAGTCTTGCGGCGCTGTGAGATGCACATGTGTAAAAAACCTCGGCAGCGCGATTGTCTGCCTACGCGTTCAGTAGTTCGCGCTTTCGAAAACGGTAAGTTCATCGAACCTGGTGTCAATTCGTACTGGCATGATCCGCCATCAAATCCCCCTCCCCCCTATTACACAAATGCAAGTCTGTAGCACAAAAGAAGACTGGTGTGATGCCACTCATTTAGCTCTACAAGGCCATATGCAGAAATGCGCCCCTCCCAGAAATCACGATCTCTGCGCAGCAACGGGCTCCCATGGCGAAATCTTGGACTCGGTTCTATTACCAATCTTGTCAGTGCTGAGCGACCCCGGAGGAGAGAGAGCATTCAACCCCGAGCCATAACTCATCTGGTTCGATGGAAGCCGGAGAAGCTAGTCGACTCACGTGCTGTATGTTTTGAATGCGGCCCTCGTCATGGTGTAGTTGGGAACGGGATACGGTTTCTCAAACTTCCTCAATCCGGGGGCGATCAGGGCGTCCTCGGTGGGGGGCCTGTCCAGCGAGTAGGACATCCACGCGTGCCAGCCGGGCTCGATCTGAGAAGCGTCGTAGTCGTGCTTGGCGTATTCGACCCAGCGGGTTCGCAGGGGCAATTCCTCCATGTTCTCGAAGTACTTGTTGCCGGCGCGGTCGGTGCCCACGAGACGGCCGTGTTTGGTATCACCTATGTACTGTTGTTGGGAAGAGGGACAGAGGTTAGTCGTGTACTGCCTTTTTATTGGAGATTGGCGAGCTATATATAACCTACCAGCATTTGACGAAAGTAATCCTATCGCACGGGGTCAGTAAATCGACGGGTTGGAACGGAGTTGGCGATGGATGACGGACGGACCTTGATTCCAACCTTGCGGAGGTTGCTTAGGGTACGTGTGAGGGTCGACATGCTGGCGACTGAAGGGATTTTGCCCGGGAGAGGTTGATGCGATTCGAGAGCCATTTGACGGGGGGTCGGAGTTGGTGGTTTCGTTTCGTCCGGGCCTGGCCGGCGAATCTTCGGGTGGTCTGTGAGTCCAATCAGGGAGCTTCAATTGGGTATAGCTTCGTGGCGGGATGAAGCAAGAGAGAAGAGCGACATTCCTCCAAATAACCTTTCTACGGCGAGGCATCTCCGTCCAGTGTGGCATAGAAACATGCTTGCTCGCGCATGCAGCCGGTGCGCAGGTCGGTCGCGCTCAGCTCCGCGAGCAAATGCAGTTTCCTCCAGAGTCCAACGCAGACCCTTTGGCACGGCGCATGGCTCGACAGCGGCAACGACACACGCGAATGGGTTGGGAACGGGCTCGCTGGCGCCCATTGTCAGCGAGCTCGACCGCATGGCGCCGAGCTTTGACATTCGAGGAGAAGATGTCCATATAATACAATCGCCGGCCGAGTTCTACGAGACTTTGAAGGTATGACACGCCGTGCACATCGCCCCGTCCCACATTGTCGAGAAAGGAGTGTGGGCTGATTCTGTCCGTCCGTAGGCTCGAATCCGAGTTGCGAAGAAGCGAATATTCTTATCGACATTGTACATTGGGAGGTCTGAAAGGGAACTCGTCGGGACGCTCCAAGAGGCGCTTCGCCGCAACCCCCAGCTCAAGCTGAGTATCCTGACGGACTGCCTCCGGGGAACCCGCGAGGCTCCCGATGCGTCGTGCGCCTCGCTATTGGCGCCGCTTGCGTCGGAGTTCGGGGCTGACAGAGTCGAGATCCGCATGTATCACACGCCGAATCTCACGGGCCTGAGGAAGAAATACGTCCCCAGGAGAATAAACGAAGGGTGGGGGCTGCAGCACATGAAGCTGTACGGGGTTGATGACGAGATCATCATGTCTGGGTATGGAAAGTGGCCGGGAGAACGCTTGCATGACATGAAACTGATCAGGACGAAGCTAATCATGTCCAACAGGGCTAATTTATCAGCGGACTACTTCACGAATCGTCAGGATCGGTACCACCTCTTCTCCTCGAAAGAGATGACGGACCATTTTTGCAGGGTCCATACCGGGGTAGGGTCCTTCAGTTTTCTCGTCGAGCCGTCGCGGGACCCTGCCGGGTTTGCGCTCACTTGGCCTGCGACCAATTCGGCGCCGAACCCAGTCGAGCAGCCGCAATCGTTCATCGAGAGCTCGAGCTCGACGCTGAAGCGTCTCGTGGCACCGGCGGCTCAGCAGGACCAGCCACCCAGGAGCGGGCTGGCCAACACCAGAGTGTACATGCTCGGGCAGTTCTCCCAGGTCATGCGGCCCGACTACTCTACTGAACTCCCCGTCCTGACGCGTATCCTCGAGCAACTGGCGTTGCCGCAGTACAAGGGGTCATCATGGACGTTTACGGCCGGATACTTCAACCCAGCCCCGTCATTGAGCAAGCTGCTCATCGGCACGGCATCTACCAACAATACCGTCATTACGGCGGCCCCGGAAGCGAATGGTTTTTACAAGTCCAAGGGCGTCTCGGGTCTCCTGCCCGGCGCGTATGTTCTGCTCGCCAGGCGATTCCTGGACGACGTTCATCGCAGTCGTCGAGATGGCGACATTGCTCTCAAGGAGTGGCGGCGCGGAACCGCTGCTCAGCCCGGTGGTTGGACGTACCACGCCAAGGGTCTCTGGGTGACTATGCCTGAGCATGCGAACCCTTCCATCAGCATCATTGGAAGCTCAAACTACACGAAGCGCAGTTACTCGCATGATTTGGAAGTGGGGGCGCTGATCGTTACAAAGGACGAGAAGTTGATGGCGCAGCTGGGAAACGAGCAGACTTGGCTGCAGGCGCATGCGCGGAGGGTCACGAGGGACGATTTCGCAAAGAATGAGAGGAGGGTTGGGTTGCAGGTTAGGATCGCCATGTGGATTGTGTCTCTTGTGGGGGGTGCTTTGTAAAATAGTGTAGAATTTTGCATTTCGCATTTTGCATTTTGCGCGTGGCATTACGAGATACCCCCGCTGGAAAAAAAAAAAAAAAAGGTTATGCTGGCCTGACATTTGCCATATCTGATTGACTCTTCCATGTTTTACAAGACGGCTTCTTCTCCAGCGGAACGGGCAATTTTCGGCAGGCCCTTGACGACGACGCGGGTGATCAAGTCGCTCTGGTGTCTTTGAATCATCTCCTTCAGCACGCTTCTCTCCATGACCACGCTGCCCGTTTCCAAAAGGTCCTTGACATCGACATGCTCCAGATCCAGAGCGCGTCCTTCCCGCGGCAGCTGTTCCATGGCCTCGTACAGCCGCTCTCTCGGCTCGCCTGTGGTGACGAACAGCGTTCGACCGTTTGCCCGACCGAGACCCAGCGCGTCCAGCACGCTCTTCATATATTTTTTCAGGTACGACTCTCTCAGACCGTCCTTGAGATATCTGTCGGCCAGCATCTCAAAGTCAGCGGGCATGGCGAGTTCCATGCCGTCCTCGCAGATGATGAGCTCGCCTCTCCTGTAACGGTAGCTCAGAGCTGTTCGCCAGGCCTTGTCGTAGACTTTTCGGTTGAGCCTCGTGCCAAAGTCGCGTGGATGAGGACCAAAAGTCTTGCCACCGCCGCGGAGGAGGGGGTTCTGCTTGCTCCCAAGACGAGCGCGGCCTGATCCCTTCTGGGGCCGGACTTTGCGATGCGAACCGTGGACGTCGTAGCGGGTTTTGCTGGATGCCGTGCCCTGGCGAGTGTTGTCGCCTTCGTAGACGACGGCATGGTGGAGGATGTCGCGGCGGAGGGGGAGGTAGAGATGTTTGACGGACCATTGCTCGAGGGAAGTCGGTTCGAGGGAGGGGAAGTTGTGGATTGTGACGGGAACGGTTGAGGCTGGCAAAAGGTTAGTCAGTTGGTGGGGGAAAGGGGAGTTTCTTGATGTCCCATCTATCAAGAGAGAGGGGGGGGGAGACTGCTGTGTTGGCAGAGACGGATCGTACTTGGGTTCCAGGACTGGAGGATGGATTGCGTGGACGCTGATCTCGTGATACCTCGCGCAGGCACTTCGGTGGCCATTGATCGAGAGAAAGCTTTGCTCAAGGGTGCAGCCTGTGGAAAATCAGTACATGTCGTCACGGTTGCCATTGTTGAAAACGTCTGGTCTTTTGATGAAGCTCACCTGGTGAGAAACCCTCAGGGCAGCCATTGCCTCGTTAAGGAAGCCCAGCCCTGATTTGGAGGCCATCGTCAGCTGCGCTCTGTCGACACGCTGTTGGATATTCGCAGCCCGAAGCTGTCGCCGTGTGCCTTGAAGAATTGCGGTTGCGAGATTGCGCTGGGCTCAAAAAAAAAAAACAACCCCCTCCCCGGGGAAGGCCAAAAGGGGTCTCGATGTCTTGTCCCGCGCCAGAAGCCTCGAAGTGGGTCCATCCGCGTGCCCCCAGCATCAAATTATGGAACTCGAGCATTTTTCTGAGCTTCACAACGAAAAAAAAAAAAAAAAAACATCACCGACAGCAACTTCACGTTTCGCCCATCGCATGTCGCAAATCGTGCCAGACACAGCATGTCAAGGTGTCAGGCCGTCGCGCGGCCGCTTGCCAGGAAATTGCGGCAGCCATGTGCCTTCCGACCGCTCACTACCGGAGCAGCACGAGCTGCTGAGGTTCAGGAGCAGGGTGCCGTCGCCGCCTCATCCTCCGCAGAACCGAGCCCTCTGGACCTCGACCCGAATACGGTGCTTCCCGAATTTGAAATGCACTTGATGAAGGCCGGTAAGATGCCGGTTGGCTCGAGACGACGACGAGTGGCGATGCGGACGACGCAGAATATCCCCTTTGAGCAGTTGCCGTACCAGGCATTTCAGGAGGCTCGAAGGATTTTGGCGGCTGACCGAGAGGACAAGCTGTTGAAAATCAATGCCGAGCTCGAAAAGATGTCCCGGCTGGAGAGCAAGGATGCCTCTGAGGTTGTCGGTGGACAGAAGATGAAGGACACCAAGCTGGCCAGTTTGAGGAGGGAGGTGGAGAGATTGAAGCTTCTTGCGGATGCGAATGATCCTTTGGTTAAGAAGAGGTTCGAAGATGGATTGGGTGAGCCTTCCCCCCCTCCCTCGGCTCCTTCTCAGTTTTCCCGCGACATTGTGGAAATATGTATATGTGCAACAACTTGCTAATCTCTGCCCACTTCAGGCGATATGAACAAGCCCATCTACCGCGCCCTCGCGGAGAAGAAGTGGCGCTCATACGACCATCGTCTCATCACGCAGAGAATCAAGCAGTTCAACATAGTCCCCGATATCCTCCCCAAACTTGAGCCCACCGCCGACGTTCAATTATTCTTTCGCCAGTCCAAAGTTGCCCCTGGGACGATTGTCGACAGTCTCACCAGTGAGAGTGCTCCACGTCTACGAGTGCAGGTCTTCGACAAGGGTGAACGTCTCATCACCGTTGTGGTGCTCGACTCGGATGTCCCCGAGGTTGAGAGCGATGGCTTCACAAAAAGATGTCACTACCTGGCTGCCAACGTCCCCCTGAGCCCCACGGATACATCTCTGCCCTTGAGCAAGATCATGGCCGACGACCAGTTGGCTGTGCCCTGGCTCCCCGCCTTCTCACAAAAGGGAGCCCCCTACCACCGAGTGGGCGTCTACTTGCTCGAGCAGAAGCCCGGCGAGAAAGTCGACGTGTCCAAGTTGAAGGAGCTGTACTCGGGCCGCGATGGCTTCTCCCTCAAGTCGATGCGGGACAAGTTCGGCCTCACGCCTTTTGGGTTCACCATGTTTCGTTCAGTCTGGGACGAGAACACGGCGGCTGTCATGGCTCGACACGGCATCCCCGGGGCTGATGTGGAGCTGCGACCGACCCGCGTTCACAGCCTCAAGCAGCCCGTCAAGCCTCGTGGATGGGAGGCCAAGCGACAAGGGCCCAAGTATCGCCACCTCTGGAAGTACACCAAGCGCATCAAGGGTATTTCCAACGGCAGGGGCTGGATTAAGAAGGGCTAGTGAAGAGGGAGCTGGGCGAGGCTTTGTATTATAGCGGTGTACATGTACCGAAATGTCAAGACGTTTTCTTGTAGAACCAGTGCAGTTTGCCAACATGCCGCTGTCCCTTGTCCCTGCTGGCTGTCAAAGGAAGTAGTAGACAACCATTTACACGCCAGCAACGACTCAAAAACACCTTGGGTGCCAAGCAAAGCACATGGAAGAAGTGCAAAGGCGGTTCCCAGACCAGGACATCAAGCCGATGCCGGGAGGAATGCAGCAAAACACCCAAATAGAGTACGAGGTCGAGGTGAATAATAATGATGATGATGTTAATAAAATGGAAAGAAAATAAAATAAAATAAAGCCCACATCTATTTGCCCGATCTGCAACTTGTTGCATGTCCCATTTGTTTCTTACCTAAGCTGGGGGCGACCTAAGCTGAAGGCGTAAAAGGTCCGAGCCTCCGTCTTCCTGTCCAGCATCTTCTTCATAACTCAGACACGACCTCGTCGCCCATGTACCATCCCGTCAATCATCCAGGCGTGCCCGGAGCTCAGCGGCGGAGGCTGTCCTGTCCCGGCGCCCCGGGGACATCCGAGTCCGTACGAGGGAAAGACAGATGCAGCGTCTCAGCGGACGATCCGTGAACGACCGGCCCAAGATGCTCCCACCATCGACTTCTTGAACATGATGCCAATCTTGTCTGCTGCTGCGTAGCGCAGGTTCCTGATTGCCGACCGACGGCCTTTCGGTAGTCGGAGCCCCAAGTCGTCCATGTCGATGGGCCTGCAGGACGCCCAGAGGCACGGTGCTCACAACATGGGCATATCTATCTTCTCTCGTCGGCGTGTGTCTTCCGTGCGGAGAGCCAGGCCCCCTCCCTCTGCCCTCTCGATGGCAGTCAGTCACTCGCTTTCACAGCTCTCGACCTTTTTTGCCGAGGACCTTGTCCATCCCGTGGGGGATGCGGGTTCCATTGTGCTTCTGAATCCCTGATGGCCCGAGAAGTCGAGAACACGAGACACACGGAGGAAAGTTCATGCTGCGAGCACTGAACTTCGCTGCGCCCAGTGGGCACGGGGCAGCAGTTGTGTTTTCGTTTTGAAACGATGGCCGCGATAGAGAGCCTTCGTATTATTCTCCCGGTGACAATAAAGAAGATGTTGAGCACTGGGCTGGTTCCATGGCCAGCCGGACAAGCCAGAGGTTGTTGGTTCGCGGCGCGTACCAACTTGGACTTGCCACTTTTGGGTCACGAACTGATCCAACACCAGGTTCAGAATAGAAACACGTTCACTAGGCACACACACGCTTGGCTGATGCCGTCCCCGCAATCCGGACTCCAGACAACACGGTCCAGTGTCCACCGCGACTCGGGGCGGGAGAGCGATTGACGCCAACACGCAATGAGCAACTTGGGGCAAACTCGACGACATGACGAGGCGGATGTATAAACTCCCGACAATTGTGCGACTCGGCTCTTTTCCGTCGGAAGCGGGGGGTCTTGTTATTGTAACGACTGGGGAAGAAAAGCTCTGATCTCACGATGGTCCCTGGTTTGCATTCGAGTCCTATTGTTCTTTGCCGCCGAGATGACGCCTGACCCCACGATCCTGGGGTAGAAACAAGTCAACGGCATCATATGGCCGGATACGATGAAGACCTGCAAGTTGCTGTAAAATACAAAAGACGATGAAATCCCCCTTCCCCAGGTTTGTCCCCGGCCAGTCATACGCACTCTCACCTCATACCTCATACTTGATTCCACCCTCTTCACATATCCACCATCCACCATTTCAACAAGATGAAGTCCACCATCTTCTCCCTCGTCGGTCTCCTTTCCGCCGCAGTCAATGTACAGACAGCCCCCCCCCCCCCTCCCTCTTCACACTAGGCGCGCAAACGCCTGACTAACACGGTCCATGCACGTAGGGCTACTCCCACGATTTGAACTCGCACCCCCGCGATCTGAACTCGCGAGGCGTCAAAGGCGGAGTCACCTGGACGGGAGAAGTCCTCCCCGGCCAGACGTACACCTTCACCGGCGACCTCCAGCAGATCGACGCCCAAATCAAGGCAGTCAACCCCGACTATTTCGCAAATCCGGCCACCAACGGCACGACGGACGTGGAGCCCGAGAACAGCCTCGACAAAAGATGGGTGCGTCAAGTTGCAATCCCGGGCGTTGTCTCGAAGAAGAAAAAACACCTGCTAAACAAGACCCACGAGTCCATGACAACAGAGACGAAAGCAAGAACCCGATTGTGACTACGGAAAATGGACGCAGAAGACCAAGGCACAGGACGGAATCAACTGTATGCTCGATATCCTACCCCCCTCGCCTCGCCCCCGTAGCTGACCCACGACGTTTAATCCTTGACAGATCTGAAGAATAGCCACGGCGGTTCCATGATGTGCACTGCTCCACCGGCCGACGAGCGAGGCGGCGGCTGCTCCAGAGTCAGCTGCGACAAGGACTGCCAGATTTGGCTCTGCAACGATACGGAAAACGACATTGCGCTTCCCTGTCGTGAGGTCGGCAAGGCGGCGCAGGAGTTGACGGATACCTGCTGGTGGGAGGTGAGTTTGACGCGCGCGAGTCCGACGATGCCATCACTGCGGGAAGAAATGACGCTGACGCTTTTCCGTAGCAACCCGGAGGGATGTATCTGACTAGAGGACAGGTAAGAAGTTCAAGACTGCCCCCCCGCCTTTTTCCTCTCAACCTTCCCCGGCGTAAACCATGACCATCAGGGCCAGCCATACTGACTGTAGTGATAGATGTTCACCACCGCCACATGGAACGTCATTGTGAAAGAGCATGGTTGCTAGAACATGCCGTTCGCCGTGTTGGCAAGCTGGGTTGGGTCTGGATGGGTACAACAAACAACAAGGGAATTGCATAGTTAGTTGTGTTGACACTGTACACTAAAGGCCTGTAGTTTGTATCATGAATGAAATCGCTGCACGTCTGGCCCAGGCAGACTCAGCAATCAAGGCCAATTCATCGCCCGCCATCCCACGTCGCCCATCCCACGTCGCCCATCCCACGTCCTGGGAACGCCTCAATGAGCGGCCCCGGCCCCGGCGTGCACAGAAATCAGGCAGAGAGAACTGACTGAATCTTGTGATAAATGTCCATCATGTTTGGCTACGATGAGTCAGTCCCATCTGCGTCAGAACTCCACACCCATGATACCACGACCCTCTTCATCGTCATTTTTCATTTTTCCAGTCATGTAACTAACCTCTTTAGATATGTCTGTCTATATGCGATTTGGCCCTTCAACCCAATGAAAACATGTAGTATTGCGCCAGCACTCCGAATAAATGCTCATTTCTCGCCATGTCTGTCTAGAAGTCAGGAACGCCGTTCGTTGCTGCACCTTCCCTTCTCACTTCGTCAAAAATCTCATCCAGCATTCCAGCACTAGCGGCGACGAGGCCCAAAAAGGGCGGAGACGATTTAGTGACCTTGCTGAGGAATTCCGGGTGTGCTTGCAGGCTGTATGTTCGTGGGTAATCAGCAGTCAATCATCAAGGATTTCCGCACGAGTCGAGATGGACGACAGATTTTTACGTACCCGACATAAAAAGGATGGTCCTTGAGTTCGAAAGCTTCCATACGGTTACCGGTTTCGTCCCTGGCCACAAAATGAAGACCTGCCTTCTCAAGCTCATCGACACGCTCAGGGTTGACTTCATAGCGATGTCGGTGACGCTCGTGAATCTCGGAAGCGCCTCCATACAGAGCTCGAAGCTTGCTCCACTCTGAGCCAGGTTGGAACAAGCTCGGTCGCGTGCCAAGTCTCATTGTACCGCCCAGCTGTCTAAATACCAGTATCAGCAAGGGTTTCGGATTGTCAATCACATGCAAAGCAGGGGCGTAGTACTCTTTGGATGATTCAGGCATGAAAACGACCGAGTGGTTCTCGGCATCTTTGGAGTTGATATCATCCACCCATTCCTCAGATGTGGCCTTGGGTCGGCCGCAGAGGGACCGGGAAACTTCGACAGTGGCGACCTGCATGCCCAGACAGATGCCCAGGTAGTTTCGTTTGTTTTCTCGAGCCCATTTGGCGCAGGCAATCATGCCCTCGATGCCTCTTGAGCCGAAACCACCTGCAATACTCTGTCAATCGTAATCCCCAACGATCCTATCCTGGCAATGAAAAGACGAACCTGGTACTATAATACCATGAGCTTCGCAAACAGTTTGCCAAGCTTTGTGGTATTTGGCAGGATCTTGTTTTTGCGCGGTCGCCTCCAGATGCTCCGAATCAACGGGTACCAGATTCAGCTTGCGGCGGCATCGCATCGCCGCGTGCTCCAAAGCTTTAATGACCGAGAGGTACGAGTCCAGCATGCTCGTGTACTTTCCAACCAACGCAATCTGCACGGGAGCCGTGTCCTTGGGGATGACAACAGTCTTCTTCCACAAATTCCAAAGTGCTGAACCCTTTGCGGCTACCGCGGGTGATATGGATAGCTTGTCCAAATCCAGTCCGGCTCGGAGGCGATGAAGGAGCCCTTGCTCGTGGAGAAGCAGGGGGACCTGGTAGACAGTTTCCATATCGTGCACGCCGATGACCTGCTCGTAGTCTACCTGGCAGCTTGACGCGATTTTCCGAATGGTACCGTCAACGAGGGTTGCGTCACAACGGCAGGCAATCTAGCTCGACGTTAGTCAGCTTTACCATGTTTCTCCGGCTGGGAGGGCTTACCAAATCTGGGATGAGACCGGCGCTTCGCATCTGCTTGATGGCATTTTGGGTTGGCTTCGTTTTCTCCTCGCCATGAATCCTACGTGGTGCGGGTTAGCACGAGAAACCATACCCCGGACTGCTGACAAGTAGTTGTTGCCCGATTGCAGGGAGAAGAATACTCACAAAGGGACAAAGGAGACTTGAATATTGAAGAAGGATGAGTCGGTATCCCTACTCAACTTGTGTCTCAGATGAACCAGTGCCTCCACAAATGGGGCTGACTCGATGTCACTAAGACGGAGTCTGTTAGCTCATGTTGCAAGACCAAGAATGGCATCAGCTTGTGTAGAAGGGAAAAACAAAGACATACCCAATTGTTCCACCCTGCAAGTTCTGGGGTTAGTAATTAGGTTCGACCTGTTCTCCAAGTTAAACATACCAGTTCGACTACCAAAAGAAAGGTCAGTCATTGTAAAATAAACGTCCATAAATTGACCCCAACATACTGATGCAGACATCTGGTTCTTCACCAGAATCATCAACTGGAACCTTGGCAACCCTGGTGATCCACTCAACAATCATGTCGGTAATGTGAGGAACAACCTGCACGGTTCTTCCCAGGTATGTTCCTTTCCGCTCGCGAGAAATAACTTCGTGATAGATCTTGCCGGTGGTAATGTTGTTGTCACGGGATAATTGGATGCCGAGGTACCTAGAAGTACAGTTTTTGAGCGCCATGCCGATGACAGCCGTTGAATGGTTCGTTTTACCTCTCATAATTCCCCAGGTCGAGGTCGGATTCTTCGAAAAGTCAGTTTCGCGATCTGAAACGATTGTAGATGTCGGATCCTCTCGCAAAAGACGTACCTCCACCATCTGCAAGGACAAAGCATTCGCCATGTCTTGAGTTTCGATTGTCAGTATAAGCCCAATGATTGAGAGCTTCGCAGTCAGTAAGCATACTCAAGTGGTCCCAAAGCTAGATGGGGTAGACGTCAGCATTGCGACTATGGACTACGTTGGCACCGCGACAGAAGTCTGCTTACTGCCGGCGTCAATGTTCAGGTAAGGGTCGATCTATTCGATCAGCATCAACAACAACTCATTATCGGCGGCCGAAGTACCTTGATGGCCTGCGATTGTATTGTATTGTCAGTAAAGCAATTGTGCGGTGAAAGGCAAAACTTCCATACCGTTACTCGAAGTCCTGTAGTCTTGAGCAACAGGCCAGCCGAGGAGGCTGAGTGCAAAGAATTAGCAAGTCCACAGAGCCGACGATTTCGATGGAGTTTATGGCCGTACCAATGATGCCTATCGAGTAAACTGTGGTCAGCAAGTGCGGTCTGAAAGTCGGCGCGACAATGAGTAAAAGTCGCATGCACAGCGTGATGGTGGAAGGGAATCGCGAGATCAAAGCACGTTAGGCGGAGAGACAAAACTGACCTTTTCCGACACCGGAAATGACACCACCGCTGACTAA
The DNA here is from genome assembly GCA_023658445.1 of Epichloe bromicola. NCBI lineage: Eukaryota > Fungi > Ascomycota > Sordariomycetes > Hypocreales > Clavicipitaceae > Epichloe > Epichloe bromicola. The sequence continues at coordinate 205,344 of CP098271.1, forward strand.
AACGACACGCATTTTTGTAGCGTGGTCTTGGCACGTTGATCGCGTCGATTAGAAGTCGAGAGAGGTTGGAAGTGAACCTTGGAATGGATTTTTTTTTTGACGGGCGTCATGAAGGAACTTCACAGAACGTGCGCGGCGGCGGCAGCCCCACCTGATAGCAAAGCAGGTGGGGCAGCGACTCAAAACACGAGTTGGCTCACGAAAGTTTGATATCTAAGGCAATAAATAAAACATGCAAGTCTTTCTCTGGACACGAATCAATTACAATTAGTAACACCAGAGCGCGCATCGCGCTTCGCTCTCCAGTCAGCATGACGGGCCAGTTCCCAGCCTGTTCCTGAGGCTCGTTCAGTTGTGAAGCCTTTCGTCCAGTCTGGCGCGTCAGCTGTAACAGGTGCAAGGAGGGGTGAAGCGGTACCAAAATTCATTAGGATAAAGGTTATTGTATTCTCTAGTAATCTAGCTACTGTATTCTCTATAATAATACTACCTCTAATTACCTAAGCTATTACCTACCTTAATAGGCTAGCCTAATTTAAGATAGTATTAACTATAATACTATATTCTTCTAAAACACTATAAACTATTCTCCTTCTTATTTATTATTCTTTATTCCCTAATAATTCTAGGTCTTATAATCCTCTAGATTCTAATTAGCTATATCCTATATATTTAACCTTAGGGGTTATAACCTTTCCTAGTGTAGGATATATATCTTTAGGTTATTAATATAGATTTTCTAAACTTACCTACTACCTAAAGGTTTAATTTTATATAATACTAATAATAACTTCTTCTTTATTATTAAAAGTTTCCCCTAGGTCTTATAGAACTTCCCCTTTAACTTATTCTCCTTATTAATTTTCTCCTATATAAGGTTTCCTACCTTAAACTAGTATAATAGCTTTAAGGAGTCTTCTTTACTATCTATTTTTTAGATTTAAACTAATTCTCTTCTCTCCTCCTTTAAGTTAGAATACTATAAGTTTATTTCTTAGATTAGAATAGGGTTATTTTCTAACTCTAATAAGTCTATATTATCCTAATTATTACTAACTCCTATGTGTTTAGAGAATAGATTAAATCCTAATATTAATATAGCTAGGGTTATCCTTATACTTAATATAAACTAATTATTTAGAATAACTATAATACTTAGGATAGCCTAGTTCTAAGAATTAAGTAATACTTTATCTCTTTCTACTACTTACTTTATTAATTATTATTTTACTAAATAGATATTTTACTTAGTAAGTCCTATAGAAGCTAGGTAAGAGATAAGTCTAAAAGTAATTATTATACTATATTTCCTTACTATTAATTTAAAGTTTAAATTCTTAAAATAGAATCTATTATTATAGTAAATTCTTCTTAGCTAGCTAAAAATAGAGCTCTAATACTTATCCTATATCTAAGTAATAGAATCTCTAGTAGCTTTATTATAGGACTCTCCTAGTATAAACCTTATTATATAGTCTACTATAATTAGTATATATAAGTCCCTATTTTAGGCCTTAGGAGTAATAGGTCTAAGGTAATCTATAGTAACTAATACCTATAGTTCTAATACTATAATAGTTTTTAGGGTAAATTAGGATAACCTTATTTCTATTTACTAATAGATAAGATAAGATTAGTAGTAAGACTTAGTATCTTTTGCCCTATCTAGCTAAAAATATACTCTATAAAGCTTCTATATTATAATAGTTAGCCTAAAATATCCTATAGTATTATAAGCTTATTAGAGTTTTATTAGGACTTCTTAAGAAAGTATATATTTAGATAGTAATTTATTAAGTTCTAAGTAATAGAGTTTTTAGTCTATAATTTAATATTTTAGAGCTTAATATTAAACTAGTTTATATTATTTAGTTAGGATTATCTAGTAACTATAAATAATTAAAGTTAAGACTTCCCTATACTACTTAGAGTTTAGCTATTCCTAAAGCTTATTTCTTATTATCTCTAAAGCTTTATTATCTAGTTTTTTACCTTCTAGTATAATTATCTTATATCTTATTAAGATTAGTACTAGTTAGTCTTTTATTACTAGTATTATATTAATACCTATTCTCCTCTCTACTTTATATAGGTTAGATCTAAGTTCCTCTAGTAGTTATAATATCCTATTAGTAATCTTTATAATCTTAGTTATATTAGGTTAGTATATATATTCTATATTTAACTCTTATAGAATATCTACCTATTAAGTAACCTTCCTATAAACCTTAGAAAGGTTTACTATAGAATTAATAATTCCCTTATAATCTATATATACCTTTAATAGATATATAGATCTATTTACTAGCTAATGTGTCTCTTTTAGTCCTATAATAATAGCTAATATCTCTTTCTTAGGTATTATATATTATCTTTTAGCATCTCCTAATTTATAGGATATCTATATAATAATTTATACTTTTAAGAAGTTTAAGTCTATTATACTAGTACTAGGTTTAATATCTTCTAGTTAGAATAAAACTCCTCTAGTACCTATATCTAAGGCATTAGTTACTAAATAAAACTATATCCCTAGTTAGGCCCTAAAAGTAGTATTTACCTAAATACTATAGTAGATTTATAGTAAGGCTTACTAAGCTTCTAGTGTCTATTTAGGGTTTACCCTTAGAACTTCTACTCTCTAGACTAATAGTTTTCCTAACTTTATAACCTTCTATATTTCTTTAAAGAAAACCTTCTTAATAGTTAACACTAGGTCTAACCTTCTAGGGATAAACTTCCTTAAAAATAGCATTAGGTATATTAACACTAAGATTTTATTCTAGGTTTTTAGAGGTTAGTATTTAAAGTATTTTACTAGGTTAGCAAATTATTTATAGTGTTTCTACGCTAGCCTAATCTTCCTATCTTCTAGAGAGTACCTAATATAGTTAATATTAGATATAAAAAGCGTAGTCTTATATCCACTTAACCTAATTAGTACCTAGGTAACTCTTAGGAAGTAATGTGTCTATAAGAAGTTAAAATAGTCCTCCTAAGTTTCTAAACCTAAGTAATAATTATCTATATAGATAGAAAATAAGGTCTAGATATCCTCTATATACCCTAATATAGATTTACTTTTAGTTCTATCTTTAAAGAATAAGTAACTAAAGGTTATATCTCTAAACCTAGTGTATATTATAGGTAATCCTATTAAGCCTTAGGCTATATTATTATAATAATATATACTATAAGAACCTAAAAAGGCTATCTTATATTTATTAGGTAGATAAATTCTAATTACCTAGAAACTATTTAAAGTATCTACTTAGAAGAAAATTATTAATCTTCTATAATAAATTAAATCTAAATTAGCTTCTATATTATAATAGGGATATGCTATTCTAATAGTCTTACTATTTACATTATAGTAGTTATAAACCATGTAAAAATCCTTCCCTAGTTTTAGTATAAAGATTATTAGGGCTACCTATTCTAATTTACCTCTATAAATAATACTAGCTTTTTCTATAGCTAGGAATACTTTCTTTAAAAACTTATAATATAGTCCTAAGTAGTAATACTATTTTCTCTTACTAGGTTATGTATTAGGGATAAGGTTAATATAGTATTAAAGAAAATTAGTTATATAAATATCCTTAAGCTTCTTAATAAAATAATCTTTAAAGGTATAATATAACCTTATAATTATTATCTACTATTTAGTAGTGCCTATATAGTCTCTAAGCTTAATATAGGATTAATTAAACTAAGAAATAATAGTTTTAGCTAGTAAGTCTAATAATAGGCGGTTTATATGTAAATTTTAGTATCTTAAGGGGTAGCCCTTAATTTCTAATTTTCCTATATAAATCTCTAATTTATCTAGTCTTACACTATCCTATATAGCTTCTCTTTTATTTACTCCACGAACTAGCGTAGAGTCTGTGTAATTTATATATAATACTAAGTCTATACTATAGTCCTTACTATCTCTAGTTTTATTAATTAATTCTTTAATCTAGTTATTTATATAGTGATTTCTAATTTCTAAGGGGGAGGCCTTAATTTTCTTATTTCCTATATAAATTAGCTATTAGATATATCTAAGAGTGTATATATAGGAATACTGCCTTTTTCTTATAACTAGCTCCTACGGCTAATATTACTATCTATATAAATACTAGTTCCTATCCCTAGTTTCCTTAATTAAGTCTTAGATCTAGTTATTTATATAGAGATTCTTACTTCTTAAGAGGTAGGTCTTAATTTCTAATTTCCCTATATAAATTAGGCTAGTGCTATATCCTAGTGTGTCTACCTCTAGATCTTATTCCCTTAAAATGCCTAAGTCTAATATATTATATATCCTATCCCTAACTTCTTAGATTAAGTCCTAATTTCTATTATTTATATAGTAATTCTTACTTACTAAGGGGGTACTCTTAATTTTTAATTTTCCTATATAAATTAGAACCTTATTATATCTAAAGGTATTCTTTATAAGTTCCTCCCACTATCTTATAGTATTAGGCACGCCTCTTAGGACCTTAAGTAGATTAATCTTATTATTCCTATTCTAATCCTATTTCTTAGCTAGGTCTATTCTTATAAGTTCCTTATATTCTTCTTTATTATCTAGGTCTTTAGAATTATAGTTTAATACCTCTTCCTATAATAATCCTAACTCTTCTAAGTAATCTCTATTAATCTATATTAGTAGTAGGTATCTTTCTATATAATTATAATTTAAGCTTATTACTAATTTCCTTTCCTATAAAGCTTTATAGTAGTTAGCCTAACTCTAAGTAATTATCTAACTTATTAGTGTAGGTTTTAGTTAATTAGTGCTAGAGTTATAAGAGGTAAATAATTTAATTTCTATCTTAGGCTTTAACTTAATAATTATTTTATCTATAATAATATTCTAAAGTGGTATCTAGATAATTATAGCAGTAGATATTAATTCCGGTTTATAGGTAAGAACTTATTCCTTAATTATCTTTACTAAATTATCTAGGCTAGAACTATCTAAACTATATTTTTTAATTCTAACTTTATTTATAATATTATTATTCTTTCTATTAATACTTCCCTTAGTCTTCCTATCTTCCTAATATACTTTCTATCCTTACTTAATTCCTTAAGTATTCTCTAGTAGTATTTCCTTAAAATTTAATATTCTAATTTTATCTAGTAGTAGTAATTTAGAAGTATATAAATAATCGCTAGCATTATTATCTATAATACTTAGTTTTCTAACTTCTAGTTCCTAGCTTTATAAAATATCTTACTATTTATCCCTCTTAGGACTTCTTCTACCTTCTTTAGGATTTTTTAATTATCTTCTATATACTCTATAATCTTATCTAGATCTATTCTCTATAGGAGCTAAGTATAGAACTTAGCCTTCTAAAATAAGTCTAGGTATAGGTATATTAGAAGGGTTTATATTTTGCCTTTTATTCTAGTAATTATAATTTTCTCTTATCTATAATATTTAATAGTGTTTACCTATTATAGCTAAACTTTTCCTAATAAAAGGTCCTAATCTTACTAGGCTAGTATAATATAGTATCTTACTAATACTAAAATTCCTCCTACTATAATCTAGAGGTAGGTATAATAGGTAATTAGTTAACTTATATTATTTACTATCTTAATATATTTCTTTTTATAGAGTTAGACTATAGGGAATCTATATTTCTTAATATAGTTTATATTTACTAATTTTATACTTAAATTACTATTAAGTAAAGCTAAGTTATATTATATACCTTTAATATATATAGTAATATATCCTAAGGTAGTTAGGACTTCTCTATCTAGTTTAGTAATATTATTCTAGGTAACTATATAATTTATTAAGCCTAAGTAGCTCTAAGTAGGCTCCTTAGTGCCCTTAGGATATACTACTTCTTTATATAGTTTTATAAGGTAATAAATAATAGATTTTACTCTATTACTCTTTATCTTTTATTAATATTATATTAAGTAGCTTAGTTATTAGTAGATAATTAGGGCTATCTAAAGGAGTTATAAAATACTAATAAACACTATAGTTTTACCTAGGTATTTTCCTAAGTTAAATAGTAGAATATTATATTTCTCTATAGCTTAAATATTCTCTAGAGCTAGTCTTTAATAGGGTTATAGGTTTAAGGTAGTATTACTTACCCCCTTCTTTATTTAAGTTATAATAAAGGGTTCCTAGGATTTTACTATAGAATTCTCTATATATAGTTATAGAGTAGGGAGTAATCTTTAGAACTCCTTAGAGAATATCTCTTAGAGTAGTTTATATATATTCTACTTAGTATTATTCCTATCTTATTAAGTTTCTTCTAAGTTAAGAATTTCTTTAATTTATTCCTATAGTAGTTTACTTAGGATACTTTTAGGTTTTATATTTAATTTAATAATCCTTTTAGCTAGTTCTTAAGTAATTATAGGCTTATTTACCTTTTCCTTTCCCTTTAGGGATATTACTATATTAATATAACTAATATTATTCTTATCCTAGATATAAGTTAGGGATTTATAGTTTAGGAGTAATATTATAAATATCTATATTTCTAGGTTTAGAATATAGCTATAGGGTAGGATTAGTTAATCTATTTTTATACTACTAATATAGTTTAACTAGTTTAAGTTATCTAATTCCCTTTATTAATCTCTCTTTATTTATAGCCTATCCTAAGCCTACTATTCTTAGTATCTCTTAAAGTCTTTAGATAAGTATTTATCCTTTTTTAAATAGTTATACCCTATATACCCCTATTCTCTATATAAGAAACACTAGAAGAAATCTAGATCTCTCTAGGGCTAGTCTAATTAAGGGAGTGTCCTAATATTACCTAAGGATCTTCTAGGTAATTAAGCTCTATTATTTATATTATATTTTAATTAGTGATATTAACCTATAGCTTAATTTATAGTGCTAGCTACTTAAGCTTAGAATACTTTAAGTTATTTTACTAATTCCTCTATCTAGTTATATACCTTTTTCTCTCTCTTTAACTATTCTTCTATCTATTTCTAAAGAGGTACTATCCTTGCTATTAAGGTCTTCTCTTTAGATAGTTATATTATCTTTTTAGAAGTAGATAAGTAGTAGTTATATAGGATTAGTTTTAGATTAGATATTATTAAGTTTATTAAAGCTATACTATTTATTTACTTACTTAATATAAATAAATAATTAGATACTCTCTCTTATAGTTAAGTATTTATTTCTCTATTTACTAAGTAGTTAATAAAATTTATAAAGAGGACTTATTAGATATTAGACTTTATCTTTATAGCTAGATATTCTACACACTAAATATAAGTATTTAATATCTTACTAGGTTCTTAAGTAAAACTAAATACCTCTTACTATATAAAAATCTTAATAAAGGGATTTAGTTTCTTAAACTTCTCTAAGAACTTTTTAGATATCTTCTTCTAAGTTTAATCCTTATATTCTAAATCTTTATACTAGATAGCTACTTTTCCTTATAAGCCCTAGATAAAGGTTAAATAGGTAAAAGTATTAGTATATTCTTTTAGGGCGTAGGCTATTATAGCTATTATTTTATAATATTTTATATATTTATTAGCTAGCCTATTCTTTAGTAAGCCTAAGAATGTAATTCCTCCTTCTATAGTTAGGTTTATAGGGTAGAAAGGACTAGTTATATTAACTAACTATCTAGATTCTCTAGACTTACTAGGTTTAGGTAATTATATTAATAGAGAAGGGAAAAGTAGTATAATCTTATTTAGTAATAAAGACTACTTTAAAAGATAATTAGGGCTAGGGATAAACTCTAATAATTTTCTATTATCCTATTCTAAGTCTAAACTTAGAGATAATTTCTCTTAAGTTCTAGTGTCTAACTCTATAAAAAATAGTTCTTATATAAAGTGTTTAGAATAGGAGGAGTTATTCTAAGATAATAAGAGTTCTAAATTTCTTTAGGATTATATAGTATTAATAGGTTAATTAAGTTTAAATCCTAAAAGGGATTTAGGTAATTTATTAGGTTATATTTAATATTAAAGGAATGTCTAACCTCTTAATAGAGATTAGATAAGATTATAATAGGGGTTTTTTTTAAACTAGGGTTTTAAGCCTTTTAAACTTTATTATAATAAAGTTTTTTTAAAGCTAAAAATAGGATTAGAAAAGAAAATAGGAGTAAGTATAGAACTTAAAATCTTATTAAATTATATCTACCTAGCTACTAGAGAAGAGAAAAAAAAAAGAAAATAAGAATATTCCCCTAACTTCTTAAGATAAACCTATTCCTCCCTTCTCTAATAACTCCTTCCTCCTTAACTTAAGTAACTTTTTATTATATATATAGTATATAAAAAGCCTTTTATATAGTACTACCTAATTAGAAGATTAGATTAGTAACTAAGTAAACCTAAAAGTAGACCTAAAAGTAGGGATATAGTCTATATGCTATATCTCTAATTATAGTAGTGTAATTATTATAAAAACCTAGGTTTTTAGAGTTAAGAGCTGCCCTAGTTAGTCTACTAAAGTATAAGGTTTAGCTCTAAGTCTATATCTATTATACTTATCCCTTAGGGTATCCTACACTAGAACACTATATAAGTATTACTATTTCTTTATATACCTATTATAGTAACATACTATTCCTAGTAAGTCTAGTAGTAAATCCTATAAGTAATTTCTCTAGTTTATAGCTTCTCTATAAAGCCCTTTAATTCCCTAAGTTTAAGGTCCTTATTATACTATATCTATTAAGAAATAGTAGCCTTTATTAATAAAGAATAAGTTCTCTATATTACTAAGTATAGAAAATACCTAATCCTATGCCTAGGTTTTAATATTTAAGTTAATTTCTATAGTCTAAAAAATTCTTAAGGTTTTACTTACTATCTAAGGCTATTTACCTATAGTTTAGCTAGGGTATTATAGTACTTAAATTAATAAGTGTGTAAATATTATTTCCTATAGTTAGATTCCCTAGTTTAAGTAAAGTTTATAAGGCTTCTTAAATTATTAAGTCTTAACTCCTTATCCCTTATTATCTAAACTTAGTTTATTCCTACTATATAAAATAACTAAGGTTATAATTTATCTATAATTAGAACCACTAGTATTATACTATACTAGTGCTATAGTATTTTTATATTAACTATACTTTATTTAATTCTTTATAGTCTTATTATTTATATATTTTACCTATCTATTTCCTATAAAGGTATTCTATACCTAATTATTTTAAGTTCTCTTCTTATTATATTTATTAATTATTATTATTATTATTATTATAACCTACTCTTTATTATCTTATCCTAGGTATTCTAAAACCTCTCCTAATAGTATCTTATAAGTATTATATAGCCCTATAGTTCTATATTTATTATATTAAGTCCTATAGTCCTTAGTATTCTTACTTTATCTAATAGTAGTAGTTCTAACCTTAGCTAGAGGATATTCTTAAGTATAATAATAACTATAGCTATTCTCTATTAATCTACTTTCTATCTATTTTATAGCTATAGTTATACTCTAATAAACTTTATAGTTTTTCTAAATACCTAATTATAGTTCTTTATTTATTTAGTTTAGCTATCTCTTAGAAGTCCTTTATTAGATATTCTTAGTTATTAGATATTTAAGTTAGATAGTAATTTAATTAGATAATAAAGCAAATAAGAGTGTTCTAGTCTTATTACTATAAAGCGGTACTAAAATTCATTAGGATAAAGGTTATTATATTCTCTAGTAATCTAGCTACTGTGTTCTCTATAATAATACTACCTCCGATTACCTAAGCCATTACCCACCTCAACAGGGGCGACGTGCATGAGGCACAACCCCGCCGCGTTGGGCGGTGAAGACAGTTCTGTCCAACCCTAACCCTGGAATTCATGATCAATCTCCCATCCTCCCAGTTTCCTTGGCGATGATCCGGTCCGGATCTTGCCCCCTTTTCAACGAGGGGGTTGATCACTGGCACTCCCCATCGTCGATATTGTACGGATTATCCCTTGTTCGATGCGTATGTAATAATTCTCCGCTCCCCGTTCGGTCAAGACTCAAGAGTCTCGCGGCACTACGGAGTAGCATCGATCAGGCATCAAAGAGAGGTACATGCCTACGATGCCCCACCAGGTTGACTTCGTTCCACGTACGGACTACGTCCGTACTCCGTAACACTCGTCCCTTGGGCTATCGGGGCGAATCAACGTCATGCGTGCATCGGTTTAGCAGTGGTTAGTTACATGCAGCGTTCAGGGGTGTGAATCCTTGCTCGTTGCTGGGTTGGAAATCTCTTCCATGATAGCTGGTCAACTCTCATGCCGGCAGTTTGAATGGAGGTGACCAGCCATGCTGTAATGCTGCCCCGATTCAGGAAACCCGTTTTCCCGGCGACGTCATTTTCAGAGCCGTTTCCACGTCAAGATGTCTTTATTGCTTGCGTATACATACATACACAGTGGGGGATAGCGTTGTACGTGGCTTGCGCCTGGGCGGGCGTAGTATTTCGACGAAAAGTCCAATTAAGACGCTAGTGATCGGATCACGAAACTGCAGTTTCTGGCCATCCCCTCGTCCACTAGCTCAAAGGATCCATCCACTAGAGACATCCGTTCGGTTACGCAATCCGAAATGAATTTAGCAAAAGTCTACACCCCTTGCGGGAACAAGCAGTCGACTCTCTTTTTGTCCTCCCGCAAAACATCCCTGTGCAAGATGTAGAAGATGGACCATGCCAAGTAGATCGGAATCAAGTACCAAAAAAAAAAAAAAAAACCAGGCTAGTTGATATATGATACGACGACCGACGAGAAGCAGTTACACTGCTCGCATATAGCAGTACCGACATGAAGGGGTACAGTTCAATCATATTCTCGAAGCCATTGCCACTCGACCCCTTCACCAAGACAATCGTCCATTTGCTGATTTTCGCGAGTGCAAATAGCCTGCCGGAAAATCCAGATATCCGATCCTGCACAACTTTTATGAGCATGCTCAGACAAAAGCCAAACTCCGTTCTCCAGTCAAAGTCCGTCCTCCAGCCAAATGAATTCGACTGTGTGTCGCCTCAAAAGTGCAATCTTCTGCTAATCAAGGCCTGGATCGAAGACCAATTCAAGCAAATGTGAAATAGTGTCGTTCGTTCAAGTTTCATCGCGTCGTCATCAAATGCCCGCATTCCACGAGCATTTCCACGCTGAATTCCCGCTACCTCCCCCTCATTGGTACAACATCGGTACAAGACAAAGAAATCATGCTCCGATTTCCCCGTCGTCAGAACATTTCATCGCCAAAAGTCTCGTCAAAGTTGTCGTCCGCCGCATCATCTTCGTTCGAATCGTTCCCTTCCAATGCTAGTGAGCTTTCAGAAAGGCCAGTGTAGTGGCTGTTTGCAGACGATTGCCATGCTGAATTGTTATCTGCGTGAAGCCGTCAAAATCCATCGTTGCAAGGCCAAGGGTTGATCGAGGACAAGGAAACAAGGCCATACTCACCCAGACTTGGCAAAGATTGCAGACTCCTTGGTCTCTGGGGATTCTCTCCACTCAATCTCCTGACAAATTTCGAGGCTTCATTATTGATCCACACATCAATGTTGGGGTCATGACACCCAGCGTGGGTTATAAGATGATTTTTCAGATTGCAAGTCTCCTGTAGTAGACTCAGGTATTGAGACTGAAGCTCGCTATGCATCGCTTCCAAGCCAGATCTTTTCTCTTCAAGCTTCTCAGTCCATGCCTTCTTGCGCCTCCGGCACTTTGAGGCAGCGACTCGATTTCGTTCTAGCGATCGTTCACGACGAGTAGGTCTCTTGACTTGCTCGGTCTTCGTTGACCTTCTTGACTCGCGTTCCGGTTGCCGACGTGTCCTAGTAGCAGCGGTTGTCTTTCTTGTTTCCAAAGTTTCTTTCTGTTTGCTTGCTTTTCGTTTCGACTTTTCTTGCCTCGGTGGCGGCACAGGAGATTTCGGTTGGCTTTCGGACGACAGACTCGACGGCGGTGTCTTGCTGTCGGGCTGTTGTGGTGTATCGCTAACCTTTGTGGTTGACGGATTTGAGTCTGGCGTTGATGCAAAGGCGGGATTGAAAGAATACAAATCTGTGCCAGCGCAGGCAAACTGATCATCGAGCCCTGCTGAAAGATCCGGATATTTCGGCTCGGTGGTATCATCGCCAAACATGCACTGTCCAGGCGAGTTCAAGAAGGAATCGGCTCCTGATTCCAAAATCAAGGATTCGCCAGGATCAGGCCTTGCACCTGGGATCTGGCCAAGTGTGAGATTGGCAGTCAACATAATATACGCATGCGCCTCCACTCGAGCTTATAGTGTCGATGTAGTTTGGGTTTTCCAAGCACTGCACAATGTCAGCTAGAATCGTTGACAACAGTGAAATAGTTGTTCAATTGGATTGCATACCATGTGTCTATTTTTCCTACTTTCGGGTGGGTATCAGAACGTGTTCATGGTACCGTTCGAGGTCAAGATCCGTGTTGGCTGTTGTTGTTGTTGTTGTCGTTGTTTTTCGACAAAAAGGAAGCAGGTTTCAGATGGACTATGGATTGTCAAACTCACGTCGTACGGCAGCGATCGTATGTGTTGACGAGTTGGAGAAATCGGATGTTGGTGGGAGCAGTGATGATGTTTCTAGGATTGATAAAATATGACCAGAGCCTGAAAGCTTAGTGTAGTAGTAAAGGGCAGGAGTAGAAGAGAGAGGATTCTAGTCGAATCGCTTTCTTGACAAGGTTCGTCGTCATGAACCTTTTTTTTTCTGATAGAGGAGGGGGAGGCCCTGGTGAGACTTTGAGCCCTGTCACTTCTCAGTGGTTGTTCGAATGTGACGATTTCGAAGCACTGTGTAACTTTGTGTACAATTGCGTGGCCGGGGCGGGAGAGATCCCCCCTCCAAAAAAGTCGACCCGGTCGATCACACCCAAAGCTCGAGCTTGGCAGATGCAGACAAGGATTGATGAGTTGAATTTCAGTTGCGAGCAGGCTTGGTTTCCGTTCCATGCCTGGGTTCAGGATCTGCCCTATGTACTCCTTCCTGGTTGGCTGGTCCACATGACCGAAGGCAAGAGGGCATCGGGTCGTGACTTCCTCATCAGCCCATTGTTCTGCACACGCCTCTGCGTAGTCCACAGCTAATTAATACATGTATGTAATAAGTCTTTCTATTTTAAAGCCATGTGGTGTCGTTTGAAAGCAAGGAATTCATACGGAGTACTTGTCCCGTACAAGCCTACCAGGTCTCCTTGGACAATCTTCCTCTTTGTTGAGGAGGAAAAGCTCTCTTTCACTGCCGTCTGGTTTATATTCTGTCAGTTTATATTATATTATATTCTGTCATGCCAACGTACAGACAAACACCGGCTCCAACAAGCTCTGCTAGGCGAGAGCCATGGTGCGCCAGGACTTTTTGCTCCGGGTCCCCGAGGGCGGGAAGGTAGCAGGACGGGTTGGCGGCCATTCCATTTGCTAAGCTTTACACCGTATTTCCTTAATTGTCGCTGAATCTCGTTACCTTGCTTGTCCCTAAAGAAACATCGGCTCCGTACATGTGAGGTCTTGGCACACCCAAACGGATTGACTACTCCGATATGTCACATTATTATGCGCAGCCGTTGAACCATGGTTGGGGCCGCCCGTGTGCGTCCGCGAGAATATTCGCGACGGATGTGCCGAGCAGCCAGGCCGTGCCGGACTGTTTTGTCCGGATTCGTTTCCATTAAAAGCTTTCCGCAACGTTGAAATCCAGGTGTACTCCGCACGGGCGCACGGAGTACTAACAGTGCATTGTAGACACTGTGTGTTCTTGCGGAATACCCAAGCGCCGCAGCCTGCCAGGTACCTCCCAGAGTTGACTGCCGCAGTCCAATCAACACAAAACGCCATGTTGCCATAATTGGCTCTCGGACACCAGTCCGAAGGCATGATGGCACATATCAAAAGTTGCATTTGTCATGGCACATATCAAAAGTTGCATTTGTCATGGCACCTATTGAAAGTGCATTTGTTATAGCACCTATTAAAAGTGCATTTGTTATAGCACCTATTAAAAGTGCATTTTTCATGACACCTATCAAAAGTGCATTTGTCATGGCAAACTCAATCCAGCTTGCCGCCCCGGAGAATCAAACGCCATGTATTGGAGCTACCCGAGCCACCCGCGAGGAACTATGATGTGCTGTCACTGAACTAGCTCGTCACGATTGTCAAGACGTTTTAGAAAGCCGGAGGCGTCTAGCGTCTTGAAAATGCACAGCCGCGCGTTTGCTGTGGGGAGTTTCGACGATTTATATTTTGCAATTGCGATGATACGGGCACAGATAGATTGTCCAGCGGGCACAAGGACCTAACAAGTCACGATTACTCATGCCACGCCCCATTCTTCTGGCCCTTGATTTCCTCGCACTAGTCCGTACCAAGGGAAGGGTACTCGTTCGTAAAAGGGCCGCGTGAATAAATTAAAATAGATCGAATGGCAAAAATGCATTCAAACAGCGTCAAAGCTATGAAAATCACCACAACTATAGAAGCCTGTCTAGAAAACGCCATTCAAGTAGTGAGGACATCGAGGGCCACAAAGGCGGGACGTGGCACGAAGTCATTGCATTGCCGGAGAAAGGAGATAACGAGAAGGCGGAGATTGCATAGACCCGACGTCTTTTCCTCTCCCCTCTCCATGACATCAGCATCAATCGAACTGCCGACACTACCATCCGTAGCGTCTCCGAACCGACCCAGCATGATCCGTACCAAGCAACTATATAGGGTCGACGTCGCGCTCGTCATCTTCATGACCATGAACGAGGAACCCGGTCATAGTCATAAATAAACACACGATAAATCAGATCGCGAAACCACCTCACATCCCATAGTATTCACAACCCATCATGTCTCTCCCCACGCGCAGCCTCGGCAAGAACGGCCCCCAAGTCACCGGCATCGGCCTCGGCCTCATGAGCTTCGCCGGCTGGTACGGCCAAAAGGACACGAGCCTCGAGACGTCGCTCAAGTTCCTCGACAGGGCCCATGAGATTGGTGAGCGATTCTGGGACACGGCCGACATCTACACCGGCAGCGAGGAGCGGGTGGGTGAATGGTTCAGGCGATCCGGCAAGCGGTCCGACATCTTCCTCGCCACCAAGTTCGCCTTCAGAGCCCTTCCCGATGGATCGCGGGCCATATCCAACGACCCCGCGTGGGTGAGGGAAGCTTGCGACATGAGCCTCAAGAAGCTGGGCATCGACACCATAGACCTATACTACTGCCATCGCATCGACGACAAGACGCCCGTTGAGCACACTGTCCAGGCAATGGCCGATTTGAAGAAGTGAGTTTTTTTCTTTCCCCTTCCCTCCCTCCCTCCCTCCCTCAAATACCATACACTTCAGCTCCAAGGCCCGTTGTCTCATGAACGGGGGGCGTCCATCTTTTGCCCAAGAACAGGGAGGGCAAGATTCGATACCTGGGACTATCCGAATGCTCCGCAGCCACCCTCCGCCGCGCCCACGCCGTGCACCCCATCTCGGCATACCAAGTCGAGTACAGCCTCCTCTTCCTGGACATTGAATCCGAAAGGACCGAGATTCTCAGAACCTGCCGCGAACTGGGCATCGCCATCGTCGCCTACAGCCCCGTCGGCCGCGGCCTCCTCACCGGGGCAATCAAGTCGCTCGATGACCTGGCCGAAAACGACTGGCGCCGGGGCGTCCCCAAGTACTCGCCCGACAACTTTCCCAAGGTGACGGCTCTCGTGGACAAGATCGGATTCATCGCCAAGAAGCACGATGCCACGCCGGCGCAAATCTGCCTTGCGTGGGTCGCGGCCCAGGGCGACGACTTCATTTCCATCCCTGGCACGACGACCATCAGGTACCTCGAGGAAAACACGGCCGCCATCAACATCAAGCTGAGCGGGGAGGAGGTTCAGGAGCTGAGGAAATATGCCAACGAGATTGAAATCCCTGGAGATCGGTATCCGTCTTCGTAAGTGTGGTCATCATGTGTGTGTGTGTGTGTGTGTGTGGGAACATCGGCTGACTCTTGTGGCAGGATGACGAACACGCTATTCCGGGACGCGGTGCCGCTGAAGTGACTTTGATTGAAGACGTGGGGGAAAAAAAGAGCGTTTCATGTCAGGAGGCGGGCTGGAAACCAACGTTTTTCTCTATTCAACCATGCCATTAGGCTTAAACGAGATCCTCGGGCCAGGTTCAGAACAGCTAGATTCTAGTCCATGTTTACCGGTGAAATCCTAGTGTATTCCCCGACAACATGTTGCAACTGCTCGTGGTTACAGCTTTCACTTCCAGCGGTGACGCCTCCTGATAGTGTCATGTGCGAAGCGCACTTTAAAAAACAAACGCCCCTTTTTCAATCCCTTTTGACGAGACGATTTCCGCCGTCATGGGAATCAACGAGGGGAATCACGGCCCCGCAGACCGACCACAAGGATCAAAGGTTACAACACGTGTAGTCTGATTGTCGTTACACATGTGTAGTCTGATTGTACTACCCTGCCTCCCAAACAAAAGATTCAACCCGTCCTCCCTCACCCTCGGCCTCTCTCCTCCCCAATCCCGCCGTCACCACCGTCAAACACCCGATACAGCAACTTCCACACCAAGATGACGACCGCGGCGGCGACCGCGCAGGCCGCCGCAATGACAAGACCGGGTCGGTATCGCGGCGCATCTGTTTCCCAGTCAGCAATGTAACTACGGACATGTGCGGGAACAGAAAGGCAAGCAGGCAGAGCCACGGCAAGAACGGATGCACATCACCTTGGGTGCGGAACAGCTGGTTGCCCGCGAAATTGGCCAACTGCAAGCTCATGACATACGCGGCCAGCGCGACGGGATGCTTGCAATCCTCCATCTTGGCCGTGAGCCACGCGGCGCTGATGGCCTGCGCGGATCCCATGCCCATTTGCGTCCAGACGACTCCGCCTGCGAACAAAAGTTTCAGCTTTCCGCGCCTCTTTTTCTCGCGTTCGGGGGAAGAGTCCCTTTTTTTACCGTAGAGCGTCCATTTGCCCACGCCGCTGGGCGCGAGGGCGAGCCACAGCAACCCGGCCGCGCCAACCAGGTATCCCGCCGCAATGTGCATGCCGCGCTCGCGCGACCTGTCGCTGCTGTAGGCCAGCGACACGGACAGCATCAGAGAGCAGATGCTCCCCACCGAGTTCAGGCCGTTGGCCTGGAGGCGCGTGAACCCCAGCGACTTGATGATGGAAGGGGCGTACGTGTTCATCGGCGCGACCATGACCATGGACAGCAGGCCGGCCAGGACATGGCCGTACAGGCGCCAGTCGGCGAACGTCATGGCCACGTGGCGCGGGAGCACCACGGGCCTGCTGCCGCGCCCGAGAGCCTTGGTCGGGTCGTTGCGCATCACGCGCGTCACCAGGATGGACCCCTGCCTCTCGGTGAAGACGTTGAGGAAGGGGGATCTGCCAAAGAAGGATTTGGGCCTCGCCGCGCTGTGAGGGAGGTACAGGTATGCGATGGCGCCGAGCGCGCACGTGACAAGGCCCTCTGAGAATACATGTATGTGTCAGCAAAATAAAACCCTCTTTCTTACCAACTTACCAAAAGAAGAAAGAGAGAAGACAAAGTCAACGTACCAATCAGAAATAACCACTGCCATCCCTCGAGACCACCTCGCCCCCTGAGCGACAGCAGCCCTATCGACAGCGGCCCCCCCAGCGCACCGGCAAACGCATTGGACGCCCAGAAAACGGCCAACCGCAGCGCGAGCTCCCCGTTGACGTAGTACCCGGACAAGTACAGCGCGAAACCCGCCACGTACCCGCCCTCCAGCGCGCCGACCAGGAAGCGCGCCGCGCACAGCCCCGCCGCGTCCCTGACAAACATCTGCGCCCACGTGACCGTCCCCCACGCGAACATGGTCACCGGCAGGAACCGCTCCGGCCCCGCCCATCTGCTCACCAGGTTGAACGGCAGCTCCGTCACCACCAGGCCCGCCGTGAACAGCGTCTGCGACAGGTTCATGTCCGAGTTGTCGACGCCAATGTCCTCGGCCAGGCTGTCCGTCAGCGCGTTCCCGACGTTGGTCCTGTCGAACTGGAGGAAGCAGAAGCACAGCACGATGAAGGGCAGGATGCACAGGTCCACCTTGCGCAGCGCCCGGCGCGTCTCCTCGGCGTCCGGTTCGAGACGGGCGTCGTATCCGGGCATGTCGTCGTCGGCGGCGGCCTCGTCGGCGACCTTGCGCCCCGTCCGGTCCTCTTGGCGCGGTCGCGTTACCGTGAGAGGCCTGGCCATGATATACTTTTTTTGATGATTGAAAGGTGTGAATATGCAAAACAAAACAAAAAACCAACCAGCGTTCGCGCCGCGCCGCGCCGCAAGACACCTTTTCTGTCCGTAGGACTTTATATTCAATCTGGGGACGGGACGGGACTATGCCACCCGTTATCTTGACGGGAAGCTGCTTCGGCTTGTCAAGATGTCATGTTTCGAGGGCATGGCGTGCTTGGATAATCGGACCAAGTCGACGTAGCGTGACGTGGGGCCGGCGGTATACCGTCGGCATGCCGCCGGCTTCCTGGCGGTGTTGTGCGAGGTTTCGGCACGGTCTACTCCGTACTCCATAAATGAGTGGAATCTCCGACTTTTTTTTTTTTTTTCTCATCGAGTATAATAACACGGGTTTATGATGTAGATGAGAGAATCCTTCTTCTTGATCGGCGCACATTGTCCTGTATAAAAGTGGTGTGGCGACGCCGTTGCTAGCAACAAGTCCATCATCTCTGCATTGTCTTTTTTTTTTTTTAGAAAGCATCATTTTTGAGATACCGAATGGTACATGATTCAATGGAGCAGAATACATTAAAAAGACGCGGCGTCGGCCTCATCGGAGTCGATCCCGAAAAGTCCTTTGGCGGCTACACCCTCTTCTGCCCGCTGACCAGCGACACGGCGCACCTGGTCGACATCAACGGCAACCAAGTCCATTCGTGGAAGCTCCCTGGGAGAATTGGCCGACACGCCAGGGTCCTGCCCAACGGAAACCTGGCGGTAAACACGCTGCGCCCGTCGCCGGAGCACAAGACCAGCGACGGCGGTCCCTTCCCCTTCCCCTTCTTCAACAAATACGGCGGCGGCGTCATGAGCGAGCTCGATCCCGCCGGCAACATTGTCCGCCAGTTCACCGACCCGCTCGGCCATCACGATCAGCACCACCTTGGCGACGGCAGCATCTTGTACGCGAGTCTGGAGGCCCTCTCCCCCGAGGACTCGGCCAAGGTACGAGGTGGCGTTCCCGGGTCCGAAGTCGACGGCATCACGTACGCCGACATGATCAACCAGGTCGACGCCAAGGGCAACCTCGTTTGGCAATGGAAGGTTTCCGAGCGGCTGCCTCGCCATGAGTTCCCCCTGCAGCCTCACTACACCCGCGAGCACTACCCGCTCATCAACTCCGTGCTGCCCCTCCGCGATGGGAAGCACGTCCTCGCATCCATGCGCTCCGTGTCGGCCGTCATCATCATCGAAAAGGCCACTGGTGATATCGTCTGGAAGCTCGGCTCTGATGTCCTTGCGCAGCAGCACAACGCTACGGAACTGGACAACGGCAACATTCTCATCTTTGACAACGGCACCTTCCGCAAGGGAGAGTCCATGACATACTCGCGTGCAATCGAGGTTGATCGCGCGACCAAGAATATTGTCTGGGAGTATCGCGATCGCTCATCTCCCATCTGCTTCTTCACCCCCTTCATGGGGAGTGCGCAGAGACTGACCAACGGAAACACATTGCTGTGTGAGAGTGCATTCGGGCGCGTATTTGAAGTCACGCCTGACGGATACATCTGCTGGGAGTTTGTGAATCCTCATTTTGCCGTGTATCCCGACCAAGAGACGGCCAGACTGTTCCCGGGCGAGTCAAATGCCTTGTTCAGGGCGTATAGATATTCTTTGGGGGAGATTCCGTGGCTCAAGGCCAAGTTGGAAAAGGGCAGCTAATTCTAGATGCCTCTCTCGGAGGTGGAGAAAAAAGAAGTTCTTCATGTTTAATTTTCTCTTTCTTCTTTTTTTGGCTAGACACATTGGGGCCAAGGCATCGTATCATCACTTATAGCAAAGAGGTCCAACCCCATCATGTTCGGATACGTAAACCCCATGTTTGGCTGACTTGTTTCCTCAAAAATAGGCAAAGCTTCCTCTGGTCCCATCATGTCGTATGCCAAAGATGATTCAGCAGGTCGAAACCCCGGCCGCAGTTTCTGGAATTGCACCGAGACAATATGCCCCAGTAAATGGGCAGCATGGCACCGTAGTCCAATCGAGTCGAACCAGTTGATGAGCCTGTAGATGAGAGAATCAAGCGCACAGATATCGTAACCTATCGCTTCAAGCTCTGATGCATAGATGTGTACAAGTTGGCATAACGTGAGTGCGGAAAAGGTGACAACGTGGTAGATGTGGTCTGTGAGGTGGCGGGTGCGCTCGTCAGCTGTATCAATGGCGAGAGTAATGATGGTTTTGGAGAGGCGAATCATTTCCGATAGAATCGTGCTGTCCATCATCGTTTGGGGCGATTTGAGGGATTGGTAGTAGGCAAAGAGGTGTGCAAAATGAAAGCCCATGTGTAGGAATTGAGAGCGAGGTTGGTCTGCTAATACGATTAGAACCGGATGTATCCGAAGGGCATCGGGAAATAATCAGATCCAAAACAAAGGAAGAGAATCAAAGGACTCACTGAATAGACTGTTCCACTTCCGCTGCCACGCCTGTAGAGCTCTGCTCGTCTCTGGGAAGTCGACGTATTGCGCACAGCACTTCTGATAGATGGTCCAGTGCAGCTGGACTTCAGCGACCATCCTCGTTTCGTAGTTGTCAACGTCATCTGCTTCTACGAATCGAAGGCAACGATCGATCTGTGACTGGTTCAGCATGGCCTGCCTGTGCATGCCGACACAAGCTCTGCAGAATAGTCAACACCTTCGTTGGCATGGTGTCCGGACACTGAATGACGTACTGTAGATGTGCCATGGTGAGGTGGTTCCAGAGACACCATGCGTCGCGGTGTGCCTTGGTGACGGGCACCGGAGGGCTGCAACGAAAGGCTTCTATGAAGAACGGACTAGCCAGGGCTTGCTGAAGTGCGTAACCGGTCAGCATCCAGTTATCGATGCTCAGCGGCACTTGGCCGATGGTTGTCGACCACAGGCCAAGGATGATGGCTGCTTGGTAGAACTCCATGGGCTGCGGGACTACGAGTAGAGCAGAACTGAGAAGGCTCTTTGCCTCGTCAAACAAACGGGGCGCCAGCTTGTCGGCGAGCTGCTCGGTTGTGTGCCTCACTGCAATCAAGAAGATGCTGCAAGCGAGGAGAGGTGACCGACGAACTTGCAGAAGTAGTGCTTCTGTGGATAGGTCCTCGGAGAATTTCACCCATCGTCCGTAATGTGTGCGAAATCTGGACGTGGTTTTAGCCTTTCGTGTGCTGATATTCCAACATGACAGTCGGGGAGCAGGCAGCACACACATCTTGAGCAAGGTATGGGCGGTCCCCAGTGACACAATTCCCATTGAGATGACATCTGGCGGCCGTGACAAGCCGGAGTCGACGTGCCCGGGTGACGAGACTCCAGCATAGGCGCAAGCATCTCGTATAAGGAACACTGGCGCAGGGTGACTGTCCCGACGCCGTGAAAACGAAGCCATACCCGGACCATCATCTATTTGTCGAGGCGGCTGGTCCTTGGTGCCGGAGGCCGAGCTGTCAACAGTCGTCGTTTCAAGTCGATTCACCAGCCGTTCCACAAGTCCTTCCAGTCTATCGAGTCTGGGGTTTCGCGTGTGAGAAGATGTGGGCATGTCCAACATATCGAATGTCCGCAAGCAAGAAGGAAGGATTCCGATGTGTGATGTGTAAAAGAAGGCAAACTCACCTGGTGTCCACGCTCGCGTGTTGTTGGGTCGAGTCTGGGAGAACAACATCTCGACTCCCCGAGCCATGGTCGTTCGGGTTGACAGCTGGAGTGTGCTTTCGGGATCCCTCAGTCTTGAGAGAGCATGCCAGCGACAGAGTTGCGCATCGCAAGCAAACGCCACTCGGCTCGCCCGATGCGTAGCACCTGGTCTTGTTCTTGCGGCATCGAAGACAGGCTTTGGAGGCTCTGGCCTTCCCGATCAGAGGCATGATTCAGCGGCCTGGAACGGTATGAGTTGCGAGTGTGGGCATGAGCATGAGCATGCGGAGCATCTATAATATGCATTGCCGTTTGTGCCCCTCGAATAAATGGTAAATCTCGATGTCTGGACTTCTTGAGAGCGTCAATTTGTGTAGCCCGAAGATACATGTAACCATGCGCCAAGTGGGTCGATCTGACGGCAACATGTTATCGTCTACTCTACTGACCAATAGCGGCTCAAGCTCCCGAGAAGCCTTTTTCTTACCGACGAAAATTGCATCGTGAGTCCCTGTCGACTTGTGCTTGGCAGGGACGGACACATGAAGATGGGTTGGCTGGTCGCACGCTAGTCTCAAGATATCAGAGACCCCCAATTCTGATGAAGACGGTTCTTTCGTTGCGCGACCGGGAACGTCGAAACGACTACATACCACTATTTTTTTTTTAAAAAAAAAAAAAATTTCACTTTAATCCATGCATGGCTTGGGATTTGTACTCTCATATACTTGCATCCGGTCGTTCTTCAGGCGGAATCGACACAAAATCACCTCAGCTATTTTACTCCCCCTTTGTCTCATCTCGCTCGACTCTTTGTCGCCTCTGTCTCAATTCAAGCACCAATAGCCTTCAGAATAGCCTCACCTACACCCTTGGCAGAAGCAGGGTTCTGGCCAGAAATAAGCAAACCATCCACCACCACCTTCTCTCCCCAAGGCTCGTCAGCAGCGTGGAAGCTAGCCCCAACCCTCTTCAGCTCATCCTCCAACAGGAAGGGCATCGCAGCACTGAGCTGGGCTTGATCCTCCTCGACGTTCGTGAACCCAGTGACGTTCTTGCCCTTGACAAGAGACGCACCCTTGATCTTGACGTCACGGAATACAATGGGGCCGTGGCACACGGCAGCGACAGGCTTGCCAGCATTGTAGAACTCCTCAATGAGCTTGATGGAGTCGGCATCGTCGACGAGGTCGAACATGGGACCGTGGCCGCCAGGGTAGAAAATGGCGTCAAACTCGCCAGATCGACCGATGAACTCCTTGAGGGGCCTGGTGTTTTCCCAGACATGCTTCTTGTTCTTGAGGAAGTTGACGGAGGATTCGTCCGACTTGAACATCTCGACGGAGCTGGGGTCGAGGGGCGCGGCACCGCCCTTGGGAGAGGCGACGACGATTTCGGCCTTGGGGGCAAGAACATCGTAGGGGTGGGCAAGCTCGGGCTGTTCCCGAGGAAGTGGTCAGCTTATTATGCTGCTGCTGCTGCTGCTGCTGCTATCATGTGCCTAGAAACGACGTGCCACCCCGGGATTGAGGATTGAGGAGTCGAGAATATGTGGCGCCTTACCAAGTACCAGCCGGTGGGCTTGTCCAGCTTGACAATCTTGTCGGCGGAGGTGAGAACGACGAGAACCTTCTTGGCCATTGTGAGAACAGACGTTGACTCCTTGGGATAGAATGCGTATGGGAAACCAGAGCAAGTTGATCGTGGTGTATTGCAAGGTGCGAGGTAGGGGTAGTCTTTTATGAATTCGGGACCATGTGGCTACCTTAGTAGATGATGGCCCCCTTTATACCCTGTTTTCAAAGCAAATACCTAGGGAACGGTGCATTCGCCTCTTTCTCACTAGCCTCACCTGAGTTCGCCGGCGTCTAGCTCGACGGGGGCTACTATTCTTCATTCTTTATGCAGCATTATTACATTATTACCAAGCGGATGGGATAGAGCTCCCCGCTTTGCAAGCTCCTACTGCCGCAATGACGTCAGGGTGAGAAATGTTGTTATGTGAAATGTGAAACAAGGACAGATACGACCAAACCAACAGCACTTCTTGAGGAGATGCGCTCATCAAACATACCCAGCTTCACATCATTCAAACTACATCGATCCGTTTTCGGAATAATGAGCATCCCCACTCTTTCTTTATATCCATGATGCTTCAGCAAAGGAGTCAAGCTTATCTATTCAACAAAACCGACCCCGCACGACAGGGCAGCTTAGATGATCCAATCCTCAGGCTATACGGCTGTATGGATTACATAGTGACAAATATCATCAAGACCCACAGACATCAGCGGCCATGGTGTAACGGTTAGCATGGCTGATTTCCATTCAGCCGACTCGGGTTCGACTCCCGATGGCCGCACTTGGTTTTTAGATTTTTGTGCCACTGCCCATCTCATCTACCCACGGATGCTATGAGAAGACAAGTTTCTATTTTGGTTGACCTTAAACATATTTTGTTGGGAGACACCGCTGCAGCCAACTCTAATTGGCTCAAAGTTTAACACTTTCTGCAGAGTCAAATGTTCAAGCGTCAGTAATAGCTGTACTCCGTACCAATCCATATGACAAGCTCATGCAACGACTTAGAACACTTCGCCTCGATTCTCGATCTGAATCTCGCAATAGGCTGTGCTTACAAGAAAAATAACCATCAAAATCCTATATCAACATTGTAACGTCCTAGTTAACGGGTCTGTTAATCTTCCGTCCTCAACACCATCCAACGCCATCAAGATGCATTTTTCATGTACTGGTTACCTTCTCAGATGGCTTGGGTACGTACCTTCCTACTCAATGTCGTGCACGCCGTCGTCAAGGTAGTTCATCCCATACAATTTCATGTATCAACTATCGTTCTGTCGTGAAGTCGTGCACGGTATGCTTAGCATTGAAGCATCAAATACACCTTACGCAACGTCCTGCTCATTTCTCTGCTGATGCTCCGTTTCAAGCTCTCGAATCCGGAGATTCGCAACGCTCCCACCGGCAACAGCCGTGAGCACTGCCAGAACAACGAAAGGCAAGCCGTACCACGCGGCTCCCCAGTGTGACCCTACCTTGAACAACCACTCCAAAAAGGGCAATCCTATCAAGAGCGAGAGACTCTGCATAACTACAACTAAAGTGAAAAGCACACCAGTGTGCTGCTCGCCGTTGAAAAGTACAAGTAGACTCCTCGCCACGGGAATGAATGCGGAATCGGGCGATAGCAGTACCGTGCCAATGATGACCATGGCTCTTCCGTTGGAGAACCCCGTGATCAACAAGCCCGCTACTACGGCCATGACAATCCCTCGCGCAAGCCATAGATCCCTTTGTAAAGGGTTGTAGTGGAGTCTGGTGAGAATTTGCGACGTGATGGGAAGAACGAGTGTTACGACGGCGAGGTTTGACCATAGCTTGACGATACCGACGAGACCGGCCTAAGTTGGTGCATTAGTAAGAGAAAGGGGGTCAAACTGGTGGGTACATTGGACGCGAAGTCACATACATCAGACATAGACCAGTGCAGGCGTCTGATCCAGTAGAACATGGTAATAGGCGAGTTGTATGACATGTAAAACAGGAAGGCTCCCAACAAGAGCAATCCAAGGCGCTTATTATTGACTGTAACCATACGACCAATTGATACTAGCCGTCTTACTGCGCTCGTGCCATGGGAGTATAGCCTGGAGACAAAGTTATCAGAGTCGTCTATGTGAGCATCCTCACGGCGAGCTAGTCTTGCGAGGCTGGCAACGTCTCGGGTTGCCGGGAGGAAGAGTACAAGGATAGTACAGATACAAGTCGTCGCGAGACCGATGTAGATGGCAAGCCACGGGTTGTTGTTTGTTAGGCCCGTGTATAGGGGCTGGCTGAGGGAGGTCGCAATGGTTGTGAGGGCGTCAATGAAGAAAAAGACGGTGACTCTGTTCCTGCAGTGAGCGTCAAAGTAGCCAAGGGTTGAAATGAAATCATGCTAATTGCCGCTTACCTTTGGGCATGGCTCGAAACATCACTTGCGATGGCGAACACCAGAGCAGAAAAGATGAGTGGTCCACCGCCAATGAACATGAATAAGGTGGCCAGCCAAACGAGTCGCAGGGAGAAGATTTTTGGAAATAAGCCTGTCAAAAATCCATACATTTGTTAGCTCGTGAGGGCCATGGGGGTCTTGATTCCCGTTCACAAGGCAAGAAGTAACTGCAGATTGAGGGAAGAAAATGTACTGACAAACAATAATTTCTCCTGCCATGGAAATCAAGATGCCCCCAGTGCACAGAGCCAGTAAATTTCTACGACTGAACCTATCGGCAGCAAGTCCATATGGCACCGCTGTCAATAGAGCAACAAGCAGGCCCAGATGTCCCTTCCAATGCTCAATCGTGGAGAATTCAGCATTCACCTTATCCGAATCACATAGCCAGGGAAACGTGGCGGTGGAATTGGGCTGGTGATTCCGGCAGTTGATGTCATACTCGACGAAATATATGGCGGCGTTGTGAAGCGACGTCCCAATCGCCTGGGTGATGACAATGAGGGTTAGCAAGACGAAGACGGTAGCTCGATCCGCCGTTGTGAAGTTGTCTTGAGGTAGTTGCTGATATTCATCTCGGTCGTCATATTCGTCCTCTTCGCGTGGGACGAGGAGGGGCCGTCGTTCATCTTGGGACGCCATGTTGCATGTCAAATGACAATAATTGGGAGAAGCAGCGGCGTACGGTCAAAAGGCACGCGAAAGTCCCAAGTTGGCCGTTTGATGGAGGCGGATTTTGATTGGTACATGTCTGCAGTGGCCTGATCTCTACAGTGAGTGACCAAGTCAGGTTCGGCAGGTTGGGTGACGTCACCCATGACTACAGCCTTGGTCCCGGCGGAAAGGGCTGGATCGGCTGGATCGGCTGGATCGGCTGAATCTGCATCAACGAGCTCGATTTCGGTGACCCCCTCCCGCGACCCGTCGCTGCCGTGCTTGTCCTCGAATCGAAAGATGTGCAGGCCGGGAGGCCACCAAGGCAGGTCTGGTAGACGGCGTAGCTCACTCATTTGAAGATGCGATCAAGTTCGTTCAAGACCGAAAGTTGTTGATAAAGGCACAGAGTCCTTCGTATGGCCATCTTAGGTCAGAAATGTATGCAGATTTGCTGCAAGAATTGACGCCCGAGGTCGCGGAGAAAGTCACGCAGAGAATTATTACATGTCAAGATCTTTACTATCGGCATGAGGATACAAGCGTGACCGAATCAGAAGCTACAGGGTGGGTCCAGGCTACCTGCGAGCACCCAGTGCCAAACCAACTTCTCATCATCACACCCCGTCACCAACCTCTCGAACCATGGCGGCCGAAGCCCCCAAGCCAAAGCTCCTCTGGAACTCAGACAATGTTAAAGATGTGGCCGAATCCGTCGGCATCAACTCCCTCAACGACGAGGCCCTCAAAGCCCTCACTCAAGATGTAGAGTACCGAATCGGCCAAGTCATCATCGAAGGGCTCCGCCTCATGCGCGCCGCCCGCCGCACCACCCTCACCGTCAACGACGTCTCCCTCGCCCTCAAAGTCCTCGACGTCGAGCCCCTCTACGGCTACGACTCGACCCGGCCGCTGCGCTACGGCGAGGCCAGCCTCGGCCCTGGCCAGCCTCTGTTCTACCTTGAAGATGAGGAAGTCGACTTTGAAAAGCTCATCAACGCGCCGCTGCCCAAGGTGCCCCGCGACATGAACTTCACGGCACACTGGCTCGCCATCGAGGGCGTCCAGCCGTCCATTCCGCAGAACCCTACCAGCGCCGAGTCCCGGTCCCAGGAGCTTCTGCCCAAGGGTCCTGGCGCCAACCCTGCGCTCGCGGCGCTCGCCGGCAACGACAACGTCGCCGTCAAGCCCTCGGTCAAACACATTGTCAGCAAAGAGCTCATTCTCTACTTTGACAAGATCCAAGCCGCCGTCCTGGACGACAACCCCGACGAAGAGGTCGTGAGACTGCGCCAAGCAGCGCTGGGCTCGGTGCGCGACGACCCAGGCCTGCACCAGCTGGTGCCCTACTTTATCAACTTCATCATGGACCGCGTCACGCACCACCTCGACGATACGTTTACCCTCAAGCAGATGATGGAGCTGACGAATGCGCTCGTCGAAAACAAGAGCCTCTTCCTCGATCCATACGCCAGTTCCTTGTCCGCTCCAGCCCTGACGTGCCTCATGGCGCGCAATCTTGGTGCAGACGATGGCGTGGACGCCATGAGGGACCAGTACGAGCTGAGGCAACTAGCTGCGTCGCTGGTCGGCAGAATGGCACGGAAATACTCGGCGTCGAATACCCTACTGCGACCAAAGCTCACGCGAACGTGTCTGAAATACTTTCTCGATCCTACAAAACCGCCCGCGGTGCTGTACGGAGCCATCTTCGGCCTGCTGGAAGCCGGCGGGCCCGAGGCCATTCGTGTGCTTGTCCTGCGTAACCTCAAGACGTTTGACTCGGCTATCCTGCAGCCCTTGAAAGAGAAGTCGGAGGGCAGTATCGAGTACGAGATGCTCGTGCAGGGGTTAGTACAGGCTGTGGCTTCGTTGGGCCAGAATACCGGACTGCATGTTTCAAATGGGGTGAACGGGGTGTCGGCGGGGTGGGAATCGTCCGAGCTGAATGAGTTTATTGGACCGATTGTTGGGCAAAAGATTGCATCGTCGGGGAATCGCGCTCTCATTAGGACGGTACTGGACGCTCGGTTGCTGGAATGAGGATGGATGAAAAGGCGACATGTTTGTTCAACCCAAGTCTGGCGAATTGGCGTTTCCTCTTCTTCTTCATTTTTTTCATTCTTTTCTTTCTGGGGGAGCGACATCAAATCCATGAGCTATCGTTATTTTTCTTCACCACGGGAGTTTACACCATACTTGGTTGGCACTGCATTTTCAAAACCTAGGTAGACGAACAGACTAGTGTTGGGGACAAGGGAAATTTCAATTCATGTGGAAAAAAGACAGCTTGACCGCTAAAGCTACTAGATCTACCACACATGTCCATTTGTTTTCAGCATTTACACGTGAATTTCGTTCCCCTCCCCCTCCTCCCCTCCCACACGCTTTGTACTTGATACGTGATACGCGAGTCATCCAAACTGCCGGCCAGTCCACGTTCCCGTGTACACGACCCCTTCCTAGTTCTACAACCAAGTGCTCTTCTCGCAATCTCGTTTCTCACAGACCAAAAGCCAAGTACAAGCCACTCAGGATACTCGACGTCCAAAGCGCCATCTCACCCTTCTTAATAGAGGACTTGGAAAAGCCCCTGCCCATGTCGAACCACAGGTGTCGCAGGCCGTTGATAAAGTGGTACGCAAAGGGGAAGCCCAGCGCGAACTTGACGCCGCCCTTGACGGCGAACGGGAGGGTGGCGAACGCCGAGACCAACGAGGCCGACTCGAGGTGCCAGCCCAGGAGGGGCGCAACCAGGTAAGCGGTGAAGTAGGCATACGCGGCACCGGAGAGGGTGCACCCCGTGATGCGGGTCCAGGCCGAGTGTCCGAGCCAGGTCTGCTCGATCTTGTAGATGCCGAGATGGGGGGAGATGGGCCGCCGAAGACGCTGTTTCACGAGGATCTGGTGGCCGTCTTCCTGGGAGACCTTGGCGGTGGCGACGGGGCTTCATTTCCGCGCAGGAGGGCAACGTTAGCAGAATTTCTTTGTAATGGAACCATTTGTCGTGATGTCATCGTTGAGATGTAGGTGTAGATGTTTTTATTCATGGTCAGGGGGAAGGGGGAAAGGGGGGGCAAAACTCGGAGGAGAACAGTTCCGATTTTTTTTTTTTTTTTCTTACCGAGCCTGAATGCCAGTTGCCATGGCCACCTTGGGCAATTGGTCGAACGCGAGAGGCCTCGCGCCTACATACACTTCGTCAGCAACCTTTATCGTATCCCGCGTTCTGGCCTCCCTCATCGTCCGCGACCGCCATCCCCGACGCGACGAGCCATCGAGAGGGGGAAAAAAAACATGATCTGCGCAAAGGGCAAATCACATACCTCTGCGCAGAGCAGCCACGCCAACCCGCTGAGCAATCATTTTCTTCGCAGTGTAGATTCGTGTGGACGATGGGTACCAAGTTGACCAAGTTGCAGGATTCCAAGATCACGGCCCACAAGTCCTCGGGAAATGGGGAAACTTGCGACCGGTCGGTTCCTTGGTCCAGCGCACCAACCAGCGGGGCTCAATTTCTCAGCTCCGACGACACGTGACTTGATTCGCCTATAATACGGCTGGCTACCTTTGCCCAAATCACGTGCCGGCTCCATCGGATTATTAGCCCCACGAGAAAGCTCTCTCCCAATTCCGGTCTTTTCTCCCTTTTCTCTTCTCCAGATAGTCACGAATTGGCTCGTCGCGGTGCTGTCTAGATAAAACACGATTCAGGTTGTGTGATGGGGACAGCAATGCGGCAGGGTCTTTTTGATCCAGGGGCTTTCGGAGAAGAAATCGGTCCGTCGTTAATCTCGGCTTCGGGTGGTCGGTCCCGAAGCCGTTTCATTTTGAGATCTACATTTTTCTGCATGTGTATCTAGTTTGCGCGAGACTTTGCTTGTGAATCATTCTGCGGGTTGTTTTCAGCCGAGAACTGGTGGACTGAAGATTGGTGAAAACAAGATCATCATGGTCACAGCAAGTTCGCGTGGATCACACACCCCGAGGGTCACTCAGGCACCTGCACCTGTCTGCGTACGCATCTCCGAGAAGTGATGTTTATCGATTGCTCAAATACTCCCATCTATACCATCAATGACCGTATCCACGATTCTTGGCACCGAAAGTAGAGTTTCATGTCATGTCGCCGCGGTACTAATACATGTTGTCGAGGCGGAAGCATCTCGCGCCAACCCCAAGACGTTAATGAAGAAGAGAAGAGGGGTTTTTTTTTTTTCACCTCCACTTTGGAACTTCACAAAGGAAAACAAAGAAAAAAATCCCAACTCATAAAGTCGACATTATAACGACAGTCCAGTGGAGACAAGGTACAACGCTGTGCCCGCAGGCATTCATGTCACTCTTGTCATCAGGTTTGCAATTCCCATCTCCGTTAGAACTGCCCATTGTTCATGTTGTTGTTACCCATAGCGCCAGTGTTGGCGGCCGGAATCCCGCCGTATCCAAACATGCCCATGGATAATTGATCTTGAGGATTCATCACGTCACCCAACACGTCCCAGTTCATGTCGGGCATGTCGAGAAATCCTCCCAGGAATGGACGCATGCCCCCGCCTTGTGGAATTAGTTGTTGTGGATGCGCATGTTGCTGCTGGTGTTGCTGCTGCATGAGATTATGATGAGGCATATTTGGCTGGAACAAAGCAGCGGCTTGACTTTGCGCATCGTTTGGATTGAATGCCGGGGGAGTTGCGCCGGTAGAGGGCATGGAGGAACGGGAATCTACAGCTGGTAGAAGCTCTCGGAGACGCCGGATGTATGGTGGCGTATCCAAGTGTCGGCTGTTTTGCATGAAATACTGCTCTCTTGCTCTCCAGGCTTTGAGTGTGATGTGGCCCTGTATCGAATACTGCTTGAATGACATGTCAAACAGTTCTTCGTGATACCTATAGATTCGTTCCACCATGGCCCATCCGCGGTCGGCAAGGCTGCCTGTAGGTCGTTGACAGAGCTGGCCCGTCATGACAGCGAAGACGTCGAGTTGGAAGTATGACTTGACGAACCACAGAAATCCGCATTCGCCCATGGATTCGTACTGATCTAATCGCTGTTCGCTTCCGAGTATGAAAGTCTTGAACAGATTATCCTTGGGGCCAAAAATTTCCGTTCCATACTCGGGTTGTTGATGGAGCGGCACCATCATGTCGCCGAATTTTCCCATGAAAATATGCCGGATGCACTTGGCAGCTTTGTGCACGTTGCCTGCGTTGACGTCGACGTAGTTCTGTTCCAGTTCCACGAGTCTGTCTTCAAGCTCGTGGAAGTGCTCACGACATTGGTTGACCATGACATCGGACGCCTCCTTATCTGGCCCGAGATCGTGTCCTAAAAGTGCAGCTTCAAATGCTGGACCGTTGTTTTTCTCATCTGACAGCACCTTGAACTTGTAGATCTCGTTCATGATAAGAACAAAGGCCATTTCTGTTGGACCATCCCGAGCCTGCACCTTTTCAGTTGATCCTGGGAGGATGTCTGCGTCGTTGACATTGGAAGGCATTTTGGTATCCCAATGCAGCGGTTGAAGTGACTGGCTCAGACCAGAGAGCATGGCATACTTGGAGTCTTGAATGACGATCTGCCACCATAATCTACGACGCATTTCCGTCTCATACATGTCTAAGCCAAGGATTTCGCCATCGCGGTGGTATCCCATTTTTTGAGCAATACGCACAACCGTGCCGGTGAGAATCCAGGCTGCATGACGATCGTACCGGCCTTGCAGGGAGTGCTGTCATACAGTCAGCATGCCGCACGAATGATGGAATAAGAGAAAAAAATAACAAAACGTGCCATGAAGTGAATTAGTGCTTGCAACGCAGTCATGTTGTAATTCTTCAAAAAGTTGAATCGTATCAAGGCCACCTTGGTACCAGACAAGAATCTCTGCACCGCCGCTTCCCTCGACATGCCCAGCGCCTGGATGGATTCAGACTCGCTCAGGGACAGCGCCGCTGTGGTATAGATTGAGAATATCAACGCCTGTTGGTGATGTGGCAGCGATGTCATGCTGATGGCGCCTTCCAAGACCACGGGCTGGATGGTAGGGACATGAACCACTTTGAACAAGGGGTTGACCCGGTCCAAGAACAACTGCCACAGCTTGAATGCATGTATGGGTTCTGGGACGAGATCCTCGATGTTGGCAGTCGAGAGATCGCCTAGGAAAAACAAATCAGAATTATTCTCCGGGGTCGGCTCTTCTGATCCCAGAATGCTCGAGTCCTCCGGGTCTTCTGTCTCAACAATGTCTCTCATTGCTTGCAACTACACCTTTGAATTAGCAATTGTCAGCAATTTGATGAACCGCGCAAAATTCTCCTCGTGCAATATCCCGGCGACATGAGCATCGTAATGTATCCTCTCAGCCTGCAGAAGCATGCCACGCCAACCAGCGCCTGTGTCACGGACTCACCTCCTCGTAGACCGCAGCCCAGATATAGCTGTTCATGAAACGAACACTGCCATCATCATTGACCATTCGGCATGCAGGCTTGAAGTTGTTCGACTTGTCACTCGTAGGAGGAGCGGAGTCCGATCGATCGGACATGATAGTCTCGCTAATGCAAGGCGTTGTGGTCTGGGAGGCGGACTGTTGCTGGCCGGGGGCCGAACCGTCGGCATACTGCTTGAGCAGCTCTTCACATCGTGCCAGACGTTCCTGGAGATCTTGGTTGGGTCGTCGTCGTTTTCTGGCAGGAGCCGGTGTACTAGGAACACAGGTGACGTTTGCCTAAGGCGCGGGAGTCATGAGCTCTTCTGCCTCTTCTGCACAAGTTCTGCTCATTCGACGTGTTGCCCAGGCCTCCAGAAAGCGGGACCAGGTACAAAGGTGGGGGGAATGAGTTTGATGTTACGGCGGCGAACACCAAACCCACCACGTCGTGGGCTTGAAAATGACATACCTTTATACAGTTGGAGCAGGGCGAGTTGCGATCGCATTTGATTTTGCGATGCTGGCAGAGAACGCAAGCTAGAATTCTCGATTGCCTATGCGGCGCTGCGGGAGACACGGATGTGGACATGTCTGGCTTGCGAATGTCTCACATGCCAGACAGAGCTCGGTTGTGCAAAGAAAGTGGCGAAGGGAATGTCGACGTCGCACGAGCAAGAGAAACCTGCCGTCTGCTCCTTTAGAGCACAGTGATGGTGTCGGGGGCGCTCTACAGTAACGGCAAGGGTATATTGGGGAAGAAGATGAAAACAAAAAAGCGGACGAGAAGTGAAACAATCTGGCTGGTGTCGTTGACGAGACGAAAACGAAAATAGGTGCGACGCCGGCGCTAATAATAGATGTAGCCTGGCGGTGGGATTTGTTGCAGACTCTCCGTTTCGTGAGGAGGGGTTCTTGGGGGTGCTTCTGCCTCTTCACTCGGGTATGTACTTGGAACTGATCAGGGTCAAGAAAAAGGTTGCCTGGCTGAGATATGGAAAGCAAATGGCGCAAGGCCATGGACGTACATGTAGTCCGTACTCGGTATGTCCCGCCGATTTGCACAAGACATCTATTATCGGGACCTCTTCCACAACAAACGAACGCCACTCGAAAAAGCAAAAGCAAGCATGGGTGTGAAAGTTCGGTGCCTGTGTACGGAGTATCCAGGATATCTTGGCTGGGGATTTTGGATGGGTCCCGGTCTGGTAGCCCGAGCTGCGTCGTTCTGACAGATTCGTCAGCGTTGGGGAGAAGAGAACCCGCAAGTGGAAGTGGTGGAGGAAGTGGTGGAGGAAGTGGAGGGGCTGGGCTGGGCTGGAGGGAGGGTGTGGCGGGGGCCAAGGGGATGAGTTGAAGATGATAATAATCCGTACTGCTTCAGCTTCAGGATAAAGGCTGCCGCCAGGCTATATACTGTATGCACATCTCACTGATCTCAGTTTCCTCCGCTTGCTCCGTACATGTCTTACCTTACTCCGCGGGTCCACGCATCGTCTCTACTAGCGTTGATGCGCTTATGCCATGTCATCGCACATTGCAGCTCGCTTGTAATCCGTACCGAGCACAAGTTGCAAAAACGGCTCCCAGGCATTCGGATCAACAAGGCATTCGAGGCAGCCAACTTGTGCACCCGTGCGCATACATATGTAGAAATGATTTGTGCTCCATCATCAGTCTTGCACACAGCGGAACGAGAGCAGCCCGGCGGAGTTGCTTATCAAGATCCACATAGCAAAAGTCCACATGGCATGGCAAAAAGTCCACTTCTTCAGCGTCGAACAAGTCACACAACTTCTGGTGCCATTTGCCCCGACAGCCTACAGGTTGTGTACTCCGACAGGGATGCGCACCGACTCGGCGAGCGCCACCTTGTCGTCAGCAACATTGAGGTTGTGGATGCTGGGCATGTAATACGGGCTGTGGTCCGTCGTGATTCGCTTGGCTCTGGTCCATCATCGTGAAGCCATAACGGCGATGACTCAACCTGGGGGAGCACAGCTGGAAGACCCTGTTTGCTTTCGTCGTGTTCAATGGCTGTCAAAATATCTTGTCCGCGTGATCGATAGTCTTGCCGCGATAGACAATCTTTCCACTTTCCCTTTCCGAGAACCATCTGCCAACGAAGTCAGACGCTGGCTGGTATCCTTCCTGGTCCCTGAAAAGATTGAGGGCGAGATTGTTGTCTGTGAAGTGGTTGTTACATAGGCTTACGGAGTCATTCGCCAACTGCGGTAGGCGACCACGATGACGTGAATTCAAATGGAATCTACCCCGGCAAATACACTTGCCAGTAAAATGCTCTGACGTAGAAACATCAGCTTGAAAAGATAGATCCCATGTCTGGGCTAGACGCCCTTGATCCATCCGCTTCGCTCAATTCATCCTCTCCGTCTCTTCTTTCTGTTGTGCTTGATGTCTCATTCGCAGCCTCATTCGCAGCGACGAGTGCCAGCTTTTGCTTCTTCCTCAGCACCCTCCGATGCCCAGTGCCCTTGACGTGTCTCTGCCACGCCTGTTCCGTGACCAGCACCGTTTGGCACAGCTCGCAAGTCCTCTTTATAGGAGTCTCTTTGGGCGGTGGCTCAACAGCAGTG
Source organism: Epichloe bromicola (assembly GCA_023658445.1). Taxonomy (NCBI): domain Eukaryota; kingdom Fungi; phylum Ascomycota; class Sordariomycetes; order Hypocreales; family Clavicipitaceae; genus Epichloe; species Epichloe bromicola. Next base: position 240,942 of record CP098271.1, read on the forward strand.
GTGAGCACCTCTCTCGCCAGTTCGGATATCTCCACTGCTGCAGGCCGCGGCTCTCCCTTGAGAAACTTTTCCGTCAGCAGAGCGGCTGGCTCAACAACGTTCTCCTGAAACTTGGACACGTCTGTACTGTCCATGACATATAAACTCTGGACTGCTTCTTCACCTTCGGCCTGCAGGCGACGCATCTGCTTCAACCGGATCCATTTCGTCTGGTAATTTGCGTAACGCCTCGTCGCAGCCTTCATATCCTCCAGTCCTGACAAGTTCAGCTTTTCAACTTCTTGCGCATCTTTTCCTGCCTCGACAGCCTCCAGGTACGGCTCAAACTGCTTATATCCGATCGACTGAAAGATTCCTTTTGTGGCACCCGGGGCTGCACCTTTCTTACTCATCTCCTTCTTAAATGAATATAAATCGCGCACTTCATCCAGTAGGCCTGCGTTGCGCATACTGTCAACACGCTTGTCTAGGCGCTCTCGTAGAGCCTCCTTCTCAGAGTATACCCAGAACAGAAGCTTCTCCCACGGTCTTGTGGCCGCTCCGCCCTTTGCCGCGGCGGCTTTGCGCGCTTCTTGCTCCGCGTAGAACTGCGACGCCGGTTTACCAGTGTGTAGGTATATTTCGAGCGAACGGGAGATTTTGCGCCTATCGTTGGGGTGCCAACGTTCTGCCATGACGGGGTCGTGCTTGCGAAGCTCTTCGAGCAACACCTCTGTCGGTTGCTCAAGGATGGGGAAAGTCTTGGATGAGTCCGCCATCTGGTGGACTTCATCTAGAATCACGTCCGTGAAAAGTAACGGGTCAATGTAGTACTGTGTACCGCCAACAAGAATGGGCAGGTTGCCCCTGGCGCGAATCTCAGCAATGACCTTGGTAGCTTCGCGCCTGTAATCATCTACGTCCCAGGGAGGGTCCTGAAGGGGAATGTGGTCGAGCAAGTGGTGCGGAATGCCTTTTTGCTCCGTAGATTTCATTTTATTAGTGATGATGGGGAGACCATTGTAGAGTTGCATGGCATCTGAGTTGACGATTTCTCCTTTGAATCTTGTCGCGAGCTCTACGGCTAGCTGTTGAACAAATTGAAGAGTTAGTTTTGAGAGGTTATGCACATATGCTGAAAGATATTACGATGAGCTTGCAAGCGTACGTTTCTGTGTCAAGAAGTTGCTCACTCACATCTGATTTGCCTGTGCCGGTTGAACCTAGCACGACTAGCAACGGCTCCGCGGGAATTCCATTGCCTGCCATGATGGAAACATTGCGACAGAATATGTGCCGCGGGCGGTTGAGCATTTGCACACGGAGATTCTAGGGCTCCACTGCAAGCAGTATGTAACAAGGCAGGTGAAATAGCTATGCAATTTCGTATAGTTGCCCTGCGTGAATGGGTGAGCGAGCGACTCGTCTCGGTACTCCGACCTCGAGAGCTCTCACCAGGTTCCTATGTATGTATGGACAGTGACAGGTGTATGTACGAGTCTGTACTCACCAACAGCCGCATTGGACCAAAGCTCCCCCATTCTATCTATGTAGACTCCGTCTATTATTATGTAGGCAAGTAAATGGGAGTGCATCTGTGGAGTTGGGTCACGTGCGGCCCCCCAGAAATTTTGGACTGGCCACATGTACGTACACTTTGGGGGGCTCGGGGGCTTGGGGCTTGAAGCCAGATCGCCCACCCATTAACCTTCTCCTTGCATCGCCAGCGCGTTTTCCCTTTCCTCTCTCTTCTTCCTCTCCTTGGATGAATTAGTTTCGTTCTTTTCGGGTTTCTCTTCTTCGTCAATTCGTCGCCGTTGTAACCATTAAGATGAGTTCCCGTAAGTGATTCTGTCTTTCTTGCTGGGCCCCAAGCTACCTACCTTTTTGCATGTCTCTGGGGGAACTCCCCACGCGCCGAAACCCAACGGCACGCACAGCGAAGCTATGGGAACGAACGGGCTTCAGCCAAGGCCACCGCCTCGACCATCGCCAATTGATGCGCAATTGACCTGCGAGAACCTGGTGCTGACATGAAGTGATGCTTCTACAGTCCGATTTCTTGACTTGGTCAAGCCCTTCGTGCCGTTCCTCCCTGAGGTTCAGCAACCGGAGACCAAGATCCCCTTCAACCAGAAGATGATGTGGACTGCCCTGACGCTCCTCATCTTCTTGATCATGAGTCAGATGCCCCTCTACGGCATCGTCTCATCAGACAACTCCGATCCGCTATACTGGCTGCGAATGGTGATGGCGAGTAACAGAGGAACGTTGATGGAATTGGGCATCACCCCAATCATCTCTTCCGGCATGGTCTTCCAGCTCCTTGCTGGAACCCACATGATTGATGTCAACCTCGACCTCAAGTCCGACCGCGAGCTGTATCAGACAGCCCAGAAGCTCTTCGCTTTCATTCTGTCCGCTGGCACCGCCACCGTCTACGTCTTCACTGGTCTCTACGGTCCTCCTTCCGACCTCGGCGCTGGTATCGTCTTCCTCTTGATCCTCCAGCTCGTTGTTGCCGGTATGATTGTAATTTTGCTTGATGAGCTTCTTCAGAAGGGCTATGGTCTTGGCAGTGGTATCTCACTATTCATTGCCACCAACATCTGCGAGTCCATCATGTGGAAGGCTTTCTCTCCCACCACCATCAACACTGGTCGCGGCCCCGAGTTCGAGGGTGCTGTCATTGCCCTCTTCCATCTCCTGATGACCTGGCCCAACAAGCAGCGTGCTCTCCAGGAGGCTTTTTACAGACAGAACCTTCCCAATATCATGAACCTCTTGGCTACCATCCTGGTTTTCGTCGCCGTCATCTACCTTCAGGGTTTCCGCGTCGAGATCCCTGTCAAATCTTCCCGCCAGCGAGGTGCCCGTGGTTCTTACCCCGTCCGTCTGTTCTACACCTCCAACATGCCCATCATGCTGCAGTCTGCTCTGTCTTCCAACGTCTTCCTTATCAGTCAGATGCTGTACTCTCGCTTTTCCGAGAACCTGCTGGTTCGTCTTTTTGGTGTCTGGGAGGCCAAGGATGGCTCTTCTCAGTTGCATGCCATTTCTGGAATTGCCTACTACATGTCTCCCCCTCTGAACTTCAAAGATGCTCTTCTCGACCCCATCCACACCGCCGTCTACATCATCTACATGCTCGGTGCCTGTGCTCTCTTCTCCAAGACGTGGATTGAGGTCTCTGGCTCCAGCCCTCGTGATGTCGCCAAGCAGCTCAAGGACCAGGGTCTCGTCATGGCCGGTCACCGTGATCAGAGCATGTACAAGGAGCTCAAGCGCATTATTCCCACTGCCGCCGCTTTCGGTGGTGCCTGCATTGGTGCCCTCTCTGTTGCCAGCGACCTCATGGGCGCTCTTGGCTCCGGCACTGGTACTCTTCTCGCCGTCACGTAAGTATATCTAAGCTTTGAACACGTCTCTTGGTGACACCATGGCATTGACCAACAATTTTTTTCAACAGCATCATTTACGGTTACTTCGAAATCGCCGCCAAGGAGGGCGACTTGGCTGGCATGAAAGGCATGATCATGGGATAAGCCAATGGCAACTTGCGTAGAACCGAGGTTCTTAGCCCAAAAAAAAAAGCCCTCTCTAAGCCATTGTAATCACAGCTTATCTATGCCTGATGTAATAAGGAAAGAGAGGGTCATTGTGTACAACAAGCATCCTGTCTCGAAAATGACAAGGGTTGGGGCAGGGATTAGGGGGGCGGGGGGGTGTCATCAATACAAAAAGGCCTTTATTCATATTTTGCCATTTGGTTTTTAGTTTTCCTACTGCCAAATCACAAGCGATATGGGGTGGCGGAGTCTGGAATGTGAAGAATGAAATTCTCTTTCGCACGTGAAATTTGGACATGGAATCTTGTGCAGGGCAGAGAAACGGGCTTGTCATTTACATCTAGACACAATGCTAGGCTGTTTAATGCAGCATGAAGTAATGACATCCTGGTCCAGTCGTAAGGCGCATGTGTAAATTGATGATGGAGAGAGGTGACGCCTGTCTGAAGATGAGCAGGAATCATTGCACGAGCTACCACAAACCACCAAATTCATTTCAAACCAAGGTGAATGGATTTCCAAGCCGACACAAGCTAACGTTCGTCTTGGAAGGATCGCTCCTGTCCTGGTAATAAGTCCGTCCGGATTAGCTCATGGCTTGTGAATCCAAAGTGGCACCTTCGGGTCCCCAGGTCCAGGGTAGCAAACACAGTCCAGATGAACTGCGCGCGGCCTCTCGAACATGTTTCAAAGCACATTCCAAGGTGGCCGGCAAAGTCTTTTCGATGAGAGCGCCAGTCCAATGTATTCTGAAGGGAATGCATTGCTTCAAGAGAATTGAGATTAATTGAATTGCATGTCGGTCGGGGTCGTTCAATTGCTCTGCCCTGGGATACTCACCCCGTCTTGGGAGACAACGTCTTTGTTTCGCACGGTGGTGGAGCACCCCCGGTTTCCCTTTTTTTCTCGACCGTTATTGTCAAGGGCAACGCCCACGATGCCCTCGAGCTTGTCATGTACTCTTTGGATAGCATTCCGCAAGCATCGTAATGGAACTGCCGCTCCGTGTCTCGACTCCCGTGCTCGCCATGATGCACCTGTTGGAGCTGATGGCGAGTGAGGTCCTGCACGAACCAGTCCAAATCGTGCAGATGACCTATCCTTCAAGGATATTGGCCGCAGTTACAGTATGCATGTAATATCGTCTCTCACCGCCACCGATCCAGGGTTCCCCTCATGTGAAGAGTAAAAATTGAAGAGTAAATATGCATGTACATATGAACGGCAACCTCGAGTGCTCCCATGACGACATGGGGCAGGAGCGAATCGTGAACGCCTCAAGTATCGCTGTGCGGCACGTGACTTTTGGCAAAGATATGATCAGAAGGGATAATTAAAGGTAGAAGATATAATTAAATTAATTATTCTTCTATTATATAAATAAAAAAATAAAAGCTTTTCTTTTATAAAAAGAGTAGTTATAGTAAATCTTATATACTTCTTATTTTAATATTATATATTCTTTTAAGGTATAGTTTAGCTTCCCTAATATAGTCCTATATATATAGTATATATAATTAGTTATATTCCTTACTACTAGGTAATATACTCTCTAATTAGTATTAAGGTTATTAAGACTACTAATTATTATATTAACTAGTAAATATATAGTATTATTATTATAGGTAATTCTAATATAAAATTAAAGTAAGCTTTCTTATTTTTATACTTATACTTCTTTCTTATAAAGGCTTTTCTATCTTAATATTTATAGGCTTCCTTTTCTTACCTTTTTAATATACTTTTTATTAATAATTCTTATATTTTAATTAATATAGCTTTTTTCCCTTTTTATATATTAGCCTAGGCTTAAGAGAAGGTAGATTTCTAGGTAGATTTAATTTCTAATTAGTATTAAGCCTATATTTTAGCTAATTAAGCCTTAAATTTCCCTCTAGGTAATAGTACTACTTATAAGAATCTTTTTTTTTTCTTAGCTAGCTTTAAGTAACTTACTAGTAAGTTATTATCTCTTACTAAGATAAGAGAAAAGTATACTATATATATACCTTTATAATCTTTATATCCTATTAGGGTATAAGTCTAGGGTAAGTATATAAGGTATAATTCTTTATAATCTTTATAGAAGTAAATAGTTTATTTAAAGCTTTACTCTCTCTTTTACTAAGCGCTAACTCTATAGCTTAGTAAACCTAACCCTTATAGTACCTTATAAAATATACCTTATAATAAGTATATTTAAGTAAGTATTATAAGTAAAGGTAATCTAGGTTATTACTATAAGGTTAGGTTTAGATAATCTTAGAGATACTACTTATATAAGGTTAGTAATTACTATTATTAGCCTTTATATAATACTTATATTTTCTTTACTAAGTAAATATTATTAGCGCTAAATAATAATACTAAGATAAGGCACTCTTAACTATCTCTTTTCTTACTTATTTTCTTATAACTATATAAATAGTTAACTAGTGCTATAAGGCACTATAACTCTAATTAAAACTTATTATAAAGCTAGATTTTATATATAATAAGGTTATTCCTAGTATTAGGGCTAAAACTACTATTAGGGGTTTTTTAGTAGTATCTAAGGAAAAGGTAACTATAATAATAGCCTATCTTAAGGAGGTTATTTACTTTCTTATATAAGTTCTATCTCTTTTCTTTATTTAAAATAGTATTTATATATATATTTTTATATAATAGTGTTTTAGAGTTTATATTTTTCTAATTTTATTTACCTTAGTAGCACTTTACTTACTAAGGAAAGGGCCTTTATATATTTTTCTAAGGTAATTAATTTTATACCCCTTTATTAATATTCCTATGCTTCCTTAGTAACCTATATACTTTAAATATTATATTATATATATAAATTTACTAACCTAAGTATTAATCTAAAGTATTTAAATTACTTCTAATTTAATACCTTTATAAATCTATTAGTAAGTATTTTAGCTATTAGTAAATATATAATCTTAAAACTTTCTCTCTTAAATTCTTACTTTAACTATATATTATAAATATTAATATAATATAGTTAAGTATTTAATTACTTACTTTTATTTAATATAAGTTAAATTATTTATTAATTATTATAATTAATAACCTAATTCTTATAAGTATTAAATTTAATATCTCTAAATAAGTACTATAGACTTATAGTTTTCTTTACTATTTATTATAAAGTAAGTAACTTAGCTTCTATTATAAATATAGTTACTATTATTTAGCGCGTAGCTTTCTAGATAAATAGTTTACTAAATAAAGTAATTAGGTATTCTTATAATAACTTATATATCTTAAGATTATCTATAAATAATATATTACTTAAGATCTAAAGAGCTTAAAGTTTAGTGCTTATACTAAAGTATAGTATAAGTTTATATATTATAAGTAAATAGTAAATAGCTTAGTTTATAGCCTTTATATACTCTAGTCCTAGATTTATAAGGTATTATAATAACTTTACTACTATAAAGGTAATATCTAGTCTAATTATAATTATAGTATATAGAATTAACCTAATTTTCTCTTAGTAAATCTTAATTACTTACTTCTTAGCTTTACCCTTAAACTTATAATACTTTACTACTAGAATTAGTATAGTAAGAAAAGTGCCTTTTTTTACTTACTTAAATTTCTCCCTAATCTTACTAATATATACCTTATAACTAAAATATACCCTTTACTATAGTTAGTCTTTAATAATCTAAATCCTAAGAAAGAATTTTACCTTACCTTTATTATCTAATTTATATACCTCCTTTAGTCCCTTAGAAATCTAGTTAGTAATTTTCTTATTATTCTTATAGAAAGCTATAAGAATATTATTAATAAAGAATATAAGAAAAATAGTCTAATCTTTTATATAAAATAAGTAAGGCTTCTCTTAGCTTAACTTAAGCCCTAGCTTTTTAAGAGACTTACTTAGCTTTTTAAACTAAAGCTATAAAGAGTTCTTTAATTTATATAATACCTTAAGTAATTCTATATACTCTCTAAGTATAGTAAAGCTATTAGGAAGTTTATATATTATAGAAATTCTCTTTTTTCTATAATTTATATAGAGAAAAGTATTCTTAATATTATACTACTTAGTCTCTAAGTTAAACCTAGTAACTAGCGCTATAAATATATAGAATATATATATAGTAAGTATTATAGTATAAGTATATTTAATTATTAAGATATCCTAGAGATATTTATATATATATAAATATACTTTATAATAAGTTAATATCCCTTTCTTATTAAACTTATAAGAAAATACCTATTTTAATAGTAATAGCTTTAATTAAGCTATAAAACACTTTATTTATTACTATATTCCTTATTCTTTTAGCTTATTAATCTCTTTATTTATTATATTAATCTATTTTTCCTTAAATAAATAATCCTTTACTCTTTTCCTATAACTTTAGAGATTTAGCTAGGTCTAATTAATAAATTATCCTTACTTTCCTTTTTAGTTTAAGGAGTAATTTACTTTCCTTATTATAATATATATTAATTACTAAAAATATAGTTTTATAGCTTTTAAAATCCTAATCTCCTAGAAAAAGCTTATAAGAGTCTTTATCCTTAGTCTTTCTAAATTTAGTAAAGAGATCTTTTAGGTTTTAGAGACTATTAATAAGAGCTTTATTAGGTTCTTTTCTCTTTCTCCTTAGTACTAGAGTATAAAAAGGAATCTAGCCTTACTCTCTCTTAGTTTATAATCTTAAGCTTATTTATATACCTTTATATATTATAACTATTCTAAGGCTCTTTTCTATGATTTCTAGCTATATAGCTAGAGCTCCCTTTAAGCTCTTCATATAAGTAGCTATTCTAGTGTTGTCACGACTTAAGGGTCGAAAGATAATAGAACAGAGTGATAGCTTAGATTCACAGTCGCAGCTAGAAAGGTGCTACCTAGGGGCGGTTACATAAAGGTTTTAAGCTCTAACCTTCTATAAGAATATAAGTAGTCCTCGCTAAATACCTTGCCCTACGCTTACATAACTATCTAGCTACTAGCTAACCCCTCCCTAACCTAGTAGGTCCGAGGTCCTGCTAATGCTCTATCATGTGATAATCCTGTCTCTGTCCCTTACGCTCCTGACAAGTGTCTACTCCTATAGGTTTATCTTATTACTAGTTTACTTTATTTACTAGCTTAGGTAGTTAATTACTTATTAAGCTATTAATAACTTAGTCCTTAGTATTATATACTTAGTATTCTAAAACCTTATAAGGATATTAGCTTTCCTAAGCCCTTATAGTAGTATCTTACTTACTACTTATTAAATCTATTATTATATTACTTTCTTCCCTCCCGAGTACGAGGTAAAACTGCTTAGTTTGTTACACCCTAATGCCCTATTCTTTTATCTTCTTCTTATCTACCTTATAAATCTTATTATTAACTTTGCCCTTATTTTTTAGTATTTTTTCCCTTATATTATAAATACTATTAATTATCTCTAGGTTTAATTTATCTTTACTTCCTTTCCCTTTACTTTTCTTCTCTTTTACTATAGTATTTAAGATTTTAGATAGGGCGGTGCCCTTTTTATTACCTTTAGCTATACTATAGTTAGATTAGTTAGGGGTTAATTAGTTAATTAGTAACCTATGACTTACCTAGTGATTTAAATTAGATTTAAGGTAAGTTAGAATAAGTTATGTTTAAGTGAGTATAAGTTACAAGGTGTAAGATAGAAGAGAGAGTAAAAACAAACACAGTCATAGAGAAAGGGGGAATTATATTAATTTATACTATAAGGTATACGTTAGTGGTTGCTAAACCTACTTATCTGTGTGCGCGCTAAGTTACTAATTAGCGGGAGAAGTAAAACTCAAACGAATTTAAGTTTAACTATAGTCGCGAACTATAACTATATCTTACGCTAACGTAGCTATAAAGTTTATTACAAACTTTAATCTAACCTTATAGCCCCCCCTGTATTTATAACCTTAAAGCTTGTTTCTATTAGGGTTCTATTTATTACTATAGTTAAGATTACTTATAAGTTAATTATTATACTAGCTAGGTATCGCTAGTAATTATTGTTGTCTTATTTTATTAGATGCATTGGCCACAACCTATGACCCCCAAAAAAATTTAAAAAATCAATATTACTTTCTTAAGTATATAAATCTAAAGCTTTATACTTTATTTTACTTTCCTAAGCGCTTAGATTAGGAGTCTCTTACTTTTTAATTAGTAAATTTAGTAATAGCTAAGGTATTTAAAGTCCTATATTCTTATTAAAATAAATAGCTTCTCTCTCCTTTAATTATAATTAAAAAGTCTATAAGGTATTATTTACCCCTAAGTTTAAACTCTTAGTCTATTTTATTTAAGGTTTAATTAGTACTAGGAAAAGATTTAACTTATTATCTAATTCTATATTAATCTTAAGGACTTAGAATTATACTTTAAGTTTATTAATTAAAAGCTTAATTATACTTTCCTATACTATATTATAATAAATTAACTTATTAAATATAATATTCCTTATTATTATAACCTTTCCTAGCTTTAGGATCTAAATATAATAAATATTAGAGGCAGAATACCTAACTAGATATCTAATATAACCCCTTAGATATATCTTATAAAACTATCTATATTTATTAGCTTTATAATCCCTTTTAAGGGAATAGGCATAGTAGCTATATATATATAACCCGCTCTAATCTAGCCTTAAGTTAGCTATAGGCTTCTATATTAGTAACTAAGTATTATTAAGAAACTAGCTTTCTAGGGTTTTTAGTAGTGTTTTCTAACTAGATTATTAACTAGGACTAATATTATATAAGTATACTACTACTTATATACTCTCTAACTATAGGTTTAGTAGTAGCCCTATACTTATAAGTATTATATTTAACTATAATATAATTATTTACCTTACTTTTTTTATAGCTTTATTTAGTTTATAAGTATATAAAGGTATAAGCTTAAGATTAATACCTTATAAGCGTGCCTATATTTAGAAGATTATATCCGTGAATTAGCTAATAATAGTGCCTTTATAATCTTGCCTAATCTTTATAATTAATAATCTAAATTATCTTATAACCTATTATTTAAAGTAAATTAGTATATTAAATACTATTACTTATAACTTATCTAGTAATATATAAACTTAAATTATACCTAAGAACTTATCTTTTATAACTAGTAACTAGTTTATACTATTATAACTAGTCTTATAGTCCTAAAGATCCTAATAGATTCTCTAGAATAGTCTTAGTAATATATATTCTAGTGGTTTTCTTAAAATAACCTAGTAGGTATAGACTAGAGTATATATCTTATAGTCTCTACGCTTTATTCTATATAATTACACTTCCCTTATATAACTCTTAGTAAGAGTATTCTTTCTAAGGTAGCTAGAATATAAGTGCTATAGTTCTTTAGGGTTTGCTTATATAAGGTATAGGTCTTTACTTAGTTAACTATATTATAAGTATTATTTATTTCCTTCTAAATTAATTATTAAGAATATTACTAGTGCTATAGCTAAATTTACTACTTACTTAGGACTATTATAAAAGAAAAAAGGCTTATATTAAAGAAAAACAATATTATGCTTTCTATAAGTATAATATTCTATAAAGTAAGGTTTTCTATAAGTTCTCCCTTTAGCCTATTAAAAATATTCTTAATTATATAAGTACCTCTTCCTATAATCTAGAAAGAGATTATTCTAGCCTTAAGGTAATTATTAAATATTTCTTTAAAGGTTCTAGGCTTAAAGTAACTTATATTATTAATAATATAAAAAGCGCTATAGTTATTAAAGAGAGTGCTCTCTAAGAGTATATACTTTATATTCTTTAGTATAGTATAGCTTCCTTTTAAAGAAGCTATACTCTTTAGAATCTTTAGGTTAATAATTACTATAGTAATAATACTAAGTAACTTCTCTCCTTTTGTGAGAACAAAGGATAGCTAGGCAAGAGGTATAGGGGCACTTATGTATTTACTAAAGCTTACTAGGTCTAAGTGTGTTATATATGCGAGTCGCTAGCTTATAGCTAGTGGCTTACTAGCGTTACGTGGACCTAGCCCTAGGGCGTGGCTTATCTATAGGGTGCGCTAGTGTAGTGTACCTATGTTATAAGTAAGGCCTTATAATTACCCCCCTTTTTCTAGCTAGACTTCTAAATAGCTTTAGATCCTTACCTAAGATATAGCTATTTACTAGTTAGTAATAATAATAAGATTACTATATTAGGCTATTATAATAATAATAAATAGGGGTCTATCCTATAGTAATATAAATATCTATTTAGTATAAATTCACTATTAAATTCCTATTATATTATATATTTTTTCCTCCTATAAATATATTATTTTAACCTAAGGCAAATTTTAATCTTATAGTATACTCTCTCTTAATTTATTAATTACTACTCTCTTACTACTAATATATTAATAATTCCCTTAAAATAGTGTAGTTATATACACTACCTTTATACTATATATATAGAGTTTAAAAAGAATCTACTTATAAAGCCTATACTACTATAGATTAGTTATCTTTTCCCCTGCCTTTTAGTAGTAAATCTATCTAAAGAGAAGTAATCTAAGTAATATATTTAGTATATTAAGTATAGTAACCTTTATAATATAGTAGTCCCCCCTCTTTCTATACCTCTTTAGTTCCCTTTTACTAACTTTTACTAGCTAATAGCTATAATAGTAAGTAATTTTAATAATCTCCTATCCCTCTTAGACTAAGTCTAAACTTTACTAAATACCTATAGGGATAGTAATACTATAGATAATAATAATAATAATTTTATCTTTATAAAGAAAACTTACTAGTATCTTACTAAGCTTTTAGCTAAGTTAATACTTAGTTTTAATTATACTAATATAGTATACTATATTATATTTAGTCTAACTAGTGCTATAAAGTATTACTAGGTTTATTATTATTTCCTTACCTATTTACTAGTACTTTACTAATCCTTTTATATAGGATACCTTTATTTTATACTAGTAGTATATAGTTTTATAGTAATAATTACTTATTACTATATTTCTAGGCCTTACCCTAGGGATTATAAGTATCTCTATAATATATTTAGTAGTTTTTTACTAATATTTCTATAGGTAAACTACTGCTAGCTTCTAACTACTTAGAAGGTAAAAATAATCTTATATCTTTATTCCTATAACCTAGGGTATATAGCCTAGCTTATATTAAAGTACTAGTTTTTTCGCGCTATTTCCCTAGTAATTAAGGAGGATAAGAATACTAGGGAGTATCTTATTTATAGGACTTAGGTATTAATATATAGTAGTGCTACTATAGAGGGATTTTCTCTTATTTTAGCTACCCTTTAGGTATATTTTCCTTTATTATTTTATAGGTAGTCTAAGGATTTTTTCTTTTATTTTAGTTTAGAGTATTATAATAGCTAATAAGGCTAGGCCTTTTTTATAAGAACTTTATACCTCTTTACCTATAACTTACCTATATATTACTACCTTTCTTATATAATTTACTTTAGTAAAACGCTTAAATTATATATTAAGTGCTTTCTATATTTTCTACTAGAACCTATTAGTTATATTTACTTAGCTAACCCTTCTATTTTACTAGGTATTTATTACCTTTATAGATCTTCTTATAATTCTTAACTTCCTTAACTTTATACTTATTTTCTTTATCCTTAAGGTTTAGTATTAGTATATTCTTATCCCTAGTATCTTTATAGTAATTTTATAGCTCTAATAGGCTTATATAAAATATATTATATAGCTATCTATACTTCTTAGGTAATACTAGTTTATACGCTTATTTCCCTATAGTATTAAGTACTTAAAAAGGCCTAATAAATCTAGGGGTTAGCTTTTATTTTATATTCTTAAGCCTAATATTCTTTACTAATAGTAGTACTAGGTTACCTTAGTGTAGTGTTAATAGATAGTAACGCTAGTTATAGTACTTTACCTAGGTTTTAGTAGCTTTAGCCTAGTTCTCCTTTAGATACTCTCTAACTTTATATAGCTTTATAATATATATATATACTTCTAGTACCTTCTATTCCTAGCTCTTACCCCTAAGAGCTAGATAAAACTTAGGTAAATAGCCTATAAGTAAGTAGTTTAGGGAGTAGCTAGTACTCTTATTTACTATATTATTATAGGTAAATTAAGCTATTAGAAGTAGCTTAGGCTATATTTATTAGTTCTTTATAATAAAATATTAAAGGTAGTGCTTAAGTACTTAGTTTATTCTTTCTATTTACCTATTAGTTTAGGGGTAAAATACTATAGAAAGCCTTTGCTTTACCTAAGATAAGTAGTATAAGTCTAACTAAAATTAGCTTATAAAGACTAAACCTCTATTAGATATAATGCCCTCTAGGGCTCTAAATTATAGCTTAATCTCTTTATAGAAAAGTTTTGCTAATTTAGCTATATTAATAGTAGTAGTTATAGATAGGAAGATAGAATACTTAGTAAATTAGTCTATAATTACTAGGATTATATTAGTCTCTTACTTACTTACTTATATAATAGGTAACCTTATAATAAAGTCTATTAAGATCTTTGCCTATAGTTACCTTAGTATTAGTAGTAATTTAAGGCTTTTATATAGGTAATGCCTTCTAGCTACTACTTATTAGTAAACCCTATAGCTTATAATATAGTCTAAAATAAACTTACTTATAGCTAGCTACTAAAAATAACGCTTTAGTAGCTCTAGAGTATACTTAGTCCTAAAGTAACTTACTAGTAAATTATTATAGTATAGCTATAAAAGCTTTTATTATAAAATAGGCTCCTAGGGAATAACTACCTAGTCTTAGTATAATAGAAAACCCCCTATACTATATAACTATAAACTAGCCTTTCCCTTCCCTTTTACTAGGGAGTTATTAATCTTACTATTTTATCTTTATAAATCTAGGTCTTAATCCTATACCTTCTATAGTAGTTATACTAATAGTTTATTTAGCCTAGGTTAGTAGGGATCTAGTAATATAATAGTTCCCTATATCTCTTATACTACACTAATATCTTAGATATACACTACCTTCTCCTTAAAATCCCCTTTAGTTAGCTAACCTTTTACTAGATCTATAGTAGCTAACTAGCTTCTTAACTAGGCTACTCTAGCTATTCTCTCTATAGGGACTAGGGTATTTTCCTTCCCTAAAGATATCTTATTAAGTCTCTTTACACCTAAGACTAGGGTATTTTCCTCCCCTAAAGGTATCTTACTATATTTTCTTTAATATATTAGTTTCTCTTCTCCTACTATTTTAGTAAGTACTATCTTCCTTTAAAGTTCTAGTAATAGTGCCCTATTTATTAGGGGTTTACCCTTATAATTAGACCTTCTTAATAGTGTATTTACTAGGTTACTTTTTCTAGGTCTATACCTAATTATAAAGTAAAAGAGATAAAGGAATATATACTATTTTACTTACCTTTTATTTAACTTTTACTACCTTATAAAGGTCTATAGGTTATAGTAGTCTAATAAGACTTTAACTAGGCTTACTATACCCTTAATATAGTATTACTAGTGTTTAAATAACTTTACTATAGTAAGTAGCTCTTAATTAGCTATACTATAATTATACTTAGTGTCTATAAATTTCCTTAACTAAAATACCACTAAATACTAATAGCCCTTATTATCTTATTAAGATAGAATTTCTATTATTATAAAGATTAAAGTATTTATCTTAATATACACTAGTTAACTTAGGTTATAATAATAGAGAAGAGGCGCTTACTAGAAAGCCTCTTTTAGCTAGTTAAATACTAGCTATTCCTTTACTTTAAATATAAACTTCCTAGTCTAAATACTATTTTAACTACCTTTTATTAATATATAAAGAGATACTATAATCCTAGAGTATTTATAAATAAACTATTAGTAAAAGTTATAAAACCTAAGGAAAGACTATATATCCTTAAAGCTTATAGGCTCTTTCTATTCTTAGATTATATTAACCTAGTAAGTATTTATTAAGATCCTATTAACTAATAGAATAAACCCTAAAAACTTTACTAACTTCTAGTAAAATAAATACTTTAAGGGTTTTATATATAACTTTACTAATCTTATATATTCTAAAACTTCCTTAATATATATAGTGTATTCCTTTTATATCTTTAAAAAGATAAGAATATTATCTAAATATACTATATAAATAGTATTAACTAGCTTATAAAGTGCTTTATAAATATAATTTTAAAAAGTAGCTAGGGTATTAGTTAACCTAAAGGGTATTATAAGGTATTTATAGTGTTTATAATAAGTATTAAATATAGTCTTTTACTTATTACCTTCTTTAATATAAATTTAATAATATATATCCTTAATATTAATTTTTAAGAAGTAGTAAGCTCCTTAGCACTAGTCTAGGATCTCTAAAATTAGGGGGAGAGTATAGTAATTTTTCTATATTACTTTATTAAGTCCTTAATAATCTATATATAATTAGAGTGTCCTATTTTTCTTTAGTATAAATAGAATAAATATACCTATAAGGCTCTTAGAGAGTTTTATCTAGCCTTTCTATAGGTTTCTATTAATATATTTATAGAGCTTCTTTAGCTTACTTTAGGAGAGAGGGTAGATTAGTCTATATAGGGGTATAGCCCTAGGTACTAGGTTAATTATATAGTTAGTCTTTTTTCTTAATAGTAAGCTTCCTACTTTATTTAATATAAATATATCTTTAAACTTATATAGTTCTAGGGGGATATTTTTAATAGTTTTATATACTTTTACTTTCTTATTATCTTTAAGAGTAATAAACTTATTTTCTATAACCTCTATAATAGTATATATAATAGTCTTATTATATATTACTTTTATAAATTTATAAGGAGTTAATAGTAAAAGGGCTACTTTTCCTTTCTTAAACTACTATTTTTATAAATATAAGTAAAGGTATATATATTCTTCTATAAGGGTATATATTCTAATTAATATAAGGCTTCCCCTTACTTATAGGTCTTTATTTATAGCTATATATAGTAGCTTAAGGTCCCTTTCTTCTTCTCTTAAGTTCTTAATTATAATAGGTACCTTATAAATACTATATTAAGGGACTATAAAAGCTCTTACTACCTTAATAATAAGTACTATAGCCTTAGCCTAGTTAAGTTTATAGGTTCTTATAAACTTAATACTAATTATATTAATCTTAGTGTAATTATTTAGATTAGCTACTATTTTAATATCTTTATACTTATAGATAGTAACTAATATATAAAACTAATACCTTATTAGCACCTTAGTATTAGAGGTAGAGGTAAGGGTATTTACTTCTACCTTAGGGAGTTTTCTAGGCCTTCTTAGAACTCTTTCTTAGGTTTCTTATAGTAATATATAAGGTATTCTATACTATTATAATTATAATACTATATCTTATCCCTAGGTTTAGTAGTGTTTAGGTAAGTAGCTAGGCCTTTCTCCTAGTCCTTATTTCTTTAATCTTTATAAGGTCTATAACCTTATAAGGAGTTATTCCTATAGTACTAAGGGTTCTTATATAGGCCTTTATCTTCTAATTACTTAGACTTTTACTTATTCTTTAGTATAGCCTCCTAGAATTACTAGGTAAGTTATATAATCTTTTCTTAAGTCTTATTAGTAATAGAGGTATATAGGTTAATATAGTTTTATAGGTTAGGGAGTAGCTTTATAAAGAATATAAGGGTATAAGTCTTTTCTAGGGCTTTTTCTAGGGCTTTTTCTAGGTATTTCTCTAGTAAATCTAAGAAAATACTAAACTTAATAAGGCTTTAACCCTTATGTTACTTTATATTCTCTAATTACATTACTATTTATATATTATAATTAGTAGAGTTCTAAAGTAGTATAAGTATTTAAGTCTAAAATTTATCCTAGTTATCTTTAAGGTTATCCTAGCTATTAGCCTACTATTCCTTAAGGTATTTATCTTATCTTACTTTATAATTAATATATATATAGTTAAGTATAAAAAGAATCTTCTAGTAGTTATATTAGAACTTTTTCTTTACCTTATTAAAGGTATAGTTTAGGTTATTAATCTATATCTTATACCTTTATAAGTTTATAAGGTATTAGAGGTTAGTAATATTCTAAACTTTAACCTCTTAGCTACTATAGCTTAAGGAAGTACTAGCTCTTTACTACCTTTTTAATTATTTTTCTCTAGTATTATACTATAATAAATCTTAAAGCTCTTACTCTCTTTCCTATAGTTTCTAGAGTTCCTTAAGCTAGGTAATTTACTTTACTATTACTATAGCTTAGGTATAAATAGTAAGGGGTATATTTTTAGTTATAGTATTTATAGAATATAGTATATTCTTAGCTATAGTATTACCCTTATTTAGTAGCCCTTAGTTATTATCTAATATTACTCTTATAGATTAGGTAGTTCTCCCCCCTATATTACTCTTAGGTAGCTAGTAGGAGAAGCTTTAGAATTATAAGAATAAAAAATAGCTAGGTAAGAGATATAGGGGCATTTATATATTTACTAAAGCTTACTAGGTCTAAGTGTGTTATATATATAAGTTACTAGCTTATAGCTAGTAGCTTGCTAGTATTATATAAACCTAGCCCTAGGGCGTAGCTTATCTATAGGGTGCGTTAGTGTGGTGCACCTGTGTTGTGAGTGAGGCCTCATACCTTTATAATCTTTAGTGCCTTTTACTATTTACTTATTCTTTATTACCTTAGTATATAGGTTTTTCTATTTTAAACTCTTATAGTATTCCTTAACCTTCTTATAGTTAACCTTTATAAAGAGCTTATATTCCTATACTTTCTTACTAGTTATTATATAGTATAAGGTATAGTAAGCTTAGGGAGACTAAAAGTAAGTACTTAGTGCTTTACTTATCTAATAAGGGCACTTCTTTAGATTATTATTCTTTTAGTCTTACTTCTTATTACCTTAGTTAAAGTATTCCCTAAGAGTAGTTATATAGCTTCTTTTACTAAAGTTAGTATATATAGTTTATATTACCTTATAGTATTAAGTATACTTAGCTATAATACTTATAAGAGTAATATTTATAGAAAAAAAGTCTAAGGTTTATACTAATTATATAATCTTAGTTTTTACCTATTTAGGGTTAAAGTATACTTTAATTACTATAATAAAGTTATAAATTATATTAGAACTCTAAACTTTATTAATCTTATATATTATAGCTTTTTAGTATAGCTTTTTTTATTACTTATTCTAATATTAAATTATATATTTATATATTTAGTATTATTAAGATATACTATATACTTAGCTATAACTTTTACTTTAATAATAACTTAACTAAATAAAAACTTCTTCTTAAGCTTAATAAAAATTTAGTAAAAAGTTAGCTTCTTATTATTAGTATTTTTTTTAATCTTATTAATTATTATTATATAAGTATTAGAATTAATAGTGCTAGTAATCTAGGTTTTAATAGTTCTCTCTCTTAACTTAGTTACCTTATATACTTAATACTTAGATATATACTAATAAAAAAGGAAGGAAAAAGCCTCTTAGAAAGTAAGCTTAGTTTTCTTACTTCCTTAGTTCTTTATAATAAAAGCTTTATATACCTCTAGTATAATTATAAAAAGCTTTTTAAGATAATTAGTATTAAGCTTTAAAAGCTAAGGATTAACTCTTTTCTAAATCTCTTAGCTTTAGGTAGCTTACTTTAATACTTTATATTATTTTTCCTATTTATTAAATAAGACTAACTTAATATTAGTCTTAAGACTTAGGTAAGAAAAAGTTAAGGTATTTATTATAAGTATAGATTAGTAAGTAAAGTATAGTATATATATAAGTCTTATATATAAGGGATTTAGTAAAGTTATAGGTATATACCTCCTAGGCTTATAACTATTACTATATAGTATATAACTTTTAGTAAAAATATAATTAAAAAGAATAATTAAAGGTAAAAGATATAATTAAATTAATTATTTTTCTATTATATAAATAGAAAGGTAAAAGCTCTTTTTTTATAAAAAGAGTAGTTATAGTAAATCTTATATACTTCTTATTCTAATATTATATATTCTTTTAAGGTATAGTTTAGCTTCCCTAATATAGTCCTACGCGCATAGCGCGTACAATCGGTCATATTCCCTGCTGCCAGGCAACATCAAGCGGCTCCAGCTTGAGCGGCAACCAGCAGCGATGGCTCTTTCTCTTTCGTGCGGGTCATCGTCAATCAGTACACACACTGGCAGACGATCCGCTGCCGTCTCCACCCACAGGGTCCATACCATCATGCCTTGCTGACACCTGCTTTTGGGATTTTCTTTGAGTCATCCCTGTATTATGTAGCGAGCGACCCGACATGCGGCCTGCGATTCCCTATCCATTATTGGTCTGTCCCTCATCATATTTCGTCCCCATTTTTGGCACTGGAGTGTGCTTTCTTTCCCTTCTTTCATTTCGATTTCATCTCGACAGGAGATCTGCTCAGTGTTTCTGGCTTCCTACCGTGATCGTCGGACAGCTACGGAGTACAGCCGAGCCAGGTCTGAAGCGCGAGCCAAGAAGAAGGCGTATGTACATACGGAATCAACTGGGGACTCGTGGGCGGATTGAGCTGGCCGGCCGACATTCATCTCCATCGAGAATCCCCGTGCGTTATTGTTATTGTCTTGGATTCTTCTGGTTCTTGTTTCCCACCAGACAAATTAAATAAAAGAGAGACACACCTTGACGGCTGGACACCCCCAACACCCCCACGCACGCCCCTTCCGCGGCGCCGGTCCTCTGGCTACCTACCCAGTCTTCAAAACAATTCCTGCGGCTATTTGGGCCGCTTGTTTGCAGACTAAACCATTCATCCTCCAGAATCCAAGTCGCAAAACCAAACCCACGCCGGCGACGATTACCAACACGTCCACCACCACCGCTGCACGGCCGACAAGCAGGCGCAGGTGCGTGTGTGTGTGAGAGAGATCGCATTCAAGCGCGAGCCGAACTCGCCACCAGCGACAAACGACCACGACGCTTTGCCCAGATTACCATGGGCTTCGCACAATGTTCCCGGCCGATATGGCGAGTCGATGACCTCACACTGTGCTTCCAGCAAGAGTATGTGTAACGGAAAGTCTCCGCCCCCCATGAATTATATTGTTCTTCCAAATCACAGAGAAGAGAAACTGACTGATATGGTCACCCACGACGTAATATAGCTACCTTAAAGTCTTGTTCCCATTGGTCGTGATTGTGGTGTCTTTCTTGCGCCTTGCTTGGCTCAACACTACTCGCCTACTCTCCTCCAGGAAATCAAAAGGTTACAAACCCATCACAACTGACCATACTTACCTTCCCCCCCGGGATGATGAGGACGATAGCGACGGCGATTCGGGCCTCGAGATTAACGGAGGACGGCTAGCTCTTGCCAAACCCATTAGCAGAGGTTCCGTAGTGGAGGCTGACACACCTCACGGCCAGCGCATATCCCAAGCCGTCGAAGTGCTAGCTATTGTTGGCTTGGCTGTCATCAGTGCGATTGCCTTGATTAAAGGAGCTTACGGTCCAGCTGGCCGCTTTGCAGCTGCAGTCGGTCTTGTCACTTGGGTCTACGCCTTAATTCTGGCTTCACTTAGGTTGACTCTTGGTGGCACAAGATGGCGGATTCCATATCTATGGAACCACACTGCCACCATATACTTTACGAACTGGCTCTTCAACATCTTGATTTTCCGCTCAGCCATCATCAACCCTAGCTCGCCGCTGGTCCAGACGCTTATCTGCATCGAATTCAGTTTAATCACTTTACTGTTCGGCCTCGCAGCAACTACGAGAAAAGGCAACAAGACCGTATTGATGGAATGGGAAGATGGCATCGAGCCGTCCCGCGAACCGCTGGCCAGTCTGTTCTCTTTGGCCACATTCTCTTGGGTTGATGCCATTGTCTACAAGGGCTGGAAAAAATCCATGGAAATAGACGATGTTTGGAACCTCTTACCAAAGGACAAGGCTGCTACCGTCGTTGCAGATTATCGCCAAATGAAGAGGACCGGTGCTTTGGCGTGGCATATGCTCAAGTATTTCAAGGGGATGTTGTTTTTCCAGTGCTTCATGGCCGTCGTCTCTGGTATATTTACCTTTGCGCCCACACTACTATTGAAAGCCATTCTTCAGTACGTTGAGGAGCCTGAACGGGCGCCAATCAATGTCCTGTGGCTGTATGTTATTGGTCTTCCCATCTTGGACATGATACGGTCTTACGCCGACGGCATGGCCCTCTGGACTGGTCGCAGAATTTGCATCAGAGTTCGTGCCATCATTATCGGCGACATCTACGCCAAGGCCCTCCGTCGCAAGGCCGCGGCCGGCAAAGACAAGGTGCTTTTGGGCGATGCATCGGGCAAGTCCAAGAAGGACAACGATTCCGCCAATGACGGTACGATTGCCAAGGTCAAAGGTGCTCTGGGCCTCAAGAAACGCAGCAAGAACCAGAATGCATCTTCCAGCGATGCCGAGTCGGCGAATAGCGTTGACCCAAAACTGCCAGTCGATGATGATCAAGCCAACTTGGGAACCATTATCAACCTCATGTCTGTCGATAGTTTCAAGATTGCCGAGATCACCGCCTATCTGCACTTCTTGGTTGCAGCAGCACCCACTCAGCTCGTCGTGTCGGTCATTCTGCTCTGGCAGGTAATGGGACTCAGCGCCATTCCTGGACTCATCGTCATGGTCTGCCTCCTTCCTGTCAACTACTTCCTCGCAAAGGGATTCAACGCGACGTCGAAGAATATCATGGCTGCCACCGACAAGCGAATCAATGTCACGAACGAAGTGCTGCAAAACATACGAATCATCAAATACTTTGCTTGGGAAGAGCGTTTCGGCCGCGCTATCGATGAGAAGCGAGAGGCTGAGCTCAAGGCTCTGCGATCACGGTTCACCCTCTGGGCTTCCGCCGTTGCCATCTGGAACTCGGTGCCGGTGCTCATCACCTTTTTCTCCTTCCTTGTCTACACGCTTATCGAGAAGAAACCACTGTATCCCTCCATCGCATTCACGGCCATTTCGCTCTTCATGCTCCTCCGAGTCCCGCTCGACCAGCTGGGCGACATGTTTGCCCACGTCCAGGAAGCCAAGGTCTCCATTGACCGCGTGGAAGATTTCCTCAGCGAAGCTGAAACCGAAAAATATGAGCAACTTGGCCAGGACAATGTTGACGAAGACGGCGTGAAGCACATTGGCTTCAAGAATGCTACTCTGACCTGGGGCGGTAAAGACACCGTGGCCGAAGACGGATCCAGGGCATTCCGACTCATGGATCTGAATGTCGACTTCCAAATTGGAAAACTCAACATCATCGCAGGAAGCACCGGAAGCGGCAAATCGTCGATGCTCATGGGTCTTCTCGGTGAGATGACGCTTGTGGATGGCAAGGTATACTGCCCAGGTGGTCGCAGTCGCGAAGAGGTCAGGACCGATGCCGAGACTGGATTGGCCGATACCATAGCCTACGTTGCCCAATCTGCATGGCTCGTCAACGCCAATATTCGGGACAATATTCTGTTCTCCGCTCCGTATGACCCACAACGGTATAGGGACGTCATTGTAGCATGTGCACTGGAACGTGACCTCGAGATTCTGGACCATGGTGACGAAACCTTGGTTGGAGAGAAGGGTATTACGCTCTCTGGTGGACAGAAGCAGCGAATCTCACTGGCGCGCGCACTGTACTCGAACTCGGCTCATATCCTCATGGATGATTGCTTGAGCGCTGTTGACTCCCACACGGCCCAATGGATCTTCACCAACTGCATCCGCGGCCCCCTGATGGAAAACCGAACATGCATTCTTGTGACGCATAACGTCACTCTATGCATCCCTTCAGCCGACTATGTTGTCTTCCTCGACAATGGGCGAGTCGCATCTCAGGGCTCTGCCCAAACCGTTGTTGCATCCGGCCTCCTGGGCGAGGAAATCCAGAAATCGCGGCCCGCATCTGCGTCAGGTTCCCGCGCCCCTTCCCATGTCCATTCCCGGGTTCCCTCGAGTGCTGGTGACGGTGAAACCATGGTCAACAGCAATGGCGACTCCCCGATAGACAGCACGGCTCCTATGAAGACCAAGCCCAAGAAGCCGCAGACTGATGCCATGGGCGAAGGCAAGGCTACTGGTGCCGTGAAGTGGCCAGTGATGAAGGTCTACATGCAAGCCATGGGACCATGGTGGTTTTGGGTTTTGGCCATCGTTGTCTTCAACCTTCAGCAACTCGCCACCGTCGCGACCAACGTTTGGGTCCGACAGTGGGCAAACCAGTATGCCGAGGGAGAAGCTGTCGTCGCATATGGGCCGCTGTCTCAATCATATGGCTCCGAAGCCTTTTCCAAGGGATCCTGGGCTTCGGTCGCTCGTCTTGGTGGCAGTGGGTCTGCCGGGCCCATGACGTCCAACACCAACGGCCAAGTGCCGATTTCCACCTTGGCAGCCCTCCAGGTCAATGTAGCATACTACCTGTCTGGCCTGGCAATCATTGGCGTCCTGGGCTCCTTTGCAGCGTTTGTGCGTGACGTATGGATCTTTTATGGCTCTCTGACCGCGTCGAGGAAGCTGCACGATAGACTCATGGCTGCTGTGACCCGAGCCAAGTTCAGGTTCTTCGATGTGACGCCTCTGGGCCAGTTGATGAACCGTTTCAGCAAGGATCTCGAGGCCGTCGACCAGGAAATCGCTGCCACTGCCATCGGTGTCATGTCTTGCGCCTTGTCTCTGGTAGTGACGGTTGTGCTGATAGCAGCCATCACGCCTGGTTTCTTGATCGCCGCCGTCTTCATCGGTTGCATCTTCTATTTCGTCGCTACATTCTACCTGCGAGCGTCTCGTGATCTCAAGCGACTCGAGTCCGTCCAACGCAGCCCGCTCTTCCAGCAATTTGGCGAGACGTTGAGCGGCATGACTACCATTAGAGCCTATGGCGACGAGAGACGATTTATTCGCGACAACTTGACCAAAGTGAATACGCAGAGTCGACCCTACATCTACCTGTGGGCCTGTAACAGATGGCTTGCATTCCGAGCTGACCTCCTGGGTAACCTGGTGTCCTTCTCCGCGGGAGTCTTCCTCATCCTCAGCCTCGGCAAGGTTGACGCTGGTGCGGCGGGCATATCACTGAGCTACGCCATGAACTTCACGGAGAATGTCCTATGGCTCGTGCGTCTGTACGGTATGAACGAACAAAACATGAACTCGATGGAACGGGTCAAGGAGTACCTGGACCTCGAGCAAGAGGCCGCACCCATTGTGGAGAAGAATCGCCCGCCAGAATCATGGCCCGACGAGGGCAACGTCGAATTCGTCGACTACAGCACGCGATACCGCGAAGACTTGGATCCCGTCCTCAAGAGCATCAACCTCAGGATCAACGCCAGAGAGAAGGTGGGCATCGTTGGACGTACTGGAGCAGGCAAGAGTTCGCTAGCACTGGCCATTTTCCGCGCCCTTGAAGCAGAGAAGGGCCGCATTGTCATTGACGGCGTCAACATTGGGGACATTGGCTTGCGCGACTTGCGAGAGAACATCACGATAGTGCCCCAGGATCCGACATTGTTCAGGGGCACCATCCGCTCGAACCTGGACCCCTTTGACCAATACACGGATGAGCAGGTATTTGAAGCTCTCCGGCGTGTTCAGCTCATTGGATTCGATGAGGCTGCGGCCAAGTCCACAACGTCAAGCTCGCAGGCCGTTACTCGCTCGGCGGCGTCGTCTGTCATGACCAACAAGAATATTTTCCTGGACTTATCATCAGCAGTGACGGAGTCAGGATCGAACTTGTCGCAAGGTCAACGGCAATTGCTGTGCCTGGCGCGAGCGATGCTCAAGAAGCCCACGGTGTTGGTGATGGACGAGGCGACGGCTTCCATTGATTACAACACGGACTTTAAGATTCAGGAGACTATCCGAGAGCTCACGGGAACCGTCATCACGATTGCGCATCGACTTCAGACGATTGTGGACTACGACAAGGTGTTGGTTCTTGATCATGGCGAAGTGAAGCAGTACGGGCACCCATGGGACTTGATCAGCAACGAGGAGGGACAATTCCGCAGCATGTGCGAGATGAGTGGGGAGCTTGATCTGCTTGTCAAGGCGGCGAAGAAGAAGTGGGATGAGGACAAATTGGTCGACGTCGGTGATGCGTAGATAGCAACGGACCGGACAGTCATGGAGTCATACCATGGAGTAGAAAAGGTCAGCCGGTACATTGCATAAATGGAGCAAGTACATTCACATGGGGTGCAGAGCGAGGAGATTGGAGGCGTGCGTCGTAGACGGACCCTGCGGCATCGTTTTGCGCTCGCGCATGTGCGCCAGAAGCTGGAAGATGAAGTTTCTTCTTCTTTGGATGAGATTTGCATACACATTACATGGAGCACAACCCGCGCTGTTGATTCAAGTACAGCATTCATTGTACAGGAATAATTGAAAAAAATTGCATTGAGCACACTTTGTATGGGATTGGTGATGACTGGTGATGACTGATGCGACTGGTGCGACGACGGGACTGGAGAAGCGGGGGGGGATCTTCCAGTCTGATAATCCCAACGCCCCCCGTGTTTTTTTGTCTTTTCTTTCCGCATCATCACAACCACAACCGGCATCATGGGCAAGCCCAGCGCAGCCCCATCCGAAACATGCTCCTCAACGCTGTCGTCGCCCTACTTCCGTGGCGACCTCCCCGGCGACCTCCCCGGCGACCACCACGCGCCTCCGTCCCACCGGTATTTCGACCAAGACCCAGCTGAGCTCGCAGACGACGACCTCCCTCCTCTGTACACCGACCACGAGGAATTCAACGATGATGACGCTCGACCGTTCGATCCACTCATACCCCCAAGCCGGGACGACGGCTTCGAAACCGTCCACCCGCTCCGCCACGACGAAACAACCGCCTACTTCCTCGACCCGCGACTGGACCGCGATCCAGACTTTCTGGCCAACCACATTGACAAGCTGGCCATGGTCCCTCCCCGACCCTTTGTGCGCATCGCCGGCACGCACACCGAGAAGTCGGGGGCCAACGATAGGAGCCGCGAGACGAAGCAAGTGACGGATTTTGAAATCGAGATGGAGCTCACCCACCTCCTGTACTCGGATATTCGCTCCGCCCAAGCCTGGCGCACCCTCGACACAGCAGGCAACTTTGAAAAGGTCCGCCGCGGCACCGTCTTCGCCACAAGGGCACCCGGTTTCGGCGGCAGCGGCTCTCACCCCGAGGAAGGCGTCCCCGGTCTCCGAGAGTGGTGTCGGCGATACTGCGCCTCCCGATGCAGCCTCAAGTGCTTCACCATGGAGCGCCGCGTCGAGGGCTACGACTGGGACATGCTTCGCCGAAGACTGGAAGGTCTCGCGCGGGCCACCAACTACAGAGGCCATGTGAAGATTGACTTCCCCGTTCGTCATTCCCACGTCCACGTCTACAACGACTGCCGCATCAACCGCTGGCGACTGACCAAGTGGATTGTCGTCATGTTCACCTTCACCCTCTTGTTTGTCTTGGCGTGGCCGTATCTGTTCTTCATGACGAAGAGGTGGGAGACTGTGACGGCGGAGTGGAGGATGAGCGAGCCGACTGCTGTGCCAGGGCGCAAGAGGTACGTCTGCATGAGTGAGGAGCAGTGGTACAACATGTGGGCGGGGGCGGTGCAGAAGGCCATGCTGGAGAGAAGGAGAGGCATATTGGATCAGGGGGACCTGGAGAGGGCGAGGAGGGCGGGGGAGGGGATGGCGGGAATTGTGCAGGACGGGGTGGAGGCCATGGGGCTCGTGAATCGGAGTTTTGGATGGGGAGGCGATAGTTGTTAATGGATGGATGGGTCGTCGGTCCGAGTAGATTTATGATGAATTATGAAATATGAAATACGAACTTTACTTGTAAAGGACGAGGTCGGTGAGGTGTAGCCAGAAGTAAGACTGATGGCAGATGGGAGGCTTGCTCTCGACGGGTACCTTGTGTTTCCTATTCTAGATGTTTTTTTTGTTTTTTTTGGTTTTTTTTTTCTCACGAACATGCCATTATGATTACAAGTATATTAGATAATGGTGCGCTCGTATCGTACAGCGTCGCTGGCTGTGCGGCCGAACTGATCAGGTTGTTTACGCCGTGTTAGGTGCTTACCTACGGGAGCCCCCGACTGGAGAAAACTATTCTTCTTGTTGAGCAATTATAGCCTTATCATAGTTATTCTACAAAGGAGTTGGTAAAAAAATTAGCAAAAGTATAGTAAACAGTATATAAACTTATAATACCGGAAGTAAAGGTAGTAGGTGTAGTACGCAGGGTAGGCGCGGGACCGGGCACATTTGCGCCCCGCCCCCACCCATCATCCACCAGTTCTTGTCAACACCAATCTCGGACCCTGCATCCGTCGGGCAAAGCACGCAATGCCACTGCAATGCAAGTCGGTAATCCGCGAAGAATACTGGCCGTCAGCCTCGAAGGTCAGGCTGACTATCTACGCAGGGTTGTCAAAGGTGCGGGTTTTCTTCTTCTCCCCTTGTGTGCCCTCGCCATGTCACCTGCACGGCGCGACGGTCACATATTATCGCGTCACTTCATATCATAGACAACAACATCTAACGTCCCGCGTCACTTCACATCATCAAGACAAACAACATCTAACGTCCCGTAGACCTGACGGGCTCGACGCCCCAACCGGCATCAGCCTCCCTCGCCGGAACCACACACACGCTGCCTCTCAAAACGCAATACTATACCGCTTCTGTGCCGGTATGGCTTGATCTCATGGCCTCGCCGTCCGAGTGGGCAGCTTCTTTTCTCTCCGACGAGGCAGCCGAGGTACTTGCCGTTCTGGGAGGTCTCATCCTCATCTTTGCCCTGCCTGGGCCGCCTGCCCAGTCTACAGCTACAGCGGCCATGGCGGCAGAGCCCGTCAGGGAGGCCATCGCCCAGATGGGCCGAGTCGTCAACAAAGGCCTGGGGGGATGGGAATGGGACGGCGTCCGTCTGGCAATCGGCGTTGGAGACACGGCCTCGGACGCCGACACGGAAGAGTGGGATGAGTTGTGCGCCGAAGCTGGTTTGGAATTCGTACAGCTGGGTGCTTCGCAGCCTGCGTTGAATACATTCGGCGGTATGTTTTGGCCTTGTTTCTTCTTTCCTTCATCATACACTTCTTCATCTCTCTCTTCTGGGGTTTGCCATGGGCAATTGTTGAAAAAAAAAAAAACCCAAGCCAACTTCCCCTTGTAGAAAAAACAGGCATCGCTCGTGTCAAAGAAGCCCTCGAGTCCAATGACTGGGCGCAAGACGATGCTGAAGAAGACGTCTCTGAATTCGGGGACTTCCAGGACGACAAGGAGCATCTCGATGCGGAGACGCTGGATTTCGGCTACGATGGCGCGGATTTTAAAGGGTTGAAGAGAGCCATCTGGGAGGCTGGTGCCGAGGACGGCGCCGTCGCAGGCGAGACGTCTGCCTCTGCCACTGCATCCTCACGCGACGTTCTTCAGGGAGACGGGGGTGATGTGGAGGCAGGCGAAGATGAGGAGGACAAGGAGGTCGTCGCGATGGAGAACATGATGAGAAAACTACAGGCGGTCAGGGAGGCGGGGGAGGGACTGCCGGAAGCTCAGAGGAGACGCATGGCGGCGAGGGCGGTGCAAGAGGTGATGAAGGAGCTGTGAGGTGATTTGTGATGCGGCCTTGCTGATACTCGGCGCAAACACACGCCGGGCGAAGCAAACGACGCGATGATTCGTGAGCTTGTCCTACATAGTCATGTCAACGCACCGTGCATAACGATACCATTCAACGCTCTGCAGGGTAGCAAGCAGGAGGAAACCATGCCCACTGTATTTACGTATATATGTGTATGACAAGTTGAAAAATTTTTTGCGCGCATCCAAGGGAGGAGGTTGGAGAGCTACCTATGCAGATCGGAGATCCTATCCCTCCAACAAGGACCTCCAAAGTTTCAAGTTTAGCTTTTCCGTCGACGAGACCTGGATCCCATGCGCGCAAGACTAATTCCAAAGGCAAGGCTGCGTGAGCTTGCGTCTTACCCAGTCCAGGGATTCACGATGAGCAGGCGGTGACTCAAGTCAGGCGCTTGCCGTACTTGCTGCACATGGCAGGCATTTCATCGAACAGCCAGGGGGGTCCAAGGGGAAAGAAGGAAAAAGGAAAAGAGACAAGACGAACGTTGCTCCGCACGGAGTACTCCGTACCAGCAAAGAACGGACTGGAGCGACTAGAGCAGAGCCGATCCATCATCCATTTGTTGATGCGATACGCGCGATGCGCATGTGGCTGCTGAGCGGGGACCAGCATAGGCCCGGTTTCGTTGGCTGATGGCTGATGCTGATTCGAGCAGATGCTGCAAGGGAGGGGGGGGCTTGATGCACTAACGGGGGGTCCTAGTCAGGGGTACATACATACATACATGTGAGCTGGCAACTCGGTGCATGCACAAAGGCAATGAATGTGGAGCCGCGATTCGATGCCGGCCTACTCCGTATGCAATGCGGATTCATTCTTTTTCCATCGTGGCCACGGCGCGCATGAGTCGCACTGGACGAACTTGATGAATCGTTGACTAGCTGATGGCTGTTGACTTGACTGACGTGGTCGTGGGAAGATTTCAGTATTGATTGTCGCCCTTGTTGGCGTGCGGATTCCACCGAGGCACGCGCGCATTTGAGAAGTTGCAGCCGGATCACGATGATGACGACACTTGAGCAGGGGGGGATTGCCGCAGACGACGACGATAAAGATGCGGTCAGGGAACCGTTTCGGTGCCTGCGTACGGACGTTGTATTTCGCCGCCGAGGAAGACCGTTTGTCAGGGGCCGTTGTCTGCGAGCGGTCTGGATGGGGGTCCAGAGGTCAGGGTTAGACAAACAAGTGGCGCTATTACTCCGTTGTACTGCAGGTGGCGGGCTTCTCGTAAGCTCCGTTTTGCAACAAGCCTTGGATCACGGCGGTTTCACTTCAAAGAGAGAGGTAGGTCCTCATGGCCTGTCGCGATGCAGTCTCCGAGTCGACTCCAAGTAGTAGTGACAACGCTGTACGTGCATGTTATCATTGAATTTCAGTTTCTTTTTTCTTTTTTCTTTTTCCTTTTTTTTTTTTTTTTTACCGGGCAGGTTTTGGAGTTTCCTTCTGCTTCTATATATTTCTTCTTAGCTGAGCATCAGCATGCCGCATTGCGTACGCAACAAACGTACGGAGTAGTGGTTTATCAAAGGAGCCATGGTATCTCTGCCTCGAAGATAAGAACTAGGTAATGCGTAACTTGGGCAGCACATCTTGGATGATGGGATGGACTGTGATCAGTCATCAGACGTTTTCGCTGGCATCCCTGATTTGCGTCGATCCATTGTGGGGCCCACGCCGTTGCCCCCTTTTGCCTGACGAAACGAGCGAGCTCTGACGCAAGGGGACATCTCGAGGACTTGCTACGGATGAATTCCAGAGCGCGCAGGGACCAATTATCCGGACCACTGGAGCACATCGTGGGTGGCAGACATGAACCGCTTGGGGTTCATTTGGCCTTGTTCCCTTTTTTTTTTTTTTTTTTTTTTTTAGTACGTAATTATCTTGGCTAGGCTTCATCCACATAAGCTTGGCTTGGAGGGAAGGGAGCTTTCTCTGCACAGATTGCCCGAAAACTTGCTCACTGCAATTGTCTCCCGTTTAAACGCGTTTGTTTGCATTGAACACCCACATCCGTGATCAGAGGGCAGATGACGGCGCGGGAGAAAAAAAAAAAAAAAAAGGGAACACGAAAAGTACATAGACCAGGAGCCACTAAAAAAACGCCAACACGAGTTCTCAGCCCAACAATAGAAGCCTGTATGTCTTGTCTTGGCCAAGGCGCGCGGCCTGGACACACACGGCTAGACAGACAGCATCGAGCCAACTTGTTAACAACGGCCTGAGACATGATGGCCAGTCGGCCACCTGGCGAAGCGGCCCGGACGCGCTCAGTGGACTTGTCTTGTCTCTGTTCCAGTCGTGCTGCCTGCATCCTATCCGACGTTGCAAAATACTATTTTGGTGCCAGGATTCAACAGGGGGCGTCCCACGTTTGTCAACGAAGAGACGCAAGTTGTAATGCATCGGCATGCCTGGCAACCTGTGAATCCTGCCCCTTCTTCAGCCACAAAAGCAGCACCATCAGCGCGATGCACATCTTGCCGGGCAATTGCTTCTGACAGCTGCCATTCTCCCCATTCGATCGAAGTGCATCAACAGATGTGCATCGAACCCAGGACGTCTTGTCCTCCATATGCACGGCGTACCTGCCATAGATACCTTTTCGAGGATGCGCGTAAACCGAGTCTCACAAAATCGGGTACCTTGCAGCGTCTGCACACATCCCAGGGCCAGGACTCGCATGATGAAGAGCATGGTAGCCGTGTGTGTCTTGGTATTGGTGGGCTCGAAAAAAAAAGCCGTGCAGCTGCCACCAATTGGCAAGAAGATCCGGCTTCAAAACAGTCCAGATGCTAAAAATGTAGTCGGTACCGTGCCCCTTCCAGAGCCTGTCAGCGAGCACTCATGTCAGTCCATTGGCAACTCCGTCTTCCGTACATACACATGTACCGGGTGCGGACGTTGGCTCAGGCACAGCCAGCTGCACGGGTGAAGCCAAAGAGGGGCGGCCTGGCGCTTGAGTTCAGGAACCCGCCGCAACTTGCTTCACCCATGCACACCACATGCATGCAGAACTGCAGATGTATCACTACACTACATACGGAGTACATGCACTTGTATCACACCCGCCACCTTGCTGCCCCCTTCTCTGGCGCAGAACATGACTACGGACGAATAATAGCAGCGGCACTCGGGGGCCAGCCAGCTCCAGGGGAAAATTTGTTACCCGGTGGTGCGGCTTACTAATTACTCGACTTCTGTTGCTCCCAAGCGCCCCAAATTCCAATGTGCACCGAGGTTCGCTCGACGACTTGTCGACTTGTCGGACAAATCCTGACGGTGTCACCGGTGCACATGCACATGCACACTATTACCACCAAGTTACGGATTACGGGAAAAAGCATGTACGCACGCGTGATTCGCGGGCAAGGGGCAATTTTTTTCACCAGCACCGAGTCGTCCCTCCCCGGGTACCAAAGCGCACGGAGCGGCTCTTGTCGAGCTTTTCAACGCCGCGGGACCAGGTGTTCAGAGTCAGGCGGTTTCGTAAAGGCTAGCTAACTTGTGTGAATAGCCCTGGACCTCAACGTGATACGGGGGAGTCACGTCACGCCCCCCCTTGACGCCTTGGCCACTCAGCGATGCATGCTGCTCGACGCAAATGCGCCGTAACGTTGTTATGCGAATGACGCTGCCCGGGACCGAGACGTGAATCGGCAAGATTTCCACAATGTCCAAAACGGGGCGAGACGCCTGGCGGTCACGGGGCGAAAACCTGGTCGATCGGATGGGCTGTTGGGGAGGCCGACTTTGGACCTTGATCGTTGGTTCCTTTTTCCTACTCCGCGCATACATTGTGTACATGCGGACGTACATTGTACATACATGCAACACACATCGCATCTCTGACCCCTGGCTGGGCCAACACAACTGGTGGGCCAGGGACTAAGCCGCAAGTTTAAGCTAGTCCTGCTGGGCTGACTGGACCCGATGCCCTGTCTGGGGCCTGTCCGGGGCCTGTCCGGGGGGCCAGTTGATAAGTCGTGTGTCAAATGGTCAGTCAGGTTCTAGGGTGTGATCCACGTAGGCGCAGTCGTTTAAAATTTAGCGTAGTTATATAAAATTCGTTATTTTTAGATATAAAAACTAGGGCCTTCCTATATTCAGTTAGTGTTTTTATAGCACATGCCCTAGGTAATTACTATACCTCTAAAAGGCCCCTATTTATAATATACTAAGATAGTAGGGGCTAGTTAGATAGCTATAAGTAGGAAGCTATTAAGAAAAAGTTATATTTTTACTACTAGTATAGTAAAAAAGAGTATACTAAATATTTTAGTATACTTTAGTTAAATTAGTATACTCTCTAGCTAAACTAGTATACTCTATATTCTCTAATATACTAATAGAGATAAACTTCTTTTCTTTAGAGTAATTTCTATTAAATTTAGTTAAAGATAATAATAATAATAATAACCTATATCTTATTATTACTATATTAGTCCTTTATAATATTTTTTTTATTTAAAACTTACTATAAAATAATACTAATCCTCCTATAACTATAAGGTATAGATTACTAATAGCCTTAATAGCTTTCTATAAGAAAGTCCTTTATATTTCTACTAATTTAGGGTTTTAAAATATCTTCTATATATTAAAGGCTATGTTTTTTAACCTCTATTAATAGCTTTAAAATAATATAGATATTAGGCTTACTAAAAACTAGTTAGTTAAGTAAATAGTTATAATCTTCCTATAGATTATAGTATTTAATAAGCTATAGTAAAATATAGCTTTTTATTTTAAATTAGGCTAGTTATTAGTATTAAGGATCTTCTATAGGCTAATTAATCTAATAAGGTATTTATATACTACTTTTATTTATTAACTAGAGCTAGATTATATTTCTATATATATTATATTAGATCTAAGTAAATACATATTCTATAGTATAATAGGTACTATTAATAGTATATATATACCTATATTTATTCTAGTAGTAAAGTAGTAGTAATTCTTCTCTTAAAAGAGTAATATATCTTAAAATATACTAGTAGCTATAAATTTTAATAATAATATCTTTATATATATATTAGTAGGTGCTAAGGGATTAATTTATAATAAACTACTACTTTAAATTACTTTAACTAGGTTATTCTAAATATATAGAAAGTATTTTTACCTTATAGATATAGGATTTTATACTTAAGCTAGTTTACTTATACCCTTTATAGGTATTTACTATTATTTAAATAAGAATCCTAATAATAGAGAAGGGCTAAAAATAAGGGCTAAGCTTTTTAATCTCTAGTATACTATTCTTTAAGTAGTAGTTAAGAAACTCTTTAGGTATTATAAGTAAAAGTTTAAGATAATTTACTATAGCACTACTAAGTATAACTTTCTAGATTAGATTAAGATTATTTATACTATAATAAGCCTATTTAAATTTATTAAGTTAGGTAGTATTATACTAGAAGAGTAAGGTAGGCTTAACTTAGAGGTATTAAATAAGGATAAACACTAGCTTATTAAAAAGGCTTATAAGCTAGTAAATAGCTTTAATATAAGAGGAAGTCTAATAGTGTAGTAAAGTATTATTATAAAGAGAGGCTTTTATAGTTATTAGTAATACTAGTAAGAGAGAGGTATTAAGATCCCTAAGGATAGAAGTCTTTAATAGGGGAGGAATTATTAGGTAGGTGGTTATAAGGTTATTAAGTAGGTAGCTATAAGGTAAGGGAGATAAAACTATAAGTAGTGTAAATTTTATATAGGTAAAAATACTAGTAATTCTTATACCTAAGCTAATTTTACTATAACCTTCTAGCCTCTTTCTTTACCTTTATAACCTTACTTTCTAAACCTCTTTCTCTACCTTTATAACCTCTTTCTTTACCTTTATAAATAACCTCTTCCTTTTACCTTTATAAATAATAGCTAAAGTCTATAGTTATAAAAGCCTCTTTATCCTTACTTTTAAGCTTATTCTAAAGTATTATATTCTTTAGATCTTTCTTAACCTAGCTTATTACTTTTAATATCTAAGTAATACTATAGCTTTTATAAAAAGATATATAGTTTTCTAATACCTTTTTAAACTTACTATTTAATAGGTTACTATACTAGATAATATATATATAAGAGTACTCTTACTTCTAAACTTAAGAAAATACTAACTTAAGTACTATAGAAACCACTTCTATTATTAATTAATTTATATTCTTCTTCTAAATCCTCTAAATTAGTATACTACTTAGGGTAGATTTACTAGAAGAAGGTAATAATTCCCCTCTAGTAGAGCTTAGGGTTAACCCTCTAGAGCTTAGAATTACTATAACCTAATAAATTTATTCTAATATAAGTATAGTAGTAGGTTATATTAATTATACTAAGGTAAAGGGATTATCCCCTTTAGTTAGATTAATAGTCTTAAGCTAATTAATACTATTATCCTTAATTATTTTACTAGTCTCTTATTAATTATTATCTTTATTTATTAGATTCTTAAGAGGTTAGGCTACTACTATAAAGCCTAGATTATTACCTACTTTTAAAATAGTATCCCTAGCTAGTAAGTCCTTTAAAAAGATATTATACTAAGTATTATAGATAATATTATTAGTAACTAAGAGTAGCTAGGTTATAACCTTTCTTCTAATTATACTAAACTTCTTTTTAAGTAGCTTAGTATTTATATTACTTATTTTAAGTATATACTTTACCTTATTATATTATATACTAGAATAGCTTTCTACCTATAAGAATACTTACTAATAGTCCTATAAGCTATAATACTTTTATTCTACTAATTTTATAATCTATTTATACTAAGGGTAATAATCTTATAAAGTAGGGATAATATCTTATAAAGTTAATTAAGTTATACTATACTTTATACTATTTAATTTACTATTAACCTAGGCTTTATAAAGCTTCTTTAGTAAGTAAATTATTTACTTATTAGTCTACCTTATACTAGTATTATACTAAGAAGTAGTAGATTAACTAGGCTATAAAGCACTTTAAGACTAAGAAGAAGATATTTAAAGAAAAAGAGTATAAAGGTAAAGGGAATTATCTAATAATAATAATAACTTCTTTATAGAGGAAAAGCCTTTAATAATATATAAGGGGCTAGGGTAGTATAAAATCTCTTTACCCCCTTATATATTAGTAAGGAAAGGTACTATAGATAGTATAAAGTAAGCTCTCTACCTATATCTATAGCTAAATTATACCTAGCCCTGTCTAGAGTGCGCTAGCTTTTAAACGACTACGCCTACGTGGATCACACCCCTAGTCTGGTCTGTCTGGTCTGTCTGGTCTAGTGCGACCATGTTGTGATGCTGCGCGTGTGTGTGCCTGCCGGGCCGTATTATCAGCCAAGATCTTCTTTCACACCCTGAAATCCTGGGCTCTCTCGCGCGCAGAGTCGACAAGTCTATGTATGTAATGCCAGTGCGGAGTACGGAGTAGTTCCCTTCATCCTGCCACCCAGCCTGGCGCGCGCCAGATGCCCGCACTCCCGAACTATGCAATGCCAGGCAGCTCTCCTCTGGGCAGGCCGCAGCGGTCTGGTGTGCCCGCCCCCCCCCCCTCCCTACCCCCTCTCCCCCCTCTGAGTCTGTGCTAGCAATGGGCCCGCAGGGTTCCTTTTTCCCCCCCGTTCCCCCCGTCCTCCCCATTCCTCACATCCTCCGTTTTTCCTTCTCCTCCGTCCTCTTCATCACCGGTCTTCGCTCTACGATCTTCCACCACTTCCTTTCCTTTCCTTTCCAGTCACTCTCTTGTTGTTTAGTAGCCACTTCGGTACCCGTCACTCTTTCCGGGTCCATTACATTCCTTCGGCTCCTCATCGACGATAACTCGACCACCGAGACGAGGTCGCTTTCCGAATCCCTCCTTTATCCGCTCATAGCTTTCTAGAGATTACAGTCTTTGCACACAGCCTATTGCTCGCGACACCATACGCACAATCGCTACACTTTTTTTCATCAGCTTGCTTCAAGTACAATTCGCAATCCTGCCATCTCGAGAGCCTTTGCTCTCAGCACGCACTCGACGTTGAAACCGCCGCCGCTTACGCCTTGGTGAGCGCGACCTCGGTTAGGATTCACATACGAGATCCTTCCTCCCTTTTTACTACCGAGGTTTGAACTCTACGATCGGACAGATCGCCATCGTGGTCCCGTCAAGGAACCTCAGCTCAGCTCAGTCCAAGAACGACGACGAAATCGCCATCCGTGATTCCATATAACCACACACAATATGGCGGCCGATGCCGAGCACTCTGTGGATTTCTCCACCATGAATGATTCCATGTCTGGCGCCGAAAATGACTTGGATATCCTCACCCCTACATCATCAAAGCAATCTCCCTGCCAATCTAGCTCTGGTGGCAATGGCCAGTCCAATAAACGTCCTCCAAGGAAGAGCACATTAACTCAACAGCAGAAGAATCAGAAGAGACAACGAGCAACACAAGAACAGCTCTCCGTCTTGGAAATTGAGTTTAACAAAAATCCCACCCCAACTGCCGGCGTTAGAGATAGAATAGCAGACGAAATCAACATGACCGAAAGGTCGGTCCAGATTTGGTTCCAGAACCGGTACGTGAACTGTGCGTCCCGAACCCCTGTGGGAATTTGCGTCGACTAACATGGAGTGCAGCCGTGCCAAGATCAAGTTGATTGCGAAGAAGAGCCTGGAAACTGGCGAAGACATAGACTCCATTCCCGAATCAATGAGAGCATACCTGGCAATGCAGGCAATGGAGACTGGCAAAGGTCTTGGCGGGACCTACCTGGGACGCACTGGTCTGATGCCTTTTGGCCACGGCGGCATGCTCCTCGGCGGCGAGCCTGGCCAAGGCAAAGTCTTGATCCACCACCTGACTTGCCGCTCCCTCAGCATAGGCAAGTGGACACGGGTCGGGCAGAATACCATGGATCTCATCATCTTCTACTCGCCTGACAAGTGTACCATGACATACTACATCAACAACGAACAGGCTGGGTACAAGATCGAATATCCCTTCTCGCATATCAAGAATATCTGGCTGGAGAACAACGAGTCAGACCCCAACAAAATGGGCGGCCTTGTCATTGAATTGAACCGTGCCCCCAATTTCTTCATGGATTCCTCACCATCCGCCGGTGGATTTTACCTGTGCGGCGATTTCACCGAGGACCTGCAGGCCACCCAGTGCATGGTTCATCAGCTTGGTGGCAACACAAAGGTCCTGGCAGGTCAGTTGGCCAAGCTGGTGTCTCTCGAGTCGTTCATGAACCGACACAACCCCCAGCACTGCACCGGCGCGCACATGCACGATCCTCACGCGATATCCGTATCGGCCCCGGTCTCACCAACTGCACGACCAGCATCGCAACCCAACTTTCATCAGCCCGAGGCAGCCATGATGCAAGATCATTGGGGAATGAACCAGATGAATCAAATGCATTCTGCAATGCGTCCTCCTCCTCACGGCCACAAGAGGCAGCGCAGTCGATCCGTGCCTGGACCCATCGACTTCGCCATGTTCCAAAATCAGGCAATGCCTTCATTCTATATCCAACCACCCGGCGAAATGGGTCCCCCCCAACACAATCCCAACATCTTTGCGCCAGTTCCGCAGCAGCCGAGCGGTGTAGGCCACAACCTCAGGATCGACACGCAAGCTGGCTTCGGCCTCGACATGCGTCAGTATCCGTTATCAGCCACAACGGCCTCGCCGGCAGAGTTTCCGCCCAGTCCCGCGGGTACATTTATGTCCCAGGGACCGGAGACGGGACCCCTACCACACACCCACTACGGAACCCCCTACAGCAACAGTGCCTTCCTGTCACCCATGGTCGGCGCTGAGAGCACCGGCACCATGTCCCCCATGCCTTACACCGGGACCGTCACTGAGCCATCCATAGTTGAACAATCGCCGCCCATGTCGATGATGGGTCGGTCTGCATCTGCCGAACTTTATGCAGGCCACGATGGTTCATGCGCTGTCTCGGAGGATGGAGTCAGCCTCAACGAGATGTATTCGAAGCATACCATCAACTTGCCCATGCATGGTCATTCACCAAATCACTTGGTCCATCATCACCACCAAGCCGAATTGGATATGGACCAACTGGTGCAGTTCGATCACGTCGATGCCGTCAGCCTATCTCCCGAATCAGTGCACCCAGCACATGCGCAATGACGACGGTCAATTTTGGTCTCGCAATGGGATGGATCGGCTTTAGCCTGCGCATGAGCGTTGGGGCGAGCGAAACTCGATCAAGCTCTGTATTCATTATGCTCGGCGTTGGCTTTTTTTTTTTTCCTTGGAATTATCGATGCAGTTGATACCATGGGTTTGTTTATGT
This sequence comes from Epichloe bromicola, assembly GCA_023658445.1. Classification (NCBI taxonomy): domain Eukaryota; kingdom Fungi; phylum Ascomycota; class Sordariomycetes; order Hypocreales; family Clavicipitaceae; genus Epichloe; species Epichloe bromicola. The sequence goes on from CP098271.1 coordinate 280,466, forward strand.
TCGGTCTCGGTTCGACAAGACGTTTAGGCCTTTCTCCCTCTCTCTCTTCCAAAAAATATCTGCTTCGATGGAGTCCCCCGTGTTTCACTCGGGCTCTTTCATCTGTCTTTTCGAGCACCCGTCTCTTGGGGGCAGTATTGCTTTGTCTTACGTCATGCTGCTCTCGAGGATCTAATTCACACTATTCGTGCACATGTTGAATAATAGGGGTCATTTCTCTACTTTTGTATTCTCTATGCTTTCCTTTTTTTTTTTTTCTTGTTGCTTGTGACATTTCACATGGGCTACTGAGATGGGCGGACCCAGGCGGTCTGAGCAGCGGACGGCTCTTTGCTTCTTTGTATTGCTCTTCTTGTTTATGGAGATGAGAGGGATGAGATGGGTTCTTATGCTCCTTGTAATCATGGTTGAGTGTGGTGCTCCGAGGACTGGGGAAGCAGCACGAGAACCATTCAATTTGTGTGACTGCGGGATGCGCCAGGAAACTGAACACAAGATGACGTCTTCTGCGCCTCGAGCACAAGAGCAGCTAGGCGATGCTGGTTACATATTTATAACGCATTCAGGATCATAAAACTACGGGTTCAAAGCGAGGTTGAATGTCGTTGCATTGTCTACCATGTTGAAAATTATTTGCGTGACATGACTGGCTGGCTGCCGGCAATGAAGGAGCATTGATAGCATTGATAGCATTGATTGCATGCATGGTGAGATTCGAGCTAAAGTCTTACGGAGGACGTGCCAAGCACCAAGGCGAGCCGAGGTCACGTCATACGTAAGCTGCGCCTTGCCTGCCTTGCCTCGCATGATGCGCTTGCTCCGCCACGTTCCAACTTTGGCTACCGATTATGGATCATTGCGATTCTTGCTGCGCCTGGATCCAAACTGGGGGGACCTGCGACCTGCGACCTCGGACCATGACCGCGGCCAAGCTTCTTTTCCCTTGACCTTTTACTTGCCATGCCGCGACACTTAATATCGACTGCCCTATATTGCGTACATCTGGTTCTGCCACCTTTTCCAATTTTTGGCTGCTCTCGCTTGCCGACTCTCGTCAACTTGGACCGATTGTGCGACCACTATATTCTCACAAGACACAGTAATTCCGACATTTCTCCCTAGAACCAGCCAGCGGCGCGGTCTTCCCCCGGAAAAAAGAAGAAGAAAAAAACATACTTACTTGTTGAAGCGAATCACTTCCGCCATGCCGGTTGCCAAATTCCAATGCTGAGCGAGACACGCACTCTCTGAAGCACCATGGCTCCGGCACAGCCGAGCAGCCTAAGTGACGGCCCACGGTCGACGTCTCCGCGACAAGACGACGACATGGAGGATACCAACGATGCTCTCCAGTCTGAGAACCCATCCTCTCCGATGACGACACCGGAAGAACAAAACAACTCGCTCCTTGCTGAACGATTTGCATCGCCGAGAAGATGCAACACCGACCCAGCCAGCGGAGGGATTGCGCGCCCGGCATCGTTCCCGAGGTCTTCCATCAGACGTTCGTTGGCGCTGGATGCGACTCGAGGGCTGGGACATGAGCAACATGTGCTGTTTCCGATCCACTCAAGAGACCCCGCAGCTGAGACCGCAGCTGAGATGGAGGCTGCCTCGAATGATGCTGCCGAGGATGGCGTGCCGAGGGACGGTCAAGACGCCGACGACACGGCTACTGAGCACCTTCGTGACTCGATCCGCAGACTTGGACCTGGCAAGACCAAAAGGGAAAAGGCAAAGGTCTTCCTCGCTGCCATCTACCAGAAGCTCATCGTCGAGGGATTGCTCCGGCGCAAGCCTCTACCCCCGAGCAACGACGGCCGCCATATCCCCCTGAACCCCGCGGATGAGCTGATGGACGAGCGAAGTCAAAAGCCGTATATGAGCAACTTTATTCGATCGAGTCGATATACGGCTTATGATTTCGTCCCCAGGCAGTTGCTCTTCCAGTTCAGCAAATTGGGCAACTTTTACTTCTTGGTCATGGGTATCCTGCAGATGATTCCCGGGTTGAGCACAGTTGGGAGATGGACAACCATCATCCCGCTGTCTGTGTTCGTTGCCTTTAGTATGGCGAAGGAAGGATACGACGACTATCGACGATATCAGTTGGACAAGTCCGAAAATCGGAGCGTGACATGGGTTTTGAACCGCAGCCCGAAGAGCAAAAAATCAAAGGCCCCAAGGCATGCAGAGAAGCAGGCCGGCATGGCCCAAGAAGGAGCTGGTTCCGAAAGCGGCGTATGCGATAAACTGGTCGGAGAGACGCACGACTGGACGAGAACCCAGTGGCAGAATGTCAAGATCGGCGACATCGTTCGACTGAGGCGAAACGACGGTGTCCCGGCGGATATGATTCTGCTGCATGCCACGGGCCCGAACGGCATCGCTTACATCGAGACCATGGCCCTGGACGGCGAGACGAATCTCAAGAGCAAGCAGGCATGCCCTTTACTCGCCGAGCTGTGCACCACGCTCGACGGTATCAAATCGACACAGGCGACCATTGTTTCCGAGGACCCAAACATGGACTTGTACAGCTACGACGGTCGGGCTACCGTGGGTGACGAGACGCTACCGCTTTCCATCAGCAACATTGCCTATCGAGGATCCATACTGCGCAACACTGCCGAGGCAATTGGCATCGTCGTCAACTCTGGCGAGGAATGCAAGATCCGCATGAATGCCAACAAGAATGTGTCGGCCAAGAAGCCCGCCATGCATTCCATCATCAACAAGATGGTCCTCTTCCAGATTGTCATTGTCCTCATGCTCGCCGCTGGCTTCACCATTGGCTACGGCCTCTGGAAGAACGACGTGCAAGACGAGTCCTTTTATCTCGTGACCAAGGGCACATTTGACGCCGGCGTGCCCTTCAGGGAAATCTTCTTTGGATATCTCATCATGTTCAACACCTTGATCCCGCTCTCCCTATACATCAGCATGGAAATCGTCAAGATTGGCCAACTCATCCTCCTTCAAGACGTCGGCATGTACGATCCGGTGACGGATACGCCCGTGGTGGCCAACACGACGACGATTTTGGAGAATCTCGGGCAAGTGAGCCATGTATTCTCGGACAAGACGGGCACATTGACGGAAAACGTCATGCGCTTCCGCAAGATGAGCATTGCGGGCGTGGCCTGCCTTCACGACATGGATGTGCAGCGAGATGAGGAGGCCAAGCGGAAGAAGATCGAGGCGTCAATGATGATGGGTCGTCTCAGCGAGGGAAAGGGGATGATGTCACAGCACCACCACCACCACCACCACCACGACGCGCAAGCCTCGTCAACACCCGCATCGCTGCCGAAAGCCAATGTTTCTGACAATGACGAGGTGGGAATACTGGAAGAATGCGGGTACGAGGAGGAAAACGATGATCCGGCGCCGCCAGGCGGACATCGGGGCTCCTTTGCGAGCGCGTCGCACTGGAAGTCATCCGTCCCCCCCAACGGGGAGCCCGAGGTCAAGACGGAGGACATGCTGGATTACATTCGCAGAAATCCCAGCAAGGTGTTTTCCCGCAAAGCGAGGCACTTCCTGCTCTGCATTGCGCTATGCCACACCTGTTTGCCGGAGCAGCAGGAAAACGGCGAGCTCTCGTTTCAAGCTGCGTCGCCAGATGAGCTGGCTCTCGTGGAGGCCGCACGAGACATGGGCTGGCTGGTGATTGATCGCCCGGCCCAAGCAATCACGCTGCGGATGACGGACGAAGATGGATCTTTGCAGACCGAAACTTACCAGGTGTTGGATGTGATTGAATTCAGCAGCAAGCGGAAGAGGATGTCCAGCATCATTCGCATGCCCGACGGCCGCGTCTGCGTCTTCTGCAAAGGAGCCGACAATGTGATTCTCCCTCGGCTCAGGATGAGCCATCTGGCGGAGCAGAAGTTCAAGGACATCAGCCGCCGGGCTAGCTTGCGAAAGACGTTTGAGCAGGACATGGCCCGAAGGCGGATGAGTGTGGCCAGTTGGCGAGGCACACCGCGGACCAGTTTGGCCACGAAGCGGGGAGAAGCTGTCGACAGGCTGGAAGAAGGTCTGCGGCGCAGTCTCGGACGTCGATCGACCGACGACTTTTTGCACAGACTGTCGTCGCGTCAGCAGATTGAGGGCGTGAGCACGACATCAGCCGGAAACACCATCGACCACCACCGCATAGACGAGTTCGTCGCATCCGACGAAGCAGCCGTCTTCGAGAAGTGCTTCCAGCACGTCGACGACTTCGCGAGCGAGGGTCTCCGAACGCTTCTTTACGCCTATCGATACGTCGACGAAGAAGCCTACGCGAGCTGGAAGAAGATGTACCGGGAAGCCGAGACCAGTCTTGTCAGCCGCCAGGAGCTGATTGAGGAAGCTGGCGAGATTATTGAGCAGAAGTTCGAGCTTGCCGGCGCGACAGCCATCGAGGACAAGCTGCAGGAGGGTGTCCCCGAGACGATCGACAAGCTGCGGCGTGCCAATATCAAGGTGTGGATGCTGACCGGCGACAAGCGGGAGACGGCCATCAACATCGGGCACTCGGCTCGCGTGTGCAAGCCGTTTTCCGAGATGTACGTTCTGGACCGTCACAGCGGAAACCTGCGGGACCGCCTGACGTCAACGCTCAACGACGTGGGACGAGGCATGGTCCCCCATTCCGTCGTCGTGGTCGACGGACAGACTCTCTCCGCCATCGACGCGGACGACCATCTAGCCGTCCTCTTCTACGACCTGGTCCTCCGCACCGACTCCGTCATCTGCTGCCGCGCCTCGCCGTCCCAAAAAGCCAGTCTCGTCCAGTCCGTCCGCCGCCTCGTCCCCGGAAGCATGACTCTGGCCATCGGCGACGGCGCCAACGACATTGGCATGATCCAAGCGTCCCACGTCGGCATCGGCATCTCGGGCCGCGAAGGCCTCCAAGCATCCCGCATATCAGACTACTCCATCGCCCAGTTCCGCTTCCTCCAGCGGCTCCTCTTGGTCCACGGCCGCTGGAACTACCTCCGCACCGGCAAGTACGTTCTCGCAACGTTCTGGAAGGAAACCATCTTCTTCCTCGCGCAGGCGCACTACCAGCGCTTCAACGGATACTCTGGCACCTCTCTCCTGGAGTCGTGGAGCCTGACCGTGTTCAACAGCCTGTTCACCTCGCTGCCCGTCATACTGCTGGGCATCTTCGAGAAGGACCTTGCCGCGGAGGCGCTGCTCACCGTGCCGGAGCTGTACACATTTGGACAGCAGAACCGCGGATTCAGCTTCGCGCAGTACTTTGGGTGGATGATTATGGCGGTGGCGGGCAGCCTCGTCATCTACTACTTCATGTGGGGCGAGTATGCCGCCGCGTTGTTCACGCAGGACACGAGCCTGTATGCCATGGGGGCATTGTGCTTCACCGTTGGCGTCATCTTTATCAATGTCAAGCTGCTGTATGTAGTTTTTCTTCTTGCCCATTTTTCCCGTGTTCCCCGTTCCCCGTGTTCCCCGTTATCCCGTTATCCCGTGTTCCCCGTGTTCCCCGTTTTCCCGTGTTCCCCGTTATCCCGTTATCCCGTTGTTCCGTCCGGTACTAACCATCTACGCGACCGGCCAGAATCCTCGAGCTACACCACAAGACCGTCGTCACCTTTGGCGGCTTCTTCATCTCCGTCGCAGGCTGGTTCCTCTGGTGTCTCTTCCTCTCGGGCATGTACCCGCGCAAGGTGGGCAGAGACATGGTCCGCAAAGCCTTTATCCACAACTTTGGCCGAAAGCTCAGCTGGTGGACCACGCTGCTCCTCGCGCTCGCCACGCTCGTCGTCGTCGATTTGGTCGTCCAAGGCGTGAGGAGGGTGTACTGGCCCACGGACCAGGATCTCATGCAGAGAATTGAGAAGGATGCCAATGCGAGACGAGCTCTACGCGAACACGTGGCTTCGATGGAAGACGGAGCTGACCATGATGACATTGAGATGCGGGATCTTGTCGCCGCGCATGGCGGATCGGCGGCGGTGGAGGAGGAGAAGGACGGCGGCGTTTCCGCGCGGACGAGTCTCCAGGGGGACAGGAGGGGCGTGAGAATCAGCGTGGATGATTACAGGCCGCGATTCACGTCGCCGGTGGAGGAGGAGATGATGGCCGAGACGTACTCGGTAGAAGCTAGAGAGCTCTCAAGGGGTCACAATTCTGGCCGGCCATGGTCGTTGAGAGGGGCAAGAGCTTCATTGGGCGTCTGACGTGGGATTGTTTGCAGGCGGGGAGGGGAGGCTTTTCAATGCTAGTTTGGAAGTGTGCTGGTGGCTGTTACATTTGCGAGGAACGGAATCTCTGGAAGCGTTTTGCGGTGTTGAAGAGTTTGTCATTGTTATTAACCGAGACGTAGTAACAAGTTGGGAAGCTACATTTACAGGTGGGAAGCTATCAAAACACTCCCCTCACAAAAGTCATGGCACAAGGCGGGGGGCCCACAAGGTAATTAGCCAGCGAGGTACCGGGTGAATGAAGAGAGGCACAAGGAAATAATCTGCTTAGAAGGGATAGTAAGTTGTATAATTTGCTCAGAAGGGGATAAAAAGTTGTAAAGGTCGCCGAGGCTGAGATAACCGTCAGAGGGTTCAAAGGGTTGTTTTGCAATCATTGGAGTTGGAAGACAAAGCTCCTGCTGTTAAAGATGATGACAAAAGAAGGTGTATTTTGGACCCTCGCGAGCTTCACAGTCCTAACTGCCTTGATGCCATGGATTCCGGAAATGTAGGGATAGAATCTAATGAGTGGGATAAGTCACTCTATATGTATCTATGGAGCAGAGGTACCTGATTAATTTTCCTTGTGGACACGACTTTTACGCACTCCCGGCTTGACCGGACACATGACACGACGGCAATCGAAGACGGATGCCCGATGGCTTTGGCCGGTCCACTCTCTTCCCGACTTCAGTTCCAACGGTTTCACTGCTTCATTCTTGGTTTCGGGGCCGATGCCCTCCAGACTTGGGCCGTATACGTCGGCCATGTCTTGTCGTGGTCGATTGGGAATGGCATCGACCCAGGTGGCCGTTGTTTCGTGGATGCTCGCGAAAGCAGTGCAGCGGCGATTCTTGAGGAATTCATTTCATCCCCCCCGACGGCCAACGGGTGTTGTCAGATGACGTGGGGGCTTCTAACCGCCGTTGATCCTGCAGGATTTCTCAGTCTCAAACGGCAACATGTCCATGGCATCTCTGCCGCGCCGGGTCTGCCGTCGTGGCCCACACGGAGAGCAGCAAGCAATGCATGTCATTGAGCTTTTTTGTTTGCGGTTCCCGGTCCGGTCCCTCTGGCGGATGGCGGATGGCTTGCTAGTTCAGGGGGAACAAAGGTCCCAGGATCCTGGCTTGTCCTTGCAGGGTAGCGGGCTGATTAGAAAAATCCGTACATGATGCGTACTCGGCATTAATACCCTTCTGATGGCTCCGCCTGCGCCCTTGCAGATAAAATAGCTCTCCGTGGTCAGTCCATCATGGGGCTAGTTGTGTAAAATCAAACAGGGGGTAGACTGTACGGATTATACACCCATTGAATTATGTTGTAAATCTATAGAGTTATAGGGAATGAAGCAAGTGAGATATTACGTGGCTAGGAAATAAAGGAGACCGGGGCTACTATCTTGAATTACAGATGATTTACTCCGTGCATGGGAAATTCTCCTTACGTCCATAGCTCTCTAATAGTGGTATTACTTGCTGTTATTAGCCTCCGGGAACAAACCATGGCAGCAGCTGTCTCGGACGTGTTGAGGTGGAGAATGGATTAGGTAATGGTTAAGCCTAGTTATATAGGGCGTTGCTAGGAAGCACACTTAGAGAATACAAGCATTATTTATCCTATTAAAAATGTAGTTAGCTTTTATAGTAATAAGACTAGGACATCACTTTATTATATAAATAAACTCTTCCTTAAAATAATTAATAACTAACTAATAAACTATTACCTCTATGGAGTTAAATAAGCGATTAAATAATAGTATAATTAGACTAGAGAATTAAGATAGAGTACTATAGACCTATTAGGGTAGCTATAGTTATAAATTAATAAATATTAGCTAATAGAGCTATAGTTACTATTAAGAGATAATAATAACCTCCTAGCTATGGTTAGGAATCCTCCTATTAGATAATATAAGACTACCTTAAGCTATAGTGTAAGGCTAGATAGAATATAAGACTATAGGATTATAGAAAACTTATAATAATTAAGAATAAACTATATAGAAGGGATAATACTTAGATATTATAGATAGTCTTAATAATAAATAAACCCCCCCTAAGGGAACCACTAGTATTAAAGATATTTAATAAGATAGAGATATAGTTTAGGTATAGTATAGTCCTAGTACGCGGGATTATAGAATGTATTCCTAGGTGGTTTATTAAAAAATAAGCGTATTAGTAGATTAACACTAGCTAATAGGGCATGTAAACTTATAAATTAGAAGGCTTATAAGGGACACCCTTAAATAGGAGAATTAGAAGCTAGGAATTACTATTTATAGACTTAGTAAAGTAGGATATTAACTACTCTAGGGATATTATAAGATAGATAATATTAGATAAAACCTTAAAACTTAAAGAATTTATTAACTATAGATCTTAGACTTAGAGTTAAAAACCACACATAGGAAAACATATTTTTACACTAGGTAGAAATTAATTATTACTACTTATAAGCTATAGATTAGCTATATAGGCAGGATATTAATTATAGGCTAAGGAAGTGGGCGCTAGATAACACCTAATATAAGGATTAAACTTTAGTGTTTTAGAGCCCCTCTATAAGGCCTCTTAAAGCTAAAAACCTTAGTTTATATATATAAATATAGCACTATATGTAGTAGTATATATAGACCTCTAACCCACTTCTATCTTTACTTTTAACTCTATATAGTTACTTATAGCAAGCGGTAATTAGTAGATACTATATAAACTAGATAGGTATACTATATTAGAATAGTAATTATTATAATAAGTACCTGCTAGAAAGTTAGGATTAACTTAAATAATAGGAAAGTAGTGTGGTAATATTAGAAGGACTAAAAAGTTTAAGAAAAAGGGTAGACTTAGATAAGTTTTTTTTTTTAGGGCTTCTCTTCTATTCTCTCTTAGTTCTAACTATCTAACTAAGTTAGTAAGAATTTTAAGTTTATTTCTAGTAAAACGCTATCTTTTTCCCTAAAGAGTTTTCCTAAAGTATTCTATATATTTACTTATTCTACTTCTTCCTAGATTAAGACGTTCTCTAACCTAAATATAAGTTTACCTATCTTTGCATTACCACTAGACTCTTCTTAACTATAGCTAAGTAAAGACCTAGTATAAGTTTTAAAGTAGCTTTAAAGTAACTTTATACTAAACTTCCTAGATATATAGTCTTAGGAGGAACTAGACCTAAGTTTAGATATAGAACTAGATAGAGACTTATCTAAATTCCTCTTAAGTCCTGGATAATCTTTAATACTTAATTAATAAGAAGAAATAGTACTTCCCTAATTCTGTTCCTTATTAATTAAACTAGGTTAAGTTAATATTAGGAGAACTAGATATTAGTTTACTATAAATAACCTGTTTTTTATATTAGCCGCTCCTATAGCCCTAACTAGCGTTACCTTTTCTAGAGTCCTTAGAGATAGGCTAGCTAAGGAGTATATAAAATATTACTAAATAATAGCAGCTATATTAAGCATACTAGTAAAATACTTAGATACTTTTACTTAATATATCTTTATTTAGGGCCTAAGGGGTAAAGCGGAAATATAGTACTAGGATCTGGATTTTAAAGACTATAGATAGACTAAGATAGCTAATAAGTTCTTAAAGAAGTTTAATAAGCTAGATTCTCTATTTAAGATAGTATTATAGAAAGAAGTTATTAGCTTTACCTATAAAAAGGGTAAGTTACTAAAGTCTTATATTTATTAAGCGGAGCAAATTATATCTAAGGTGAAATTAGAGATATAATAAATATTGTTTACTAACTTTATCTCTAATTTAGCAGATAGGGATATAGACATATAACTATAAGAGAGAGTATTAGACTATTTATTTTTATTAGAGAAATAGATAAGTAGTATAGTATCTAAAGATCTAATAATATTAGACTTAAAGGTCTTGTTATATAACTATTGTTTATTAGTATCTAAGAAGATTTCTTAGTTAAGCAAAGAAGTTATTACACTAGCAAATCCGTTTTAATAATAGATAGAAGAGCAAGCAAGATATAATAAAGAGAAAGATAAGTAAATATTAGAGTTAGTTTAATAACTTAAAGTATTCTAGGCTTAGACTACTAATAAAACTAACTAAATAGCTAGATAATATAATTAATAGAAATACAGTTTAAATAATATATCCTAATCTCTAGGAAAATAAGCTAATATATCTAGTTCCTTTAGTAAGGGAGATCCTAACTTTTACTAGTATTTTAAGTGTGGAGAATAGGGTTATATAGGCTATAACTATACTTTAAAGGATAAATACTTAATAGTAGATAAAGATAAATAACGCGAATAATAGTTCTAAAATAGACTTTAAATAAAAAGGGAGTGATACTAAGAGTTAGAGAATTAAGGTTAGTTAATATCTAACTATATTAGGGACTTAGGAATAGATTAGATCCTACTACCAGGATATACGCCTATTTCTAAAATGTAGTTATTTACAACATCGGCGTTAAACTATAAACCCCTAAATTATATTATAGATTAGGATAAACTTGGTTTTATAGGAGTAGCTACGAAACTAAATAAGGGTAAAGTAAAAGCTTTAGAACCTATATAGTTATATAGATAGAATAAGAGGGTCACTAAACTAATAGTTAAACCTAGAATAGTTATAGATAAACAGATCTAGAATTAAATTAAAGAGATCCTAGACTTAGGAGAGATATAGGAAACCTTAGGTTATAAGGGATCTAGGGAGCCTTAATAATAGACCTAACTAATCTAAGAAATAACGGAATAGGAGTTCTAGAGTTTGTTACTAGCTTTAAGGCTATATCTAGAGAAGCCTATAGAACTAACCTAGGGACCTGCTATTTTAACCTTACTGTATAAAGTGGTAATAAAAGACACTAGTTTAAAGTTACCCTAGCGAAAGCTAGATCTAGAGAATATTAGAGCTACTAATAAATATAATATACTAGCTTTTAACCTAGGAAAGCACCTAGGAGAAACTATAGTTCTAATTATAGTATTATAACTTCTATAGCTAGCTCTAATTATTAGGCGCTAGATAGGATATCTAATATAATATTAAAGAAAGCTAAAAGGAGATAAAGTAAAATTAATTATCTCCTATTTAATAGAACCCTACTAGGAAGCGCTAAATCTAATATCCTCTAAATCCCTAGGATTAATAAATACTATAGTTATATAGAATAATGTTGTAAAACCTAAGGGTAAAGTTCTAATATTACTAGGATATATTATAATATATATTAAGGGGGTATAATATGACTTAGTCTTAGTTAATAGAGAATTAAGTATTAAGTTAGTTAGTAAAACTTACTTAGTAAAATATAGCCTCCTAGTAGTATAGCTAAGAGAAAGAAAATTCGTTTGTATAGTAAATAACGCTAAATAGCTAATCTATCTTTACGCTTATCTAAGAGTTATTACTAGGGGAATTTTAGCCTTAATAAAATTCTACGTTATACTAGCTTAACTAGATTAGGAACTCTTATTAGGAAAGACTTAGCTTTGCTATGTGAGCGCTATTAAATATTATAGTAAGGAGAAACTTACTATTATAGGGACTAAAGAATAAACTTAAACTCTTTTACTATATCTATATCTAGATTTATTCTAGAATAAGGCAAGGAGAAACGCTTAATTACTATAAAGGATACCACTATATAAGGCTATAGAGTTAGTTAAAGATAATTAGAAAATTCTAGAGGAGGTAAAAGAGATCCTAGAGGGATTAACTTCCTAGATAGAAGATAAAGTTTTAAAAAACTAGATACTATAGATAATAACTCTAATAATTATCTATAAGAGGGAGTTATTATTATAATAAAGTTAGATAAAATTAGAATAATAGATTTTAAGTAGATATAGTTAGAGAATACTTAGGGAATAAGTCCTTATTAAGGAGTTTAGTAGGAGGATAGATTATTTAAGGGGAAAATAAGTTTAGGAAATAGTAAGGATAGATATAAACCTAGATTAAACTTAGGTAACTAAGTAGCGGAGAGTAATATTAAAACTAGGATAGATAAATCTAAGATAAAGTTAACTACTATAGTAATCTAGAGACCCTAGGAAATCATTAATACCTATAGATTAATTACTAAGCTAAAACCATAGATAGAAATTAAATATTTTTCCTCTTACTTTATTAGTTTTATTTTATTAAAACCTATAGTAACCACTTAGAAAACAGTGTGGAATTAGATATCACAATAACTAGCTTCCTAGTATCTAAGATGTTTATTAGATTCTAAGGAATAAAGAAGAAGACTAACTCTAGATAGAGAGAGCCTAGAAACACTATAGGATATAGGAATAACTAAAGAAGAAAATAAAGCGGAAAGAATTATAAAGAAATAAGAAGGAGGAGAAGAATATAATAATCTTAATCCTAATAGAGAATTAGAGGAACTATAGGATAAGGATAGGATAGAGGATCTAGACCTATTAAAGATCTTAGTGTATCTATTAGGTGTGAAAAACTAGGAGGAATAAGAAATAGACACGCTTAGACACACGGATAAGCTAATTTATATAGGAAACAAGGAAATTAAGGCCTTACCCTTATAAATCACAAATTCCTATATAAATAATTAAATCTAAGATTTAACTAAAGAAACTAGGAATAGGAACTAGTATTCCTATAGGTAGTGGTATTTACTATAAGAACTAGTTATAAGGAAAGGGCAATATTCTTGTATGTACACTCTTAGATATAGCTAATAGCTAATTTATATAGGAAATAAGGAAATCAAGGTCTTACCCTTAAAAATTAGAAATCCCTATATAAATAATAAAAATGATAACTCTGATTAGAAAACCTAGGATAGGGGGCGCTATTCCTTACACTTAGGAGAATTAAGTAATGTTATAATGTGGGTTATAGGAAGCATAGAGTGTGGTGTGGACACGCTTAGATAAGCTAGAGGCCTAATTTATATAGGAAATTAAGATCTTAAGGGGTACCCCTTAAGATTCTAAAATCTATATATAAATTAACTATTAATAGACTTAGACCCTAAAACTATAACTTTATAGTTTAAATAGTTACGTATTACACTTAGGAACTATGTAGGCACTATACCCTAATAAATAATAATTATAAGGCTTTGCTATATATATAAGGACTACTTTATTTTAAAACTTAAGGATATTTATATAACTAATCTTTTATATTACTATATTCCGCTAATTACTAGGGCATAACCTAGTAAAAGGAAGTAATATCGCTATTTAGGAGTTTATTAACAGTTCTCTAAGCAAGTATTCCTAGCTATAGAAAGAGCTAGAATTATTACTAGAGGAGACTTAGTGTGGGTTACGCCTATAATATTCGCCCTAAAACCAGGGAAGAAAGAGTTTTAAGTAGTATATAATTATTATAACATTAATAGCAAGATAATAAAATCAGGATATCCATGTTATAATATAGAAGCTAATTTAGACTTAGTTCACTATAGACATTTAAAAATTATTTCCTAAACCAACGCTTCTAATAGATTCTAGGTAATTAGGATTTACCCCCCTAATAGACCTAAGATAGCTTTTTCTAGACTAAATAGGATATATTTTTATAATAATATAGCCTAAGGACTAATAGGATCTCCCTTAATGTACGTAAGGTTTAGAGACCTTATATTTAGATATCTTTTCTTCTAGGATAGGATAGAAAGTAAATCCTTATTAGGTTATATAGAAGACATTAAGATATCCTTCTTAATTTATATTAATAACTATTACGCGGGATCTAAGACTTAGGAAGATTACTTTAACTTTCTATAGAAATAATATTTCCCTTATATTACTTAGGCACTAATTAGCCTAAGTGGATATAAAACTACTTTATTTACATTAGACGTGGATTACGTAGGCTACTTATTAGAAGATAGGAAGATTAGGCTAGCTTAAAAACATTGCGAAAGATTTACTAATCTAGCGAAGCATTTTGCTAATTAGCTACCTAAGACTTAGGATAAGATCTTAGTACTTATCTATCTTATACCCTTTCTTAGAAAGTTTATTCCTAGTAGATTAGATTTAGTGGTTACTATAAAGAGGGTATTTTTCTAGGAAACTTTTAAGACTATAAAGTTAGGGAAATAGTTAGTTTAGAAAGAGAAGACTCTAAGAGAGAACCTAATATAGATAAACGAAGCTTAGTAAGTACTCTTAAGGATTTATAATAGCATTTAGGAGAACGCTATATTTAGAGCCTACCTAGGGGTATAATTTTATTTAGCAACAGACACCTCTAATACTAGAACAGGTGGTATTTTATTTTAGATAGAAGACACTAAGGCTAGAGTAACCGTAACGGACTCTAACTTTAATAAGGCTAGGATTATTATATAGCTTTTCTATAAACTTAGTAACACTAAGAAGTAGTATTTAATACTAGAAAAGGAGATACTAGCTATAGTTATAGGTCTAAAAGAAACAAAGTGGCTTATAGATAGGTTACTATATACGCTAAAGGTATACACTAATTATAAAGGAATTATTAACTTAATAGCTAATTTATCTAAAGTCTATAGTAAAGTAGCACAATAGGTAGATATCCTATAGGAATTAAATATTAAATACATATATAGACCTAATATAACTAAAATTATAACTATTATGGATAGAATGTCTTAGTTACCTAATAAACTTTAATTAGAACCACTAGAGATAGAAAGGAGAATAGGAGTGGATATAGTTCCTATAATAGTAGATTATCCTATCCTTATATTAATAAATATAGAAATAGTCCTCCTAGAAGGGGAAAAGTTAGACTAAGAGTTTTTAGAAAGAATCTTATTAGAACTTTAAGATTAGTTTAACTCTAAATAGTATAGAGAAATTCTAATAGCTATAGTCTATAGCCACTAAATAATACTAACTAAATAGCGAAAACTAATATAGTGTTAATCCCTTAAATACTAAATCTTTAATTAAATATTATATTATATAGAATAGGATAAGTTACTTTTAGAATATATTCTATCTAAGGATATCCTAGTAAAACTCTAATAAGCCTATAATACTATAGGACACTTTAGCGTAGCTATTATAATATAGAAACTTTAAGGGAAATACTTCTAGCTAGATAGAATAAAAGATATTAAGTCCTATTATTAATCCTATCTTATTTACTAGTAAATAGGTACTTAATTACCTTAAGCTAAACTAAAGACTATTATGATTTTAGAACTATAGGGAATAGTTACTATAGATTATTTAGGCCTAATTACCCCTAAAGCAAAGAATAGAGATTTATATATTCTAATTGCGGTTAATTATATATCTAGATTTACACTAGGATAATCCTATAGAGAAGCTATGGGAGACTTAGTGGTTAAAATATAGAGCAAATATTAGAGTTCTATCTTTAGCTAGCTAAGGGGAATCTATTATAATAATAGATCCTATTTTAAGAACTTAAATTTTACTACTACTACTAGAAAGCATAGTATAAAAGTTTTATTTAGGCTAGTTTCTTATCCTTCTTCTATAGGTCTAGTAGAGTATAACGTTAGGTTAGTAAAATAATAATTAATAAAATAGGTAGTGGAATAAAATAGAACTTCTCTAGAATTCTAGGATTAGACTATACTAAATATTATAGTTATCTTAAATAACTAGTATATATCTAGCGTAGGAATAACTCTAGTAACTTCTATATTAGGATTTAAACTATTTTCTAAGCACTAAGGAATTAATAAGGAAGTATTACTAGAAGGAGAAGAGATTAAAGATCTAGTCTTAATTAGAGAGATAAATCTATAGAATATAGATACTAGGGAAGAATAAAGGGAATTAGTTTAGACCTAAAAGACTAATAAATATAAGGACCTAACTAAACCTTTAAGGAGTTTTAAGGTAGGAAATATAGTATAGGAGAAGATAAATAAGGAATATAAGCTAAAAGGTAAGTTCTATAAGTCTTAGGGAAGACTTTTAAAAGTAGTAAAGAAGATATTATTAGTTATATACTAGGTTAAACCTCTAGGAGGAGGAGCTTAATAGAAAATCTATATAAATAACCTAAAGATTTATATCCTATATCTTAAGAGGCTTTAACCACTAAGGTTAAATATATAGAATAAGGCAGAATAGGATCCTAAGATAGAAAAGAATAAGGATATAGAGATTAGTAAGTAGGTATTATATTTTTAGTGTATAGTATTAGGGTTAACACTATCTCCTAATCCCCCCTAGCCTATTAAGGTGGAGAATAGATTAGGTAATAGTTAAGCCTAGTTATATAGGGCGTTGCTAGGAAGCATACTTAGAGAATACAAGCATCATTTATCCCATCAAAAATGTGGTCAGCTTTCAGACGGTCGTCGCGGGGACCGACTTGGCGCCTCAAAATGTCCGTCTCAGTTGTGGCTGAGCAGTGCGCTGGCCAGCTCGATGCAGGGCTGAAATGCGGCCGAGCTAAAAGAGCGAGCTTATTTGAAAAAATAAAAATAAAAAAAATGCAGGAACCTTCAGTCCCACGCAGCTTTGTTGTGCCTTGCGTCGTCACCTTGTGCGATGTCACCTTGGATGAATCGGTATGTAGGAGGTGGGGCCCTCCCCCTTTCCATTTATCTTGGAGGAAAAAAAAAAAAAAAAAAAACTCAAAAGGAACAACGAGCCGAACGACGTTGCCAACGGGGGGGACGGCGCCTGGTGATAAGCAGGGGTGATGAATTGTTACCTGGCGCGGACTTGGACAAGTCAGCTTTCACCGAAAGGGGCCAATTCGTCTTTTCTTCTTTCGTGGCTTGCCCCAAAGCAGGGACTTGCCGTCCCAAAAATAAAGAGTAAAAAGTAAAAAGTAAAAAAACAATCTGGGCTTTGCCAAGTAACTCGACTTGGGAATTGTACCCTGGGAGCTTAACACATGCGCATGAGGCTGTGTGGTAATGATGACTTCAGCTCAGGTGAATGGATGGCCAAGGCCCAAGAAGAAAAAGGAAATGACCTCCTTTCCTTGGGTTGATATCCTGGCCATCAGGTATAAATAAACAGCTTGATTCTCTCGTTACAACTTGTCCATCCATCCTCATCACACTCAACTTACACTCCTTCTTTCACAACCTCAACACGCACTCACCTCTTCTTCTCAAGAACCCCCCGAGTCTCCCACACAAACCTTCACAATGAAGTGCTCCGTCGCCGCAATCTTCGCCTTGGCCACCGCCGCCATCGCTGCTCCTGCCCCTACCCGTGACGGCGAGCACAACACCTGCCCGCACGTCGTCTGCGTCGACGACAACTTGCTCGCTGTCGACGCCGACGTCGACCTGAACCTCCTGGGCCTCCTCGACCTCGGTCTCGACCTCGACCTCGACATCGGCCACCAACGCAAGTGCAAGAGCAAGGCCGTCTACTGCTGCCCCACTGAGTGCGAGGCTGTAAGTTAAATACACCCATACACCCATACACCCCCCTTCTCGTGTACAAATCACGACGCCATTGGATGACGTACTGATGCATTTTGTTCAGGGCAAGCCCATCCCCAATTCTTGCCATGCCTACCGCCAGTAAGAGCATACGATGCAACTGGGCGGTGCAAGAAACGAATCATGAGATGGCAAACAGCCGCTTTACATATTAGGGGAGTGCGGATTCCGTGTTAAATATTGGGGACTGTGGATTCCACAAGGTACAAAATCTCTTTACATACGGAGCAAGATGAACATGAACGAAATAGGCCGCTCAAAAGTAATCTAGACTGCACATACGATTGGGGGAGAGCTGTTGAGCACTCTGAACGGATCGTTCAAGTGACTCACTGCCCGTCTCTAACCGAGCTAGATACTTGGAGGCAATCGGTCGTAATATTAATAGTAATTGAAAAAGGTCTGATGAAGCATTGTTCTGGGTGATTGGCTGGTGAAGAAGCTCTAATATTAATACCCAGACCTTGACCCGTGCCATGCGTTGCAGTTGTGCAAAAAGACTTTGGGCTCAGAAAACTGAGGGATAAAACAAGCGTCCCGGCAGTTATCGTCAACAGCCTGCGCACTCTGAAGCAAATAAAAGGATACGCAACGATGTCCGATGGGCCGGGTCGATATGCTGCAATGTTCGCGTGGCGCAGCACTCCGTACATGCTCCGTAATGGTTTCATGCTGCAATACATATCATCTTGACACTATTGCTTGCATGACAATGCCCCCGTGTCAACTTCCCGGCACCACATACCTGCCCCGGGCAATGACGTACAAGCTCAGCACAATCGCATGGCGACTTTGGAGAGAAGTTTAGCCGTATTATGCGCGGCACGGAAATGTACGTATGGACTTGCTACTACCCATTGTAGTGGTTCCTTGCGTTCCAAGCCGGAAATGTACGTACATAGACTTTGAGCATAAACCAACGAGGCTGCGTCAGGCTCCGGGCTCTGAAGGCACGAATCGAAGTCTACGGAAGGGTGAAGAATGAAAACAAAAGCTCTCCGAGTGACTCCACCCCGCCAATTGTGCAATCTTTGCCGGATGCCCTCACGCTACTACCCATTGTAGTGGTTCCTTGCGTCCCAGGTTCCAAAAGTGTCCGTCCTGAACGTGGCAAACCCGTGATATCAGGGGCAGGCTGGATGGAATAGGGTTCTCGGGGTGTTGGCAATATGCGAAGTAACCACGCGGTCGGAGAATGAAAGCGATTGCATGATTCGATCAACCGGACCAGGAAGCAACAAGGTTTCAAACAAAGGCCGAGAGCAAAGGAAGATGGCATGATGGAAGTTTGTTCGCTGCGGCTCGTACACGTGATTACCCTTTCAGGCTATTTCCCGCCCACAACGCCATCGCAAGATCTGCGACATTCGTTATTAGCCGACTGACCTTGCCCGTGCCGGGGGGCCATCGGCCCGTTGGTGCTTCCCCTGCCCGCTTGAAGCCTTGCTTTGAAAAAGACAGGCCCTGGATCCTTATCAGCAAGTGTTTTGCAGCTTTTAGCCTGGTGTAAGGACTAAATAACGGGGAGCGCTGGTTGCGCGTATTTTTTGGTTTGGCAGGTTTCGGTTTCAGGATGTCAGCTACCGACTGCTCGTCGTGGGAGCAACACCGGATGCCTGGCTGGGAAACGCTGTCACGATGTATTATTTAAAGACGATTGCGCTCGCTCGTCAATGGAAACCATGGAGCTGGTCTCATCGTCAAAGGCATCACTGTCAACAAAACAACTTTGTTCCTTTCTTCGTTCCTTTCTTCTTCTCTTTCAAAAGCCCCAACCCCCGAGAATCATTCATTTAATCTCGATATTCTTCCATCATGATTTATACAACGCTCTTTACCGCCGCTCTGGCCATCAGCGGCACTGCCGTCGCCTCGCCGATGAAAAACAATCACAATCACCTTCCTCCCAACAGCGGCGCTGGCATCCCGCCGAAGAAGCACTCCAACTTTCCGCCCAACAGCGTCGCTGACGTCGTCCCGCCCAAGGAAAACAATGACCTTTCGCCCAGCGGCGACACTGACGCCCCCCCGGCGTTTGACGGTAAATACACGTCCCTGAAAGGTTGGGCCAAAGGTCATGGCAGGTACTGGGGCACCGCCGTCGACCCGCCCATTCTGAAAAACACGGCCATGGCCGACTTCATCGCCAAGGAGTTCAATCAAGTCACCCCCGAGAACAGCATGAAGTGGGCTGAAACCGAGCCCCATCCGGGCAAGTTCGACTTTGCAGCTGCCGATGAAGTGGTCAAGTTCGCGCAGAAGCACGGCATGGAAATCCGCGGCCACTGCCTGCTGTGGCACAAGCAGGCACCCGCTTGGGTGTACCAAATCAAAGACCCGGATGAAATGGCGGAGGCGATCCGCAGACATATCACCGCGGTTGTTGGTCGTTACAAGGGGATCATCAAGGTTTGGGTAAAGAGTCCCAACAAACTGATGCAGCAACTCGGTTGAGCAAAAACGTCCTGACGTAACTTCTTTAGGATGTTGTCAATGAGATCTTTGAACAGGACGGATCATTTAGGCATTCGGTCTTTTACCGGCTTCTGGGAGAGAAATTTGTCCACATCGCTTTCGAGGCCGCCAATAAAGCCGTGAGCATCTCCGAGACCCGCGTCGGAAGGTTGTCGAGGTTCTTTTTTCTAATTCTAATGAAACTTTTTTTCTAGGATAGCGACGCCGCGCTTTACATCAACGACTTCAACCTTGACGCCCCCAACGCCCCCAAGACGCTGGCCATGATCGCAAAGGTTAAAGGATGGAGAAACGCAAATGTCGCCATTACAGGAATCGGCAGCCAATCCCATATCGAACAGGGCGGTGGTAAAAGACACGCGGCTGCTCTCAAAGCCATGAGTGCCGTTGTACCCGAAGTCGCCATCACGGAGCTCGACATCCCCAACGCCCCCTCTCAGGACTACGTTGACGTCGTCAAGGGCTGCCTCGTGCTGAAGAATTGTGTTGGCATCACCAGCTGGGGCGCTTGCGACAAAGTCAGCTGGTTGCCGGGCAAGAGCCCTCTTCTCTTCGACGGCCAAATGAGGCCCAAGGAGGCTTACAAGGCTATCATGAGTAGTCTTTAGGTAGGGTGGCAGATCAAATACCCGTCATGCCCATGCTCTTTTTTTTTCCTTTTTCTTTTTCCCTCCCCTGCCGTGAACATCATAACGACTGAACCCATTGAAAACGTTGTCAAAAGGGTCGTTTTGGGGACCAGAAAAATTAAGAAGCTGTTCTTTTTTTCTTGGCTGGATCCTTTCACTTCTTTACATAGTTGAATTTAGTACATAAGTTGACGCCTTTCGTCCACTTTGTCGCCTCTTGATCTTGATGCGTGAATGCTTTTCCTACTTTGTGACTTACCGGTCGCATGATGGAGTTGCCGGCTCACGATCGGGAAGTCATGATTGCCGAGGGATCTGAAGCAACTGACTGCTTGTCGGAAGCCACAAGGAGAAATCTTGCCACAGCATTTCCGGAGAATGACCTTGAAAGAACCACACACACCCCTACTAATATCATACTCCGTAGAGTGTACATCCGGCTGCGGATCGACATGGTTGGTGCCAAGGGCCGAGTCTGCCTGTTACATGCCCGGCGCCACCTTTGCAACGCAGTCGAGGGAAAGATGAAAAGGACGGCGCAAAAGACGGTCAGGTTGCTCGCGTCGTCGCGCGCGAAGCTGGGCTTGTCAGGACATCATTTACCGCCAAGGTATTTGTTTTGCCACAATCAACCCCGTACGCTTGGATGAAGAGCAGTCGGACGATATTTCTATATAAAGAGGGGACTATATGGTGATGGTGCAGCTGTCTCGATACAGGACCATTCATATTCGTCAAGCTGCGAGTCTCAAATGGGGACGTACAATTTCTGGAAGCAATCGATCGTGCCCCCTGTCCCCCCCTCCCACAAACCTCCCCGTCGTCGAATCTTGGCGGGTTGCATACGCATCTTCCTTGGCGGGCGGCGCCGCAGAGACCCGTTGCGTTGGTCTTCCACGTACTCTTTTTTTGTCGGGGTGACGATGAAGCGACGACTCGTGTTCAGTTTCGGATGATGATCAAAAAGCTGACAAGGTCGTGGTCATTGTCTTTCAGTGAAGTCTGGTCAGGTTAGGTACTCCAGGAGTCGAGAATGCACGATGCTGCTCGTATTACACCGTCTAAGGGTCAGAGTGCCAGGCAGGCGCGTTGCCAACCCTGCGCCATGTCCAGATGCCCAGACGGGTACGACAAGGTCAGCTGGTGGGGTGCTCGGCTTTGTCTGATGGATTGATTACTCGTGCGAGGAGGGTTACGTGTTTCTGAAAAAATCATCTGATATTCGACAGGGTTGGTGCATTGATGTGTGTGGATGGATGATTGACAAAAACTTCCCGACAATCGCCAGAAGGGAAAGCCTGTTTGATTGTTCATCACAGTTGGAGTTGAAAAGCCCGTGCTGCGTACTTGATTTCTGGTTTCTCTAAAAGGGCGTCGACGGAGGAGCTTCCGTCTCGTGAATCGGACAACTGCACCCATCCCCCGGTTGATGCGAGGTGGCGGCGATGCTTCAAGATGACAATGTAATCCGTATGGGATGCATCGTTTTCAGGGATTTTGAGCACGGCTCTAGGAACTGTTATACAATCCAGAGTCCCTGACTGCTTAATCTCATCGCCGACTTTACCGTCTACTCTGGTCCGTGTATGAATCCGCAACTGCCAACTAGCATCATCCATTGAATACGCCTCATATTGCTCTTCTCAAGGCATACAAGGCATAACCAGAACCGATCACGCTGCGAGACTCATGGCCTTTGGTGTGACTGCCGTGATGAGGGTTGCTTATTTATTATACATGGGTTCATTGCAACGTCCGTAAAACTTGTCGTCCCGTAATTTTCAAAATAAAAGGGGGCAATATGCGCACGCACAACACGAACGCCACACACTACCAGCGATGGAGGCAGTTGATTGGTCTATTGCCCACGGAGCATGCTCCGTGCTGCCACTTCTCATCATCTCATCTCTCGGTACGGATCACGTACCCTGAATTCTGGGCGAAACATACGTCTTTCCTGCAAGCTCTGTTGCTCACTGAGCGGAATCGTTTTTCTCAGTCCCACGACGCCTGACGGACGATGAGTCCGGCTTGGCTCCTCTGATGGACCATCGTTACGTGACCCTCTGGCCCTGGAGTCCCGGGGCAGAAGAACCGTCCCCGGCTGCGTCGCAGCCTCTGGAAGACAAAAGGCGTCGGGTCGGAGTAACGATCGCGTGCAATGATTGCCGAAGAAGGAAGGCCAGAGTCCGTGCTCCTCCATGATGCTTTCCATGAATGCTTATGCCGGTGAGACCGATGGAATGGAACGACTGACGCGAGGAACGTGGAACGTCACCCTCGCATATAGTGCGACGGCCAGCGTCCACGATGCTCTAATTGACGGGGGAAAAGCCACCCTTGCGACGAAGGGGACCTGTCTAGAGAATCCAGGGAGCTCATCCTCAAAGTGACCCGGACACTCGACCCAGCTTCCCGACCCGGATAAGATCCGTGTGCTGCAGAAACTGGGTGAAGAATCCAACGCGTGGACAATTCTTTCCACTCTGAGACAAAAGTCGACGCACAGCCAGTGGCAGTCGAATGGTAATCACGGCAACATGTCGTCCACAGACGATGACACGTGAGATGTGCCTCGGGAATGGGAGACGCAAAACCCAGTGGCGTACCTTGACGACGAGAACATGGAAGCAAACATGATGCAAAACAGTAAGAAGCATCCCGGGCTGACTGGATTCGCAAACAACCCAGCATGGGCTTTTACTGCCCAGACGCAATTTGACGGGTATTACGGAGTACGTGCCGCCTGAAAGAATGAAGAATGGACCATGGCCCCGGCAGATCTGACTTTGAGACGCACAACTTGTCCAAATCCACATGAACGACGCGACTGCTCAGTCTGGAAATACTGAACCCTGGTCTTTTGCGTCGGAGAATCAGCGACAAGACGTCACCGCGTGGTGCGATCCGCGACTGAGCAAGCTGAGCATACGGCACTGGACAGACATCGACATCAGCGACGACCTAGCCGCGAGATGTGATGTATTTCGTTGTACTTGAAGACTAATCATCCGCTCCCATGTCACTTCGACCCTGAACTGTTCGTGTCGCAGTTGATCTCAGAGGGGCAGAGCTCCTCTGGACGGCCGAGCGAGACCAGGGCCGAGATTCGACGCTCACGCTTACCGCAGCCGAATTCCCGAGCATGGACTACCTTGATCAGGGAAGAAGACGCTGCCAACATGGCCGGAAGAATGGATGGGCCTGGGGTATCTTTAACTGGCTCACGTTCGTGCTACCCCTCGGCGTTGAACCGCTTTGGGAGTACACTCCAGATCTCCTTTTCAGGCTCATGTCCCTGTTCTACCATCAGCCAGGCATGCTTTGTCCGACATCGTCGCCGCCGCTCATAGAAGTTCCCAAAGGCTGCCTCCTAGACACCTCGGAACGCTCGCTTGTGCCTCGCGCAGAGGTTGTGTCCTGGCTGCCCGCCTACAAGGGGTGACACGTTTCCGTACTCCGTATCTATGTTGGTTTTGGACGATTGTCCGCGAGATGACACGTGTAGAGGGATTGCAGACGAAGGCAAAAGAGTGATCAGAAGAGAAGATGATAGAATTGCTATCTAGGAATTCGTACGGAAAAGGAAGCTTATTATAAGCTTCAAATCTATTAGAAGTGAACAAAGGTCTTTAAATAAAGCCTGCAGTAAAGCGCGATAATAAACGCAATGTAAGAAGCTATATTATTAAATAAAGAAATAATGCCTAATATCTAAGGCTATAATATAAGGCTATAAATACTCTTAACACCGCCCCTAGTATTATATCTAGCTAGTAATATAAGGAAAAAAGGAAAAAGAAAGAAAATAATAAGGGTATTTATAAGTCCCTTAAGTTCTCTAAGTCCTCTAAAATATATCTCTTTGTAAAGTCCCTAGCCTTTATTATATAAAGAAAGTAAATAAAATTAGTATATTTAATATATTCTAGACCTTTAGTAAATCTATTAGTAATTATTTAATCTATACTAATCTATTAAAGATAAAATTCCCCTTAATATACTTTCTATATAATTTACTTATACTATAAATTAATATAATAAGTATATCCCTTATACTTTTTATTAAGTATATTAGCTTTTATATTCTAGCTATTTATAAATATAAGTAATAGGTATAATTACTTAATTCTAAAGTTATTAAAAAAGTAAGCTACTTAGAGTATTAAAAGACTAGTTAGTATAAGGTTAATAAATTTTACTTTTATAAAAGTTACTATATTTTCTATAGCCCTTACCCCTAGTATTATAAGTTCTTATAGTTTTTTACTTTCTTTTTAGTAGCTATTTATTAACCTTTCTATAAGAAAACTATAAGAATACTATAGTTACCTAGGAGGTATATATAGTTCTTTAGCTTTAGCTAGTAAATCTAAGCTACCTAGCCTAAGTAATAGTAATCTACTACTTTTTCTATACTATAAAGAAAGTAATTAATATAAATAAGAATTCTATAAAATATACTATTCTTAGTAATAAGGTAGTGTGCTATAATAGCGCTATAATAGAGAGTTTCTCTCTAGTTTTACTTATACTTTAAGGCTTATTTTCTTTATTTTTTAGTAGTAATTCTAAGACTATTTTCTAATTAAAGTATAATAGTAGCTAATAAGGCTAGGCCTTTTTTACTAGGACTTTATATCTTTTTACTTATAATTTACTTATATTATACTACCTTTTTTATTTATTTTACTTTAGTAAAATACCTAAATTATATATTAGGCACTCTCTATATTTTCTACTAGGATTTATTAGTTATATTTACTAGGCTAACCCTTTTATTTTATAAGGTATTTATTATCTTTATAGGTTTTTTTATAGTTCTTAATTTTCTTAACTTTATACTTATTATCTTTATTCTTAAGATCTAGTATTAGTATTTCCTTATCCCTAGTATCTTTATAATAATTCTATAGCTTTAGTAAGCTAATATAAAATATATTATATAGCTAGCTATACTTTTTAAGTAATATAAGTTAATATACTTATTTACCTATAGTATTTAGTACCTAAAATAGTCTAATATATTTAGGAGTTAGCTTCTATTTTATATCCTTAAGCCTAATATTCTTTACTAATAGTAATACTAGGTTATCTCTCTTTAGTATTAAAGGCTAGTAGTATTAATTATAGTACTTTACCTAGGTTTTAGTAGCTTTAGCTTAGTTTTTCTTTAGGTACTCTCTAACTTTATATAGCTTTATAATATATATATATACTTCTAGTACCTCCCTTTCTTAGATCTTACCCTTAAAAGCTAAATAAAACTTAGGTAAATAGCCTATAAGTAAGTAGTTTAGGGAGTAGCTAGTATTTCTATTTACTATATTATTATAGGTAAATTAAGCTATTAGAAGTAGCTTTAGCTATATTTACTAGTTCTTTATAATAAAATATTAAAGGTAGTACTTAAGTACTTAGTTTATTCTCTTTATTTACTTATTAGTTTAAGGGTAAAATACTATAGAAAGCCTTTACTTTACCTAGGATAAGTAGTATAAGTCTAACTAAAATTAGCTTATAAAGACTAAACCTCTATTAAATATAATACCCTCTAGGGCCCTAAATTATAACTTAATTTCTTTATAAAAAAGCTTTACTAGTTTAGCTATATTAATTATAGTAGTTATAGGTAAGAAGATAAAATACTTAGTAAATTAGTCTATAATTACTAGGATTATATTAGTTTTTTACTTACTAGCTTATATAATAAGTAATCCTATAATAAAGTCTCTTAAGGCCTTTACTTATAGTTACCTTAGTATTAGTAGTAATTTAAGGCTTCTATATAGGTAATGCCTTTTAGCTACTACCTATTAGTAAACCCTATAGCTTATAATATAGTTTAAAATAGATTTACTTATAGCTAGCTACTAAAAGTAATACTTTAGTAGCTTTAGAGTATACTTAGTTCTAAAGTAACCTACTAGTAAATTATTATAGTATAGCTATAAAAGCTTTTATTATAAGATAAGCTCCTAGGGAATAACTACCTAGTCTTAGTATAATAGAAAACCCCTTATACTATATAACTATAAACTAGCCTTTCCCTTTTCTTTTACTAAGGAGTTATTAATTTTACTATTTTATCTCTATAAATCTAAGTCTTAATCCTATACCTTCTATAGTAATTACACTAATAGTTTATTTAGCCTAAATTAGTAAGGATTTAGTAATATAATAGTCCCTTATATCTCTTATACTATGCTAATATCTTAGACACACACTACTTTCTCCTTAAAATCCCCTTTAGTTAGCTAATCTTTTACTAGATTTATAGTAGCTAACTAGCTTCTTAACTAGGCTACTCTAGCTATTCTCTTTATAAAGACTAGGGTATTTTCCTCCCCTAAAGATATCTTATTAAGCCTTTCTATACCTAAGACTAGGGTATTTTCCTTCCCTAAAGGTATTTTACTATATTTTCTTTAATATATTAGTTTCTTTTCTTTTACTATTTCAATAGGTATTTTTTCTTCTACTATTTTAGTAAGTATCTCTTCTTTTACTATTTTAGTAAGTATCTTTTCTTTTACTATTTTAGTAAGTACTATTTTTCTTTAAAGTTCTAGTAATAGTGCCTTATTTATTAGGGGTTTACCCTTATAATTAGACCTTCTTAATAGTATATTTACTAGGTTACTTTTCCCTAATCTATACCTAATTTTAAAGTAAAAAAGGTAAAGGAATATATACTACTTTACTTACCTTCTATTTAACTTCTACTACCTTATAAAAGTCTATAGATTATAGTAGTTTAATAGGACCTTAACTAGGCTTACTACCCCCTTAATATAGTATTACTAGTGTTAAAATAACTTTACTATAGTAAGTAACTCTTAATTAGCTATACTATAATTACACTTAGTATTTATAAACTTTCTTAACTAAAAAGCTACTAAATACTAATAACCCTTATTATCCTATTAAGATAGAATTCCTACTATTATAAAGATTAAAGTATTTATCTTAATATATACTAGTTAACTTAGGTTATAATAATAAAGAAAAGGTACTTACTAAAAGGCCTTTTTTAGCTAGTTAAATACTAGTTATTCCTTTACTCTAAATATAAACTTCCTAGTCTAAATACTATTTTAACTACCTTTTATTAATATATAAAGAAATACTATAATCCTAGAGTATTTATAAATAAAGTATTAGTAAAAGTTATAAAACCTAAGAAAAGACTATATATTCTTAAAGCTTATAGGCTCTCTCTATTCTTAAATTATATTAACCTAGTATATATCTATTAAAATCCTATTAACTAATAAAATAAACCCTAGGAATTTTACTAACTTCTAGTAAAATAAGCACTTTAAGGGTTTTATATATAACTTTACTAACCTTATATATTCTAAAACTTCCTTAATATATATAATATACTTTTTCTATATTTTTAAGAAAATAAGGATATTATCTAAATACACTATATAAATAGTATTAATTAGCTTATAAAGCGCTTTATAAATATAGCTTTAGAAAGTAGCTAGGGTATTAGTTAACCTAAAAGGTATTATAAGGTATTTATAGTATTTATAATAGGTATAAAATATAGTCTTTTACTTATTACCTCCTTTAATATAAATTTAAAAGTATATATTCTTAATATTAATCTTTAAGAAGTAATAAGCTCCTTAGTATTAGTTAAGGATCTCTAAAATTAAGAGAAAAGTATAGTAATTCTTTTATATTACTTTATTAAGTCCTTAATAATCTATATATAAATAAAGTATTCTATCTTTCTTTAGTATAAATAAAATAAGTATACCTATAAGGCTCTTAGAGGGTCTTATCTAGCCTTTCTATAGGTTATTATTAATATATTTATAAAGCTTCTTTAGCTTACTTTAGGAAAGAGAGTAAATTAGTCTATATAGAGATATAGCCTTAAGTACTAGGTTAATAGTGTAATTAGTCTTTTTTCTTAATAGTAAGCTTCTTAACTTATCTAATATAAATATATCTTTAAACTTATATAGTTTCTAAGGGATATTTTTAATAGTTTTATATACTTTTACTTTCTTATTATCTTTAAAAGTAATAAACTTATCTTCCCCTCCTGAGTACGAGGTAAAACTGCTTAAATTAAAGCTCTATATTTTTTAATATCTTTTCTAGATATCTAGCCTTTTTTACTAGTTTCTTATTCCCCTTCTTCTTCTTACTTTTCTTAAATTCCTCTATATTTCCTTCTATTTTCTTAATTTCCTTTTAATTAGGATTTTCCTTAGCTTTTTAAATAGCCCTTAGGTTCTATAGCCTAGTGGTTATAGCCCCTAGCTTTTAGTTACCCTTAGCTATACTATAGGTTAATTAGTTAGGGGCAGAGCTT
Source organism: Epichloe bromicola (assembly GCA_023658445.1). Classification (NCBI taxonomy): domain Eukaryota; kingdom Fungi; phylum Ascomycota; class Sordariomycetes; order Hypocreales; family Clavicipitaceae; genus Epichloe; species Epichloe bromicola. Next base: position 309,526 of record CP098271.1, read on the forward strand.
TGCATGTAGTGTAGTATTTGTAGTATTTTGACCTTTATTGTAGTATGTAGTGTAGTAGATTTTAGGGTAATGTAGTATGTAGTGTAGTGTAGTATATACTACACTACACTATAAATACTATAAATATAGTATTAGTAAAAAAAAAAGTGGGGATTTATATTATTTTATAATATTCCTTAGAATTTTCTTAATAAGCTTAATATTAGGCTTTCTTTTTATTATAATTTAGTTATTTAGTTATAAATTTTTAAACTTTTACTATTTTAATAGCTTTAGCTATAGATTAAGATATAGGGTATATAGAATACTATAGTTATGTTTTTTAAGATTCTTGATTTTTTCTATATATTTTAAGCTATTATACTATATATAAATCTTTTTTATAGAATTAATATTTATTTATTTACTTTAAGTGCTTTTTTATTTAATTTTACCCTATATATCCCTTTAGAAATAATACTAAATAATAGATTATAAATAGAAATAATTATACTAAAATATTATATAAAGTATTTAAAATAGCTTAAATTATATTTTATAATATAAATAAGGTTAAGAACTATAGCTAATTTATTAGAATTTATATCTTATTTTTATACTTTTTATAAATCTTTTTTTTTTCTTTTTTAAAATTATTCCTTATAATCTAATACTTAATAAGTAAAAATTTTTGTTATATTAGTAAAATAAAATAACTAGTAATATAATATTAGTTATATAATATAAGAAAACTTTTACTTCTTATAAAAGCTTTAAATATAATACTTATTATATATATATATATATATATTAATATTTATTCTTATATTATATAATCTAAGAAATATATAGTATTTTAAGCTTAAGATAATTATTAAGCATTAGATATACTTAAAAGTAATACTTTTATATATAGAAATTAATTTTTTAATAATAAAAGTTAATTATTTCTTAGTAAAATTAGTAAAAAAAGCTATAAATTAGCTAGAATTAGTAGATTTAATTACTAGGGGTGTACTATTTAGTTTTTTTAAAGTAATAATAAAAAGTGGGTCCATGTGGGTCCATGTGGGTCCATGTGGGTCCTTATGCATCTAAATGGCTAGTTTAGTGAATTGCGTGATGTGACCCACTTGCTTACGCAAGCGAAAAAATCTTCAAAAGAGGGGTATTCCCCTACTTTCTCTTTTCTTTCTTTCTTTTCTCTTTCTTTTTACTTTAGTAAATTAAAACAAATATCTACAAAATCCTTTATATAGTTAGGCTAGCTATACAGTGTTTACCCTTATTTTTATAATCTTTTTGCTTTTTAAAATAACCTAAAACCCCCTAAAAAAACAAAAATCAGAAAAATCAGAAAAATTCAGGAAAATTCGGAAAGAAATTAGGAAAATTAGAACACTAAGAAAAAATATCTGAATTTAATCCAGACTCTTCCTCTTATATTTTGGATAATAATTCTAAGTCTTCTAGCCAAGTTAAAGCTAGAAGACTTCTAGGATTATACAAAAAAACCCCTAAAAATTAACCTAGCTATGAGTTTACTTCTAAAGCATATATCTTCACTTATAATTTATTTAATTTTTAGTTATCTAAAATTAAATATAATAAAGAGAGAGAAGTTATATACTTTTATACACAAAATAGCTGCTCTTATAGCTTTAAATACAAAGCTAAACGATTTTAAGCTTCTAATAGTACTAGCTATTATAAAGCTAAGCATCCTAAGATTACTACTTCTAAATTAGAAGAAAAAAAACCCTTTAAGGTTGCTTATAAGTATTTATTTACTATTATTTACTATTATTTACTATTATTTACTATTATTTACTATTATTTACTATTATTTACTATTATTTACTATTATTTACTATTATTTACTATTATTTACTATTATTTACTATTATTTACTATTATTTACTATTATTTCCTTTTACTAGCTATTTCTTAGTACCTAAAATCTAATAAGATTCACCACCTAATACATAAGCCTCTTTAACTTCTTATTTTTTAATAAAAAGGCCTCAAAATAATACTATTATTAAGGAATTTTTATCTAAAAAGGCTATTACTCTAGTTATTAAGTTTATACTAGAAAATAATATCTCTTTTACTATTATAAATAGTAAATCTTTTAAGGAATTACTAGAATATTATTCTAGGTAAGTATTTCTTTAATTTTAATAAGAAATAAAAGCTAATAATATTAGAAATAATAATCTAGCTTCCTTACTAAACTATTAAATAATTACACATAGAATTAATTCTATGTATAATTCCTTAAAGCATTAGATTATTTAGCAAATCCAACATTAGTTACAATATCAAGGTCTAATATCTATTTAGTTAGATATTTGGACATCTATAAATTCTAAGTCTTACTTAGGAGTTATAGCTAGTTAGATTAGCCCTACTTTTAAGCTAGAATATAAGCTTATAGGTAATGTTCTCTTTTTCCTTTTCCTTTTCTAATTATTATTATAATTATTATTAATATTATAACTTCTAGGCTTTAAATATCTATTAAATTCTTATACTAGGGCTTATATTTATTAATACTTTAATAATCTTATTAAAGATTATACTTTAGAGCCTAAATATATCCTTAGGTAAGTTATTTATCTTATATATTATATTAGGATTAGTAAGTAACCTTTTAATAGTTTTACTAGGGATAATAGGTTAAATAATAATACATTTATAAGTTCTTATATTAATAAGAATTATAATAGTATTATTTATAAACCATATAATATCCGATATATTGCACATGTTTTTAACATTATTATAAAGGATATTATAACTGAATTCTTAAGATTAACCTCTTTAAAAGAAGACTTGAATTCCTTTAAGAATAGTGAATATCTTTACTATTCTATAGAGGATATTTCTTTTATTAAGGAGAGAAATAATTTTAAAGAATTTAAATTCTTAGCAGATAGTAAGTAATTTATTATAATTTATTATAATTATTTATACTAATACTTCTATAGGTTTAGTAAGTAAAGTTAAAAGGCTTACTATTATTATTAAGAATAACTAAGGATTATATAAACTTTGGTTAAAGTCTTTATAAAAGGCAAAAAAAGAAGGTTATATTGCTAAGAATTGCAATATTATAAGAATTCCTCTATATAAGCTACTTTCTTTTATCTTATTTACTATATTATACTAATACTAATCCCTTTATATTTATAGCTAATGAAACACGGTGGAATTTAACTTATAAGATAATTTATACTGCCCTAGAATTAAAAGAAGCTATTATTCTTTTAAATAGGGCGTCTAATATAGCTGCATTAAAGGATGCTATTCCCACTGCCTAAGAATAGGTAGATTTAGCTACTTTAAGTAGTATATTAGAGGTCTTTTATAAACCTACTATTATACTTTAATCCTAGAAGTATAATACTTTAGGTTTAGTTCCTTTATTTATTATTAGGATATATAAATATCTTATTAATATAAAAGAGGACCAAGAGGCTTATAATTGTTAGGTATTTACTCTATAGTTTGCTTTTCCCTTTATTACTTATATATTAATTAACTTAGTATTTTAGAAGGTTTATAACCCTTAAGGCAAGATCTTTATAGCCTCTATAAATAAAGGCTTTGATAAACTTAGTAATTATTTTCCATAAGATATGGATAATAATTATTACTTTTATAAGCCTTATTTATATGCTATGCTACTAGATCCTAGGCTTAATCTTATTACTTTACAAGATAGGCTTAAATTACAAGTAAGAACTAGTATAAGGTTATTAGAAGACTTATAAAAAGAATATAATTTATAAGTATTATTATTATTATCATTATTATTATTATTATTATTATTTTCACTAATAAACTTACTAGGATTTTACCTACTTATAAAGAGAATTAGGCTAATTAAAGCCTAGGCTCTGAAAATTCAGAGTTAGAAAATACCTAATTTCAAGTAGAAATTAGAGGGCCTAGTTAGCCTAGGACCTTTAATTATCCTAGGCCTAAACCAGCTTTAAAGCTATATAAGGGCCTATTTATTAACGAACGAGATGAATTAATTTAGAAAACTAGAAAAAATAAGATATTTACCTTTACTAAGCTAGAGGTTAAAGAAGATAAGGTAAGCTAGAATTCCTTAATGTTTTTATTATATTATTATTAATATTATTATAGGAGGATATCTTTAAATAGTGGGAAGATAATCTAAAATCTTTCCCTATTTTAAGTATAATTACTAGAAAATATCTAGCTATTCCTACTACTTCTAGTGCTATTAAAAGTACTTTTAATACTAGGGGGAATATTATTAGAAAAAGAAGAACTTCCTTAAAATATTTTATAATTAAGGAATTAATTCTTTTAAAGAATTAGCAAAAAGAGGACAATCTTATGATTAAGCAATATTCAGAGCTTTACGATTACTATAGCTCTTTATTAGAGGAATCTAAAGACTTGTCTTAGGAAAGCTCTAAAGATTCTTCTAATGAATCTTTAGAAGATAACTTGGAATAAGTGTATAATAGGGTTTTTTCCTAGTTTAGTCTAGTTTTCCCCTAATATACTACTCTTACTATTATTATTATTATTATTATTATTATTATTATTATTATTATTATTATTATTATTATTATTATTATTATTATTATTATTATTATTATTATTATTATTATTATTATTATTATTATTATTATTATTATTATTATTATTATTATTATTATTATTATTATTATTATTATTATTATTATTATTATTATTATTATTATTATTATTATTATTATTATTATTATTATTATTATTATTATTATTATTATTATTATTATTATTATTATTATTATTATTATTATTATTATTATTATTATTATTATTATTATTATTATTATTTTATTTTAAAAGAAAACTTAAAAGAGAAAATTATTTTATTTTATTAATATTTTAAAAACCTTAAAATACTAAATAACTAATAAGTCTAGCTTTTCTATAGTAAATCCCTTATACTTACTTATATTCTTATTTATATAATTTATTTTCTATTTTTTTATTAAACTTTAACACTAATAATATTATTAGCTATTATTAGCTATTATTAGCTATTATTAGCTATTATTAGCTATTATTAGCTATTATTAGCTATTATTAGCTATTATTAGCTATTATTAGCTATTATTAGCTATTATTAGCTATTATTAGCTATTATTAGCTATTATTAGCTATTATTAGCTATTATTAGCTATTATTAGCTATTATTAGCTATTATTAGCTATTATTAGCTATTATTAGCTATTATTAGCTATTATTAGCTATTATTAGCTATTATTAGCTATTATTAGCTATTATTAGCTATTATTAGCTATTATTAGCTATTATTAGCTATTATTAGCTATTATTAGCTATTATTAGCTATTATTAGCTATTATTAGCTAGTATTAGCTAGTATAAGCTAGTATAAGCTAGTATAAGCTAGTATAAGCTAGTATAAGCTAGTATAAGCTAGTATAAGCTAGTATAAGCTAGTATAAGCTATTATAAGCTATTATCTAACTAAAATTTAGAAATACTACAAATACTACAAAATACTACAAATACTACATGTAGTATTTTTACCTCCCTTATAGTGTAGTATGTAGTGTAGTGTAGTACAAAGCTCTGGTTAGGGGTAAATTAGTTAATTAGTTACATAGGACTTACCTAGTGTAAGTGTAGTGTGTTTCTTATAGAAAGGATTAATTATATTTACTAATTTTAAGTAAAGTAAATTAAATTAGAGATAAGTTAGAATAAGTTATATTTAAGTAAGTATAAGTTATAAGGTATAAGATAGAAGAGAGAGTGGGAATAAACATAGTTGTAGAGAAAGGGGGAATTACGTTAATTTATACTATAAGTAAAACTTAAATAAATTTAAGTTTAACTACAGTCATAAACTATAACTCTTACGCTAATGTAGCTATAAAGTTTATTATAAACTTTAATCTAACCTTATAGCCCCCCCTATATTTATAACCTTAAAGCTTATTTCTATTAGGGTTCTATTTATTACTATAGTTAAGATTACTTATAAGTTAATTATTGTACTAGCTAGGTATCGCTAGTAATTATTATTGTCTTATTTTATTAGATGCATTGGCCACAACCTATGACCCCCAAAAAAATTTAAAAAAATCAATCAATAAACTTATCTTCTATAACCTTTATAATAATATATATAATAGTTTTATTATATATTATCTTTATAAATTTATAAGGAGTTAATAGTAAAAAGGCTACTTTTCCTTTCTTTAACTACTATTTCTATAAATATAGGTAGAGGTATATATATTCTTCTATAAGAGTATATATTCTAATTAATATAAGGCTTTCCCTTACTCTTAGGTCTTTATCTATAGCTATATATAGTAACTTAAGGTTTTTTTTTTCTTCTTTTAAGTCCTTAATTATAATAAGTACCTTATAAATATTATATTAAAGGACTATAAGGGCTCTTACTACCTTAATAATAAGTACTATAGCCTTAGCCTAGTTAAGTTTATAGGTTTTTATAAACTTAATACTAATTATATTAATCTTAGTGTAACTATTTAGATTAGCTACTATTTTAATATCTTTATACCTATAAATAGTAACTAGTATATAAAACTAATACTCTATTAGTACTTTAGTATTAGAGGTAAAGGTAAGGGTATTTACTTTTACCTTAGGGAGTTTTCTAGGCTTTCTTAGGGCTTTTTCTTAGGTTTCCTATAGTAATATATAAGGTATTCTATACTATTATAGTTAAAATACTATATCTTATCCCTAAGTTTAGTATTATTTAAGTAAGTAGCTAGGCCTTTTTTCTAGTTTTTTTTTCTTTAATCTTTATAAGGTTTATAACCTTATAGGGAGTTATTCCTATAGTGCTAAGGGTTCTTATATAAGCCTTTATCTCCTAATTACTTAGGCTTTTACTTATTCTTTAGTATAGCCTCCTAGAATTACTAGGTAAGTTATATAATCTTTTCTTAAGTTTTATTAGTAATAGAGGTATATAGGTTAATATAATCCTATAGGTTAGGGAGTAGCTTTATAAAGAATATAAGGGTATAAGTCTTTTTTAGGGCTCTTTCTAGGTATTTCTCTAGTAAATCTAAGAAGATACTAAATTTAATAGGGCTTTAACCCTTATATTACTTTATATTCTCTATAATCTTAGAGTATACTTATAAGTTATATAAGTAATATATTATAGCTAATCTAAGATCCTTAGATAATCTAAGTAATAAGTAACCTATAACTAAGTAAAGGCTAAGTAATAATATAGATAAACTAAAGCTCCTAGAAGAATACTTAGAATTTAAAGATATATTTAATAAGGACTTAGTAAGAACACTCCCTAAACTAAGAGGCTATACTTATATAATTAAGTTAGAAAAGGGAAAAATAATACTATAGAGGCTAATATATAACCTAGCTAAGAAAGAGCTAGAGATACTTAGGGAGTATCTTATAAATATATAGTAAAAGAAATAGATTAGAAGATTAGTTAGCCTAGCTAAGGCCTTAATTTTATTTATCCTAAAGAAAGAAAGGAAATTAAGGCTTTATATAGATTATAGAGGCCTAAATAAGATTACTATTAAGAATAAGTTCTCTTTACTACTAATTACTAAAATCCTTAATTACTTAAGGGATATAGTTATCTAGATAAAACTTAACTTAATAGATATATACTACTAGCTATATATTTGCTTAGGTAATAAGTAAAAGATAGTATTCTATTATAAATATAGGTATTTTAAGTATCTTATAATACTATTTAGATTAGTTAATATACTAGTAACTTTCTAGAAGTATATTAATAAAGTCCTTAAGGATATTATAAATAATATTTATATTATCTACTTAGATAATATCCTAATCTATAGTAGTAATATAGCTACTTATATAGGCTATGTTAAATAAGTCCTAAGTAAACTCTATAATATAAAGCTTTTTATAAACCTTAAGAAGTATTAACTTTTAGTTATAAAGGTTAAATTCTTAGGATTTATTATATCTAAGAAAGGTATTATAATAGAACTATTATAGGTAAAAGCAATTATAATATAACTAATACCTTATAGTATCCTAGATATCTAATTATTCCTTAGGTTTACTAGATTTTATTAATATTTTATTAAGTAATATAGTAAAGTAGTTATTTTATTAATAAACTAACTTAAGAGGGAATAACTAGTAGCCTTTAAGCTAAAACCCTATAAGCTAGCTATATTTAAAGAACTCTAGAAGTTATTCTAAGAAGCACTAATTTTAGTATACTTTAACCTACTTACTTTATTAAGAGTAAAGATAAATATATTAGGTTTTACTATTAGAGTAATACTTATAATATTAGTACTAGGTTACTAGCACTTAGTTATATATATATTAAGAAAGTTAACTAATACTAAATTACATTACCTTATACTAAATACTAAATTATTAGTAATCTAAGAGGCTTTTAGGGTATAGAGATATTTCCTAGTATACTTAACTTACCTTATTATAGTAATAATAAATTACTTAAACTATAAGTACCTAGCTATAAAGCTAAGGCTAACTAATAAGTAAGTAACTATACTTAATAAGCTTTACCTATTTAACTTTAGGATTAAATATAAGGCTAGTAAGTTAAACCTTACTAATATATTATTAAGAAAAATAAATTATATAAGTAAGAATAAGAAAGTAAAGGTAGTAACCTTATAGCTACTAAACTTCTTATCTAAGTTTATAAATACTAATTAATAAGAACTCTATAGTAGTAATAGAAATACTATAGGTTTTATAATATTATTATTTAATATAGTAAATAGTTAGTTATAAAGACTTTATAATAGTAATAGGAATATCTAGGGTTTTAAGAAAATATAACTTAGCTATATTTTTAAGAAAGCTATAAGACTAGATATTACTAAAAGGGGTATATTAGCTAGTATAGTTACTAGTAAGTAGTAAGGGCACCCCTTAGAAATACTACTTAACTATAGTATACTTATAAGTCTAGAAGTATTTTATAAGCTAGCTACTTATAAAGATATTATAATAAGAATCTAAGCTATTTAGAGAACCTTTACTAAGTTTAACTCTAATACTTAGAATAATAGCTTAGAATTAAATATTCTAATTTAAGTATTATTATTAGATATATAGTAAAATAATAAGTTTACTATATATTAGAGAAAGCTACTTAAGAGTAGTAACTTAAAAGTATTATAAATATAGTTAATTAAACTCTCTAAGCTATTAATATTTAAGAGTTAAGTTTATATTCCCTAAGGTATAAGAAAAGAGATTTTACTATTAATATATAATAACCTTACTACTAGATATTAGGGAGTTAGTAAAATACTTTATTAAATTATAAGTTAGTACTACTAGCTAATAATAAAAAAAGATATAAAGGTATATATTAGTACTTATATAAGGTATTAAAGTTTAAAACTAAGGCACTATAAGCTATATAGTAAGTTAGCTACTTTACTAAAGCTAGATTACTTTTTTTAAGAACTATTAATAGACTTTATTACTAGATTACTACTAGTTAAAGATACTAACTAGACTTATAATATAATCTTAGTAATTATAAACTATTTTATAAAGTATAGTATTTATATCCCTATTTTAATATAACTAATAAGTAATAGGTTAGTAACTATATTCCTAGAATATATCTTTAGAGATTATAAAGCCTTAGAAGGTATTATAATAGACTAAGGTTTTATATTTATAAGTAAATTTTAGATAATCTTTTACTATCTTATTATAACTAAGTAACTACTAAGCACTACTTTTTACCTATAAATAAATAGGTAAATAAAGTAATTAAACTAAGTCCTAGAATATTATTTAAGAGCTTTCTCCTATACTAAATAAATAAACTAGGCTAATAACTTATTAATAGTATAATTTATATATAATACTAGTAACTATATAACTTATAGCTATATACTAGTAGAGGTATTATAAGAATATAACCCTAGGGGTCTATAGTAAGTAATACCTAATATTTTACTTATAAATAATTAGGCTAAGAGTAAAGTATTATTACTAAGAGAGAAATACACTATAATTAAATAACTTCTAATTAACTTATAAGCTTAGTATAAGAAATACTATAACTAGAAAAGGACCCTAAAGAGGTTTAAAGTTAGTAATTATATTCTACTATTTATAAAGAATATTAATCTAAGATAGCTAAGTAAGAAGTTAACTATAAATTACCTAGGCTCTTATAAGATTATAAAGGTAGTTAGAAGTTATAGACTAGCTTACTAGCTAGAATTAGCTACTAGAATATAGTTATATAATATATTTAATATTATAAGCCTTAAACCTTTTAAAAAGGACTTAAATAATATAGTAAATACTTCTTTACTATAAGATAATACTAAGGATAATAAATAAGAGTTTAAGGTTAAAAGAATTATCTTATATTATTATAATAGTAAGTATTATAAGTACTTAGTTAAATAAAAAGGCTATAATAGCTTAGAGAATTTATAGGTATTAAAGAGGGATTTTATTATAAAGAATATTATCTATAACTATAAGTAATAATTAGGTAGCTAGGTTATAGTAGTAAAACTACCCTTAGTAAATAATATAAGGTAATATTTTAAAAAGATATAATTATATTACTCTTATAACTATAATATAGCTACCTAGTAATAATTACTTAAGAAGTATTTCCTTATTCTTACCCTTACCTTTATTTCCCTTAGAGGCTATAGTAATAATAAGTATAGAAGCCTTTAGAGGCACTAGGGCCTTATTATTAGAAAAGTTACCTTCCTTATATATAAAGATATAAAGCTCTCTAGGTAACTTAGAAGAACTAATATAAGTAAGAAGCCTAGAGGTATAAGGAGTAAACTACTAGTAAGTTAGTAAAGAAGTGCTTATAAATATTTAAGAGACTTATTATTAGAATATTCTTATATATATAATAAAGGTAATTTATAATATTAATTTAGACCTTAAGGTTAGTAGTATTAGCTAGCTATAATATAATAATATACTTATTATACTTAGCTTCCTAGGCTACTTTAGTAACTACCTGTCACGACTTAAGGGTCGAAAGATGATAGAACAGAGTGATAGCTTAGATTCACAGTTATAGCTAGAAAGGTACTACCTAGGGGCAGGTATATAAAGGTTTTAAGCTCTAACCTTCTATAAGAATATAGGTAGTCCTTGCTAAATACCTCGCCCTACGCTTACATAACTATCTAGCTACTAGCTAACCCCTCCCTAACCCAGTAGGTTCGAGGTCCTGCTAGTGCTCTATCATGTGATAATCCTGTCTCTGTCCCTTACGCTCCTGACACTACCTAAGTATAATAAATACGCTTATACTTATTAGTATTTTTAGTTTTTAAAAGAGTATTATATAATTTTTACTTTATATAAATAAGAAACTATTAATATATTAGTAGTAATTAAGTTAAGAGAACTAGGGATATACTTACTTTATTAAGGTAGTAGTAATCTCCCTTAGGTATAGCTTTAATAATATTAAATAGCTTTTTATAAAGCTATATAATTTAAGTAAAGTACTAGTAGTAAGTTAGTATCTTAAAACTAAAGACTTAGAATAAGTAGTTATACTCTAATATATCTTATTATTTTAGGTATAATAAGTATATTTAGCTAAGTTTACTACTATAGATTAGTAGTTATAAGAAGTAAAGAAGTAATAAGATTATACTATAAGAGTTATTATACTTTATAAAAAAGGGTTTATTCTCCTTAAGATACTAAGGAAATATATAAGTACTATTCTTAGGCTATATATTTTATATAATAACTTACTAACTATACTATATATATAGAATTTTAGTATTACTAGCTATAAGTTAGTAAATAACCTAGTAAGAAAATAGTAAACTTATATAGAAATTTTAAATACTATTCTCTTCTAAGGTAACTTCTCTAGTAACTTCCCTAAGGGTTTATCTTATAAAAATAAACCTAGTAGTAAAGTAAGAGTTAAGGGATAGATTTTAAATATTATAAGCTAGCTATAGGTTAGTAATAAAGAAGTAGTAAAGGGAAGATAAGTAAGAATAAAGGAACTTATAATAGTTAAATAGTATATAAGAGAAAGAAAGTATATATATAAGGGATAAAGATTTAGTCCTTTTTATATTAACTATAGACTCCCTAAGTAATCTATATACTATATATAGCTAATATAGGGATTATAATATTTACTATTATTATTACTATCCTTAAATATACTAATAGCTATAAACATATAGTAACTATATTACTATATTACTAAGACCTATAAATAAGTCTATTTATATATATAGTGTCTAATACCTTATTTATTTAACCTAATTATAAAATTTAATATAGAGTATTTACTCTCTTAGAACTATTAGTATAAGGTAAAAAGTATTTACTTTACTATATTAAAGTAATAAATAAGTTACTATTTAGAATTAATAAATAGGGGGATAATAATATTTATACCCTAGTATTATTAATATTATTATTTTTAATAATATATTACGCTATAATATATTATACCTAACCTAAACCTTTTATTAACTATAACCCCTAGGATTATATAGTATAAATACCCTAAGTAAGTAGCGTATTATATAATTAAGAATAATTATATAAAGAGAGGGTATTATATTAAAAGCATAAGGGATAGAGATAGGACTATTATATAATAGAGTATTAGTAAGACCTTAGACTTACTAGGTTAGGGAGGGGTTAGCTAGTAGCTAGATAGTTATATAAGCGTAGGGCAAGGTATTTAGTAAGGACTGCCTATATTCTTATAGAAGGTTAGAGCTTAAAACCTTCACGCACCTACCCCTAGGTAGCACCTATCTAGCTGTGACTATAAATCTAAGTTATCACTCTATTCTATTATCTTTTAACCCTTAAGTCGTAACAACTTTTAGGTATAGCTTTTTATTAATTAGGTATTTTACTATATAAACTTACTAGCTATTAAAAATCTTAGTATTTTTAGAAAAGAATACTAAATCCTAGTACTTCTTTTTATAGATTTTAAGAAGTTCTCTTTTCTTAGTAAGTCTTTAGAAAGTATAATAGTTATCTATAGCTTTAGCCTTAAACTAATTAAATAGAATATTAATCTTTATATTAGCTATATTAGCTACTTTAATTATTAGAAAAGTATATAATATAGTAATCTCCTTTACTTTATTATTATATAGGTTATTATTATAGTATGAAATTATAAGGTTTAACTATTAATTACCTTTAGGTAAGGCTTTCTTCTTACTATAGGTTATAATATTATAATAATCTTAATATATATTAAGTTCGAGTAATTATCTCTATAGTTTAGGTTTAGGTTTAGGCTTAAGCTATTATTAAATAATTACATTAGTATTATTATTATTATCTTTAGCTTCTTTATTTAGGAAATTAAAATTAGGAAGGCCTTAGGCTAATGCCTTAGAAAAGCTATATTCTCTTTAATAATTTATTATTATTATTTTATAAGTTTCTTATAAGAAAAACTCTTAGATAGTATTAGGAAAAAGGTCTAAGAAAGTAAGGGCTTAGTTTTAACTAAAGGTTTATTTTTTTTTCTTAAAAGAGTAGTAATTCTTATTAATTTCTAAGGTAACTAAGGAAGTATTTAGAAAATAAACCTTTTTCTATTTAAGTCTAGTATAAGGTTAAGAATAAGGTTTCTTTATAAGTAAAATATTAATAATATAGTAACTCTCTTTAGTAAAAGAAAGGTTCATAAGATTTATAATATATAATATATTATTAGCCTTAAACTTAGTAAGTATAAGTATATCTCTCTTATTAAAGTAAATATCCCTAGTATATATAATTCTCTAGTTTTTTAAAATCTAGACTTTATATAAATAATATCTAGGGCTATTTATATTTATAAGTTAACCCTTTTTAGCTTATAATACTATTTTTATAATTAAATATAGTGTTTATTAGAAATATATATATATATAATATATCCCTAGGTTTATAGATAATAAATTAAGGTATCTTTTTTTAGGCCTAGGATATTAAATATTACTTATTAAGGTAACTAATTATTCTTATTACTATGTATAAGTAATAGATTAGTAATTTTAGCTATATACTTTATATTATAAGGCTAGAGAAGCTCTAGTAACTTTATATTAATTATTAAGGCTTATACTATCTTTATAAGGGTTTAACTAGCTTATTTAATAATACCTTAATAAATAAGGATATATAAAGTATTAGTTTAGAAAATAATCCCTTTATTCTAATAAAAGGTTTTAAACTTCTCTCTGAGGAATTTAGTTATATTATTTATATAAAAGTATTTAATAGTAAACCTACTACTTATATTCTTAATAGTAGTTTTCTAAGCTTAGATTACTTTAATTATACTAGATTTATTAATAGTTATAATTACCTAATAAAAATAAGTATAAGTATTAATTATATATAATATATACTTCTTTTCCTTAAAGCCTTTAGGCTTATATTTAATATAGTCCTAAAATATATAAGAAAGAAGGGTTATTATATTATTAAAATTCTCTTAATAAATTATCTAAAAGGCCTTTAATAAAAGATAAGTAAAATACTAAAAATTAATAAGTAAAGCAAGGTTAATTATAATTCCTATATTTTTATAAGTAAGTAAAATTTATTCTTTTCCTATATAGCTAAGTATTTTATATAAAAAAGTAAATTTTACTTTCTTAGTAATAAATTTACTTAATAAAGCTATAAAGTTAAATTAAGGTTTTTTTTCTTAAAAAATTAAAGAGAAAATATTAGATTTCTAATTATAAAAGCTAATAGCTTTACTTATAAATACTAAGATTAATTAATCCTTAAAACTATTTATAATAATACTTTTTTACTTAAGAAAACCTAGTAAAATTATATTAACTTTAGCCTTTAGTGCTTATTAAGTATTAGAAAGCTTTAGGTAACTTTCTCTAATTAGAAGTTTAATATTACTAATACCCTTAACCTTAAGATATTTACTATTACTTATTATTATTAGCTTAGTATTAATATAGGTATTAAATATATAAACTACTTAGTAAAGTTAAAGATATAAGTATTATAACTTACATTAAGAATATAGTTATTTTTAGTAAGGTAATTTATAAGTATTTAAAAGAAATAATCCTAGTTAATTACTATAAGAGAGAGATTACTCCCTATAGTAATAATATTAGAAAAAGTAGTTATAGTTATAGTTATAAGTATAGTTATATTAATTTTTTTCTTAGGCCTTTTCTTTAAATAAAGCTTCTAATAACTATCCTTTAAATAAATTAGTTATCTAAAAGAGATTAAGTAACTATAATTAAGCTTTATAGTCTTATTAATCTTATTTTTCTTTATTAGAGTTTTATTATTAGATTTTATATTAGTATTAGTATTATCCTTAGTATTTTTCTATTAAGTATTAAAGTTAATCTTTTAGTTCTTTTAGGGCTTATTAGCCTTATATATTAAGTATATAAGTATACTCTCTTTAGTTAGCTTTGCTTTAGAGAATTCTTTAATTTTCTAAGTATTATAAATCTTAGATATAAAACCTTTAATAGCTTTAATTATTTAGGAGATTTAGATAATATTAGGGATCTTTTTAATCTTATAAATTTAGTTCTAAAGGTTTTAGTAATAGTCTAGCTAAGCTTTTATTATTATAAAATTAGCTTTCTTTAATTATAAGAACTATTAAAGTAGCTTAATAATAGCTAAATTAGCCTTAAAACTATAATTACTTTTAATTAGAGATATTATCTTAGTAATAGGCTTTATATTAGTCTATTTTATATAAGTTAAGTTTTTCTAAACTTAGGAAAAAAGGCTTTACTAAATAATAAAAAAGAGAATAATATAATACTTATTTATTTATTAAGACTAAGAAGTCTTACTAGTTAAATATATAGTAAGTTATATAATATAAACTTATATTTAAATTAAGATTTCCTATTTCTTAAAGTTTTTTACTTCTTTAAAAAGTATAATAATAACTATTCTTATATACTATACTTTAGTAATATTATTAAGTTTACTTAAATCTAGTTAAATTACTAAAATATTTACTAAAGTAGTAAAAGCACTATTAGTATTATTACTTATATTAAAAGAAAGAATAAGTAAGGTTATATACTAAAGTATATATACTTCTTTTACTATAAATACTTAATACTAATTAATATTAGTTTAGTTAAGTAAAAGTTATAGTAATAGCTCTTAATTAATTAAATTACTATATAGCTACTAATATATAAAGTTATAAAGTTAAAAGTATAAGTACTTTTAAGTACTTTAAGATTTACCTAAAAGTTTTACCTTAGCTTAGTTAAAAAGTAATATATTATAAAGAATTTACTATACTTACTTTACTATATATTACTATACTTATAATAAAAATTACTACTTAAATAGTAATAAATCTAAATTATTAGTTTTAAATACCTAAGGTAGTTTTATAAAAAATATCTTATCCTAGCTTACTATTTACTAAGATTTACCTAAAAAAGTCTAACTTTTTATATATATTATAAAAGTTATAATATATTAAGTAATATAAATATTTATAACTTAGAGAAAAAGGTATTATAATTATAAATTAAAAAAATATAATAAAAGGTTATATATTTAAATCTAGAAAATATAAATTTTTATAACTTCTTATATAAAAGAAAAAGAATAAATATAATTAACCTAATCTTAACCTTTATAGTATTATTAGTTTAGGTAAAGAAAAAGAGTCTTTATACTACCTTACTAGTTAAGTAATTTACTTTAATAAGATATTAGGAAAAGATATGTAATTATATATAAGACTATAATAGTTAGATAAAAGAGTAAAATAAAAAGAAAGGAAAGGGCATAGTTATAAGCACTAGGCTTATAACCTATAGAGGGATTACAGATAAAGGCAAAAGAGTAATTAGAAGAGAAGATAATAGAATTACTATCTAGGAATTTGTACGGAAAAGGAAGCTTATTATAAGCTTTAAATCTATTAGAAGTGAACAAAGGTCTTTAAACAAAGCTTATAGTAAAGCGTGATAATAAACGCGATATAGGAAGCTACATTATTAAATAAAGAAATAATGCCTAATATCTAAGGCTACGATATGAGGCTGTGAATACTCTCAATAACACGGGCTTACTACGTCGGCGGGGAAACCACATTGAGCTCGCAAGGGTGTCTGGCC
Organism: Epichloe bromicola; assembly: GCA_023658445.1. Classification (NCBI taxonomy): domain Eukaryota; kingdom Fungi; phylum Ascomycota; class Sordariomycetes; order Hypocreales; family Clavicipitaceae; genus Epichloe; species Epichloe bromicola. The sequence continues at coordinate 326,703 of CP098271.1, forward strand.
TTTGCCGAATTCAAGTTTAAAAATAGTCCCGACCAGATACCCGGCGAGATCCGAGCAACCTTCATGCTGGATCTCGACCGTGCACTTTCGGAGCCCGATACTGCCGCCGTGGAGTATTGCGAATCAGTTCGAAGACAATGTCACCATGGAGGAATATACAAACATCTTTGAAAAATCGTCCAACTAAATCACCTTGGCTGATGGAGACTGGTAAATGTGGAAGCATGGCACTCACACAGTGCCAGTTCTTAAAAAAAAAAAAAAAGACAAATTGCAGGTCATGAACATCCTCATATGACTATAGTCTGCGTTGAAAACCACGTTTCTAGCTTATTTAAAATACCATAACCCTGTGAATCCCTACTGGCACTAGAGTATCACGCCAAATCTCCTTAGGCTTCACACACCTTGTGGGTCAGTGGGGCCCCCACAGGCCCCTGCCATAAGGTCAGTGACCGCGCAAGTACGCAAAAGTGTGGTGTAGTAATATATATATATAGGGAAAATTAGCAGTATATTTATTATTAGCCTATTTATAAGTAAGCGAATATACCTCTAATCCACTTCTATTTAATTGGATACAGACCCTAGTTAACGTGACTCCACAAGGTGTATAAAGCCTAAGGAGATATGATGTTTCTCATGGACAACTTGACGTTTTGCCAGGGATAAACTACCGGAAGTCCACGCGATCGGATGCGGGCAAACAGACAGTGCTGTCAAATTCGAACTATCCCTTTTACTGTTTCACCGTGTCACCACGTGCCATTTTCACGCTCCATCGTGACTTGTGCTTTACCGCGTCGACTGCCGTCTAGCTCACTTGTCGCGCTTTTCCCTGTCGTCCATTATTACCTGTGCCCATCACATATCAACGAGGTAAGCTAAGCTGCCAGCTTTCTCACGCATGATCATGCTAATATTATCTCCTAATAGTTACATCAAGGGTTGCGTCCGTGATAAACCGACCCCCCCTGTGGATAACGAGGTCTGACGATTGGCTGGAAACTCTCGGAGGCATCTCTAGCTCGCATCGCCCAATCATGAGGCAAGGGCCTCCGCAGGCAAAACGGTAAACTACATGTATACCCCAAACAAAGATTATAGGTCAGTTTTGTAATAAGAGAGGGGCGAACAACTGGTATGATTGTTAAACGTGTACTCCGCATAGACTTTTACACTTGATGCCAGGCTGGGAGGGGGCATTTCGGCATCATTTTCCCCCTGAATCATACGATTCAACAGTCAAAGTCAAAGCATGCACAGTATTCCCCGGTCAACTCCCACTTGAGCCTTCCGTTCCGCGTTCCGGTGCTGGAACTAGCAGCGCCGGGAAGGAAAAAGGGGTAGAGATGATAGATGGCGCGAACGGATCGGATGCAGCTGTCTGTTACTCATTACGGAGAAGTAAAGGGAGAATCGCCAACTTTACGGAGTATGTAGTCCGTACATTGTGTCTTATTACCGCGGAGACACCTCCGCCATTGCCGTGACCAAGTTGGATACTCCTGCGGAGGGTCCAGGAAAACCTTGTGCAAACAGGATCTGGGCATAAAAGTTGTAATGCTCAGTTTCAAGAGGGGGGCTGGGAGACGACGTGCGTGCTGATGTGTCATGTCCAGCGAACGGTTGGACTGGCCTCCGGAGCGCTGTCCAATGACATATCGCGAACCTCGAACTTTGTGGCTTTTCCTCCGACTCCGAGGCCGCCACCAAAGTGCAAGCATCGACTGCCGCGTGCCATCGACTGCCGCGTGCATGATATTCTCCACCCCCTGAATATGTTACAAATCTACATGCCCTAGTTACCCGTTCCTCTCTAATAGCTATAGCTAGCTATGTGTGCACTATAAACCCTATATTGTTTTAGAGAGCTATAACCCGTAAGGAGAGTATATAGAATTCTTAATGTAATAAGAGAGTATGTTTATTTCTATATCGGTCACTAGTAATAAAAGGTAGTAGCCCCCATCTCCCTTCTTTCCTTGTTAACACCTGATTCGCTTAGTTCCCCCTATTATATAAATTTGTAAAATAATTCAGGGTGTGTATTGTGATTACCCCCCCAATTGTATTGGCAACCTTCCGCCCCGCGATTCGTGACGTACAGTAAGCCGGATCTGGCGGCAATCATGGCTCCTGTACGCGAATTTAAACACGTTGCCGGACTGTGAGACGGATGGCCAAATGTCCGTCCAATGATAACCCGGGGGTCGCGGCAGCTTGAGGGGACAAATTAGGCCGTGAAAAAAAGTCTCCGACTACAAGAATGCCGAAATTCAGAGCTGGAAGATTCGTGGCTGACGCATCCCTGGAAGAAGAGACAACAGCAACCACAACAAGGCTCGATAATGGTTCATTGCTAGCCCCATGCTCATTGGTGGAGCAAACAAGCATAAGCATGCTGATTCCGGGGGACCCTCGGGGAAGTGCTCCCGGAGGATGGAATCCAGGGCCGGGAACCCAGAGCCGGGAACCCGGAGCCGGGAACCCAGAACCAGCTTTCATTGGCAATGCGACCCCACGCACCGGGATATATAGTCACCATTCCATACATACATGGTCGTTCGTTCGTTGCTCGTCCCACCTGCGTGAAGGTCTTGACCCTAAGAAAACGTGAAATCGTACCAAACAAGGTCAGTATCCAGAGGCTTTCCAAGCCTGAGCGTTCAGAACTCAACAAAACCGACACGTGAAAAAAAAATCATAAATAAAAGACACCCAACTTCATCGCCGAGTTCAAGACCTACATTCAATACGACTCACGCCCCCGTCAGACCTGACTGGCCTGCCGGGCCGCTACAGAGAGGGACAGAGGGACAAAGGAACAGACAGGCAGACAGACAGACAGACAAACAACCATGTCAGCTATAAACACATGTCCGGATGCATACTTCTGGATGGACCAGGCGCTGGACGACTTCGTGCCCTTTGGCACAGACGACAGCCCCGTCTTTGGGATACCGCAGCATCACCATGACTTCTCCGGACCTCCGATGCCCCAACACGTTGTTGCCCTCCCGCCCTACCCCATGCAATTCATCGACCATGACATCAAGCACAGCTGGCATCCGTTCCCGCCACAGCCCGAAGGAAAATCATTCCTCCATCCGAGCCCTGGCAGGCCAGGCTCCAACGAAACCACCCCAAGGGCCGCTCCAACGGCGTCACCGGCCGCCCCCGGCCCCGGCCTGGCACACTCTCCGCCCTGCGAGTCGGGTCCTCCCCCCCAGACCGACGAGGTCGCCGACAGCCCAGAGTGCATCGGGCCAAGGCCAAGGCCAAGCAGGCGCGGGGGACGAGGCACGACCAGCACGAGGTTCAGAAAGGCCGGCTGCAACGCCCTGGAGCGCAACCGCCTCGCAGCAACCAACTTTCGCAAGAGGACAAAGGAGTCCGCTCGCAAGCTGGAATCGACAAAGGTCAGGTTGGAGAGCAAGAACCGGGAGCTGCGGTCCGAACGGTCCGAGCTCTCCTGTGAGGTTCTCCGGCTCAAGAACGATCTGATGCTCCACGCACCATGTCACGACGACAAAATCGATATTTGGATCAAGAGAGAGGCACACAATTATACCCGGGAGCTTGTCGTGTCTGACGAGCAGCAGCAGCAGCAGCAGCCGCCGTACTTGAATGGTCCCGGGCCCTTTGAAAGCTTCTTCAGTAAGTCGTTCTTTCTCCCAGGGGGGTTCGTCCCCCCTCCTGAATACACCTTGATCAAGAGGAAGAAAAAAAAAAACTAAGTGGTCCCACTTCCTTTCTCGAACGAGTTCCTGAGCCGTGGCCGCTTTAACCTGCTTAGCGCCCGAACCCTAAGCTATCCTCAGCTATCCTCACAGCTATCCTTAGCGACCCATGAGCAGCCATGGGTTTATGCAAATTATTCAAAATCCAAATATTGCACGTAGCCTCTCCGCAGATTGACTGCGTCGGGCGCGGCGGCTGCCTAGAATCGGCTAGGGCGCAGCATGAAACTGTCCCGTTTTGTTCTCGCACACACCATAGGAGAAGTTCATGGAAGATTCCATATGAACCTAGGGCACTTGGGTATGTGCTGTCTTTCCAAGGCGCTAATGAATTAGCAGGCAGATTCGCGATGAAAGTATTCTGACAGCCCCGGAAAGACAGCGACGCAATGGATCACAAAAACAATGTTAATCCAAACCCACGATGAAAGTTAATGCTTTTTTCTAAAGATAAGGTGCGTTGTTTTAATCATAATAATTGAGCGTCATGAAGCCTTAATCAATCTTCCTAGCGCGGGCTCTGTGATATTATTAGAAGATGGTCAGATGCTGGTTTCTGTTTGCTACTGGCTATAAATAGATGGTGCTTATGAATTTCTACCCTCTTCATTTATTAATATAGATTATGTATTAATCATTATCTTCTCTTCTTCCCATTGTTTGACATCGCCTGCATCATTCCACAGATCTGATGGGTCCTTTTCTCGAACGGGAGCGGTTTGGCCAGCGTCAAATCCGCGAAAAAGTTGATTGTCAACAACTTCGGGGAAGTGACTTAGGTCAAGATATTAGCTGGATGGGACGCCCTGGAAGCCATTTGTAACACATTGTATCGACTACGAGTGCGACTCATGCGTAATATTTAGTGATGGTTCAATGAATTCATAGTTCTGTTTACGGCAGAGGAGTACTGCGCGCTTGTATTGGGCTCGCGTCACTGTAGCGGCGACTCAAGTCGAGGCTAGGTACTGAACTATCTACACCAGCAGCGCTGCTGCCATGGATGAAATAGTGCATCATGGTGCCGGCACAAAGGGGTGCAGAGAGTGAAAGTGACGGATTCAAGGCCCCGTATACATGCATATATCTTAAATTCTCAAGATAGCCATCGCTGCCGGCGTGGTCGATGGCTTCAGGCGGCAAAGACGGCGATGCTCGAACATGGACATGTCTGAGCATTAAGCGGAAGGCGGCATCAGGAGAGTTAACAATCCAAGTATTGTCGCCGCTCAAGCCTTCCTTGCTGGGAAGTATGGCAGACCAGACCACATGTCGCGTCACGGCAACGAGGAACATACTTTTGGCCGAACAGAGAAGCAGCATGTGGTTATTGCTATCCCGCCGTGAAAGGGTCATATTATGGCATCTTTTTCCGCAACAGGCGTCATATGAGACATGTTGTATAGTTTCCCCAATATGAGAATTAGTGCGATACCGGATTTTCACCTTTTAGAAGACTCAAATTCCTTTAGACAAGACAAAGTATAGCCAAGGATAATAGCATGTCTCATTATCCACTTCGTCCAGGACTAAAGGCAGGTATTTTGCGCGCCATTCTTCTTGAATCTCGCCGTTGAAGCAAGGCGAGTTCAGCTCTACGCGTCGCGCCTTGCAAAATTCCCAATAGCTGGGGTACCATCCGGCCTGGGCCCAATCGATGACAGCAACAACAACTGTTGGGTCTGGTCCCGTGGAGAGTATGATATTCGGGGCGACAAGGTCTGCGTGGGTGAAGACGATAGCAGAATGCTGGGCAATATCAATGCCACAGGCGTTTTGAAATTGCTCGGCAGCACCTAGTCCTTCGAACGGGCCGACAAGCTCCGGGCGATGTTGAAGAAAGATGTCGTTCAGCGGTTGTCGGCATGGACTACCTATTCAACTTGTTCAGCAATGAATAGACTTTATCGACGTATTTTGCTGTCCGCACTACCCACCTATATAGCATCCACGGCCGTCTTGGGGCAAGCTTCTCCAAGAAGCGACCATGGCCCTCAGCTGGCTGCAGACAGACAGCTTGTCTGCTTCGTCTAGGTTATGCCATCGCTCTTGTAAAGTGTCGCCCTGGATCAGCTGCATGTAAATGAAACCCTGTCCTCCGTCTACGACCCAGCCGAAGACTTCAGGGATAGGGACGCGGCCACACAATTTCTCGCGAACCATGATTTGGGTTTTGGCCTCATGAACCGTTACATCTCCCCCGTACTTGACGATGAGACCAAGTGACGGTATGCGTACTGGGGGCGGCCGGTTGAAGTTCTCGGCATGTATGTCGCCCGACTCGCGGTTCAGCGCCCTGATTTTGCTAGGAGGTGGGAGCGCATCAGCCCGTCTTTCACGGAAGAAGCTGCTACATTCAATCGTCGAGCCGCCCCATTCGGCGCTGTCGGACTCGGCTTTTGATGTGATCATAGGGCTAGAATGTCGGCCGAGGGATTCTGATGATGGGGCAAGATTTAGAGTGGGCGGCATGTATTTAGGCTCCGGGTAGGTCACGCCGTAACTAGCGCGTAACACCTTGGTGCGGTGCGGTGCCCCTCATCAGTCCCAGAACTTATGTCAGCCACCGCTTATGTGGAAGGATTGCAGACGAAGGCAAAAGAGTGATCAGAAGAGAAGATGATAATTAAATTGCTATCTAGGAATTTGTAAATCTAGGGAAAAAGGAAGCTTATTATAAGCTTTAAATCTATTAGAAGTGAATAAGGTCTTTAAATAAAGCCTATAGTAAAGCATAATAATAAACGCGATATAGGAAGCTATATTATTAAACAAAGAAATAATACCTAATATCTAAGGCTATAATATAAGGCTATAAATACTCTTAACACTACCCCTAGTAGTATATCTAGCTAATAATATAAGGAAAAAAGAAAAAAGAAAGAAAATAATAAGGGTATTTATAAGTCCTCTAAATCCTCTAAAATATATCCCTTTATAAAGTCCCTAGCCTTTATTATATAAAGAAAGTAAATAAAATTAGTATATTTAATATATTTTAGACCTTTAGTAAATCTATTAGTAATTATTTAATTTATACTAATTTATTAAAGATAAAATTCCCCTTAATATACTTTCTATATAATTTACTTATATTATAAATTAATATAATAAGTATATCCCTTATACTTCTTATTAAGTATATTAGCTCTTATATTCTAGCTATTTATAAATATAAGTAATAAGTATAATTACTTAATTCTAAAGTTATTAAGAAAGTAAGCTACTTAGAGTATTAAGAGACTAGTTAGTATAAGGTTAATAAATTTTACTTTTATAAAACTAAGAGCTATAAGAGTTTATTTATTTTAGTACTAAATTTATACTATAAAGTTAATTAACTATAAATATAATATTAGGTTATATATGTACTAAAAGCTAGTTAAAGCTTTCTATATATTTTACTTAGTTAAAGAGGTTATAGGCTATATTAAGCTTTTTTTAATTTGCTAAAATAACTATCTTTAAAAGCTAAGGGATATTTATAGTATTAAGGTTCTTAATATTAAATTTCTTTATAATAGTCTAAATATAAAGCTTTTAATAAAGAAGGATTATTTAATTTAAATAATTATAAATAAACTTAATACTAAGAAAAAGCTTAATATTACCTAGGTACTTTACCTTATAGTACTTTTATAATTCCTTAATAATATTTAGAATAATTATAAGGGTTTTTCCTATAATAATTATATTATCTATATATAGAAGAAGTATAATATTATTATATTAAAAGATATAAAGCTTACTAAATAGTTACTTAAAGCCTTATTATTTAAGTTCCTTAGTAATATTATCTAACTACTAGAGAGAAGAAATTAGTAAACTATAAAAAGCCCTCTTAAGCTTATAGACTTTAGTTATACTATTAGAGTAACTATAAGGTTATTTAATATAGATATTCCCTTATATCTTAGTATTAAGGAAAGCGTTTATAATATTATATTACTACTAATTATAGTTAAAGACTATAATAAGTATATAAAATACTTATAAAGAAACTAGGTATATAACTACTATATAAAGGTCCTTATTACTAAAGACTTCTAGGTTTTAGTTACCTTTTATAAACTATTATGCTTTTAGGTATAGCTTCTTATTAATTAGGTATTTTACTATATAAACCTACTAGCTATTAAAGATCTTAGTATTTTTAGGAGAGAATACTAAATCCTAGCACTTTTTTTTATAAATTTTAAGGAGTTTCTTTTTCTTAGTAAGTCTTTAGAAGGTATAATAATTATCTATAGCTTTAGCCTTAAACTAATTAGATAAAATATTAATCTTTATATTAGCTATATTAGCTACTTTAATTATTAGGAAGGTATATAATATAGTAATTTCCTTTACTTTATTATTATATAGGTTATTATTATAATATTAAATTACTAGGTTTAATTAGTAAGCACCTTCTAGTAAAGCTTTTTTCTTACCTAAGGTTATATTATTAAGATAATCTTAATATTTATTAGGTTAAAGTAATTATCTCTATAGTTTAGGTTTAGGTTTAGGCTTAAGTTATTATTAAATAATAGTATTAGTATTATTATTATTATCTTTAGCTTCTTTATCTAGGAAGGCCCTAGGCTAATGCCTTAGAAAAGCTATATTCTCTTTAATAATTTATTATTATTAACTTATAAGTTTCTTATAAGAAGGACTTTTAGATAGTATTAGAAGAAAGCTTTAGAATAGTAATAACTTAGTTTTAATAAGAGAATTATTTTTCTTCTTAAAAGAGTAGTAGTTCTTATTAATTTCTAAGGTAACTAAGAAAGTATTTAGGAAATAGACTTTCTTTTATTTAAGTCTAGTATAAGGTTAAGAATAAGGTTTCTCTATAAGTAAAATATTAATAATATAGTAACTCTCTTTAGTAAAAAAAGATTAATAAGATTTATAATATATAATATATTATTAGCCTTAAACTTAGTAAGTATAGGTGTAATAGCGTTATAATATTACATAAGCTAAGCTATAATATATGTAGAAAATGCAGGAAATTCTATAGATAGAAGCGAAAATTAGGGAGCTTTAGGTAAACCTATTATTAGTTAAAACCTAGTAAGGACCTATAAATCCACCTCCTTAGGTTAGACTAACTACTTTTATACTTACTTTACTAATAAGTGCTAAGTAAGTAGTAAATATATACTAATATAGTATTATTAAGATATAGCTATAAATACTATTATATAAGGGGGATACTTATAAAAACCTCTAGAATTTCCTAGTAAACTTAAATATATTATTTAAATTAGACTAATATACCTTTTATAATAATATAATAAAGGTAGCCTATACTAGTAAATACCTTACTAATAATATAAAGTAATAATAAATATATTATATAGCTATAGATAGTTATATAGAATATAAGGACTATAATTAGGTAAGCTTTATTATATAGCTAAAGACTAGAATAATAGATAAGGACACTAGATACTTAGAAGTAACTAGGTTATTACTAAATCTTTAGTAAGGTAATAGCTAATTATTTTAAGCCTTTATTAGAAATTAGACTAAGGTTAAATTTAACCTACTTAAACTAATTCTAATATAACTAAGAATCTATATATTTATTAATAGCCTTAATAATACTATAAGAAAGTAAATACTTAGCTAGGAGTTTCTAATTACTTAGAGCTAGTTATAGAGCTAAGGTAGGAAAGTAAAGGTAGTAATAAAACTAATATAGAGTTATAAGAAAAGTTAAGACTATAAGAAGAAGTAATAGTAATTAACTTTACCTATAGATAACTTATAGTAATAAAATAAAGGGTAAGTAAGAAGATTACCTATTATATATTATAAATATAGGAAGCCTAGATATATCTTAATAGCTTACTATTTATTAAACTACTCTATTTATAAAAGTAATAAATATATTATAAAGAAGTATAATAATAGTAGTAATAAAGTATCTAATCCTAATAAGATACTACTTTTATTTATATAAACCTAGGATAGGGGGCTTATTATAGATAAATTAGTAAACCTAAGAGTTAGAGTTTATATATCTTTATAATAAGATTACTAGTAGGTAATAGTAAAGGCACTAATAGATTTAGGTATATAATCCTTAACTATATACCTAAAGTTATTATCTAAGGAGAATTAGAAAAGAGTTAAAAAAATAGATTAAAACCTTAAAAGTATAAGTAAAAATATAGTTTTATATTAAGGAATTCTAAGGAGATTAGTATTAATAAAGAATAGTATAAGGTTTATAAAGGTTTACTAAGTTAGCTACTTTATTATAAATACTAGAGAAAGGCTACTACTAGGTATAGACTAGATTAGAGAATATAAACCTATAGTAAATATTAGAAAAAGAAGTTTTAGAGATACCTAGTAATAAGGGAGCGCCTCTTATATACTTAGGGTAAGTAAAGAGTATATAGAGTATTAAAATAGTTAGTAGTTACTCTAGTATTAGGTTTAGTAAAAGTATCTTAAATAGCCTAAAGAATAAGAAGGGAAAAGAACTAGAAAAGAACTTACTAGTAGACTTACTAAAGCTAATTTAAGAAATAAGTAATAAGAAACTAATAATAGTCTTAGAGTATACTTATAAGTTATATAAGTAATATATTATAGCTAACCTAAGATTCTTAGATAGTCTAAGTAATAAGTAACCTATAACTAAGTAAGGGCTAAGTAATAATATAGATAAACTAAAGCTTCTAGAGGAATACTAAGAATTTAAAGATATATTTAATAAGGATTTAGTAGGAATACTTCCTAAACTAAGGGGCTATACTTATATAATTAAATTAGAAAAAGGGAAAACATTACTTTAAGGACTAATATATAACTTAGCTAAGAAAAAGCTAAAGGTACTTAGAGAGTATCTTATAGATATATAGTAAAAGGGATAGATTAGAAGATTAGTTAGCCTAGCTAGGGCCTTAATTTTATTTATTCTAAAGAAAGAAGGGAAATTAAGATATTATATAGATTATAGGGGCCTAAATAAGATTATTATTAAGAATAAGTCCCCCTTATTACTAATTACTAAAATCCTTAATTACTTAAAGGGCGTGGTTATCTAAATAAAACTTAACTTAATAAATATATACTACTAGCTATATATTTACTTAGGTAATAAGTAGAAGATAGTATTCTATTATAGATATAGGCACTTTAAGTATTTTATAATACTATTTAGATTAGTTAATGCGCTAGTAACTTTCTAGGAGTATATTAATAAAGTCCTTAAGGACATTATAGATAATATTTATATTATTTACCTAGATAATATCCTAATCTATAGTAGCAATATAGCTACTTATATAGGCTATGTTAAATAAGTCCTAAGTAAACTCTATAATATAAAGCTTTTTATTAACCTAAAGAAGTGTTAATTTTTAGTTATAAAGGTTAAATTCTTAGGATTTATTATATCTAAGAAAGGTATTATAATAAAACCATTAAGGGTAGAAGTAATTATAATATAGCTAATACCTTATAGTATCCTAGATATCTAATTATTCCTTAGGTTTACTAGATTTTATTAATATTTTATTAAGTAATATAGTAAAGTAGTTATTCTATTAATAAACTAACTTAAGGGGGGATAACTAGTAACCTTTAAGCTAGAACCCTATAAACTAGCTATATTTAGAGAACTCTAGAAGTTATTCTAGGAAGCACTAATTTTAGTATACTTTAACCTACTTACTTTATTAAGAGTAAAGATAGATATATTAGGTTTTACTATTAGAGTAATACTTATAATATTAGTACTAGGTTACTAGCACTTAGTTATATATATATTAAGAAAGTTAACTAATACTAAGTTACACTACCTTATACTAGATACTAAATTATTAGTAATCTAAGAGGCTTTTAGGGTATAGAGGTATTACCTAGTGTACTTAACTTACTTAATTATAGTAATAATAGATTACTTAAACTATAAGTACCTAGCTATAAAGCTATAGCTAACTAGTAGGTAAGTAATAGCGCTTAATAAGCTATACCTATTTAACTTTAGAATTAAATATAAGGCTAGTAAGTTAAACCCTACTAATATATTATTAAGAAGGGTAGATTATATAAGTAAGGATAGGAAAGTAAAGGTAGTAACCTTATAGCTACTAAACTTCTTATCTAAGTTTATAAATACTAATTAATAGGAACTCTATAGTAGTAATAGGAATACTATAAGTTTTATTATATTATTATTTAATATAGTAGATAGTTAGTTATAAAGACCCTATAATAGTAATAGGAATATCTAGGGTTTTAAGAAAATATAACTTAGCTATATTTTTAAGAAAGCTATAAGACTAGATATTATTAAAAGAGGTGTTCTAGCTAGTATAATTACTAGTAAGTAGTAAGGGTGCCCCTTAGAAATACTGCTTAACTATAGTGTACTTATAAGACTAGAAGTAACTTATAAGCTAGCTACTTATAGAGATATTATAGTAAGGATCTAAGCTATTTAGAGAACCTTTTCTAAGTTTAACTCTAATACTTAGGATAATAGCTTAGAATTAGATATTCTAATTTAAGTATTATTATTAGGTATATAGTAAAATAATAAGTTTACTATATATTAGAGAAAGCTACTTAAGAGTAGTAACTTAGAAGTATTATAGATATAGTTAATTAGACCCTTTAAGCTATTAATATTTAAGAGTTAAGTTTATATTCCTTAGGGAATAAAAAAAGAGATTTTACTACTAATATATAATAACCCTACTACTAGGTATTAGGGAGTTAGTAAGATACTTTATTAAATTATAAGTTAGTACTACTAGCTATTAATAAAAAAGATATAAAGGTATATATTAGTACTTATATAAACTATTAAGTTTTAAAGCTAAGGTATTATAAGCTATATAGTAAGTTAGCTACTTTACTAGAGCTAGATTACCCCTTTTAAGAACTATTAATAGATTTTATTACTAGATTACTACTAGTTAAAGATACTAACTAGACTTATAATATAATCTTAGTAATTATAGACTATTTTATAAAGTATAGTATTTATATCCTTATTTTAATGTAACTAATAAGTAATAGGTTAGTAACTATATTCCTAGAATATATCTTTAGAGATTATAGAGCCCTAGAAGGTATTATAATAAGACTAAGGTTCTATATTTATAAGCGGATTTTAGATAACCTTTTACTATCTTATTATAACTAAGTGGCTACTAAGCACCGCTTTTTACCTATAAATAAATAGGCAGATAGAATAATTAAACTAGGTCCTAGAATATTATTTAAGGGCTTTCTTCTATGCTAAATAAACTAACTAGGCTAATAACCTATTAATAGTATAATTTACATATAACACTAGTAACTATATAACTTATAGCTATATACTAGTAAAGGTATTATAAGGGTATAACCCTAGGGGCCTATAGTAAGTAGTACCTAATATTCCACTTATGAATAATTAGGCTAAGAGTAGAGTATTATTACTAAGAGAAAAACATATAGTAATTAAATAGCTTCTAATTAACTTATAAGCTTAGTATAAGAAATACTATAACTAGAAAAGAACCCTAAAGAGGTTTAAAGTTAGTAATTATATTCTACTATTTATAAAGAATATTAACCTAAGATAGCTAAGTAGGAAGTTAACTATAAAGTACCTAGGCCCTTATAAGATTATAAGGGTAGTTAGGAGTTATAGACTAGCTTACTAGCTAGAATTACCTACTAGAACGCGGTTATATAATGTGTTTAATATTATAAGCCTTAAACCCTTTAAAGGGGACCTAAGTAATATAGTAAATACTTCTTTACTATAAGATAATATTAAGGATAATAAGTAAGAGTTTACCCCTCCCGAGTACGAGGTAAAACTACTTAGTTTGTTACACCCTAATGCCCCATTCTTTTATCTTCTTCTTATCTGCCTTGTAAATCTTATTATTAACTTTACCCTTATTTTTTAGTATTTTTTCCCTTATATTATAAATACTATTAATTATCTCTAGGTTTAATTTATCTTTACTTCCTTTCCCTTTACTTTTCTTCTTTTCTACTATAGTATTTAAGATTTTAGATAGAGCAGTGCCCTTTTTATTACCTTTAGCTATACTATAGTTAGATTAGTTAGGGGTTAATTAGTTAATTAGTAACCTATAACCTACCTAGTAATTATAGCGAATTAGATTCAAGGCAAGTTAAAATAAGTTGTGTTTAAGTAAGTATAAGTTATAAGGTGTAAGATAGAAGAGAGAGTGGGAATAAACACGGTCATAGAGAAAGGGGGAATTATGTTAATTTATACTATAAGTAAAACTTAAATAAATTTAAGTTTAACTACAGTTACAAACTATAACTATATCTTACGCTAATGTAGCTATAAAGTTTATTGCAAACTTTAATCTAACCTTATAGCCCCCCCTGTATTTATAACCTTAAAGCTTGTTTCTATTAGGGTTTTATTTATTACTATAGTTAAGATTACTTGTAAGTTAATTATTATACTAGCTAGGTATCGCTAGTAATTATTGTTGTCTTATTTTATTAGATGCATTAGCCACAACCTATGACCCCCAAAAAAATTTAAAAAATCAATAAGTAAGAGTTTAAGGTAGAAAGAATTATCTTATATTATTATAATAGTAAGTATTATAAGTACCTAGTTAAATAGAAGGGCTATAATAGCTTAGAGAATTTATAGGTATTAAAGAGGTATTTTATTATAAGGGATATTATCTATAACTATAAGCAGTAACTAGGTAGCTAGGTTATAGTAGCAAAACCGCCCTTAGCAAATAACGCAAGGTAATACCTTATAAATATAGTAAATAACACAGGGTAATATTCTAAAAAGATATAATTATATTACTCTTATAATTATAATATAACTACCTAGTAATAATTACTTAAAAAGCATTTCCTTATCCCTACCTTTACCCCTATTTTCCCTAGAGACTATAGTAATAATAGGTATAGGAGCCTTTAGAGATATAGGGGCCTTATTATTAGAAGAGTTACCTTCCTTATATATAAAGATATAGAGCTCTCTAGGTAACTTAAAAGGACTAATATAAGTAAGAAGCCTAGAGGTATAAGGAGTAAACTACTAGTAAGTTAGTAAAGAAATGCTTATAGATATTTAAAAGACTTACTATTAGGATATTCTTATATATATAGTAAAGGCAGTTTATAATATTAATTTAGACCTTAAGGTTAGTAGTATTAGCTAGCTATACTATAGTAGTATGCTTATTATACTTAGCTTCCTAGGCTACTTTAGTAACTACCTAAGCATAATAAATATGCCTATACTTATTAGTATTTTTAGTCTTTAGGAAGGTATTATATAGTTTTTACTTAGTATAAATAAGAGACTATTATATATATTGTTTACGCTAGCTAGCTAGATTACGTAGCTATTCCTAGTACTCTAGCTCCTAAGTTAAGAGGGAAAACCCTTAATTAGGAAGAAAAACCCCCTTATGTCTGTTTTTAGGTTAGCGCTAGCCCTACTATAAGCCTACGCTACACTAGGTGTAGTCTATTATAGGTATTTAGCGCTAGCTTATACTAGCCTTATCCTATAGAAAAGAAAAATAAATAAAAAATATATAGTAATAAGTGTGTTTAGCTTTAATTAGTCCTAGCCTAGCCTTATGCTATACTTATTTAGTGCCTTTTTACTTCCTTTTATCCTACTATAAATTCTAATTTAAAATAGTAATTTACTTTAGGTTTACTTTCCTACTATCTCCTCTAATACCTCACTTTTTAGCTAGTTCTAGTCTATTACTAGGCTAGATATCTTATAAAGTTAGAGCACCTAGTTTTATTTATATATAATAGGGGGCGGGCAGTTTAGAGTTAATATTAGAGCGTCTTAGTGCTTAGATTATTTACGCATTATTTATCTAGTTAATTGCCTAGTGCTTTGTTTTTTAAATAATATCTACTTCCTCCCCCCTCCCCTTATAAGTATAAGAGAGAGCTCTTCCCCCTATAGGGTTCTAACCTCTTTTCTCTTTCTTTATTAAACTTCCTATAGGTTCTTTTTCCCTTTCTTTTCTTCTAAGCTATTTAAGGCTCTTCTAGTCTAGTGTTAGTTTAATTACTAATTTTTTTTAGCATAGGAAATAATTAAATTTAGTATAATAGCTTTGTTTTCTATAAGTAATTTTATAGTTAGTGCTATTCTAGTGCTATTCTAGTTCTAATCTGCCTAGGAACTCTTAACTTTAGACTAATACCCTAGGAAGTCCTTAACTAAAAAATAGTTAGAGTAAGCCTTAGAAAAGAGCTTAGAAGTAAGTTATTTCTAGTCTTATTCTATACTTATTTTAAGTCTAATCTAGGGTAGTTAGGTAAGCCTTAATTAATATAATATATTTCCTATAAGTTTTATTTACTTAATTATCTAGGGTATTAATACTATAATATTATTAGTAAGTTAGTTTAAATCTAGTCTAGGTGTAGGGCTAATTATAGTGTAAAGGGGTAATATCTAGAGCGTGCTTTAACTATTAGGTATAAAATAGTAGGTATAGTAAGGTAATAGTAGCATTAACCTTACTCTAAACCTATTCTAATACTAATTTACTTAAAGCTAAATATTACTAGTATATAAACTAAGCACTAGTAGTTAGTTAATACTTAGGCTAATATAGTTACTAGGGGTTATATAAGTGGTTTTATACTAGTATAGTAGTAGCTCTAGTCTAGTGCTAACTTCTTTTATTTAAGTCCTAAATAATTATATAGACTAGGTTAGGAAGCTTTATACTAAGAATTATAATAAGAAAAAATAAAGCGCTATAGTAGTAGGCCTAAACTAGGCTAGGTCTAGGTTTACTAAAGATTATTACTCTAAGATCCTTTATTAGTTTAAGTAGCTAGATACTTAAGCTATAAAGGTAAACTAGCTCCTAGCTACTGCCTTTTTTACTAAGAGAAAGGCTAAGATTATAAAAAAGGCTATCTCTCTCCCTAAGAAGAAGTAGGGTAATAGTTAGGAAATAGTTTAGTAAAGAATTAGAGGTAGGCTAGTGTAATAAGATATCTATAGGTTTTAGTTAAAATTAATCTAATAATAGTTCTAGATATATAATATTCTCTCTTAATATAATTTTATATCTAATCTAGCCTACCTTTAAGGCTATACTATATAATCTATTAATCTTCCTAGGCTATTTTTAGTAACTTATTAGTTTACTCTAATACTCTAAAAGTGGTTTAGGTCTTCCTATAGTCTAAGTTAGCTAAATACTAGGTCTTATACTAATATATAATATTAGAGTTATCTTATACCTAGGAACTATTTAGCTATAGCCCTTACCTTTAGGGGGTTATTTAGGGCTAGCCTTACTTCCTATATATCTCTAGGCTATTATATTTAGGGGTGCCTATAGTTATACTTACTATAGTTAATTATTATATAGTATTAGTCTTTAACTATATAGCTATAGCTATATAAGGGCAAAATTACCCTAGGTATATATTTTTAGAATAAGTACTTATTAAGGCTAATCTTTCCTATATATAATTATACTATTATAAAAAAGATATATTTATCTAGTTTTATATAAAATTTCTATATATTCTTTAGGTTATAGGTAAGTAAGTAGTTCTTAGTTAGCTCTCTCTTATATTAGTGCTATCTCTATAGTCTATTACTATACTAGTCTTCTTATTATTATTTCTATTTCTTATATAGTTATATATTTAGTTTATTATTAGCTAGGGGTAGTCTTTTTCTATATTATAATACTATCTCTACTAAGTTAGCTATAGCTTATATTTTATTTACTATTTTACTATTTACTATCCTTTTCTTAAACTTTTATTTTATCTTATTTAAGTAAAGATCTAAGGGAGGGATATAGGTTTTAACCTCTAATTATAGTATAGGGGTATTCTTAAATATACTAGCTATAGTTTAGAGATAGGCTAATTAGTTTACTATAAAGCTTCTAACTATCCCTTTTAGGTTTTCTCCCTTTTTTATTAGGGTATAGTAGGCGCTTACCCTATAGGTAAGGATAGGTTAAACTACTTATATATATAGGAGCCTAGTATCTCTAAAGCTATAGCCCTAGGCTAATACTACTAATATAAAGAGTATAAGTTATTACTAGGTAAATTTACCCTTAAGAATATTCTTATAGGCACTTTAGTTAAGTTTCTTATTAACCTATACTCTAAGAAATCTATATAATTCTATAGGTATTATCTTATCTATTCTAAGTTAAACCCTAGCCTAGGGGGGCTAATAGGCCTTACTAAAATATATAAGTTTAGTTTTTACTAGGTTAAACTTTATACTTACTTTCTTTACTTATTTCTTATAGATTTTCTATATTACCTTAAGTCTTCTCTAGGTTTATACTATATTCTTTCTAAATACTATAATATTTATATTATTAGTAAATCTAATAGCTACTATACCTAGAATAGCCTAGAGGTATATATAGAGTTTTACTAAGTATAAAAGAAAAAGGATTAGTAAGAGAGGTAATCCCTAAGGGGTGCTAGCCTTAATTATAAATAGTCTTAATAATCTGCTATTAAAGCTAAGCTAGCTTATTCTATTTATAAGAAAGCTTTATATTATAGCTATTAGCTAATATAGGATTCCTATTTAGATTAGTAGGGCAATTAGGTATAGGTAGCTAACCTTATTAAATACTAATAAGATATCTATTTATACTAGTAAGGTAATACTACCTCTACTCTAGGCCTCTCTTATATATTCTACTAGAACTCTAATTATAGTTTTTATTAACCTATTTATCCTATTTCCTATCTATAGTTCTAGTAGAAGTCCTTTTACCTTAGTAAAGCATATAAGCTACCTTATAATTACTACTTCTATAATCTTTCCTATAATATTTAGTAAGGAGATAAGTCTTTATATATTAGCTTTCCTTATCTCTTTTATTATTTTACCTAGTTTTCTAATTATTATTACTCTTATAGTTTAAAACTAAGCTAGGAAATATCTTACTTTAAGGACTATATTAAGGAGTTAGATTATAGCTTCCTTAGCTAGCTTTTTATAGGCTTTAATAAGGCTTACTAGGAGTTTATTATTACCTAGGGATTTCTAGCTAGCTATATTTAAGAGAATATCTAATATTTCTCCTACTCTAAACTATTCTTTATCTAGAAATAGTATATTATCTATTTCTAGGAAGGAGAGGTCTAGGATATAGGAGAGGTTTACTATAGGTTTAGGGAAGAACCTTTATACTAGTATACTTACTTTATCTTTATATATAGTAGCTAGGTTTAGGTTATTATTAGTTCTTTCTAGTTTTAGTAGTCTAGGGAGCTTTAGGGGGGCCTAGCTTTAGAGCTAGGCCTATCTCTCTAGTCTTTATACTTCCCTATTCTTTTCCTATATATTAGCCTTTTATAAGGCTTCTCTTTATATATTCTTTCTTTTTATTTTAATAATTTATTCTTAGTCCTTATTTACCTTAGTATAGGCCTCCTAGTTTACTTCTATTCTCTATTACCTCTATTACCTTTTAGCTTATCTAGCTTTAGTAACTACCTCTTTTATTATTTTTAACTACTATACTTCTAGTCTAGGGAGCCCCTAGGGCTTTTATAGGGCTACCTTATTTACTATTTATTAGAGATTTATAATAAGCTATATAGTGTATATATTAATCCCTTCTTTATTATATAGTTCTAGGGCATTCTTAAGCCTAAATTATATTACTACCTTTACCTTTATATATAGTCTATTAATTATATTCTAGGTGTGTCTAAGGGTCCTAGGGGTGTTATCTTATTAGTTAGTAAAGATACTAATTAGTTATAGGATATAGTTAAACCTAGTAAGTTCTTTTGCGCTATTATAGTATACTTAGATATTAGGAGTTACCTACGCTAGGTCTATAGTGCTATCTCTTTTATCTTTACACTATCTAGTAGGTTCTCCTTAGGGCATTACTAGACTAAGCCTCTACTAGCTTATAAAGCCTAGTAATTCCTCCGCTCTATTAGTTATCCTATTTAATCTATCCTAGAGGGGGTGTTTAAGGTTAAAGTTACTTATAAATACACTTTAGCTATAGGGCTTCTCTATATTAATATCTTATATAGGGGTATTTTAGTTATTACTATATCCTTCTAAGTAAAGGGAGTAAATATTAACCCCTTATATTTCTACTAGTAACTAGTTAGTTTCTCCCTAAGCTAACTATAACCTTATACTATACTTCTTATTTATATATATAGTATTATACCTATTATAATATACTAGCTAGAACTAGGTAAAAGCTAGTGCTAGAGGCTAGGGGTTCTTTATATATTCCTATTCTTAGATTATAATTATATCTATATTAGTTTAGTAGCGGAGCATAATATATACTAGGCTATCCCTCTTATTTATATTCTAAAAAAGAACTTATAATATTATTATATTACTTAGGGAGGTAGTAGTTAGTCTTTGCTATTATATGCTAGCTCTATTCTAGCTCTAAGTTATTCTATATATTATCTAATACTCCTAGACCTAGGTTATTTAGTACTTCTCTTTATATTTATAAGGTAGCCTCTCTTCCTTCTAACTATAATAATAGGTTTTACTACTATACTAGGCCCTTCCTAGGCTAGGGATAAGCTCTTATTTATAATACTAGTAGTAAAATAGAATAGTTATTCTAGATATCTTACTTTTACTATATTTTATTTCTCTTTTAGTATAGGGTAGTCCCTTAACTAGGCTAGGTATAGTCTAAAGTAAAGAATATAGTTCTCCTTTAGTTACCTAGTCTTTATTAGGTAGGATATCTCTCTATCTTTATATTAGCTAGCGCTATACTTACTATACCTTAGAGCTACCTTATAGAACTTTATAATATATCCTATTTAGAAGTAGTTATAGCACTATCTAGGTTATAAAGTCTTATTATATAGTTTAGATTAGAATAGCTTTACTTTAAATACTATTCTATCTTAGTATAATTTATTAGTATCTTTAACTTTAGCTAAACTAAGGATTAGGGTAGTTTACTAAATACCTTTACCTTAGGAGTACCTTATAGTTACTTTAATTATATTTACTTTATTTACTTTTCTAATCTTAGTTACTAGGTTTTTAATAAAGGTATACTTTATAGGGAATTCTTTAATAATAATACTAAGTATATAGTAGTAAATAATTACTTCTAGTCTAAATACCTTAGTAATCTATTTCTAGTCTTCTCTATATTATACTATATTTCCTTTAAAGGTAATAATAGTATTACTACTAGGAAGTCTTCTAGCTACTACTACTAAGGCTTACCTAGTAGCTATATTTACTACTATAACTATATCTTCTATGCCCCTAGACTAGAGTAATTCCTATATAGTATTTCCTTTTATAAGTACTTCCTTATATTATTATCTAGGGATCTAAAGGGAGGGGGGGTTAGAGTTTAGTTATCTTAGTGCTAGCCTAGCTATAATACTTACCTAGGTTAGGGTATTACTATTCTTAGCTTCCTCTTTAATAACTTCCTTAAGGGCTAATTTTAAGGCTTCTTTAGTAGTATAAATATTACTATTATTAGTATTTATAGCTCTTACTTTAGCTTAGGTATAGTTTACTACCTTATAGGCTATAGCTATTATAATACGCTATACTTAGGTAACTTTATTGCTTAGGATAAGGCTAGTAATCTTATTATAATATTTTATATTATTAGGATATTTAAACTAATTCTAATTTACTATTAGGTTATCTTCGCGTCTCTAGACATTAAACTATCCTATACTTATATTTAGGTAGTAGCTACTCTAAGCTAGTCTCTCTAATCCCTTATTAATTACTATTAGTATCTTATTTACACTCCTACTACTAGCTTTATTATAATATAATATCCTAGAGGGGGTAAAGCGAGGGCAAGGATTTTAAATATTAAAGTGGTTTGTATTTTAGATACGAATCCGGACCTTTAGGTCGGTGCGGAAGGATTTTCTTTTTATAGATTAAGGGTTTAATATAGTTTTAATAAGAGACTATTAGTATATTAGTAATAATTAAGTTAAGAGAACTAGGGATACACTTACTTTATTAAGGTAGTAGTAATCTCCCTTAGATATAGCTTTAATAATATTAAATAGCTTTTTATAAAGCTATATAATTTAAGTAAGGTATTAGTAGTAAGTTAGTGTCTTAAAACTAAAGACTTAGAATAGGTAGTTATACTTAGAGTATTGTTTGTAGTGTAGTTAGTGTAGTTTTTAGGAAATTCTTGTATTTGTAGTGTAGTTTTTTTTCCCTTATAGTGTAGTGTAGTGTAGTACACTACACTACACTACAAAAACTACACTACACTATAAAATAATAGGTAATAATATACTTTTTTTATAAATTAAAATATACTAGCCTAAGAAGCTAATTTACTTTATAATAAAGTTTTATCTATTCCTTTCTATAAGGGCTAAATATAGTATACTTTATAATTCTAGCTTTAGAGGCCTAGGGATAATAAATCTATTTTCTATTATTATTATTTTAATTAGAGTATTATTTATAGTGTAGTTTTTTTTCCCTTATAGTGTAGTGTAGTGTAGTAAACTACACTACACTACACATTATAGTGCAATACTCTGGTTATACTCTAATATATATCTTATTATTTTAGGTATAATAAGTATATTTAGCTAAGTTTACTACTATAGGTTAGTAACTATAAGAAGTAAAGAAGTAGTAAGATTATACTATAAGAGTTATTATACTCTATAGGAAAAGGTTTATTCTCCTTAAGATACTAAGGAATAGTATAGGTGCTATTCTTAGGCTATATATTTTATATAGTAACTTACTAATTATACTATATATATAGAATTTTAGTGTTACTAGCTATAAGTTAGTAGTAATAACCTAGTAAGAAAGTAGTAAACTTATATAGAAATTTTAAATACTATTCTCTTTTAAGGTAACTTCTCTAGTAACTTCCCTAAGGGTTTATTTTATAGAAATAGACCTAGTAGTAAAGTAGAAGTTAATAAATAGATTTTAGATATTATAAGCTAGCTATAGGTTAGTAGTAAGGAAGTAGTAAAGGGAAAATAAGTAAAGATAAAGAAACTTATAATAGTTAGATAGTATATAAGGGAAAGGAAGTGTGTATATAAGGGAGGAAGATCTAGTCCCTTTTATATTAACTATAGACCCCCTAAGTAATCTACACACTATATATAGCTAATATAGGAATTATAATATTTACTATTATTATTACTATTTATAAATATACTAGTAGCTATAAATATATAGTAACTACACTACTATATTACTAAGACTTATAAATAAGTTTATTTATATATATAGTGTCTAATACTCTATTTATTTAACCTAATTATAAAATTTAATATAGGGTATCTACTCTCTTAGAACTATTAGCATAAGGTAAAGAGTATTTACTTTACTATATTAGAGTAGTAAATAGGTTATTATTTAGGATTAATAAATAGGGGGATAATAATATTTACACCCTAGTATTATTAGTGTTATTATTTTTAATAATATATTACGCTATAATATATTATACCTAACCTAAACCCTCTATTAACTATAGCCCCTAGGACCAGAGTATTACACTACACTACACTATAAGGGAAAAAACTACACTATAAATACAAGAATTTCCTAAAAACTATAATAATTACACTATAAATAATACTCTAATTAAAATAATAATAATAGAAAATAGATTTATTATCCCTAGGCCCCTAAAGCTAGAATTATAAAGTATACTATATTTAGCCCTTATAGAAAGGAATAGATAAAACTTTATTATAAAGTAAATTAGCTTCTTAGGCTAGTATATTTAAATTTATAAAAAAGTATATTATTACCTATTATTTTATAGTGTAGTGTAGTTTTTGTAGTGTAGTATAGTGTACTACACTACACTACACTATAAACTACACTACACTACACTATAAGGGAAAAAAAACTACACTATAAATACAAGAATTTCCTAAAAACTACACTAACTACACTATAAACAATACTCTGCCTAGGACTATATAGTATAAACGCCCTAAGCAAGTAGCTTATTATATAATTAAGAATAATTATATAAAGAGGGGGTATTATATTAGGAGCGTAAGGGATAGAGATAGGATTATTATATAATAAAGTATTAGCAGGACCTTAGACTTACTAGGTTAGGGAGGGGTTAGCTAGTAGCTAGATAGTTATATAAGCGTAGGGCAAGGTATTTAGCAAGGACTGCCTATATTCTTATAGAAGGTTAGAGCTTAAAACCTTTACACACCTGCCCTTAGGTAGCACCTTTCTAGCTACGACTGTAAATCTAAGCTATCACTCTGTTCTATTATCTTTCGACCCTTAAGTCGTGATAACTAATTAATATTAGTTTAGTTAAGTAAAAGTTATAGTAATAGCTCTTAATTAATTAAATTACTATATAGCTACTAATATATAAAGTTATAAAGTTAAAAGTATAAGTACTCTTAGGTGCTTTAAGATTTACCTAAAAGAGTTTAACTTTTTATATATATTATAAAAGTTATAATATATTAAGTAATATAAATATTTATAACTTAGAGAAAAAGGTATTATAATTATAAATTAAAAGGAATATAATAAAAGATTATATATTTAAATCTAGAAGATATAAAATTTTTATAACTTCTTATATAAAAGAAAAAGAATAAATATAATTAATCTAATTTTAACCTTTATAGTATTATTAGTTTAGGTAAGGGAAAAGGGTTTTTATACTACTTTACTAGTTAAGTAATTTACTTTAATAAGATATTAGAAAAAGATATATAATTATATATAAGACTATAATAGTTAGATAAAAGGGTAAAATAAAAAGAAAGAAAAGAGCGTGGTTATAAGCGCTAGGCTTATAACCTATAGAAGGATTATAGATAAAGGTAAAAGAGTAATTAGAAAAGAAAATAATAATTAAATTACTATCTAGGAATTTATAAATCTAGGGAAAAAGGAAGCTTATTATAAGCTTTAAATCTATTAGAAGTAAATAAGGTCTTTAAATAAAGCCTATAGTAAAGCATAATAATAAACGCGATACAGGAAGCTATATCGTTAAACAAAGAAATAATGCCTGATATCTAAGGCTACGATGTAAGGCTGTGAATACTCTTAACAGCTCACACTAACTTCCCAGTCCTACTCCGTGCGTGCATCTGTAAACCTCTTACCAACCCTACGTCCGCATCCCGTATCCGATGCGCCCAACTCCGACCAATTTGCTCAACTATTCACAAGGCGTTTAGAACAGGGGTATCGTGACCCCATATAATACTGCTTATCTCACACCATCCAAGCTGCTGAGGCGACATATTTTTGAACCCGCTTAGCCGCCTTGGTGGAGATGAGGCTTACTTGAAACACACGGTGTGTTTTTTCAGCCCTCTAGTGACTTCTGATTAGCCGCCAAAGAGCATCACAGCATCACGTACTAACCGCGCTACAAGAGAGCGCGTGCGGGCTGGCCGACCCAGCGCGACGTTGATGGAGAGCTCAGAAACTTTGGGTTATAAATACTTGTTCTTCGCCCTCCTGGACCACATGAGATTCCATGAATATCAGGGAAACATCAACCTGTAATATAACAAGGTGGTCTTCGGCCAGTCACCGTCATCCTCCATGCCTTCACACCCTGCGCCTGCGCCTGCGCCTCCGCCTCCCCCGCCTTGTGGCAGTCACCAGTTTGTTGCTAGTGGTATTACTTCACAGCCGAAACCGCCGTCTGTCGATCCCAATGGGCCTGCCGGGGCATTCCTCGTTGAGCTCCTTATTTACAACGGCGCCCCCTTCAAGGATCACTGGGCATATTGGGTTCGTTCGCACTGCGATCCAGAGATGGGCGTTTTAACCCATGCTACTGGTGACGTTAAGAACGGTTTCCAGTTAGAAACCAAGCGCAACCATGACTTCCGCACCACAGGAAACCGACCAATCAAAACGATTCCGCTTCAGTGGATAGATGGCAAATACTTTGACGAAAGCGCCATGTTCAATGACGGTGTGAACAAGATTGATACTGTACTGGTGTGCGCCTTTGAAGCCAATCTGCATAAGGTCAAGGCTCCTGGGAAAAGCCTGACCACTGTCGATGACAAGGTAAGCCCATACACTCCTTGTACGTCCAGTTGGCGAGTTGCTTTTGTTTAAGCAAAAAAGAGAACGAGCATCCTGTTATTAAGGTTCCCGTTTCCCCAAGTTACCGGATGATTTGCTTATGCGCGGGCAATACAGGTGTGCCAGGAAAGAAAATTACGCAGAGGAATTGCCAGAAATGGGTCATCGAATCTGCCAATCAACTCGTTATCGACGGCATTCTTACGCCTACTGTTGCAGAATACCTTCGTGCCATTGAGCAGTAGGAACAAAAACAATGCTCTAGGGGCGACTTTAGAAGATGAAATCATTGTGTCTAGTTACCCTTAGAGATGATATTAGTGAATGATCTTTCGGAAAGCGGACTGAAGAAAACACACCGCAAGCGACTATATTAGATAGTTATTTACAAATTTAACAACCATGTACAAATTTAATCACTATGAGCACTTTAACTAGAAAAACGGAAGTGGATAATAGTTAGCCTAGGCGGATACTAACGCTTTCCCTGCGCCTTTGATGCTAATAAATTCGGGCAGCCGTAAGGATCTTGTAAGCTTTTCTTTCATAGACAGAGCTAGATAACTAAAAGTCATGTGCGTTTTACATAAGGTTACTACGTACATTCCTACGCTTGCTAAATCCGGTCACATATGATCACATGCTCTGTTTTGCGTCACCGGGCAACAATAGACCCTTTTTAACGTGACTACAGAAGGTGAAACACAGCTAAGAGGGTATCAAGCAATAAATTTCCCCCCCATTACCGCACTCAGTCGATGGATTTCCAACTGCTATTCGGATGGTTGGGAATCCATCGTGATTTTTCGCTTTAGAATTAACACACTAGAGCGCAGTTAGCATTAAGACTACTAACAGGGCAGGAATAATATATATGCGTTACTATATATGCGTTACGGTTCTCTTACGCAATAGGCAATGTCAGGGCAAATCTCATAGCCCGGGACTCGATCACCGCACCACACAGGATAGCCTCTTATTTTACTATCACCATTACCAGTGGCCATGGCCATGGCTGGGATAAAGAGGAGGAAGAAGAGCTTCATTTTAGTTGTCTAGTACGGATTGGATTGGATTGGATTTGTAAGTGGGAAGGAGGAGTTTGTTAAATATGCTAGTAGGCTACCTTTATATATACTCGCGAAACGGAACCTCCGGAAGCCTACTAGGAAGTTGTGTTCTTTACAAGTTTATTATCAGTCCGTACTCCGTACAAGACTTACACTCTACCCCCTAAGTTGTTTCACAAATCTACATGCCCTAGTTTTTCGTTCCTCTTCAACAGCTATAACCCTAGATTATTTTAAAGAGCTACAAGGAGAATACGCAGGGTATATAGCGCCACTAAAACATACATAATTTCCCATATAAAGTTTGGAGGAATCTAAGTACCTACTGATCTATCATGAGTCATAACTAAGGTTAGGGATAAAGATAAACAGAGGGAAGGTTGAGATTTGCGGTCGCTGCTCGAAAAAAGCTTCCTAGGGGTAGGTACGTGAAGGTCTCGAACTCTACTCCGTAACCTCTCCATATAATAGGCGGTCTTCGCTGTATACCCTGCCTTACAGGCACGTGGCTATCTAGCTGCTAGGGATCTGAGGTTTCACCAAGGTCCCACTGTATGATCAATCCCCTCAGGGGTCTTTGACCTCTCTGCCTCTAATCCATGCTCCTGACATAATCCTAGCCCCTGTCTCCCTCATTGTCTTACTAACACCTGATTCGCTCATTTCCTTACTAACACCAGATTCGCTCAATTTCCCCTGTCATGTACAATGCCTCCTAAATTTTCACATATCTACATGTCCTAGCTTTTCGTTCCTCTCTAATAGCTATAATTAGCTTTAAGTAATACTATTATTAGAGAGCTATAAGGAAAGTGCATAAGGTATATAGCACTATGAAATAATATATTTATATTTTTATTAGGTTACTAGAACCTTGAAGCTTGTTCCTATCTTCGTAAAGCTAGTAAGCCTACGCTTTTGTACTAACCTAATTTTCTCGCTGGCATAAGGGTGTGACATCAAGTGACGATTCTTCTGATTGGTCCAACATCCCAGTCGGTGCCAAAGTGTAGCCTTACTGGCTGGCTGGCTCTAAGGAGATAACAGGTTCTATCTATTACTGCGGTCGCTATAATTCGTATGTTAATTGCTATTTTGTCAGGCGAAAACCACCACGCAAAAACAACGAATTCAACGATGACGATAATAATGTTAGCGTACATCATGAAAGGGGTCAATAACAATACCTAGGTCTGCGCGGTTTTTGATCGATTGCGAAGATAGTAGTGGTTAATATAAGGGGCCTAAGCGAAGCAGCTAGGCAAACACAATCACAAATCAGGTTATCCTTTTAAGCGAACAATCCAAGCTAAAGGCATGAAAGGGAGAGTTATCTCTCCATGAAAAGAAGAGTTATCTCTCCATGAAAAGGAGAGTTATCTCTCCATGAAAAGGGAGAGAATGTAGGGTTTAATTTTGCTAAGGGGTCATGTGACGAGGGAGGCTAGGCCACATAACTAGGGATCCGATGTGGCCGAAGTGATCCGACGAAGCCGATAAAACCGAGGCCTAGAAGCTAGAGCTTCTGACAGAGGTCTTGAGAGGTCACATTCCTAGCCACACATTACGGAGTAGACTGGCTAGGTACAATACACCCCCTGAATTATTTTACAAATCTACATAACAGGGGGAATTAAGCAAATCAGGTGCTAGAAAGGAAATAAAGGAGATAGGGGTAGGTACCTAGATTCCCTCACACCTTATATAGAATATTATATACTCTTTTATAGCATAATATACCCTGTAGATTTTCCTTATAGCTCTCTAAAACATTACAGGGGGTTACACGCACGTGTAGCTAATTATAGCTATTAGAGAGGGACGAATAACTAGGGCATGTAGATTTGTAAAATAATTCAGGGGGGAGAGTGTATTGCTAGTGATGTTATGTTTCTCTTGAATTAGATGCATTAGCCATAAATAATAAACACAAAAAATATATAAAACAATTAATACAGTTTAACTAGTACTAAAGGGTACCTTTAATCCTAGCCTATATCTCCTTCATTTCCTAGCTAATATCTAATTTGCTTTAGTCCGCCCCTGTTATATAGATTTGTAAAATAATTTAGGGTTGTACTGTGGTCTGTAGTATTACATACGAGTCGCATATGTAATAATAAATGCTATCCTTCACGCGGCCCACCTACATAGTAACCAAAGCAGGGATTACATGCAAGCATAACAGGGTTGCTATTCCTACTCTTCAAATGACGCTGTTGTTTGGTGCTAATGCTTATTCGCGGCTGCGAGGGAATTCATCCTAATATTTTGGATCATGCATTAAGTCATGTCGCTTATAATCAGACAGATTGCTTATCTTAGGACGAGAGCCAGGACTTTTGAGTTTTGCCTACTCTACATAGAGTTAAGCTTACTGTCTAAATAAGATAAACTCTTACCTAGTGTTTCTTCCTGCACAACTTTGGGGTCTAGGGACAATCGGGGTGCTTCGAATTCCCGACCGCATTTAGTAAACTAAGTATTAGAACTATAACGCCTAAAGTTTATAATAGCCGTGCTTTCCCAGTTATTTAGCTAGCTAGTTATAGGACGCCGTGGACGTTATCTAGATAGTGCCATAAACTATCCTAAGACAAATACTTGTTAAGGCATTGTAGGTAGGACCGCTAAGTTATGCTTAATTAGGCTATACCTGGATATGCTCCGTAATGCATCTGGAAACACGCTTCTTCACAATGCTTTGTTAGGGAACCCTGTATTGTTAAAGCCTTTTAACGGCTAGCAAATTAGCCCTCCAAACGTGTACTAGGCAGAACCCTGCACACGTAATAGCGTGGCACGATGTAACAGGCTATATTAGGAAGGGACATTTCCAAAATCTATGTATATGCATCTGACAATAGCCTGCATATGATGTCTCTTGGTCAACACACAAATTGCATCTGAAGCAGAACTTGGCAAAGCCATGAGTTGCAATATAATGCTTCTTAAAACAACGGTAGACATGCTTCCACCGTTAGTTCACAGGGAAACTAAATACACCATGTTAGCCTAGGTTTCAATGGAGCTCTTTAGCTTTCTTACCTGTTTATATCCAAATTGCATGAGGGCGCAGCGTATTTTCCTTTTATTAGCTTTATACACGCTTAGTAGTGCACTCTACGCTTGACATTGCGATGAGCTACGAGGACTTGATTAGCTTGTTTCTACAACTCTGTCTAAGATGAAGCCTGTTCTCTATTTGTTGTCGCTAAACGGACCCGCTCGGGGGGCAGCATGTGTTTGATGCGATAGCGATCCCTCTGTCTGTCCGCCAGTTCTCCCTCCGCGTTGTATTTGATTTCCTGTTTAGTTCAGAGCTGTCTTGAGTATTTTTTCTGAACCTTTGTCCGTCTCTTTCTTAGGCAGTGCCGCTGGGCTGATTATCTTGTCCTTTTCCTCTGGGCATTTACATCCAGGGACGGCTTGATCTAGATTAGTAATCTTGTCTATAAGACGCGCGCACTCGGGGGTTTTTGCGAGGTTCTGTTTAATGTCTGATGGCAATGTATACTTGAGCCTAGGATTGTATCCCAGTGGCCGACCGAAAGTCATTGGCTACGTCTGTCCGTGGTTGAATCCCTTGATATGTCGCAGCGCCGTTGATGGAAGAAATAGATCTAAAATAGGAATCCACGAGCATGTTTAAGCTCTTTTGTGACGCGAACCTTATTAGTTTCCTTCCTGGGTATCCTTTATCTGCGATTGCATAGGCCATCTGCCCGCAATAGAGGAAATTTACCGTTGTATTGTATGAGAATTTCGCGACGAACAGCGTGAAAAGAGACCCATTGCGAGGCCGGAGCGAATAGCTCACTCATCCGCCTGTTTTTCCAGCCCATCCGGACTCTGTGGCTTTTCGGCTGGCCCATTGACAGTCCATTGCGGAAACACTGGCTTGTCTAGCAAATCTTTGTTCTAATTTAGAGTGCGATGTTGATAGTCCTCTGGAGGTTTTATTCCCAGAATATCATTAAGTGTTTTATTCCTGCCAGTGCACGAGACGATGGCAAGTTGGCAAGCCAATGCACCATGGGCTGAGCGAAGAAGGGAGGGTAATTCTTGGATCCAACGTTTATTCTTTCTGAGAAGGGAATGTTTCTAGTGTCTCGCCTGCAGCCACTGAAGGGTTCTCGTCGCTATTTTCCTACTCACCGGGTCTAAACGACGAAGGGAACACCCAAAGATGCCAGCCATTCTTCCGCCACATGGCCTTGGCAGTGATGTTGGAGTCGGTCTTCCCTCTCACACACTGCGACGAGAGCTTCTGCTTGCAGAAGAAAACAGGCCGCCGCATGGCAATGCGACCTGGAAGGAGGCGACGTCATCGTTTCTCACCACGTCTTGCGACCGCCGTAGAATTCGCGGCCGAGGATGTCGCCCTTGGCAAGCCTGCGCGACTGATCCGTGGAAGCAAATGAAGGTCAGGGCCGCACACGGTGGTCCCTGGACTCCCTGTTGCTCTTGAGAATCACGTCCCCGACTTCCACAATCTTGGTCTCGGGCTTGGGAACTCTGGCTGTCCAGAGCAGCGCAGTGGTCGTTAAGCCACGGGGCCTCGGCGCAGTCTGACCATGACGATAACCGTGACCCCGTAGAAATCGCGGCCTCGTGGAAGAACACGCCCGACTGACCTTTTTTTTTGTATCCTTGTTTATTTAATGCATCAGCAATGAAGTCTTCGGCAATGAAAAGTGTCATTGGCTGCGGTTGTCCCTGCTGCACAACCTGCAGCCACCATGTAATGTACGTCATGTCACGTGTCCCCCTTTCTCCTTTCCCCTCATCCCCGTCGAACGAATCAAACAAGGCAATTCACATGATCTACCAACTTGAGCTGCAGCGAACAAGTTGGGCTCAATTTCCATGGGAGCTGTCAGAAGGTGCCTATTCTACTCCGTAGGTGGCTGAAAGAAGATGCGGGCTATTGAGGTGGGTAATGGCTTAGGTAATCGGAGGTAGTATTATTATAGAGAACACAGTAGCTAGATTACTAGAGAATATAATAACCTTTATCCTAATTAATTTTAGTATTACTTTATAGTAATAAGACTAGGACTCTCTTATTTACTTTATTATCTAATTAAATTACTATCTAACTTAAATATCTAATAACTAAGAATATCTAATAAAGAACTTCTAAGAGATAGCTAAACTAAATAAATAAAGAACTATAATTAGGTATTTAGGAAAACTATAAAGTTTATTAGAGTATAACTATAGTTATAAAATAGATAGAAGGTAGATTAATAAAGAATAGCTATAGTTATTATTATGCTTAAGAATATCCTCTAGCTAAGGTTAGAACTACTACTATTAGATAAAGTAAGAATACTAAGGACTATAGGACTTAATATAATAGATATAGAACTATAAGGCTATATAATACTTATAAGATACTATTAAAAGAGATCTTAGAATACCTAGAATAAGATAATAAAAAGTAGGTTATAATAATAATAATAATAATTAATAAATATAATAAAAAGAGGACTTAAGATAATTAGGTATAAAATGCCTTTATAGGAAATAAATAGGTAAAATATATAAATAATAAGACTATAAAGAATTAAATAAAGTATAGTTAATATAAAAACACTATAGTACTAGTGTAGTATAATACTAGTAGTTCTAATTATAGATAAATTATAACCTTAGTTATTTTATATAGTAAAAATAAACTAAGTTTAGATAATAAGGGATAAGGAGTTAAGACTTAATAATTTAAGGAGCCTTATAAACTTTACTTAAACTAGGGAATCTAACTATAGGAAATAATATTTATATACTTATTAATTTAAGTGCTATAATACCCTAGCTAAACTATAGGTAAATAGCCTTAGATAGTAGGTAAAACCTTAAGAATTTTTTAGACTATAGAAATTAACTTAAATATTAAAACCTAGGTATAGGATTAGGTATTTTCTATACTTAGTAATATAGAGAACTTATTCTTTATTAATAAAGGCTACTATTTCTTAATAGATATAGTGTAATAAGGACCTTAAACTTAGGGAATTAAAGGGCTTTATAAAGGAGCTATAAACTAGAGAAATTACTTATAGGATTTACTACTAAACTTACTAGGAATAGTATATTACTATAATAGGTATATAAAGAAATAGTAATACTTATATAGTATTTTAGTATAGGATACCCTAAGGGATAAGTATAATAAATATAGACTTAGAGCTAAACCTTATACTTTAGTAAACTAACTAAGGTAGCTCTTAACTCTAAAAACCTAGGTTTTTATAATAATTACACTACTATAATTAGAGGTATAGTATATAGACTATATCCCTACTTTTAACCTATTTTTAGGTCTATTTAGTTACTAATCTAATCTTCTAATTAGGTAATACTATATAAAAGGCTTCTTATATACTATATATATAATAGAAAGTTACTTAAGTTAAGGAGGAAGGAGTTATTAGAGAAGGGAGGAATAGGTTTATCTTAAGAAGTTAGGGGAATATTCTTATTTTCTTTTTTTTTCTCTTCTCTTATAGCTAGGTAGATATAATTTAATAAGATTTTAAGTTCTATACTTACTTTTATTTTCTTTTCTAATCCTATTTTTAGCTTTAAAAAACTTTATTATAATAAAGTTTAAAAGGCTTAAAACCCTAGTTTAAAGAAAACCCCTATTATAATCCTATCTAATCTCTATTAAGAGATTAGATATTCCTTTAATATTAAATATAACCTAATAAATTACCTAAATCCTTTTTAGGATTTAAACTTAATTAATCTATTAATACTATATAATCCTAAAGAAATTTAGAACTCCTATTATCTTAGAATAATTCCTCCTATTCTAAACACTTTATATAAGAACTATTTTCTATAGAGTTAGATACTAGAACTTAAGAGAAATTATCTCTAAGTTTAGACTTAGAATAGAATAATAAAAAATTATTAGAGTTTATCCCTAGCCTTAATTATCTTTTAAAGTAGTCTTTATTACTAAATAAGATTATATTACTTTTCCCTTCTTTATTAATATAATTACCTAAACCTAGTAAGTCTAGAGAATCTAGATAGTTAGTTAATATAACTAGTCCCTTCTACCCTATAAACCTAACTATAGGAGAAGGAATTATATTCTTAGGCTTACTAAAGGATAGGCTAGCTAATAAATATATAAAATATTATAAAATAATAGCTATAATAGCCTACGCCCTAAAAGAATATACTAATACTTTTACTTATTTAACCTTTATCTAGGGCTTATAAGGAAAAGTAGCTATCTAGTATAAAGATTTAGAATATAAGGATTAAACTTAGGAGAAGATATCTAAAAAGTTCTTAGAGAAGTTTAAGAAACTAGATCCCTTTATTAAGATTTCTATATAGTAAGAGGTATTTAGTTTTACTTAAGAACCTAGTAAGATATTAAATACTTATATTTAGTGTGTAGAATATCTAGCTATAAAGATAAAGTCTAATATCTAATAAGTCCTTTTTATAAATTTTATTAACTACTTAGTAAATAAAGAAATAAATACTTAACTATAAGAGAGAGTGTCTAATTACTTATTTATATTAAGTAAGTAGATAAATAGTATAGCTTTAATAGACTTAATAATATCTAATCTAAAACTAATCCTATATAATTACTACTTATTTACTTTTAAAAAGATAATATAACTATCTAAAGAGGAGACCTTAATAGTAAGGATAGTATCTCTTTAGAAATAGATAGAAGAATAGTTAAAGAGAGAGAAAAAGGCATATAACTAGATAGAGGAATTAGTAAAATAACTTAAAGTATTTTAAGCTTAAGTAGCTAGTACTATAAATTAAGCTATAGGTTAATATAACTAATTAAAATATAATATAAATAATAGAGCCTAATTACCTAGAAGATCCTTAGGTAATATTAGGACGCTTCCTTAATTAGACTAGCCCTAGAGAGATCTAGATTTTTTCTAGTATTTCTTATGTAAAGAATAGGGGTATATAAGGTATAATTATTTAAAGAAGGATAGATACTTATCTAAAGACTTTAAGAGATACTAAGAATAGTAGGCTTAGGATAGGCTATAAATAAAGAGAGATTACTAAAGGGAATTAGATAACTTAAACTAGTTAAACTATATTAGTAGTATAGAAATAGATAAACTAATCCTACCCTATAGCTATATGCTAAACCTAGAAATATAAATATTTATAATATTACTCCTAAACTATAAATCCTTAACTTATATCTAGAATAAGAATAATATTAGTTATATTAATATAGTAATATCCCTAAAGGGAAAGAAAAAGGTAAATAAGCCTATAACTACTTAAGGACTAGCTAAAAGGATTATTAAATTAAATATAAAACCTAAAAGTACCCTAAGTAAACTACTATAGGAATAAATTAAAGAAATTCTTAACTTAGAAGAAACTTAATAAAATAGGAATAATACTAAGTAAAATATATATAAATTACTCTAGGAGATATTCTCTAAGGAGTTCTAAAGATTACTCCCTACTCTATAACTATATATAGAGAATTCTATAGTAGAATCCTAGGAACCCTTTATTATAACTTAAATAAAGGAGGGGGTAAGTAATACTACCTTAAACCTATAACCCTATTAAAAACTAGCTCTAGAGAATATTTAAGCTATAAAAGAATATAATATTCTACTATTTAACTTAGGAAAATACCTAGGTAAAACTATAGTATTTATTAGTATTTTATAACTCCTTTAGATAGCCCTAATTATTTACTAATAACTAAGCTACTTAATATAATATTAATAAAAGATAAAGAGTAATAGAGTAAAATCTATTATCTCTTACCTTATAAAACTATATAAAGAAGTAGTATATTCTAAGGGCACTAAGGAGCTTACTTAGAGCTACTTAGGCTTAATAAATTATATAGTTATTTAGAATAATATTACTAAACTAGACAGAGAAGTCCTAACTACCTTAGGATATATTACTATATATATTAAAGGTATATAATATAACTTAGCTTTACTTAATAGTAGTTTAAGTATAAAATTAGTAAATATAAACTATATTAAGAAATATAGATTCCCTATAGTCTAACTTTATAAAAAGAAATATATTAAGATAGTAAATAATATAAGTTAACTAATTACCTATTATACTTACCTTTAGATTATAGTAGGAGGAATTTTAGTATTAGTAAGATACTATATTATACTAGCTTAGTAAAATTAGGACCTTTTATTAGGAAAAGTTTAGCTATAATAGGTAAATACTATTAAATATTATAAATAAGAGAAAATTATAATTACTAGAATAAAAGGTAAAATATAAACCCTTTTAATATACCTATACCTAGACTTATTTTAGAAAGCTAAGTTCTATACTTAGCTCCTATAGAGAATAAATCTAGATAAGATTATAAAGTATATAAAAGATAATTAAAAAATCCTAGAGAAAGTAGAAGAAGTCCTAAGAGGGATAAATAGTAAGATATTTTATAAAGCTAGGAACTAGGAGTTAGAAAACTAAGTATTATAGATAATAATACTAGTAATTATTTATATATTCCTAAATTACTACTACTAGATAAAATTAGAATATTAAATTTTAAGGAAATACTACTAGAGAATACTTAGGGAATTAAGTAAGAATAGAAAGTATATTAGGAAGATAGGAAGACTAAGGGAAGTATTAATAAAAAGAATAATAATATTATAAATAAAGTTAGGATTAAAAAACATAGATTAGATAGTTCTAGCCTAGATAATTTAGTAAAGATAATTAAGGAATAAGTTCTTACCTATAAACTAGAATTAATAATTACTACTATAATTATCTAGAAACCACTTTAGAATATTATTATAGATAGAATAATTATTAAGTTAAAGCCTAAGATAGAAATTAAATTATTTATCTCTTATAACTCTAGCACTAATTAACTAAAACCTACACTAATAAGTTAGATAATTACTTAGAGTTAGGCTAACTACTATAAAGCTTTATAGAAAAGGAAATTAGTAATAAGCTTAAATTATAATTATATAGAAAGATACCTACTACTAATATAGATTAATAGAGATTACTTAGGAGAGTTAGAATTATTATAGGAAGATATATTAATCTATAATTCTAAAGACCTAGATAATAAAGAAGAATATAAGGAACTTATAAGAATAAACCTAGCTAAGAAATAGGATTAGAATAGGAATAATAAGATTAATCTACTTAAGGTCCTAAGAGGTATGCCTAATACTATAAGATAGTAGGAGAAACTTATAAAGGATACCTTTAGATATAATAAGGTTCTAATTTAGATAGGAAAATTAAAAATTAAGGGTACTCCCTTAGTAAGTAAGAATTATTATATAAATAATAGAAATTAGGACTTAATCTAAGAAGTTAGGGATAGGATATATAATATATTAGACTTAGGCATTTTAAGAGAATAAGATCTAGAGGTAAACACACTAGGATATAGCACTAGCCTAATTTATATAGGGAAATTAGAAATTAAGGCCTACCCCTTAAGAAGTAAGAATCTCTATATAAATAACTAGATCTAAGACTTAATTAAGGAAACTAGGGATAGGAACTAGTATTTATATAGATAGTAATATTAGCTATAGGAGCTAGTTATAAGAAAAGGGTAGTATTCCTATATATATACTCTTAGATATATCTAATAGCTAATTTATATAGGAAATAAGAAAATTAAGGCCTTCCCCTTAGAAATTAGAAATTACTATATAAATAACTAGATTAAAGAATTAATTAATAAAACTAGAGATAGTAAGGACTATAGTCTAGACTTAGTATTATATATAAATTATATAGACTCTACGCTAGTTTATAGAGTGGATAGAAGAGAAGCTATATAGGATAGTATAAGACTAGATAAATTAGAGATTTATATAGGGAAATTAGAAATTAAGGGCTACTCCTTAAGATACTAAAATTTATATATAAACTAACTATTATTAGACTTACTAGCTAAAACTATTATTTCTTAGTTTAATTAATCCTATATTAAGCTTAGAGACTATATAGGCACTACTAAATAGTGGATAATAATTATAAGGTTATATTATACCTTTAAAGATTATTTTATTAAGAAGCTTAAGGATATTTATATAACTAATCTTCTTTAATACTATATTAACCTTATCCCTAATATATAACCTAGTAAGAGGAAATAGTATTACTACTTAGGACTATATTATAAGTTTTTAAAGAAGGTATTCCTAGCTATAGAAAAAGCTAGTATTATTTATAGAGGTAAATTAGAATAGGTAGCCCTAATAATCTTTACACTAAAACTAGGGAAGGATTTTTACGT
Organism: Epichloe bromicola; assembly: GCA_023658445.1. Taxonomy (NCBI): domain Eukaryota; kingdom Fungi; phylum Ascomycota; class Sordariomycetes; order Hypocreales; family Clavicipitaceae; genus Epichloe; species Epichloe bromicola. The sequence goes on from CP098271.1 coordinate 364,905, forward strand.
GGTTTATAACTACTATAATATAAATAGTAAGACTATTAGGATAGTATATCCCTATTATAATATAGAAGCTAATTTAGATTTAATTTATTATAGAAGATTAATAATTTTCTCCTAAGTAAACGCTTTAAATAGTTTCTAGGTAATTAGAATTTATTTACCTAATAAATATAAGATAGCCTTTTTAGGTCCTTATAGTATATATTATTATAATAATATAGCCTAAGGCTTAATAGGATTACCTATAATATATATAAGGTTTAGAGATATAACCTTTAGCTACTTATTTTTTAAAGATAGAACTAAAAGCAAATCTATATTAGGGTATATAGAGAATATCTAGACCTTATTTTCTATCTATATAGATAATTATTACTTAGGTTTAGAAACTTAGGAGGACTATTTTAACTTCTTATAGATATATTACTTCCTAAGAGTTACCTAGGCACTAATTAGGTTAAGTAGATATAAGACTACGCTTTTTATATCTAATATTAACTATATTAGGTACTCTCTAGAAGATAGGAAGATTAGGCTAGTGTAGAAATACTATAAAAGATTTGCTAACTTAGTAAAATACTTTAAATACTAACCTCTAAAAACCTAGAATAAAATCTTAGTATTAATTTACCTAATACTATTTTTAAGGAAGTTTATCCTTAGGAGGTTAGACCTAGTATTAACTATTAAGAAGGTTTTCTTTAAAGAAATATAGAAGGTTATAAAGTTAGGAAAACTATTAGTCTAGAGAGTAGAAGTTCTAAGGATAAACCCTAAATAAATACTAGAAGCTTAGTAAGCCTTACTATAGATCTACTATAGGATTTAGGTAAATACTACTTTTAAGGCCTAACTAGGGATATAGTTTTATTTAGTAACTAATACCTTAGATATAAGTACTAAAGGAGTTCTATTCTAACTAGAAGATATTAAACCTAGTACTAGTGTAATAGACTTAAACTTCTTAAAAGTATAAATTATTATATAAATATCCTATAAATTAGGAGACGCTAAAAGATAATATATAATGCTTAAGAAAGAGATATTAGCTATTATTATAGGACTAAAAGAGATATATAGGCTAGTAGATAGATCTATATATCTATTAAAGGTGTATATAGATTATAAGGGAATTATTAATTCTATAGTAAACCTTTTTAAGGTTTATAGGAAGGTTACTTAATAGGTAAATATTCTATAAGAGTTAAATATAGAATATATACACTAACCTAATATAACTAAGATTATAAAGATTACTAATAGGATATTATAATTACTAGAGGAACTTAGATCTAACCTATATAAAGTAGAGAGGAGAATAGGTATTAATATAACACTAGTAATAAAAGACTAACTAGTACTAATCTTAATAAGATATAAGATAATTATACTAGAAGGTAAAAACTAGATAATAAAGCTTTAGAGATAATAAGAAATAAGCTTTAGGAATAGCTAAACTCTAAGTAATATAGGGAAGTCTTAACTTTAATTATTTATAGTTACTAGATAATCCTAACTAAATAATATAAACTAGTTTAATATTAAGCTCTAAAATATTAAATTATAGACTAAAAACTCTACTACTTAGAACTTAATAAATTACTATTTAAATATATACTTTCTAAAGAAGTCCTAATAAAACTCTAATAAGCTTATAATACTATAGGATATTTTAGGCTAACTATTATAATATAGAAGCTTTATAAAGTATATTTTTAGCTAGATAGGGCAAAAGATACTAAGTCTTACTACTAATCTTATCTTATCTATTAGTAATAGGAATAAGGTTACCCTAATCTACCTTAAAAACTATTATAGTATTAGAACTATAGGCATTAGTTACTATAGATTACCTTAGACCTATTACTCCTAAGGCCTAAAATAAGGACTTATATATACTAATTATAGTAGACTATATAATAAGGTTTATACTAGAAGAGTCTTATAATAAAGCTACTAAAGATTCTATTACTTAGATATAGGATAAGTATTAGAGCTTTATTTTTAGCTAGCTAAGAAGAATTTACTATAATAATAAATCCTATTTTAAGAATTTAAACTTTAAATTAATAGTAAGGAAATATAGTATAATAATTACTTTTAGACCTATCTCTTACCTAGCTTCTATAGGACTTACTAAGTAAAATATCTATTTAGTAAAATAATAATTAATAAAGTAAGTAGTAGAAAGAGATAAAGTATTACTTAATTCTTAGAACTAGGCTATTCTAAGTATTATAGTTATTCTAAATAATTAGTTTATATTAAGTATAAGAATAACCCTAGCTATATTAATATTAGGATTTAATCTATTCTCTAAATATATAGGAGTTAGTAATAATTAGAATAATATAGACTTATTAGAGTTAGAAAATAACCCTATTCTAATCTAAGAAATAAACTTATAGTATTCTAACTTAAAAGAGAAGAGAAAAGAATTAGTTTAAACCTAAAAAATAAATAGTAAAGAAGACTCCTTAAAGCTATTATACTAATTTAAGGTAAGAAACCTTATATAAAAGAAAATTAATAAGGAGAATAAGTTAAAAGAGAAGTTTTATAAGACCTAGGGGAAACTTTTAATAGTAAAGAAGATGTTATTATTAGTATTATATAAAATTAAACCTTTAGGTAGTAGGTAAGTTTAGAAAATCTATATTAATAACCTAAAGATATATATCCTATACTAGGAAAGGTTATAACCCCTAAGGTTAAATATATAGGATATAGCTAATTAGAATCTAGAGGATTATAAGACCTAGAATTATTAGGGAATAGAGAATAATAAATAAGAAGGAGAATAGTTTATAGTGTTTTAAAAGAATATAGTATTATAGTTAATACTATCTTAAATTAGGCTAGCCTATTAAGGTAGGTAATAGCTTAGGTAATTAGAGGTAGTATTATTATAGAGAACATAGTAGCTAGATTACTAGAGAATATAATAACCTTTATCCTAATTAATTTTGGTACCGCTTCAGGGCATTTCCGACAAGGAGGCTTGTTCTGGACGGGGGTTACATCGGCCTTTGCTGACAGACAGACAGACAGACAGACAGGCGAGGCACAGGGATGAACAGGCATTCCAGCGGTGCCCCGCAGACGAGGCCGAGTCAAGCACGCTAAATCGCGGGATTGACAGGGGCCGAGCACGGGAACGCGCATGCAAGAAGGGAAGGGCGTTCCAGCAGACGAGACGAACGGGACGAGCGGGAATGCAAGCCAAGAATTGAATCAAGCGGGTAGAATAGTAATAGCGGGGGGCCGTTTCTTTCAGATTGATGATGAAAGGATGAAAGGGCTGTTGAAACAATGAGCCGCTGTGAGTCGGCGCGACTTCAGTCAGCAAGCATGAAACCAATGCGTCTATTTCTGACGGTTCGTGTGCCTGTTTGTCTGTTCCTTCATTTCCGGCATGTGCAGGCCCCTCGACCAATGAATGAGGCGCGCATCGATGCCGCCTTGTGCCTCGTTCGACATGAAAGCTGGCCCCCCTGCAACGGCAGCACAAGCACAACAAACAAGCTGCATGATTGATGTGCTGCGCCATGCGTCGTGACGCCGGGGAACAAACATGGGAAAACACTGACCCTGATTGTTTCTTCCGATCCACCCGAGTTGTCTTACCACCGACGAACATCCTTTCCTGGGGGATTTGCCCATGCGCGGGTTGCGGCGCAGCCCCCTCCCCCCCCTTTCCTCGCCTCGACTCTATTTTGCCAGCCCATTCCCCGCGCGTGTCCGCCCAATTGCTGATGAATCACAACCACCTCATTTGACACCACCCAACGCGAACTTCCCAACGCCAACAAACCATCCAACCGAAGCTGTCCACAACGTCTCTCTTCCCCTTCTCCCACGGAGAAGCGATACAAGAAAAAAAGGGAAGGAAAAAAGAGGGATTCTGGCAACCAACAAATCGACGACAAGTCCAGCTCTCATCATGATGCGCTTGTCAACCCTCCTCGTCGCTGGCTTCTCCGCCCTCTGCGCCGCCCACACCCAGGACGCACCCGAGACTGAGAACAATCCCAACGTCGTCTACCAGGCCACCTTGCCCAAGGATGCCTTTTTCCACGGAAATCTCAACGGCAACGTTCGCGGATATGTGCGTGCCGAGCCCGGTCCGGACGGCAAAGGCGTCAAGTTTGACGTTCACTTTGAAAACTTGCCCAACCCCAACGTAGGGGGCCCATTCAGTACGAGTCCCCTCAATTCGATCAACCCATGCCATCCAACCTGAGAGACGAGGAATTTGTTAACACATGTCCCCGCAGTCTACCATCTCCACGTTGCTCCCGTGCCCGCCAGCGGCAACTGCACCGAGACCCTCGCTCACCTTGACCCCTACGCGCGCGGCGAAGATCCCCCGTGCGATGCGTCCAAGCCTCAGACATGCCAGGTCGGTGACCTGAGTGGCAAGCACGGCAAGATTATGCAGGATCCTTTCCGCGCCCAATACCTCGACCCGTACGCCTCGTTGGCCGAGGGAACGCCGGGCTTCTTTGGCAACAGGTCTATTGTTGTCCATTTCGCGGACAAGAAGAGAATCACGTGCGCCAACTTTGAGCGAGTGAATGGGTGTCCTGTGTAATCTGAGACGAGTTGTCGAGGGGGTTGATTTTTTTTTTTTGATTTTTTTTTTGTATTTATCTATTTCTCTATGCGTGCAAAAAAAAAAAAATACATCAGATCGTCCCTAGCGCGTTTTTCCTTGTTCGTTTCTTTCATGAACCCCTTGTTGTGTGTGAGCGTCAATGGTACTTGTCCACTGGAGGGACGACACGGGTGTGGTGTTTATGCGCCGGATTCGCGAACCGGGAGATTGGGAATCCAGATGATGGGGTGGGCACGTAGGTTGATGCGTCGTTGACTTGCATTGCCTGATTGGACTGGTGGCCGTTTCAATTGTCTCTTTTCTTTGTGGAAGAATGTGCAGATGGGCAGATGTACTAAATACGCTGATATCAAGCAATTTTGGACGGCAACACCCACGCTTTTTGCTTGGACTTGAAAATCATGGGCGGCAGGGCTGCGACGAACGCTCATGCCTGCGATGCGAGAACGAGAATGCTTCGAGGTAATGCTCTTCAAGACGGCAGATCGTCTGGCCCGTGCGCAAGATGAGCTGTGTGCCGGCGCGAGTTGAAATGCTGGAAATGGGAGACTGATGAAGCTCCGATGTCCGAGGTCATCGATGGGATGCCAGCCATCAGTCGCAAGAAGTGGGCTGAGACATTCATGCAAAGGAAACTGCCGAGCTGGGAAGCAGAGCACGAATATTTCCTCGTTCGTGGACGCGTTCCTAGTCCTGGCTTTGCCGTCGCCGTTGGATTGCGCATCACCAGGCGCATCTGACTCGGGGTCGTCATCGAAAATACGGAAGGCAACGTCTAACAGAAGTTCAACTTGTGTCGTCAATTTCCTCAAACGTCTCGGCGACGCTGACGTAGATTTTGGTAAGTGGTTCTTCAGCATCTTCAGGCTCGAGAGCTCGTAGGTTTTGAGCTGGAATAGATTTCTGTCGCGGAGACAACCTTGTTGTCATGGTTGACCAAGACATCGTTGTCTCGTTGTCTTCATTTCGAACTAGGTAGAGGCCGCCGAACAGGATTGCGAATTTCTCTAGTACAGCCTCTGGTAGCTCGGACCAAAGATCATCGCTAGGGCTCGTAAAGGATGGGAAGACGGTAGGCTCGTGTACATGGCCGCCTAGACCGCACCGTGGTTCAACGCATAAGTCACCTCCTGCGCGGAGACAGCTTCAGAGTGGCGCCGTCGATCCCCCATAAGGAGACAGAAATTGTGCTTCGTAGGCTTTGCCGATTCGGGATCGTAGAGTTGCTCACATCGCCATTGACGCCCCGTGGTGCTGTTGCAGCTGACGTCTTTTAGACTGGTGATCCTGCTCATCCATCTTCAATGGTGTCTTTGAACATTCAGGCTCGCCTGCAATGAGCCCCTCGGGAGAAGTCGATTTTTTCCAAAGCCTTCTCCAGTTCTCCGCTGTCAACGAAAGACTCGCAGGTAGCAACGCCGTCAACAATATGTTTGAGTTGTAGGACTGCATCGTGTGGCTGTTGGGAATTGTCTCGCTGCTGCCGCTTCTGGACATTGGACAACCTGCTAGTTACAATGTCTTTATCCAAAGCCTCCGGCTCTTTCCTGGGAGCCTTGATTCTCTCCACGGAGTCGGCGGTAGTAAAGTTCCCGTAGCGAACCCAGTGCGGTGAAGAAAGCTGTGGGAGACGTTGAAATGGAAGCTATGAGGTCCAGCTCGATTGTGTGCATGTACCAGGACGATTTTTTGTAACGTCGCATTTTCTGCGAGGGCTTTCCGTGGGGCCGCTGCACTTCTGCTTGCTGAAAGCCTTTTCATCCAGCGTCCCTGGAAGGGAGGTGGTCTGACAACCCTCTGGCCTCCCACTGACTACGTCGAATGTGCGAGGATTTTCCAAGTGAAGGTCTTCGTCGAAATAGACGAGAGGCATGGTCGACAATGGCGCGGATGTCCTTGCGTCGCTCTTCTTGCAAATCCCGTACTGTCTTGTGGGGTTTTGTCTGCTGAGACATCTTGTCTCGTTGCAACGGCCGCGACGGGGTACACGGAGATGTCCGCTCCCGTGAACACATCGCCTTCCTATCGTTCCACGTCAGTTCAGTCGGGCCGAGGGCTTGTTCACACCGGCCGGCGAACTAGCAGACCGCTGCTCAGTCAGGCCAAGTCGGAGGATACAACCACCGAGAGAGCGGGAGAGAACGGGTGCAACGCCCGGGAAAGTGTGTACGGCGCAGCGTTCCCAAGATCAAGAGGAGAATGTATGCTCGCTTTCATCAGGGACGAGGTATCAGAGCTACTTTTGCAGCCACAACCTTGCGGGATGTTCAACCCACACTGGTACTCTCACTGCCTTACGGACCAACGCCGACCTTTTTTTTTTTTTAAAAAAAAAAAAAAAAAGGTGGCATTAAGCAAGTGGTGCACGGAAGACAAACTGGTTCCGTGTGATGATTTGGTGCGTGCACTGACATTGTGCAAGAAGCTGTGATTAGCCGGTCTCGCAAGTTTCCGAGGAGCGGAGCGCTTTAGTCCGGGGCTCATCTTGTTTCGTGATATTATAGTCCAACATTTAGTATAGACCTAGTGATTTTCACCTTGTTGTCTAGACAAACAAAGGGAAAGAAAAAAGGAAAAAAGGTAGCAATATTGCTTGTGGCGAAAACTACGAATACTTTTATTCATCTCCATCGGTCCTTAAAAAGATGCACCTACTTCTTTTCATCTCGTGAGTGAACGCCGACGTATGCTCTGAGAAGGCTGGCCCTGGTACCCCTATGGTTTTTTTTTTTTTCTTAATCAACTCTACAGCGCCAGTTGTCAGACGCCATGCTTCTAGCTCCGGCTGGTGAACTGTCGGCCTGAGGGCCGTCCTGATCTCGGGGGCCGCGACGCGGACGATGTCCGAACTTGTTGTTGTACGGGGAGGATCGCTGACCACGCTGCTTGTTGGAAGGGGGCTTAGCTACGGAAACCCTCAAGGGACCCGACTCGGTGACTTTGCCGTTGAGGGTGTCAATGGCGGACTGGGCCTCCTCTCTGGTTCCAAACTCGACAAAACAGTAATGGTGGTTGCCGGGGAGAGCGCTTGTGCTCTCGCGAGGCTTGATGCGATTGCTAATAGTGACGCTGGCAGGATGTTGTCTGCGGTCAGCTTTCAAGAATCTTGCGTTGTGAGAAGGGGGGAAAGGGGTCCAACGTACGGAGCGAAGCCTGCGAACAGCTCAGTCACCTCGGCAGTGTCCAGAGCCTGGTCCACGGACGGACTCAAACCACCGACATAGACGCGTTTGCCAGAGTCCTCGCCGACAGCTTCCTCAACATGGTCGGACGACGTTCGCTGTCCTCGGTCGTGGCCATTGGTGCTGCCGTGTCTGGGGCTCGCGCCCTCATCTCCCCAACGCTGGAAGCTTGGAGAGCGGCCGTCACTGCCCCAGCGGGCATTGCTGCGAGGCTGCTTTGGCTTGCAGGGGCCGACCTTGAGAGCTCGACCTCGGATGGTGGCATTGAGCGACTCGAGAGCGCGCTCGGCACCATCGTGGTTGACAAAGTCGACGAAGCAGTAGCCTGGATTGCGTCCAGAGACTGGATCAACGGAAAGCTGGACGGCTTCAAAGTCCCCAAAGCCGTTTTCTCGGAGCCCCTCCTCGATTTCCTTGGCCTCTACAGTGTAGAGCAGGTTGCCTACGTAGCAAGGTCAGTAAGTCCCGACAAGTGAGAGAGGTGGTGAGGTGAGAGGCGCGCAGGGCATTACAAACCCAGGTAAATGCGGCGGCACTCGGAGAGCGCATCCGAGGAGCCTTGGATATTGCTTCCCACAGCCATGGTTTCTGTGTGAAGTCACTTCCATCAGCATATTGTGCGTGCATGGCGGCACGTGCTTTGTCATGGATGTCACGTGAAGTGATGGACGCAAGTGAGTGAGAGCAAATGGCTAGTCATGCAGCTTTTTCGTAAAGATGCATACCTTGATATCCAACCTGGGCTCTCTGCGCGAGAGTACGGCTACAACTACAACGGTGACGGTGACGGTGACGGTGACGGATTTGTCCCTCGAAACACCAGGAATCCCGCAATGTGGTGGTTCAGCAGGGCTAGCTGGGAAATGGCAATGCGGCTGTGGGCGCCGAAATTCAGTCAATAACCGACCGCAACTGGCTGGCTTGCCGCTCGGGCCCCACCACAATGCACCACAATGCCTGTGCTGCTGCGCCGTTGGCAACGGCTTGCCACACGGACGTCGTGCGGCCATCAAAACTCTCGGGCTTGACTCATTTGTCGGCCTTTGCGCCCAGCTAGGCGTGCGGAATCCACCTGCGGAATCCACCTGCGGAATCCACCTGCGTTGTTGACGTGAGCTGCCATCATTGTCTACACAACATGTGGCTGAATTTTCGCGAGGCAAAAGCAGCAACGGGGCTTTTCGCCAAAGGAGTGCCGACGACTCGATGAATCGCACTCATTCACCACACGTGCATTCCAGATTTTTTGTTCAACTCAACCATGTTTCAAATCGATTACGATTCATTCAAGACTATGTAACAGAAGAAGACAATTTCTGCTCCGAGACATCAAAGCAGGTATAGTGTAAAGGGCGGGGGAAAAAAAAAACGAGAAAACAAAATGTACACAACGAGACCTGGTGAACTCGTGTCCCCAGCTTTCGTTCCCGTCATCAATGCTATGAAACGTGATATTAGAAGTGGTCCGCAATGGGTTCGGGCATACAAGGTACTACTTACGGTCCCATCACGCAATCACGCATTCTTGTTCGCCCGTGCATCCTCATAGTACGCCAGGAGCTTGCTCATGGCCTCCAGCTGCTTGGGGTCGATCTGGGCCTCGGCATCCCTCGCCTTGACACCGCCGTTGCCGCCAACTTGCCCCAGGGCCTGGCGGATGATGTCCCCGGGACCGTTGAGGACGGCGTCGCCTCCGGCAAAGAGGCCGGCGATGCCCTGCTGCAGAGCATCCGAGAGGCCGCCGCCCCCCAGAGCACCGCCCAGGGGACCCAGGCCGCCAAGATTGGTCTCGCGCTTGTTGTTGGCCTTGGCGTTCTTGCTGTTGCTGTTGCTGTTGCTGTTGCTGTTGCTGTTGCTGCGGCCCTCGCCGTTGCTGATGCGCACCATGGCCTGGCGGATGATCTCAGCGGGTCCGTTGAGGACGGCGTCGCCGCCGGCGAAGAAGCCGGCGACGCCCTGCTGCACGGCGTCCATGAGGGGGTTGTTTCCCAGCAGTCCGCTGGCGGGGCCGAGGCCGCCGAAGTTGAGCTCACGCTTATCGGCGTCGGCGGGGACGGGGGAGGCTTGCGCCAGGCAAGCTGAGGCAGCAATGGCGGAAAGCACACCGGAGACCTTCATTTCGGAGACTGTTGATCTGAAGAGGAAAGAAATGGGCGATGACGAATAGAACAGATGAATACAGATGAATACAGATGAATGAAAGAGATGAGGAGGACTGGAATGCCATGAACAAGCGGTTCCAAGATACTGGTAGACACCAACCTGTTATATACCTGTCGGAGTCGCAATGGCGTGTCACTCATTGCACGTTATCCCCGACTTATCATATCCCGCGCACAGAGCCCCCCCCCCTAAAAAAAAAGAGGTGCGCAAGGTGAAAGCATAAAAACGCTCTGGCTCTGGCTGGGGATCCTGAAGATTGTCCCCGTGTGTCGTGTGTCGTCCAGCCCTTCCCGTAGAGAGACTAGTACCGCGCTGTGACAATTCTTCGTTGTGCAGATGCTCTCTCGTCCGTCGAAGCACGGGACAATTTCTCGAATTCAGCGGGTCGTCGTGCGTCTAAGCGCGGTAGTTGCGTCCCAGTTCTTAACTTGCCGACTTGCTATTACAGCGGGGTGTGGTAAGTCTGTTTCAGGCCGGACCGGCCGAACGAAGCTGGTACCTGCGCTAGTGCTCGGACGCCGGGTCGCACCTGTTACTTTCTGCCTACCCCTCCCCAACCCCCCCATTTTGAATCCATCAATACCCTCCAGCACAACATCAAATTTGTGCCCACGTCCAAGTTGTCCCCCATGGAGTCATCGCCATCGCCATCGCCATCTGGCCCGGCTGAGGCTGACAAATCTCTGACGACGCGACTGGCCTCCGTCCTCCCCGAACGCGTCCCCTTCGGCATCTACCACGTCTCCACGCCGCCGCGGAGGACTGACGCGCTCTTCTCCGCGCCGCCAAACGAGCGCCCCGATCGAACCTACTGCGAAAACCATTTCCTCGCCGTGTCGATTGGCGCGGCGCAGCCAGACAAGGAACAGGCGTCGTCCCGGAAAGCCGCCTCATCTGCGGCCACCACCACCACCACCCCCGCCGAGACGAAGAAGGAGGTTCTCGTGCTGGGCGTCGAGATCTTCATCTACACAACTGCCCACGCCACGACCTTGTTCGTCTCCAAAGCCGACTCCACCGGCTATCTGTCGCAGCTGGACCTGCCCAGGGGCGCGGCAAGCCCCATCCGCCAAGTGTGCGCCGCGTTCATCGCGCATCTGGTCGAGCATCGCCGACGGCCGGGCGTGCAGTTCGTGGTCAGCCTGTTTGCCCGGTCGCAGGGACAATACCTTTTCCCAGGGAGCGTCGACCACGGCGGCAAACATGTCTTGGACGACCGCGGGCTCATAAAGTGGTGGTGTCGCGTGCTGGATCCCCTCATCGTCAAGCCATCTCCCTCGGGGACGGGCGGCCCCCGGGGGAACAGGAACGGGAACGGAAACGGGAACGTGAAGGGCTACCTGGTGGTACCGGGCCTGGACGCGCACGAAACCCGCGCGCTCATACCCCGTGCCGCGACGGCGACGGCCGCTTCGTCCTGGTCTTTGGCCCATCCACTGGAGAAGATTTCTCACTACTGCAGGGAATTCGACCGGGTGCCGCCCCGGTGCCTGATCCCCCGGTTCCCCGACGATCCGAAATCCCGTTTCCGGGACGAACTGGACGACGAGGCCGGGAGGTCGGGCGCCGCGAAGCAGACCGGTGCCTGGAAGAGCGTCAAGACGCTGGACACGTTCTGGGAGATGATGGCCTACCGGCAAGAATGCTCCAGCGGCAGAATGACGGGCTTCATCTGGGTCGTGCTCGACGACGACGACGACGACGAGGCAGCCGGGGACGCGGTTGAGCGCGCCGCGGCTCCGAGGAGCCCAGCAAAGCAGACGGATGCACCTCCTCCCGCCACCGCCGCCTCCGGAACAGAGCCGCGCAGACTACCCCTCCTCCTCTCACCGAGGGACAGCGCCGCCAGATGGAAAAGCAAGAACGGCAAGTCCGGCAAGAGGAGGTGCAAACTGAGAGGACCCATCAGGCCCCGACAGCCCAGGGCAAAAACGGGACAGCGAAACTACTCGCCCACGATGCCCACCAGGACGGCATACTACTACTGGCCGAGCCGCGGTCGAGGGGAGCGCATCGTCAACGACGCGACGTACAGGCGCATCACCGAGCACATGCTCCACGCCGACTTCTCCAACCTGGACAAAGCAGCCGGCAGCACCAAGCGATGGATCAGGGAAGTCGGCCTCGGCACACACTGGGGTAGCGTCGTCACCGGAGAGAGGGCATTGTCCGCCCCGCCCGCCAACGGCACGGACGCCTCCGACAAGGTCAACACCATCTCGTCCGGGCTGGTCAAGAGGAAGAGGGCGGACACGACTGACATGACGGGCGGCGGCGTCACCGACCCGGACGCAGAAGTTGCCAAGAAAGCGCCCGAGGACGGGGCCAATTTCTTGAGCGCGGGTATTGTGCGAAAGAAGCCAAAGTCGTAGAGAGATTGAACGGAGAGAGAATTTGTCGTCGTCATTCACTTGATTCGGTAGATCCAAGGGCCAAGCGAGGGGTTTTTTTTTTTTTTTTTTTTTTTGGTGTTTGCCGCGGGGATCACCAGACAGCAACCTGCGAGGGCATCGAGGCAAATTGGCATTGACTCTGTCCCGAAATAAATGCATGTACACTATGTGATGCTTAACGAGAACACATTCGCAAACAACCACTCTCGGAACCCCTCAACGCTTCACCCCCGCTTCACCTAACCTTTCTTCTTCAAGTATGCTAGATTCACCGCCGACAAGGGCTCTTCGCCCTCCAAAACCGCCATGACATTACGCATGCTCAACTCTTCAGATCCAGCATGAGCCTCGACCGTACCACCGCCATTGTGACACGTCAGCATCGCCCGGCCCTGATCCGCAAACCCCATCAACCCTTGATGGACCCGCGGCTCATCCGCGTGCACATCCAAAGCCACCGAGCTCAGCCTCCCCGTCTCCAACGCCTCCACCAAATCGTCCTCGTTGACCAGCGCCCCCCTCGCAACATTGACAAGCCGTCCTCCGTGACGAAAGTGCCGCAGCGAGGACGCATCGATGATGGCCTCGCCGCCAAGTGGACCCGGCGCGCACAAAACGACGCAATCCGCTACCCCGAGGAGACTCTCTAGAGAGTCGTGAAAAGTGGCACCTACTTGCGCCTCCACCGCGTACGCCTTGCGCTCGACGTCAAAGTAGTGAATTGTCATGCCGAACCCGAGACGGCACCTCGCTGCTACGCGGTGGCCAATGTTTCCCAGGCCGATGATGCCGAGGGTTTGGCCGCCGAGGCTGTGGCTCTGCGCGGGGGCGTTGAGGTGGCAGTCTGTGAAGCCGGACGGGGAGTTGCATCTCGCGGCGTTGATGCACCATGGGATGTGGCGGAATGTGGATATGACCATTGCGACGGCCAGGTCGGCGACGGAATCGGCACAGGCCGGTCCGCCGCTGCAGTATATTATGCCTGGTACGGATTACTGTGAACTTGATGGCGACGGGGTCGTGCGGGGGGGGAGAGGTCAAAATAATACCTCGTTCGCCAAGTAACCTGGTGTTCACGCCGTCGAAACCCGCGCCCGCACTGGCGAATACCTGGACGCTCGGGGGCAGTAGACGGATGAGCTCGTCATGCCAGTCGCCCATCTCGCCGCCGGAGTGCCAGGATGGCCTGAAGATGGCCTCGAAATCTCCCCATTTTCGGTTCTGCAGGGCCTGTGTGAATGCACGTCTTTGGCGCTCCGGCGTGGGGGGGCGGATGATGTCGTAGTTGAGGGATAGGAGGTCGTGTGTGGTCTTGTTGAAGCGGATGGGGTCGCCGAGGTGCAAGATGCGTGGTTTGGAGGCTGTTGTCGAGGCGTCGTTGGCGTGCGGGTGCGGGGGCGGGTGCGGGTGCCTGAGGGGGAGGGGGTGAAGGTGAGAGACGGGGGAGCCTGATCGGGGGGTTGAGCCTGGGATGGGGGTGTTGTATGGCTCTGCCATTTTGCGAGGCTGGTTGGAGGCTGGTTGGATGGGCGAGATGGGAGGTGAGGATGTTGTGAGATGGAATCCGGGAGGTTCGGTGAGATGAGACTGTCTCCCAAGCGCGGGGTTGTCTTCTCCGGGTGACGGGTTACGCCATGCCACATTTCTCCTTCAAGCTCCCCGTACCCGGATCGGCAGGGCCATCTACACCTCCCTCCTTCCTACCGTCCTACCACCTACCACCACCCCACAACACAATCCGACTACATCGTGCATATCGTGCATCAGTCAGGACTCAGCCATGGGTCAATTGATTTCTCATACCCCAAGGTCTCCTTCGCCGCCCTCGAATGTCATGTCGCAAACCTCGGAGCCGAGTACCGGGAAGACCTTGTCGTTCTTCTGGAGAAGGACCTCGGCGCTAGATTCTTCTACTGGTCGACCTGTCGTCAACTCCATCGGTTCACGTCGCGCTTCACTCCCTTGGATCCATGCCACACCTTTTACTACTGGTTCTGGGAGAATTCTTCCTGCAACTGTTGGGGCTTTCCGGCCAAACCTCTTTTCTCCCTACACACTGTGCGTACCACTCGACTAGCATGCAAAGCTCCAAGAAATCCCTGATCTTGACTGTTTTATGATCATCTTTATAGATGGTACGTCCACGTACGTCTTGTCATAAACCGCTACCTCTACGGCCCTCCCAAAGGACTTTTCCTGGAGAGTTTTGCCCGGCCCGCTCCGGCGGCAGGCGGCTTGAATCGTGGGCTGCTATGGTTACAAACGCCGTCTGCGCGCATCGTCCAAGGCGAGCTGATGATCCGTTTCTCCCATGCTCTGGAGGGGAGAGCCTCTATTCTGCGGCATGCGATTGACCAGGGCGGATATCGCAATTGCAACCACGTAGCAACAGATCCGTTCAAGCCTTCATGGATGAGCCAAGGCAAGCCCTTCATGATCGATCTGATGAAGCACAGGATTTCTCTGGACCGTTCGCCGATGGCTGGCGAGTCACCATCGTCGCCTATCATCAGCTGGGACGCTGTCGAGATCCCGACGACTGGGAGTGGCTGAGCCTGACGGGGGGCGACAGCGTCAAGTGTGGAGTTGATGGGAGGAGAAAATACTCAGGGAGGGATATGGCCGTTTATCCACCTGGTTCGATTATTCGAAAATGGCAAGCTGGCGACAGCAGGTTGGGGCAACGTAGTGGCATTTGTGGTGTTTGTTAGACAAGATGGGTTATGGTACATTTGACAGAAAGAAAAGTCTATTCAATTAGTCTATGGTTTATGCTACAGAATCTATGTAAAAACAAGGGAAAATGCGTCTAAAAAAATAAAAATAATAAAAATAAAAACTCAAATTCGCACCCGTTTGTTCATACAGAGTCCGCAAGGGGCCGCATCGCTAGACGCGGCCTCCCTGATCAGTGAGAGGAGATCAGCTACCGTCTTTGTCAGGCCCGTTGCTGGCTCCGTCCATCTTTGGGGGATCGTTCAAGGGGGACCAGTTCCCGGCGTTGACTGGACCAGCGCCACCATTGACCGTTGGGGGGTCTTTCAAAGGTGACCAGTTTCCCTTTTGTCCGGAAACTCTCGGATTCCCAGTGTCCTTGGACGACGAGTTTCCATCCCCGTCCGGTCCATTGCTCGCATCTCGAAGCGGAGACCCATGGCCGTTCTGAGTCTTGCCGTCCTTTGTGTCGTTGGGGGTTGGGCGAGGTTTTTGAGGAGACCAGTTCCCGTCCGGGCCCGGGCCGTTCTTCGCAGCAGCAGTGGCAGCCAAGTCTTTGGTTTCTGTCGGAAGTGGCTGAGTACTATCTGTGCCGGATCCGTTCGTGGCGTTCTTCATAGCCTGGCCGCCTTTCGTAGGAGTAGTAGGAGAATAGTTGCCGTCTGGGTCTTGGCTATTATTATTCCCCTTTGCAATGGCCAAGTCTTTGGGTTCGGTCAGAAGTGACCAATTGCCATTTGTGTCGGATCCGTTCATGGCGTTCTTCATAGCTTGGCCGCCTTTCGTAGGAGAAGTAGGAGAATAGTTGCCGTCTGGGTCTTGGCTATTATTATTCTCCTTTGCAATAGCCAAGTCTTTGGGTTCGGTCAGAAGTGACCAATTGCCATTTGTGCCATTGCCATTTGTGCCGGATCCGTTCATAGCGTTCTTCATAGCTTGGATGGGAGACCAGTTGCCGCTTCGGTCACTGGTATATGTGGTGTAAATTATAATCAGATGAGGGATGTCGTGAACTTGGCCTTGACAAACAAAACAAAAAAAGAGTTTACGTTCTGCAACAGCTGAAGTGTGGAAATGATGCTATACGATGATGCCAAAAGACGGCGAGAGTGATTATACGCCCTTGAATGAGTAACTTGACCAAATTGATCTGCTTGTAGAGGTAGGACGAGATGGGACTTCGGGTTAGTCAGTTCAATTGGAATGAGAGCAAGTGGCCATTTTATATCCCCATCTCGCCGAGTCCGTCGCGTCATCTAATGACTTCTTGCTGGTCGTAAAGCGACATAGCCCGCCCTACGCCCGACGCGATTACGAAAGAAAGAAAGGCCCAAAATATCCCGTCAGCTTCTGGGGCGGCCAATGACGGTGCCGAATTGAGCCGTTGGTGAGGTGCGTGCCCTTGCATTGCCGCTCCGTAAGGCTGAGGTGAGGAATAAGCATTCATCAGCGGGGTGCGCCTTGTGTTCCTGTAAGGCTCACCGCGAGGGGGAGTTTGAGCCGCGATGCAAGGTCCGGGGATGCATGACTCGGGTTGCTGCCTGACAGCGAGCCGCCCCGGACTTGTCCGTATGGTCATTGCCCTTTATGCGGAGGGGCCCTATGCGGAGCGATGTGACTCAACTCGTGGTTAGCCGGATCAAGTTTCCCTTTTGCTGGCAAGAAAATCAATTTGTGTTGTCGGCGATTTGTACCGGCCCGTAAGGCGTTGCGGGGAAATCGATTTATCCGAGCCTAGGACAATGTTGCAAGGCATATTACAAGCCACTTGGTCACTTTTGACTGCGCCTCCCTTTTTCGTGCAACCGATGATAATGCTAAAAAGAAGCTTCCAGCAACTTCATGTCTGCACACTTGACAACAACATGTTTCGGCTGATTGAACGATTGCGTTTGACTAGTGTCAATCGAGCAGCCAGGCTACCGCCAAAGCGGCAATTCAGCGTCAAGGCCGTATATTCCTCTTTTCCTGCTACCCTGACCTACTATCGGCCCAAGCAGTTGTCAAGCCTATTTGACCACGCGGAGAACGACACCCGTCCCGACGATCCGTACGATGAAGGCGTGGTGATAGCAAGCGATGGACTGGTATACCCAGGAGTAAACAAATCATCAGGTGCGTGGGTGGGCGGGCGTCCTTTTTCTTTTCAAGCCAATGCAAGCAATTGACGATACCAAACTAGTGTCCAACGGCGCAGTCATGCGCCCGAATACATTGTTGATGCAAGAGCTTGCTCGAAGATACTACGATGAATTTCTCGATCGCCAGGAGATCACACACGACATTGAGATACCGCGAATCTATACTGTACCCAAGGGTAGGTCATACATGGCCAAGTTTACTCTACATGGCCTGACAAGTATTTAGGTACGCTGATTCCAGCCAATCTAATCCTTATCCGCGAATTTTCATCCCAGTTCAGCTTGCAACCGTCTCGCGGGATGCTGCTCCAAGGTAAAACGCCTCCATTTATTTATTACCAATTCGGTAGCACGCTAAGCTCGAGTAGACTTGAATCGATCACTGGACGAGTTTTTCGACAGGTTTGCATCCAAGGAGGATGCAGAGTCTTGGCTGGAAAGGCACCCCTTCCACTTAGCACTATCGGATGACGTGGATAGTGAATGGATGACAAAATAGAGCGATTTTTGAAACAGACCCGGCGCAAATTAGTAGACTTCTCTGTCCTATTATGCATTATTTTCGGACGTGGTCGAAGTCGGTTGCCACCGAGTAGACATCCAGCCATTGTTGTCTTGTATGGAGCGTTCCGTGGCGCAAGAGGAAAGAAGTGATTTTGTCGTTCAAATCTAAAATGCATGTTAATTCTGCTAGGATAAGATACTTCTGGCATGCTTTAATCGGATTTACCCTTAATGGTCATGTCTCGCGCTGGCTGAAGAGAGAAATGGTCTGATCGCTCATGTACCAGCAGCAAGTCATTGGGCAACGGAGTTCCTCAACACATGGGCACAGTGGTTAGCGTGGCACAGCCGCAAAAAAAAAAAAAAAAAATTTGCTACGGCGTTGGTGAGACGACTTACCTGGAGGAACAGCATATACCATCACATCCTGGCCCTTGAAC
Organism: Epichloe bromicola; assembly: GCA_023658445.1. Classification (NCBI taxonomy): domain Eukaryota; kingdom Fungi; phylum Ascomycota; class Sordariomycetes; order Hypocreales; family Clavicipitaceae; genus Epichloe; species Epichloe bromicola. The sequence goes on from CP098271.1 coordinate 383,058, forward strand.
AGTCGGGCGACAAGATGCTGTTGGTATGGTGAATTCGGTCGCATAGATGCACCATTTGGGGCTGAATTACCGTCAGCAAACCCTAAAAACGCTTTCACGTTCTTCTGGGGCATTTACCTTGATACGAGCAGGGATGCAGTGCCTTCGCTTGGATCATGCCTTGAGTGACATGTACATCGTAGGCGTGCCGTTTTGGCATCCACTGACGCAATTGGACAAGATGTCCATTATTGACACGAAAGAGTTCTTTGGGAAAGGTCTTGAACACACCAATCAGGTTCGCCATCATGCATAACGTGTGATGACGTTGCTTCCGATAGATCTTGCAGAGGCTAAGCCACTGAAGAAATTCAACAGTGTCACGTGCTAAAGCTGGCTGACAATACATAGACGCAACACATGCAAACTCGAGCCTTTTTTGTTTAATAGTGTTTCGCCCCCTTCTTAGAGTCCCTTTCCGCGCTTTCGGACGATGACGTACTGCCCTGAGCCCCGTACCGCTCAAAGCTACCATCTTCCACTCGATTCAGCTTGCGGCACATGTCGGAAACCAGAACACTTACCTTCCACACTCCAACTTGGTTTGGTGGTGTCAGGGTGGTTGTGTCATGGGGTCTCGATTAAAAAGTCCCCCGCATGCACGAGTAAATTAGTCATGTTGTCTGAATTCTGCGGGTTTGGAGACACGCCAAACCAATGAATGGCCTTTTGAAGGCCAGAATCAAAACCATTCTCCATCAAGACCCAAAAATAAAGAGAGTGACAGGAACAAAAACATACAACACTGGGTATTCGCTGGTCGTCACAGACCCAACTACTAATCCAGCGCTCGCTAGATTATCCTAGGAGATCGGACGGGATCCTGATTTTTACTAGCGGCTATGGTCGTATGTGGTGGTTGAGGGTGCGTATTGATCTTTTCTTTCCTGAGAAGCAGCCGGATGCCTACATATGGTCTGGGGTTTGGCTTTTTTTCTTAATTCGCAGGCGCGATTCTCCCCTTATACATGCTACTTCGTACTCGTGCCCCGCCCTACCTTATGTACTAGGTACTGGGGCGACTTTGCTAAGGGTGTGATCCACGAAAACTCTGCTAAGTGAGCAAAGTGTATAAGCATATATAACGGATATACTAGCTATTTTTAGTAGTAAATTTATATAGAAAGTTATAGAATTAAGTTTACTTTATATTTACCCTTATTTATAATATATTATACTAGTAGGGGGTATATAAATACCTATAATAAAATTAGATACTAAGAATAAAGGGAATTCTACTATTTTTTAGCTCTTATTTTTATAAGAAGTAAATTACTTTATAAAATTTATAAGAAGTATTATAATAAAGTTAGTAAAGTATTATAATAACCTTTCTTAGGGATTATAATCTCTTATTTAAGTACCTTATTATTAAAGAAAATAATAATAGTAATAATCTTTATATTATAGTATTAATTCTTATATATTATAAGGCTATAGTAAGAATATAAAGAGTACTCTATTAGCTTTATTTACTCTAAAAGTATATTTACTATTACTATTATAATAATACTAAATTTATAGCTCTTAAAGAAAGTACTTAATAGTTACTAATTATATTATAAGACCTTTATTATTATATTCTTTAGAAGCTTAGTATTAACTTTATATATCTCTTTTAAATACTAAAGAAAACCTTTCTTTAGCTTTATAACTAGCTTTAAAATAATACTTTAATTAGGGATTTATAATACTAATTAGTTAAGTAAAAAGTAATAATATTCTTATAGATTTATACTTATAATAAGCCTTAAAGAAATATAGGCTATTAATTTTATCTAAGCTAATTATTAGTATTATAAATCTTTTATAAGTTACTAAATCTAATAAGGAAATTATATATAAGATTTATTTATTAGCTAAACCTAGAGTTTATATTACCTTTTATAAAATTAAATTATAAATTTCTTTAATTTAATAATATAATTAGCGCTATTAATAGTATATATATTTCTATATATATTATACTTTTATAGTAAAAAAGGTTTTAGTTAAGAAAAAATAATATCTTATAAAATATACTTATAATTACTAGCTTTAAGGGATTATTCTAATATATACTACTTAGTATAAAAGGTTTTATTAATAATATAACCTAAATATAAATAGCTTTATTAAAGTTATTTTTAATACCTTAAGGTTACTTTTATCTTAGAGATATAGGATTTAGTATATATTAAGGGCTAATTATACTATTTTTAAGAGTTAAGTATTATTTATAAAACTAAGTACTTACTAGTTAATAGCTTATAAACTAAGAAAAGCTCTTTAATTATTAGTACTTATAATTAAGAATAGTTATTAAGTAAGTCTTTAAGTAGTATAAGTAAAAGTAAAAGATTATTTACTATAGCTATTCTAAGCTCTTTACTATATAATTAGTAGTTTTTAAGTGCCTATATAATATTTTCTATTTTCATAGACCTTAGGGAAAAGATATACTACCTAGGGCCTATAGTATATAGCCTAAGAATATTTAATATTACCTCTAAAAGCTTTATTAATTATACTATAGTCTTTTACTTTTATAAGCTCTTTAGTAATCTATTTAGCTATAATCTAATAAGTATAAACCTAGTAAAAGGGTTTAATAAGTAGCTATAAGCTAGCCTCTAAGAACTATAACTAGGGAAGTAGCTATCTCCTATAATTTTAGATACATTTAGTTAAAGTAAAGAATTATTATTAACTTTAAAGGGATTATTATTATTATAAATCTCTTTAAGGGAATAAAGATTATTATTATTAATGCCTTATTATAAGCCTCTAATATTCCCTTCTTTATTATCTAGTTTTAAAAAGTAGCTACCTCTTCCTATTTTTTTCTTTACTATAGTAAATGTTATAGACTCGAGCTATAAGCTTAGGTCAATTACGGCTCCGGAAAGTACGTGGTATAGCTCCGGAAAGTACGCGGATATTATGCGGTTAGGTTAGGGCTTAGATATAGACTATATATAGGCTATATATAAGCTACTATATATCTAGGCTTTATATAACTACTAGTATAGTTCCTTCCTTTTTTTATAAGAATAATATTCTTACTTTAAATACTTATATATAGTTACTATAAGGCTAGTTTATTATATATATTATTCTTTACTATAGAAATATAATAACTAGTAAAAACACTACTATTACTAGAAAGAATAAATACTAATAAGCTATTAACTCTTTAGGAGTTAATTAAAAAGTAAGCTTAATAAATTACTTACCTTAAGGATAGGTAGGAAACTACCCTTATACTACTATAACCTAAGTATAAACCTTTACTTATAGAACCCCTATTTAATAGTAATAGGGTTTTATTTATAGTATAGAGAGGCCTAATATCTTATAAGTTACTTACTAATAAGGTATTTATTAAAGATAATTAGGATTAGTAGTGTTTTATATATTAGAACCTATTACTAAAGGTCTAAGCTAGGGTAGCACTATACTTTAAGAAAGGAGACTTACTTAACTAGAACCTAAAGGAATTCCTTAGTTACTTAGAGGAAATATTTAATAACCCTTATTATTAGGAGTTGGCTATTATAGAGCTTAACTAGTTATAAGACAGTGTGGAAAGTGATGATAATGTATTTAGCTATCTAGGCTATCCACACATGTGGCACAACGAGGGCATAGGTACAAGGGCAAAGAGGGTCTTTGCTCTAAGTGCTAGGGTACCGCAATCTATAATAACCTATAGCCTTAAATAAGGAAGGTATTATAAGTAATGCCTAAGATATAAGGCTACTATATCTAACACTACCCCTAGCGAAATATCTAGTCTAAAAATAAGGCTATAAATATAGTTAGTCTATTTATAAAGATACTTACTTTACTAAAGTGCTCTTATTTAATATAAAGTCTTATACCCTTATTATATAAAAAAGACATAAGAAATTACTATATTTAATTTACTCAAGACCCTTTATTATTCTATCTGTAATTATTTAATTAGTTTAGTTTTAATCTATTCTAGACAAAAGTAACCTTATAAGGTCTTCTCTATAATCTATTTATATCTTATATTAATATAATAAGTATAACCTTTATGCCTCTTATCTAGGATATTTACCTTTATATTTTAGCTATTTATAAATAGTAATAGTAGTTATTATTAAGGGATTCTAAAGTCCTTAAGTAGATTTACTACCTAAAGCATTAATATCCTATTAGTATTAAATTAATAAACTTAGCCTCTATAAAGCTTAGTATAACTAGTAATTATTTCTTTAATTACTAAAGAATTACGCCTCCTATAAGTATAATAATATAACTTACTATTAACCTCCTTATATCTAAATTATTAGTAAGAGAGGTATTACTATATCCCTTTACTTAAAGAATACTATTTAGATTAATTAAGTTATTATTAGGTCCCTTACTACCTAGTATAATCCCTAGATCCTATAATCTAGTAAGATATCTCTAAAGGTGCTTTATAAGTTAAGTGTAAATCTCCTTTAGTATATAATTCACACTATATAGATAATTTAATATAAATATAATATCTAGTCTTATATATATTATAAGCTAGTTAAAACTTCTAGTTTTTTATACCTAATCTAAGAGATTATAAACTACTAAAGAGGTAATATTAGAAGACTATAAAGATCTTTATTAAGCTTATAAATATATTTTATTCTATCCCTATATCTATAAGGCTACCTTATATATACTTTAACCTATACCCTAGTATTTAGGAAAGTATTTATAATATTATATTATTCTTACTTATAGTTAAGAATAGTAATAATAGTATAGAAAATATATAGAGAGACTAGGTATATAATAGCTATATAAAGATCTTCCTTTTTAAATACCTTTATATTCTAATTACCTTATATAACCTATTAAGCTTTTATATATAAAGGCTTATTAATTAGGTATTTTATAGTGTAAACCTAGTGCTTATTAAAGATCTTTATATTTTATAGAGGTATTATAAGAGTCTAGGATTATTTCTCTTTAATTTTCTTTAGTTTCTTTAACTCTATAAGTCTTTAGAAAAAATAATAGTTATTTATTTTCTTTACCTTAAACTAGTTATTAGGAATCTTAATCTTTATATTTACTAAATTTACTTCTTTAAGTATTAAGAAACTATATAATTTCTAAGTCTCTTTCTCTTTATTATAGATATTATCCTTATAGTACTTAATTATTATATTTAACCTTTATTTAAGGTATACTTTTTTCTTACCTAATATAGTAATATTAAGATAGTTATATTAAGAGCTAGCTTATTAGCTATATCTTAGCTTAGAGGGTTTACCTTTTTACTATTAACTAATATTATTATTATCTTTAGCTTTTTCTTTCTCTTTAGAAGCCTCTTTAGTCTCTTTTCTTTAGGAGAATTTCTTTTCCTAAGGAATAATAGTATTACTATATATACTTTATTTTAGGTTCTCTAGGAGTCTTCTTTTCTTAGGACTTATAAAAGGAGAAGAAAGAAAGAAACTATTATAGTAAAGGTAATTATAGTAGTAGTATTACTTTTATAGTATTACTACCTATATTATTATAACCTATAGCCTTAATTTCTATAGATTTCTTGCTTAGTAGTTTTACTATAAATTATAAATTCTTTATAACTAGTTTATTAATTAGAATATTAATTATATAATGTTCTTTCTCTTTAAATAAAGGGTTAATAAGCTTTATAATATATAAATCCTTATTATTATTGATTTAAGCTAGTGTATTACTTTTATTAAAGTAAATATCCCTTATATAAACTATCTTTTACTTATTAGGGATCTAGATCTTATAGAGGTAATACTTTAGTCCCTTTATACCTATAAGTCTACTAATCTTAGCTCTTAAAGCTATCTTTTAAGACTTTATATAATATTTATTAGGGATCTATATATATATAAGGTATCCCTAATTTTATAAGTAATAAACTAAGGTATTATTTTAAAGACCTAATATCTTAAAAAGAGTCTCTTATAGTAAACTACTATTCTTAGTACTATTTATAGGAAGTAGATTAGTAATTTTAGCTATATGCCTTATAGTAAAAGGCTATAGTATCTTAGGAAGTTATAACTTAATTATTATAAATCTTACTGCTTTTATTAGACTTTAACCTATATATTTTATAATACCTTAATAAGTAAGGATATAAGGAGTGCTTATATAGAAAATAATTCCTTCCTTTTAATAATAGATCTTAAACTTCTCCCTAAGGAATTCTATTATATTATTTATATAAAAGCATTTTATAGTATAACCTCTGCTTATATTTTCTATAGTAGTCTTCTAAGCTATAATTACTTTAACTATATTTACTTTACTAATAGTTAGGATTACCTAGTAAAAACGTGTATAAATATTAATTAAATATAATATATAGTTTTTACTACTAAATCCTTCTAGCTTATATTTAATAAAGTCCTAGTGTTAGATACACCAAGGTGCCTGCGCAGGTGATATAATAATTCTGTAGTATTAAAGTTCTAATTAATTAATAATATCTAGGAAAGAGAGAAGAGAGCGAAATCTAGCTAGAAGAGAAGGTAGGTAAAACCTATAGGTAAGGCAGAAAAGGGAGTAGTAAAGTGTATAGCTAATTATATTATATATATCCCTTTAGTAACCTTACTAGGCTTATAATTAGTCTAGTCTTTAGCTATAATTAAGCTAATAAAGATCTAGAGAAATTAACACTAGTAGTCTCTCTTTTTATTATAGCTAAAGAAGCCTAAAAATGTAATAAAAATTAAATTAAAGAAAAGTGTATATAATTCAATCCCTTAATAGGAATCTAGAGCCTTAATTAGCTTAGTTAGTATTAGTTAATTTAATTAATCTAATCTAGTAAATCCTGCCTATTAATTCTATTGAACCTTCTCTTTTTCTATTACTAAAGGCCCCTTAACCTAACCTTCTATATAAATGATTAATTAATTTAAATTTAATTAAGGTTATAAAAGCCTAATTTAGTAATGCCTTTATTATTATATTAGCTAGGTTATTACTACTATTAATCTATCTAACCTTATAAATCTTATGCCTCTTATATAATTAATCAAGAGCTATAATATTAATTATTAGCCTCTTCTCCTTTATTATACTTAGCTTAATAAGGTATTTATATAATAAGAAAGAGTTAGTATAGAGTATTATAGGGATTTAAGGTATTTTAATTAGTTTATTACTTAATTAAAAGTTATAGATATTATATATATAATATTTACGCCTTAAACTATACCATATAATTTAAAGGTAAGCGTGCTATATATAACTTACTTACTTTTTATTAAGCTATATATAATAATATTACCTTTTATAATAAAGGTATTATTATCTTATATTATTTTATTACTAATTATAATAATATAGCTAATTTATAAGCTTAAGTCCTTATTATTAGTAAGTAATTTATTTATAAATATTAATAGCTTTACCTCTTTAAGGGTTAAGGGAATATATTATAGCCCTCTCTATTAGTTTTTAATTTGCTATTTAAGGCATTTATTAAGCTATATAATATTATTAGTAAAGGGTTCTTAGTGTTAAGCTATAATTAATAGATTATAAGAGGCTTCTAGTTAGTAATAGTTATAATATAGCTTCCTTAGGCTTATTATTCTATATAGTCTTACTTTACTATAGGAGATTAAGAATTAATTTTCTTAATCTTCTAACTTTAGCCTTTTTAGGTTAGGGTTAGTAAGTTATTAGTGTTTTAGGTTAAGATATAGCTATTAAAAATAAGGGAATTCCTAGTTATTAGTTATTATTTTTCCTTAGCTATAAAGTTAGCCTTTTGAAGCTCTTTTTCTTCTTTATTAAAGAAGTCTTTATTACTTAAACCTAATATATTATTAGTCTATATCCTAATAATACTAAAGAGGTTTTTATTATTTAAAGCTATAATTAATAAGTAAGGATTATATATTAATATTATTATTTTAAGGTTATCTTTATAGTAATAGAAGTAAGTTACTTACTAGTAGGTTCTAGCCTTTATAATACTATAAAGAGGCTTAATTACTTCTATTACTATACTTTCTAGAAAAAGATATATAATTTACTTTAGTAATCTTATAATAATTAGCCTATTAAGTATTATTTATAATTAAATATACACTTATATAATATTATAAATCTAAAGGTAAATTCCCTTTCACCTTAATAATAAAGTAATAGCTATAATAAGCCTCTAACTTACTTATTAGATTATTAGTAATTATATTAGGATAAATTCCTTTCCTTTATTATTATACCCTTATATAATAAGGTAGGATTTCTTATATAGTAAGTCTATTCCCTTACCTTTAATTTCTCTAATTATATAAGAATTAAAGACTCTATTACCTCTATACTTTATAGGGTTAAACTTAATAAATCTAAATATATTATAAGCTTATAAGGTATTAAGCTTAGTCTAGTTTAATTACTTAAAGGGCTTACTTAGAGTTATAATCTTCCCTTCCTAGTAAAGTTAAAGAGTAAGGTTTTAATTAGCCTTTTCCTTTACTATAAGAAATACTTTATTTAGCACTTCTCTAGCTATAATCTCTTTAATTAATACCTTTTCCTAGTCTTTATTAATAATTATCAAGTATTTTATAGTTTTAGTATTTACTTAGGGTTTATAATCCTTAGCCTTAATAACCTCTAATCTTACTCTTTTAAGTTTATTAGCTTTATAGTTTTCTATAAGGGTAGCTTTTATAGCCTTAAGGTAAACTATAAAGTCTTTAACTTTATAGCTTTTTATAAAAGCTACTTTAGCTTTATAAGCCTCTATAGCCTTTTCTTTACCTTAGTTAATATAGAATTAAACTATAAGGGCCTTTCTTAGCTTACCTTACTTTTCTCTTTACTAGTACTAGTAGCTTTACTTTTTCTTTTACTTTTACTTTTACCTTTATAATAGTAATATAATCTTCCTTAGTAGTAGAAGTTATTAGTATAATTACTTTCTCCCCTATATCTTAGGGTTTTATTTTCTAAGGTCCTAGCCTCTTTATAATATATAAGTCTTTATAGTAAGGCTTTACTACTATAAAGTAAAACTTTATTAGCCTATAGGGTATATTAACTATATAAGTCTTCCTATTAGTAGTAATCAATTTATAAGGGCTATACTAGCTACTTTTCTCTCTTTATATATATATATTAGCTTATAAAAGTAACTAATATAAAGGTATTATATTAAGGCTATTCTAGGTACTAAGGGTATTATAAACCTACTATAATACTAGGTAATAGTAAACCTTATTAGTAGCCTTTTAAATTACCTTAGTATATTAAATAATAAAAATACTTAGTAGTAACTTATTTATTATTTATAGGTAGGCTCTAAAGACTAGTAAAGTTAGCACTAGCCTATTAGGGCTTACTAAGTTATTAATAGCTTTAATAGCTATTTAGAGGCACTACTCTAGTATAATCTCTATGCTAATTAAATCTATAATAATCTAGTAAGCCTAGTATAAAGGTCTATAGTATTTTTTAACCTTTCTAATGCTATTATAGGCTTTAATTAGTATCTTATTAATCTTAATTAATATTAATTAGGTATAATATTTAAATTTAGCTAAAGTAAAGTTATTACTAGTATTATAAACAATCTAATCTAGAGGTCTAAGATATATATTAATCTAGTATTCTCTAATAGTATCCTAGATATCTTAGGCCTTTTGCTTCTTAGAATTAAGAAATTAGGCTACTTAGAACAAAGTTACTAAATTAATAATATAAAGGACTAGTTAGTTATTAATCTATATAATATTAATAATAATCTTATAGTTAAAATTATAATTATCCTTAATTATAAATTTAAATTAGCTAGGGGTCTTTCTATTTATCTAGTAGTAGTAGTATACTTTAGTTAACTTTTTAATTACCTAGTGTTTAATATTATAACTAGCCTATTAAAGGATCTTTATAAGCTATTAAATAGAAGGGTAACTAAAGTAATAATATAATTAATAAATTTCTCCTTCTAGGAGGTAGAAGGTAACTATTTCTTTTGCCTCTAGTAACTACTAAGGGTGCCCCTATTATTATATAATAGGTATAGTTTTATTACCTTAAATTAGAATGTTTATAAGGTTATTAAGCTTAACTTATATCTTATTTATATTAGTAATAAAGAAGAGAAATAGGGTAGCTATATTAATAATAAAGAATTTAGGGTCTCTAAGCTTTATAAGTACATAAAGGATTTCTCTTATAATTACTAATCTAGCACTAAAGGTAATAATCTGTAGTTTATAAGAGATTATCTTTAATAAAGGTATTAATCTTATTAAAGCTTTTACTTATACCTACCTTATAGTTAATTTCCCTAAGGCACTAGTATTAGGTATAATACCTCTAAAGACCTCTTTAAAATAGTATTCTTTAGAGATATAGTAAGTTAAGCCTTTATTAAATTCTTAAGGTTTAAAAGGCTTTTACTTAAAAAGGTATATTAAAAAGCTTAATTATTAAGAGTAGTAAGAACTTTAGTATTAATAAGATTATAGTTAGTTTATAGTTCTAAATAAAAGAATTATATAATACTTAATTATACTACTAATAATAGTTCTTCTATATTATTATTATTATTATCTTAGGTCTTTATATAGGCCTTAATATAAGGCTTCTAATCCTAGTTAGGGCCTTTATTAGGCTTTTTATTACCTAGCCCTTTATAGAAGGTAAGAAATACCTAGAATCTCTTCTCTAAAGGGAGTAACTAGTAGGCTTTACTAGTAAACTATTAGTCTTTTTACTTCTTATATTCTGTAGTAAAGTAGGTAGAAGACTAGTAACTATTCTTACTATATATTAAGTAGCGCTATAGGCTATACCTAAGGCTATGCCTATAATAGCCTCCTTAACTATAGGGTTATTAGCTATATTAGTAATTAGTAAATATAGCCTCTAGAGGGTCTTTAACCTAGTACTAAAGGAATTAGGTAAATCTCTTATTTAATTCTATAATTATAATTACCTTATAGAGGTCTTTAGTAAGACTTTTAAAGCCTAGGGAGTATATATATTTTACTATCTAATATTTAGGTATACTAGCTATAGTATTTAGTGTTTACTTATAGAGCTTAGTATTTATAGTATTAGAGGGGTAAAGGCCTTTATAAATCTTCTTAAGGGTAGCTAGTGTAATCTTAAGGTATTTAAGCTTACTTTTCTTAGGGTTCTTAATAATTATATTATTTAGTATTATACTACTTTATTTATAGTAGTAAAACTACTAATTACTTTCTATCTTAAAGTATTAATAGATTTAAGTAATTATATCTTAATAGGAAAGGCTTTACTTAAAGAGGTAATTAAGATAGTATTACTTAGTATTACTAATTAATATAATAGGGAAAGCCTTCTAATAATATATTTAAGGGAGGTTAATTCTATTATATTTGTTCTTAAAGAGTATAATCTTTAGTATAAGGAAGTTATATAGCTTCTTACTATAGTAATTACTATTCTTATATATCTTTATAAGTTCTAAGATTTTCTTTATAATCTAATCTTTAGAAAGGAAATATTATAAAGGGGGTATATTTTATTATAAGTAAAGGTCCTTAGGGTAAAGTAATTAGTGTAATTAAGATTACTATAGGGGCTCTTAAGGGGGTTTAGGGGTTTTATAAGGTTAAGGGAATTACACTTCTAGGGTAGGTAGTTAGGTTAGCTAGGGTTAAGGCTCTAGAGGTTTAGGGGATTATAACCCTTATTATAGCTAAGGTAGCATTAAGATTTAGTAAAGCACTTCTTCTAGTAAAGTTAGGATTAGATATTCTAGGCCTTATTTAATAAGAACACTATAATCTTAAAGTAAATTATATAACTCTCTAATAATCTCCTTATTAGCCCTCCTAAAGGTATCCTTAGACTAGCCTTTAAAGTCTTTAATAAATAATTCCTAGAGGTTATTATCTATCTAACCTTAATGCTTACTAAGGTAAATAAATCTTATAATATAGTTATTAAGCTTAGATTATATAGTAGTCTTAGGATCTAGTTTAATTATTTTTTTCTAGTCTCTTATTAGGGTGTAAGTAAGTAGCTAAAGGTATTATAGTAGTTTACTCTCTTAGAGTTTTTTAATAAATATTATTAGATATTTACTATCTCTAGTAGGTTAAGGGGAATTCCCTTATAATAAAGTTCTAGCTAATAGTCTAGCTTTTATAATTTAAGTAGCTTTTCCTCTTATAAAAAGTCTAGCTTTAGGTTTTACTATCTTATTAGATTAGAATCTATAGCTATATAAGCTATAAGGAAATATTATAAAGTTATTATTAAGCACTTTTAATTAAGCTTATATATTTGCCTATCTCTAAATCTAAAGCTCTATATATAATTCCTAGTGTTTAGATATTACGTATATAAAGGATATCTTTTTTGCTTAAGAAGTTTTATTAATAATAGGGGAAATAAGGAAAAATAGTAAAAATAGCAGAAATAATAAAAGTAATAAAAGTAGTAAATTAATAGAAATAATAAAAATAATAGGGATAAATAAATTAATAGAAGTAGTAAAAGTAATAAAAGTAATAAAAATAGGAATAAGTAACTCTCTTATTTTTATAAGAAAGGAGGGAAAATAGTATGTCCTTAACTATACCTATCTATAGAATATAGAGGAGCTAAGATAGTAATAGTTAATAATAACTTTAGGGATAGAAAATAAAGAGAAAAGAGACAGTATTTATATATATATATTAGGGTAAAAGAAAAGAGTAATTCCTTTAATTATATATAGCTAAAGGAGCACCTAGCTAATAAGTATAGGGTAAATCGCACTAAAGTAAAAGGGGATAAGAAAAGAGTAGTAAAACTTATTAAGGGGAGAATTATAGTAGTAAGATATTAAGAGAGGTTATATTAAGAGAAGTTTTAGGTAAGTTAGCTAGCTTAGCTAAGGTTATTTAATATTAGGTTTAAAATAAATGCCTTGTAGTAATAGATTTAGTTATTTAGTTGTTTTTCTTATAATAGATAATAAAATTAAGAATTAATAATAATATCCTAAAGGCCTAAGGGTTAATAAAATTAATTCCTTAGAAGCCTAATAAGCCTATAACTAGAATTCTAGTCTCTTTCTTTAGCACACTTTTGTAGTTATACCTCTTTACCTAAATAACTATCTATTAGCATAAGGGGTAGTGGCTATAGTGTTTGTAGAAATATCTCTTCTTGTGATACCTAGCTTATATATAGTTATAAAGTTAACTACTAATTAGTGTTAGATACACTAAGGTACCTGTGTAGGTAATATAGTAATTCTATAGTATTAAAGGTTCTAATTAATTAATAATATCTAGGAAAGAGAGAAAAGAGGGAAATCTAGCTAGAAGAGAGAGTAAGTAAAACCTATAGGTAAGGCAGAAAAGGGGGTAGTAAAGTGTGTAGCTAATCACATTACGTGTATCCCTTTAGTGACCCCACTAGGTCTATAATTAGTCTAGTCTTTAGCCACGATTAAGCCAATGAAGATCCGGAGCAATTAACAATAAGACTTTAATAAGAATATATTAGTTAAGGTAAATTATTTAGGGATAGTATTAGGAGAATATCTCTCCTAGTTTAATAATAAAGATATCTTATATTGTCACGACTTAAGGGTCAAAAGATAATAGAATAGAGTAATAGCTTAGATTTATAGTTATAGCTAGATAGGTGCTACCTAGGGGCAGGTGTGTAAAGGTTTTAAGCTCTAACCTTCTATAAGAATATAAGTAGTCCTCGCTAAATACCTTACCCTACGCTTATATAACTATCTAGCTACTAGCTAACCCCTCCCTAACCTAGTGGGTTTAAGGTCTTACTAATGCTCTATTATATAATAGTCTTATCTCTATCCCTTACACTCCTAATATAATACCCTCTCTTTATATAATTATTCTTAATTATATAATAAGCTACTTACTTAGGGTGTTTACACTATATAGTCCTAGGGGCTATAGTTAATAGAGGGTTTAGGTTAGGTATAATATATTATAGTATAATATATTATTAAAAATAATAATACTAATAATACTAGGGTGTAAATATTATTATCCCTCTATTTATTAATCTTAAATAGTAACTTATTTACTACTTTAATATAGTAAAGCAAATGCTTTTTACCTTATGCTAATAGTTCTAAGAGAGTAAATACCCTATATTAAATTTTATAATTAGGTTAAATAGATAGGGTATTAGACACTATATATATAAATAGACTTATTTATAAGTCTTAGTAATATAGTAATGTAGTTACTATATATTTATAGCTATTAGTATATTTAAGGATAGTAATAATAATAGTAAATATTATACTTCTTATATTAGCTATATATAGTGTATAAATTACTTAGGAGGTCTATAGTTAATATAAAAGGGACTAAATCTTTCTCCTTTATATACACACTTCCTTTCCCTTATATATTATTATGAGAATAAAGAATAGCTAGGCAAGAGGTATAGGGGCACTTATGTATTTACTAAAGCTTGCTAGGTCTAAGTGTGTTATATATGCGAGTCGCTAGCTTATAGCTAGTAGCTTGCTAGTGTTATATAGACCTAGCCCTAGGGCATAGCTTATCTACAGGGTGCGCTAGTGTAATACACCTATGTTATAAGTAATGCCTTATAATTACCCTCCCTTTTCTAGCTAGGCTCCTAAATAGCTTTAGATTACTACCTAAGATATAGCTATTTACTAGTTAGTAATAATAATAAGATTACTATATTAGGCTATTATAATAATAATAAATAGGGATTTATCCTATAGTAATATAGATATCTATTTAGTATAAATTTACTATTAAATTCCTATTATATTACTTATTTTTTCCTCCTATAAATATATTATCTTATCCTAAGGTAAACTTTAATTTATAATATACTCTCTCTTAATTTATTAATTACTACTCTCTTACTACTAATATATTAATAATTCCCTTAAAATAGTATAGTTATATACACTACCTTTATACTATATATATAGAGTTTAAAAAAAGAATTTACTTATAGAGCTTACACTACTATAAATTAGTTATCTTTTCCCCTACCTTTTAGTAGTAAATCTATCTAAAAAGAAGTAGTCTAAGTAATATATTTAGTATATTAAGCGTAGTAAGCTTTATAATATAGTAGTTCTCTCTCTTTCTATACCTTTTTAGTTTTTTTTTACTAACTTTTACTAGCTAATAGCTATAATAGTAAGTAATTTTAATAATCTTCTATCTCTCTTAGACTAGGTCTAAACTTTACTAAATACCTATAGGGATAGTAATACTATAGATAATAATAATAATAATTTTATCTTTATAGAGAAGACTTACTAGTATTTTACTAAGCTTTTAGCTAAGTTAATACTTAGTTTTAATTATACTAATATAGTATACTATATTATGTTTAGTCTAACTAGTGCTATAAAGTATTACTAGGTTTATTATTATTTCCCTACTTATTTACTAGTATTTTACTAATTTTTCTATATAAAATACCTTTATTTTATACTAGTAGTATATAGTTTTATAGTAATAATTACTTATTACTATATTTCTAGGCCTTACCCTAGGGATTATAAGTATTCTTATAATATATTTAGTAGTTCTTTATTAATATTTCTATAGATAAACTATTACTAGCTCTTAACTACCTAGGAGGTAAAAATAGTCTTATATCTTTATTCCTATAACCTAAGGTATATAGCCTAGCTTATATTAAAGTACTAGTTTTTTTATGCTATTTCCTTAGTAACTAAGGAGAATAAGAATAATAAGGAGTATTTTATTTATAGGACTTAGGTATTAATATATAGTAGTGTTACTATAGAGAGATTTTCTCTTATTTTAGCTACCCTTTAGGTATATTTTTCTTTATTATTTTATAGGTAGTCTAAGGATTTTTTCTTTTATTTTAGTTTAGAGTATTATAGTAGCTAATAAGGCTAGGCCTTTTTTATAAGGACTTTATACCTCTTTACTTATAACTTACCTATATATTACTACCTTTCTTATATAATTTACTTTAGTAAAATACTTAAATTATATATTAAGTATCTTATATATTTTCTACTAGAACCTATTAGTTATATTTACTTAGCTAACTCTTCTATTTTACTAGGTATTTATTACCTTTATAAGTCTTTTTATATTCCTTAACTTCCTTAACTTTAAACTTATTTTCTTTATCCTTAAGGTTTAGTATTAGTATATCCTTATCCCTAGTGTCTTTATAGTAATTCTATAGCTTTAATAGGCTTATATAAAATATATTATATAGCTATCTATACTTCTTAGGTAATACTAGTCTATATACCTATTTCCCTATAGTATTAAGTACTTAAAAAGGTTTAATAAATCTAAGGGTTAGCTTTTATTTTATATCCTTAAGCCTAATATTCTTTATTCTTTACTAATAGTAATACTAGGTTACCTTAATATAGTATTAATAGCTAGTAATACTAGTTATAGTACTTTACCTAGGTTTTAGTAGCTTTAGCCTAGTTTTTCTTTAAATACTCTCTAACTTTATATAGCTTTATAATATATATATATACTTCTAGTACCTTCTTTTCCTAGCTCTTACCCCTAAGAGCTAGATAAAACTTAGGTAAATAGCCTATAAGTAAGTAGTTTAAGAAGTAGCTAGTGCTTTTATTTACTATATTATTATAGATAAATTAAGCTATTAGAAGTAGCTTAGGCTATATTTATTAGTTCTTTATAATAAAAAATTAAAAGTAGTGCTTAAGTACTTAGTTTATTCTTTTTATTTACCTATTTAGAGATAAAATACTATAGATAGCCTTTACTTTACCTAAAATAAGTAATATAAGTCTAACTAAAATTAGCTTATAAATACTAAATCTCTATTAGATATAATACCTTCTAGGGCCCTAAATTATAGCTTAATCTCTTTATAGAAAAGTTTTACTAACTTAGCTATATTAATAGTAGTAGTTATAAGTAGGAAGATAGAATACTTAGTAAATTAGTTTATAATTACTAGGATTATATTAGTCTCTTACTTACTTACTTATATAATAAGTAGCCTTATAATAAAGTCTATTAAGAGCTTTACTTATAGTTACCTTAGTATTAGTAGTAATTTAAGGCTTTTATATAAGTAATACCTTCTAGCTACTACTTATTAGTAAACCCTATAGCTTATAATATAGTCTAAGATAGACTTACTTATAGCTAGCTACTAAAAGTAATACTTTAGTAGCTTTAGAGTATACTTAGTTTTAAAGTAACTTACTAGTAGATTATTATACTATAGCTATAAAAGCTTTTATTATAAGATAAGCTCCTAGGGAATAACTACTTAGTCTTAGTATAATAGAAGGCACCCTATACTATATAACTATAGACTAGCCTTTCCCTTCTCTTTTACTAGGGAGTTATTAATCTTACTATTTTATCTTTATAAATCTAGGTCTTAATCCTATACTTTTTATAGTAGTTATACTAATAGTTTATTTAGCCTAGATTAGTAGGGATCTAGTAATATAATAGTCCCTTATATCTCTTATACTATACTAGTATCTTAGATATATACTACCTTCTCCTTAAAATCCCCTTTAGTTAGCTAACCTTTTACTAGATTTATAGTAGCTAATTAGCTTCTTAACTAGGCTACTTTAGCTATTCTCTCTATAAGGGCTAGGGTATTTTCCTTCCCTAAAGATATCTTATTAAGCCTCTCTATACCTAAGACTAGGGTATTTTCCTTCCCTAAAGGTATTATCAGGGAGACCTCCTTGAGGTATCGGATGTGTGGATGCAGCCTGCGCAATAACTAGGTTAAAACCCTCAATAAGACAACGGTGGAGATAATATATTAGAAGTACCTCTGTAGACTAGTTATTACTATAGCACACTATATACCTTTTAGGTATAAAAGTTAGGTGCTATCTACACCTCTAATTAACTAAAATAGAACTATTTTTATTATCTACACTAACCCCTACCTTAATAGTTATAAGCCTAGAAGGCTTTAATTACCCTTATTATTAATTATTATAGATAATATAAGCTCTATTAATATTATTAATTTAACACTTACTAATATTAAGAGATAATCGCCCTTTATTATATTAATTAGTTAAAGTATATAACCTATACTTCCTTTTAATTAGTATAGTTCCCCTTTATAATACCTAAAGAAACTCTAAATATAGTATTATTATTAGAGAAAGACTAGATTAAATAGTTTATATAAATTAAGAATTATATAGAATCCTATAGTGTCTAGGAGTATATTAATCTAAATTAGAATAAACTACTTAAAGAACCTATAATACCTATATACTTATAAAGGGATCTAAGACTAGAGATTATAAAGAATAACCCTAATACTATTAAAGATTAGAAGCTTACTTATAAAAATATAAAAAATAAATATAACTTCTAATATAGAGATTTATAAGTTAATCTTATAAAGTATTATAACTTATTAAAGTAAATACTAAAGATTAGGGAATATATTTATAAGACTCTCTTAAAGAATATTTAAGACTCCTTTAACTTTAATACTAAAAAGAAAGAAAAGGAGTTAGTTTATTAGTACTTTTAAAGGATATTAAAGCTTCTTTAAGATTAGTATAAGCTAAATACTTAGAAGATACTAATTCTAGTAAAAACATACCTTAATAATTACTTATAAGCTAAAGGTACTTATAATTAGTATAAATAGGTAGTAATAATAGAGGTACTATAGAGGAATTATTAGGATCTAAAGACCTAATAGACTAAGGAGATAATACTATATAAGTTTATAATTTCTCTTTATAGTAAATTTAAGTTATTCTAGAAGAAATAAAATAATTTACTTAATAAAGGTATAAACTAAAGCTTCCTTAAAGCTATTATAGAGTTTAAAAGAGATTATAAACCTCTATAAAGCATACTAAAGTTAGCTAATATGCTTATTACTAATAGATTAAGTAGTTAAAGTAAATTAGAGAAAAAGAAGTGCCCTAGATATATAAATTATAATATTTATAATACCTTAAAGTAGTAGGAATCCTATAATTTATTTAAGGCTATATATAAGCTAAAGGCTATACTAAAGGACTAGGAAGTTAGGAAGAACTCTAAAGAGAATATTAAGAAGTATCTTAAGAAAAATCTATAAGAAAAGTCTAAGGTAATAAGTTAGAAACTAAAGAAAAAGAGTAGTAAGATATTTATACCTTAATAAAATCTAACTAATAACTTAGTTATAGTTACCCCTAGTAAGAAGACTATAAATATATTATTATTTATACGCTCTAAATAAGGTTAATAAGTAAAGAAAAGTGTAAATTTAATAACTAATACTATAGATAGCTTAGAATTAAGGTAGAACATAGTCCTCTATAACTCTAGAGCTAATATTTATATATTTAATAATATCCGCTAGTTTAATTAATCTAAATTTAATAGAAATATTATAATAAAGGTTAAAGCTAAAGGTATAATATATATAGCTTTAGGATAGGGCCCTATATATATCTCTATTACAGATCCTATATTATAGAATATAAGGATATTAGTATTAGAGACTATATTATTTATTTTAGAATTCTATATTAATCTAGTATTAGTAATAATTCTTATAAGGGTAGGTATCTTCTAGAATTAGAAGAAGTTATTTCTATATTAAGGGATAATACCTATAGCTTAAGTTTATAATATTAATAAGCTTTATATATTATTAAGGCTATTAGAGAATCTAAAGGAAGCCTACGCTATATCTAGTAGAGCACTAAGACTACTTATAAAAGGAGATATAGACCTTTAGTATTAATAATATAGTTATCCTAGTATTAAGGTATTTATAGAGCTTATAAACGCGGTTTTAGGCGTTAAATTAATAAGTCCTAAGCTTATATAGTGTAAGATATATACTATAGGTAAAGCTAAGTAATAGAGATTATAGGTTATACCTAAAGGACTTCCTTAAGGACTAGGTTATAGTCTTTTAGTTAATCTAGATTACTATAACTCTCCTTATTAGAATAGTAATAGGTACTAGTGCGTTTTTACCTACCTTATAACCTTAATATAGTTTTTCTATTTATTTAAGATAAAGAATAGGATTTATAATAGCTTCTATATAATAATAGCGTTTCTAAGCACTTAATTTAGGGTTTAACTATGCTTTTTATATAGTAATATTAAGAAAGCCCTCTTTATAGAGAATATAAGGGATAAGATAGCCTTTACTAGTATTATAGTTTATAATTTAGCTCCCTTAATACCTAGTTAGAATAGAAAGGCAAAGAGATCTAGGGGGGTAGTTAAGTAAAAAGCTTATACTTTAAGCCTTAAAGCTAACCTTCTATCTAATCTTAATAATAAGGTCTTTAACACTATGGTTTATTTATTAAATTATATACCTTTTAAATATTATAGGAAGTAGACTATACTATATAAACTTTAGTAGGATTAGGCTAGGAAAATAGTCCTTATATACTTAAATATAGTAAAGGTCTAGAAACCTTTAATTATATATTTATAAGCCTATAGATATAAAGTATTTCCTATAATAATAAAGGCTTTAGAGTATATTAAATTATATAATATAATACTATAGTTAGAGTAAAAAGCTTATATTAGATACCTTATTAGTTATAGAGGTAAGTCCTAGTATATTATATAGGTGCCTTTGCTTTATAATTATAAGGTTATTATATTAGTATATATTTAATTTAATAAGAACTCCTTCTTTAAACTAGAAAAAAAGCTAGAATTAGCCTAAAAAAGAAGATATTAATAATTACACTACTTAAAGAGCTTAAAGCTAATAATATTAATAAGGAAATTAGTTAAGACCTTATTAGAATAGAATTAGAAGATAAGAATTATAAGAATTATACCTCTTTACCTTTAAATATAGAAGGAGAAAATAAGTAGTTTAAAATAAAAATACCTTCTTATATAATAGGGAAAAAAGATAACCTTTCTAGTATACTTTTAACCTCTCCTAACTCTTCTTATAAGGCACTAGTTACTATAGAGAATATAGAGCTTTAGGTATAAGGTAATAATACGCTATTTTATAAGATTAATAAATTAGTATATAATATAATAATTAAATATATAAAGACTACTATAGTAACTAGTAAAATTACTAGTAAAGGCAGTAAGGCTATAGAGAATTATTATCCCTAGGATAATAGTATTAATCTAGATAATATTATTACTAGAAAATACTAAAGAAAGGAGATATATAAAGCTAGGTAGGTATAGTTTACTTCTACTTTTTCTATAGTATTATAGGGCATTTAATATAGTTTATAGATTAAAGATATACTACTAGAACCTACCTATTTTTATTAAGCTATAGCTTTAGCCTATTATAACTACTAGAAGAAAGTAATTATAAAGAAGCTTTTAAAGCTTTTATTCTTAAACTACTAGGAGAATATACTAGATAAATTATTTAATCTAGAGAAGTAAAAGGAAATTATAAACCTTAGCTAGGTCTTTAAATATAAGACTAATAAGAAAGGAGTAGTTATAGAGTTTAAAGCTAGAATAGTTATTTAAGGTAACTAATAACTAAAGAATAATCTTAATAACTATACTACTACGCTTACTTTATAATCTTTATATATACTACTTATAGTTTACTACACTAATAATCTTAATACCTAATAATATAATATTTAGAATACCTTCCTATATATAAAGCTTAAAGAACCTATTTACTATAAGCCCCTAGAGGGTATAAATATAAAAGGTTATCTCTAGAAGATAATAAGAGCGTTATATAGGCTAAGGGAAGCTCCTTAATAATAGTTCTTATATCTTATATAATTCCTATTAAAGCTAGACTTTATATAAGGAAGGGAAAACCTATATATCTTTATAAAGGGTGGATTTATCCTATTCTTCTATATAGATAATATTATAGTAATATACCCTAATGGATTTAAAGCAGAATTTAAAGAGCTTTATAAATAACTAATAAATAGTCTTAATATTAAGGACTAAGGTAACCTAAAGTGATTCCTAGGTATTAAAATTATTAGAAATTATAATACTAAAAAGATATAGTTATTATAGGAATTATATATTTAAAAGATCGCTTAGAAATTCATTTCTAATATTATTAATAGCGATTTAAAAAGCTTATCCCCTGCTTCTCTTCCTATAGCTATAATCCTTACTAATACTAGTAAAGCTACTAATAAAGAGATTAATTATTATAGAGTAGTTATTAGCTCTTTAGTGTATTTATACATTATTAGAAGACCTAATATAGCCTTTATAGTATTAAAGCTTACCTCTTTTATAATAAATCTATTAGTAAAGCATATTAAGCTTACTAAAGGAGTAATTTTATACGCTTAGAATATAAAGAAGCTATATATTTACTACTTAGAAGCGGATAGTTTTAATACGCTATTCTCTAGTACTAATGCTTTACTTAGTAATAACCCTAATACTTAGAAATTAATATAAGGTTATATCTTTATTATATATAGTGCTATAATTAATTAGAAGTTAGGTAGGTAATATTATATAATAACTTTAAGTATAAAAGCAAAGCTCTTTACCCTAAATTATAGCGTAAAAAAGCATATATCTCTAGGAAGACTACTTTATAATATTAAGGTCTACGTGCTATTACTCTTAATTATCTAGTATAATAATAAGTAAATAATCTAGATTACTAAATATATAGAAGGAAGGCTTTAGACTAGCCTTAAGTACCTTAATATAAATTAAATGTGGATTTAAGAATAATATATAATAGGCAATATTAAGGTTAATTAGATAAAGACCTCTAAGATGCCTATAGATAGCTTTATAAAGCTACTTTTAGGTTAGATATATAGGGACTTCTGCTATAGAATTAGCTTATAAGAGATTCCTATCTAATTATAACACTAGAAATTATTTATAATCTCTTCCTACGCCTTTAATCTATAGCTTTAAAAGATATCTTAGCTAGGGGAGGTGTGTTAGGGAGACCTCCTTAAGGTATTAGATATATAGATATAGCCTGCGTAATAACTAGGTTAAAACCCTTAATAAGATAATAGTGGAGATAATATATTAGAAGTACCTCTATAGACTAGTTATTACTATAGCGCACTATGTACCTTTTAGGTACAAAAGTCAGGTGCTGTCTGCACCTCTGATTGACCGAAACAGAACCATTTTCATTATCTACACCGACCCCTACCTTAACAGGTATCTTACTATATTTTCTTTAATATATTAGTTCCTTTTCTTTTACTATTTTAGTAAGTATCTTTTCTTCTACTATTTTAGTAAGTACTATTTTCCTTTAAAAATCTAGTAATAATGCCTTATTTATTAGGGGTTTGCTCTTATAATTAAACCTTCTTAATAGTATATTTACTAGGTTACTTTTCCCTAGTTTATACTTAATTTTAAAGTAAAAGAGATAAAGAAATATACACTACCTTACTTACTTTTTATTTAACTTTTACTATCTTATAAAGGTCTATAAGTTATAGTAGTCTAATAAAACCTTAACTAGGCTTACTACCCCCTAAATATAGTATTACTAGTATTTAAATAACTTTACTATAATAAGTAACTCTTAATTAGCTATACTATAATTATACTTAGTATTTATAAACTTCCTTAACTAAAAAGCTACTAAATACTAATAACCCTTATTATTTTATTAAAATAGAATTCCTACTATTATAAAGATTAAAGTATTTATCTTAATATACACTAGTTAACTTAGATTATAATAATAGAGAAGAGGCGCTTACTAAAAGGCCTCTTTTAGCTAGTTAAATACTAGCTATTTCTTTACTTTAAATATAAACTTCCTAGTTTAAATACTATTTTAACTACCTTTTATTAGTATATAAAGAGGTATTATAATCCTAGAGTATTTATAAATAAACTATTAGTAAAAGTTATAGAACCTAAGGAAAGACTATATATCCTTAAAGCTTATAGGCTTTTTTTATTCTTAGATTATATTAACCTAGTAAGTATTTATTAAGATTTTATTAACTAATAAAATAAACCCTAAGAACTTTACTAACTTTTAGTAAAATAAATACTTTAAGGGTTTTATATATAACTTTACTAATCTTATATATTCTAAAACTTCCTTAATATATATAGTATATTTCTCCTATATTATTAAGAAAATAAGGATATTATTTAAATATACTATATAAATAGTATTAACTAGCCTATAAAGCGCTTTATAAATATAGCTTTAAAAGGTAGCTAGGGTATTAGTTAACCTAAAAGGTATTATAAGGTATTAATAGTGTTTATAATAAGTATAAAATATAGTCTTTTACTTATTACCTCCTTTAATATAAATTTAATAATATATATTCTTAATATTAATCTTTAAGAAGTAATAAGCTTCTTAGTATTAGTTAAGGATTTCTAAAATTAAGGGGAGAGTATAGTAATTTTTCTATATTACTTTATTAAGTCCTTAATAATTTATATATAAATAGAGTATTTTATCTTTCTTTAGTATAAATAGGATAAGTATACCTATAGGGCTCTTAGAGGGTTTTATCTAGCCTTTCTTTAAGTTATTATTAATATATTTATAAAGCTTCTTTAGCTTACTTTAGGAAAGAGAGTAAATTAGTTTATATAAGGGCATAGCCTTAGGTACTAGGTTAATAGTATAATTAGTCTTTTTTTTAATAGTAAGCTTCTTACCTTATTTAATATAAATATATCTTTAAGCTTATATAGTTCTTAAGGGATATTTTTAATAATTTTATATACTTTTACCTTCTTATTATCTTTAAGGGTAATAAACTTATTTTCTATAACCCTTATAATAGTATATATAATAGTTTTATTATATATTACTTTTATAAATTTATAGAAAGTTAATAGTAAAAAGGCTACTTTTTCTCTCTTAAACTACTATTTCTATAAATATAAGTAAAGGTATATATATTCTTTTATAAGGGTATATATTCTAATTAATATAAGGCTTTCCCTTACTCTTAGGTCTTTATTTATAGCTATATATAGTAGCTTAAGGTCCTTTTCTTTTTCTCTTAAGTCCTTAATTATAATAAGTACTTTATAAATACTATATTAAGGGACTATAAGGGCTCTTACTACCTTAATAATAAGTACTATAGCCTTAGCCTAGTTAAGTTTATAAGTTCTTATAAACTTAATACTAATTATATTAATCTTAGTATAACTATTTAGATTAGCTACTATTTTAATATCTTTATACTTATAAATAGTAATTAATATATAAAACTAATACTTTATTAGTACCTTAGTATTAGAGATAAAGGTAAGGGTATTTACTTTTACCTTAGGAAGTTTTCTAGGCTTTCTTAGGACTTTTTCTTAGGTTTCTTATAGTAATATATAAAGTATTCTATACTATTATAGTTATAATACTATATCTTATCCCTAGGTTTAGTATTATTTAAGTAAGTAACTAGGCCTTTATTTCCTAATTACTTAGGCTTTTACTTATTCTTTAGTATAGCCTCCTAGAATTACTAGGTAAGTTATATAACCTTTTCTTAAGTCTTATTAGTAATAGAGGTATATAGGTTAATATAATTCTATAAGTTAGGGAGTAGCTTTATAAAAAATATAAGGGTATAAGTCTTTTCTAGGGCTCTTTCTAGGTATTTCTCTAGTAAATCTAAGAAAATACTAAACTTAATAGGGCTTTAACCCTTATATTCTTTTATATTCTTTAATTATATTACTATTTATATATTATAATTAGTAAAGTCCTAAAGTAGTATAAGTATCTAGGTCTAAAATTTATCCTAGTTATCTTTAAGGTTATCCTAGCTATTAGCCTACTATTCCTTAAGGTATTTATTTTATCTTACCCTATAATTAATATATATATAGTTAAGTGTAAAAAGGATTTTCTAGTAGTTATATTAGAACTTCTTCTTTACCTTATTAAAGGTATAGTTTAGGTTATTAATCTATATCTTATACCTCTATAGGTTTATAGGGTATTAGAGGTTAGTAATATTCTAGACTTTAACCTCTTAGTTACTATAGCTTAATAAAGTACTAGCTTTTTACTACCTTTTTAATTATTTTTCTTTAGTATTATACTATAATAAATCTTAGAGCTCTTACTCTTTTTCCTATAGTTTTTAGAGTTTCTTAAGCTAGGTAATTTACTTTACTATTACTATAGCTTAGGTATAGATAGTAAGGGGTGTATTTTTAGTAGTAATACTTATAGAATATAGTGTATTCTTAGCTATAGTATTACCCTTATTTAGTAGCCTTTAGTTATTATCTAATATTACTCTTATAGATTAGGTAGTTCTCCTCCTTATATTACTCTTAGATAGCTAGTAAGAGAAGCTTTAAAATTATAAAAATAAAGAATAGCTAGGTAAGAGGTATAGGGGCACTTATATATTTACTAAAGCTTACTAGGTCTAAGTGTATTATATATATAAGTCACTAGCTTATAGCTAGTAGCTTGCTAGTATTATATAAACCTAGCCCTAGGGCGTAGCTTATCTATAGGGTGCGCTAGTGTGGTGCACCTGTGTTATAAGTGGGGCCTTATAATTATCTAACTATTATAAGTTTCTTTATTCTTACTTATCCTTCTTTTATTACTTTTTTACTACTAACCTATAGCTAGCTTATAATATCTAAAATCTATCCCTTAACTTTTACTTTACTACTAGGTTTACCTTTATAGAATAAACCCTTAGGGAAATTACTAGAGAAGTTACCTTAAAAAAGAATAGTATTTAAAATTTCTATATAAGTTTATTATTTTCTTACTAGGTTATTACTACTAACTTATAGCTAGTAATACTAAAATTCTATATATATAGTGTAGTTAGTAAGTTACTATATAAAATATATAGCCTAAGAATAGTACTTATACTATTCCTTAGTATCTTAAGGAGAATAAACCTTTTCCTATAAAGTATAATAACTCTTATAGTATAATCTTACTACTTCTTTACTTCTTATAGTTATTAGCCTATAGTAGTAAACTTAGCTAAATATACTTATTATACCTAAAATAATAAGATATATATTAGAGTATAACTATCTCTTTTAAATCTCTAGTTTTAAGATACTAACTTACTACTAGTGCTTTACTTAAATTATATAGCTTTATAAAAAGCTATTTAATATTATTAAAGCTATACCTAAGGGAGATTACTATTACCTTAATAAAGTAAGTATATCCCTAGTTCTCTTAACTTAATTATTACTAATATACTAATAGTCTTTTATTTATATAAAGTAGAAATTATATAATACTTTTTTAAAGACTAAAAACACTAATAAGTATAAGTATATTTATTATACTTAGGTAGCTACTAAAGTAGCCTAGGAAGCTAAGTATAATAAGTATATTACTATATTATAGCTGTGAGACAGTGTGGAAAGTGATAATGATGTATTCAGCTATCTAGGCTATCCACACATGTGGCACAACGAGGCTAGAGGTACGTGGGCCACAAGGGCATTTGCCCTAAGTGCCTATGTACCGCGATCCATAGTAATCCATAGCCTCGGATATAGAAGGTGTTATAAGTGATACCTAAGATATAAGGCTACTATATCTAACACTGCCCCTAGCAGAACATCTAGTCTAAAAATAAGGCTATAGATATAATTAACTAACTAGTCTATTTACAAAGATACCTGCCCTGCTAAAGCGTTTAATATAAAGTCTTATGCCCTTATTATTTAAAGAAGACATAAGAAATCACTGTATTTAATCCTTTTAAGACCCTTTATTATCCTATCTATAATTATTTAATTAGTTCTAATCTATTCTAGACAAAAGTAACCCTATAAGGTCTTTTTAACTACCTATTTATATCTTATATTAATATAATAAGTATAACCTCTTTACCTCTTATCTAGAACATTTACCTTTATATTTTAGCTATTTATAAATATAAGTAGCGGTTATTATTAAGGGATTCTAAAGTCTTTAAGTAAATTCGCTACCTAAAGTATTAATAGTCCTATTAGAGTTAAATTAATAAATTTAGCCTTTATAAAACTAAGCGTAACTAGTAATTATTTCTTTAACTACTAAAGAATCACGCCTCCTATAAGTATAATAACATAGCCTACTATTAATCTCCTTATATCTAGATTATTAGCAAGAGAGGCATTACTATATCCCTTTACTTAAAGGATTCTATTTAGATTAACTAACTTATTATTAGGCCCCTTACTACCTAATACAATCCCTAGGTCCTATAACCTAGTAAGATATCTCTAAAGGTATTTTATTAGTTTTATATATATCTCTTTTAGTGTAAAATTCACACTATAAAGATAATTTAATATAAACATAATGTCTAGTCTTATATATATTATAAGCTAATTAAAGCTTCTAGTCTTTTAAGCCTAAATAAAGAGATTATATACTATTAGAAAAGACTTCTAATTAGTAGGAATCTCTACCTTTATAAGCTATAGAACTATAGATAGTTTAATATTACTAATCTTAAATCTCTTAAGGATACTCTATATATAGAGATTCTAGTGTATTAGTATTATTTAGTTATTTATATTCTATATAAACTTAATACCTAGGAAAAGCCTAGGATTACCTAATTACTTTAACTTATAATATTACTAAAGGCCTATAAACATAGCTTAAACTATTACTTTATCCTTTACTATAATAATTATATTATTAATATAGAGAAGGAGAAAAGCACCTTCTTAATAAAAGATATAGAGCTCCTACTTTAAACACATAAAACCTAGCTTTTCTAGCTTCTTAGAGATATTATTAAGCTACTAAAGAGGTAATATTAGAAGACTATAAAGAGCTTTATTAAGCCTATAAACGCACTTTATTCTATCTTTATATCCTTAATATTATCTTATATACACTTCTATCTATACTATAGTATTAAGAAAAGTATTTATAGCATTAAATTATTCCTACTTATAGTTAAGAATAGCTATAATTATATAGAAAACACGTAGGGAGACTAGGTGTATAACTACTATATAGAGATCTTCCTTTTTAAATACCTCTGCGTTCTAATTACCTTATATAACCTAGTAAGCTTTTATATATAGGGGCTTATTAATTAGGTGTTTTATAGTATAAACCTAGTGCCTATTAAAGATCTTTATATTTTCTAGAGGTATTATAAGAGTCTAGTATTATTTCTCTTTAATTTTCTCTAGTTCCTTTAACTCTATAGGTCTCTAGAAAGATTAATAGTTATCTATTCTCCTTACCTTAAACTAGTTATTAGGAATCTTAATCTTTATATCTACTAAATTTATAGCTTTAAGTATTAAAAAAGTATAAGACTTCTAAGTCTCTTCCTCTTTATTATATATATTATCCTTATAGTACTTAATTATTATATTTAACCTTTATTTAGGGTGTGCTTTCTTCTTCCCTAATATTATAATATTAAGATAGTTATATTAAGGGCTAGCCTATTAGCTATATCTTAGTTAAGAGGGTTTACTTATTTATTATTAACTAATATCTTTGTTATCTTTAGCTTCTTTTTCCTTAGGAGCTATATCTAATTTCTCTCCTTAGGAGAATGCCTTTTCTTCCTAAGTGTGAGAACAAAGGATAGCTAGGCAAGAGGTATAGGGGCACTTGTGTATTTACTAAAGCTTACTAGGTCTAAGTGTGTTATATATATAAGTCGCTAGCTTATAGCTAGTAGCTCGCTAGTGTTATATAGACCTAGCCCTAGGGCGTGGCTTATCTATAGGGTGCGCTAGTGTAGTGTACCTATATTATAAGTAGGGCCTTATAATTACCCCCCCTTTTCTAGCTAGGCTCCTAAATAGCTTAGGATCCCTACCTAAGATATAGCTATTCGCTAGTTAGTAATAATAATAAGATCGCTATATTAGGTTATTATAATAATAATAAATAGGGGTCTATCCTATAGTAATATAAACATCTATTTAGTATAAATTCGCTATTAAATTCCTATTATATTATATGTTTTTTCCTTCTATAAATATATTATTTTAACTTAGGGTAAATTTTAATCTTATAGTACGCCCTCTCTTAATTTTTTAATTACTACTCTCTTACTGCTAATATATTAATAATTCCCTTAAAATAGTGTAGTTATATATACTACCTTTATACTATATATATAGAGTTTAAAAAGAATCTGCCTATAGAGCCTACGCTACTATAGATTAGTTATCTTTTCCCCTGCCTTTTAGTAGTAAATCTATTTAAAGAGAAGTAGTCTAAGTAATGTATTTAGTGTATTAAGTGTAGTAACCTTTATAATATAGTAGTTCCCCCTCTTTCTATACCTCTTTAGTTCCCTTTTACTAACTTTTACTAGCTAATAGCTATAATAGTAGGTAATTTTAATAATCTCCTATCCCTCTTAGACTAGGTCTAAACTTTACTAGATACCTATAGAGATAGTAATACTATAGATAATAATAATAATAATTTTATCTTTATAAAGGAGACTTGCTAGTATCTTACTAAGCTTTTAGCTAAGTTAATACTTAGTTTTAATTATACTAATATAGCATACTATATTATATTTAGTCTAACTAGTGCTATAAAGTATTACTAGGTTTATTATTATTTCCTTACCTATTTACTAGTATTTTACTAATCCTTCTATATAGGATACCTCTATTTTATACTAGTAGTATATAGTTTTATAGTAATAATTACTTATTACTATATTTCTAGGCCTTACCCTAGGGATTATAAGTATCCCTATAATATATTTAGTAGTTTTTTACTAATATTTCTATAGGTAAACTACTACTAGCTCCTAACTACCTAGGAGGTAAAAATAGTTTTATATCTCTATTCTTATAACCTAGGGTATATAGCCTAGCTTATATTAAAGGACTAGTTTTTTTACGCTATTTCCTTAGTAATTAAGGAGGATAAAAATACTAGGGAGTATCTTATTTATAGGACTTAGGTATTAATATATAGCGGTGCTACTATAGAGGGATTTTCTCTTATTTTAGCTGCCCTTTAGGCACGTTTTCCTTTATTATTTTATAGGTAGTCTAAGGATTTTTTCTTTTATTCTAGTTTAGAGTGTTATAGCGGCTAATAAGGCTAGGCCTTTTTTGCAAGGACTTCGTGCCTCTTCGCCCGTGACTCGCCTATGTGTCGCCACCTTTCTTACGCAATCTGCTTCGTACTTATCTTCTTTATCCTCAAGGTCTAGCATTGGCATGTCCTTGTCCCTGGCGTCTTCGCGGTGATTCCATGGCTCTAATAGGCTTACATGAAATATATTGTGTAGCTGTCTATACTTCTTAGGTAATGCTAGTCTATATACTTATTTCCCTATAGTATTAAGTACTTAAAAAGGCCTAATAAATCTAGGGGTTAGCTTCTATTTTATATCCTTAAGCCTAATATTCTTTACTAATAGTAGTACTAGGTTACCTTAATATAGTGTTAATAGCTAGTAATACTAGTTATAGTACTTTACCTAGGTTTTAGTAGCTTTAGCCTAGTTTTCCTTTAGATACTCTCTAACTTTATATAGCTTTATAATATATATATATACTTCTAGTACCTCCCCTTCCTAGCTCTTACCCCTAAGAGCTAGATAAAACTTAGGTAAATAGCCTATAAGTAAATAATTTAGAGAGTAGCTAGTGCTTTTATTTACTATATTATTATAGGTAAATTAAGCTATTAGGAGTAGCTTAGGCTATATCTATTAGTTCTTTATAATAAAATATTAAAGGTAGTGCTTAAGTACTTAGTTTATTCTTTTTATTTACCTATTAGTTTAGGGGTAAAATACTATAGAAAGCCTTTACTTTACCTAAGATAGGTAGTATAGGTTTAACTAGAATTAGCTTATAAAGACTAAACCTCTATTAGATATAATGCCCTCTAGGGCTCTGAATTATAGCTTAATCTCTTTATAGAAAAGTTTTACTAATTTAGCTATATTAATAGTAGTAGTTATAGGTAGGAAGATAGAATACTTAGTAAATTAGTCTATAATTACTAGGATTATATTAGTCTCTTGCTTACTTACTTATATAATAGGTAACCCTATAATAAAGTCTATTAAGATCTCTATTTATAGTTACCTTAGTATTAGTAGTAATTTAAGGCTTTTATATAGGTAATACCTTCTAGCTACTACCTATTAGTAAACCCTATAGCTTATAATATAGTTTAAAATATACTTACTTATAGCTAGCTACTAAAAGTAATACTTTAGTAGCTCTAGAGTATGCTTAGTCCTAAAGTAACCTACTAGTAGATTATTATAGTATAGCTATAGAAGCTTTTATTATAAGATAGGCTCCTAGGGAATAACTACCTAGTCTTAGTATAATAGAAGACCCCCTATGCTATATAACTATAGACTAGCCTTTCCCTTCCCTTTTACTAGGGAGTTATTAATTTTACTATTCTATCTCTATAAATCTAGGTCTTAATCCTATGCTTTCTATAGTAGCTATACTAATAGTTTATTTAGCCTAGATTAGTAGGGATCTAGTAATATAATAGTTCCCTATATCTCTTATACTATACTAATATCTTAGACATATGCTACCTTCTCCTTAAAATCCCCTTTAGTTAGCTAACCTTTTACTAGATCTATAGTAGCTAACTAGCTTCTTAACTAGGCTACTCTAGCTATTCTCTCTATAGGGGCTAGGGCATTTTCCTCCCCTAAAGATATCTTATTAAGCCTCTCTATACCTAAGATTAGGGTATTTTCCTTCTCTAAAGGTGTCTTACTATATTTTCTTTAATATATTAGTTTCTTTTCTTCTACTATTCTAGTAAGTACTATCTTCCTTTAAAGTTTTAGTAATAATACCCTATTTATTAGGGGTTTGCCCTTATAATTAGACTTTCTTAATAGTGTATCTACTAGGTTACTTTTCCTAGGTTTATACCTAATTATAAAGTAGAAGTAGTAAAGCAATATATACTATCTTACCTACCTTCTATTTAACTTTTACTACCTTATAAAGGTTTATAGGTTATAGTAGTTTAATAGGACTTTAACTAGGCTTACTATACCCTTAATATAGTATTACTAGTGTTTAAATAACTTTACTATAGTAAGTAGCTTTTAATTAGCTATACTATAATTACGCTTAGTATTTATAAATTTCCTTAACTAAAATACTACTAGATACTAATAGCCCTTATTATCCTATTAAGATAGGATTCTTACTATTATAAAGATTAAAGTATTTATCTTAATATATACTAGTTAACTTAGGTTATAATAATAGAGAAGAGGCGCTTACTAGAAGGCCTCTTTTAGCTAGTTAAATACTAGCTATTCCTTTACTCTAAATATAAACTTCCTAGTCTAGATACTATTTTAACTACCTTTTATTAATATATAAAGAGGTACTATAATCCTAGAGTATTTATAAATAAACTATTAGTAGAAGTTATAGAACCTAAGGAAAGACTATATATCCTTAAAGCTTATAAGCTTTTTTTATTCTTAGATTATATTAACCTAGTAAGTATCTATTAAGATCCTATTAACTAATAGGATAAACCCTAGGAACTTTACTAACTCTTAGTAAAATAAATACTTTAAGGGTTTTATATATAACTTTACTAATCTTATATATTCTAAAACTTCCTTAATATATATAGTATATTCCTTCTATATCTTTAAAAAGATTAGGATATTATCTAAATATACTATATAAATAGTATTAACTAGCCTATAGAGTGCTTTATAAATATAACTTTAAAAAGTAACTAGGGTATTAGTTAACCTAAAGGGTATTATAAGGTATTTATAGTGTTTATAATAGGTATAAAATATAGTCTTTTACTTATTACCTCCTTTAATATAAATTTAATAGTATATATTCTTAATATTAATTTTTAAGAAGTAGTAAGCTCCTTAGCACTAGTCTAGGATCTTTAAAATTAGGGGAAAAGTATAGTAATTCTTTTATATTACTTTATTAAGTCCCTAATAATCTATATATAATTAGAGTATCCTATCCTTCTTTAGTATAAATAAAATAGGTATACCTATAGGGCTCTTAGAGGGTCTTATCTAGCCTTTTTATAGGTTTTTATTAATATATTTATAGAGCTTCTTTAGCTTACTTTAGGAAAGAGAGTAGATTAGTCTATATAGGGGTATAGCCCTAGGTACTAGGTTAATTATATAGTTAGTCTCTTTTCTTAATAGTAAGCTTCCTGCCTTATCTAATATAAATATATCTTTAAACTTATATAGTTCTAAGGGAATATCTTTAATAGTTTTATATACTTTTACCTCCTTATTATCTTTAAGGGTAATAAACTTATTTTCTATAACCCTTATAATAGTATATATAAGGGTCTTATTATATATTACTTTTATAAATTTATAAGGAGTTAATAGTAAAAAGGCTACTTTTCCTTTCTTAAACTACTATTCCTATAAATATAGGTAAAGGTATATATATTCTTCTATAAGGGTATATATTCTAATTAATATAAGGCTTCCCCCTACTCTTAGGTCTCTATTTATAGCTATATATAGTAGCTTAAGGTCTCTTTCTTCTTCTCTTAAGTCCTTAATTATAATAGATACCTTATAAATACTATATTAAAGGACTATAAGGGCTTCTACTACCTTAATAATAGGTGCTATAGCCTTAGCCTAGTTAAGTTTATAGGTTCTTATAAACTTAATGCTAATTATATTAATCTTAGCGTAACTATTTAGATTAGCTACTATTTTAATATCTTTATACCTATAGATAGTAACTAGTGTATAAAACTAATACCTTATTAGTACCTTAGTATTAGAGGTAGAGGTAAGGGTATTTACTTCTACCTTAGGGAGTTTTCTAGGCTTTCTTAGGACTCTTTCTTAGGTTTCTTATAATAATATATAAGGTATCCTATACTATTATAGTTATAATACTATATCTTATCCCTAGGTTTAGTAGTATTTAGGTAGGTAGCTAGGCCTTTCTCCTAGTTCTTATTTCTTTAATCTTTATAAGGTCTATAACCTTATAGGGAGTTATTCCTATAGTGCTAGGGATTCTTATATAGGCCTTTATCTCCTAATTACTTAGGCTTTTGCTTATTCTTTAGTATAGCCTCCTAGAATTACTAGGTAAGTTATATAACCTTTTCTTAAGTCTTATTAGTAATAAAGGTATATAGGTTAATATAGTCCTATAGGTTAGGGAGTAGCTTTATAAAGAATATAAGGGTATAAGTCTTTTCTAGGGCTCTTTCTAGGTATTTCTCTAGTAAATCTAA
Organism: Epichloe bromicola; assembly: GCA_023658445.1. Taxonomy (NCBI): domain Eukaryota; kingdom Fungi; phylum Ascomycota; class Sordariomycetes; order Hypocreales; family Clavicipitaceae; genus Epichloe; species Epichloe bromicola. The sequence goes on from CP098271.1 coordinate 418,281, forward strand.
GAAGATACTAAACTTAATAGGGCTTTAACCCTTATATTACTTTATATTCTCTAATTACATTACTATTTATATATTATAATTAGTAGAGTTTTAAAGTAGTGTAAGTATCTAGGTCTAAAATTTATCCTAGTTATCTTTAAGGTTATCCTAGCTATTAGCCTACTATTCTTTAAGGTATCTATTCTATCTTACCCTATAATTAATATATATATAGTTAAGTGTAAAAAGGATCTTCTAGTAGTTATATTAGAACTTCTTCTTTACCTTATTAAAGGTATAGTTTAGGTTATTAATCTATATCTTATATCTCTATAGGTTTATAGGATATTAGAGGTTAGTAATATTCTAAACTTTAATCTCTTAGCTACTATAGCTTAAGGAAGTGCTAGCTTTTTACTACCTTTTTAATTATTCTTCTCTAGTATTATACTATAATAGATTTTAGAGCTCTTACTCTCTTTTCTATAGTTTCTAGAGTTCCTTAAGCTAGGTAATTTACTCTATTATTACTATAACTTAGGCATAGATAGTAAGAGGTATATCTTTAGTTATAGTACCTATAGAATATAGCGTATTCTTAGCTATAGTATTACCCTTATCTAGTAGCCCTTAGTTATTATCTAATATTACTCTTATAGATTAGGTAGTTCTTTTTCTTATATTACTCTTAGGTAGCTAGTGGGAGAAGCTTTAGAATTATAAGAATAAAGAATAGCTAGGTAAGAGATATAGGGGTACTTATATATTTACTAAAGCTTACTAGGTCTAAGTGTGTTATATATATAAGTTACTAGCTTATAGCTAGTGGCTTACTAGCGTTACGTGGACCTAGCCCTAGGGCATGGCTTGTCTGCGGGGTGCGCTAGTGTGGTGCACCTGTGTTATAAGTGGGGCCTCACAAATAGCTAATTATTTTAAGCCTTTATTAGGAATTAGACTAAGGTTAAATCTAACCTACCTAAACTAATCCTAATATAACTAAGAATCTATATATTTATTAATAGCCTTAATAATACTATAAGGAAGTAAATACTTAGCTAGGAGTTTCTAACTACTTAGAGCTAGTTATAGGGCTAAGGTAAGAAAGTAAAGGTAGTAATAAAACTAATATAAAGTTATAAGAAGAGTTAAGATAATAAGAAGAAGTAATAGTAATTAACTTTACTTATAAATAACTTATAGTAATAGAATAAAGGGTAAGTAGGAAGATTACCTATTATATATTATAAATATAGGAAGCCTAGATATATCTTAATAGCTTACTATTTATTAGACTACTTTATTTATAAGAGTAATAAATATACTATAGAGAAGTATAATAATAGTAGTAATAAAGTATCTAATCCTAATAAGATACCGCTTTTATCTATATAAACTTAGGATAAGGGGCTTATTATAGATAAATTAGTAAACCTAAGAGTTAGAGTCTATATATCTCTATAATAAGACTACTAGTAGGTAGTAGTAAAGGCGCTAATAGACTTAGGCATATAATCCTTAACTATATACCTAAAGTTATTATCTAAGGAGAATTAGAAAAGAGTTAAAAAAATAGATTAAAACCTTAAAAGTATAAGTAAAGATATAGTTTTATATTAAGGAATTCTAAGGAGATTAGTATTAATAAAGGATAGTATAGGGTTTATAAAGGTCTACTAAGTTAGCTACTTTATTACTAATACTAAAGAAAGGCTACTACTAGGTATAGACTAGATTAAAGAATATAAACCTATAGTAATATATTAGAAAGAGAAGTTTTAGAGATACCTAGTAATAAAGAAGTGCCTCTTATATACTTAAGGTAAGTAAAGAGTATATAAAGTATTAAAATAATTAGTAGTTACTCTAGTATTAGGTTTAGTAAAAGTTATCTTAAATAGCCTAAAGAATAGGAAGAGAAAAGAACTAGAAAAAAACCTACTAGTAGACTTACTAAAGCTAATTTAGGAAATAAGTAGTAAGGAAGTAGTAATAGTCTTAGAGTATACCTATAAGTTATATAAGTAATATATTATAGCTAACCTAAGATCCTTAGATAGTCTAAGTAATAAGTAACCTATAACTAAGTAAGGGCTAAGTAATAATATAGATAAACTAGAGCTTCTAAAGGAATACTTAGAATTTAAAGATATATTTAATAAGGATTTAGTAGGAATACTTCCTAAACTAGGGGGCTATACTTATATAATTAAATTAGAAAAAGGGAAAACACTACCTTAGGGACTAATATATAACTTAGCTAAGAAAGAGCTAGAGATACTTAAGGAGTATCTTATAGATATATAGTAAAAGGGATAGATTAGAAAATTAGTTAGCCTAGCTAAGGCCCTAATTTTATTTATTTTAAAGAAAGGAGGGAAATTAAGGCTTTATATAGATTATAGGGGCCTAAATAAGATTACTATTAAGAATAAGTCCCCCTTACTACTAATTACTAAAATCCTTAATTACTTAAAGGGCATAGTTATCTAGATAAAACTTAACTTAATAAATATATACTACTAGCTATATATTTACTTAGGTAATAAGTAAAAGATAGCGTTCTATTATAGATATAGGCACTTTAAGTATCTTATAATACTATTTAGATTAGTTAACGCGCTAGTGACTTTCTAGAAGTATATTAATAAGGTCCTTAAGGATATTATAGATAATATCTATATTATCTACCTAGATAATATCCTAATCTATAGTAGTAATATAGCTGCTTACGCGGGCTATGTTAAATAAGTCCTAAGTAGACTCTGTAATATAAAGCTTTTTATTAACCTAAAGAAGTGTTAATTTTTAGTTATAGAGGTTAAATTCTTAGGATTTATTATATCTAAGAAAGGTATTATAATAGAACTATTAAGGGTAAAAGTAATTATAATATAGCTAATACCTTATAGCGTCCTAGATATCTAATTATTCCTTAGGTTTACTAGATTTTATTAATGTTTTATTAAGTAGTATAGTAAAGTAGTTATTCTATTAATAAACTAACTTAAGGGGGGATAACTAGTAACCTTTAAGCTAGAACCCTATAAGCTAGCTATATTTAGAGAACTCTAGAGGTTATTCTAGAAAGCACTAATTTTAGTGCACTTTAACTTACTTACTTTATTAAGAGTAAAGATAGATATATTAGGTTTTACTATTAGAGTAATACTTATAATATTAGTGCTAGGTTACTAGTACCTAGTTATATATATATTAAGAAAGTTAACTAATACTAAGTTATACTACCCTACACTAGATACTAAATTATTAGTAATCTAAGAGGCTTTTAGGGTATAGAGGTATTACCTAGTGTACTTAACTTACCTAATTATAGTAGTAATAGATTACTTAAACTATAAGTACCTAGCTATAAAGCTATAGCTAACTAGTAGGTAGGTAATAGTGCTTAATAAGCTATGCTTATTTAACTTTAGGATTAAATATAGGGCTAGTAAGTTAAACCCTACTAATATATTATTAAGAAGGGTAGATTATATAAGTAAGGATAAGAAAGTAAAGGTAGTAACCTTATAGCTACTAAACTTCTTATCTAAGTTTATAAATACTAATTAATAAGAACTTTATAGTAATAATAGGAATACTATAAGTTCTATTATATTATTATTTAATATAGCAAATAGTTAGTTATAAAGACCCTATAATAGTAATAGAAATATCTAGGGTTTTAAGAAAATATAACTTAGCTATATTTTTAAGGAAGCTATAAGACTAGATATTATTAAAAGGGGTGTTCTAGCTAGTATAGTTACTAGTAAGTAGTAAGGGTACCCCTTAGAAACGCTACTTAACTATAGTATACCTATAAGACTAGAAGTAACTTATAAGCTAGTTACTTATAGAGATATTATAGTAAGGATCTAAGCTATATAAAGAACCTCTTCTAAGTTTAACTCTAATACTTAGGATAATAGCTTAGAATTAGATATTCTAATTTAAGTATTATTATTAGGTATATAGTAAAATAATAAGTTTACTATATATTAGAGAAAGCTACTTAAGAGTAGTAACTTAGAAGTATTATAGATATAGTTAATTAGACCCTTTAAGCTATTAATATTTAAGAGTTAAGTTTATATTCCCTAGGGAATAAGAAAAGAGATTTTACTACTAATATATAATAACCCTACTACTAGGTATTAGGGAGTTAGTAAGACGCTTTATTAAATTATAAGTTAGTACTACTAGCTATTAATAAAAAAAGATATAAAGGTATATATTAGTACCTATATAAACTATTAAGTTTTAAAGCTAAGGCACTATAAGCTATATAGTAAGTTAGCTACTTTACTAGAGCTAGATTACCCTTTTAAGAACTATTAATAGATTTTATTACTAGATTACTACTAGTTAAAGACACTAACTAAACCTATAATATAATCTTAGTAATTATAGACTATTTTATAAAGTATAGTATTTATATCCCTATTTTAATATAACTAATAAGTAATAGGTTAGCTACTATATTCCTAAAATATATCTTTAGAGATTATAAAGCCTTAGAAGGTATTATAATAGACTAAGGTTCTATATTTATAAGCGGATTCTAGATAACCTTTTACTATCTTATTATAACTAAGTAGCTACTAAGCACCGCTTTTTACCTATAAATAGATAGGTAGATAAACTAATTAAACTAAGTCCTAGAATATTATTTAAGGGCTTTCTTCTACACTAAATAAACTAACTAGGCTAATAACCTATTAATAGTATAATTTATATATAACACTAGTAACTATATAACTTATAGCTACACACTAGTGGAGGTATTATAAGGGTATAACCCTAAGGGCCTATAGTAAGTAGTACCTAATATTCTACTTATAAATAATTAGGCTAAGAGTAAAGTATTATTACTAAAAGAGAAATATATAGTAATTAAATAGCTTCTAATTAACTTATAAGCTTAGTATAAGAAATACTATAACTAGAAAAGGACCCTAAAGAGATTTAAAGTTAGTAATTATATTTTACTATTTATAAAGAATATTAACCTAAGATAGCTAAGTAGGAAGTTAACTATAAAGTACCTAGGCCCTTATAAGATTATAAGGGTAGTTAGGAGTTATAGATTAGCTTACTAGCTAGAATTACCTACTAGAATATAGTTATATAATATATTTAATATTATAAGCCTTAAACCCTTTAAAGGGGACCTAAGTAATATAGTAAATGCTTCTTTACTATAAGATAATATTAAGAATAATAAGTAAGAGTTTAAGGTAAAAAGAATTATCTTATATTATTATAATAGTAGGTATTATAAGTACCTAGTTAAATAAAAGGGCTATAATAACTTAGAGAATTTATAGGTATTAAAGAGGGATTTTATTATAAGGGATATTATCTATAACTATAAGCAGTAACTAGGTAGCTAGGTTATAGTGGTAAAACCGCCCTTAGTAAATAATATAAGGTAATACCCTATAAATATAGTAAATAATATAGGGTAATATTCTAAAAAGATATAATTATATTACTCTTATAATTATAATATAACTACCTAGTAATAATTACTTAAAAAGTATTTCTTTATCCTTACCCTTACCCTTATTTTCCCTAAAGACTATAATAATAATAGGTATAGGAGCCTTTAGAGGTATAGGGGCCTTATTATTAGAAGAGTTACCTTCCCTATATATAAAGATATAAAGCTCTCTAGGTAACTTAGAAAAACTAATATAAGTAAGAAGCCTAGAGATATAAGGTATAAACTACTAGTAAGTTAGTAAAGAAATACTTATAGATATTTAAAAGACTTACTATTAGGATATTCTTATATATATAGTAAAGATAGTTTATAATATTAATTTAGACCTTAAGGTTAGTAGTATTAGCTAGCTACACTATAGTAGCGTGCTTATTATACTTAGCTTCCTAGGCTACTTTAGTAGCTACCTAAGTATAATAAATATACCTATACTTATTAGTATTTTTAGTCTTTAGGAGGGTATTATATAGTTTTTACTTAGTATAAATAAGAGATTATTAGTATATTAATAGTAATTAAGTTAAGAGAACTAGGAATATACTTACTTTATTAAGGTAGTAGTAATCTCCCTTAGGTATAGCTTTAATAATATTAAATAGCTTTTTATAAAGCTATATAATTTAAGTAAGGTATTAGTAGTAGGTTAGTATCTTAAAACTAAAGACTTAGAATAAGTAGTTATACTCTAATATATATCTTATTATTTTAGGTATAATAGGCATATTTAGCTAAGTTTACTATTATAGGTTAGTAACTATAAGAAATAAAGAAGTAGTAAGATTATACTATAAGAGTTATTATACTTTATAGGAAAAGGTTTATTCTCCTTAAGATACTAAGGAATAGTATAAGTGCTATTCTTAGGCTATATATTTTATATAGTAACTTACTAACTATACTATATATATAGAATTTTAGTATTACTAGCTATAAGTTAGTAGTAATAACCTAGTAAGAAAGTAGTAAACTTATATAGAAATTTTAGATATTATTCTCTTTTAAGGTAACTTCTCTAGTAACTTCCCTAAGGGTTTATTCTATAAAAATAAACTTAGTAGTAAAGTAGGAGTTAATAAATAGATTTTAGATATTATAAGCTAGCTATTGGTTAGTAGTAAGGAAGTAGTAAAGGGAAGATAAGTAAAGATAAAGAAACTTATAATAGTTAGATAGTATATAAGGGAAAGGAAGCGTGTATATAAGAGAGGAAGATCTAGTCCCTTTTATATTAACTATAAACCCCCTAAGTAATCTATACACTATATATAGCTAATATAGGGATTATAATATTTACTATTATTATTACTATTTATAAATATACTAGTAGCTATAAATATATAGTAACTATATAACTATATTACTAAGACCTATAAATAAGTTTATTTATATATATAGTATCTAATACCCTATCTATTTAACTTAATTATAAAATTTAATATAGGGTATTTACTCTCTTAGAACTATTAGTAGAAGGCAAAGAGTATTTGCTTTATTATATTAGAGTAGTAGATAGGTTACTATTTAGGATTAATAAATAGGGGGATAATAATATTCGCACCCTAGTATTATTAGTGTTATTATTTTAATAACGCGTTGCGCTATAACATATTATACCTAACCTAAACCCTCCGTTAACTATAGCCCCTAGGACTATATAGTGTAAACGCCCTAAGTAAGTAGCTTATTATATAATTAAGGATAATTATATAAAGAGGGGGTATTATATTAGGAGCGTAAGGGATAGAGATAGGATTATTATATAATAAAGCACTAGTAAAACCCTAGACCTACTAGGTTAGAGAGGGGTTAGCTAGTAGCTAGATAGTTATATAAGCGTAGGGCGAGGTATTTAGTAAGGACTGCCTATATTCTTATAGAAGGTTAGAGCTTAAAACCTTTACGCACCTACCCCTAGGTAGCACCTTTCTAGCTATAACTGTGAATCTAAGCTATCACTCTATTCTATTATCTTTCGACCCTTAAGTCGTGACAATAACTCTATAGCTTAGAATAGTTACTATACTTTCTTAAGCTATATATAGTAATTCTTAATAAGCCTTACCTTTTATTAATAATTTAGAAATTTAAGGGTAAGGGTAGGAAAAAAGCCCTTAAAGAAGTCTTTTATAATACTAGGCTTTTTATTATTAAGCTACTACTTATACTAAGCTTTAAGTAGTAAGTTAAGTAGGAAAAGTATTTTTTTATTAGACTAATAAAGCTAATCTATAGTAAATACCTATAACTAGGTAGATTAGAATATAATATTAATTAATATTTAAGTTATAAGGTATTTACTAATAAATAATAATATAAATTAAATTTTTTAACTATTAATAAAGGGAATATTAGTTATAAGGGGCTTTAGACGTAAGGGTAGTGAAAAAAAGCTATAATATATAAGCTTAGACTATATAAAGTAGCTACCCTATAGTGATTCACATATAAGTTATACTGTGGGTTGTCCCTGCTAACTTAGCAGAGTTCTCGTGGATCACACCCTGAATGGCATTTGAGTCTAGAGCATATAGCTGCCCCCTAATTTTGCCTTATTACGAAGAGACTTAATTTTATATCTCTGCCTGTTGTCCCTCGTGTGAAGGCTATCCTCTACTATAGCAGTTAGCTTGATACTTTTACCTGCAAAATGATAGTTCGGCGCGATGAAAATGTGTACTTCTGTCTTGAGGAGCTGCTGGAATCGCCCGTCGTATGCAATCAGTTCCTTTGCCCACTTTCTGCTAGCGAATCTCCTCGAGGAGAAGGAATCGTAAACTATTTGGAAGAGTACGTAAACGCGCAGCAGTAACTAAGTCCAAAACAGAAGAGAACAGAAGAGGTGCCTCTATACGCTTGCTTCACCTTCATCAAGACCCTTGACACTCAGGACCTTCGTCAGTCAGGACATCCGTCATTCAGGCCCTTCGTAAGTCAGGCCCTTCGTCAATCGGAGCCTGGTGTAAAAGAACGCATAGTACGGAGTAGTATGTCGAGAAATCATGGAAGTACCTTTGCTTAGAAACCACATGTAAAAGGTACACTTTTCGTTTTGGGTTTAGTTGCTGCTGCGCGTTCAAAAATCCGTTGCGGCGCGTTTACGTACTCATCGATGTGAGGCACTGACTTCCGGATTTAGAATTTATCCGGGATTTTGCTCCACCTCGCCTAGCCCCTATTTCCTTATCTCTACCTCGAACTATTAATCCTTGTTTTAATGATGGCCGTTCTCTTACTCCACTCCCTTCGAACGCAATGGGTGGCACTATACTCATACTTCACCAAACTGTTTTGTGGACTTCTGGGTAATTCACGAAGTGAAAGTACGTCGCGAATCATGTTGCCATCAGCAGCAGCACTTCCAGCCGCAGAAGATTGTGAGAGTGTTCGCGGCGGTCAACTTGACCAGAGGCCGCGTCACCTGTATCCACTCACACCGCATCAAATTAAGGATACAATTCGACAATTTATCGATTCAATAAACAAAGCTGCCGCCTGTGACTTAGCTTCGAGATTCAATGACGGAAGAACCTGCAAAATTGTTGATCAGCAGAATGGTAGCTTCAATATTTGCTTCTTTATTCTCTTCGACGCTGAGAATGTTACATGGGTTCTTAGGATTCCCATCGCGCCGGTAGTTAACAATGCTTGGACCAAGATGGTTAGCGAGGTTACAACCATACGGTACATGCGCCAAAAGATTGTCGCTATCATGAATAACGAATAGCTAATACTGCTCTTCAGGTACATCAAACGCAAAACCACGATTCCTGTTCCTCAAATATACGCCTATGGAAAAGATACCACCCTAGTGGAAGGCACATCAACGCCTTTTATGCTCTTGGAATTTATGCACGGTCAACAGCTCCACACGAGAACGTTCTTCCACGCTACCGAGTATCAACGCAGGAATTTATACATTGGCCTTATCAACATCCTTGCGCAATTGCGCAAGCTTGAGTTTCCCGCCATAGGCTCACTAATGCCAAATCAAGACAACCCAGAGGATGAACTAAATTCCATAACTGGTACTTTTCTTTCTATGACCATCAGCGAATTCGAAAGACAGCGGCAGCTACCAATATCTACTGAAATCTCAACCGTGAAACAGCTCATTGACCTTCACTGCCATATGCTTTCAGAAACGTTCCAGATACCCACTGAAGAACTGGAGCCTAGGCAAGCGAAACTGGAAATATTCGCGCTGCACAATATGACAAAGAAGATTCAGGAGTGTATTGACTTGGAAGAGTCAAACCATTCATTTATATTAGCACATCCTGACTTAAGATGTGGTAATATCATCGTTGATGATAACTTCAATATTCTTGGCGTCATTGACTGGGAGTTTACGGGTACAGTTCCCCAGCAGCTTTTTGTACCACCTCCGTGGATTACAGGCCACGACCCTGATACTCTCATCATGGTAACGGGGGTTCCGAGAACCCAAGTTCTGCAAGAATTCGGCACAGTCCTTCAGGAGATGCACGAGACATCAAGCGGCTGGACGCAACTCTGGCAAGACTGGGGATTCCAGCGGGAAAATATTGCCCCGAGTAAGGAACTTCTCTTGGAGCTATCACCTATAGTTCAAATATTGCGTCACCCTGCCTCCCTCATGGATGTGTATTACACTTCTATTTTTCAACAATCATTCGGATCCGACGTAAAGTCAGATGTAGTTGTCAATGATTTCTTTCAGGACAATCCGACCTTTGCAGAGAAAATTGAGCTTCAACTTAAGAACTCGGAGCGCTACACTGAATATTTGAAGAACCATGGTTTACTAATCCCTGACGAACGGCTGCAGCATATGAAAGAGTGGCTCGAAAAGGCAAATGCTCTACTACAAGCTGGACGGGCCCGTCGTGGCGGTAAGGTTACGGAAGGGTCTTTAAAAAGCATCTCTTAGTGCTCTTGTATCTAGTAGCCTCGTGCATTTGCTTTTAGTTCCCGCCCCCGCTCCTGCAGCTCCGCCAACTTGTTCCACAACCTTCCAATAACAGCCTCCTTCTCAACCAGCTCGGGATGGTGTGCGCCTGCCTGCATGGACTGCCGGTTGATCAACAAATCAGTCAGCATGGCGTTCAATACTCACCTCTAGAGGATCTGATAGTCCGACACGGGGCTTCGCATCGCCATGGAGCCAGAGCTGATAGATGCTCGCGGTACGAAATGATCAAAAATGGCACTAGCAATCGATTGCTTTCCCCTCTTGCCCTAACGCGGAAAACAGGGCATGATGGCCACGTGTCTTGGCAAAGAAACACATGGAAACAAATGCCTTTCTCAAGACCACGCCGCCAGCCACAGGCACCATGCTCGATGGCGCCCAGGACTAGTTTGATTCACTAGTTTGGTTCTCGACCATTTGCAATCCGGGCCAGAAAGCCAGTCGCCAGCCCATCATGCAGGGCCGTCCCGTCTCGACCAGCCTGGGCTTGAAAAGCGTTGACAGTGAGCCCGCGGGCCGTGGGGTTCACCTAGTCTCCTTGTCAGGGAGACCTCCTTGAGGTATCGGATGTGTGGATGTAGCCTGCGCAATAACTAGGTTAAAACCCTTAATAAGATAACAGTAGAGATAATATATTAGAAGTACCTCCGTAGACTAGTTATTACTATAGCGCACTATATACCTTTTAGGTATAAAAGTTAGGTGCTATCTATATCTCTAATTAACTAAATTAAACTATTTTTATTATCTATACTAACCCCTACCTTAATAGTTATAAGCCTAGGAGCCTTTAATTACCCTTATTATTAATTATTATAAATAATATAAGCTCTATTAATATTATTAATTTAATACTTACTAATATTAAGAGATAATTACTCTTTATTATAATAATTAGTTAAAGTATATAACTTATGCTTTTATTAACTAGTATAGTTTTCCTTTATAATATCTAAAGAAACTTTAAATATATATATATATATATTGTTTACGCTAGCTAGCTAGATTACGTAGCTATTCCTAGTACTCTAGCTCCTAAGTTAAGAGGGAAAACCCTTAATTAGGAAGAAAAACTCCCTTATATCTATTTTTAGGTTAGCGCTAGCCTTACTATAAGCCTACGCCACACTAGGTGTAGTTTATTATAGGTATTTAGCGCTAGCTTACACTAGCCTTATTCTATAGAAAAGAAAAATAAATAAGAAATATATAGTAATAAGTATATTTAGCTTTAATTAGTCCTAGCCTAGCCTTATACTATACTTATTTAGTACCTTTTTACTTCCTTTTATTCTACTATAAATTCTAATTTAAAGTAGTAATTTACTTTAGGTTTACTTTCCTACTATCTTCTGTAATACCTTACTTTTTAGCTAGTTCTAGTCTATTATTAGGCTAGATATCTTATAAAGTTAGAGCACCTAGTTTTATTTATATATAATAAGGGGTAGGTAGTTTAGAGTTAATATTAGAGTGTCTTAGTGCCTAGATTATTTATATATTATTTATCTAGTTAATTACCTAGTGCTTTATTTTTTAAATAATATCTAATTCCTCCCCCCTCTCTCTCCTTTATAAGTATAAGAGAGAGCTCTTCTCTTTATAGGGTTCTAACCTCTTTTCTCTTTCTTTATTAAACTTCCTATAAGTTCTTTTTCCCTTTTTTTTCTTCTAAGCTATTTAAGGCTTTTCTAGTCTAGTGTTAGTTTAATTACTAATTTTTTTTTTAGGTATAGGAAATAATTAAATTTAGTATAATAGCTTTATCTTCTATAAATAATTTTATAGTTAGTGCTATTCTAGTGCTATTCTAGTTCTAATTTACCTAGGAACTCTTAACTTTAGACTAATACCTTAGGAAGTCCTTAACTAAAAAATAGTTAGAGTAAGCCTTAGAAAAGAACTTAGAAGTAAGTTATTTCTAGTCCTATTCTATACCTATTTTAAGTCTAATCTAGGGTAGTTAGGTAAGCCTTAATTAATATAATATATTTCCTATAAGTCCTATTTGCTTAATTATCTAGGGCATTAATACTATAATATTATTAGTAAGTTAGTTTAAATCTAGTCTAGGCATAGGGCTAATTATAGTATAAAGGGGTAATATCTAAAGTGTGCTTTAATTATTAGGTATAAAATAGTAAGTATAGTAAAGTAATAGTAGTATTAACCTTACTCTAAACCTATTCTAATACTAATTTACTTAAAGCTAAATATTACTAGTATATAAACTAAGCACTAGTAGTTAGTTAATACTTAGGCTAATATAGTTACTAGGGGTAATATAAGTAGTTTTATACTAGTGTAGTAGTAGCTTTAGTCTAGTGCTAACTTTTTTTATTTAGGTCCTAGATAATTATATAAACTAGGTTAGAAAGCTTTATACTAAGAATTATAGTAAGAAGAAATAGAGTACTATAGTAGTAGGCCTAGACTAGGCTAGGTCTAGGTTTACTAAAGATTATTACTCTAAGATTCTTTATTAGTTTAAGTAGCTAGATACTTAAGCTATAGAGGTAAACTAGCTCCTAGCTACTACTTTCCTTACTAAGGGAAAGGCTAAGATTATAAAGAAAGCTATCTCTCTCCTTAAGAAGGAGTAAGGTAATAGTTAGGAAATAGTTTAATAAAGAATTAGGGGTAGGCTAGTATAATAAAATACCTATAGGTTTTAGTTAAAATTAATCTAATAATAGTTTTAGATATATAATATTCTCTCTTAATATAATTTTATATCTAATCTAGCCTACCTCTAAGGCTATACTATATAATCTATTAATTTTCCTAGGCTATTTTTAGTAACTTATTAGTTTACTTTAACGCTCTAAAAGCGGTTTAGGTCTTCCTATAGTCTAAGTTAGCTAAATACTAGGTCTTATACTAATATATAATATTAGAGTTATTTTATACTTAGGAACTATTTAGCTATAGCCCTTACCTTTAGGGGGTTATTTAGGGCTAGCCTTACTTCCTATATATCTCTAGGCTATTATATTTAGGGGCGCCTATACTTATACTTACTATAGTTAACTATTATATAGTATTAGTCTTTAACTATATAGCTATAGCTATATAAGGGTAAAATTACCCTAGGTATATATTTTTAGAATAAGTACTTATTAAGGCTAATCTTTCCTATATATAATTATACTATTATAGAAGAGATATATTTATCTAGTCTTATATAGAATTTCTATATATCCTTTAGGTTATAGGTAGGTAGGTAGTCCTTAGTTAGCTCTCTCCTATATTAGTGCTATCTTTATAGTCTATTACTATACTAGTCTTCCTATTATTATTTCTATTTCTTATATAGTTATATATTTAGTTTATTATTAGCTAGGGGTAGTCTTCTTCTATATTATAATACTATCTTTACTAAGTTAGCTATAGCCTGTATTTTATTTACTATTTTACTATTTACTATTCTTTTCTTAAACTTCTATTTTATCTTATTTAGGTAAAGATCTAAGGGAGGGATATAGGTTTTAATCTCTAATTATAGTATAGGGGTATTCTTAAACACACTAGCTATAGTTTAGAGATAGGCTAATTAGTTTACTATAAAGCTTCTAACTATTTCTCTTAGGTTTCCTCCCTTTTTTATTAGGGTATAGTAGGCACTTACCTTATAGGTAAGGATAGGTTAGACTACCTATATATATAGGAGCCTAGTGTCTCTAAAGCTATAGCCCTAAGCTAATGCTACTAATATAAAGAGTATAAGTTACTACTAGGTAAATTTACCCTTAAGGATATTCTTATAAGTACTCTAGTTAAGTTTCCTATTAACCTATACTCTAAGAAATCTATATAATTCTATAAGTACTATCTTATTTACTCTAAGTTAGACCCTAGCCTAGGGGGGCTAATAGGCCTTACTAAAATATATAAGTTTAGTTTTTACTAGGTTAAACTTTATACTTACTTTCTTTGCCTATTTTTTATAAATCTTCTACACTACCTTAAGTCTTCTCTAGGTCTACACTATATTCTTTCTAAATACTATAATATTTATATTATTAGTAAATCTAATAGCTACTATACCTAAAATAGCCTAGAGGTATATATAGAGTTTTACTAAGTATAAAAGAAAAAGAATTAGTAAGAGAAGTAACCCCTAATAGGTACTAGCCTTAATTATAAATAGTCTTAATAGTCTACTATTAAAGCTAAGCTAGCTTATTTTATCTATAAGAAAGCTTTATATTATAGCTATTAGCTAATATAGGATTCCTATTTAGATTAGTAAGGTAATTAGGTATAGGTAGCTAACCCTATTAAATACTAATAAGATATTTATTTATACTAGTAAGGTAATACTGCCTCTACTCTAGGCCTCTCTTATATATTCTACTAGAACTCTAATTATAGTTTCTATTAACCTATTTATCCTATTTACTATCTATAGTTCTAGTAAAAGTCCTTTTACCTTAGTAAAGTATATAAGCTACCTTATAATTACTACTTCTATAATCTTTCTTATAATATTTAGTAAGAAGATAGGTCTCTATATATTAGCCTTCCTTATCTCTTTTATTATTTTACCTAGTTTTCTAATTACTACTACTCTTATAGTTTAAAACTAAGCTAGGAAATATCCTACTTTAAGGACTATATTAAGAAGTTAGGTTATAGCTTCCTTAGCTAGCTTTTTATAGGCCTTAATAAGGCCCGCTAGGAGTTTATTATTACCTAGGGATTTCTAGCTAGCTATATTTAAGAGAATATCTAATATTTCTCCTACTCTAAACTATTCTTTATTTAGAAATAGTGTGTTATCTATTTCTAGGAAGAAGAGGTCTAGGATATAGGAGAGGTTTACTATAGGTTTAGGGAAGAACCTTTATACTAGCACACTTGCTTTATCTTTATATATAATAGCTAGGTTTAGGTTATTATTAGTTCTTTCTAGTTCTAGTAGTCTAGGGAGCTCTAGGGGGGCCTAGCTTTAAAGCTAGGCCTCCTAGTTTACTTCTATTCTCTATTACCTCTATTACCTTTTAGCTTATGAAGTCTAGTAATTCCTCCGCTCTATTAGTTATTCTATCTAATCTATTCTAGAGGGGGTATTTAAGGTTAAAGTTACTTATAAATACGCTTTAGCTATAGGACTTCTCTATATTAATATCTTATATAGGGGTGTTCTAGTTATTACTATATTCTTCTAAGTAAAAGGAGTAAATATTAACCCCTTATATTTTCACTAGTAACTAGTTAGTTTCTCCCTAGGCTAACTATAACCCTATACTATGCTTCTTATTTATATATATAGTATTATACCTATTATAATATACTAGCTAGAACTAGGTAAGAGCTAGTGCTAGGGGCTAGGGGTTCTTTATATATTCCTATTCTTAGATTATAATTATATCTATATTAGTTTAGTAGTAAAGCGTAATATATACTAGGCTATCCCTCTTATTTATATTCTAGAAGAGAACTTATAATATTATTATATTACTTAGGGGGGTAGTAATTAGTCTTTACTATTATATACTAGCTCTATTCTAGCTCTAAGTTATTCTATATATTATCTAATACTCCTAGACCTAGGTTATTTAGCACTTCTCTCTATGTTTATAAGGTAGCCTCTTTTCTTTCTAATTATAATAATAGGTTTTACTACTATACTAGGCCCTTCCTAGGCTAGGGATAGGCTCTTATTTATAGTGCTAGTAGTAAAATAGGATAGTTATTCTAGGTATTTTACTTTTACTATATTCTACTTCTCTTTTAGTATAGGGTAGTCCCTTAACTAGGCTAGGTATAGTCTAAAGTAAAGAATATAGTTTTCCTTTAGTTACCTAGTCTTTATTAGGTAAAATATCTCTCTATCTTTATATTAGCTAGCGCTATACTTACTATACCTTAGAGCTACCTTATAGAACTTTATAATATATTCTATTTAGAAGTAGTTATAACACTATCTAGGTTATAAGGTCTTATTATATAGTTTATATTAGAATAGCTTTACTTTAAATACTATTCTATCTTAGTATAATTTATTAGTATCTTTAACTTTAGCTAAACTAAGAATTAGGGTAGTTTACTAGATACCTTTACCTTAGGGGTACCTTATAGTTACTTTAATTATATTTACTTTATTTACTTTTCTAATCTTAGTTACTAGGTTTTTAATAAAGGTATACTTTATAGGAAATTCTTTAATAATAACACTAAGTATATAGTAGTAAATAATTACTTCTAGTCTAAATACCTTAGTAATCTATTTCTAGTTTTCTTTATATTATACTATATTTCCTTTAAAGGTAATAATAGTATTACTACTAGGGAGTCTTCTAGCTACTACTACTAAGGCTTATCTAGTAGCTATATTTACTACTATAACTATATCTTCTATGCCCCTAGACTAGAGTAATTTCTATATAGTATTTCCTTTTATAAGTACTTCCTTATATTATTATCTAGGGATCTAGAAAAGGGGGGGGTTAGAGTTTAGTTATCTTAGTGCTAGCCTAGCTATAATACTTGCCTAGGTTAGGGTATTACTATCCCTAGCTTTCTCTTTAATAACTTCCTTAAGGGCTAATTTTAGGGCTTTTTTAGTAGTGTAAATATTACTATTATTAGTATTTATAGCTCTTACTTTAGCTTAGGCATAGTTTACTACCTTATAGGCTATAGCTATTATAATGCGCTATACTTAGGTAACTTTATTACTTAGGATAAGGCTAGTGATCTTATTATAATATTTTATATTATTAGAATATTTAAACTAATTCTAATCTACTATTAGGTTATCTTTATGTCTCTAGATATTAAACTATCCTATGCTTATGTTTAGGTAGTGGCTACTCTAAGCTAGTCCCCCTAATCCCTTATTAATTATTATTAGTGTTTTATTTACACTCCTATTACTAGCTTTATTATAATGTAATATCCTAGAGGGGGTAAAGTAAGGGCGAGGATTTTAAATATTAAAGTGGTTTGTATTTTAGATATAAATCCGGACCTTTAGGTTATCGTGGAAAGATTGTAAAAAAAAAAATTTTAGCCTAAAAATATAATAAAAATCAAATTAAAGAAAAATAAATATAAGTAAATCCCTTAATAGGAATCCAGAGCCCTAATTAGCTTAGTTAGCGTTAGTTAATTTAATTAATCTAATTATAATAAATCCTTCCCTTTTTCCTCTATTAAAGCTGTCTTTATATTACTCCTAAAGGTCTCTTAACCTATCCTTCTATATAGATTATTAATTTATTTAAATTAATTAAGGTTATAAGAGCCTAATTTAGCAATGCCTTTATTATTATATTAGCTAGATTATCGCCGCTATTAATCTATCTAACCTTGTAGATTTCGCGCCTCTTGTATAATTAATAAAGGGCTATAATATTAATTATTAGCCTCTTCTTCTTTATTATACTAAGCTTAATAAGATATTTATATAATAAGAAAGAGTTAGTATAAAGTATTATAGGGATTTAAGGTATCTTTAATTAGTCTATTACCTAATTAAGCATTATAGATATTATATATGTAATATCTACGCCTTAAACTATACTATATAATTTAGAGGTAAGCGCACTATATATAACCTACTTACTCTTTATTAAGCTATATATAATAATATTACCTTTTATAATAAAGGTATTATTATCTTATATTATCTTGCTTCTAATTATAATAATATAGCTAATTTATAAGCTTAGGTCCTTATTATTAGTAAGTAATCTATCTATAAACATAAAAAGCTTTGCTTTTTTAAGGGTTAAAGGGATATATTATAGTCCTCTCTATTAGTATTTAATCTACTATTTAAGGCGTTTATTAAGCTAAGTAATATTGTTAATAGAGGGTTCTTAGTGTTAAGCTACGATTAATAGGTTATATAATACTTCTAGTTAATATATAGTTATAATATAGCTTTCTTAGGCTCTCTATTCTATGTAATCTTACTTTGCTATTAGGGATTAAGGATTAATTTCCTTAATCTTTTTACTTTAGCTCTTCTAGGTTAAGGTTAATAAATTATTAGCATTCTAGGTTAAGATATAGCTATTAAAAATAAGGGAATTCCTACTTATTAGTTATTATTTTTCTTTAGTGGTAAAATTAGCCTTTTAAAGCTCTTTTTCTTCTTTATTAAAGAAGTTATTATTACTTAGGCCTAATGTGTTATCTATTTATATTCTAACGATTCTAAAGAGGTTATCTAGGGCTATAATTAATAAGTAAGGATTATAGGTTAAGGTTATTATATTAAGGTTATCCCTATAGTAATAAAAGTACGTTGCCTACTAGTAGGTTCTAGCCTCTATAATCCTATAAAGAGGCTTAATTACCTCTATTACCATGCCCTCTAGGAAAAGGTATATAATCTATTTAGGCAATCTTATAATAATTAGCCTATTAAGCGTTGTTTATAATTAAACGTACGCTTACGTAATATCGCGGATCTAAAGGTAGATTTCTTTTTGCTTTAATAAAGGGGCAATAGCTATAATTAACTATTAGCTTGCTTATTATATTATTAGTAATTATATTAGAATAAATTCCTTCTCCTTATTATTATAGCCTTATATAATAAGGCGGGATTTCTTATATAGTAAGTCTATTCTCTTGCCTTTAATCTCTCTAACTATATAAGAATTAAAGATTCTATAGCTACTATACTTTATTAAGTTAAACTTAATAAATCTAAATATATTATAGGCTTATAGAGTATTAAGCTTAGTCTAGTTAGACTACTTAAAGGGCTTACCTAGAGTTATAATCTTTCCTTCTTAGTAAAGTTAAAGAGTAAGGTTTTAGTTAGCCTTTTCCTTTACTATAAGGAATACTATAGTTAGTATTCCTATAGCTATAATCTCTTTAATAAGGGCTTATTTCTAATCTTTATTAATAAGTATAAAGTATAATTTAGCCTTAATAGTCTTTTACTTTATAATAAGGCTATTAGCTTTATAGCCTTCTATAAGGGTAGTCTTTACTACTTTAAGATAAGCTATAGAGTCTTATACTCTATAGCCTCCTATAGGGGTTATTTTAGCTTTATAAGCCTCTATAAGCCCTTCTACGCCCTAGTTAGTATAGAATTTAACTATAAAGGCCTTTCTTAGCCTTTCCTATTTTCTTTTAGCTAGTATTAGTAGCTTTTTTTCTTCTTTCTCTACTACTTTATTTCCTATAGTAATAGCTAAGTCCTAGCTATTAGTAGTAGTTACTAGTTTAGTAGTGCGCTTCCCTATAGGCCTTTCTATAATATATAGGTCTTTATAGTAAGGCCTTACTACTATAGAGCAAAACTTTACTAGTCTATAAGGCATATTAACTATATAGGTCTCCCTATTAGTAGTAATTAATCTATAAGGGCTATGCTAGCTGCCCTTCTCCCTCTATATATATATATTAGCTTATAAAGGTAACTAATATAAAGGTATTATATTAGGGCTATTCTAGGTACTAAGGGTATTATAAACCTACTATAATACTAAGTAATAGCAGACCTTATTAGTTACCTTCTAAATTACCTTAGCGCGTTAAATAATAAAGACGCTTAGTAGTAACTTATCTATTATCTATAGGTAGGCTTTAAAGACTAGTAAGGTTAACACTAGTTTATTAGGGCCTACTAAGTTATTAATAGCTTTAATAGCTATTTAAAGGCATTATTCTAGTGTAATCTCCGCGCTAATTAAGTCTATAATAATCTTATAAGCCTAGTGTAAAGGTCTATAGTATCTCTTAACTTTTCTAATGCTATTATAGGCTTTAATTAGTATCTTATTAGTCTTAATTAATATTAATTAGGCATAATGCTTAAACTTAGTAAAGAAGAAGTTATTACCTATATTATAGATAATCTAATCTAGAGGTCTAAGATATATATTAATCTAGCATTCCCTAATAGTATCCTAGATATCTTAGGCCTTTTATTTCCTTAGATTAAGAAATTAGGCTACTTAGAATAAGGTTACTAAGTTAATAACATAAAGGACTAGTTAGTTATTAATCTATATAATATTAATAATAATCTTATAGTTAAAGTTATAGTTATTCTTAATTATAAATTTAAATTAGCTAGGGGCTTTTCTATTTATCTAGTAGTAGTAGTATACTTTAGTTAACTTCTTAATTACCTAGTGTTTAATATTATAACCTACTTATTAAAGAATCTTTATAAGTTATTAAATAGAAGAGTAACTAAAGTAATAATATAATTAATAGATCTCCCCTTCTAAGAGGTAAAAGGTAATTATTTCTTTTACCTCTAATAACTACTAAGAGTATTCTTATTATTATACTATAGGTATAGTTTTATTACCTTAAATAAGAATATTTATAAGGTTATTAATCTTAACTTATATTTTATCTATATTAATAATTAAGAAAAGAAAGGGGGTAGTTATATTAAGAATATAAAATTTAAGCTCTCTAAGCTCTATAAGTATATAAAGAATACCTCTTATAATTACTAATCTAGCACTAAATATAACTACTTATAGTTTATAGGGGGTTATTTTTAATAAAGGTATTAGTCTTATTAAAGCTTTTACTTATACCTACCCTATAGTTAATTTCCCTAAGGCACTAGTATTAGGTATAATACCTCTAAAAACCTATTTAGAATAGTGTTCTTTAGAGATATAGTAAGTAAAGTCTTTATTAGATTCTTAAGGTTTAAAAGGCTCTTACTTAAGAAAAATATATTAAAAAGCTTAATTATCTAGAGTAGTAAGGACTTTAGCATTAATAAGGTTATAATTAGTCTATAGTCCTAAATAAAAGAATTATATAATACCTAAATATACTACTAATAATAGTTCTTTTATATTATTATTATTATTATCTTAAACCTTTATAAAGGCTATAATATAAGGCTCCTAATCCTAGTTAGGGCCCTTATTAGGCTCTTTATTACCTAGCCCTTTATAGGAGGTAAGGAATACCTAGAATCTCTTCTCTAAAGGGAGTAACTAGTAGGCTTTACTAGTAAACTAGTAGTCTCTTTACTTCTTATATTCTTTAGTAGAATAGTTAGAAAACTAATAACTATTCTTACTATATGTAAAGTAGCGTAGTAGGCTATGCCTAGGGCTACGCTTATAATAGCCTCCTTAACTATAGGGTTATTAACTATATTAATAATTAGTAAATATAGCCTCTAGAGGATTTTCTTCCTAGTACTAAAGGAATTAGGTAGACCTCTTATTTAATTCTATAATTATAATTACCTTATAGAGGTCTTTAGTAAGACTTTTAAAGCTAGGGGAGTGTATATATTCTACTATTTAATATTTAGGTATACTAGCTATAGTATTTAATATTTACTTATAGAGCTTAGTATTTATAGTATTAGAAGGGTAAAGGCCTCTATAAATTTTCTTAAGCATAGTAAGTATAATCTTAAGGTATTTAAGTTTACTTTTCTTAGGGTTCTTAATAATTATATTATTAAGTATTATACTACTTTATTTATAGTAGTAAAACTACTAATTATTCTCTATCTTAAAATATTAATAGATTTAAGTAATTATATTTTAATAAGAGAGGTTTTACTTAAAGAGGTAATTAAGATAGTATTATTTAGTATTACTAATTAGCATAATAGGGAATGCCTTCTAATAGTATATCTAAGGGAGGTTAATTCTATTATATTTATTTTTAAAGAGCATAATCTTTAGTATAAGGAAGTTATATAGTTTTCCGCTATATTAATTACTATCCTTATATATCTTTATAAGTTCTAAGATCTTCTTTATAATCTAATCTTTAGAAGGGAATTTCTATATAGAAGAGGCAATTTATTATAAATAATAGTCCTTAGGTTAAAGTAATTAATATAACTATAATTATTATATTAGCTCTTAAAGAGATTAAAGAGAATATTATAACTAGGGAAAAGAGAGTTTTAGGGTAGGTAATTAGGGTAGTTAAGGTTAGTATTCTAGGGGTTTAGAGAATTATAATCTTTCTTTAGGCTATAATAGCCTTAACTCTTATTAGACTACTTATTCTAGTAATTATAAGATTAGTAATCCTTAGCCTTATCTTATAATAATACTATTTTCTCTTAAGGAATTTTATAGCTCCCTAATAATACCTTTATTAGCTATCTTAAAGGTATTTTAGGACTAGCTTATAAAGTTTTCTTAGAATAACTCCTAGAGGTTAGTATCCTTCTAGCCTTAATACTTACTAAGATTAATAAACCTTATAATATAGTTATTAAGCTTAGCTATTATAGTAGTATAAGGGTTTATATTAATTAGTTTCTCCTAATCTATTATAATAGTATTAGAAAATAGCTATAAATATTTTAGTAATTTATTTTTCTAAGGCCTTTCTAACTTAATTACTAGGTATATAGGATACTTACTATTACTAGTAGTAGTAACCTAAGGAGTTTCTTCTCTTAGTAATAGAATAGGTATATATATAGGTCTAGCTTATAGTTACCTAGCTTTTATAGTAGCTTAGGATTTGCCTCTTATTAATAGTCTAGTTAGTTCTATTATAGAAGCTTATATATTTGCCTGTCTTTAAATCTAAAGCTCTATATATAATCCCTAGTGTCTAGATATTGTGTATGTGAAGGATGTCTTTTATGCTTAAGAATTATTATTAATAATAGGGGAAATAGGGAAAATAATAAAAAACAGCGGAAATAATAAAAGTAACACAAGTAGTAACTAATAAAATTCATAGATTAACTAAGATAAATAAATAATAGAAATAAACAAATTAATAAGAATAAATTAATGAATAGGGATAAGTAATTCTCTTATTTTTTAAGAATAGAAGGAAAATAGAAGTTATATGTTCTAGACTAGGCTAAGATAGTTATGGTTAATAATATAGAGAGGGTAAGATAGTAATAGTTAATAATAACCTTATAGATAGAAGATAGAAGGAGAAAGAGAGGGTATTTATATATATATATAGGGGAAAAAGAGTGATTTATTTAATATATAGTAGAAAGGGCTACCTAGCTAAAAAGTATAGGGTAAATAACACTAAAGGCAAAGGGGGTAAGAGATAAGTAGTAAATACTTATTAGAAGAGGTTATAGGTATGTTAGAAGGAGAGGTTATAGATATAGGAGGTTGTAAGTAAGTTAGCTAGCTTAGCTAAGGTTATTTAACGTTAGGTTTAAAGTAAATTTAGTTATTTAGTTAAGTTTTCTTATAGTAAGTATAAGATTAGTCTCTTCTATTAAAAATAAATATAATAATAGGAGAAGTTAATCCTAGGGTTTATAATAGATATAGAATTAATCCTTTATTAAAAATAAATATAATAATAGAAGAATTAATCCCTTAGAAGCCTAATAAGCCACTCCTAGGGATTTAAGTCTCTTCCTTTAGCATACTCTAGTAGTTATATCTCTTTACCTAAAAGTCCTAATAATAGGTAAGTAATAATAGCGTCTATAGAAATGTCTTTTCTTATAATTCCTAGCTTATCTATAGTTATAGTTAACTACTAATTAGTATTAGGAAAAACTAAGGTCCTATATAGGTAAAGATAGATAAGTCTATTATATTAAAGTTAATAATAGTTATTCTAAGAGAGAAGAGAAAAGAGGGAAATCTAGCTATAAAGGAAAGTAAGTAAAACACAGAAGTGAGGCCTAAAAAGGGGGTAGTAAAGGATATAGCTAATAGCGTTGCGTGCATCCTTTAGCTAACCAACTAGGCCTACATTTAGTCCGGTCTTTAGCTACGATTAAGCTAATGAAGATCCAGAGGAATTAACAAAAACTCTTTTAACTTTAATACTAAAGAGAAAGAAAAGGAGTTAGTTTATTAGTATTTTTAAAAATTATTAAAGCTTCTTTAAGATTAGTATAAGCTAAATACTTAAAAGATACTAATTCTAGTAAAAATATACCTTAATAATTACTTATAAACTAAAGATACTAGAGATTAGTATAAATAAGTAGTAATAATAAAGGTACTATAAAGAAATTATTAAGATTTAAAGACTTAATAAACTAAGGAGATAATATTATATAAGTTTATAATTTCTTTTTACAGTAAATTTAAGTTATTTTAAAAGAAATAAAATAATTTACTTAATAAAAATATAAACTAAAGCTTCTTTAAAGCTATTATAAAGTTTAAAAAAGATTATAAAGCTTTATAAAGTATACTAAAAATAGCTAATATACTTACTACTAATAAATTAAGTAGTTAAAGTAAATTAAAGAAAAAAAAGTACCTTAGATATATAAATTATAATATTTATAATATCTTAAAGTAATAAGAATTATATAATTTATTTAGAGTATTATATAAGCTAGAGGCTATACTAAAGGGCTAGGAAGTTAGGAAAAACTCTAAGAATAATATTAAGAAGTATTTAAAAAAGAATCTATAAGAAAAGTCTAATATAATAAGTTAGAAACTAGAGAAAAAAAGTAGTAATATCTTTATATCTTTATAAAATCTAACTAATAACTTAGTTATAGTTACCCTAGGTAAAAAGACTATAAATATATTATTATTTATATACTCTAAATAAGGTTAATAAATAAAGAAAAGTATAAATTTAACTACTAATATTATAAATAGCTTAGAATTAAGGCAGAATATAGTCCTCTATAACTCTAGAGCTAATATATATATATTTAATAATATTTACTAGTTTAATTAATCTAAATTTAATAGAAATATTATAATAAAGGTTAAAGCTAGAGGTATAATTTATATAGCTTTAGGATAAGGCCTTATATAAATCTCTATTATAAATCCTATATTATAGAGTATAAGAATATTAGTATTAGAGACTATATTATTTATTTCTAAATTCTATATTAATCTAGTATTAGTAATAATTCTTATAAAAGTAAGTATTTTCTAAAATTAGAAAAAGTTATTTTTATATTAAGGGATAAGGCCTATAGCTAAAGTCTATAATATTAATAAGCTTTATATATTATTAAGGCTATTAGAGAATCTAAAGAAAGCCTATACTATATTTAGTAAAGCGCTAAGATTACTTATAAAGGGAGATATAGATCTTTAATATTAATAATATAGTTATCTAGGTATAAAGACCTTTATAAAGCTTATAAATATAGCTTTAGGTATTAAATTAATAGGTTCTAAGCTTATATAGTATAAGATATATACTATAGGTAAGGCTAAGTAATAAAGATTATAGGTTATACCTAAAGGACTTCCTTAAGAACTAGGTTATAGTTTTTTAGTTAATCTAGAATACTATAACTTTTTTTATTAGAATAGTAATAGGTATTAGTATATTCTTACTTACCTTATAACCTTAATATAATTTTTCTATTTTTTTAAGATAAAGAATAGAATTTATAATAGCTTTTATATAATAATAGTATTCCTAAGTACTTAATTTAGGGTTTAACTATACTTTTTATATAGTAATATTAAGAAAGCTCTTTTTATAAAGAATATAAAAGATTAGATAGCCTTTACTAGTATTATAGTTTATAATTTAGCTCTCTTAATATTTAGTTAGAATAAAAAGGTAAAGAGATTTAAGAAAGTAGTTAAGTAAAAAGCTTATACTTTAAGTCTTAAAGCTAACCTCCTATCTAATCTTAATAATAAGGTCTTTAATACTATAGTTTATCTATTAAATTAAATACCTTTTAAATATTATAGGAAGTAAACTATATTATATAAACTTTAGTAGGATTAGGCTAGGAAAATAGTCCTTATATACTTATATATAGTAAAGGTCTAAAAGCGTTTAATTATATATCTATAAGCTTATAAATATAAAGTATTCCTAATAATAATAAAGGCTTTAGAGTATATTAAATTATATAATATAATACTATAGTTAGAGTAAAAAGCTTATATTAGATACTTTATTAGTTATAAAGATAAGTCCTAGTATATTATATAAGTGCTTTTACTTTATAATTATAAGGTTATTATATTAGCCTATATTTAATTTAATAAGAACTCCTTCTTTAAACTAGAAGAAAAGCTAGAATTAGCTTAAAAAAAAGATATTAATAATTATATTACTTAAAGAGCTTAAAGCTAATAATATTAAAGAGAAAATTAGTTAAGACCTTATTAGAATAAAATTAGAAAAGGAGAATTAAGCCTCTTTATCTTTAATTATAAAGGGTAAAAATAAATAGTTTAAAGTAAAAATACCTTCTTATATAATAAGGGAAAAAGAGAACCTTTTTAGTGTACTTTTAACCCCTTCTAACTCTTCTTAGAAAGTACTAGTTATTATAAAGAATATAGAGTTTTAGGTATAAGGTAATAATACACTATTTTATAAGATTAATAAATTTATATATAATATAATAATTAACTATATAAAGACTACTATAAAGACTAGTAAAATTACTAGTAAAGGTAATAAGGTAGTAAAGAATTATTATCCCTAGGATAATAGTATTAATCTAGGTAATATTATTACTAAAAAATACTAATAAAATAAAATATATAAAGCTAGGTAAGTATAGTTTTCTTATACTTTTCTATAGTATTATAAGGCACTTAATATAGTTTATAGATTAAGAATATACCCCTAGAACTTACCTATTATTATTAAGTAATAGCTTTAGTTTATTATAACTACTAAAAGGAAGTAATTATAAAGAAGCTTTTAAAGCTTTTTATTCTTAAACTACTAGAAGAATACACTAGATAAATTATTTAATCTAGAGAAGTAAAAGGAAATTATAAACCTTAGCTAGGTCTTTAAATATAAAACTAATAAAAAAGAAGTAGTTATAGAGTTTAAAGCTAGAATAGTTATTTAAGGTAATTAATAACTAAAGAATAACTATAATAACTATACTACTATACTTACTTTATAATCTCTATAAATACTACTTATAATTTATTATACTAATAATCTTAATACTTAATAATATAATATCTAGAATACCTTTTTATATATAAAACTTAAAGAACCTATTTATTATAAGCCCCTAGAGAGTATAAATATAAAAGGTTATCTCTAAAAGATAATAAGAGTATTATATAAGCTAAGGGAAGCTTTTTAATAATAGTTCTTATATCTTATATAATTTCTATTAAAGCTAGACTTTATATAAGGAAGAGAAAACCTATATATTTTTATAAAGAGTAGATTTATTTTATTTTTCTATATAGATAATATTATAGTAATATACCCTAATAGATTTAAAGTAAAATTTAAAGAGTTATATAAATAACTAATAAATAGTCTAAATATTAAGAATTAAGGTAATTTAAAGTAGTTCCTAGGTATTAAAGTTATTAGAAATTATAAAATAAAAGAGATATAATTATTATAAGAATTATATATTTAAAACATTACTTAGAAATTTATCTCTAATATTATTAATAGTAATTTAAAAAGCTTAACCTTTACTTCTTTTCCTATAGGCTATAGCTATAATCCTTACTAATACTAATAAAGCTACTAATAAAGAGATTAATTATTATAGAGTAGTTATTAGCTTTTTAGTATATCTATATATTATTAGAAAACTAGATATAGTATTTATAGTATTAAAGCTTATCTCTTTTATAATAAATCTATTAGTAAAGTATATTAAGCTTACTAAAGAAGTAATTTTATATACTTAGAATATAAAGAAGTTATATATTTATTACTTAGAAGTAAATAGCTTTAATATATTATTTTCTAGTACTAATACTTCTATTAGTAATTACCCTAATACTTATAAATTAATATAAGGTTATATCTTTATTATATATAGTATTATAATTAATTAGAAGTCTAATAGGTAATATTATATAATAACTTTAAGTATAGAAATAAAGCTCTTTACCTTAAATTATAGTATAAAAAAGTATATATCTCTAGGGAGGCTATTTTATAATATTAATATATATATACTACTACTCCTAATTATCTAATATAATAATAAGTAAATAATCTAAATTACTAAATATATAAAAAGAAGGCTTTAGACTAGCCTTAAGTACCTTAATATAAATTAAATATAGATTTAAGAATAATATATAATAAGTAATATTAAGGTTAATTAAATAAAAACCTCTAAGATACTTATAAATAGCTTTATAAAGCCTCTATTAGGTTAGATATATAAGGACTTTTACTATAGAATTAGCTTATAAGAGATTCCTACCTAATTATAATACTAGGTATTATTTATAATCTTTTCCTATATCTTTAATCTCTAGCTTTAATAAATATCTTAGCTAGGGAGGGTATATTAGGGAGACCTCCTTAAGGTATTAGATATATAAATATAGCCTATATAATAACTAGGTTAAAACCCTTAATAAAATAATAGTAGAGATAATATATTAGAAGTACCTCTATAGACTAGTTATTACTATAGCGTATTATATACCTTTTAGGTATAAAAGTCAGGTGCTATCTGCACCTCTAATTAACCGAATCGAACCATTTTCATTATCTACACCGACCCCTACCTTGACACTCCTCCACAACCCGCCGTCGTAACAAAATGCATCATGAATCAAAGCGATCCTGGCCACGAGCGAGATCCGACGTACACGGGCTGATGGGGCAAGCATGTCACCGCAGCGAGCTGCCAGGCAGAGAAGGAGGACGGCGCATTCAAAATTGAATATTGAAAAACAGTCGACGTTAAGCGGCTCGAACCCGCATAAGAGGATCTGCGACCTTGCTTTTTTTGCCGAGCAAAAAGTGAGGCTGAACGATGATTGCGATAGTCTACCGTTCGCCATTGACAAATTTGCCTGGCGTGAGAGGCTAGGCATGACTTGGATTTACAGCTCAGAATGCATATTCTGCCCATCAGGGAAATCCAGGCACACCAGGTTATTAGTATATAGCTGAGGCCACTTGCCCCGGTTGACGCACCAAGACAAGGAGGAAAGTTGAAGTTCCCGGTGCAAGCATCGTTGGATTTGTCTCTTGGGACCGTCATCACCACCATGCAATTCCTCCATATCTTGTCCCTGACAGCTGCTACGCTGCTGGGCTCCGCCTCCGCAGAAGATATACACGCCCCGAGTCTGGAATCCCGGTCTGACCAGTGCGGCAAAGTCGGCAACAGACTTCTCCCAGCCTACTTTGTCTCCAAGCAGGCCGCTCTCATGGACGCGGCTCAATGCGGTGCTTTGTGTAGAAGCAGTGCTTTTTGCCGAAGTTACTCTGTGAGCAAGATGGGCTGCGGCCTGTACTTACTTCCGTTCGTAATACCCCTTCATAGCCCGGACAGCATGAGACACACAATGCAATGCGCGTCATCCGAGGTTACTGACGCACCCAAATGCATGGCAGTGTCTATGGCATTTTCAAGATAGGCCCCAGCCAAATAACCTTCTACGAACCAGCCTGCTTCCCCAATAGCGACTTGTGCAACATCAGAGGTGTCCGTGGAATAAGAACAATCGCTGAATCGGGAGCTCTCTTGGACAACAGCTGGACGGGATGTATGAAGCTCTGCAGGAGCAATACAAAGTGCAGGAGTTTCTCACTTGGCGGCTCAACTTGTCGCCTGTACAGCTTGTCTCTGAAATCAGGCCTGAAGGTTGATGACAGAAGCAATTTTGCCTTTTGGGACGTCAATTGCGCTGTTGCCATTGCCGACTATGTGAGTCATTGAGATGCGAACCTGTGCCGTGCCCTGGCGTGCCCTGCCAAGTCGGTTTCGAGGAACTCGATTCTAACATTGTCCTTCTCTCGACTCACAGCCCGCCTTTTATACACCCACATCCACGGTTCCCGAGATCAAATTCACGGAAGCAGTCAAGACGGCTACGGTGCCAGCGGAATACACGCCCCTCGTCACGGATAGTCCTCCGTATACCCCTACAGGTCCGGCACCTGCCCACGGCGGGTATGCCAACGACGATGAGTTGACCGACTCGTACACCTACACGGAGTTTGAGCTTCCTACTCTGGCGGCCATGGGGTCAAACCCGGTCACGACGGGAATCCCGCAGCCTACGTACGAGCCTGCCCCCTGCATGATGTCGATTGGTCCCCAAGCCCAGTTCACCCTTCTCGACTCCAACTTCGTCCCCATTGTCAGCAAGACGATGAACCAGATCGGACCTGTTGCGCAGCCCACGGTCCAGCCCGCGGCGTCAGACCCCTTGTCTGGAACAAATCCGCAGGATATAACTTTCCCAGCCTTCTACCTCCAGGCGCCTGCTGGTGCGCCGCCCGCCGACACCTATGACCTGGTGTACGCCGGCAAGACCACCCAGTACGTTGCCATGAACAGGTCCGGAAGACTGGTTCTCACTGGCCAGTCCACCGGCGCACGCTACGCCAACAACCTAATCACCACCATCTTCGGCACCGACTGCAACGGCAAGATGACCATCAAGCTCGGCGGCCAGGCATACTCCTGGGCCTCGGATGGCCGTTACATCCAGGCCACCCCCGGCGGCGGCAAGGGCCACATGCTGGCCCTCCCGGTCAACCACCCTACTGTCGAAAAGGCCAAGCGTGACAAGAACCGACTTTTGGTGCGCGCAAAGACACTCCAAGATAAGCTGGAGCGCCGCGGAAAGATAGTGGCCAGGGACTTGGAGAAGCGCCTGAACGGCTATCAAACCGGTGTTGCGCCCAAGTGTCCTGCCGCGCCGGACAACCTGGTCCCCTATGTCAAGGCGGGCTATGAGCTGAACCAGGCCAACGTCTGCGACAATCTCCCCGACTGGTGGCAGCTCAGCCCATTCAGCTTCGATGGTTCCTGTCTGGTGCAGAGCCTGTGCTTCGACCAGTGCCAGTCGTATGGCTGGGAGAGCTGCACCGGCATCTTCACCGTGATGGCTATGACGTCTTGCGTCAAAAACTTTGGGGGAAGCTGGTGGGACATTATTGTAAGTGTTGCTGCTCCTCCTGACTGTACCGAAAGGCATTCTTCTCGCTGGGGTTTTTTTTTTTTAAAAAAAAAAAAAAAATGGCTAATCGTTACCTGCTGGTGGCTGTTCGTTTTTAGCCCCTCGTTGCTTGCACCGCGCAGGCGACATACTTTTCCGTATATACCGGGACTCGACCTGGCAAGGACCTCTTCTACAAGGCCCAGAAGTCCATGTGCGTTTGCTACTGCGGCAACATCGGCGACACGTGTCTCAAACAGGACGGCAACTTCTACTGCGTCAACCTGAAGGGAGGTGATGACAATAACTGTGGCAACTGCGGTAGACAGTGCGGTCCCAACACCAAATGCCGGGGTGGTGAATGTGGTTGTGAGTAAATCTTCGGAGACACGTCGTGCCGGGGTCTTTGCCATTCAGTTTTTTGTTTTTCTCTCTAATAATTTACCAGGTCCGGGTGACCAGTGCGGCAAAACGTGCTTGGACTTGAGAAACAACCCCAACAACTGCGGCAAGTGTGGCAACGTCTGCAACCCCAAGTACTGTAAGTTGGGCCTGCGGTCCCTTCTCCCTTGTTCCCGAAAAGGGAGGGGGGGAGGATGAAATTATTATTAGTACCGAGTGACTGACAAGACCTCTCAACAGGCGTAAACGGATCCTGCTACGTCCCACAACCAGGCACCTGCGCGCCAGATCCCCCGATCGTAAACGGAGACTTCAAAGACAACTGGTTCACAAACTGGGAGCTCGACGTCCTCCCCAACCAGCCCGGCTGCACAAAGGGGGACAACGTCATTGTCGGCGGCTCAATAGACTACCAGGACTCTCACAACTTCTTCCCTCGCATGAGCAACCTGCCCGGCAGCGGTTGTGCCGCCAGTATCGTCCAGCGCAAGGTGAAGCTCTGCCCGGGCTTCAAGTACGAGCTCAAGTTCAACGCTCGCTACGTGGCCGGGCAGACTACCAGCGCGGGCACCTTCACCGGCACGGCCAAGTGCACCATTACCTGGGCGCTGGGCACCGACGTGTCCGCCACCAACTTTGGCCCGTACCGGAGCAACACGAGGGACATCTCGGATCCGCGGTACCAGACGTACCCTGGGTGGACGTTCAACATTAACAAGGGGGATGCTGGCGTGACCAAGAAGAGCGAGAACTTCTTTGTCGACTTGATCGGGGTCGTGTACTGCACGCCTCGGAAGGCGGATGATGGTGGTGCGGTGGTTGTTTCGGGCATTGACATTCAGCAGGTTGGAACCGTCTAATAAACGTGGGGAATGTTTTGTGTCGGCATCTTGTTTTGCACATACATACATGGAAGAAGACATGAAGGTTCATAACGGACTGCAACAAGTCCGCTGGGGCGATGAATACACAATCGCTGTGTTCACATTGAATTCCTTCTTGAGCTGTGGCCTGTGGTAGTATTATCCTGAGACTGCCAATCATGTAGCGCATGCGATGTGACGTTTTCCGGATTTCTTTTCTCGTCTCCCTCGTCTCCTCCACCAGTCCCTTGCTGTGACGTCGTAACAGGTTGCCACGGGCGACTATCCAGGCTCAACGAGTGTAGTTGTCGCTTGAGACGGAGTTGGTAATACCTCTAAAAACTTAGTGCGGGGAAGTCATTCATTGTACGGAAAAAAAGAGCATCGTGCAACCTCGACTGAGATTCGCCCCACGTCACTTACAGGAGACGTCATTTGACCTTCCTTCTTGTGGTAGGATTGCAGATGAAGGCAAAAGAGTGATCAGAAGAGAAGATGATGTAGAATTGCTATCTAGGAATTCGTAAATCTAGGGAAAAAAGGAAGCTTATTATAAGCTTTAAATCTATTAGAAATAAACAAGGTCTTTAAACAAAGCCTACAGTAAAGCGCGTTAGTAAACGCAATACAGGAAGCTACATTATTAAACAAAGAAATAATACCTAATATCTAAGGCTACAATGTAAGGCTATGAATACTCTTAATACTACCCCTAGTAGCATATCTAGCTAATAATATAAGGAAGAAAGGAAATAATAAGGGTATTTATAAGTCCTCTAAATCCTTTAAAACATATCCCTTTATAAAGTCCCTAGCCTTTATTATATAAAGAAGGCAGATAAAATTAGTATATTTAATACATTCTAGACCTTTAGTAAACCTATTAGTAATTATTTTATTTATGCTAATCTATTAAAGATAAAATTCCCCTTAATATACTTTCTATATAATCCACTTATACTATAAATTAATATAATAAGTATATCCCTTATACTTCTTATTAAGTATATTAGCTTTTACATTCTAGCTATCTATAAATATAAGTAATAGGTATAATTACTTAATCCTAAAGTTATTAAGAAGGTAAGCTACCTAGAGTATTAAGAGACTAGTTAGTATAAGGTTAATAAATTCTACCTCTATAGAACTAAAAGCTATAAGAGTTTATTTCTTTAATTACTAAAGAATATATCTACCTATAAGGGTTATAATATACCTAGTAGTTAAATATCTAGTATCTAGATTATTAGCAAGAGAGGTATTACTAAATCCCTTTACCTAAAGCATTAACTTTAGGTCTAAAGGAGTATATCCTCTAAGAATAACTCCTAAATTATCTACCCTAGTAAGGTATTACTAAAGGTATTTCTAAAGGTTAATATATATCTACTTTAGCGCTGAATTTACACTGTAGAGCTAATTAACTATAAATATAATATTAGGTTATATGTATACTAAAAGCTAATTAAAGCTTCCTATATATTTTGCCTAGTTAGAGATATTATAGGCTATATTAAGCTCTTTCTAATCTACTAGAATAACTATCTTTAGAAGCTAAGGGATATTTATAGTATTAAGGTTCTTAATATTAAATTTCTTTATAATAGTCTAAATATAAAGCTTTTAATAAAGAAGGATTATTTAATTTAAATAATTATAAATAAACTTAATACTAAGAAAGAGCTTAATATTACCTAAGTGCTTTACTTTATAGTATTTCTATAATTCCTTAATAATATCTAGAGTAATTATAAGGGTTTTTCCTATAATAATTATATTATCTATATATAGAAGAAGTATAATATTATTATATTAAAAGATATAAAGCTTACTAGATAGTTACTTAAATCCCTATTACTTAAGTTCCTTAGTAATATTATCTAACTACTAGAGAGGAGAAATTAGTAGACTATAGAGAGCTCTATTAAGCTTATAGACTCTAGTTATACTATTAGAGTAACTATAAGGTTATTTAATATAGATATCCCCTTATACCTTAGTATTAAGGAAAGCATTTATAATATTATATTACTGCTATTTATAGGCAAAGACCGCAATAAGTGTATAGAATACTTACAAAGAAACTAGGTATATAACTACTATATAAAGGTCCTTATTACTAAAGACTTCCAGGTTCTAGTTACCTCTTATAACCTAGCGTGCTTTTAGGTATAGCTCTTAATTAATTAGGTACTTTACTATATAAACCTATTAATTATTAAAGACCTTTATATCTTTAGGAGGAAATACTAGATCCTAGCACTTCTTTTTATAGATTTTAAGGAGTTCCTTTTTCTTAGTAAGTCTCTAAAAGGTATAATAATTATCTATAGCCTTAGCCTTAAACTAATTAGATAGGATATTAATTATTATATTAGCTACATTAGCTACTTTAATTATTAGGAAGGTATATAACGTGGTAATTTCCTCCACTTTATTATTATATAGGTCATTATTATAGTATTAAATTACTAGGTTTAATTAGCAAGTACCTCTAGGTAAGGCTTTCTTCTTGCCTAAGGTTACGATATTAAGATAATCTTAACGTGTATTAGGTTAAAGTAATTATCTCTGTGGTTTAGGTTTAGGTTTAAGTTATTATTAAATAATAGCATTAGCATTATTATTATTATCTTTAGCTTCTTTATCTAGGAAGGCCCTAGGCTATTACCTTAGAAGAGCTATATTCTCTTTAATAATTTATTATAATTAACTTATAAGTTCCCTATAAGAAGGACTCTTAGATAGTATTAGGAGAAAGCTTTAGGATAGTAATAACTTAGTTCTAATAGGAGGATTATTCTTCTCCTTAAAAGAGTAGTAGTCCTTATTAATTTCTAAGGTAACTAAGGAAGTATCCTAGAAATAAACCTTCTTCTATTTAGGTTTAGTATAAGGTTAAGGATAAGGTTCCTCTACTAGTAAAATATTAATAATATAGTAACCCTCTTTAGTAAAAGAAGGGTTAATAAGATTTATAATATATAATATATTATTAGCCTTAAACTTAGTAGGTATAGGCATATCTCTCTTATTAAAGTAAATATCCCTAGTATATATAATTCTCTAGTCCTCTAGGATCTAGACTTTATATAGATAATATCTAGGGCTATCTATACCTATAAGTTAATCCTTTTTAGCTTATAGTGCTATCTTTTATAATTAAATATAGTGTTTATTAGGAATATATATATATATAATACATCCCTAGGTTTGTAGATAATAGATTAAGGCATTGTTTTTTAGGCCTAGGATATTAAATATTACCTATTAAGGTAACTAATTATCCTTATTACTATATATAGGTAATAGATTAGTAATTTTAGCTATATGCTTTATAGCATAAGGCCAGAGGAGCTCCGGTAACTCTGCGTTAATTATTAAGGCTTATGCTGTCTCTATAAGGGTTTAACTAGCTTATTTAATAATACCTTAATAGGTAGGGATATATAAAGCACTAGTCCTAAAGATAATTCCTTTATTCTAATAAAAGGTTTTAAACTTCTCTCTAAGGAATTTAGTTATATTATCTATATAGAAGTATTTAATAGTAAACCCGCTGCTTATATTCTTAATAGTAGTCTTCTAAGCTTAGATTACTTTAACTATGCTTAACCTATTAATAGTTATAATTACCTAATAAAAATAAGTATAGGTATTAATTATATATAGTATATACTTCTTCCCCCTAAAGCCTTTAGGCTTATATTTAATATAGTCCTAGAATATATAAGAAAGAAAGGTTATTATATTATTAGAGTCCTCTTAATAAATTATCTAAGGGGCTTTTAATAAAAGATAAGTAGAACACTAAAAGTTAATAAGTAAGGTAGGGTTAATTATAATTCCTATGTCTTTATAGGCTAGTAAGATTTATTCTTTCCCTACGTGGCTAAGTCTCTTATATAAGAGGGCAAATTCTACCTTCTTAGTAATAGATTTACTTAATAAAGCTATAAAGTTAAATTAAGGTTCCTTTTCTTAAAGAATTAGAGAGAAAATATTAGATTTCTAATTATAAGAGCTAATAGCCTTACCTATAGACACTAAGATTAATTAGTCTTTAAAACTATCTATAATAACACCTCCTTACTTAAGAAGACCTAGTAAAATTATATTAACTTTAGCCTTTAGTGCCTATTATGCGTTAGGAAGCTCTAAATAGCCTTCTCTAATTAGAAGTTTAATATTACTAATACCCTTAACCTTAAGATATTTACTATTACTTACTGTTATTAGCTTAGTATTAATATAGGTATTTAAATATATAAACCACTTAGTAGAGTTAAAGGTATAAGTATTATAACCTATATTAAGAATATAATTATCTTTAGTAAGGTAATTTATAAGTGTTTAGAAGGAATAGTCCTAGTTAATTACTATAAGAGAGAGATTACTCCCTGTAGTAATAATATTAGAAGAAGCAGTTATAGTTATTAGTGTAGTTATATTATCCTTCTTCTTAGGCCTCTTCTCTAGATAAAGCTTCTAATAACTATCCTTTAAATAAATTAGTTATCTAAGAGAGATTAAGTAACTATAGTTAAGCTTTATAGTCTTATTAGTCTTATTCCTCTTTATTAGAGTTTTACTATTAGATTTTATATTAGTATTAGTATTATCCTTAGCGTTCTTTTATTAAGTATTAAAGTTAATCTTTTAGTCCTTTTAGGGCTTATTAGCCTTATATATTAAGTATATAAGTATATCCTCTTTACTTAGCCTTACTTTAGAGAATCCTTTAATCTTCTAAGTATTATAGATCTTAGGTATAGAATCCTTAATAGCTTTAATAGTTTAGGAGACCTAGATAATATTAGAGATCTTCTTAATCTTATAAATTTAGTTCTAAAGGTTCTAGTAATAGTCTAGCTAAGCTCTTATTATTATAAAATTAGCTCTCTTTAATTATAAGAACTATTAAAGTAGCTTAATAATAGCTAAATTAGCCTTAAAGCTATAATTGCTTTTAATTAGAGATATTATCTTAGTAATAGGCTTTATATTAGTCTATTCTATATAAGTTAAGTTCTTCTAAACTTAGGAAGAAAGGCTTTACTAAATAATAGAAGAAAGAATTATATAGTACTTATTAGTCTACTAAGACTAAGGAGTCTTACTAGTTAAATATATAGTAAGTTATATAATATAAACTTATATTTAGATTAAGATTTCCTATTCCTTAAAGTTCTCTACTCCCTTAAGAGGTATAATAATAGCTATTCTTATATACTATACTTTAGTAATATTATTAAGCTTACTTAAGTCTAGTTAGGTAGCTAGAATATTAGCTAGAGTAGCGAAAGTATTACTATTATTATTACTTATATTAAAAGAAAGGATAGGTAGGGTTATATACTAAAGTATATATACTCCTATTACTATAAACACTTAATACTAATTAATATTAGTTTAGTTAAGCAGGAGTTATAGTAGTAGCTTTTAATTAATTAAATTACTATATAGCTACTAATATATAGAGTTATAAAGTTAAAAGTATAAGTGCTCTTAGGCGCTTTAAGATTTACCTAAAAATTTAACCTTAGCCTAGATAGAGGGTAATGTGTTATAAAGAATTTACTATACCTACTTTACCTACTTTACTATATACTACTATACCTATAATAAAAATCACTACCTAGATAGCTATAGATCTAGATTATTAGTTTTAGGTGCCTAAGGTAGTTCTATAAGGAATGTCTTATCCTAGCCTGCTATTTACTAAGATCTGCCTAGAAGGGTCTAACTTTTTATATATATTATAAAAGTTATAATATATTAAGTAATATAAATATTTATAACTTAGAAAGGTATTATAATTATAAATTAAAAGGAATATAATAAAAGATTATATATTTAAATCCAGAAGATATAAAATTTTTATAACTTTTATATAAAAGAAAAAGAATAAATATAATTAATCTAATCTTAACCTTTTATAGTGTTATTAGTTTAGGTAAGGGAAAAAGGGTCTTTATGCCGCCCCGCTAGTTAAGTAATCTACTTTAATAAGATATTAGGAAAAGATATATAATTATATATAAGACTATAATAGTTAGATAAAAGGGTAAAATAAAAAGAAAGAAAGGGGCGTGGTTATAAGCGCTAGGCTTATAACCTATAGTAGGATTGTAGATAAAGGTAAAAGAGTGATTAGAAGAGAAAATAATATAGAATTACTATCTAGGAATTTATAAATCTAGGGAAAAAAGGAAGCTTATTATAAGCTTTAAATCTATTAGAAATAAATAAGGTCTTCAAACGAAGCCTACAGTAAAGCGCGTTAGCAAACGCGATACGGGAAGCTGCATCGTCAAACGAAGAAATGATGCCTGATATCTAAGGCTACGATGTGAGGCTGTGAATACTCTCAACACTTCTCGTCTCCAAGCCACATGCCGACGCCTGCCGCGTTGGTCTTGGCTCTTTCGACCTTTGCTGGTCTTGGCTCCTTTGATCTTTGCTTGAAGTGCAGAGGGGAATGAAGAAGGCATGTCGATGGTCTCGCAGGATGCCCGACTTGGCGACTACACAAAGTCCTACTCCTACTCCAGCCCAGCGGGACAAGGTCGCATCGCCAACTCGTGGTCATCCAGCATGAGCATGAGCCTCAAAACTGTCCTGACCACCGTCGTGGCAGGGTCGCAGTACCTCATCCACCCGCAGGTTCTGGTACAAATGACTCCCTCTCCCGCAAAATCTCTCGCTCTCTCAAACTCGACTGCAATCCGTTGGCGACGACAGAGTCGAAAATCTGGACACTGACGCGTCAACGCAGGGCACCATCCAGGAAACCATCAAGCCGGACGCCATCATCCCCGTGACCATCCTGGAGCCGGAGCAGCTCTACTCTCATCTCGAGGAGACACTGCGCCTCTTTGACTTGTACGACGATGTCTTCACCCCCGAGTTCGGAAGCGTGCTCATCGAGAAGCCCGGCGGCGGCAGCTCAGGCGTGGCAGCCACGTCCGTCGGCGCCGGCAAGTCGGTCATGCATCTGCGCAACGACGCAGTTCGCGCGGGGAAGCGTGCTGTGTCAGATTTTCCCGCAGGTCCGTACATCTTGCACGGCCCCAACGTGCATCAGGCGTGGAAGATTTACGATGATACCTTGGATGCGTTCGCCTTTGGCGTGTACCCTGAAAAGGTGGATGAGATGGATGGGTATGAAGTCGTCCGGGAAATCTCGGGAGGATTCATTGTAATGCATTGCTGACCCGGTGTACGCCGTAGATTCAACGTGTTGCAATTGCCAGCGGATAGTAGTGGGAGCAGACATGCTTCCATTCCCGTGCCGTCAAGATTATACAACACTGTTCCTCCCGAAAAGGCACCACTCAGGGGCCGTCGGTTCACCGTGCCAGACTCCATGTCTCTGAAGGGCGTGCCCTCGTCCATTTCTAGCGCTTCTTGGAGTGGCTTGCACAATGGCACGGCAGGCACGACGGCTGCGTTTGCCCAGAGGCTCATTGACCTCGGCGCCGTGATTGTCGGAAAGACGAAATCCTCGCAGTTGGGCTCAGGGAGAGAGTGGGCAGATGTTGTGGCTCCGAAGAAGCCGCGAGAAGATGGGCATCAAGATGCTGGTGGAGGACCAACCGGCGCTGCTGCCTCTTTGGCTGGGTATGGGTGGCTCAGAGCTTCTACTGGTTTGGACGGTACGTTGGCGATCAAAGCCTTTTTGACATCAGGACCGATGGACGACTAATCAATCATTTCCTCAGCCATCGGCCAGGCGTTTGGAGCTGCCGCCGCTCAAGGACTTTTCGCTCTCCGTACGTCAACGGGGTCCCTGCCCTTGGATGGTGCGCGAACCAGTTCTCCGTACGTATATAACACCATCTTGCACAACGAGCCATTCGTCCTGACCAAACTACAGCAAGTCAGAGTCAATTGGCCTATTGGGCACAGAGCTGTCTGAGCTTTTCCACGACGCCGTCGCCACAGTGCACCAGTCTCTCTCCAGCCCACCCATCGCTTTTCCCAAACGACTCATCTCGGTGACGGACCTGGGCAATGCGGACAAGACGCATGGAGATGACCAAGAGAGATTTGTCGCCGCCGTAGAGGCATTCCTCGGAGTCAAGTCCAAAACGGTCAGCCTGCAAAAATCGTGGGCATCCAAGCCGCCCACAGAGGCCAACGGCCAGGCTTTGCAAAGCTACATGAGAGACGTCCGTTCTCATCCTCATCTCCCAGAAACAAAAACGATTCCTGTAACTGACGTACACGCAGGCCCCCTTTCTCTCATTCTGCCACGAATTCTATCATCAGTACGATGGCTTTCGCAAAGACTACCGGACCAAGTGTGGCAAAGAGCCGGCCATGGAAGCTACAGTCATGCATCAATGGTTGGTTCAGCACATCATCATCTCATGACCCCTAGATTCATATCCCTGACACACTACACTGAGAGCAGGGATCTGGGAAGGAATGTCAGCGATGCAGAGTACAAGGAGTACCAAGCCCGCACAGCAGTCTTCCAAAGATGGTTCAACGACAAGGTCATGCCCATCGGCGAAGGGGGCGATGGCATCCTCGTGATGCCCTTCGCAAGCGATGCGCCTCGATATACTGCCCCGTACGTTGTGTCCCACCAAGAGTTATTCTCGTGCCATCCACTGAACTCACCACAGCAAGCCGGAAACGATTCACGGCGTCGCTCCTGAACTGCTCGCGTCGCTCCTCGGTGCACCCCAGGTCCTCGCACCATGTATGTACACGGCGCGTCGCCGCCACTTCTTGGTTGTGTCTGCTGACATGACATGCTGACACGAACAAGTTGCTCAGTTCTCGTACGAATCCACCGTCAGCCACCGGACCGAGCACCACCCCATTTATGCCACCGTTCTCGGACCCCGAGGCAGTGACGCGATGCTCGTCAAGCTCGTACAAGCGACGTTCCAGCAGGCACGGTGGCGGACGAGGGTTGATGTGGGCAGGTTTGCATTTCCGCCAGACCAGAATGCCAGGAAGGGGGATGATGGGTTGTAGAGTTGGGGACATGGATTTATGTATGTACATAGATGGTGGGCCAGCCGTCCCGCCCCAGCGGGTCCAACCAACAAACGCCCATCGCTTATCGGTTATTATCACATGTGGGGTCGGCCTGGTTTGCCATGCAAAAAAAAAATTCATGTCGCGTTCTAATACTACAGAAACAACCAAAACCACATTCCCACAATGGCCAAAAGTAGAGGTTCGCCCTCCCACCCCATCCCATCCCATCCCATCCCATCCCAAAATACCCTCCCGAACCAACCTGACCGACACGACCCCCAGCACTCTCAAAACACTCCCGCGCCGCCCGCCGCGCCTCAGCCCCCTCGTTCGACACGGACAAGTCCCCAAAGGACGTGCCCGAGCGCACCCGCACCAGCGCGTCCGCCGACGTCCGCCCCTCGGTGCTAGACGTCCGTCGCTCGGCGGGGATATCCAAGAAAGTCAAGCCCGCGCGCAAGAGCCGCATGTCGACCAAGATGCGCCGCCGGCGCGAAAAGGGCCTGGAGATGGCCGAGGCGGTGACGGAGCGGACGGGCAGGAAGATGCAGCGGAGCATCGTGAGGGCCGTGAGCGTGCAGAAGAGGAGCAGGGCGTGGGAGGACGTGAACAGGGAGGCGGGCGAGGAGGAGGCCCGGGTCCGTGGCCTGGGTCTGGGGGGGAGGTTCGGCGCGCTGGTGGATGATGGCGATGGCGATGGCGATGGCGATGGCGATGGCGATGGCGATGGCGATGGCGATGGCGATGGCGATGGCGATGGCGATGGCGATGGCGTGGGGGAGGACAAGGACAAGGAGTGGGAGACGGATGGGGATGAGGATGGGAATGGGGATGGATTCGATCCGCGGAATCCGGGGTCAGGACGGTGGGAAATGTGTGTGAGGATGAGGATGGGGATGGATTCGATCCGCGGAACCCGGGGGTCAGGATGATGGGAAACGTGGGTGAGGATGAGGATGGGGATGAGATTCTGTGATTTGGGGGGGTGTTATCTCTCTTTATGCTGGCGTTTGGGGATTTCTCAACCGAAGTAAGCTTGTTTGGGTTTTTATGACGAACATGTTTCTTTTTGAGGGAAGAAAACATGGAACGGTGTCTGTCACGGTTCTCATGAAACCTGCTTGGCAAATGACGAATCTTGCTATGCATTCGCGTACACGGAACAAGTACCGTCTTGAACATTCTACCCGCGTCTCGGAATTTGTGATGCCCAACTCCCCCCATCCCCCTCATCACATTCACTTCGCCGGCTTCCCCTCCAGATAGAACCTCATCGTGCCCCCGGCCAGCCCGGTAGCAGGCTTGGTCTCCCTGCCGGCGTTCCTCTCCACCTCGTCCCGGATCCTCTTGACCACGCCCTCGGCCTCCTTCCCGTCGACCTGCCTCCCGCCCTTCTTCCTGGCCACCAGGACCTCGACCCTGAGCCCCTTGGCCAGGAACCTCCCCATCTGCCTCATCTTGGTCGCCAGGTCGTGCTCGCCAATGGCCCACGTCAGCTCCAGCTCCTTGGTCCT
This sequence comes from Epichloe bromicola, assembly GCA_023658445.1. Taxonomy (NCBI): domain Eukaryota; kingdom Fungi; phylum Ascomycota; class Sordariomycetes; order Hypocreales; family Clavicipitaceae; genus Epichloe; species Epichloe bromicola. Next base: position 461,285 of record CP098271.1, read on the forward strand.
GGGCCTCGCCGCCGCCGCCGCCGCCCCCGCCGCCGCCTTCTTCCCCTCCCCCCTGCTCTGCTTCCGCCGCTCGTACTCCTCCCTCTTGTCGACGATGCTGCACACGGCGAACTGGGGCGAGGGGCGGCCGTTGTCCGCGTCGGCCGGCACGTACGGCTGCGTCATGCGCAGCGACTCGTGGGGCTCGAGCCTCGAGAGGACGAACTGCGTCCCGAGGGGCCCCTCGGCTGCGGCGGCGCCCTTGTCGACGACCATGATCTGGGGGTCGGTGATCTCGTGGTCCTGCGGGGGCCGGTCCCGGCCGGACCGCTCAATGTCCCCCTGGGTCGTGTAGCGCTTGTCGAAGCCGCGCTCGTCGCGGGCCACCTGCTCTTTTGCGGCGGCCGAGGTCGGCCCGCGGGGGCCTCGAGCGGGCGGGCGGGATTTGCTGGCGTAGCCGCGGGCTACGGGAGGTCGAGGGAGGAGGAGGATCGTGGTGGTGGTGGTGGTGGTCGCCGACGCCGACGCCGGCACGGGGAGGAGCCGTGTCCGCTCAATCGGCGGGACGAGGACGCGGCAGAGGGCTCTGCGGGAGCTGTAGATGCATTGTGCTGGTCTCATCGTTGTGTGGAGCCGCAGGGGCTATGTAAATGGCGAGTTGTTGAGAGAACGGGTGGTTGTTTTTTTGTTTTTGTTTTTTTTCGCCGTGGATGGAGGAAGAGGAAGTGGACGGGACGGACCCGTTGGTGTTTGAGACAACCAGAACATATTCCAACCAATGACCGCCACGCCGCAACCTTCTACGTTTAACTCACCACCAACAAACCAACCCCAAAGTTCCAACTTCACCAACAACAAGACCAGACGACAGAGTAAAAGGCGACAAACAGCAAAAAGTGGCCCCGGCATCCCCCGACAAGACCACAAATCACACCCATGTGCCCCCCCGCATTAGCTTCCAATCCAGCAATCCAGCCTCAAACTCGCAAACCACGCAAATCACCTCCCCGCCATGTTCACCCACTTCCTCGGCCACCCCATCCGCCTCGCCCTCTCCACCCTGAAAATCACCTGCCTCGCCCATCTCGGCTTCACCCACGTCTTCCAGGTGTCTCCCGCCGAGGGTCCCTCCATGCTTCCCACCTTCGCCGTGGACGGCGACTGGATCGCCGCCGACATGCGGCACCGTCTCGGGAGGGGCGTGGCCGTCGGGGACTTGGTTCTTTACAAGATACCCGTCTCTGCAAACGACAACGGTGTCAAGCGCGTGGTCGGTATGCCGGGGGACTACGTGTCGCTCGGGACTCCGGGCGAGAAGGGGGAGGATCAAATGATACAGGTATTGTGCGACACTGAACACAACATCTCATCCAAGCTGGACTGGACACGGTGCCGAGGACTTCTCCCCTTGCTGACATTGCTCAGGTGCCCGAGGGTCATTGTTGGATCGCAGGCGACAACTTGCCAGCGTCCAGGGACTCTAGATCATTCGGTCCTCTCCCCTTAGCCTTGGTCCAAGCCAAGGTCGTGGCCAAGGTCCTCCCATGGAAGGAGAGGAAATGGTTTACTAGTGGCCTGCAGCCGCTGGGTGTAGACTGACTCATCGGCGTCATGGGCGGCAACTCGTGCCCAATCTTTGATCAGCTACTCCGTGTTCTGTACAATACTCCCTTTACGGCGTCCATGCATCACAGCCAAATTCATTCACATAGTTGCGTGCCATTACGGTCAATCTAGATTAATCGGGTATAATAAAACCGGCTGGTACAACATCTCTTGTCTAATTACAGCTGCCATGTAGAAGCCTCCTAGTTTGCATATTCGTCCCCTTCATAAAAAAATTGAAACTAGAAAACGCAATGCTGGGCTAATAAAGTCCATCGCCAAATATGCCTGTACAAATAGGGATGGCCAGAAATACCTCACCATTGCAGTGCGAAACCCCAATGAATGAGGTATACAATTGACGGCGGAGCGTTGTAGACGGCACAACGCTCGTACCATTCACTCATAGAGGTTTTGCGTCATAAAGAAAATCGAAACTCGATGGGTCGGTTGGGGGAAGATCAGTTGGCTTATTTCAAGGTTTTGTTGTAGGGACGAAGACGTAGCCAATGCAAGAGAGAGCCATGCTCTCATGCACGACAATGAATGGATGGGAGCCGAATAAAAATCTCTTGAACGCCTTGAAACACCGTTGCTTCCACGAGGACGGGCTAACTCAATCAGCCACGTCAGAATTCGGGTACACAGCCAAATTTCGGAAACTGAGAAAGGAAATTAATGATGTGATGCTGATAGCGGACTCGTTGGCCATGAACATGCTCAACCCTCGATATGGGCTTTGGACATGCTCTGGCCCAAAAGTTCCAAGCATCGTTGCGCAAGATTGACTACTTCGCCCTCATCTTCCTCTTCATATTCGGGCTCGGCCTCAACCTGTCGGTTTGCAATGGTGCGAATATTTTCGATGATATCATCGGCTTTGCCAATGAGACCGATGAGCGTCTTGTCTTCCGACTCGAACAATTGCAGTAGGGTCCAAACAGCAATGTGCTGAAAGGTGGGGTCTCCAGATTGTAAAAATCGGCTCAAGTATCCGTGTATTCCACCATTAGGGTCATTCCAGTTTTGAATGAAGATGGAGTAGTCGCCAACTAAGTCAACATACATCAGTTCCGTGTCACAGAAATTACGTCATCAGCTGGGCAGGAACAAGCTTTACCTTTGGAAGACAGGTTGCCTAGCGCCGCGGCGCTGTTTCCTTGGACTTCAATGCTAGGTGAATGGGTTAAAGGAATCAAAACATCGCAGACTCCGAGGTTGAGGAGATGTGACTTGAGATCGTCGCTGAGAGCAAGAACTGCAATAGCCGCCGTCATTTCAGATTGTACAGTGACAGGTACGTCCAGTACCAGCTGTTTGCATTTCTGCACGGCACCAGCGTCCAGAACAAGCGCCTTGTTTCGGTCCGAGCTGGCAGCAAGGTTTCGCAAAGTGGAAATGGCGTGGCATTGGATCTCTTCGTTGTCGGTAGATCCCAATAAATCGACCAAGGGTTTGAGAAAATTCGCTTCGATGATTGGTGACTCGTTCATCGGGTGTATAGAGATATTGCGAATGCAAGCCACGGCCGACAGAATTAGCGGAAGGTACGAGGACTGCAGTAGTCGAAGAAGTGGAGCGAGACCACTGGCTCGAACAATGTCGAGTTGGTATTTTTCGTCGGAAGCCAGATTCCTCAAAGCTAACGCTGCTTGGCACTGAACTTTGGGTGATGAGGAGTCCATCAAGTTGACGAGGGACTGAACCAGCTTCGGCTCGGATGAAGCAAGCTTTCGTCTGTTGTTGGCATCAACAGCAATATTGCTGAGAGCTGTGGTGCAGTAGTACTGCACATCGACATCGGGCGAGCAAAGAAGTTGGACAAGGACAGGAATGGCACCGGCGTTAACAAGCTGCTGTCGGTTCTCATCTAGCAGAAAGACGCAACGTTAGTGTGTGAGAGATGCGAATCCTCAGATCCAACGTACCGGAATGCGTCATATTGAGCAGGGCTCCTGTGGCGTTTCTTTGCACTCGCATGTCTCGTGATTTGGCAAGCCTGGTCAGTGGGCCAAGTGCGCCGGATCTGGCGATCTTGGCCTTGTTTTCTTCATGCGTAGCCAGGTTGGTGATGCAACCGACAGCATTGCATTGAACTTCAACATTCGGTGACAACATTTGTCGGATTAATGGTGTTAGGCCGCCAAGCTGGACGATGAGAACCTTGTTCTCCGCTGCAGACAGACCAGTCAGTCCCAAAATTGCTTGCAACATGTGCGACGCGGGCAGTGCTTACTGTTGACAGCCAAATTACCCAAAGCTGCGCTGGCAGCCCGCTGAACTTCGATATCAGGACTTTGCAACAAGAACAGAATAGGCTCAAGCGTATCTCGGTCGACCTCTCGAACATCTAAATCACAAAAAGTCAGCATGTCGTCTCCAAAATAGCTTGTTCAGCGCCTGCCATAGAGCCTGTTTGCAAGGTGATGACGACGCCAACCGAATTTTGCAGATCATCAGGGCAACCATGTCACATACCTCGCTCGGTTATTTCCGCAAAAGTAAGACTGGCACTTCGTTGGAGGTCTATGTTTTCAGAAAACACCAAAGTGCTCAAAGCTCGAAGGGGTTCGCCCGAAAAGAAATCCGTTTCGCCGCGCTGTGAACAAAAAATCAGCATTGCAATTGACCAAGAGAAGTTCAACCCCAGATCAGAACGGGCTAATGAACCAACATTTTCGAGATACTGTAACAAGTCAGCGACAGCCTCGCGCTCGCTGTCGGCAAGAACTGGTTCATACAAGCCCTCGCGAGACCGGCCTAGAAAAGGTCGCGTCAGCTAATTTGGTCGCCAAAAGAAAAGGGCAAGTGCGAAAGGATCAGGTCGGGTGCCGTACCTCCACAGCATGAAGAGCTGCAGTTACCCATGACTGGAATAAGCAGAGTCGACTCCGCTTGTGATGATGATTATTTTGGTGGAAGTCTGGGGACTTGACGTTTTTGACCAGTGTCGGGTCTGCTGGGTCTGCTGAACCAAGGTCCGTCCACACAACGGACTCGTCGGCCCTTGGTTGGGTCCCTGAGCCGTGCAGCCGGCTGAAAGGACGTCTAGCTCCAAGACGCGGCGATAAGACGGTTTGGAATAGTTGCTTCTGCCAAGAGAAGTGCTGGTCGGTGTGTTTTGACTGCCAGTGGGTGAAGGAGGCAGCCAGGCGGGGTTTGTGATGGTACACCGACGAGACGGGTTACAGGTGTTTTGACGGCTGGAATTTGGAAGAGAACATGGACGTTGGCAATTGAGGGTCAGGTATGAGCAGAGAGCATGGATTTGGTATTGACATGGGCAGTGAGAAATGGGCCGGGTGACGGACGATGGGGTGATGGGGTGATGGGTGGGCGGATGGGTGGGCGATGGGTGGGCGATGGAGACAGCCTCAGACAGCCGGGGGGTTGTCCATGTGCAAAGCACACTGGGGGGCGGCGCTGCTGAGGGAAGCAACACCCGAAGCTGCCTTCCCTCCGGAGTTTGCTCCTGCTCTCTTGCTCTCGGGACCAGAGCCTCCCAGGCTGCGTATTCAAGCCAGTCAGCTCAGGCGCTGCGCCTTCATGCGTTGACCTGTCAATTGTTCAATTATTCAATGCATCAGCAATCTCCAACGCCTGACACGTTCGCTTGACTGCATAAACTTAGATGGGTGGTGATATCAGACTAGTAAACAAGGCGGAGGACCTCGCCATCTTATTGGTCCGAGCGGGGCATCACGCTATTTCAACTTGGCGGACGTTGGCCGGCAATGTTGGCCATCTACTCCGTACAACAACATCAGTTGCGCACTCCGTGCAAAGAGTACAACGTGATGTGCAAGCAAGGCAAAGTGTAAAGTGAGACATGCGTATCGGCTATGGCGCCACTCCACCAGCTATGCGAACTACGTACGTATGTCCTGAAGAGAAGAGGGTGGTTGTAACTTGTAGTATGGCGTAGTTGCGCAATTACTGTTTTTTTATTGGAAAGCTTCAGAATCTGCCATTGCGTCCATGCGACATGTTGAGCATCCTAGCTGCTAACTGCACTAGAATGTGAGAAAATCCATCGGTATCAAACAGCTCAAAAAGACCAGTAGCAACCCATTCATCCAATCAACAACCCTGTCTTTTGATGACGCCTACCTGGTATTACTGTGAAAAGCATCTTTTTGATCCGACTAACGCGTTGTTTCATCACTTGCACGAGATAATCTTTCGGACAGAAGATAAAAGTGTACATTAATCGAGAGACAAGAACAAGGGGTTCCATATTTTTTCTCAGTCACACGATGGAGAAGTCGGATAAAACATGATTGAACGCAACCGGTCGTGTGCGCAACGGGAGTCAAGCTGGCCGCCGAAGAAGAGCTTTGATTTGACAAGACTTGACGCTGATGAAGAAATTCTGTTGGACCGCACAGCTAGGGTCAGAAATGAAGGCATGGATTGAGTTGTCCTACCCTATAAGAGGGCGTGGACTATAGTTTAAATAACTAAGTACCTATACTATAGGGAGTGTAATCTATTTATATAAAATTGTCAAGGTAGGGGTTGGTGTAGCTAATAGAAAAGGTTTGATTTAATTAATTAGAAGTGCAGACAGTACCTAACTTTTATACCTAAAGTGTATATAGTACGCTATAGTAATAACTAGTCTATAGAGGTACTTCTAATATATTATCTTTACTATTATCTTATTAAGGGTTTTAACCTAGTTATTATATAGGCTATATTTATATATCTAATACCTTAAGGAGCTCTTCTTAATATACCTCCCCTAGCTAAGATACTTATAAAAGCTAGAGTTTATAAGTATAAGAAGTAATTATAATAAATTCCTAGTATTATAATTATATAGGAATCTTATATAAGCTAATCTAGTAATAGAAATCCCTATATATTTAGCCTAATAAAGCCTTTATAAAGCTATCTATAAGTATCTTAAAGGTTTTTAACTAATTTGTCTTAATATTACCTAGGGTATATGTTGTGCGTGCGAGTCGCTGTCTTATAGCTAGTGGCTCGCCAGTGTCACGTGGACCTAGCCCTAGGCCTGGCGTGCCTGCGGGGGTTGAAGTGGTACCAAAATTGGTTAGGGTAAAGGTTATTATATTATCTAGTAATCTAGCTACTATATTCTCTATAATAATACTACCTCTAATTACCTAAGCTATTACCTACCTTAATAGGCTAGCCTAATTTAAGATAGTATTAACTATAATACTATATTCTTCTAAAACACTATAAACTATTCTCCTTCTTATTTATTATTCTCTATTCCCTAATAATTCTAAGTCTTATAATTCTCTAGATTTTAATTAGCTATATCCTATGTGTTTAACCTTAGGGGTTATAACCTTTCCTAGCGTAAGATATATATCTTTAGGTTATTAATATAGATTTTCTAAACTTATCTACTACCTAAAGGTTTAATTTTATATAATACTAATAATAACTTTTTCTTTACTATTAAAAGTTTTCCCTAGATTTTATAGAACTTCCCCTTTAACTTATTCTCCTTATTAATTTTCTCCTATATAAGGTTTCCTACCTTAAACTAGTGTAGTAGCTTTAAGGAGTCTTCTTTATTATTTATTTTTTAGGTTTAAACTAATTCTTTTCTCTTCTCCCTTAAGTTAGAATACTATAAGTTTATTTCTTAGATTAGAATAGGGTTATCTTCTAACTCTAATAAGTCTATATTATCCTAATTATTACTAACTCCTATGTGTTTAGAGAATAGATTAAATTCTAATATTAATATAGCTAGGGTTATCCCTATACTTAATATAAACTAATTATTTAAAATAACTATAATACTTAGGATAGCCTAGTTCTAAGAATTAAGTAATACTCTATCTCTTTCTACTACTTACTTTATTAATTATTATTTTACTAAATAGATATTTTACTTAGTAAGTCCTATAGAAGCTAGGTAAGAGATAGGTCTAAAAGTAATTATTATACTATATTTCCTTATTATTAATTTAAAGTTTAAATTCTTAAAATAGAATCTATTATTATAGTAAATTTCTCTTAGCTAGCTAAAAATAAAGCTCTAATACTTATTCTATATCTAAGTAATAGAATCTCTAGTAGCTTTATTATAGGACTCTCCTAGTGTAAACCTTATTATATAGTCTACTATAATTAGTATATATAAGTCCTTATTTTAGGCCTTAGAAGTAATAAGTCTAAGGTAATCTATAGTAACTAATGCCTATAGTTCTAATACTATAATAGTTTTTAGGGTAAATTAAGGCAATCTTATTCCTATTTACTAATAGATAAGATAAGATTAGTAATAAAACTTAGTATCTTTTGCCTTATTTAGCTAAAAATATACTCTATAAAGCTTTTATATTATAATAGTTAGCCTAAAATATCCTATAGTATTATAAGCTTATTAGAGTTTTATTAGGACTTCTTTAGAAAGTATATATTTAGATAGTAATTTATTAAGTTCTAAGTAGTAGAGTTTTTAGTCTATAATTTAATATTTTAGAGCTTAATATTAAACTAGTTTACGTTATTTAGTTAGGATTATCTAGTAACTATAAATAATTAAAGTTAAGACTTCCCTATACTACTTAGAGTTTAGCTATTCCTAAAGCTTATTTCTTATTATCTTTAAAGCTTTATTATCTAGTTTTTTACCTTCTAGTATAATTATCTTATATCTTATTAAGATTAGTACTAGTTAGTCTTTTATTACTAGTATTATATTAATACCTATTTTCCTCTTTACTTTATATAGGTTAGATCTAAGTTCCTCTAGTAATTATAATATTCTATTAGTAATCTTTATAATCTTAGTTATATTAGGTTAGTATATATATTCTATATTTAACTCTTATAGAATATCTACCTATTAAGTAACCTTCCTATAAACCTTAGAAAGGTTTGCTATAGAATTAATAATTCCCTTATAAACTATGTACACCTTTAATAGATATGCGAATCTATTTACTAGCTAATATATCTCTTTTAGTCCTATAATAATAGCTAATATCTCTTTCTTAGGCATTATATATTATCTTTTAGTATCTTCTAATTTATAGAATATCTATATAATAATTTATACTTTTAAGAAGTTTAAGTCTATTATACTAGTGCTAGGCTTAATGTCTTCTAGTTAGAATAGAACTCCTCTAGTACCTATGTCTAAGGCATTAGTTACTAAATAAAACTATATCCCTAGCTAGGCCCTAAAAGTAGTATTTACCTAAATACTATAGTAAATCTATAGTAAAGCCTACTAAGCTTCTAGTGTTTATTTAGGGTTTACTCTTAGAACTTCTACTCTCTAGACTAATAGTTTTCTTAACTTTATAACCTTCTATATCTCTTTAAAGAAAACCTTCTTAATAATTAATACTAGGTCTAATCTCCTAGGGATAAACTTCCTTAAAAATAGCATTAGGTATATTAACACTAAGATTTTATTCTAGGTTTTTAGAGGTTACTATTTAAAGTATTTTACTAGGTTAGTAAATCTTTTATAGTGTTTCTATGCTAGCCTAATCTTCCTATCTTCTAGAGAGTACCTAATATAGTTAATATTAGATATAAAAAGCGTGGTCTTATGTCTACTTAATTTAATTAGTGCCTAAGTAACTCTTAGGAAGTAATATATCTATAAGAAGTTAAAATAATTCTCCTAAGTTTCTAAACCTAAGTAATAATTATCTATATAGATAGAAAATAAGGTCTAGATATTCTCTATATACCCTAATATAGATTTGCTTTTAGTTCTATCTTTAAAGAATAAGTAGCTAAAGGTTATATCTCTAAACCTAGTATATATTATAAGTAATCCTATTAAGCCTTAGGCTATATTATTATAATAATATATACTATAAGGACCTAAAAAGGCTATCTTATATTTATTAGGTAGATAAATTCTAATTACCTAGAAACCATTTAAAGCGTTTACTTAGGAGAAAATTATTAATCTTCTATAATAAATTAAATCTAAATTAGCTTCTATATTATAATAGGGATAACCTATTTTAATAGTCTTACTATTTATATTATAGTAGTTATAAACCACATAGAAATCTTTCCCTAGCTTTAGTGTAAAGATAGTTAGGGCTACCTATTCTTACTTACCTCTATAAATAATACTAGCTTTTTCTATAGCTAGGAACACCTTCTTTAAAAACTTATAATATAATCCTAAGTAGTAATACTACTTCCTCTTTCTAGGTTATATGTTAGGAATAAGGTTAATATAGTGTTAGAGAAGATTAGTTATATAAATATCCTTAAGTTTCTTAATAAAATAATCTTTAAAAGTGTAGCATAACCTTATAATTATTATCTATTATTTAGTAGTGCCTATATAGTCTCTAAGCTTAATATAGGATTAATTAAACTAAGAAATAATAGTTTTAGCTAGTAAGTCTAATAATAGTTAGTTTATATATAAATTTTAGTATCTTAAGGGGTAGCCCTTAATTTCTAATTTCCCTATATAAATCTCTAATTTATCTAGTCTTATACTATCCTATATAGCTTCTTCTTTATTCGCTCTATAAACTAGTGTAGAGCTTATATAATTTATATATAACACTAAGTCTATACTATAGTCCTTACTATCTCTGGTTTTATTAATTAATTCTTTAATCTAGTTATTTATATAGTAATTTCTAATTTTTAAGGGGGAGGCCTTAATTTTCTTATTTCCTATATAAATTAGCTATTAGACATATCTAAGAGTGTATACGCGGGAATACTGCCCTTTTCTTATAACTAGCTCCTATAGCTAATATTACTATCTATATAAATACTAGTTCCTATCCCTAGTTTCCTTAATTAAGTCTTAGATCTAGTTATTTATATAGAGATTCTTACTTCTTAAGGGGTAGGCCTTAATTTCTAATTTCCCTATATAAATTAGGCTAGTGCTATATCCTAGTGCATTTACCTCTAGATCTTATTCCCTTAAAATACCTAAGTCTAATATATTATGTATCCTATCCCTAACTTCTTAGATTAAGTCCTAATTTCCTTTATTTATATAGTAATCCTCCCTTACTAAGGGGGTACCCTTAATTTTTGCTTTTCCTATATAAATTAGAGCCTTATTATATCTAAAGGTGTCCTTTATAAGTTTCTCCTACTATCTTATAGTATTAGGCATGCCTCTTAGGACCTTAAGTAAATCAATCTTATTATTCCTATTCTAATCCTATTTCTTAGCTAGGTCTATTCTTATAAGTTCCTTATATTCTTCTTTATTATTTAGGTCTTTAGAATTATAGTTTAACACCTTTTCTTATAATAATACTAACTTTTCTAAATAATCTCTATTAATCTATATTAGTAGTAGGTGTCTTTCTATATAATTATAATTTAAGCTTATTACTAATTTCCTTTCCTATAAAGCTTTATAGTAGTTAGTCTAACTCTAAGTAATTATCTAACTTATTAGTATAGGTTTTAGTTAATTAGTACTAGAGTTATAAGAGGTAAATAATTTAATTCTATCTTAGGCTTTAACTTAATAATTATTCTATTTATAATAACGTTCTAAAGTGGTTTCTAGATAATTATAGTAGTAAATATTAATTCCGGTTTATAGGTAAGAACTTATTTCTTAATTATCTTTACTAAATTATCTAGGCTAGAACTATCTAAACTATATTTTTTAACCCTAACTTTATTTATAATATTATTATTCTTTTTATTAATACTTCCCTTAGTCTTCCTATCTTCCTAATATACTTTTTATCCTTACTTAATTCCCTAAGTATTCTCTAGTAGTATTTCCTTAAAATTTAATATTCTAATTTTATCTAGTAGTAGTAATTTAGGAATATGTAAATAATTACTAGTATTATTATCTATAATACTTAGTTTTCTAACTCCTAGTTCCTAGCTTTATTAAATATCTTACTATTTATCCCTCTTAGGACTTCTTTAACCTTCTTTAGGATTTTTTAATTATTTTCTATATACTTTATAATCTTATCTAGATTTATTCTCTATAGGAGTTAAGTATAGAACTTAGCCTTCTAAAATAAGTCTAGGTATAGGTATATTAGAAGGGTTTTTATTTTACCTTTTATACTAGTAATTCTAATTTTCTCTTATCTATAATATTTAATAGCGTTTACTTATTATAGCTAAACCTTTCCTAATAAAAGGTCCTAATCTTACTAAGCTAGTATAATATAGTATCTTACTAATACTAAAATTCCTCTTACTATAATCTAGAGGTAGGTATAATAGGTAATTAGTTAACTTATATTATTTACTATCTTAATATATTTCTTTTTATAGAGTTAGACTATAGGGAATCTATATTTCTTAATATAGTTTAAGTTTACTAATTCTATACTTAAACTACTATTAAGTAAAGCTAAGTTATATTATATACCTTTAATATATATAGTAATATATCCTAAGGTAATTAAGACTTCTTTATCTAGTTTAGTAATATTATTCTAGGTAACTATATAATTTATTAAGCCTAAATAGCTCTAAGTAGGCTCCTTAGTACCCTTAGGATATACTACTTCTTTATATAGTTTTATAAGGTAAGAGATAATAGATTTTACTTTATTACTCTTTATCTTTTATTAATATTATATTAAGTAGCTTAGTTATTAGTAAATAATTAGGGCTATCTAAAGGAGTTATAAAATACTAATAGATACTATAGTTTTACCTAGGTATTTTCCTAAGTTAAATAGTAGAATATTATATTTCTCTATAGCTTAAATATTCTCTAGAGCTAGTTTTTAATAGGGTTATAGGTTTAAGGTAGTATTACTTACTCTCTCCCTTATTTAAGTTATAATTAAGGGTTCCTAGGATTTTACTATAGAATTCTCTATATATAGTTATAGAGTAAGGAGTAATCTTTAGAACTCCTTAGAGGATATCTCTTAGAGTAGTTTATATATATTCTACTTAGTATTATTCCTATCTTATTAAGTTTCTTCTAAATTAAGAATTTCTTTAATTTATTCCTATAGTAGTTTACTTAGGGTACTTTTAGGTTTTATATTTAATTTAATAATTCTTTTAGCTAGTTCTTAAGTAATTATAGGCTTATTTACCTTTTCCTTTCCCTTTAGGGATATTACTATATTAATATAACTAATATTATTCTTATCCTAGATATAAGTTAGGGATTTATAGTTTAGGAGTAATACTATAAATATCTATATTTCTAGGTTTAGGATATAGCTATAGGGTAGGATTAGTTAATCTATTTCTATACTACTAATATAGTTTAACTAGTTTAAGTTATTTAATTCCCTTTAGTAATCTCTCTTTATTTATAGCCTATTATAAGTTTACTATTCTTAGTGTCTCTTAAAGTCTTTAGATAGGTATTTATCTTTCTTTAAATAGTTATACCCTATATATCCCTATTCTCTATATAAGAAATACTAGAAGAAATCTAGATCTCTCTAGGGCTAGTCTAATTAAAGGAGCGTTCTAATATTACCTAAGGATCTTCTAGGTAATTAGGTTCTATTATTTATATTATATTTTAATTAGTTATCTTAACCTATAGCTTAATTTATAGTGCTAGCTACTTAAGCTTAGAATACTTTAAGTTATTTTACTAATTTCTCTATCTAATTATATACCTTTTTCTCTCTCTTTAACTATTCTTCTATCTATTTCTAGAGAGGTGCTATCCCTACTATTAAAGTTTCCTCTTTAGATAGTTATATTATCTTTTTAGAAGTAGATAAGTAGTAGTTATATAAGATTAGTTTTAGATTAGATATTATTAAGTCTATTAAAGCTATACTATTTATCTACTTACTTAATATAAATAAATAATTAGACACTCTCTCTTATAGTTAAGTATCTATTTCTCTATTCGCTAAGTGGTTAATAAAATTTATAAAGAGAACTTATTAGATATTATATTTTATCTTTATAGCTAGATATTTTATATACTAAATATAAGTATTTAATATCTTACTAGGTTCTTAAGTAAAACTAAATACCTCTTACTATATAGAAATCTTAATAAAGGGATCTAGTTTCTTAAACTTCTTTAAGAACTTTTTAGATATCTTCTCCTAAGTTTAATCCTTATATTCTAAATCTTTATACTAGATAGCTACTTTTCCTTATAAGCCCTAGATAAAGGTTAAATAGGTGAAAGTATTAGCGTATTCTTTTAGGGCGTAGGCTATTATAGCTATTATTTTATAATATTTTATATATTTATTAGCTAGCCTATCTTTTAGTAGGCCTAAGAACGTGATTCCTTCTCCTATAGTTAGGTTTATAGGGTAGAAAGGACTAGTTATATTAACTAACTATCCGGATTCTCTAGACTTAATAGGTTTAGGTAATTATATTAATAGAGAAGGGAAAAGTAGTATAATCTTATTTAGTAATAAAGACTACTTTAAAGGATAATTAAGGCTAGGGATAAACTTTAATAATTTTCTATTATCCTATTCTAAGTCTAAACTTAGAGATAATTCCTCTTAAGTTCTAGTGTCTAACTCTATAGAAAATAGTTCTTATATAAAGTATTTAGAATAGGAGGAGTTATTCTAAGATAATAGGAGTTCTAAATTTCTTTAGGATTATATAGTGTTAATAGATTAATTAAGTTTAAATCTTAAAAGGGATCTAGGTAATTTATTAGGTTATATTTAATATTAAAGAAATGTCTAACCTCTTAATAAAGATTAGACAGGATTATAATAGGGGGTTTTCTTTAAACTAAGGTTTTAAGCCTTTTAAACTTTATTATAATAAAGTTTTTTTAAAGCTAAAAATAGGATTAGAAAAGAAAATAGGAGCAAGCATAGAACTTAAAATCTTATTAAATTATATCTACCTAGCTAGAAGAGAAGAGAAAAAAAAGAAAATAAGAATATTCCCCTAACTTCTTAAGATAAACCTATTCCTCCTTTCTCTAATAACTCCTTTCTCCTTAACTTAAGTAACTTTCTATTATATATATAGTATATAAGAAGCCTTTTACATAGTATTACCTAATTAGAAAATTAGATTAGTAACTAAGTAGACCTAAAAGTGGGTTAAAAGTAGGGATATAGTCTATATGCTATACCTCTAATTATAGTGGTATAATTATTGCAAAAACCTAGGTTTTTAAAGTTAAGAGCTGCCTTAGTTAGTTTACTAAAGTATAAGGTTTAGCTCTAAGTCTATATTTATTATACTTATCCCTTAGGGTGTCTTACACTAGAACACTATATAAGTATTACTATTTCTTTATATACCTATTATAGTAACACACTATTCCTAGTAAGTCTAGTAGTAAATTCTATAAGTAATTTCTCTAGTTTATAGCTCCTTTATAAAGCCCTTTAATTCCCTAAGTTTAAGGTCCTTATTACACTATATTTATTAAGGAATAGTAGCCTTTATTAATAGAGAATAAGTTCCCTATATTACTAAGTATAGAAAATACCTAATCCTATACCTAGGCTTTAATATTTAAGTTAATTTCTATAGTCTAAAAAATTCTTAAGGTTCTACCCGCTATCTAAGGCTATTTACCTATAGTTTAGCTAGGATATTATAGCACTTAAATTAATAAGTATATAAATACTATTTCCTATAGTTAGATTCCCTAGTTTAAGTAAAGTTTATAGGGCTCCTTAAATTATTAAGTCTTAACTCCCTATCCCTTATTATCTAAACTTAGTTTATTCCTACTATATAAAATAACTAAGGTTATAATTTATCTATAATTAGGACTACTAGTATTATGCCACACTAGCGCTATAGTATTTTTATATTAACTATACTTTATTTAATTCTTTATAGTCTTATTATTTATATATTTTACCTATCTATTTCCTATAAAGGTATTCTATACCTAATTATCTTAAGTCCTCTTCTTATTATATTTATTAATTATTATTATTATTATTATAACTTACTCTTTATTATCTTATTCTAGGTATTCTAAGACCTCTCTTAATAGTATCTTATAAGTATTACATAGCCCTATAGTTCTATATCTATTATATTAAGTCCTGTAGTCCTTAGTATTCTTGCTTTATCTAATAGTAGTAGTTCTAACCTTAGCTAGAGGATATTCTTAAGTATAATAATAACCATAGCTATTCTCTATTAATTCACCTTCTATCTGTTTTATAGCTATAGTTATACTCTAATAAACTTTATGGTTTTCCTAAATACCTAATTATAGTTCTTTATTTATTTAGTTTAACTATCTCTTAGAAGTCCTTTGTTAGATATTCTTAGTTATTAGATATTTAAGTTAGATAGTAATTTAATTAGATAATAAAGTAAATAAGAATATCCTAGTCTTATTACTATAAAGTGGTACTAAAATTAGTTAGGGTAAAGGTTATTATATTGTCTAGTAATCTAGCTACTGTGTTCTCCATAATAATACTACCTCCGATTACCTAAGCCATTACCCACCTCAACAGGGTGCGCAGGTGCGGTATTGTGAGTGGGGCCTCACAGTATATTACTCTTAAATTTATATTTAATTTATATTAAGGTACTTAAGGCTTATTTAAAGTCTTTCTTTTATATACTTTATAATATAAATTATTTACTTATTATTATACTACATAATTAAGAGTAGTAGTATATAGACCTTAATATTATAAAGTAGCTAAGAGATATATATTTTTTATACTATAATTTAGAGTAAAGAGCTTTACTTCTATACTTAAGGTTATTATATAATATTACTTACCTAACTTCTAATTAATTATAATACTATATATAATAAAGATATAACCTTATATTAATTTATAAGTATTAGGGTTATTACTAAGGGAAGTATTAGTACTAGAAAATAATATATTAAAGTTATTTACTTCTAAGTAATAAATATATAGCTTCTTTATATTCTAAGTATATAGAATTACTTCTCTAGTAAGCTTAATATACTTTACTAATAGGTTTATTATAAAAGAGGCTAGCTTTAATACTATAAAGGCTATATTTAGTTTTCTAATAATATATAGATATACTAAAGAGCTAATAACTACTTTATAGTAATTAATCTCTTTATTAGTAGCTTTACTAGTATTAGTAAGGATTATAGCTATAGGGAGAGAAGTAGTAATTAAGCTCTTTAAATTATTATTAATAATATTAGGAATAAACTTCTAAGTAATTTTCTAAATATATAATTCCTATAATAACTATATCTCTTTAGTTTTATAATTCCTAATAACTTTAATACCTAGAAACTACTTTAAATTACCTTAGTCTTTAATATCTAGACTATTTATTAGTTATTTATAAAGCTCTTTAAATTTTACTTTATATCTATTAGGATATATTACTATAATATTATCTATATAGAAAAATAGAATAAATCTATCCTTTATAAAGATATATAAGTCTTCCTTTCCTTAGATAAAGCCTTACTTAAATAGGAAATATATTAGATAAAGAAACTATTATCTAGGAGCTTCCCTTAGCCTATATAATACTCCTATTATCTTCTAGAGATAATCTCTTATATTTATTCCTTCTAAGGGCTTATAAAAGATAAGTTCTTTAAGTTCTATATATAAAAAGGTATTCTAAATATTATATTATTAGATATTAAGATTATTAGTATAGTAAATAGTAAGTAGTATATATAGAGATTATAAAGTAAGTATAGTAGTATAGTTATTAAGATTAAACTTTAGTTACTAGTTACCTTAAATAACTATTCTAGCTTTAAACTCTATAACTACTTCTTTCTTATTAGTTTTATATTTAAAAACCTAGCTAAAGTCTATAATTTCCTTATAGTATTCTAGATTAAATAATTTATCTAGTATATTCTCCTAGTAGTTTAAGAATAAAAGCTTTAAAAGCTTCTTTATAATTACTTTCTTCTAGTAGTTATAATAAGCTAAAGCTATAGCTTAATAATAATAAGTAAGTTCTAGGGGTATATTCTTAATTTATAAACTATATTAAGTGCCTTATAATACTATAGAAAAAGTATAAGAAAACTATACTTACCTAGCTTTATATATTTCCTTTTATTAGTATTTTCTAGTAATAATATTACCTAGATTAATACTATTATCCTAGGGATAATAATTCTTTACTACCTTACTACCTTTACTAGTAATTTTACTAGTCTTTATAGTAGTCTTTATATAGTTAATTATTATATTATATATAAATTTATTAATCTTATAAAATAGTGTATTATTACCTTATACCTAAAACTCTATATTCCCTATAATAACTAGTACTTTCTAAGAAGAGTTAGAAGGGGTTAAAAGTACACTAAAAAGGTTCTCTTTTTCCCTTATTATATAAGGAGGTATTTTTACTTTAAACTATTTATTTTTACCCTTTATAATTAAAGATAAAGAGGCTTAATTCTCCTTTTCTAATTTTATTCTAATAAGGTCTTAACTAATTTTCTCTTTAATATTATTAGCTTTAAGCTCTAAGTAATATAATTATTAATATCTTTTTCTTTTAAGCTAATTTTAGCTTTTCTTCTAGTTTAAAGAAAGAGTTCTTATTAAATCTAATATATACTAATATTATAACCTTATAATTATAAAGTAAAGGCACTTAGATAATATACTAAGACTTACCTCTATAACTAATAAGGTATTTAATATAAGCTTTTTACTCTAACTAAGGGATTATATTATATAATTTAATATGCTCTAAAGCCTTTATTATTATAGGAAACGCTTTATAGCTATAGGCTTATAAATGTATAATTAAAGGCTTCTAGACCTCTACTATCTATAAATAGGCTAGGATAGTTTTCCTAGCCTAATTTTATTAAAGCTTATAAGGTATAATCTAAGTTCTATAATATTTAAATAGTGTTTAATTTAATAAGTAAACTATAGTATTAAAGACCTTATTATTAAGATCTAGTAAAAGCTATACTTTAAGGCTTAATATATAAGCTTTTTACTTAATTACCCCCCTAGAACTCTTTACCTTTCTATTCTAACTAGGTATTAAGGGAGCTAAATTATAGACTATAATACTAGTAAGGGCTATCTTATTATTTATACTCTTTATAAAGAGAGCTCTTTTAATATTACTATATAAAAAGCATAGTTAAACTCTAAATTAAGTGCTTAGGAATACTATTATTATATAAAAGCTATTATAAATCCTATTCTTTATCTTAAAGAAATAGAAAAATTATTTTAAGGTTATAAGGTAAGTAAAAATATACTAATACCTATTACTATTCTAATAAGGAGAGTCATAGTATTCTAGATTAACTAAAAGTCTATAATCTAGCAGAGTATTGCACTACAATGTGTAGTGTAGTGTAGTTTTTATAGTGTAGTGTAGTTTACTACACTACACTACACTATAAATACTATAAATATAGTATTAGGTAGAAAACAAGTAGGTTTTTTTATTAACTAGTATTATTATAAGAATTAAAAGAAGATTAGTTAATATAAAGCTTATATTATTAGCTATTTTATCTAATTAGGTATCTAATTTATAATATTAGACTTTTTAAAGGATTTTACTATAACTAAGGTTATATATAATATTAGACTTTTTTAATTATACTATTATTATTACGACAACCGGGTCAACCGCGTATTGACTACTAAGGAAAGTGGAGCACATGCGGCAACGCCACGTTATGATTAGCTATACCTATACGCAAGGCAGGCACACGTAACTTACAATCCCCCTTTTTATATAGCTATATAACCCTCTAGATAGCTTTATAACTAATAATTATTATACCTATAAAGAGACTCCTTTTATACACTAGTGTATTTATTATAATAGCCTTAGTAATCCTAACACTAATTAGTAATTAAAAAACCATAGATAGCTAGGTTTATATAAGAAAAGACCTTCCTTTAGTTAACTAAGGAAGCATACTAAAGGAAGATAGACTCTAGATACTAGATATTAGGCTTCTAAGGGATTAACCTTCTTCTATTAGTAAGTTAAGAGCTACTAATATAAGAATTAATTCTATTATCTATTATAAGAAAACTAATTAACTAACTAAGAATTATAGCTCTAAAAGCATCCTTCTTAAACCTAAGATTAACTTAACCCCTACTAGTTAAAAAAATCCCTTAGCCTTACTAGCTAAATAAGATATAATAAACCTCTCTAGTAATAAATAAGCGTTATTATAGACTATAAAAGGAAAGTAGCTTACTTAAACTATATATTCTAAAAGACCTAATAAATCTACTCTATTATAATAACTTTAAAAACATACCTTAGCTATTACTACTAACTAGAAAAGCTCTAGAGAACTAGACCCTTAGAATACTAAAGACTAGGAGCTTAATAACTATATTACTTAGATAATTAATATCTATAAGAGTAGCTAATATAAAGATCTTACCCTTTAGGAAATCTTCTATAATAACCTCTATAGCTAGACTAAAGAAACACTTAAATAAGCCTTATAACCTTTAGTATATAAACTATAAGACTACCTTTATAAAAATAGTGTTTATATTATTTAAAATTAAAGTAGTAAAACTATTAATTTGCTAGTCTAAGTCTTAAAAGAAGATATAATATTACTATAGCCTAAAAATAAAATTATAAAGTAAATAGCTATAGGTAAATTTCTCTCTATTAATAACCTTACTATTAATAACTCTCTTATTATAAACCCTTTACCTTATAACTTCCCTTTTCTTAGTACTTTAACCTAATACTTACTTATTAATAATTCTTCTATTACTTAACTACCCCTAAGAGAAAATACACTATAACCTTAACTACCCTAGGTTACCCTAACCCTAATTACTTAACTATAAGTAACTCTAACTATATAAGCTTTAGTAATTCTATCTAGAGATTAGATTATAAGAAAGATCTCTAAACTTATAAAAGAATATAAAGATAATAACTATTATAGTAGAAAAATATATAACTTTATTATGCCTAAGATTAACCTATTCTAGAATAAATATAATAGACTTAACCTTCCCTAGGAATATATATATAAAGCTTTTCTAATTATACTTTTAGGTAATACTAAATAGTATTACCTTAATTATCTAGTAAATAAAGGCTTTATATATAAATAGATAGTTAATAATATCTATTAACGCTTTAAGATAGAAAGTAACTAATAGTTTTATTACTAAGAATAGAATAATATAATACTTAGGAATATTATTAACTAGAATCCTAATAAATCTAAGCTAGATTACCTTAAGATTATACTTATAACCCTTAAGCGTGTTTATAGAGAGCTCTTTCCCCTATTAATAGTTAATATAAAGCTATATTATTAAATATTAAGCGCTATCTCTAGTGTTCTAGAATGTAAGCAAGCTAAATATAATTATTTACCTAGCTTTAAAGGACTTACTAGAGACCTCTATAAATTAATCTCTATTACTAAAGCTAATAAATTAGCTACTTAATTTAATTAGCGTACTATTAATATTAATCCTAATAATTTAGAAGTAATATTTATAGACCGCTATTATAGCTAACTATATAATAATTATAGTAAAGGCTATAGTTATTATAACTAAGCCTATAATAATAGCAGATACTATATCTATAATAAGAATAGTTATTAGTTAATAAATTATATAGATAAAGAGCATTAAGAGGTAAAAGAACACTAGTAAAAAAATAAAAGGTATTAAACACCTCTTATAGAGAACAAGTTCTAAGTATTTCTTATAGCTTATAAAGGCTAAGGATCTAAGGAAATAAATAACCTTATAGATAAAGCTTAGGAATTAGCTAAAGCTTTTATTAAGTCTAATAATAATAAAGATAAGGATAATAATAATAAGAAGACCTTTATATTAAAGTTTAACTACCTAAGTATTACTTAATTCTTTATATTAGAAGCATAACTAAATAATGTTATTATTATTAAAACCTTAAGAGACTAAGCCTTGAAATATATATATCTTAAGTATAATTCTTTTTATAAAGTAAAAACATTATATATTTTAGAGAAACACTACTCTAATAAAGTCTTTAGAGGTATCTTACCTAATATAGGAGCTTTAGGTATATTAATAGCTAGAATTAGATAAGTATAAGCCCTAATAAGATTAATACTATTACTAAGGATTAAGCTAATATAAGAGAAAGAGATTTAATTTAGTACTAGATTTATAATTATATAAGAAGTAATTTATATACTTACTAAATTAGGTAATATCTCCTTTTATATAATTAACACGCATATACCCTTCCTATTCTCTTTAGATAATATAAATAGATAATATATTAAGCTTAATAACCTTATAAATATACTTATTTAAGGTAATAAGACTATACCTATTATTAGGAAATAGGGATATTCTTAGTGGACTCTAGAAGCTAAAGAAATAGTAGCTTTTTACCTATTAGAAATGGAAATCTATTAGTTATATTATTAATTTAGTTACCCTCTAGTATAATAGCTTATAAAGATACTATTGTCACGACTTAAGGGTCGAAAGATAATAGAACAGAGTGATAGCTTAGATTCATAGTCGCAGCTAGATAGGTACTACCTAGGGGTAGGTGCGTGAAGGTTTTAAGCTCTAACCTTCTATAAGAATATAAGCGGTCCTTACTAAATACCTCGCCTTACGCTTACGTAACTATCTAGCTACTAGCTAACCCTCCCTAACCTAGTGGGTCCGAGGTCCTGCTAATGCTCTATTATGTGATAGTCCTGTCTCTGTCCCTCACGCTCCTGATAACTATAATAAGCTAGTTATAATATTAAGACTAAAGCTATTAAATAATTAACTAAAATTTGCTACTATTACTAAATAAATAGAAAGGCTTTAGGTAGATTTAAGTTTATAGTTAAGGATAACCATAAATTTAACTATAAGATTATTATTAATATTATTTAAATTAATAGCTAACTAGTCCTTTATGTTATTAATTCTATAACCTTGTTTTAAGTAGCCTAATTCCTTAACCTAAATAAGTAAAAAGCCTATAATATAAAAAACGCTCTACGTAAATACTAGATTAATACCTATCTAGGTTCTCTAGATTAGATTATTTATAATACTAAAAAGAACTTTATATTATTAGAATTTAAGCACTATATATGATTACTATTAATTAAGATTAATAAAGTTCTAGTAAAAGCTTATAATAGTATTAGAAAGGTTAAATACTATTATAGACTATTAAGATAAGCCTATATAATTATTATAGACTCTATAGGCTAAGATCTTATACCTAAATAACGCCTCTAGATAGCTATAAAAGCTATAAATAATTTAGTAAGCCTAAATAGCCTTATACTAACCCTTCTTATCTTTAGTGTATATCTATAGATAACTAATAAGTTACTACTAAGTATATCTATTATTTAATAAGCTAAAGTAATTTATAAAGCTACTAATAAAGTCTAATAACTTCTAGTAAAGTAATAAGTTTATAATACTTTATAAACCTATAATAGCCTAGATACTTTACTTATACACTAGCTTTTACTATAATTAGATATATATATATAAAGAGAAAAGAATAAATAGTATAGCCCTTATAGGCTTCTTATAACTAATAGAGAGACCTATACCCTTTAAATACCCTAAGGACTAACTAGATTCTAGTTAATAGTAGTTAAACTATATTATTATAACTTACACTATATTAAAGAACTCTAAGAATTAATACCTAAAGATAAGGACTAGGCTATAGATAATAATAAACTTACTACTAAAGAAGCTATTTCTAAAGCTTTAGAAGGATATAAGGAAGTCCTATAAGTTAAGAGAAAATATAGAAGATTATAAAAGAAGCTTATAGTTTACTTTAGCTAGAAAGAAAATAAAGCTTAGAATACTAAATATAAATTTAGTATAATAGTGTTTCTTATAAATAAAGATTAAGATAAAGTCTTAATAAAGGAACTCTTAGCTAATAAAATATTAAGTAAAGTATTTCTTATAGTAAAGAAAGAAGCTAATTAAAATTTAGCCCTTTAGTTATATTAAGAAAGGAAGATTATTACACTAGGTAAACCCTTTAAGTAATTAGACTAAATAGAAATTAATACCTTATAAGCCTATAATATATTTAGATTTATACTTTTTAACCTATTAAAGTATAGTAGTAAGAGACTCTTTAAATCTTATATAGTTAGAGAAATTAAAGGTAAAGGAACTATAATACTATATAAAAAGTTATACCTTATAATCTAAGGAATAAATAATAAAGGAAAGGAAGTTATCTTAACCTAGTTACTAATAATTTAATATTTAAGTTAGCAATTAATTATAGTAATCTTACTATTACTTAGATAATAGGGAATTATTCTTTAGATTTAAGATATTATATAGGTATATATTTAATTAAAAACAGAACTTACTTGGATAATTATTATAATACTACTAGAATAGATTATATATCTATTCCCTAAAGGTATAATAATAGAAGTTATTAAACCTTTATATAGAATTGCTAAAGTAAGAACCTACTAGTAGGTAACCTACTTCTGTTATTATAAAGACTAGCTTAGGATAATTACTCTAACGTATAATCTATGCTTATTAATCACGGATAATAATAATAATAACCTCTTTAGAGTAATTAGTATATAGACTAATAATACGTTAGGCCTTATGTGAGAACAAAGGATAGCTAGGCAAGAGGTATGGGGGCACTTATGTATTTACTAAAGCTTGCTAGGTCTAAGTATTATACGCGCGAGTTACTGGCTTTTATCTAGTGGCTTACTAGTGTTATGTAGACCTAGCCCTAGGCCTAGTATACCTATAGGGTG
This sequence comes from Epichloe bromicola, assembly GCA_023658445.1. Lineage (NCBI taxonomy): Eukaryota > Fungi > Ascomycota > Sordariomycetes > Hypocreales > Clavicipitaceae > Epichloe > Epichloe bromicola. The sequence goes on from CP098271.1 coordinate 485,535, forward strand.
TGCACGCTATGTTATAGGCAGGGCCTTATAATTACCTCCCTACTTATAGCTAGGCTCCTAAATAGCTTTTACTAGCTACTTTATAGCTATTTACTAACTAGTAATAGCCTCTAAAATAATAATAAATAATAGATAGGGTTTAACTATAAATTTACCTATAATTCTTTATTATATTACACACTCTTCCCTTCTATAACTATAGTAATTTTTTAATTATTTCTTATACCTTTAGTTTCTATCCCTTCCTAGTCCTTAATTACTATATATTTATTATAGAAAATAAGTATATTCCTTTAAAAGAATATAGCTATATATATTATTTACACACTAGATACGCTAAGTTTAAGAAACATCCCCTAGCTAAGCCTATATTACTATAGATTAACTATTAATTTCCCTATAATCTATTTATAGATCCTTAAAAAATAAAATATTCTAAGCGCTATACCTAATACTATAACTATAGTAATTCTTATAAGACTATAAGTATACTACTCTTCCTATATCTTTTAGTCTTATTTTACTAATAAATTCCTATAGGCTATAGCTATAATAAGGGGTAATTTTATTAACCTCCTTATAGTTTTAGACTAGGCCTAAATACTTATAGATATCTATAGTAATATAGTAGAGGAAGACCCTAAGGACTACCTATTTTTAGAGGCCTCTTACTTCTATATTACTAAGTATTACCTTTATCTAATAATAGGGTTTAACTATATAAACACATTACACTATATTACTTTTAGCTTAACTAGGGCTATAAAGGTCTATTAGGTTTATCTCTTTACTATATATTTACTAGTCTCTTACTTATATTTAGTAGTAGTATGCCTTTATTATATACTAATAGTATATAGTGTTATAATAGTAGCTACTTATTATAATATTCCCTAGCCTAATTCTAGGGTATATAAGTATTATAGTTATTCTACCCTACCTTACTATATATTTACTAATTCTTCTATAGCTAAACTACTATAAACTTAAGATTATATAGAATATAAAAATAACTTTATACCTATAACACTTAGACCTAGGGTATATCCCCTAGGGGATAGTAAAATATTATTTTATACTAGTAATACGCTAGGTAATTACTAAGGATAAGAATAGCGCTAAGTATCTTATTTATAGGGATTAGGCTTTTTTCTATAAGGGGGTAATAATAAAGGGGTTCCCCTTAACCCTCCCTATACTTTAGGTATATTTTCTTTTATTATTTAGTAGGTAGTCTAAGGTAGTTTATATAGGAGTGTAATAGTAGCTAATAAGGCTAGGCCTTTTTTATTATAACTCTATATCTCTTTACCTATAACTTACCTATATATTACTACCTTTCTTATATAATCTACTTTAGTAAAACGCTTAAATTATATATTAAGTGCCTTCTATATCTTCTACTAGAACCTATTAGTTATATTTACTTAGCTAACCCTTCTATTTCACTAGGTATTTATTACCTTTATAGGTTTTCTTATAGTCCTTAACTTCCTTAACTTTATACTTATCTTCTTTATCCTTAAGGTTTAGTATTAGTATATCCTTATCCCTAGTGTCTTTATAGTAATTCTATAGCTCTAATAGGCTTATATAAAATATATTATATAGCTATCTATACTTCTTAGGTAATACTAGTCTATATACTTATTTCCCTATAGTATTAAGTACTTAAAAAGGCCTAATAAATCTAGGGATTAGCTTCTATTTTATATTCTTAAGCCTAATATTCTTTACTAATAGTAGTACTAGGTTACCTTAATATAGTATTAATAGCTAGTAACACTAGTTATAGTACTTTACCTAGGTTTTAGTAGCTTTAGCCTAGTTCTCCTTTAGACACTCTCTAACTTTATATAGCTTTATAATATATATATATACTTCTAGTACCTCCTCTTCCTAGCTCTTACCCCTAAGAGCTAGATAAAACTTAGGTAAATAGCCTATAAGTAAATAGTTTAGGGAGTAGCTAGTGCTCCTATTTACTATATTATTATAGGCGAATTAAGCTATTAGGAGTAGCTTAGGCTATATTTATTAGTTCTTTATAATAAAATATTAAAGGTAGTACTTAAGTACTTAGTTTATTCTTTTTATCTGCCTATTAGTTTAGGGGTAAAATACTATAGAAAGCCTCCGCTTTACCTAAGATAGGTAGCATAGGTCTAACTAGAATTAGCTTATAAAGACTAAACCTCTATTAGATATAATGCCCTCTAGGGCTCTAAATTATAGCTTAATCTCTTTATAGAAAAGTTTTACTAATTTAGCTATATTAATAGTAGTAGTTATAGGTAAGAAGATAGAATACTTAGTAAATTAGTCTATAATCACTAGGATTACGTTAGTCTCTTACTCACCTACTTGTATAATAGGTAACCCTATAACGAAGTCTATTAAGATTTCTATCTATAGTTACCTTAGTATTAGTAGTAATTTAAGGCTTCTATATAGGCAATGCCTTCTAGCTACTACCTATTAGTAAACCCTATAGCTTATAATATAGTCTAAAATAGACTTACTTATAGCTAGCTACTAAAAGTAATACTTTAGTAGCTCTAGAGTGCGCTTAGTCCTAAAGTAACCTACTAGTGGATTATTATAGTGTAGCTATAGAAGCTCCTATTATAAGATAGGCTCCTAGGGAATAACTACCTAGTCTTAGTATAATAGGAGACCCCCTATACTATATAACTATAGACTAGCCTTTCCCTTCCCTTTTACTAGGGAGTTATTAATCTTACTATTCTATTTCTATAGATCTAGGTCTTAATTCTATGCCTTCTATAGTAGTTACACTAATAGTTTATTTAGCCTAGATTAGTAGGGATCTAGTAATATAATAGTCCCCTATATCTCTTATACTACGCTAATATCTTAGATATATACTACCTTCTCCTTAAAATCCCCTTTAGTTAGCTAACCTTTTACTAGATCTATAGTGGCTAACTAGCTTCTTAACTAGGCTACTCTAGCTATTCTCTCTATAGGGGCTAGGGTATTTTCCTCCCCTAAAGATATCTTATTAAGCCTCTTTATACCTAAGACTAGGGTATTTTCCTCCCCTAAAGGTATCTTACTATATCTTCTTTAATATATTAGTTTCTCTTCTTCTACTATTTTAGTAGGTACTATCTTCCTTTAAAGTTCTAGTAATAGTGCCCTATTTATTAGGGGTTTACCCTTATAATTAGACCTTCTTAATAATATATCTACTAGGTTACTTTTCCTAGGTCTATGCCTAATTATAAAGTAAAAAGGGCAAAGGAATATACACTACCTTACCTACCTTCTATTTAACTTCTACTACCTTATAAAGATTTATAGGTTATAGTAGTCTAATAGGACTTTAACTAGGCTTGCCACGCCCTTAATATAGTATTACTAGTGTTTAAATAACTCTACTATAGTAAGTAGCTCTTAATTAGCTATACTATAATTATGCTTAGCGTCTATGAATTTCCTTAACTAAAATACTACTAGATACTAATAGCCCTTATTATCCTATTAAGATAGGATTCCTACTATTATAAAGATTAAAGTATCTATCTTAATACGCACTAGTTAACTTAGGTTATAATAATAGAGAAGAGGCGCTTACTAGAAGGCCTCTTTTAGCTAGTTAAACACTAGCTATTCCTTTACTCTAAATATAAACTTCCTAGTCTAGATACTATTTTAACTACCTTTTATTAATATATAAAGAGGTACTATAATCCTAGAGTATCTATAGATAAACTATTAGTAGAAGTTATAGAACCTAAGGAAGGACTATATATCCTTAAAGCTTATAGGCTCTTTCTATTCTTAGATTATATTAACCTAGTAAGTATCTATTAAGATCCTATTAACTAATAGGATAAACCCTAGGAACTCTACTAACTCCTAGTAGAATAAACACTTTAAGGGTTTTATATATAACTCTACTAATCTTATATATTCTAAAACTTTCTTAATATATATAGTATATTCCTCCTATATCTTTAAAAAAATAAGGATATTATCTAGATATACTATATAAATAGTATTAACTAGCCTATAAAGCGCTTTATAAATATAACTTTAAAAAGTAGCTAGGGTATTAGTTAACCTAAAGGGTATTATAAGGTATTTATAGTATCTATAATAGGTATAAAATATAGTCTTCTACTTATTACCTCCTTTAATATAAATTTAATAGTATATATCCTTAATATTAATTTTTAAGAAGTAGTAAGCTTCTTAGCACTAGTCTAGGATCTCTAAAATTAGGGGGAGAGTATAGTAATTCTTCTATATTACTCTATTAAGTCCCTAATAATCCATATATAACTAGAGTATCCTATCTTTCTTTAGTATAAATAGAATAGGCATGCCTATAGGGCTCTTAGAGGGTCTTATCTAGCCTTTCTATAGGTTTTTATTAATATATTTGTAGAGTTCTTTTAGCTTACTTTAGGAGAGAGGGTAGATTAGTCTATATAGGGGTATAGCCCTAGGTACTAGGTTAATTATATAGTTAGTCTCTTTTCTTAATAGTAAGCTTCCTACCTTATCTAATATAAATATATCTTTAAACTTATATAGTTCTAGGGGAATATCTTTAATAGTTTTATATACTTTTGCCTCCTTATTATCTTTAAGGGTAATAAACTTATCTTCTATAACCCCTATAATAGCATATATAATAGTCTTATTATATATTACTTTTGCGAATTTATAGGGAGTTAATAGTAAAAAAGCTACTTTTCCTTTCTTAAACTACTATTCCTATAAATATAGGTAAAGGTATATGCGTTCTTCTATAAGGGTATATATTCTAATTAATATAAGGCTTCCCCCTACTCTTAGGTCTCTATCTATAGCTATATATAGTAGCTTAAGGTCCCTTTCTTCTCCTCTTAAGTCCTTAATTATAATAGGCACCTTATAGACACTATATTAAGGGACTATAAGGGCTCTTACTACCTTAATAATAGGTACTATAGCCTTAGCCTAGTTAAGTTTATAGGTTCTTATAAACTTAACGCTAATTATATTAATCTTAGCGTAACTATCTAGATTAGCTACTATTTTAATATCTTTATGCCTATAGATAGTAACTAGTATATAAAACTAATGCCCTATTAGTACCTTAGTATTAGAGGTAGAGGTAAGGGTATCTATTTCTACCTTAGGGAGTTTTCTAGGCCTTCTTAAGGCTTTTTCTTAGGTTTCTTATAGTAATATATAAGGTATCCTATACTATTATAGTTATAATACTATATCTTATCCCTAGGTTTAGTAGTGTTTAGGTAGGTAGCTAGGCCCTTCTCCTAGTCCTTATTTCTTTAATCTTTATAAGGTCTATAACCTTATAAGGAGTTATTCCTATAGTGCTAAGGGTTCTTATATAGGCCTTTATCTCCTAATTACTTAGATTTTTACTTATTCTTTAGTATAGCCTCCTAGAATTACTAGGTAAGTTATATAACCTCTTCTTAAGTCTTATTAGTAATAGAGGTATATAGGTTAATATAATCCTATAGATTAGGGAGTAACTTTATAAAGAATATAAGGGTATAAGTCTTTTCTAGGGCTCTTTCTAGGTATTTCTCTAGTAAATCTAAGAAGATACTAAACTTAATAGGGCTTTAACCCTTATATTACTTTATATTCTCTAATTATATTACTATTTATATATTATAATTAGCTAAGTTCTAAAGTAGTGTAAGTATCTAGGTCTAAAATTTATCCTAGTTATCTTTAAGGTTATCCTAGCTATTAGCCTACTATTCTTTAAGGTATTTATCCTATCTTACCCTATAATTAATATATATATAGTTAAGTGTAAAAAGGATCTTCTAGTAGTTATATTAGAACTTCTTCTTTACCCTATTAAAGGTATAGTTTAGGTTATTAATCTATATCTTATATCTCTATAGGTTTATAGGATATTAGAGATTAGTAATATTCTAACCTTTAACCTATTAGCTACTATAGCTTAAGGAAGTGCTAGCTCTTTACTACCTTTTTAATTATTCTTCTCCTATATTATACTATAATAAATCTTAGAGCTCTTACTCTCTTTCTTATAGTTTTTAGAGTTCCTTAAGCTAGGTAATTTACTTTACTATTACTATAGCTTAGGTATAGATAGTAAGGGGTATATCTTTAGTTATAGTACCTATAGAATAGGGCATATTCTTAGCTATAGTATTACCCTTATCTAGTAGCCCTTAGTTATTATCTAATATTACTCTTATAGATTAGGTAGTTCTCCCCCTATATTACTCTTAGGTAGCTAGTAGGAGAAGCTTTAGAATTATAAGAATAAAGGATAGCTAGGTAAGAGGTATAGGGGTACTTATATATTTACTAAAGCTTACTAGGTCTAAGTGTTATACGCGTAAGTCGCTGGCTTTTATCTAGCGGCTTGCCAGTGTCACGTGGACCTAGCCCTAGGCCTAGCATGCCTATAGGGTGTGCACGCTGTGTTGTGGGCGGGGCCTCACACCTTAGTAACTAGGAATTCTATAACCTTAAAGAAAGAGAGCTTTAAAAAGCAAATTTCTTAGCAAAACTAAAGCAAAAGCTATTAGCTAAAAATCCCCTTATATTTAATAGTTATATCCTTATATAGAATACTAATAATTTAATAGAACTACGTTAGAAAGGTTAAAGTAAGAAGATTAAGTAAATTAACACAAAGTTATTAACTATAAAGTAAGACTATATTAAATAATAAGCCCGCGGAAGTTACATTATAACTGTTTATTAACCTAAAGCTCTCTATAACCTCTTAATTACTATATAATACTAAGATTCTATAACTAATAATATAACTTAATTAAATAAGTAACTAGATTAGCAGATCTAATATTAAGAATAAGGTCTACACTATATACCTCTAGACTTTAAAAACGCGAAGTTATTTATGTTTATAAATAGATCTCTTACTAATAATAAAGATCTAAGTTCCTAGATAGGATATATAATTATTATTAGCAATAAAGAGGCTTAAGATAACGCATTTATATTAAAAGAAAACATTATTATATATAGCCTAATAAAAAGCAAACATATAACCTATAGCGCCCTTATTTCTAAATTATATATAATAGTATAAGGTACTAATATAGCCTATGTAATTACTATAACCCTCTATATAATCATAGACTAACTAAAGATTAACTAAATTTCTATAATTATCTATATAGACTCTTTTTTATTATATAAGTGCCTTATAAAGCTAGGCTTTATAAAAGAGAAATGCCTTATAATTAACATTATAGCCCTCTAATAATTATATAAACGCCATAAGATTTGTAAAGTCCGCTAGATTAATAGTAATAATAACCTTACTAACGCGATAATAAAGGCATCTCTAAATAAGAGCCTTAAGACCTTTATTAATATAAATAAGGCTATAATTTATGTTAAAGGATAGGTAAAGAGACTATTAACTAGATAAACTAAATAAAGAGTCTAGGTTAACTATTACCTAAGCTAATAAGAGGCTTATATCTGCTAATTAGATTCACTTATGTTTACTTCTGTTTTTATTGTATTTTTAAGCTCTTTAAAGCTCTTAATCCTAACTACTTTCTAATTTATAGATTTGCCTCCTTTTCCTTTTATTAATAACTAATAAGATCCTAAATTTAATATCTAGGTCTACTTCTCTTATAAATTAGTTATATATATTATAGACCTATTTCTTTCCTCTTTTAATATTTATATCTACCTCTAACTTACTTTTCTCTAAAAAAGAAAACTACTAGTGTTATAATAACTAGGTTAACTGCGTATTAACTACTAAGGAAAGTAGAGTATATATAGCAACGCCGCGTTATAATTAGCTACACCTATACGCAAGGCAAGTATATGTAACTTATAATCCCCCTTTTTCTATAGTTATATAACCCTCTAGATAGCTTTATAACTAATGATTATTATACCTGTAAAGAGATCCCTTTTGTGCACTAGTGCATCTGTTGCAACAGCCTTGGTAATCCTAACAATTATACTGAATACTTTATTTTACTAATATAACTTTTAAAAAAACCTTTTTATTATTTTATTTACTATTACTATAAATTATTTTATATTTCTACTAATTATTATTATTACTTCTAATTAAAAAAATATATTTAACTAATAATAAACTTTATAAAAGTACGTTTATATTAGCTTATATTAGCTTCTATTTACTTATACTAGCTTATATTAGCTTATATTAACTTACATTTGCTTATATAAGCTTCTAATAGCTTATAATAGCTTATATTACTAATATTATATTACTAGTATTACTTACATTACTTAAAATTATATTAGTATTAAAGTTTAATTAAAAATAAATTAGTAATAAATATATAAAATATAAGTATAAGTAAGTATAAGTAAATTACTACAGAAAAAGCTTAACCTTTTAGTTATTTAGTATTTTAAGGTTTTTTAAAATATTAATAAAATAAAATACTTTTCTGTTATATATTTTTTAAAATTATAATAGTAATAATAGTAATAATAGTAATAATAGTAACTAGTAAGAGACTAAGAGTAGTAATAATAGTAATAGTAGTAAGAGTAGTAATAATAGTAATAGTAGTAAGAGTAGTAATAAGTTAATATATTAATATAAGCTTAATAACTACTTATTTAGTTAGATTCTTTAAGACTACTACTATTACTAGTTTTACTACTAATAGTAGTAATCTTAGCTTTTTCTTTTCCTTTTGCCTAAGATTTAAATTTAGAGGTATTTAAATCTTCTAAATTATTAGATTCTTTAGAATCTAATGCATTATATTTAAAGAAGGAAGGATATTCCTTAATTAAAGGTTTATTTCTTTCTTTTTCCTAACTCTTTAATAATAATAATTCCTATAAGGTTAAATATAATAGTAATATTCTTCTTTTTATAAGAATATTACTACCTTAATTAAATTATCCTTTAATAGCACTAGATATAGTAGGGATTATAAGGTATTTTTAAGCTAAAATAGATAGAATTAGAAAGGCTTATTGATTTTTAGCCTACTATTAAAATATATTATCCTATAAAGTAATAAGTATATATAAATTAGAATAACTATTAGTATAGAATTATATACCTTATTATGTAATTATTCTAGCTTAATATAACTAGAAATTTCGTTTTTTCTAGCCTTTTTAATAGATTTATTTCTTTCCTTTAGAAATAAACCTTAGTAAAGGGCTAAAGTAGGTTTCTTAGGCCTAGGATTACTAAATAGGCTAGGATATCTTTTAATTCTAGATAAATTAATAACTATAGTAGAAGTCTTATTATTTTCATTATTAGAGCTAGAACTATTATAAGATTGATTTTTAGCCTTATATAATGTTTCATATCTAATTTTTTATATTAGTATATATAATATATTATAAAGAGAGTACTTATTTAATATTTAAGGTTTAGATTAGGGGGCTAGGGTTATATATACGCTTTATATTTAGCTTTTAATTTAGTTAAAAGCTACTTAATTATAGCTTTAGTTAAGTTTAACTAATTTTATAATACTAATAGATTTAATTAAGGATTAAGTAAAAATACTAATAAATAACGCTTATAAAAGGTAAAACTTTTATTTATATCTCTAGGAAAATAAAGGTTTAACTTTTTTCAGCCTATATTTATTACATTAATAAAGATATTTATAAGTAGATTATAGCTTAATTTATCCTATAATAATTAGCATATAATAGTAAAATAAAATTATAAGTAATAACTTACTTTTAAATAAGCTTTTTAATCCTTTAATAAAGTAGTAAGATATATATATATCTTAACTATAAATAAAGGCATAAGGCTTAATATATTATATTTATAACCTTATAATACTATAGTTAGATAATGGAAAACCTCTAGAATCTTACTTAAAGTACCTAAATCTACCTATTCTTAATTTATTAGGTAGGTATCTTTAAAAGTAAATATATTTATTTTTTTATTAAAAATTAATATAGCTTCTTTTAATAAAAGTATAGCATTAATTATTAAATAAGTTAAGTTCTATCTAGTGTTATTAGCTATAGAGAATATTTAGTTAATATATATACTAAGTAATATATAGTTATTAGTAACTTACCTAGTGGTATTTTTATTATATTATAATTTATTGCTAGTTTTCCTCTATACTTAGCCTCTTTTAAAGTAATAAGCTAATCTTAATATAGATTTACATTATTCTTAATTAGAATAGCTAGCTTTTTAACCTTTCCTATAATACCTATAGTTTTAATTAGTAATAGACTTAAAATTAATAGGATAAAATAACTTACCTTTAATAAGGCTTATAAATTAATCCCTTTTACTTTTAATTAAATGTGAAAATTATTCTATTAAATAGAATAGAATTTTATTATTCTTATATTTTTTAATATTCTCTATACTTATTATAGCTTTTATAAAGCTAGTAATTATATTCTTAGTAATAATATTTAAAATATATAATATATATTAGATATCTTTAGGTTTTTCTATATTAATACTATTATAATTAGTCTTTATAAAAGCACTAATAAATATATTATTATTAGACCTATTATCTCTAGTAAGACTAGAATAAGTTAGTAAGTAAATTACTAATTAGTAAATAAGAAAGAGTTTAAAGTATCTTACCTTATAATAGATAGTAATTGTATATTATATAAAGCTATAAGCTAGGTAAATATATTATTAATATATAATCTAGTATAGGTGCTTTTTAAGTTTTTAAATCCTAGTTAATAATATTAGTATTATAAAAGCTAGGTAATAATAATTATATTAATTCATACTAATAAGCTTATATTCTAATTAAAAATCTGAAGTTATCTAATTTATAATAACTCCTAAATAGGATTTTGAATTAAAAGATATCTATATATCTAGTTATAAAGATATATAGCTAAAATTTAAAAAGTATTTTTTAAGCTTAATAATAAGCTCTTAGAAGGATTTATTATATAAATTATAGATATTAATATAATTTAAATATAATATTATATTTAAACTATAATTACTAATTATTAGTTAGATAATAAGGGAATAAATAAGAATAAATACTTACTTAAAGTAACTTAGTAATTCCCTAAAAGAATTACTAGTTAAAGTAGAAAAAGATAAGTTATTCTCTAGTATAAATTTTATAGCTAGATTAATAATAGTATCTAGTAAGAATTTACTTAAGGGAGGCCTAGGCCTTTTTTTAGTAAAGAAGGTTAAAATTCTTAATTATATAGATAGTGAAGGTTAGGTTATAAGAGGTACTAAATTAGAATTAATATTAGTAGCATTATATATAGCTTAATCCCTCCTGAGTACGAGGTAAAACTACTTAAATTAAAGCTCTATATTTTTCAATATCTTTTCTAGATATCTAGCCTTTTTTACTAGTTTCTTATTCCCCTTCTTCTTCTTACTTTTCTTAAATTCCTTTATATTTCCTTTTATTTTCTTAATTTCCTTTTAATTAGGATTTTCCTTAGCTTTTTAGATAGCCCTTAGGTTCTATAGCCTAGTAGTTATAGCCCCTAGCTTTTAGTTACCCTTAGCTATACTATAGGTTAATTAGTTAGGGGTAAATTAGTTAATTAGTTATATAGGACTTACCTAGTGTAAGTGTAGTGTGTCTCTTATAAAAAGAATTAATTATATTTACTAATTTTAAGTAAAGTAAATTAAATTAGAGGTAAGTTAGAATAAGTTATGTTTAAGTAAGTATAAGTTATAAGGTATAAGATAGAAGAGGTGTTATATAAAGAGTGGGAATAAACATAGTTATAGAGAAAGGGGAAATTATATTAATTTATACTATAAGTAAAACTTAAATAAATTTAAGTTTAACTATAGTAATAAACTATAACTATATCTTGCGCTAATATAGCTATAAAGTTTATTATAAACTTTAATCTAACCTTATAGCCCCCCCTATATTTATAATCTTAAAGTTTATTTCTATTAGGGTTTTATTTATTACTATAGTTAAGATTACTTATAAGTTAATTATTATACTAGCTAGGTATCGCTAGTAATTATTGTTATCTTATTTTATTAGATGCATTAGCCATAACCTATGACCCCCTAAAAAATTTAAAAAATCAATATATAGCTTAATTAATAAATATAAGAGAATAACTTACTAGTAATTTTAGTACTCTTTTCTTTTCTAGATATAGTAATTTTAGAATGCTTTGTTTTATAATAGCTAGTGCTATTAGATAATTAAAAACACTTAGCTTTATAAGAAAAGCTAAAAGAGCAATTTTCTTATGTATAATAACATATTATTAATCTTTCCTTATTATAATTAATATCTAAAAGATAATAATTAATTAATAAGATAAGCTTTAGTTTTAAAACAATAGCTTAGTTTATTTTTAATGTTATTCTTAAATTTCCTATTTAATTTACACTTATTAAAAGAGCTATTAGATAGGGTTTAAGAAATAACATTAGAAGGGGTAAAAACAGAAGAGGTAGTTAATTTAGCTATTATAGTAAGGCTAATAGACTTTAAAGATAGATAAAGGTAGGATAGTAATAAGTAGATTTTAAGCTTTATAATAGTATAAAATTTATATCTTTAAGTGTAGTATTAGAAAAGATATAGGGATATAAAGTATAATAAAGAAAAAAGAGAAAGGAAAGGTAGCTTACTTATAAAGAAACAGTTTTATTATATAATATATTATAATATATAAATTAAGGGGTTATTATTACTAATTTACTATATAGCTATAATAATAAACATATAAAGAGAAAATATAGGAGACTATAAAAGAAGCTTATAGTTTACTTTAGCTAGGAAGAAGGCAAAGCTTAGAATACTAAATATAAATTTAGTATAATAGTATTTCTTATAAATAAAGATTAAGATAAAGCCTTAATAAAAGAACTCTTAGCTAATAGAACACTAAGTAAAGTGTTTCTTATAGCAAAGGAAAAACCTAATTAGAATCTAGCCCTTTAGTTATATTAAGAATAGAAGATTATAACGCTAGGCAAACCCTTTAAGTAATTAAACTAAGTAGAAATTAATACCTTATAAGCCTATAATATATTTAGATTTATGCTTTTTAACCTAGTAAAGTATAGTAGTAAGAGACTCTTTAAATTCTATATAGTTAGAGAAATTAAAGGTAAAGGAACTATAATACTATATAAAAAGTTATGCCTTATAATTTAAGGAATAAATAATAAGGGAAAGGAAGTAATCCTAACCTAGTTACTAATAATTTAATGTTTAAGTTAGTAATTAATTATAGTAATCTTACTATTACTTAGATAATAAGGAATTATTCTTTGGATTTAAGACATTATATAGGCGTATATTTAATTAAAAACAGAACTTACTAGGATAATTATTATAATACTACTAGAACAGATTACATATCTGTTCCTAAAGGCATAATAATAGAAGTTATTAAGCCTTTATACGAAATTACTAAAGCAAAAACCCACTAGTAGGTAACCTACTTCCGTCATTATAAGAACTAGCTTAGGATAATTACCTTATGTCACGACTTAAGGGTTGAAAGATAATATAACAGAGTGATAGCTTAGATTTATAGTTATAGCTAGATAGGTACTACCTAGGGGCAGGTGCGTGAAGGTTTTAAGCTCTAACCTTCTATAAGAATATAGGCGGTCCTCACTAAATACCTCGCCCTACGCTTACGTAACTATCTAGTTACTAGCTAACCCCTCCTTATAGGTCTAAGGTCCTGCTAATACTCTATTATATAATAGTCCTATCTCTATCCCTTACGCTCCTAATATAATACCCTCTCTTTATATAATTATCCTTAATTATATAATAAGCTACTTACTTAGGGCATTTACACTACGTAGTCCTAGGGGTTATAGTTAATAGAGGGTTTAGGTTAGGTGTGATATATTATAGCGCAATACGTTATTAAAAATAATAATGCTAATAATACTAAGGTATAAATATTATTATCCCCCTATCTATTAATCCTAAATAATAACCTATTTACTACTCTAATATAGTAAAGTAAATACTCTTAGCCTTATACTAATAGTTCTAAAAGAGTAAATACCCTATATTAAATTTTATAATTAGGTTAAATAAATAGGGTATTAGATACTATATATATAAGTAGACTTATTTATAAGTCCTAGTAATATAGTAATATAGTTACTATGTGTTTATAGCTATTAGTATATTTAAGAATAGTAATAATAATAGTAAATATTATAATCCTTATATTAGCTATATATAGTGTATAAATTACTTAGGGAGTTTATAGTTAATATAAAAGAAACTAAATCTTCCCTCCTTATATATACACTTTCTTTTTCTTATATACTATTTAACTATTATAAGTTCCTTTATTCTTAGTTATCTTCCCTTTACTACTTATTTACTACTAACTTATAGATAGCTTATAATATTTAAAATCTATCCCTTAACTCCTACTTTACTACTAGGTTTACCTTTATAAAATAAAACCTTAGGGAAGTTACTAAAGAAATTACCTTAAAAGAGAATAATATCTAAGATTTCTATATAAGTTTACTATTCCCTTACTAGGTTACTACTACTAACTTATAGCTAGTAATACTAAAATTCTATATATATAGTGTAGTTAGTAAGTTACTATATAAAATATATAGCCTAAAAATAGTACTTATACTATTCCTTAGTATCTTAAGGAGAATAAACCTTTTCCTATAGAGTATAATAACTCCTATAGTATAATTTTACTACTTCTTTACTTCTTATAGTTACTAACCTATAGTAGTAAACTTAGCTAAATACACTTATTATATATAAAATAATAAAATATATATTAGGGTATAACTACTTATTCTAAGTCTTTAGTTTTAAAATACTAACTTACTACTAATACCTTACTTAAATTATATAGCTTTATAAAAAGCTATTTAATATTATTAAAGCTATACCTAAGGGAGATTATTACTACCTTAATAAAGTAAGTATATCCCTAGTTCTCTTAACTTAATTACTACTAATATACTAATAGTCTCTTATTTATATAAAGTAAAAATTATATAATAGTCTCCTAAAGACTAAGAATACTAATAAGTATAGGTATATTTATTATACTTAGGTAGCTACTAAAGTAGCCTAGGAAGCTAAGTATAATAAGTATATTACTATATTATAGTTAGCTAATACTACTAACCTTAAGGTCTAAATTAATATTAGAAACTACCTTTACTATATATATAAGAATATCCTAATAGTAAGTCTCTTAAGTATTTATAAGTACTTTTTTACTAACTTACTAGTAGTTTACTTCTTATACCTCTAGGCTTCTTACTTATATTAGTTTTTCTAAGTTACTTAAAGAGCTTTATATCTTTATATATAAGAAAGGTAACTTTTCTAATAATAAGGCTCTAGTGCCTCTAAAGGCTTCTATACTTATTATTACTACTATCTCTAAGGGAAATAGAGGTAAGGGTAAGGAGGAGGAAATGCTTTTTAAGTAATTATTACTAGGTAGCTATGTTATAGTTATAAGAGTAATATAATTATATCTTTTTAGAATATTGCCCCGCGTTATTTACTATATTTATAGGGTATTACCTTATGTTATTTACTAAGGGCGGTTTTACCGCTATAACCTAGCTACCTAATTACCGCTTATAGTTATGAATAAAATCCCTCTTTAATACCTATAAATTCTCTAAGCTATTATAGCCCTTCTATTTAACTAGGTATTTATAATGCTTACTATTATAATAATATAAGTGTTAGGGAGACCTCCTTAAGGTATTGGATGTGTGGATGCAGCCTGCGCAATGACTAGGTTGAAACCCTCGATAAGATAACGGTGGAGATAATGTATTAGAAGTACCTCCGTAGACTAGTTATTACTATAGCGCACTATATACTTTTTAGGTATAAAAGTTAGGTGCTATCTATACCTCTAATTAACTAAAATTAAACTATTTTTATTATTTATACTAACCCCTACCTTAATAGTTATAAGCCTAGGAGGCTTTAATTACCCTTATTATTAATTATTATAGATAATATAAGCTCTATTAATATTATTAATTTAACACTTACTAATATTAAGAGATAATTACTTTTTTTTATAATAATTAGTTAAAGTATATAACCTATGCTTCTATTAACTAGTATAGTTCCCCTTTATAATATCTAAGGAAACTCTAAATATAGTGCTATTATTAGAGAAGGACTAGATTAAATAGTTTATATAGATTAAGAATTATATAGAATTCTATAGTATCTAGGAGTATATTAATCTAAATTAGGATAAACTACTTAAAGAACCTATAATACTTATATACTTATAAAGGGGTCTAAGACTAGAGATTATAGTAAATAATCCTAATGCTATTAAAGATTAGAAGCTTACTTATAAAGATATAAAAGATAAATATAACTTCTAATATAAAGATTTATAAGTTAATCTTATAAAGTATTATAACCTATTAAAATAAATACTAAAGATTAGGGAATATATCTATAAGACTCTCTTAAAGAATATTTAAGACTCCCTTAACTTTAATACTAAAGAAAAAGAAAAGGAGTTAGTTTATTAATATTCTTAAAGGATATTAAAGCTTCTTTAAGATTAGTATAAGCTAAATACTTAGAAGATACTAATTCTAGTAGAAATATACCTTAATAATTACTTATAAGCTAAAGGTACTAGAGATTAGTATAAATAGGTAGTAATAATAAAGGTACTATAGAGAAATTATTAAGATTTAGAGACCTAATAAACTAAGGAGATAATACTATATAAGTTTATAATTTCTCTTTATAGTAAATTTAAGTTATTTTAGAAAAAATAGAATAATTTACTTAATAAAGGTATAAACTAAAGCTTCCTTAAAGCTATTATAAAGTTTAGAAGAGATTATAAAGCTTTATAAAGTATACTAAAGATAGTAAATATACTTACTACAAATAGATTAAGTAGTTAAAGTAAATTAGAGAAAAAGAAGTGCCTTAGATATACTAATTATAATATTTATAATATCTTAAAGTAGTAGGAATTCTATAATTTATTTAAGGCTATATATAAGCTAAAGGCTATACTAAAGGACTAGGAAGTTAGGAAGAACTCTAAAAAGAATATTAAGAAGTATCTTAAGAAAAATTTATAAGAAAAGTCTAAGGTAATAAGTTAGAAACTAGAGAAGAAAAGTAGTAATATCTTTATACCTTTATATAATCTAACTAATAACTTAGTTATAGTTACCTTAGGTAAGAAGACTATAAATATATTATTATTTATACACTCTAAATAAGGTTAATAGTTAAAGGAAAGCATAAATTTAACTACTAACGCAGTGGATAGCCTAGAATTAAGGTAAAACATAGTTCTCTATAACTCTAGAGCTAATATTTATATATTTAATAATATTCGCTAGTTTAATTAATCTAAATTTAATAGAAATATTATAATAGAGGTTAAAGCTAGAGGCATAATATATATAGCTTTAGGATAAGGCCTTATATATATCTCTATTATAGATCCTATATTATAAAGCATAAGAATATTAGTATTAGAGACTATATTATTTATTCCTAAATTCCACGTTAATCTTATATTAGTAATAATTCTTATAAAGGTAGGTATTTTCTAGAATTAGAAGAAGTTATTCCTATATTAAGGGATAAGGCCTATAGCTAAAGTCTATAATATTAATAAGCTTTATATATTCTTAAGACTATTAGAGAATCTAAAGGAAGCCTACGCTATATCTAGTAAAGCACTAAGACTACCTATAAAGGGAGATATAAACCTTTAGCATTACTAATGTAGTTATCTAGGTATAAAGGCCTTTATAAAGCTTATAATTATAGCTTTAGGTATTAAATTAATAAGTCCTAAGCTTATATAGTATAAGATATATGCTATAGGTAAAGCTAAGTAATAAAGATTATAGGTTATACCTAAAGGACTTCCTTAAGAACTAGATTATAGTCTTTTAGTTAATCTAGATTATTATAACTCTCCTTACTAGAATAGTAATAGGTATTAGTGTGTTTTTACCTACCTTATAACCTTAATATAATTCTTCTATTCCTTTAAGATAAAGGATAGGATTTATAATAGCTTTTATATAATAATAGCATTCCTAAGCACTTAATTTAGGGTTTAACTACGCTTTTTATATAGTAATATTAAGAAAGCTCTCTTTATAGAGAATATAAGGTGTTAAAAATAAGACCTATTTTTAGCCCTTTTCTAGTCAAAGAACCTTTATATTACTAAGCTTGCACTGCAAGCTTGACAGCTGCACTGCAGCTGTCAACGGTTGCGAAGGTGGTTACAAATGACCACGTTGCAGCTGTTAACAGCTACGACCGACTGTGTGGATAACTAATGTTAATTAGTGTTATAGGCATGAGTGTGCCTATAACCCTAACTATAAGTAATTAGGTAAGCTAGGGTAATATAAGCAGACTACCCTATAGTGGTGATGTAAGTAGCTTACCCTATAGCTATCTTTAATAGTGATTTTCTCTTTAACTAGAGGTTATATAAAAGTCTTATATATAGCAAATTAATACTAGAAGACAGGGCTTTCTTTTTATATAGTAATATTTTTTAGACTAAAATTTAGTGTATATAGGTTACTAGTATGTATAGTAGTGAGTTAATTTTTTAGATTTTATATATAAATGAATTTTATAGAAAATAAAAAGTAGCTTATAAGACCCCGCTAGTAGCCTAGGCCCGCCGATATAGTTAGTAGGTCTATAAGAGGAAGAAGATCTTTTTAATCTAGCTAGTTAGCTAGGCCTCTTAACTAATAGCTACATTGCCTAAATAAACTAACTAAAAATTAATTCTATTGCTCTATTAGTTACTATAAAGTAATCTAAATTAAATTCTATTAGTTAATAACTGCTACCACTTCCGTTGCGTTGCGTTAATAAGAATTAACGTTGTGGCTCTATCGGTCCTAGACCGTAGAGCTTACACTTGTACAGCTGTTGCCAGCTGGCATCAGCTCCCTACATTTCAACAGATATATTATAGCCCTCTCTATTAGTGTTTAATCTGCTATTTAAGGCGTTTATTAAGCTATATAATATTATTAATAAAGGGTTCTTAGTATTAAGCTATAATTAATAGGTTATATAATACTTCTAGTTAACACATAGTTATAATATAACTTCCTTAGGCTCTTTATTTTACATAGTCTTGCTTTACTATTAGGGATTAAGAATTAATTTCCTTAATCTTTTTACTTTAGCCCTTCTAGGTTAAGGTTAATAAATTATTAGCATTCTAGGTTAAGATATAGCTATTAAAGATAAGGGGATTCCTACTTATTAGTTACTATTTTTCCTTAGCTATAAAATTAGCCTTCTAGAGCTCTTTTTCTTCTTTATTAAAGAAGTTATTATTACTTAGGCCTAATGTATTATCTATTTATATTCTAATAATTCTAAAGAGATTCTTATTATTTAGGGCTATAATTAATAAGTAGGGATTATAGGTTAAGGTTATTATATTAAGGTTATCCCTATAGTAGTAAAAGTATATTACCTACTAGTAGGTTCTAGCCTCTATAATTCTATAGAAAGGCTTAATTACCTCTATTACCATGCCTTTAGGAAAAAGGTATATAATCTATTTTAGTAATCTTATAATAATTAGCCTATTAAGCGTCGTTTATAATTAAATATACGCTTATATAATATTACAAATCCAGAGGTAAATCCCTTTTTATTTTAATAAAGGGGCAATAGCTATAATTAACTATTAGCTTACTTATTATATTATTAGTAATTATATTAAAATAAATTCCTTCTCCTTATTATTATAGCCTTATATAATAAGGTAGGATTTCTTATATAGTAAGTCTATTCCCTTACCTTTAATCTCTCTAACTATATAAGAATTAAAGATTCTATAACTACTATACTTTATTAGGTTAAACTTAATAAATCTAAATATATTATAGGCTTATAAGGTATTAAGCTTAGTTTAGTTAGACTACTTAAAGGACTTGCCTAGAGTTATAATCTTTCCTTCTTAGTAAAGTTAAAAAGCAAGGTTCTAATTAGCCTTTTCCTTTACTATAAGGAATACTATAGTTAGTATTCCTATAGCTATAATCTCTTTAATAAGGGCTTATTCTTAATCTTTATTAATAAGTATAAAGGGTAATTTAGCCTTAATAGTCTCTTACTTTATAATAGGGCTATAGGCTTTATAGCCTCCTATAGGAGTAGCTTTTATAGCCTTAAGATAAGCCATAGATTCTTATACTCTATAGCCTCCTATAGAGGCTATTTTAGCTTTATAAGCCTTTATAGGCCTTTTTTTGCCCTAGTTAGTGTAGAATTTAACTATAAGGGCCTTTCTTAGCCTTCCTTATTTTCTCTTAGCTAGTGCTAGTAGCTTTTTTTTCTCTTCCTCTACTACTCTATTTTCTATAGTAGTAGTAAAGTCCTAGCTATTAGTAGTAGTTACTAGTTTAGTTATGTGCTCCCCTATATCTTAGAGGTTTATATCCTAAGGTCCTAGCCCCTCTATAATATATAGGTCTTTATAGTAAGGCTTTACTACTATAAAGCAAAACTTTACTAGTCTATAGGGTATATTAACTATATAGGTTTCCCTATTAGTAGTAATTAGTCTATAAGAGCTATGCTAGCCGCCCTTCTCCCTCTATATATATATATTAGCCTATAAAAGTAGCTAATATAAAGGTATTATATTAGGGCTATTCTAGGTGCTAAGGGTATTATAGACTTGCTATAATACTAAGTAATAGCGGACCTTATTAGTAGCCTTCTAAATTACCTTAGTGTGTTAAATAATAAAGATACTTAGTAGTAACTTATCTATTATCTATAGGTAAGCTCTAAAGACTAGTAAAGTTAGCACTAGTCTATTAAGGCTTGCTAAGTTATTAATAGCTTTAATAGCTATTTAAAGGCACTACTCTAGCGTAATCTCTACGCTAATTAAGTCTATAATAATCTTATAAGCCTAGCGTAAAGGTCTATAGTATCTTTTAACCTTTCTAATGCTATTATAGGCTTTAATTAGTATCTTATTAATCTTAATTAACATAAGTTAGGTATAATACTTAAATTTAGTAGAGAAGAAGTTATTACCTATATTATAGATAATCTAATCTAGAGGTCTAAGATATATATTAATCTAGTATTTCCTAATAGTATCCTAGATGTCTTAGGCCTTTTATTTCTTTAGATTAAGAAATTAGGCTACTTAGAATAAGGTTACTAAGTTAATAATATAAAGGACTAGTTAGTTATTAATCTATATAATATTAATAATAATCTTATAGTTAAAGTTATAATTATCCTTAATTATAAATTTAAACTAGCTAGGAGCTTTTCTATTTATCTAGTAGTAGTAGCACACTTTAGTTAACTTCTTAATTACCTAGCGTTTTATATTATAACTAGCCTATTAAAGAATCTTTATAAGTTATTATATAGAGGGGTAACTAAAGTAATAATATAATTAGTAAATCTTCCTTTCTAAGAGGTAGAAGGTAACTATTTCTTTTACCTCTAGTAACTACTAAGGGTATCCCTATTATTATACTATAGGTATAGTTTTATTACCTTAAATAAGAATATTTATAAGGTTATTAATCTTAACTTACTTCTTATCTATATTAGTAATTAAGAAAAGAAAGGGGGTAGCTATATTAAGAATATAAAATTTAAGCTCTCTAAGCTCTATAAGTATATAAAGAATACCTTTTATAGTTACTAATCTAGCACTAAATATAACTACTTATAGTTTATAGGGGTTATCTTTAATAAAGGCATTAATCTTATTAGAGCCTTTACTTATACCTACCCTATAGTTAATTTCCCTAAGGCACTAGTATTAGGTATAATACCTCTAAAAACCTCTTTAGAATAGTGTTCTTTAAAGATATAGTAAGGCCTTTATTAAATTCTTAGGGTTTAAAAGGCTTTTACTTAAGAAAGGTATATTAAAAAGCTTAATTATCTAGAGTAGTAAGGACTTTAGCATTAATAAGGTTATAGTTAGTCTATAGTTCTAAATAGAAAAATTATATAATGCTTAAATATACTGCTAATAATAGTTCTTTTATATTATTATTATTATTATCTTAGGCCTTTATATAGGCTATAATATAAGGCTCCTAATCCTAGTTAAGGCCCTTATTAGGCTCTTTATTACCTAGCCCTTTATCGGAGGTAAGGAATACCTAGAATCTCTTCTCTAAAGGGGGTGACTAGTAGGCTTTACTAGTAAACTAGTAGTCTCTTTACTTTTTATATTCTTTAGTAAAGTAGTTAGAAAACTAATAACTATTCTTACTATATATAAAGTAACACTATAGGCTACGCCTAGGGCTACACTTATAATAGCCTCCTTAACTATAGGGTTATTAGCTATATTAATAATTAGTAAATATAACCTCTAGAGGGTCTTTCTCTTAGTACTAAAGGAATTAGGTAGACCTCTTATTTAATTCTATAATTATAATTACTTTATAGAGGTCTTTAGTAAGACTCTTAAAGCCTAGGGAGTGTATATATTTTACTATCTAATATTTAGGTATACTAGCTATAGTATTTAATATTTACTTATAAAGCTTAGTATTTATAGTATTAAAAGAGTAAAGGCCTTTATAAATTTTCTTAAGGGTAGCTAGTGTAATCTTAAGGTATTTAAGCTTGCTTTTCTTAGGGTTTTTAATAATTATGATATTTAGTGTTATACTACTCTATTTATAGTAGTAAAACTACTAATTACTTTCTATCTTAAAGTATTAATAAATTTAAGTAATTATATCTTAATAGAAGAGGTTTTACTTAAAGAGATAATTAAGATAGTATTACTTAGTATTACTAATTAATATAATAGGGAAGGCCTTCTAATAGTGTATTTAAGGGAGGTTAATCCTATTATATTTATTCTTAAAGAGCATAATCTTTAGTGTAAGGAAGTTATATAGCTTTCTGCTATATTAATTACTATCCTTATATATCTTTATAAGTTCTAAGATTTTCTTTATAATCTAATCTTTAGAAGGGAGTTACTATATAGGAAGGACTATTTATTATAAATAATAGTCCTTAGGGTAAAGTAATTAATATAACTATAATTATTATATTAGCTCTTAAGAAGGTTTTAAGGTAGGGAATTAGGGAAGTTAAGGTTAGTGCTCTAGAGGTTTAGAAGATTATAATCTTTCTTTAGGCTATAATAGCCTTAACTCTTATTAGACTACTTCTTCTAGTAATTATAAGATTAGTAATCCTTAGCCTTATCTTATAATAATACTATTTTCTCTTAAGGAATTTTATAGCTCCTTAATAATACCTCTATTAGCTATCTTAAAGGTGTCTTAGGACTAGCCTATAAAGTCTTCTTAGAATAATTCCTATAGGTTAGTATCCTTCTAGCCTTAATACTTACTAAGATTAATAAATCTTATAATATAGTTATTAAGCTTAGCTATTATAGTAGTATAAGGGTTTATATTAATTAGTTCTTCCTAATCTATTATAATAGCATTAGAAAATAGCTATAAATATTTTAGTAATTTACTCTTCTTAGGCCTTTCTAACTTAATTACTAGATATATAAAATACTTACTATTACTAGCAGTAGTAACCTAAGGAATTTCCTCTCTTAGTAATAGAATAGGTATATATATAAGTCTAGCTTATAGTTACCTAGCTTCTATAGTAGCTTAGGATTTGCCTCTTATTAATAGTCTAGTTAATTCTATTATAGAAGCTTATGTATTTGCCTATCTTTAAATCTAAAGCTCTACGCGTAATCCCTAGTGTCTAGATATCGCGTATATAATAGTCTCCTTTTGCACTTAAGAAGCATTATTAAAAACAGTAGAAATAATAAAAGTAGCAAAAGTAATAAATTAATAAAATTAATAGATTAATAGGGATAAACAAATAATAGGGATAAGTAATTCTCTTATTTTTTAAGAATAGAAGGAAAAATAGAAGTTATATATTCTAGACTAGGCTAAGATAGTTATAGTTAATAATATAGAGGGGGCAAGATAGTTATAGTTAATAATAACCTTATAAATAGAAGATAGAAAGGGAAAGAGAGAGTATTTATATATATATATAGGGGAAAAAGAGTAATTTATTTAATATATAGTAAAAAGGGCTACCTAGCTAAAAAGTATAGGGCAAATAGCACTAAAGGCAAAGGGAGTAAGAGATAAGTAGTAAATACTTATTAGAAGAGGTTATAAGTATATTAGAAGGAGAGGTTATAGATATAGGAGGTTATAAGTCTATTAGCTAGCTTAGCTAAGGTTATTTAATATTAGGTTTAACGTAAATTTAGTTATTTAGTTAAGTTTTCTTATAGTAGGTATAGGATTAGTCTTTTTTATTAAAAATAAATATAATAATAGGAGAAGTTAATCCTAGGGTTTATAATAAATATAAAATTAATCCTTTATTAAAAATAAATATAATAATAGAAGAATTAATCCCTTAGAAGCCTAATAAGCCACTCCTAGGGATTTAAGTCTCTTCCTTTAGCACACTCTAGTAGTTATATCTCTTTACCTAAAAGTCCTAATAATAGGTAAGTAATAATAGCGTTTATAGAAATGTCTCTTCTTATAATACCTAACTTATCTATAGTTATAGTTAACTACTAATTAGTATTAGGAAAACTAAGGTCCTACGTAGGTAAAGATAGATAAGTCTATTATATTAAAGTTAATAATAGTTATTATAAGAGAGAAAAGAAAAGAGGGAAATCTAGCTATAAAGGAAAGTAGGTAAAACGTAGAAGTAAGGCTTAAAAAGGGGGTGGTAAAGGATGTAGCTAATCGCGTTGCGTGTATCCTTTAGCTAACCTACTAGGCCTACATTTAGTCTGGTCTTTGGCCACGATTAAGCCGATGAAGATCCGGAGGAATCAACAGATATATTAATATAAATAATAAGAGAGCTATTTATATATATATATTTATAAGTAATATTATATAAGTCTTTTAAGTTTAATATAACTTAGAAATTTTTATAATAATAGGGTTAAGTTAGTTTTTACTAATTTTACTTATCTTACTAGTTTTACTTATTTAACTTACCTTATTAACCTTATTAACCTTACTAATCTTACTAATCTTACTAACCTTACTAACCTTACTAATTTTACTTATAAAATTCTTAGTATTAATGTTAATTCCTCCGGATCTTCATTAGCTTAATCGTGGATTCGTGGCTAAAGACTAGACTAATTATAGCCTAGTGGGGTTACCAAAGGGATGCACGTAATGCGATTAGCTATATACTTTACTACTCCCTTTTCTACCTTACCTATAGGTTTTACTTACCTTCTCTTCTAGCTAGATTTCCCTCTCTTCTCTCCTTCGTAGATATTATTATAAATTATAACTTTAATACTATAGAATTATTATATTACCTACGTAAGCACCTTAGTGTATCTAATACTAATTAGTAGTTAACTATAACTATAAATAAGTTAGGTATTATAAGAAAAGATATTTCTATAGACACTATTATTACTTACCTATTATTAGGACTTTTAGGTAAAGAGATATAACTATAAGAGTGTACTAAAGGAAGAGACTTAAATCCTAGCTATAGGCTTATTAGGCTTCTAAGGGATTAACTTCTTCTATTATTATATTTATTTTAAATAGAGAATTAACTCTATATCTATTATAAGAAAAATAACTAAATAACTAAATCTATTACTATAAGAGAGCATTTACTTCAAACCTAATATTAAATAACCTTAGCTAAGCTAGCTAACTTACCTATAACTTCTCTTAATATAACCTCTCTTAATATCTTACTAATATAATGTTCCCCTTAATAAGTTTTACTATTCTTTTCTTATCCCTTTTTACTTTAGTGCTATTTACCTTATACTTATTAGCTAGGTGCTTCTTTAGCTATATATAATTAAAGGAATTACTTCTTTTCCCTTAAATATATATATATATAAATACTCTCTCTTTTCACTTTATTTTCTATCCCTAAAGTTATTATTAATTATAACTATCTTAGCTTCTTTATATTCTATAAGTAAGTATAGTTAAGGATATACTATTTTCCCTTCTTTCTTATAAAAATAAGAGAATTACTTATTTTTATTTTTATTAATTTTATTGCTTTTACTACTTCTATTAATTTATTTATTCCTACTATTTATTTATTCCTATTATTTATTTATGCCTATTATTTTTAATATTTCCGTTAATTTACTACTTTTATTACTTTTGTTATTTCTACTATTTTTACTGTTTTTCCCTATTTCCCCTATTATTAATAATGCTTCTTAAGCATAAAAGACATCCTTTATATATATAATATCTAGATACTAGGAATTACGCGTAAAGCTTTAGATTTAGAGATAGGCAAATATATAAGCTTATTATTAACGCTTAATAATAGCTTAATAACGCTATAAAGTAAAGGCTAAATACCTTAGGTAGCTATAATAAATCTAACTAGACTATTAATAAGAGATAAATCCTAGGCTACTACAAAAGCTAGGTAACTATAAGCTAGACTACTACCTATACTTATATTTACTCTATTACTAAGAGAGAAAATTCCTTAAGCTACTACTACTAGTAATAGTAAGTTTCCCTTATTTTTATTAATTAAATTAGAAAGACCTAAGAAAAGTAAAT
Organism: Epichloe bromicola; assembly: GCA_023658445.1. Lineage (NCBI taxonomy): Eukaryota > Fungi > Ascomycota > Sordariomycetes > Hypocreales > Clavicipitaceae > Epichloe > Epichloe bromicola. The sequence goes on from CP098271.1 coordinate 512,167, forward strand.
TACTATAATATTTATAGCTACTTTCCTATGCCCTTATAATAGATTAGAAAGAACTAATTAATATAAACCCTTATACTACTATACTAGCTAAGCTTAATAGCTATATTATAAGGTTTATTAATCTTAGTAAGTATTAAGGCTAGAAGAATACTAACCTCTAGGAGTTATTCTAAGAAGACTTTATAGGCTAGTCTTAAAATACCTTTAAGATAGCTAATAAAGGTATTATTAAAGAGCTATAAAATTCCCTATAAGAAAATAGTGTTATTATAAGATAAGGCTAAGAATTACTAATCTTATAATTACTAGAAGAAGTAGTCTAATAAGAGTTAAGGCTATTATAGCCTAAAGAAAGATTATAATCTTCTAAATCCCTAGGGTATTAAGCTTAATCTCCTTAATTACTTACCCTAAAAGCCTACTTCTCTTAACCTTATTAACCTCCCTAACCCCCTTAAGAGCCCTTATAAAGATATATAAGAATAGTAATTACTATAGTAGGAAGCTATATAACTTCCTTATACTAAAGATTACACTCTTTAAGAATAAATATAATAGAATTAACCTCCCTTAAATATATTATTAGAAGGCCTTCCTTATTATATTAATAAGTAAAACTAAGTAATACTATCTTAATTACTTATTTAAGTAAAACCTCTTCTATTAAGATATAATTACTTAAATCTATTAATACTTTAAGATAAAAAGTAATTAGTAATTCTACTACTATAAATAAAGTAGTATAATACTAAATAATATAATTATTAAGAACCCTAAGAGAAGTAAGCTTAAATACCTTAAGATTACACTAGCTACCCTTAAGAAGATTTATAAAGGCCTTTACCTTTCTAACACTATAAATACTAAGCTCTATAAGTAAATATTAAATACTATAGCTAGTGTACCTAAATATTAGATAATAGAGTATATATACTCCCTAGGCTTTAAGAGTTTTACTAGAGACCTCTATAAGGTAATTATAATTATAGAATAAAATAAAAGGCCTACCTAATTCTATTAGTACTAAGATAAAGATTCTCTAGAGGCTATATTTACTAATTATTAATATAGCTAATAACCCTATAGTTAAGGAGGCTATTATAAGTAAAGCCTTAGGTATAGCCTAAAGCACTGCTTTATATATAGTAAAAATAGTTACTAGTTTTCTAATTACTTTACTAAAGAATATATATATATATATATATATTTTTTTTCTATGGGATAAGGCTAGCGCAAGCTAGCGCCAAACACCCACGACAGACTACACCTAGTGCGGCGTAGGCTTGTAGCAAGGCCAGCGCTAACCTAAAAATAGACATAAGGGGGTTTTTCTTCCTAATTAAGGGTTTTCCCTCTTAACTTAGGAGCTGGAGTACTAGGAATAGCTACGTAATCTAGCTAGCTAGCGTAAACAATATATACTAAAGAATATAAAAAGAAAAGAGACTATTAGTTTACTAGTAAAGCTTACTAATTACCCCTTTTAGAGAAAAGATTTTAGGTATTCCTTACCTTCTATAAAGAGCTAGGTAATAAAAAGCCTAATAAGGGCTCTAACTAGGATTAGGAGCCTTATATTAAGGCATATATAAAGGCCTAAGATAATAATAATAATAATATAGAAAAACTATTATTAGTAGTATATTTAAGTATTATATAATTTTTCTATTTAGGACTATAAACTAACTATAACCTTATTAATACTAAAGTTCTTACTACTCTTAATAATTAAGCTTTTTAATATATCTTTCTTAAGTAAAAGCCTTTTAAACCTTAAGAATTTAATAAAGGCCTAACTTACTATATCTCTAAAAAACACTATTTTAAAGAGGTTTTTAAAGGTATTATACCTAATACTAGTGCCTTAGATAAATTAACTATAGGGTAGGTATAAGTAAAAGCTTTAATAAGATTAATACCTTTATTAAAAATAACCCTTATAAACCCTAATTTATTTAATTTAGTACTAGATTAGTAATAATAAAAGGCATTATTTATATACTTATAAAGCTTAGAGAACTTAAATTCTATATTTTTAATATAGCTACTCCCTTTCTCTTCTTAATTACTAATATAAATAAGAAGTAAGTTAAGATTAATAACCTTATAAATATCCTTATTTAAGGTAATAAGACTATACTTATAGTATAATAATAGAGTTACCCTTAGTAATTACTAGAGGTAAAAGAAATAGTTACCTTCTACCTCTTAGAGGGAGAAATCTATTAATTATATTATTACTTTAGTTACCCTTTTATTTAATAGCTTATAAAAATCCTTTTATAAGCTAGTTATAATATTAAATATTAGGTAATTAAGAAGTTAACTAAAGTATACTACTACTAGATAAATAGAAAAGCTTCTAGCTAATTTAAATTTATAATTAAGGATAATTATAACTTTAACTATAAGATTATTATTAATATTATATAAATTAATAACTAACTAGTTCTTTATATTATTAATTTAGTAACTTTATTCTAAGTAGCCTAATTCCTTAATCCTAAGAAGTAAAAGGCCTAAGATATTTAGAATACTATTAGAGAATACTAGATTAATATATATCTTAGACCTCTAGATTAGATTATTTATAATACTAGCAATAACTTTACTAGTCTTTAGAGCTTACCTATAGATAATAGATAAGTTACTACTAAGTATCTTTATTATTTAATACACTAAGGTAATTTAAAAGGCTACTAATAAGGTTTACTATTATCTAGTATTATAGTAAGTCTATAATGCCCTTAGCACTTAGAATAGCCTTAATATAATACCTTTATATTAGCTACCTTTATAGGCTAATATATATATATAGAGGGAGAAGGGTAGCTAGTATAGCCCTTATAGATTAATTACTACTAATAGGAAGACCTATATAGTTAATATACCTTATAGACTAGTAAAGTTTTACTTTATAGTAGTAAAGCCTTACTATAAAGACTTATATATTATAAAGGGGCTAGGACCTTAGGAGATAAAACCCTAAAATATAAGAGAGGAGGTAATTACACTAGTAACTTCTACTACTAAGAAAGATTATACTATTACTATAAAAGTAAAGGTAGAAGTAAAAGAAGAAGTAAAGCGACTAGTATTAGTAAAGAGAAAGTAAAATAAGCGAAGAAAAGCCTTTATAGTCTAATTCTATATTAACTAAGGTAAGGAAGAGGCTATCAGAGTATTGCACTACACTATAAGGGAAAAAAAACTACACTACAAATACAAGAATTTCCTAAAAACTACACTAACTACACTACAAACAATACTCTGGAGGCTATAGAGGCTTATAAAGCTAAAGTAGCCCTTATAGAAAGCTATAGAGTTAAAGACTTTATAGTTTATCTTAAGGCTATAAAAGCTACCCTTATAGAAGACTATAAAGCTAATAGACTTAAAAGAGTAAAATTAAAGGCTATTAAGGCTAAGGATTATAAACCCTAAGTATACACTAAAACTATAGAATACTTTATAATTATTAATAAAGACTAGGAAGAGGTATTAATTAAAGAGATTATAACTAGAGAAGTGCTAAATAAAGTATTTCTTATAGTAAAGGAAAAGGCTAATTAAAAGCTTACTCTTTAACTTTACTAAGAAAAGAAGATTATGACTTTAGGTAAGCCCTTTAAGTAGTTAGACTAGACTAAGCTTAATACCTTATAAGCCTATAATATATTAGGATTTATTAAGTTTAACCCTATAAAGTATAGAGGTAATAGAGTTTTTAATTCTTATATAGTTAGAGAAATTAAAGGTAAGGGAATAGACTTACTATATAAGAAATCCTACCTTATTATATAAGGGTATAGTAATAAAGGAATGGAATTTATCCTAATATAATTACAAATAACGCTTAATAGGCTAATTATTATAAGATTACTAAAGTAGATTATATATCTTTTTCTAAAAGGTATAGTAATAGAAGTAATTAAGCCTCTATATAGTATTATAGAGGCTAGAACCCACTAGTAGGCAGAGTATTGCACTACAATGTGTAGTGTAGTGTAGTAAACTACACTACACTACACTATAAGGGAAAAAAAACTACACTACAAATACAAGAATTTCCTAAAAACTACACTAACTACACTACAAACAATACTCTGCTAGTAGGCAACCTACTTCTATTACTATAGGGATAACCTTAAAATAATAATATTAATATATAATCTTTACTTATTAATTATAGCCCTAAATAATAAGAACCTCTTTAGTATTATTAGGATGTAGACTAATAATATATTAGGTCTAAGTAATAAAGACTTCTTTAAAAAAGAAAAAAAAGAGCTCTAGAAGGCTAAATTTATAGCTAAAGAAAAATAATAACTAATAACTAGGAATCCCCTTATTTTTAATAGCTATATCTTAACCTAAAATGCTAATAACTTACTAACCCTAACCTAAAAAGGCTAAAGTTAGAAGATTAAGAAAACTAATCCTTAATCTCCTATAGTAAAGTAAGACTATATAGAATAATAAGCCTAAGGAATATATTGTTTACGCTAGCTAGCTAGATTAAGTAGCTATTCCTAGTACTCTAGCTCCTAAGTTAAGAGGGAAAACCCTTAATTAGGAAGAAAAACCCCCTTATGTCTATTTTTAGGTTAGCGCTAGCCTTACTATAAGCCTACGCTACACTAGGTGTGGTTTATTATAGGTATTTAGCGCTAGCTTACGCTAGCCTTATCCTATAAAAAAGAAAAATAAATAAGAAATATATAGTAATAAGTGTATTTAGCTTTAATTAATCCTAGCCTAGCTTTATACTACACTTATTTAGTGCCTTTTTATTTCCTTTTATCCTACTATAAATTCTAATTTAGAGTAGTAATTTACTTTAGGTTTACTTTCCTACTATCTCCTCTAATACCTTACTTTTTAGCTAGTTCTAATTTATTACTAGGCTAGATATCTTATAAAGTTAGAGCACCTAGTTTTATTTATATATAATAGGGGGTAGGTGGTTTAGAGTTAATATTAGAGTGTCTTAGTGCCTAGATTATTTATATATTATTTATCTAGTTAATTACCTAGTGCTTTATTTTTTAAATAATATCTAATTCCTCCCCCCCCCCTTCCCCCTTTAAAGTATAAAAGAGAGCTCTTCCCCTTATAGGGTTCTAACCTCTTTTCTTTTCCTTTATTAAACTTCCTATAGGTTCTTTTTCCCTTTCTTTTCTTCTAAGCTATTTAAGGCTTTTCTAGTCTAGTGTTAGTTTAATAACTAATTTTTTTTTTTTTAGTATAGAAAATAATTAAATTTAGTATAATAGCTTTGTCTTCTATAAGTGATTTCGTGGTTAGTGCTATTCTAGTGCTATTCTAGTTCTAATTTGCCTAGGAACTCTTAACTTTAGACTAATACCCTAGGAAGTCCCTAACTAAAAAATAGTTAGAGTAAGCCTTAGAAAAGAACTTAGAAGTAAGTTATTTCTAGTCTTATTTTACACTTATTTTAAGTCTAATCTAAGGTAGTTAGGTAAGCCTTAATTAATATAATGTGTTTCTTATAAGTCTTATTTACTTAATTATCTAGGGTATTAATACTATAATATTATTAGTAAGTTAGTTTAAATCTAGTCTAGGCATAGGGCTAATTATAGTGTAAAGAGGTAATATCTAGAGTGTGCTTTAACTATTAGGTATAAAATAGTAGGTGTAGTAAGGTACTAGTAGTATTAACCCTACTCTAAACCTATTCTAATGCTAATTTATTTAAAGCTAAATATTACTAGTGTGTAAACTAAGCACTAGTAGTTAGTTAACACTTAGGCTAATATAGTTACTAGGGGTAATATAAGTAGTTCTATACTAGTATAGTAGTAGCTTTAGTCTAGTGCTAACTTCTTTTATTTAGGTCCTAGATAATTATATAGACTAGGTTAGGAAACTTTACACTAAGAATTATAATAAGAAGAAATAAAGCGCTATAGTAGTAAGCCTAGACTAAGCTAGGTCTAGGTTTACTAAAGATTATTACTCTAAGATTCTTTATTAGTTTAAGTAGCTAGATACTTAAGCTATAGAGTTAAACTAGCTCCTAGCTACTACCCTCCTTACTAAAGGGAAGGCTAAGATTATAGAGAAAGCTATCCCTCTCCCTAAGGAGAAGTAAGGTAATAGTTAGGAAATAGTTTAGTAAAGAATTAGAGGTAGGCTAGTGTAATAAGATACCTATAGGTTTTAGTTAAAATTAATCTAATAATAGTTCTAGATATATAATATTCTCTCTTAATGTAATTTTATATCTAATCTAGCCTGTCTCTAAGGCTACACTATATAATCTATTAATCTTCCTAGGCTATTTTCAGCAACTTATTAGTCTACTCTAACGCTCCGAAAGCGGTTCGGGTCTTCCCGTAGTCCGAGTCGGCTGAATGCCAGGTCTTGTGCTAATGTGTAATATTGGAGTCGTCTCAATAAGCCTAAGGAAGCTATATTATAACTATTTACTAACTAAAAGCCTCTTATAATTTATTAATTATAGTGTAACACTAAGAACCCTTTACTAATAATATTATATAGCTTAATAAATACCTTTAATATTAAATTAAGAACTAATAGATAGGGCTATGATATATCCCCTTAACTCTTAAAGAGGTAAAACTCTTTATATTTATGGATAGATTACTTACTAATAATAAGGACTTAAGCTTATAGATTAGATATGTTATTATAATTAGTAATAACATAATATAAGATAATAATAGCTTTATTATAAAAGGTAATATTATTATATATAGCTTAATAAAGAGTAAGTAAGTTATATATAGTACGCTTACCTCTAAATTATATAGTATAGTTTAAGGTGTAGATATTATATATATAATATCTATAACTCTTAATTAAGTAATAAACTAATTCAAAATACCTTAAATCCCTATAATACTTTATACTAACTCTTTTTTATTATATAAATGCCTTATTAAGCTAGGTATAATAAAGAAGAAGAGACTAATAATTAATATTGTAGCTTTTTATTAATTATATAAGAGATATAAGATCTATAAGGTTAGATAGATTAATAGTAGTAATAACCTAGCTAAAATAATAATAAAGGTATTACTAAATTAGGCTCTTATAACCTTAATTAATTTAAATAAATTAATAATTTATATAGAAGGTTAGGTTAAGAGGCCTTTAGTAATAAAAAAAGGGAAGGTTTAATAGAATTAATAGGTAGGATTTACTATAATTAGATTAATTAAATTAACTAATACTAACTAAGCTAATTAGGGCTTTGGATTCTTATTAAGGGATTTACTTATATATACTTTCCTTTAATTTAATTTTTATTATGTTTTTAGGCTCCTTTAGCTATAAGAAAAAGAGAGACTACTAGTGTTAATTTCTCTAGATCTTTATTAGCTTAATTATAGCTAAAGACTAGACTAATTATAGCCTAGTAAGGTTACTAAAGGAATACACGCAATGTAATTAGCTATATACTTCGCCACCCCCTTTTCCGCCCTACCTATAGGTTTTACCTACCTTCTTTTCTAGCTAGATTTTCCTCTCTTCTCTCCTTCCTAGATATTATTATAAATCATAGCTTTAATACTACGGAATTATCGTATTACCTGCGTAGGCACCTTGGTGTATCCAACAATTAAAGTTTAATTTAAAATAAATATATAATAAATAAGAAAAATATAATTGTAAGTATATATAAGTAAATTACTATAGAAAAAGCTAGACTTTTTTCTTATTTAGTATTTTAAGATTTTTAAAAATATTAATAAAAAGAAATAGTTTTCTCTTTTATATTTTTTAATATTATTATAATACTTATTATAGTTAGTATTATATATTATTTAAAAGTAAGTTTTAGTATTAGTTTTATAAAGAAATTAAACTAGTTATTAATAAGCTTATTATACTTAGTATAATAATTATAGTAATTATAGTAATTATTATATATTATTTATATATAAGTACTAATATTACTTTATAAATAAAGTTTACTTATTTTTATAAATCATAGCTTAATTTAGTTATATAGCCTAATTAAAATAAATCTTTTAGTTATATATTAATAGTTTATAAATATTAGTATATTTTATTCTTTTTATATATATTAAACTAATAAGATATCTAAAGTTATTATATAAAACTTCTTATAGCTTTAGAATTATAAATCTAAAAGTAATATTAAATTAGTTTAAATAGTAAATAAATAGTTTAAGCTATTTAAAGTCTTTAATATAATACTAATAATATTTAGTAACTAAATATATTTTTTCTTAACTTCTAGTTATTTATTTAGACTTATATACTAATTATTTTATTTTATTATAGTAGTTTAAAGTATTTTTTAAATTAATAATTATAATAATAATTTCTAGAAATAGAAAATAATTTATATTAATAGTAAATAATATAATTAGAAGGTTTTTCTTAAAGTTATATTAGTAAAATAAAGTATTAAATATAATGGTATTATTAAAAAGTTATAATATTATATATAACCCTAGTTATAGTAAAATTATTAAAATAGTAAGATATTATAACTTAAATAACTAATCTAATTAAATAGCGAATAATATAAGCTTTAAATTAATAGCTTTCTTATAATTCCTATATTATTAATATACACTAAAAAGACTTACTTCTTTTTTTACCTAACACTATATTTATAGTGTTTATAGTGTAGTGTAATTACTACACACTACACTATATTACACTACACTATATATTACACTACACTACACTACACTATAAGTAAAAAAAAACTATACTATAAATACAAGAATTTCTAAAAAACTACACTAACTACACTACAAACAATACTCTGGCTACTATCTAGGAACTAATAGCTTTAGGAATATTAGTAACTTTAGTAAAGGGATAGGCTTAAGCTTTTCTATAATACCTTAAGAATAGTATAAAGCTAATATAGGTAGTAATAGCTTTTATATAGTAGTAGCAGTAGGAAGATATAAATAGTAGCTATAAGCTAGCTAAGTGTTTCTAGGTTAGGGACTATATATAGTTAAACCTTTGTAATATTAAGACAAATTAGCCTTATAAGAAGTTAGATTAGGTTATAGCTAAATATAAGGTAATTAAAGTTCCTATACTATTAATAATTAAACTAGATATTCTAAGGGGACTTTACTCTATCTTTTATATAGATTTAGTATAGTAGGCTATAAATAACCCTTTACTAAGTTAGAAGCTAGCTAATAAATAGCTACTACTAGAACTAGAGATAATAGATACTAATAAGGGTCTCTTAGAGGGTAGGTAAAGGATATTCTTACTACTAAAAACACGCTAGGTAGAGGATCTAATTAAAATATTTTAGTTAAATAGAAGGGATATATATAACTAACTTAGGAACTATTAGAGAACTTATATAATATAAAGGCACTTAAGTGATTTAAATTATAATAGGGTAATATATAGATAAATAATAGGCCTAAAAGGGTGTGATTTAATTTAGCTATAAAATATTAGGGTGCCTATTCTCCTCTAGTGTACGCGTAATCTAGCGCTAATAATTTACTATAATAATAAATAATTAAGAATAGAGGGAGTGGTTATATTATTATTAACGCTTATAATACTCCTTAGTAATAGTATAGGTTAGCTCTAAGATAGATATAGTAAGGGCGCTAATATTAGTATTACCCTACTACTAGGTAGTAAGTAATGTATTAAGGGTAGTCTATATATTACTAATACTATAGAAAAATTTAGTAGTAAGGGGGTTTTAGCTAGGCTAGGAGGGGGTTCCTTACACTAGGATAAGCTACTATACCTTAGATACACCCTAGGCGTAGGCTATACTAGTAAGGGAGGACTCTATAGGCTTAGCCTTAGTAGGATTAATCTAGGCTACTATAAGTATACTATTAAAGCGTTTTTAAAAATAGATAAAGGTAGGTTTTAAAATAGTATAATAGCCCTTTATAGTTATAGTTTACTTCTAGGCTAGTGTCTTAATAGCTTTACTAGTAGCTATAAGGTTCTTTAAATATTTATATACCTAGTAGAGTTTTAGGTTAGCACTATATAAATATAATTCCTAGATATAGGTATAATAAGTAGCGTAATAAGGGATATAAGTATAATATACGCCTAGGGCATAATTATAGTAACCCTTTATATAAAGGTTATTAATATAGGGTATATATAGTAAATTATACTCTTTACCCTTAGAGAGAGTATTATTATTAGAGTTTCCTTCTAAAATATACTTACTAATATAAGTAAGCTTAGCTAGGGTAGTAAATAAGGTAAGTAAGGGCTAGAAGTTAGTAGTATTAGAGAGAGGAGTGTCTAATATATAACTATTACTTTCTAAGTCCTAATTATAGTAGGATAGCGTAGGACTCTAGGCTAATTTAGAGAAGTCCTAGGGTATACTAGAAGTAGTGTAAATATAGGAAGGGGTAGGGTAGTTACTTAGGGTTAATAAAAAGAGATAATAAGGATAAAGGGAGGGTTAATAAAAAGAGATAATAAGGATAAAGGGAGAGAATATAGTAATAATAGTATAAATAAAAAGTATTAGAATTATAGGGGGAATAGGAGTATTTATATTTCTAAAGGGATAGAATAAAGCTTTAGCTAGTAAGTGGCGTGTTTACTTTAATAAAAGCTAGTAGTATATATATAGGGGTAATATATTATATAATTATCTAATAGGTAGTTAATAATAAGGGGGCTACTAGAGGTAAAGTTATAATTTAGTAAGTAAGGAAGGAAATATAAGATAGGGGTAAAGGTAAGAAGTTAGATAAGGCATAGGGATAGCTAGTAGTAGGTATAAGAAATATATAGGCTAGTGTTTTTAGGTAGTGAGGCTAGTATAGGGTAGGTCTGTGGGCGTTTTAGGGTAGGCTAGGGCGGAGTAGACCCACGCTGAAGATTTTTGTGACCTATATGTTGCCCGGCAGCAGGGAATATGACCGATCGTACGCGCTATGCGCGTAGGACTGTATTAGGGAAGCTGAACTGCACCTCGAAAGAATGTACGATATTAGAATACAAAGTATATAAGATTTACTATAACTGCTCTTTCTATAAAAGAAGAGCTTTTACCTTTCTATTTATATAATAGAAGAACAATCAATTTAATCATATCTTCTACCTTTAATCATCCCTTCTGATTATATCTTTGCTAAAAGTCACATGCCGCATAGCAATAGTTATAAGCCCAGGAGGTACATATCTATAACTCTACTAAATCCCCTACGTATAAAACCTATATATACACTACACCCTACCCACTAATCCACGCTTATAATAGATACCTTAACTTCTCCTTACCTAAGTCTTAAGACTAATATTAAGTTAGTCTTATCTAATAAATAGGAGGAATAGTATAAAGTATTAAAGTAAGCTACCTAGAGCTAAGAGATTTAGGAGAGAGTTAATCCTTAGCTCCTAAAGCTTAACACTAACTATCTTAAAGAGCCCTCTATAATTACACTAGAGGCATATAAAGCTCTTATTATAAGGAACCAGGGAAGTAAGGAGACTAAGCTTACTTTCTAAGAGGCTCTTTCCTTCCTTTCTTATTAGTATATATCTAAGTATTAAGTATATAAGGCAACCAAGTTAAGAGAGAGGACTATCAGAACCTAGATTACTAGCACTATTAATCCTAATACTTATATAATAGTAATTAATAAGATTAAAGAGGAAAACACTAATAATAAGAAGCTAACTCTTTGCTAAATCTCTATTAAACTTAAGAAGAAGTTCTTACCTAGCTAAGTTATTATTAAAGCGGAAGTTATAGCTAAGTATATAGCATATCTTAATAACGCTAAATGCGTAAATATGCAATTTAAGCATTAGAATAAGCAATAGGGAAAGCTATACTAGAAAGCTATAATATATAAGATTAATAAAGTTTAGGGTCCTAATGTAATTCGCAACTTTATTATAGCAATTAGAGCGCGCTTTAACCCTAAATAGGCAAAAACTAAGATTATATAACTAGTATAGACCTTAGACTCTCTTCCTATAGATATTACTCTTATAAGCATTATAGCTAAGTATGCTTAATACTATAGGGTAATGTAAACTATACACGCTAATTCTAGTAAAGGGAGCTATATAACTACTCTTAGGGAATGCTCTAACTAAGGTAATAAGAAGTAAGACTAAAAGAATAATAGTCTAAAGAAGTGCCCCTATTAGATAGGTAAGGCACTAAGTGCTTACTTTTAGTCCCCCTAAGCTTGCTATACCTTATACTACATAGTAACTAGTAAGAAGGTATAGGGATATAAGCCCTCTATAAAGGTTAACTATAGGAAGGTTAAGGAACGCTATAAGAGCGTAGAATAGAAGAACCTACACACTAAGGTAGCAAAGAATAGGTAGATAGTAAAAGGCACTAAAGATTATAAAGGAGAGAAATTGCCTAGTGCTATTACTATAGTAATTATTAACCTAAAGATTCTAGAGAGTATAGCTCCTCTAAAGGGAAGCTACACTACACTAGAAAACGCGAAATATATACTCTTAGAGAGCACCCTCTTTAATAACTATAGCGCTCTTTATATTATTAATAGTATAAGCTACTTTAAGCCTAGAACCTTTAAAGAAATATTTAATAATTACCTTAAGGCTAGAATAACCTCCTTCTAGATTATAGGAAGAGGCACTTATATAATTAAGAACATTTTTAATAGGCTAAAGGGAGAACTTATAGAAAACCTTACTTTATAGAATGTTATACTTATAGAAGGATTTTATGTAAATATTATGTTAGAGAGCCTTCTTTAGAAGAAGGGCGTTTAGTATTGCGGAGCGGACTGCTCCTTATATATTAGACCCTTCTATAAGAGCTTATTATTAGCTAAACTTAAGAGGAAGTATAATATTGTTTTTCTTTAATATAAGCCTCTTTCCTCTTATAATAGTCCTAAGTAAGTAGTAAATTTAGCTATAGCACTAGTAATATTCTTAATAATTAATTTAGAAGGAAATAAACAACACTTATAATGTAGTTAACTAAGCAGAGACCCGTGCCCTATATAAGCAGACCCTAAAGAACTATAGCACTTATGTTCTAGCTACCTTAGAAAGGATGCTCTCGCTAAGAGTTATACTTATATAAGGGGAGTATAATTATATAGAACAAAGCGTAGAGACTATAAGACATATGCTCTAGTCTACGCCTGCTAGGTTATTTTAAGAAGACCACTAGAATATGCATTACTAAGACTATTCTAGAGGATCTATTAGGACCTTTAGGACTATAAGACTAGTTATAATAGTATAAACTAGTTACTAGTTATAAAAGATAAGTTCTTAGGCATAATTTAAGTTTATGTGTTACTAGATAAGTCACAAGTAATAGTGTTTAATATACTAATCTACTTTAAACAATAGGTTGCGAGATAATTTGGATTATTAATTACAAAGATTAGGCAAGATTACAAAGGCGCTGTTATTAGCTAATTTATAGATATAATCTTCTAAATGTAGGCACGCTTATAAGGCATTAATCTTAAGCTCGCACCTCTATACACTTATAAACTAAATAGAGCTACGGAAAGAGTAGGGTAGATAATTACATTATAGTTAAATACAATGCTTACGGGCGTAGGGCTACTACTAAACCTATAGTTAGAGAGCATATAAGTAGTAGCGTACCTATATAACATTAGTCCTGGTTAATAATCTAGTTAGAAAACACCGCTAGAAACCCTAGAAAGCTGGTTCTATAATAATGCTTAATTACTAATACAGGAGCCTACGGCTAACCTAAGGCTAGATTAGAGCGGGTTACACGCATATAGCTACCATGCCTATCCCCTTAAAAGGGATTGCAAAGCTAATAAACATAGATGGTTCTACAAGACATATCTAAGGGGTTACATTAGATATCTGGTTAGGTATTCTGCCTCTAATATTTATTATATTTAGATCCTAAAGCTAGGAAAGGTTATAATAACAAGGAACGTTATGTTTAATGAGTTAATTTTTTATAATATAGCATAGGAAAGCGCGATTAAGCTTTTAATTAACAAACTTAAAGCGCAATTCTAAGTCCTTAAGATTAATATAGAATTAGATAATAAGTTAAATCTTTTCCTAGCACTAATTAAACCTTAAACGGAATAGACTAAGAGTTTAAACTTAGGGGTGAATAATACCCTATAGACTTCTTAATCATAACTAAAGGAGAGAGAAGCTATTTATTTTAATAAGAATATCAGACTTTAAACACCTTAGCTATCACTAGATCTACTAATTAAAGAGTAGGAGACTCCTAATCTAGGCGCTTAGAAGAGCAAAATAGAGTATAAAGCTCTAGATTCACACGCTTAAGGAAGTGATATAATAATAGATCTAATAAGTGGTAAGCGGGATGCCGCTATAAGGGCTTAGGAGAGCTAATGTCCTTATAAGGTTCTAGAACACTAAGCATATAATACTAAGGACTAAGTTATTAATAGCTTAATAGGTAATTAATTACCTAAGCTAGTAAATAAAGCAGACTAGTAATAAGATAAACCTATAGGAGCAGATGCTAGAATAGCTACCTACGCGGAGAGCTTAAAGGGAGCTCTAGCTATATAGCTAGAAATTGTAGAAAAGAGCCTTAGAATAGTTATAACACACAAAGGTATGTAAATAAGCTTAAGATTATAAACTAAGAGAGAGTAGGGCTAGATTTCTTCTTACGCTCTAGCACTAAGGAGAAAGAGAAAAGGACCTAGTAAAGCTCTTATTAATAGTCTCTAGGACCTAAAAGACCTCTTCGCTAAATTTAGGAAGACTAAGGATAGAGACCCTTATAAGCTCTTTCTAGGAGATTAGGATTTTAAGAGCTATAAAACTATGTTTTTAGTAATTAATACGCATTATAATAAGGAAAGCAGATTGCTCCTTAAACTAAAGAGGAAAATAGGAATAGTTTATTAATTAGACCTAGCTAAACCTCTAAAGTTATAGAAAAGAGTAAAGGATTATCTATTTAAGGAAGAATAGATTAACATAATAAATAAAGAGATTAATAAGCTAAAAGAACAAGGAACATAGCAGTAGATAAAGCGTTCTATAGCTTAATCAAAGCTATTACCATTAAAATAGGTGTTCTCTTATAAGTTTAATAAGAAGGGGATGTTAATCTATTATAAGGCGCGTTTATACGTGCGCGGAGATCTCTAGGATACCTTAACAATTAAACGCACCTATACTATAACGCTTACCGCGCACGCGTTCTATATGTTTATAGCGCTAGTTACTAGGTTTAACTTAGAGACTAGGTAGTATAATATTAAGAATGCTTTTCTCTATATAGATTATAGAAAAGAGGGAATTCCTATAATATATAAACTTCCTAATAGCTTTACTATACTTAGAGAGTATATAGAATTACTTAAGGCATTATATAGATTAAGGGACTCTCTATAGCTCTGGTTTAAAGAGCTAAGTAAGTCTCTTAAGAAGCTTAGGCTTAAGTTAAGCTAAGAGAAGCCCTACTTATTCTATATAAAAGATTAGACTATCTTCCTTATATTCTTTATTAATAATATTCTTATAGCCTTCTATAAGGATAATAAGAAGATCGCTAACTAGATCTCTAAGGGACTAAAGGAGGCGTATAAATTAGATAATAAAGGTAAGGCAGGATTCTTTCTTAGGATCTAGATTATTAGAGACTAACCATAGCAAAGGGTATATCTTAGTTATAAGGCATACATTAGTAAGATTAGGGAGAAATTCAGGCAAGTAAGAAAAGGCACTTTCCCTACTATACTAATCCTAGTAGTAGAGTATTATAAGTTTAAGGGCAAAGCTAAGAAGTAGGTAATTAAGATCTACTAAGAGAAGATTAGGTTAATCCTATACACCATAATTATAATTAGACTAGATATTACCTTTACAGTAGTAAAGTTATTATAATACCTTATAAATCCAGGACTAGAGTATATAAAGGCTATAGACTAAGCTATCCACTATTTGCTTATAATACGTAAACTTATACTATACTTTAGTATAAGCACTAAACTTCAAGCTCTTTAGATCTTAAGTAACGCATTATTCACAGATAATCTTAAGACACGCAAGTTATCGCAAGGATACCTAATCACTCTATTTAGTGGACTAATTATCTAGAAAGCTACGCGCTAAACAATAGTAACCACATCTATAATAGAAGCTAAGTTACTTACTCTATAATAAATAGCAAAGGAGACTATAAGTCTATAGCGCCTATTTAGAGACATTAAATTCAACGCTTACAAGGACTAGGTTATTAATTACAATAATCAACAAACAATTTAACTTATATTAAACAAGAGCAAGCGATTAAACACTTAACTACGTTATATTAATATTTATAATATGTGGTTAAAGCAAGAATTTAAGAGAGAAAGCTTTAAGATTATATATTTACTAACAGCTAAAATACCCGCTAACAGATTCATAAAGGCGTTAAATCAGGAGCAATTTAAACACTTTAGATCAATGCTTAGGTTAGTAGATCTACGCACACAACATAACATTCAAAGCGCACAGGTTACTAAGGAAGCATAGGAACATTAATAAGGGGGTATAAAATTAATTACCCTAGAAAAATACATAAAGGCCCCCTCCTTAGTAAGCAAAGCGCTACTAAGGCAAATAGGATTAGAAGAACGTAAACTCTAAAACGCTATTACACGAAAACACACATATAAACGCCATTCTAATAAAGGAAAGAGATAGGACTTATATAAGAAGGCAAATAACCTCCTTAAGATAGGCTATTACTATAGTTACCTTCTCCTTAGATACTACTAAAGAACCCCTAATAGTAGCTTTAGCCCTAATACTAGGAATAACCTTATTATACACAGAATCTAGCTCTATAATAAGTTCTAATTAGAGTTATAGTGCCTTATAGCACTATTTAACTATCTATATAGTTATAAGAAGATAAGCAGGGGAAGAGGTAGTTAAGAGCGCCTTACCTTAGCGTTATTATCTAGCGCTAATAATATCCACTTAGCAAGGGGAACATAAGCATTATGCAAAGGCTAATAATAGTAATTACTAACCTTATATAAGTAGTATCTCTAAGATTATCTAGACCTAACCTTATAGTAGCAACCTAGATTACCCTTACCTATAATACCTACTTAAATATACCTATTATAGGGTATGTCCTATAAGGCACTATAAGGGTTAGGTTTACTAGGCTATAGAGTTAGCGCTTAGTAAGAGGGGGAGCAGAGCTTTAAATAAACTATTTACTTCTGCGAAGATCGCGGAGGATTACGCCTTATATACCTACCCTAGACCTATGCCCTAATAGGACGCGAAGATTATAAAGGTATATATATAGTATACTCTCCTCCTACCTTAGTAGGAGATAATAACTTACTAGTAGGCTACTTAGGGCTAGCTAGGGAAGGAGAAAGATTCTTATAGGTAGTACTATTACCTAGAGGGAAATTTAAGGCTAAATTAGCTAAAACATAGGCTTAACGCTACTTAGGAGTTAAATCTACCTAGGAATCTACCTCCTCTTAAGCCTAGGCTAATATATAAAAAGGGAAAGGAGCTATATTAATTAAAATATAGGGGCTATTAATAAAAAGTGTGTTAGAAAGGTAAGAAAAGGAAGCCTATAAATATTAAGGTAGAAGAGCCTTTATAAAAAGGGAGTATAGGTATAAAAGTAAGAAAGCTTACTTTAATCTTATATTAGAATCGCCTATAATAATAACACCACACATCCGCCAGTTAATGTGATAATTAGTGGTCTTAATAACCTTAACACTAATTAGGGGGTGTGTTGCCTAGCAGCAGGGAATATAACCAATTATACACGCTATACGCGTAGGACTATATTAGGGAAGCTAAACTATACCTTAAAAGAATATATAATATTAGAATATAAAGCATACGAGATTTACTATAACTACTCTTTCTATAAAAGAAGAGCTTTTGCCTTTCCATTTATATAATAGAAGAATAATCAATTTAATCACATCTTCTGCCTTCAATTATCCCTTCTGATTACATCTTTGCCAAAAGTCACGTGCCGCACAGCGATACTATATAGGGGATCCACTACGGGGGGGCCGCTAGGTAACTGTTGCACCCACAAGGGCATAATTGATCCCTACCGCACGATAGTCTGGCTACTCAACTAGCTGAGACAAGAGTCCACCCCTAGCTAGTTATTTTCTATGACCTCTGTAACTGTCAAGGTAGGGGTCGGTGTAGATGATGAAAATGGTTCTGTTTCGGTCAATCAGAGGTGCAGACAGCACCCAACTTTTGTACCTAAAAGGTACATAGTGCGCTATAGTAATAACTAGTCTATAGAGGTACTTCTAATATATTATCTCCACCGTTATCTTATTAAGGGTTTTAACCCAGTTATTACGTAGGCTATATTTATATATCTAATACCTTAAGGAGGTCTCCCTAACACACCCCCTAGCTAAGATATCTATTAAAGCTAGAGATTAAAGGCATAGGAAGAGATTATAAATAATTTCTAGTGTTATAATTAGATAGGAATCTCTTATAAGCTAATTCTATAGTAGAAGTCCCTATATATCTAACCTAAAAGTGGCTTTATAAAGCTATCTATAGGTATCTTAGAGGTCTTTATCTAATTAACCTTAATATTACCTATTATATATTATTCTTAAATCTATATTTAATTTATATTAAGGTGCTTAAGGCTAGTCTAAAGCCTTCCTTCTATATATTTAGTAATCTAGATTATCTACTTATTATTATACTAGATAATTAAGAGCGGTGGCACGTAGACCTTAATATTATAAAGTAGTCTTCCTAGAGATATACGCTCTTTTACACTATAATTTAGGGTAAAAAGCTCTACTTTTATACTTAAAGTTATTATATAATATTACCTACCTAACTTCTAATTAATTATAGTGCTATATATAATAAAGATATAACCTTATATTAATTTCTAAGTATTAGGGTTATTGCTAAGTAAAGCATTAGTGCTAGAGAATAGCGTATTAAAACTATCTGCTTCTAAGTAGCGAATATATAGCTTCTTTATATTCTAAGCGTATAAAATTACTCCTTTAGCAAGCTTAATATGCTTCACTAATAGATTTATTATAAAAGAGGTAAGCTTTAATGCTATAAAGGCTATATTAGGTCTTCTAATAATATATAGATACACTAAAGAGCTAATAACTACTCTATAATAATTAATCTCTTTATTAGTAGCTTTACTAGTGTTAGTAAGGATTATAGCTATAGGAATAGGAGCAGGGGATAAGCTCTTTAAATCACTATTAATAATATTAGGAATGAATTTCTAAGCGATCTTTTAAATATATAATTCCTATAATAACTATATCTCTTTAGTATTGTAATTTCTAATAATTTTAATGCCTAGGAACCACTTTAGGTTACCCTAGTCCTTAATATTAAGACTATTTATTAGTTATTTATAAAGCTCTTTAAATTCTACTTTAAATCCATTAGGGTATATTACTATAATATTATCTATATAGAAGAATAGGATAAATCCGCCCTTTATAAAGATATATAGGTCTTCCCTTTCTTATATAAAGTCTAGCTTTAATAGGAATTATATAAGATATAAGAACTATTATTAAGGAGCTTCCCTTAGCCTATATAATACTCTTATTATCTTCTAGAGATAACCTTTTATGTTTATACCCTCTAGGGGCTTATAGTAAACGGGTTTTTTAAGCTTTATATATAGGAAGGTATTCTAAATATTATATTATTAAGTATTAAGATTATTAGTATAGTAGATTATAAGTAGTATATATAGAGATTATAAAGTAAGCGTAGTAGTGTAGTTATTAAGGTTATCCTTTAGTTATTAGTTACCTTAAATAACTATTCTAGCTTTAAACTCTATAACTACTTCTTTTTTATTAGTTTTATATTTAAAGACTTAGCTAAGGTCTATAATTTCCTTCTACTTCTTTAGATTAAATAATTTATCTAGTATATTCTCCTAGTAGTTTAAGGATAGAAGCTTTAAAAGCTCCTTTATAATTACTTCCTTCTAGTGGTTATAATAAGCTAAAGCTATAGCTTAATAATAATAGGTAGGTTCTAGTAGTATATCTTTAATCTATAAACTATATTAAATGCCCTATAATACCGTAGAAAAAGCAGAAGTAAACTATACCTACCTAGCTTTATATATCTCCTTTCTTTAGCGTTTTCTAGTAATAATATTATTTAGATTAATACTATTATCCTAGGGATAATAATTCTCTATAACCTTACTGCCTTTACTAGTAATTTCACTAGTCTCTATAGTAGTCTCTGCGTGTTTAATTATTGCGTTATATACTAATTTATTAATTTTACAAAATAGCGTATTATTACCTTATACCTAAAGCTCTATATTCTTTATAGTAACTAGCGCCTTATAAGAAGAGTTAGGAGGGGTTAAAAGTGCACTAGAAAGGTTATCTTTTTCCCCTATTATATAAGGAGGTATTTCTACTTTAAACTACTTATTTTCTTCTTCTATATTTATAGGTAAAGAGGTATAATTCTTATAATTCTTATCTTCTAATTCTATTCTAATAAGGTCTTAACTAATTTCCTTATTAATATTATTAGCTTTAAGCTCCTTAAGTAGCGTAATTATTAATATCTTCTCCTTTTAGGCTAATTCTAGCTCTTCTTCTGGTTTAAAGAAGGAGTTCTTATTAAATTAAACACATGCTAATATAATAACCTTATAATTATAAAGCAAAGGCACCTATATAATATACTAGGACTTGCCTCTATAACTAATAAGGTATCTAATATAAGCTTTCTGCTCTAACTATAGTATTATATTATATAATTTAATATACTCTAGAGCCTTTATTATTATAGGAAACGCTTTATATCTATAGGCTTATAGATATATAATTAAAGGTTTCTAGACCTCTACTATATTTAAGTACATAGGGACTGTTTTCCTAGCCTAATCCCACTAAAGTTTATATAGTATAGTCTACTTCCTATAATATTTAAAAGGTATATAATTTAATAGATAAACTATAGTATTAAAGACCTTATTATTAAGATTAGATAGAAGGTTAGCTTTAAGACTTAAAGTATAAGCTTTTTACTTAACCACCCCCCTAGATCTCTCTGCCTTTCTATTCTAACTAGGCGTTAAGGGAGCTAAATTATAGACTATAATGCTAGCAAAGGCTATCTTATCCCTTATATTCTCTATAAAGAGGGCTTTTTTAATATTACTATATAAAAAGCGTAGTTAAACCCTAAATTAAGTGCTTAGGAACGCTATTATTATACAGAAGCTATTATAAATCCTATTCTTTATCTTAAATAAATAAAAGAACCACATTAAGGTTATAAGGTAGGTAAAAACATACTAATACCTATTACTATTCTAATAAGGAGAGTTATAGTAATCTAGATTAACTAAAAGACTATAACCTAGTCCTTAAGGAAGTCCTTTAGGTATAACCTGCGATCTCCATCGCTTAGCCTTACCTATAGTATATATCTTACACTATATAAGCTTAGGACCTATTAATTTAACGCCTAAAGCCGCATTTATAAGCTCTATAAATGCCTTAACACTAGGATAACCACATTATTAATACTAAAGGTCTATATCTCCTCTTATAGGTAGTCTTAGTGCTCTACTAGATATAGTATAGGCTTCCTTTAGATCCTCTAATAGTCTTAATAATATATAAAGCTTATTAATATTATAGACTTTAGCTATAGGCATTATCCCTTAATATAGAAATAACTTCTTCTAATTCTAGAAGATACCTACCCTTATAAGAATTATTGCTAATACTAGATTAACGTGGAATTCTAGAATAAATAACGTAGTCTCTAATACTAATGTCCTTATGTTCTATAATATAGGATCTATAATAGAGATACGTATAGGGCCCTGTCCTAAAGCTATATATATTATACCTCTAGCTTTAACCTCTATTATAATGTTTCTATTAAATTCAGATTAATTAAACTAGCGAATATTATTAAATATATAAATATTAGCTCTAGAGTTATAGAGGACTATGTTCCGCCTTAATTCTAAGCTATCCACAGCGTTAGTTATTAAATTCACGCTTTCCTTTACCTATTAACCTTATTTAGAGCGTATAAATAATAATATATTTGTAGTCTTCTTACTAGGGGTAACTATAACTAAGTTATTAGTTAGATTTTATAAAGGTATAAATATCTTACTACTCTTCTTCTTTAGTTTCTAACTTATTACCTTAGACTTTTCTTATAGATTCTCTTTAAGATACTTCTTAATATTCTCTTTAGAGTTCTTCCTAACTTCCTAGTTCTTTAGTATAGCCTCTAGCTTATATATAGCCTTAAATAAATTATAGGATTCCTACTACTTTAAGGTATTATAAATATTATAATTTATATATCTAGGGCACTTCTTTTTCTCTAATTTACTTTAACCACTTAATCTATTAGTAATAAGCATATTAGCTAACTTTAGTATACTCTATAGAGCTTTATAATCTCTTTTAAACTCTATAATAGCTTTAAGGAAGCTTTAGTTTATATCTTTATTAAGTAAATTATTCTATTTCTTCTAAAATAATTTAAATTTACTATAAAGAGAAATTATAAACTTATATAGTATTATCTCCTTAGTCTATTAGGTCTCTAGATCCTAATAATTTCTCTATAGTACCTCTATTATTACTACCTATTTATACTAATTATAGGTACCCTTAGCTTATAAGTAATTATTAAGGCGCGTTTCTATAAGAATTAGTATCTTCTAAGTGTTTAGCTTATACTAATCTTAAAGAAGCTTTAATATCCTTTAAGAGTATTAATAGACTAACTCCTTTCCTTCCTCTTTAGTGTTAAAGTTAAGGGAGTCTTAAATATTCTTTAAGAGAGTCTTATAGATATATTCCCTAATCTTTAGTATTTGCTTTAATAGGTTATAATACTTTATAAGATTAACTTATAAATCTCTATATTAGAAGTTATATTTATCTTTTATATTTTTATAAGTAAGTTTCTAATCTTTAATAGCATTAGGGTTATTCTCTATAATCTCTAGTCTTAGACCCCTTTATAGGTATATAGGTATTATAGGTTCTTTAAGTAGTTTATCCTAATTTAGATTAATATACTCCTAGATACTATAGGATTCTATGTAATTCTTAATTTATATAAACTATTTAATCTAGTCCTTCTTTAATAATAATATTATATTTAGAGTTTCTTTAGGTATTATAAAGGGGAACTATACTAGTTAAAAGGAAGCATAGGTTATATAGTTTAACTAATTAATATAATAAAGGGTGATTATCTCTTAATATTAGTAAGCGTTAAATTAATAACGTTAATGGAGCTTATATTATCTATAATAATTAACAATAAGGGTAATCGAAGCCTCCTAGGCTTATAACTATTAAGGTAGGGGTTAGTGTAGATAATAAAAATGGTTCTGTTTTGGTTAATTAGAGGTGTAGATAGTACCTAACTTTTATACCTAAAAGGTACATAGTACGCTATAGTAATAACTAGTCTATAGAGGTACTTCTAATACATTATCTCCACTGTTGTCTTATCGAGGGTTTCAACCCAGTCATTGCGCAGGCTGCATCCACACATCCGATACCTCAAGGAGGTCTCCCTGACAGTAACCGCATAGTATGTTTTAGCACTGTATTAGTACCCCACCAATGGTAGTGTCAAGGTAGGGGTCGGTGTAGATGATAAAAATGGTTCTATTTTGGTCAATCAGAGATGCAGACAGCACCTGACTTTTGTACCTAAAAGGTACACAGTGCGCTATAGTAATAACTAGTCTACGGAGGTACTTCTAATACATTGTCTCCACCGTTGTCTTATTAAGGGTTTTAACCTAGTTATTACATAGGCTACATCCACATATCTAATACCTTAAGGAGGTCTCCCTAACTAGAGTATTGTTTGTAGTGTAGTTAGTGTAGTTTTTAGGAAATTCTTGTATTTGTAGTGTAGTTTTTTTTCCCTTATAGTGTAGTGTAGTGTAGTGTAGTACACTACACTACACTATAAAAACTACACTATTAAAAATAAGACCTATTTTTAGCCCTTTTCTAGTCAAAGAACCTTTATATTACTAAGCTTGCACTGCAAGCTTGACAGCTGCACTGCAGCTGTCAACGGTTGCGAAGGTGGTTACAAATGACCACGTTGCAGCTGTCAACAGCTGCGACTGACCGTGTGGATGACTAATGTAAATTGGTGTTATAGGCACGAGTGTGCCTATAACCCTAACCACAAGTAATTAGGTAAGCTAGGGTAACATAAGCAGACTACCCTATAGTGGTAATATAAGCAGCTTACCCTATAGCTATCTTTAATAGCGATTTTCTCTTTAACTAGAGGTTATATAAAAGTCTTATATATAGTAAATTAATACTAGAAAATAGGGCTTTCTTTTTATATAGTAATATTTTTTAGACTAAAATTTAGTGCATATAGGTTACTAGTATGTATAGTAGTGAGTTAATTTTTTAGATTTTATATATAAATAAATTTTACAGAAAATAAAAAGTAGCTTACAAGACCCCGCTAGTAGCCTAGGCCCGCTAATATAGTTAGTAGGTCTATAAGAGGAAGAAGATCTTTTTAATCTAGCTAGTTAGCTAGGCCTCTTAACTAATAGCCGCATTACCTAAATAAACTAACTAAAAATCAATTCTATTGCTCTATTAGTTACTATAAAGTAATTTAAATTAAATTCTATTAGTTAATAACTACTACCACTTCCGTTACGTTACGTTAATAAGAATTAACGTTATGGCTCTATCGGTCCTAGACCGTAGAGCTTACACTTGTACAGCTGTTGCTAGCTGGCATTAGCTCCCTACATTTCAACATACACTACACTACAAAATAATAGGTAATAATATACTTTTTTATAAATTTAAATATACTAGCCTAAGAAGCTAATTTACTTTATAATAAAGTTTTATCTATTCCTTTCTATAAGGGCTAAATATAGTATACTTTATAATTCTAGCTTTAGGGGCCTAGGGATAATAAATCTATTTTCTATTATTATTATTTTAATTAGAGTATTATTTGTAGTGTAGTTATTATAGTTTTTAGGAAATTCTTGTATTTATAGTGTAGTTTTTTTTCCCTTATAGTGTAGTGTAGTGTAGTAAACTACACTACACTACAAAAACTACACTACACTACACATTGTAGTGCAATACTCTGTCCCTAACACACCCCCCCTAGCTAAGATATCTATTAAAGCTAGAGATTAAAGGCGTAGGAAGAGATCGTGAATAATTTCTAGTGTTGTGATTAGATAGGAATCTCTCGTAGGCTAATTCTATAGCAGAAGTCCCTGTGTATTTAACCTAAAAGTGGCTTTGTAAAGCTATCTGTAGGTATCTTAGAGGTCTTTATCTAATTAACCTTAATGTTGCTTATTATATATTATTCTTAAATCTATATTTAATTTATATTAAGGTGCTTAAGGCTAGTCTAAAGCCTTCCTTCTATATATTTAGTAATCTAGATTATTTACTTATTATTACACTAGATAATTAAGAGCAGTAGCACGCAGACCTTAATATTATAAAGTAGTCTTCCTAGAGATATACACTCTTTTACGCTATAATTTAGGGTAAAGAGCTTTACTTCTATACTTAAAGTTATTATATAATATTACCTACCTAACTTCTAATTAATTATAGCGCTATATATAATAAAGATATAACCTTATATTAATTTCTAAGTATTAGGGTTATTACTAAGTAAAGCATTAGTACTAGAGAATAGTATATTAAAACTATTTACTTCTAAGTAGTAAATATATAGCTTCTTTATATTCTAAGCGTATAAAATTACTCCTTTAGTAAGCTTAATATACTTTACTAATAGATTTATTATAAAAGAGGTAAGCTTTAATACTATAAATATTATATCTAGTTTTCTAATAATATGGAGATACACTAGAGAGCTAATAACTACTCTATAATAATTAATCTCTTTATTAGTAGCTTTACTAGTGTTAGCGAGGATTATAGCTATAGGAAGAGAAGTAGGGGATAAGCTTTTTAAATTCTACTTTAAATCTATTAGGGTATATTACTATAATATTATCTATATAGAAGAATAGGATAAATCCGCCCTTTATAAAGATATATAGGTTTTCCCTTTCTTATATAAAGTCTAGCTTTAATAGGAATTATATAAGATATAAAAACTATTATTAAGAAGCTTCCCTTAGCCTATATAATACTCTTATTATCTTTTAGAGATAACCTTTTATATTTATACCCTCTAGGGGCTTATAGTAAATAGGTTCTTTAAGCTCTATATATAGGAAGGTATTCTAAATGTTATATTATTAGGTATTAAGATTATTAGTATAGTAAACTATAAGTAGTATATATAGAGATTATAAAGTAAGTGTAGTAGCGTAGTTATTAAGGTTATCCTTTAGTTATTAGTTACCTTAAATAACTATTCTAGCTTTAAACTCTATAACTACTTCTTTTTTATTAGTCTTATATTTAAAGACTTAGCTAAGGTCTATAATTTTCTTCTACTTCTCTAAATTAAATAATTTATCTAGTATATTCTTCTAGTAGTTTAAGGATAAAAGCTTTAAAAGCTCCTTTATAATTACTTTCTTCTAGTGGTTATAATAGGCTAAAGCTATAGCTTAATAAAAATAGGTAGGTTCTAGTAGTATATCTTTAATTTATAAACTATATTAAATACCTTATAATACTATAGAAAAAGCAGAAGTAAATTATGCTTACCTAGCTTTATATATCTCCTTTCTTTAGTATTTTCTAGTAATAATATTATTTAGATTAATACTATTATCCTAGGGATAATAATTCTTTATAGCCTTACTACCTTTACTAGTAATTTTACTAGTCTCTATAGTAGTCTCTATGTGTTTAATTATTATATTATATACTAATTTATTAATCTTATAAAATAGCATATTATTACCTTATACCTAAAGCTCTATATTCTCTATAATAACTAGCGCCTTATAAGAAAAGTTAGGAGAGGTTAAAAGTGCACTAGAAAGGTTATCTTTTTCCCCTATTATATAAGGAGGTATTTTTACTTTAAACTACTTATTTTCTCCTTCTGTATTTAAAGGTAAAGAGATATAATTCTTATAATTCTTATCTTCTAATTCTATTCTAATAAGGTCTTAACTAATTTCCTTATTAATATTATTAGCTTTAAGCTCTTTAAGTAGTGTAATTATTAATATTTTCTTCTTTTAGGCTAATTCTAGCTTTTCTTCTAGTTTAAAGAAGGAGTTCTTATTAAATTAAATATATACTAATATAATAACCTTATAATTATAAAGCAAAGGCACTTATATAATATACTAGGACTTGCCTCTATAACTAATAAGGTATCTAATATAAGCTTTCTACTCTAACTATAGTATTGCGTTATATAATTTAATATGCTCTAGAGCCTTTATTATTATAGGAAATACTTTATATCTATAGGCTTATAAATATATAATTAAAGGTTTCTAGACCTTTACTATATTTAAGTATATAGGGACTGTTTTCCTAGCCTAATCTTACTAAAGTTTATATAGTGTAGTTTACTTCCTATAATATTTAAAAGGTATATAATTTAATAGATAAACTATAGTATTAAAGACCTTATTATTAAGATTAGATAGAAGGTTAGCTTTAAGACTTAAAGTATAAGCTTTTTACTTAACTACCCCCCTAGATCTCTCTACCTTTTTATTCTAACTAGGCATTAAGGGAGCTAAATTATAGACTATAATACTAGTAAAGGCTATCTTATCCTTTATATTCTCTATAAAGAGGGCTTTCTTAATATTACTATATAAAAAGTATAGTTAAACCCTAAATTAAGTGCTTAGGAACACTATTATTATATAAAAGCTATTATAAATCCTATTCTTTATCTTAAATAAATAAAAGAACTATATTAAGGTTATAAGGTAAGTAAAAACACACTAGTACTTATTACTATTCTAATAAGAAGAGTTATAGTAATCTAGATTAACTAAAAGACTATAACCTAGTCCTTAAGGAAGTCCTTTAGGTATAACCTATAATCTCTATTACTTAGCTTTACCTATAGTATATATCTTATACTATATAAGCTCTAGACCTAATAATTTAACGCCTAAAACCGCGTTTATAAGCTCTATAAATACCTTAATACTAGGATAACTATATTATTAATGCTAAAGGTCTATATCTCCTTTTATAAGTAGTTTTAGTGCTTTACTAGATATAGCGTAGGCTTCCTTTAGATTCTCTAATAGTCTTAATAATATATAAAGCTTATTAATATTATAGACTTTAGCTATAGGTATTATTCCTTAATATAAGAATAACTTCTTCTAATTTTAGAAAATACCTACCCTTATAAGAATTATTACTAATACTAGATTAATATGGAATTCTAGAATAAATAATATAGTCTCTAATACTAATATCCTTATATTCTATAATATAGGATTTATAATAGAGATATATATAGGGCCCTATCCTAAAGCTATATATATTATGCCTCTAGCTTTAACCTTTATTACTATATTTCTATTAAATTTAGATTAATTAAACTAGTAGATATTATTAAATATATAAACATTAGCTCTAGAGTTATAGAGAACTATATTCTACCTTAATTCTAAGCTATCTATAGTATTAGTTATTAAATTTACGCTTTTCTTTACTTATTAACCTTATACTAATCTTAAAGAAGCTTTAATATCCTTTAAGAGTACTAATAGACTAACTCCTTTCCTTTCTTTTTAGTATTTAAGTTAAGGGAGTCTTAAATATTCTTTAAGAGAGTTTTATAAATATATTCCCTAATCTTTAGTATTTACTTTAATAAGTTATAATACTTTATAAAATTAACTTATAAATCTCTATATTAGAAGTTATATTTATCTTTTATATCTTTATAAGTAAGCTTCTAATTTTTAATAGTATTAGGGTTATTTTTTATAATCTCTAGTTTTAGACCCCTTTATAGGTATATAGGTATTATAAGTTCTTTAAGTAATTTATCCTAATTTAGATTAATATACTCCTAAATACTATAGGATTCTATATAATTCTTAATTTATATAAACTATTTAATCTAGTCTTTCTCTAATAATAATACTATATTTAGAGTTTCTTTAGGTATTATAAAGGGAAACTATACTAGTTAAAAGGAAGTATAGGTTATATACTTTAACTAATTAATATAATAAAGGGTAATTATCTCTTAATATTAGTAAGTGTTAAATTAATAATATTAATAGAGCTTATATTATCTATAATAATTAATAATAAAGGTAATTAAAGCCTCCTAGGCTTATAACTATTAAGGTAGGGGTTAGTGTAAATAATAAAAATAGTTTTATTTTAGTTAATTAGAGATATAAATAGTACCTAACTTTTATACCTAAAAGGTATATAGTGCGCTATAGTAATAACTAGTCTACAGAGGTACTTCTAATACATTGTCTCCACTATTATCTTATCGAGGGTTTTAACCTAGTTATTGCGCAGGCTGCATCCACACATCCGATACCTTAAGGAGGTCTCCCTGACAGGTAGAGATACTTAGGTATTTAAACCGTAGTCCGCACCCTCTTACAGGTGGGACAACTCAATAGAGGTGGTCACATTAAACCCTAGCTTCGCGGTCTAACAGTAACCTACACACACTACAAGCCAGACCCGCTAGGTAGGGTGCTATAGCTATTATTTGCTTATATTTATATAGTAAAGGGGGAGGAAAGGGGCAAGTAAGGGGGTATATTATAGACTTAAGCTATAAGCTTAGGTCAAGTGTAGCTCTAGAAAGTACGTGGATATAGTGTGGAAAGTACGCGGATATTATATAGCTAGGTTAGAGCTCTAATATAGACTGCGCACAGGCCACACACAAGCCGCTATATATTTAGGCCTTATGTAACTACTAGTATAGTTCTTTCCTTCTCCTATAAGAATAATATTCTCACTTTGAACGCTTATCTGCAGTCGCCATAAGGCCAGTTTATTACAGCCTATACTAGTAGATGCCTTACTAATAATATAAAGTAATAATAGATATGTTATATAGCTATAGATAGTTATGTAAAATATAAGGACTATAATTAGGTAAGCTTTATTATATAGCTAAAGACTAGAATAATAAATAAGGACGCTAGGTGCTTAGAAGTAACTAGGTTATTACTAAATCTTTAGTAAGGTAATAACTAATTATTTTAAGCCTTTATTAGGAATTAGACTAAGGTTAAATCTAATCTACCTAAACTAATTCTAATATAACTAAGAATATATATATTTATTAATAGCCTTAATAATACTATAAGGAAGTAAATACTTAGCTAAGAGTTTCTAACTACTTAGAGCTAGTTATAAGGCTAAGGTAAGAAAGTAAAGGTAGTAATAAAACTAATATAAGGTTATAAAAAGAGTTAAGACTATAAGAAGAAGTAATAGTACTTAACTTTACCTATAGATAACTTATAGTAATAGAATAAAGGGTAAGTAGGAAGATTACCTATTATATATTATAAATATAGGAAGTCTAGATATATCTTAATAGTATACTATTTATTAGACTACTTTATTTATAAGAGTAGTAAATATACTATAGAGAAGTATAATAATAGTAGTAATAAAGTATCTAATCCTAATAAGATATTACTTTTATCTATATAAACCTAGGATAAGAAGCTTATTATAAATAAATTAAGAAACCTAAGAGTTAAAGTCTATATATCTTTATAATAAAATTACTAGTAGGTAGTAGTAAAGGCACTAATAGACTTAGGTATATAATTCTTAACTATATATTTAAAGTTATTATCTAGGGAGAATTAGAAAAAAGTTAAAGAAATAGATTAAAAGCTTAAAAGTATAAGTAAAAATATAGGTTTATATTAAGGGATTTTAAAGAGATTAGTATTAATAAAGAATAGTATAGGGTTTATAAAGGTTTACTAAGTTAGTTACTTTATTATTAATACTAAAGAAAGGCTATTACTAGGTATAGACTAGATTAGAGAATATAAACCTATAGTAATATATTAGAAAAAGAAGTTTTAGAGATACTTAGTAATAAAGAAGTGCCTTTTATATACTTAGGGTAAGTAAAGAGTATATAAGGTATTAAAATAGTTAGTAATTACTCTAGTATTAGGTTTAGTAAAAGTTATTTTAAATAGCCTAAAGAATAAAAAGGGAAAAGAACTAGAAAAGAACTTACTAGTAAACTTACTAAAGCTAATTTAGGAAATAAGTAGTAAGGAAGTAGTAATAGTCTTAGAGTATACCTATAAGTTATATAAGTAATATACTATAGCTAATCTAAGATTCTTAGATAGTCTAAGTAATAAGTAACCTATAACTAAGTAAAGGCTAAGTAATAATATAAATAAACTAGAGCTTCTAGAAAAATACTTAGAATTTAAAGATATATTTAATAAGGACCTAGTAGGAACACTCCCTAAACTAGGGGGCTATACTTATATAATTAAGTTAGAAAAGAGAAAAATACTATTATAAGGGCTAATATATAACTTAGCTAAGAATAAGCTAGAGGTACTTAGGGAGTATCTTATAGATATATAGTAAAAGGGATAGATTAGAAGATTAGTTAGCCTAGCTAGGGCCTTAATTTTATTTATTCTAAAGAAAGAAAGGAAATTAAGGCTTTATACAAATTATAAGGGCCTAAATAAGATTACTATTAAGAATAAGTCCCCCTTACTACTAATTACTAAAATCCTTAATTACTTAAAGGGCATAGTTATCTAGATAAAACTTAACTTAATAGATATATACTACTAGCTAAATATTTACTTAGGTAATAAGTAAAAGATAGTATTCTATTATAAATATAGGCACTTTAAGTATTTTATAATGCTATTTAGATTAGTTAATACGCTAGTGACTTTCTAGGAGTATATTAATAAAGTCCTTAAAGATATTATAAATAATATTTATATTATCTACCTAGATAATATCCTAATCTATAGTAGTAATATAGCTGCTTATATAGGCTATGTTAAATAAGTCCTAAGTAAACTCTAGGATATAAAGCTTTTTATAAACCTTAAGAAGTGTTAATTTTTAGTTATAAAGGTTAAATTCTTAGGATTTATTATATTTAAGAAAGGTATTATAATAGAACTATTATAGGTAGAAGTAATTATAATATAGCTAATACC
Source organism: Epichloe bromicola (assembly GCA_023658445.1). Taxonomy (NCBI): domain Eukaryota; kingdom Fungi; phylum Ascomycota; class Sordariomycetes; order Hypocreales; family Clavicipitaceae; genus Epichloe; species Epichloe bromicola. Next base: position 544,349 of record CP098271.1, read on the forward strand.
TTATATTATCCTAGATATCTAATTATTCCTTAGGTTTACTAGATTTTATTAATATTTTATTAAGTAATATAGTAAAGTGGTTATTTTATTAATAAACTATCTTAAGGGGGGATAATTAGTAGCCTTTAAGCTAGAACCCTATAAGCTAGCTATATTTAGAGAACTCTAGAAGTTATTCTAAGAAGCACTAATTTTAGTATACTTTAACCTACTTACTTTATTAAAAGTAAAGATAAATATATTAGGTTTTACTATTAGAGTAATACTTATAATATTAGTGCTAGGTTACTAGTACTTAGTTATATATATATTAAGGAAGTTAACTAATACTAAGTTATATTACCTTATACTAAATACTAAATTATTAGTAATCTAAGAGGCTTTTAGGTATAGAGGTATTACCTAATATACTTACCTTACCTTATTATAGTAGTAATAAATTACCTAAACTATAAGTACCTAGCGATAAAGCTAAGGCTAACTAGTAAGTAAGTAACTATACTTAATAAGCCTTACCTATTTAACTTTAGGATTAAATATAGGGCTAGTAAGTTAAACCTTACTAATATATTATTAAGAAGGGTAGATTATATAAGTAAGGATAGGAAAGTAAAGGTAGTAACCTTATAGCTACTAAACTTCTTATCTAATTTTATAAATACTAATTAATAGGAATTCTATAGTAGTAATAAGAATACTATAGGTTCTATAATATTATTATTTAATATTATAGATAGTTAGTTATAAAGACACTATAATAGTAATAGGAATATCTAGGGTTTTAAGAAAATATAACTTAGTTATATTTTTAAGGAAGCTATAAGACTAGATATTACTAAAAGGGGTGTATTAGCTAGTATAGTTACTAGTAAGTAGTAAGAGCGCCCCTTAGAAACACTACTTAGCTATAGTGTACTTATAAGACTAGAAGTATTCTATAAGCTAGCTACTTATAGAGGTATTATAGTAAGAATCTAAGCTATTTAAAGAACCTTTACTAAGTTTAACTCTAATACTTAGGATAATAGCTTAGAATTAGATATTCTAATTAAAGTATTATTATTAGGTATATAGTAAAATAATAAGTTTACTATATATTAAAGAAAGCTACTTAAGAGTAATAACTTAAAAGTATTATAAATATAGTTAATTAGACCCTCTTAGCTATTAATATTTAAGAGTTAAGTTTATATTTGTGAGAACAAAGGATAGCTAGGCAAGAGGTATGGGGGCACTTATGTATTTACTAAAGCTTACTAGGTCTAAGTGTTATGCGCGCGAGTCGCTGGCTTTTATCTAGCGGCTTGCTAGTGTTATATAGACCTAGCCCTAGGCCTAGCATGCCTATAGGGTGTGTATGCTATATTATAGGCAGGGCCTTATAATTACCTCCCTACTTATAGCTAGGCTCCTAAACGGCTTTTACTAGCTACTTTATAGCTATTTACTAACTAGTAATAGCCTCTAAAATAATAATAAATAATAGATAGGGTTTAACTATAAATTCACCTATAATTCTTTATTATATTATATACTCTTCCCTTCTATAACTATAGTAATTTTTTAATTATTTCTTATACCTTTAGTTTCTATCCCTTTCTAGTCCTTAATTACTATATATTTATTATAAAAGATAAGCATATTCCTTTAAAAAAATATAGCTATATATATTATTTATATACTAAATACACTAAGTTTAAGAAATATTCCCTAGCTAAGCCTATATTACTATAAATTAACTATTAATTTCCTTATAATCTATTTATAAATCCTTAAAAGATAAAATATTCTAAGTGCTATACCTAATACTATAACTATAGTAATTCTTATAAGATTATAAGTATACTACTCTTCCTATATCTTTTAGTCTTATTTTACTAATAAATTCCTATAGGCTATAGCTATAATAAGGGGTAATTTTATTAACTTCCTTATAGTTTTAGACTAGGCCTAAATACTTATAGATATCTATAGTAATATAGTAAAGGAAGACCCTAAGGACTGCCTATTTTTAGAGGCCTCTTACTTCTATATTACTAAGTATTACCTTTATCTAATAATAGGGTTTAACTATATAAATATATTATACTATATTACTTTTAGCTTAACTAGGGCTATAAAGGTTTATTAGGTTTATCTCTTTACTATATATTTACTAGTCTTTTACTTATATTTAGTAGTAGCATACCTCTATTATATACTAATAGTATATAGTATTATAATAGTAGCTACTTATTATAATATTCCCTAGCCTAATTCTAGGGTATATAAGTATTATAGTTATTCTACCTTACCTTACTATATATTTACTAATTCTTCTATAGCTAAATTACTATAAACTTAAGATTATATAGAATATAAAAATAACTTTATACCTATAATACTTAGACCTAGGGTATATCCCCTAAGGAATAGTAAAATATTATTTTACGCTAGTAATACGCTAGGTAATTACTAAGGATAAGAATAGCGCTAAGTATCTTATTTATAGGGGTTAGGCTTTTTTCTATAAAGGGGTAATAATAGAGGGGTTCCCCTTAACCCTCCCTACGCTTTAGGTATGTTTTCTTTTATTATTTAGTAGGTAGTCTAAGGTAGTTTATATAGGAGTATAATAGTAGCTAATAAGGCTAGGCCTTTTTTATTATAACTCTATATCTCTTTACCTATAACTTACCTATATATTACTACCTTTCTTATATAATTTACTTTAGTAAAACACTTAAATCATATATTAAGCGCCTTCTATATTTTCTACTAGAACCTATTAGTTATATTCGCTTAGCTAACCCTTCTATTTTACTAGGTATTTATTACCTTTATAGGTCTTCTTATAGTTCTTAACTTCCTTAACTTTATACTTATCTTCTTTATTCTTAAGGTCTAGTATTAGTATATCCTTATCCCTAGTATCTTTATTATAATTCTATAGCTCTAATAGGCTTATATAAAATATATTATATAGCTATCTATACTTCTTAGGTAATACTAGTCTATACGCTTATTTCCTTATAGTATTAAGTACTTAAAAAGGCCTAATAAATCTAGGGATTAGCTTCTATTTTATATCCTTAAGCCTAATATTCTTTACTAATAGTAGTACTAGGTTACCTTAATATAGTATTAATAGCTAGTAACGCTAGTTATAGTACTTTACCTAGGTTTTAGTGGCTTTAGCCTAGTTTTCTATTAGATACTCTCTAACTTTATATAGCTTTATAATATATATATATACTTCTAGCACCTTCCCTTCCTAGCTCTTACCCCTAAGAGCTAGATAAAACTTAGGTAAATAGCCTATAAGTAAATAGTTTAGAGAGTAGCTAGTGCTCCTATTTACTATATTATTATAGGCAAATTAAGCTATTAGGAGTAGCTTAGGCTATATTTATTAGTTCTTTATAATAAAATATTAAAGGTAGTGCTTAAGTACTTAGTTTATTCTTTCTATTTACCTATTAGTTTAGGGGTAAAATACTATAGAAAGCCTTTACTTTACCTAAGATAGGTAGCATAGGTCTAACTAGAATTAGCTTATAAAAACTAAACCTCTATTAAATATAATACCCTCTAGGGCTCTAAATTATAGCTTAATCTCTTTATAGAAAAGTTCTACTAATTTAGCTATATTAATAGTAGTAGTTATAGGTAGGAAGATAGAATACTTAGTAAATTAGTCTATAATTACTAGGATTATATTAGTCTCTTGCTTACCTACTTATATAATAGGTAACCCTATAATAAAGTCTATTAAGATTTCTATCTATAGTTACCTTAGTATTAGTAGTGATTTAAGGCTTCTATATAGGTAATACCTTCTAGCTACTACCTATTAGTAAACCCTATAGCTTATAATATAGTCTAAAATAGACTTACTTATAGCTAGCTACTAAAAGTAATACTTTAGTAGCTCTAGAGTGCGCTTAGTCCTAAAGTAACCCACTAGCGGATTATTATAGTGTAGCTATAGAAGCTCCTATTATAAGATAGGCTCCTAGGGAATAACTACCTAGTCTTAGTATAATAAGAGACCCCCTATATTATATAACTATAAACTAGCCTTTCCCTTCCCTTTTACTAGGGAGTTATTAATCTTACTATTCTATCTCTATAGATCTAGGTCTTAATCCTATGCCTTCTATAGTAGTTACACTAATAGTTTATTTAGCCTAGATTAGTAGGGATCTAGTAATATAATAGTCCCCTATATCTCTTATACTACGCTAATATCTTAGATATATATTACCTTCTCCTTAAAATCCCCTTTAGTTAGCTAACCTTTTACTAGATCTATAGTGGCTAACTAGCTTCTTAACTAGGCTACTCTAGCTATTCTCTTTATAGGGGCTAGGGTATTTTCCTCCCCTAAAGATATCTTATTAAGCCTCTTTATACCTAAGACTAGGGTATTTTCCTCCCCTAAAGGTATCTTACTATATCTTCTTTAATATATTAGTTTCTCTTCTTCTACTATTTTAGTAAGTACTATCTTCCTTTAAAGTTCTAGTAATAGTGCCCTATTTATTAGGGATTTACCCTTATAATTAAACCTTCTTAATAGTGTATCTACTAGGTTACTTTTCCTAGGTCTATACCTAATTATAAAGTAAAAGGGGTAAAGGAATATATACTACCTTACTTACCTTCTATTTAACTTCTACTACCTTATAAAGGTCTATAGGTTATAGTAGTCTAATAGGACTTTAACTAGGCTTACTATACCCTTAATATAGTATTACTAGTATTTAAATAACTCTACTATAGTAAGTAGCTCTTAATTAGCTATACTATAATTACACTTAGTGTCTATAAATTTCCTTAACTAAAATACCACTAAATACTAATAGCCCTTATTATCCTATTAAGATAGGATTCCTACTATTATAAAGATTAAAGTATCTATCTTAATACACACTAGTTAACTTAGGTTATAATAATAAAGGAGAGGCGCTTACTAGAAGGCCTCTTTTAGCTAGTTAAATACTAGCTATTCCTTTACTCTAAATATAAACTTCCTAGTCTAGATACTATTTTAACTACCTTTTATTAATATATAAAGAGGTACTATAATCCTAGAGTATCTATAGATAAACTATTAGTAAAAGTTATAAAACCTAAGGAAGGACTATATATCCTTAAAGCTTATAGGCTCTTTCTATTCTTAGATTATATTAACCTAGTAAGTATCTATTAAGATCCTATTAACTAATAGAATAAACCCTAGGAACTTTACTAACTCCTAGTAAAATAAATACTTTAAGGGTTTTATATATAACTTTACTAATCTTATATATTCTAAAACTTCCTTAATATATATAGTATATTCCTCCTATATCTTTAAAAAGATAAGGATATTATCTAGATATACTATATAAATAGTGTTAACTAGCCTATAGAGTGCTTTATAAATATAACTTTAAAAAGTAGCTAGGGTATTAGTTAACCTAAAGGGTATTATAAGGTATTTATAGTGTCTATAATAGGTATAAAATATAGTCTTTTACTTATTACCTCCTTTAATATAAATTTAATAGTATATATCCTTAATATTAATTTTTAAGAAGTAGTAAGCTCCTTAGCACTAGTCTAGGATCTCTAAAATTAGGGGGAGAGCGTAGTAATTCTTCTATATTACTCTATTAAGTCCCTAATAATCTATATATAACTAGAGTATCCTATCTTTCTTTAGTATAAATAAAATAGGCACGCCTATAGGGCTCTTAGAGGGTCTTATCTAGCTTTTCTATAGGTTTTTATTAATATATTTATAGAGTTCTTTTAGCTTACTTTAGGAGAGAGGGTAAATTAGTCTATATAGGGGTATAGCCCTAGGTACTAGGTTAATTATATAGTTAGTCTCTTTTCTTAATAGTAAGCTTCCTACCTTATCTAATATAAATATATCTTTAAACTTATATAGTTCTAGAGGAATATCTTTAATAGTTCTATATACTTTTATCTCCTTATTATCTTTAAGGGTAATAAACTTATCTTCTATAACTCTTATAATAGTATATATAATAGTCTTATTATATATTACTTTTATAAATTTATAGGGAGTTAATAGTAAAAAGGCTACTTTTTCTTTCTTAAACTACTATTCCTATAAATATAGGCAAAGGTATATATATTCTTCTATAAGGATATATATTCTAATTAATATAGGGCTTCCCCCTACTCTTAGGTCTCTATCTATAGCTATATATAGTAGCTTAAGGTCCTTTTTTTCTTCTCTTAAGTCCTTAATTATAATAGGTACCTTATAAATACTATATTAAGAGACTATAAGGGCTCTTACTACCTTAATAATAGGTACTATAGCCTTAGCTAGGTTAAGTTTATAGGTTCTTATAAACTTAATACTAATTATATTAATCTTAGTGTAACTATCTAGATTAGCCGCTATTTTAATGTCTTTATGCCTATAGATAGTAACTAGTATATAAAACTAACGCCCTATTAGTACCTTAGTATTAGAGGTAGAGGTAAGGGCATTTACTTCTACCTTAGGGAGTTTTCTAGGCCTTCTTAGGGCTCTTTCTTAGGTTTCTTATAGTAATATATAAGGTATCCTATACTATTATAGTTATAATACTATATCTTATCCCTAGGTTTAGTAGTGTTTAGGTAAGTAGCTAGGCCCTTCTCCTAGTTCTTATTTCTTTAATCTTTATAAGGTTTATAACCTTATAAGGAGTTATTTCTATAGTGCTAAGGGTTCTTATATAGGCCTTTATCTTCTAATTACTTAGATTTTTACTTATTCTTTAGTATAGCCTCCTAGAATTACTAGGTAAATTATATAACCTCTTCTTAAGTCTTATTAGTAATAGAGGTATATAGGTTAATGTAATCCTATAGGTTAGGGAGTAACTTTATAAAGAATATAAGGGTATAAGTCTTTTCTAGGGCTCTTTCTAGGTATTTCTTTAGTAAGTCTAAGAAGATACTAAACTTAATAGGGCTTTAACCCTTATATTACTTTATATTCTCTAATTACATCACTATTTATACGTTATAATTAGTAAAGTCCTAAAGTAGCGTAAGTATTTAGGTCTAAAATTTATCCTAGTTATCTTTAAGGTTATCCTAGCTATTAGCCTACTATTCTTTAAGGTATCTATCCTATCTTACCCTATAATTAATATATATATAATTAAGTATAAAAAGGATCTTCTAGTAGTTATATTAGAACTTCTTCTTTACCTTATTAAAGGTATAGTTTAGGTTATTAATCTATATCTTATATCTCTATAGGTTTATAGGGTATTAGAGGTTAGTAATATTCTAAACTTTAACCTCTTAGCTACTATAGCTTAAGGAAGTGCTAGCTTTTTACTACCTTTTTAATTATTCTTCTCTAGTATTATATTATAATAAATCTTAAAGCTCTTACTCTTTTTCCTATAGTTTCTAGAGTTCCTTAAGCTAGGTAATTTACTTTACTATTACTATAGCTTAGGCATAGATAGTAAGGGGTATATCTTTAGTTATAGTACCTATAAAATAAGGTATATTCTTAGCTATAGTATTACCCTTATTTAGTAGCCCTTAGTTATTATTTAATATTACTCTTATAGATTAGGTAGTTCTTCTCCCTATATTACTCTTAGGTAGCTAGTAGGAGAAGCTTTAGAATTATAAAAATAAAGGATAGCTAGGTAAGAGGTATAGGGGCACTTATATATTTACTAAAGCTTACTAGGTCTAAGTGTTATACGTATAAGTCGCTGGCTTTTATCTAGCGGCTTGCTAGTGTCACGTGGACCTAGCCCTAGGCCTAGCATGCCTATGGGGTGTGCACGCTGTGTTGTGGGCGGGGCCTTATAATATTCCCTAAGGTATAAGAAAAGAGATTTTACTATTAATATATAATAACCTTACTACTAGGTATTAGGGAGTTAGTAGGATGCTTTATTAAATTATAAGTTAATACTACTAGCTAATAATAAAGAAAGATATAAAAGCATATATTAGTACTTATATAAGCTATTAAATTTTAAAACTGTAAGAACCCAGAAGGTGTGCTGAATTCCCTAATAGACCAAAAGATCCGCCAATGCTAGCCGTTGCTAACATTGCACCTTACAACCGGTTATAAGACCTGTCACCCAGGACCTCGACCTCTCTTGCGGGCCCCGTACACAGCGCCTCACAAAAACTAAGGTACTATAAGCTATATAGTAAGTTTGCTACTTTACTAAAGCTAGATTACCTCTTTTAAGAACTATTAATAGACTTTATTACTAGATTACTACTAGTTAAAGATACTAACTAAACCTATAATATAATCTTAGTAATTATAAACTATTTTATAAAGTATAGTATTTATATCCTTATTTTAGTATAACTAATAAGTAATAGATTAGTAACTATATTCCTAGAATATATCTTTAGAGATTATAAAGCCCTAAAAGGTATTATAATAAACTAAGGTTTTATATTTATAAGCGGATTTTAGATAACCTTTTACTATCTTATTATAACTAAGTAGCTACTAAGCACCGCTTTTTACCTATAAATAAATAGGTAGATAAAGTAATTAAACTAGGTCCTAGAATATTATTTAAGAGCCTTCTCCTACGCTAAATAAACTAACTAGGCTAATAACCTATTAATAGTATAATTTATATATAATACTAGTAACTATATAACTTATAGCTATACACTAGTGGAGGTATTATAAGGATATAACCCTAGGGGTCTATAGTAAGTAGTACCTAATATTTTACTTATAAATAATTAGGCTAAGAGTAAAGTATTATTACTAAGAGAGAAATATTATAAGGCCCCACTTACAACACCGCACCTGCGCACCCCCGTAGGCACGCTAGGCCTAGGGCTAGGTCCACGTAATACTAGTAAGCCACTAGCTATAAGATAGTGACTTATATATATAATACACTTAGACCTAGTAAGCTTTAGTAAATATATAAGTACCCCTATACCTCTTACCTAGCTATTCTTTATTCTTATAATTCTAAAGCTTCTCCTACTAACTACCTAAGAGTAATATAAGAGAGAGAACTACTTAATTTATAAGAGTAATATTAGATAATAACTAAGGGCTACTAAATAAAGGTAATACTATAGCTAAGAATATACTATATTTTATAAGTACTATAACTAAAGATATACCCCTTATTATTTATACTTAAGCTATAGTAATAGTAAAGTAAATTACCTAGCTTAAGGAACTCTAGAAACTATAGAAAAGAGAGTAAGAGCTTTAAGATTTATTATAGTATAATACTAAAGAAAAATAATTAAAAAGGTAGTAAAGAGCTAGTACTTCCTTAAGCTATAGTAGCTAAGAGGTTAAAGTCTAGAATATTACTAATCTCTAATACCCTATAAACCTATAGAGGTATAAGATATAGATTAATAACCTAAACTATACCTTTAATAAGGTAAAGAAAAAGTTCTAATATAACTACTAGAAGATTCTTTTTATACTTAACTATATATATATTACTTATAAGGTAAGATAAAATAAATACCTTAAGGAATAGTAGGCTAATAGCTAGGATAACCTTAAAGATAACTAGGATAAATTTTAGACTTAAATACTTATATTACTTTAGGACTTTACTAATTATAATATATAAATAGTAATATAATTAGAGAATATAAATTAATATAAGGGTTAAAGCCCTATAAAGTTTAGTATTTTCTTAGATTTACTAAAGAAATACCTAGAAAAAGCCCTAGAAAAGACTTATACCCTTATATTCTTTATAAAGCTACTCCCTAACCTATAGAATTATATTAACCTATATACCTTTATTACTAATAAGACTTAAGAAAAGGTTATATAACTTACCTAGTAATTCTAGGAGGCTATACTAAAGAATAAGTAAAAACCTAAGTAATTAGGAAATAAAGGCCTATATAAGAACCCTTAGTACTATAGAAATAACTTCTTATAAGGTTATAAATATTATAAAGATTAAAGAAATAAAGACTAGGAAAAAGGCCTAGTTACTTACTTAAATAATACTAAACCTAGGGATAAGATATAGTATTTTAACTATAATAGTATAGGATACCTTATATATTACTATAAGAAACCTAAGAAAAAGCTCTAAGAAAGCCTAGAAAACTCCCTAAGGTAAAAGTAAATACTCTTATCTTTACCTCTAATACTAAGGTACTAATAGAGTATTAGTTTTATACACTAGTTACTATCTATAGGTATAAAGATATTAAAATAGTAGCTAATTTAAATAGTTACACTAAGATTAATATAATTAGTATTAAGTTTATAAGAACCTATAAACTTAACTAGGCTAAGGCTATAGTACTTATTATTAAGGTAGTAAGAGCCTTTATAGTCCCTTAATATAGTATTTATAAGGTACTTATTATAATTAAGGACTTAAAAGAAAAAAAAAAGAACCTTAAGCTACTATATATAGCTATAAATAAAAACCTAATAGTAAGGAGAAGCCTTATATTAATTAGAATATATACTCTTATAGAAAAATATATATACCTTTACTTATATTTATAAGAATAGTAGTTTAAGAAAAAAAAAGTAGCTTTTTTACTATTAACTCCTTATAAATTTATAAAGGTAATATATAATAAAACTATTATATATACTATTATAAAAGTTATAGAAAATAAGTTTATTACCCTTAAAGATAATAAGGAAGTAAAAGTATATAAAACTATTAAAAATATCCCTTAGAAACTATATAAGTTTTAAGATATATTTATATTAAATAAGGTAAAAAGCTTACTATTAAGGAAAGAGACTAATTACACTATTAACCTAGTACCTAAGGCTATGCCCCTATATAAACTAATCTACTCTCTTTCCTAAAGTAAGCTAAAGAAGCTTTATAAATATATTAATAAAAACCTATAAAAAAGCTAGATAAAACTCTCTAAGAGCGCTATAAGTATATCTATTTTATTTATACTAAAGAAAAATAAGATACTTTAATTATATATAAATTATTAAGGACTTAATAAAGTAATATAAAAGAATTACTATACTCTCCCCCTAATTTTAGAGATCCTAGACTAGTGCTAAGGAGCTTACTACTTCTTAAAAATTAATATTAAGAATATATATTATTAAATTTATATTAAAGAAGGTAATAAGTAAAAGACTATATTTTATACCTATTATAAATACTATAAATACCTTATAATACCTTTTAGGTTAACTAATACCCTAGCTATTTTTTAAAGCTATATTTATAAAGTACTTTATAAGCTAGTTAATACTATTTATATAGTATATTAAGATAATATCCTTATTTTTTTTTAAATATAGGAGGAGTATACTATATATATAAAGGAAGTTTTAGAATATATAAGATTAGTAAAGTTATATATAAAACCCTTAAAGTATTTATTTTACTAGGAGTTAGTAAAGTTCCTAGGGTTTATACTATTAGTTAATAGAATCTTAATAAATACTTACTAGGTTAATATAATTTAAGAATAAAAATAGCCTATAAGCTTTAAGAATATATAATCTTTCCTTAGGTTTTATAACTTTTACTAATAGTTTATTTATAAATACTCTAGGATTATAATACTCCTTTATATACTAATAAAAGGTAGTTAAAATAGTATCTAGACTAGAAAGTTTATATTTAAAGTAAAGAAATAGCTAGTATTTAACTAGCTAAAAGATATATTTTAATAAGCGCTTTTTCTCTATTATTATAACCTAAGTTAACTAGTATATATTAAGATAAATACCTTAATCTTTATAATAGTAGGAATCCTATCTTAGTAAGATAATAAGGGCTATTAGTATTTAGTAGCCTTTTAGTTAAGGAAGTTTATAAATACTAAGTGTAATTATAGTATAGCTAATTAAGAGTTACTTACTATAGTAAAGTTATTTAAATACTAGTAATACTATATTAAGGGTATAGTAAGCCTAGTTAAGATCTTATTAGACTACTATAACTTATAGATCTTTATAAGGTAGTAGAAGTTAAATAGAAAGTAAGTAAAATAGTATATATTCCTTTATCCCTTTTACTTTATAATTAGGTATAGACTAGGGAAAAGTAACCTAGTAAATACACTATTAAGAAAGTCTAATTATAAGGGTAAACCCCTAATAAATAAGGCACTATTACTAGAACTTTAGAGGAAAATAGTACTTACTAAAATAGTAAAAAAAGAGATACTTACTAAAATAGTAGAAAAAGAGATACTTACTAGAATAGTAAAAGAAAAGAAACTAATATATTAAAGAAAATATAGTAAAATACCTTTAGGGGAGGAAAATACCCTAGCCTCTATAGAGAGAATAGCTAGAGTAGCCTAGTTAAGAAGCTAGTTAGCTACTATAAATCTAGTAAAAGGTTAGCTAACTAAAGGGAATTTTAAGGAGAAAGTAATATATATCTAAGATATTAGTATAGTATAAGAGATATAGGGGACTATTATATTACTAAATCCCTACTAATCTAGGCTAAATAAACTATTAGTGTAACTACTATAGAAAGTCTAGGATTAAGACATAAATCTATAAAGATAGAATAGTAAGATTAATAACTTCCTAGTAAAAGGGAAGGGAAAGGCTAGTTTATAGTTATATAGTATAGGGGGTTTTCTATTATACTAAAACTAGGTAGTTATTCCCTAGGAGCTTATCTTATAATAGGAGCTTCTATAGCTATATTATAATAATTTACTAGTAAGTTACTTTAGGACTAAGTATACTCTAAAGCTACTAATATATTACTTTTAGTAGCTAGCTATAAGTAAGTTTATTTTAGACTATATTATAAGCTATAGGGTTTACTAATAAGTAGTAGCTAGAAGGTATTACCTATATAAAAGCCTTAAATTACTACTAATACTAAGGTAATTATAGGTAAAGATCTTAATACACTTTATTATAGGGTTACTTATTATATAAGTAAGTAAGTAAAATACTAATATAATCTTAGTAATTATAGACTAATTTACTAAGTATTCTATCTTCCTACCTATAACTACTACTATTAATATAGCTAAATTAGTAAAACTATTTTATAAAGAGATTAAGCTATAATTTAGAGCCCTAGAAGGTATTATATCTAATAGAGGTTTAGTATTTATAAGCTAATTCTAGTTAGACCTATACTACCTATCTTAGGTAAAGTAAAGGCTTTCTATAGTATTTTACCTCTAAACTAATAAGTAAATAAAAAGAATAAACTAAGTACTTAAGTACTACCTTTAATATTTTATTATAAAAAACTAATAAATATAGCCTAAGCTACTCCTAATAGCTTAATTTACCTATAATAATATAGTAAATAAAAGCACTAGCTACTTTCTAAACTACTTACTTATAGGCTATTTACCTAAGTTTTATCTAGCTCTTAGGGGTAATAGCTAGGAAAGGAAGGTACTAGAAGTATATATATATATTATAAAGCTATATAAAGTTAAAGAGTATTTAAAAAAAAACTAGGCTAAAGCTACTAAAACCTAGGTAAAGTACTATAACTAGTATTACTAGCTATTAATACTATATTAAGGTAATCTAGTATTATTATTAGTAAAGAATATTAGGCTTAAGGATATAAAATAAAAGCTAACCCCTAGATTTATTCAACCTTTTTAAGTACTTAATACTATAGAAAAATAAGTATATAGACTAGTATTACTAGAAAAATATAGTTAGCTATATAATATATTTTATATTAGCCTACTAGAGCTATAGAATTACTATAAAGATACTAGGGAAAAGAAAATACTAATACTAAATCTTAAAGATAAAGATAATAAATATAAAGTTAAGGAGGTTAAAAACTATAAGAAAACCTATAAAGGTAATAAATACCTTATAAAATAAAAGGAATAGCCTAGTAAATATAACTAATAAGTCCTAGTAAAAGTAATAAAGAGTATATAATATATAATTTAGGTATTTTACTAAAGTAAAATAAATAAGAAAAGTAGTAAAATATAAGTAAAATATAGCTAAAGAGATATAGAGTTATAATAAAAAAGGCCTAGCCTTATTAGCTACTATTATACTTCTATATAAACTACCTTAGATTACTTACTAAGTAATAAAAGAAAATATACTTAAAGTATAAGGATAGTTAAGGAAAACCCCTTTATAATTACTCCTTTATAATAAAAAGCCTAACCCTTATAAATAAAATACTTAATACTATTCTTATCCTTAGTAATTACCTAGTATATTACTAGTATAAAATAATATTTTACTATTCCCTAGGGGATAAGTCCTAGGTTTAAGTATTATAAGTATAAAGTTATTTTTATATTTTATATAACCTTAAGTTTATAGTAGTTTAGCTATAGAAAAATTAGTAAATATATAGTAAGATAAGGTAAAATAATTATAATACTTATATACCCTAGAATTAGGCTTAGGAATATTATAATAAGTAGCTACTATTTTAATAATATATACTATTAGTATATAATAAAGGTATACTATTACTAAATATAAGTAAAAGACTAGTAAATATATAAGGAAGAGATAGACTTAATAGACCTTTATAGCCTTAGTTAAGCTAAAAGTAATGTAGTGTAATATATTTATATAATTAAACCCTATTATTAGATAGAGATAATACTTAGTAATATAGAAGTAAGAGGCCTCTAAAAATAGGTAGTCCTTAGGGTCTTTCTTTACTATATTACTATAGATATCTATAAGTATTTAGGCCTAGTCTAAAACTACTAGGAGGTTAATAAAATTACCTCTTATTATAGCTATAGTGTATAGGAATTTATTAGTAAAATAAGACTAAAAGATATAGGAAAAGTAGTATACTTATAGTCTTATAAGAATTACTATAGTTATAGTATTAGGTATAGTGCTTAGAATATTTTATCTTTTAAGAATTAATAAATAGATTATAGGGGAATTAATAGTTAATTTATAGTAATATAGGCTTAACTAGGGGATATTTCTTAAACTTAGTGTACCTAGTGTACAAATAATATATATAGCTATATTCTTTTAAGGGAATATACTTATCTTTTATAATAAAAATATAGTAATTAAGGACTAGAAAGTAATAAAAACTAAAGGTATAAGAAATAATTAAAGAAAAATTACTATAGTTATAGAAAGGAAGAGTGTGTAATATAATAAAGAATTATAGGTGAATTTATACTTAAACCCTACCTATTATTTATTATTATTTTAGAGGCTATTACTAGTTAGTAAATAGCTATAAAGTAGCTAGTAAAAGCTATTTAGGAGCCTAGCTATCCTTTGTTCTCACAAATATACTATAATTAAATAGCTTCTAATTAACTTATAAGCTTAATATAAGAAATACTATAACTAGAAAAAAACCCTAAAGAGGTTTAAAGTTAGTAATTATATTCTACTATCTATAAAGAATATTAATCTAAGATAGCTAAGTAGGAAGTTAACTATAAAGTACCTAGGCCCTTATAAGATTATAAAGGTAGTTAGGAGTTATAGACTAGCTTACTAGCTAGAATTACCTACTAGAACGCGGTTATATAATATGTTTAATATTATAAGCCTTAAACCTTTTAAAGAGAACCTAAATAATATAGTAAATACTTCTTTACTATAAGATAATATTAAGAATAATAAATAAGAGTTTAAGGTTAAAAGAATTATCTTATTGTCAAGGTAGGG
Source organism: Epichloe bromicola (assembly GCA_023658445.1). Classification (NCBI taxonomy): domain Eukaryota; kingdom Fungi; phylum Ascomycota; class Sordariomycetes; order Hypocreales; family Clavicipitaceae; genus Epichloe; species Epichloe bromicola. Next base: position 559,971 of record CP098271.1, read on the forward strand.
GTCGGTGTAGATGATGAAAATGGTTTGATTTCGGTTAATCAGAGGTGCAGACAGCACCTGACGTTTATACCTAAAAAGTACATAGTGCGCTATAGTAATAACTAGTCTACAGAGGTACTTCTAATATATTATCTTTACCGTTATCTTATTAAGGGTTTTAACCTAGTTATTACGCAGGCTATATCTATAGCAGAAGTCCCTATGTATCTAACCTAATAGAGGCTTTATAAAGCTATCTATAAGTATCTTAGAGGTCTTTATCTAATTAACCTTAATATTACCTATTATATATTATTCTTAAATCTATATTTAATTTATATTAAGGTGCTTAAGGCTAGTCTAAAGCCTTCCTTCTATATATTTAGTAATCTAGATTATTTACTTATTATTATACTAGATAATTAAGAGCAGTAGTATATATATATTAATATTATAAAGCAGCCTCCCTAGAGATATACGCTCTTTTACGCTGTAATTTAGGGTAAAGAGCTTTACTTCTATACTTAAAGTTATTATATAATATTACTTACCTAACTTCTAATTAATTATAGCTTTATATATAATAAAGATATAGCCTTACATTAATTTATATATATTAGGGTTGTTGCTAATGGAAGCATTAGTGCTAGAAAATAATATATTAAAGCTATTCGCTTCTAAGTAATAAATATATAGCTTCTTTATGTTCTAAGCGTATAAAATTATTCCTTTAGCAAGCTTAATATACTTTACTAATAGATTTATTATAAAAGAGGTAAGCTTTAATACTATAAATACTATATCTAGTTTTCTAATAATATAGAGATACACTAGAGAGCTAATAACTACTCTATAATAATTAATCTCTTTATTAGTAGCTTTATTAGTATTAGTAAGGATTATAGCTATAGGAAGAGGAGTAGAAGTTAAGCTCTTTAAATTACTATTAATAACATTAGGAATAAATTTCTAAGTAATCTTTTAGATATATAATTCCTATAATAACTATATCTCTTTTATTTTATAATTTCTAATAACTTTAATGCCTAGGAACCACTTTAAATTACCTTAATCCTTAATATCTAGACTACTTATTAGTTATTTATATAGCTTTTTAAATTCTACTTTAAATCTATTAGGGTATATTACTATAATATTATCTATATAGAAAAATAGGATAAATCCGCCCTTTATAAAGATATATAGGTCTTCCTTTCCTTATATAAAGTCTAGCTTTAATAGGAATTATATAAGATATAAGAACTATTATTAAGAAGCTTCCCTTAGCCTATATAATACTCTTATTATTTTCTAGAGATAACCTTTTATATTTATACCCTCTAGGGGCCTATAATAAATAAGTTCTTTAAGTTCTATATATAAAAAGGTATTTTAAATATTATATTATTAAGTATTAAGATTATTAGTATAGTAAACTATAAGTAGTATATATAGAGATTATAAAATAAGTATAGTAGTGTAGTTATTAAGGTTATCCTTTAGTTATTAGTTACCTTAAATAACTATTCTAGCTTTAAACTCTATAACTACTCCTTTTTTATTAGTTTTATATTTAAAGACCTAGCTAAGGTTTATAATTTCCTTTTACTTCTTTAGATTAAATAATTTATCTAGTATATTCTTCTAGTAGTTTAAGGATAGAAGCTTTAAAAGCTCCTTTATAATTACTTCCTTCTAGTAGTTATAATAGGCTAAAGCTATAGCTTAATAATAATAATAAGTAAGTTCTAGGGGTATATTCTTAATCTATAAACTATATTAAATACCCTATAATACTATAGAAAAAGTAAAAGTAAACTATACCTATCTAGCTTTATATATTTCCTTTCTTTAGTATTTTCTAGTAATAATATTATCTAGATTAATACTATTATCCTAGGGATAATAATTCTCTATAGCCTTACTACCTTTACTAGTAACTTTACTAGTCTCTATAGTAGTCTCTATATATTTAATTATTATATTATATATAAATTTATTAATCTTATAAAATAGCGTATTATTACCTTATACCTAAATCTCTATATTCTCTATAGTAACTAGCGCCTTATAAGAAAAGTTAGGAGGGGTTAAAAGTACACTAAAAAGGTTATCTTTTTTCCCTATTATATAAGAAGGTATTTTTACTTTAAACTACTTATTTTCTTCTTTTATATTTAAAGGTAAAGAAGTGTAATTCTTATAATTCTTATCTTCTAATTCTATTCTAATAAGGTCTTAACTAATTTCCTTATTAATATTATTAGCTTTAAGCTCTTTAAGTAGTGTAATTATTAATATCTTTTTCTTTTAAGCTAATTCTAGCTCTTTTTCTAGTTTAAAGAAGGAGTTCTTATTAAATTAAACATAGGCTAATATAATAACCTTATAATTATAAAGCAAAGGCACTTATATAATATACTAGGACTTACCTCTATAACTAATAAGGTATTTAATATAAGCTTTCTACTCTAACTATAGGATTATATTATATAATTTAATATACTCTAAAGCCTTTATTATTATAGGAAATGCTTTATATCTATAGGCTTATAGATATACTATTAAAGGCTTTTAGACCTTTACTATATTTAAGTATATAAGGACTATTTTCCTAGCCTAATCCTACTAAAGTTTATATAGTATAGTCCACTTCCTATAATATTTAAAAGGTATTTAATTTAATAAATAAACTATAGTGTTAAAGACCTTATTATTAAGATTAGATAGAAGGTTAGCTTTAAGACTTAAAGTATAAGCTTTTTACTTAACTACCTCCTTAGATCTCTTTGCCTTTCTATTCTAATTAGGCATTAAGGGAGCTAAATTATAGACTATAATACTAGCAAAGGCTATCTTATCCCTTATGTTGAAATGTAGGGAGCTGATGCCAGCTGGCAACAGCTGTACAAGTGTAAGCTCTACGGTCTAGGACCGATAGAGCCACAACGTTGATTCTTATTAACGCAACGCAACGGAAGTGGTAGTAGTTATTAACTAATAGAATTTAATTTAGATTACTTTATAGTAACTAATAGAGCAATAGAATTGATTTTTAGTTGGTTTATTTAGGTAATATAGCTATTAGTTAAGAGGCCTAGCTAACTAGCTAGATTGAAAAGATCTTCTTCCTCTTATAGACCTACCAACTATATTAGCGGGCCTAGGCTACTAGCGGGGTCTCGCAAGCCACTTTTTATTTTCTATAAAATTCATTTATATGTAAAATCTAAAAAATTAACTCACCACTATATATACTAGTAACCTATATACACTAAATTTTAGTCTAAAAAATATTACTATATAAAAAGAAAGCCCTATCTTCTAGCATTAATTTACTATATATAAGACTTTTATATAACCTCTAGTTAAAGAGAAAATTACTATTAAAGATAGCTATAGGGTAAGCTACTTACATCACCACTATAGGGTAGTCTGCTTATGTTACCCTAGCTTACCTAATTACTTGTGGTTAGGGTTATAGGCACACTTGTGCCTACAACACCAATTAACATTAGTTATCCACATGGTCAGTCGCAGCTATTGACAGCTGCAACGTGGTCATTTGTAACCACCTTCGCAACCGTTGACAGCTGCAGTGTAGCTGTCAAGCTTGCAGTGCAAGCTTAGTAATATAAAGGTTCTTTGACTAGAAAAGGGCTAAAAATAGGTCTTATTTTTAACAATATCCCTTTAACTCTTAAAGAAGCGAAGCTCTTTATATTTATAAATAGATTACTTACTAATAATAAGGACCTAAGCTTATAAATTAGTTATATTATTATAATTAGAAATAAGATAATATAAAATAATAATACCTTTATTATAAAAGGTAATATTATTATATATAGCTTAATAAAGAGTAAGCAAGTTATATGTAGCGCGCTTGCCTCTGAATTATATAGTATAGTTTAAGGCGTAGATATTATATATATAATATCTATAATGCTTAATTAGGTAATAGACTAATTAAAGATGCCTTAAATCCTTATAATACTTTATACTAACTCTTTCTTATTATATAAATACCTTATTAAGCTAGGTATAATAAAGGAGAAAAGGCTAATAATTAATATTATAGCTCTTTATTAATTATATAAGAGGCGTGAGATCTATAAGGTTAGATAGATTAATAGCGGCAATAACCTAGCTAATATAATAATAAAGGTATTACTAAATTAGGCTTTTATAACCTTAATTAATTTAAATAAATTAATAATTTATATAGAAGGCTAGGTTAAGAGACCTTTAGGAGTAATATAAAGAGAGCTTTAATAAAGAAGAAAGGGGAGGATTTATTATAATTAGATTAATTAAATTAACTAATGCTAACTAAGCTAATTAGGGCTCTAGATTTCTATTAAGGGATTTACTTATATATACTTTCCTTTAATTTAATTTTTATTACGTTTTAGGCTCCTTTAGCTATAAAAAAAAAGAGAGACTACTAGTATTAATTCCTCTAGATTTTTATTAGCTTAATTATAGCTAAAGACTAGACTAAATATAGGCCTAGTAGGTTAGCTAAAGGATACACGCAATGCGATTAGCTATATCCTTTACTACCCCCTTTTTAGGCCTTACTTCTGCGTTTTACTTACTTTTCTTTGTAGCTAGATTTCCCTCTTTTCTCTTCTCTCTTATAATAACTATTATTAACTTTAATACAACGGACTTATCTGTCTTTACTTGCGTAGGACCTTGGTTTTCCTAACAATATCTATTATTTATTAAAAAAAGAAAAAAATAGATTTTATTTAAATTAGACTTTATATACTAGGTTTAAGGTTTATTTAAAGGCTTTAAAGTAAAGCCTTATATAGCTAAGTAAAGCCCTTCTTTCTAATAGAGGTAATAGGAATACTTAATAAAGCACACTCCCTTATTGTGGTTAAGTGGGTTAAACATATAAAATATATTGCATGTAATTTTAAATTTAAGCTAAGATATTAAAGTCTAAGGGTTTAAAACCTTAGACATCACAAAAGTTATATTCTTAGCAATAGTATAAAAAAACACTGCGGATTCCTTATAATTTTTTTACTTATAAGTTATTAATAATAACTTACTAATAAATCTATATAAATTATAAGTTAAATATTTATAATTTATTAAGACCCACTTTTAAATTATTACTCTATGATTATAGTTCAAATATCCCCTTATAATATAAATCATAAATATTAGTTATATATTATACCCCACTTTTAATTATACTTTCCTTTTACTTATAATACTATTATTAGAGTTTTACTATAATAGAATTCTACTATTATCAGAGTTTTACTATAATAGAATTTTACTATTATTACTATTATTACTATTATAATATTAAAAAATATAAAAAAATATAAAAAAGAAAAGTATTTTATTTTATTAATATTTTAAAAAACCTTAAAATACTAAACAACTAAAAGGTTAAGCTTTTTCTATAGTAATTTACTTATACTTACTTATACTTATATTTTATATATTTATTACTAATTTATTTTTAATTAAACTTTAACACTAATAAAATTTTAAGCAATATAAGTAATATTAGTAATATAAGCTATTATAAGCTATTATAAGCTATTAGAAGCTTATATAAGTAAATATAAGCTAATATAAGCTAATATAAAAGTACTTTTATAAAGTTTATTATTAGTTAAATATATTTTTTTAATTAGAAGTAATAATAATAATTAGTAAAAATATAAAATAATTTATAGTAATAGTAAATAAAATAATAAAAAGGTTTTTTTAAAAGTTATATTAGTAAAATAAGGTATTAAGTATAATAGTATAATTAAAAAGTCTAATATTATATATAACCTTAGTTATAGTAAAATCCTTTAAAAAGTATAATATTATAAATTAGATAACTAATTAGATAAAATAGCTAATAATATAAGTTTATATTAACTAATCTTCTTTTAATTCTTATAATAATACTAGTTAATAAAAAAACCTACTTTTTTTCTACTTAACACTATATTTATAGTGTTTATAGTGTAGTGTAGTGTAGTTTTTTTTCCCTTATAGTGTAGTGCAATACTCTAATAGTAGCTATATTAAAACTATAAAGAGCTAGGTTTACACTAACTCTAGTTACTAATAAATCCCTATTATTTAAGGTAAGCTAATAGGCTAGTAGATAGTCTAGCTATTTAAACTATAAAAAGGAGAGCATTACCTATAGTACTACCTATGCCTCCTAGTTTGCCCTTCCTATACCTCTATCTATCTATAGGTAATATAATATAGAGAGTAACTACTATATTCTAACTTTATTATATAGTTCTATCTAGAAGGTACTAAGCTAATCTAAACCACGGTCTATAATAATCTACGTAGGGAACCTATAAAACCACCACTAATAATACTTAAAACATTCCACACATACCTCTACCTCTATTAACGCTATTGCCTCTAATTAAATATACTTAGATAGCCTATCTATAATTACTATTAGGAACTAGAGGTTAGCTAGCCCTTAAGCTAGAAGGTCCGTTATAAAATCAATAGATATCTATAACTAATACCTATCTAGGGGTAGGATTAGCTTTAGTAAGCCTTATTATAGTTATTAGCTCTTCTACCCCCTATAGTAGTAGTAATTCTATATAAAGCGCGCTATATCCTATAATATACCCTCCTAATAAAAGTCCCTTTATAGCGCCTTAAATATTATATTCTAACCTAGGTAACCTAATAAGAGTGAGTTATAAACCTATTAAATAAGCGTGGTAATTAGTAGTTCCTACTTAGGGGCCTAGGTCTAGCCCTAAAATTAAAGCACCTCTTTTACGCTAACTTAGTAGTCTATAATCTATTCTCTAGTATTTATATTAGTAGGAAACCTCCTAGCCCTAGCTATAACTACCTTAAGCCTTAACCTATAAGCATTATTATATATAAAGGACTAATCCTATAAGGAATAGAGGTGCTTATCCTTAAATAAAGACTTTCTAGCTAGTAGCTATAGTAATAGGGTTAACTTAGGATCTAAACCGCCTATATCTAGTAAGGTAACTAGCCTTAAGTTTATATATAGTTACTAATATTTAAAATAGAACTAGGCTAGGCTTATAGCTAAGTGTATAATTACTACTAGTGTCTTCCATAGTTACAAAGAGTCTTAATAATACCTTAAAAGCACATTAGGTTACTTAGCCTATGTTCTAGGCCTATAATAAAGATAAAAGTTAAAGAGCGCTAAGGTCTCTGCCTATTATGCCTACTATTCTAATATCTCCCTTAGTGCTATAAAGTATTCTAAATTCTTATAATTAGTTAGTATTATAAACAGCGTGCTAACACTACATAGCTTCGCTAACTATACCTTAAGGCATAAGATAATAGTAAGTAGCTCCTTATTATATATAGTGTAATTCCATTAAGCTAGCTATAACCTCATAGAATAGTAGGTAACTAGATATAAGATACCCTTTTTATTAAATTAAGAGAGGCATCCCCCTAATGCTATACCTAAATAATCCGCCTTAACTAATGTGTCCTTATTAGGATCCTATTAAGCTAGGATTAGGTATAATATAAAGGCTAGCTTTAGAGCTTTAAATTCCTTATTATACTTATCTATCTAAATAAATAGGGCTCCCTTCTTTATTAAGTTAATAAGAGGTCCTACTATATTAGAGAACTATAGTATAAAATTATTGTAGAAGTTAGTAAAGCTAAGGAATCCATAAACTCCCTAGACCTTTTCTAGAGCCTCCTAATCCTAAATTATAGTAATCTTCTCCTTATTAGAATAAATAGCTTTACTAGCCTAGATAATAAACCTAAGGTATTTAACCTCCTTAGTAGTAAAAACATACTTCTTTATATCTAGGTTTAAGCTAGCCTACTATAGCTATAATAATACCCCACGGACCTTTTATATATAGTCCTTCTATAACCTACCTAAGTAGACTAAGATATTATTAAGATAAGCTATAATATAGTTAGCTAATATCCCTCCTAATACTCTATTAATATACCTCTAAAAGGTTATAGGGGCGCTTACTAAACTAAATAGATAAACTAGCTACTTAAATAATCTAAACCTTATATAAAAAGCTATCTAGTGTTCCTTACCTTTAGTAATCTATATCTAATAGAATGCTAATTATATATCTAGCTTTATAAACTATCTTACCTTAGATAATAATTAGAGTATCTCCTTTACTAGGGGTAAAGGGTAATAGTCCTATTCTATAATCTTATTAAGGGCATAATAGTCTATATAAAACCTCTATCCACCCCCTAGCTTCTTTACTAATAAAACTAGTGCTACTACTAAAGAAAAGCTTGCCTAGATCTAACCTTTATCTATTAAGTTAGTTACCTATTTCTAGATCTCTAGTAAGTGTTCCTAAGGCATATTATAAAGAGGCGCCTAAGGAAGCTCTAGCTTATTTCTATCCCTATCCTATTTAAGCTAAATATAGTAATCTAACTTACCCTAGTGTAGTAGTAAGGCATTTGCCTTACTCTTAAGAAATAGGTCCCTAAAGTCCTATAATACCTCTAGTAAGGATATAAGAAAGTCTTCCTCTATAGCCTTAGGCATAGCGTTAATCTATAAAATAGATATAATTTCCTATAAACTTATAGTGTAAAGCTAGATATACTCCTTTTGCTTCTTTGCCTTATATACTATTCCTATAAAGGTAGACCCTAAAATAGATACTATAGGATTATCTACCCTTCTATTAGCTAAAGCCTATATCTAGATATTATTAGCCACACTAATAGCTAACTAATGCTAAGCTATATCTAATTTAATATTATAGCGCGCTATCTATAGTATACTAAGGATAAGTTACCACGTTAAGCCTAGGATTATATATACTATAACTAGTGTCTCCTATCTATCTAAATTAACCCTAAAATAGATAATATATAAGATATATAACCGCTTCTTATAGCTCTCTTTTCCCCCTTATTTTACACTAACTATAGTGTAAACTAACCTCTTAGTTAAAAGAGAGATATATTCTAAATAAAGTTTTTAAATAAAGTATTTACTTATAGTAGTATAGTAGTTATAACCTATATTAACTTAAGTATTTATAAAGGTAGTCTTATTAATTAATATAAGGACTAAAAAGGGTAGGGAATCTATATTATCCTAAATCTCCTTCAAGTCCTTATTAGTAATAACTATATACTATAAAGCCCCTCTATACCTTCTCCTCTCCTCCCCCTTTAAATAACTTAGTAAAGGGATTACTCTTTTCTTAATAGCTTTATATTAGAGTCTATAGTAAATACTTTCTCTATATTATATACTTTAATTAATACCTTCTTCTATAGCTAAATAGTAGGATATAGGTAGTATATAGAGATAAAGTGCTTAGAGAAGCTATAATATAAGCATTACCCCTTAATATAGTATAAGGTTAATATATCCTATATAACCTAATTAGTACGCTTCCCCCCTTTATTACTAGACTTCTACTAGCCTATGTCCTTTTTAGGTCCTATATAGGTGCCTAATATGCCTATAGCCTATATATCTATTATAGGCATATCCTTATCCTATACCTTAACCTTATGCTAGTTTAGCGCCTAATTACCCTATTTCTATGCCTAGTGCTTCTCCTTTAATTAGTAGGACTTAATATCTAATATAATACTCTAAAATTATACTACTATAGCTATATAATTAGCATAGGGTATATCCTACCCTATACTATAATTATATATTTACTTATTTAGTAATATATATAGCTTTAATAACTTTTTAGAGTTAGCCTACCTTAGTCCCCCTACTAGCGCTAATTTCTATTTAAAATAAATATAGAAGTTACTAAACCGCTTATTTTATTACTATAATAACTAGTTAAGCTTTATAATAGCTAGTTCCTAGTAATAGGGGTTATTAAATATCTCCCCTAAGTAATTAAGAAGCTATATTAGATTCTAGTTAAGGAGGTATTCCTTCTTAAAGTATAGTGTAACCCTAGCCTAGACCTTAGGTAATAAGTTCTAGTATATAAAACACTACTAATCCTAATTATCCCTAATAAATGCCCTATTAGTAAGTAACGTATAAGATATTAAGCCTTTCTATACTATAAATAAGACCCTATTACTATTAAATAGAGGTCTTATAGGTAAGGGCTTGCGTTTAGGTTATATAAGGGCGGCTTCCTACTAGTCCTTAAGGTAAGTAATTTATTATGCTTACCTATAGATCTATTCCTAAAGGGCTAATAACCTATTAGTATCTATTCTTTCTTATAGTAATAGTGTTTCCACTAGCTATTATAGTTCTATTTCTATAGTAAAGAATAATATATATAATAAACTAGCCTTATAGTAACTATAGATAAGTGTTTAAAGTAAGAATATTATTCTTATAGGAGAAGGAAAGAACTATACTAGTAGTTATATAAGGCCTAAATATATAGCGGCTTATATATAGCCTATGCGTAGTCTATATTAGAGCCCTAACCTAGCTATATAATATCTATGTACTTTCCGCACTATATCCGCGTACTTTCCGGAGCCGCACTTAACCCGAGCTTATAGCTCGAGTCCATAACATAGGCTACCTTTATTATATTATTATAAAAGGTATATTAGTCTAATTTAAATAACACATTTAAGTCCGCTAGGAAATTCTAGAGGTTTTTATAAGTATTCCCCTTATATAATAGTATTTATAGCTATATCTTAATAATACTATATTAGTATATATTTACTACTTACTTAGTGCCTATTAGTAAAGTAAGTATAAAAGTAGTAAGTTAAATTAGAGAAAGTAGATTTATAGGTTCTTATTAGGTTCTAACTAATAGTAAGTTTACCTAAAGCTCCCTAATTTTTACTTTTATCTATAGAATTTCCTATATTTTCTATATATATTATAGCTTAGCTTATACTATATTATAATACTATTATACCACTTCCTTAGCGCTATTATTCCTAACTTTAGTATTATTATCTAGATTAGTATTAGGTAGTATCTAATACACTTAATTATTAGTATCTATTATATAAGTCTTTACTACACTACTACTACCTTACTTATCTATAGTATTACTACTAGGGGGGTAGGTATATTTTATATAGATATTCTCTAGGGTACTAATATTATAATCTAGCTAATAGCCTATTACCCTAAAGGGATTAAGAGCTTAATTTATTATAATTAAGGGTTAAAAGATAATATAATAGAGTAATAGCTTAGATTTATAGTTATAGCTAAATAGGTACTATCTAGGGGCAGGTATATAAAGGTTTTAAGCTCTAACCTTTTATAAGAATATAGGCAGTCCTTGCTAAATACCTCGCCCTACGCTTACATAACTATCTAGCTACTAGCTAACCCCTCCTTATAGGTCCGAGGTCTTACTAATACTCTATTATGTGATAGTCCTGTCTCTGTCCCTCACGCTCCTGACACCTTAACGTACAATCCATGCTTATTAATTACAGATAATAATAATAATAACCTCTTTAGAGTAGTTAGCATACAGACTAATAATATATTAGGCCTTAGTAACTAGGAATTCTATAACCTTAAAGAAAGAGAGCTTTAAAAAGCGAATTTCTTAGTAAAACTAAAGCAAAAGCTATTAGCTAAAAATCCCCTTATATTTAATAGTTATATCCTTATATAAAACACTAATAATTTAATAATACTATATTAGAAAGGTTAAAGTAAGAAGTTTAAGTAAATTAACCTAAAGTTATTAACTATAAAGTAAGATTACATTAAATAATAAGCCCGCGGAAGTTATATTATAACTATTTATTAACCTAAAGCCCTTTATAATCTCTTGATTACTATATAACACTAAGATCCTATAACTAATAATATAACTTAATTAAATAAGTAACTAGATAAGTAAATCTAATATTAAGAACAAGGTCTATGCTATATACCTCTAGACCTTAAAAACGCGAAGTTATTTATATTTATAGATAGATCTCTTACTAATAATAAAGATCTAAGTTCCTAGATAGGATATATAAATATTATTAGTAATAAAGAGGCTTAAGATAACGCGTTTATATTGAAAGGCAATATTATTATATATAGCTTAATAAAGAGCAAACATATAACCTATAGCACCCTTACTTCTAAATTATATATAATAGTATAAGGTGCTAATATAGCCTATATAATTACTATAACCCTCTATATAATTATAGACTAACTAAAGATTAACTAAATTCCTATAATTATCTATATAGACTCTTTTTTATTATATAAGTGCCTTATAAAGCTAGGCTTTATAAAAGAGAAATGCCTTATAATTAATATTATAGCCCTCTAGTAATTATATAAATGCTGTAAGATCTATAAAGTCTACTAGATTAATAGTAATAATAACCTTACTAATGTAATAATAAAGGTATCTCTAAATAAGAGTCTTAAGACCTTTATTAATATAAATAAGGCTATAATTTGTATTAAAGGATAGGTAAAGAGACTAGAGACTAGATAAACTAGATAAAGAGTCTAGGTCAACTATTGGCAATTGCCTAAGCTAATAAGAGGCTTGCATTCGCTAATCAGATTTACTTATATTTACTTCCGTTTTTATTATGTTTTTAAGCTCTTTAAAGCTCTTAATCTCGCTTGCTTTCTAATCCGCGGATTAGCCTCCCTTTTTCTTTTTATAAATAACTAATAAAAGCCTAAATTCAATATCTAGGTCTACTTTTTCTTATAAATAGGTTATGTATATTATAGACTTACTTCTTTTCTTTTTTAATATTTATATCCACTTCTAACTTACTTTTCTCTAAAAAAAGAAAACTACTAGTATTATAATAACTAGGTTCCCCTCCCGAGTACGAGGTAAAACTGCTTAAATTAAAGCTCTATATTTTTTAACATCTTTTCTAGATATCTAGCCTTTTTTACTAGTTTCTTATTTCCCTTCTTTTTCTTACTTTTCTTAAATTCCTCTATATTTCCTTCTATTTTCTTAATTTCCTTTTAATTAGGATTTTCCTTAGCTTTTTAAATAGCCCTTAGGTTCTATAGCCTAGTGGTTATAGCCCCTGGCTTTTGGTTACCCTTAGCTATACTATAGGTTAATTAGTTAGGGGTAAATTAGTTAATTAGTTACGTAGGACTTACCTAGTGTAAATTAGATTTAAGGTAAGTTAGAATAAGTTATATTTAAGTGAGTATAAGTTATAAGGTACAAGATAGAAGAGGTGTTATATAGAGAGTGGGAACAAACACAGTCGCAGAGAAAGGGGGAATTACATTAATTTATGCTATAAGGTATACGTTAGCGGTTACTAAACCTACTTATCTATATGCGCGCTAAGTTACTAATTGAGAAGTAAAACTTAAACGAATTTAAGTTTAACTATAGTCGCGAACTATAACTATATCTTACGCTAATATAGCTATAAAGTTTATTACAAACTTTAATCTAACCTTATAGCCCCCCCTATATTTATAACCTTAAAGCTTATTTATATTAGGGTTTTATTTATTACTATAGTTAAGATTACTTATAAGTTAATTATTATACTAGCTAGGTATTGCTAGTAATTATTGTTATCTTATTTTATTAGATGCATTGGCCACAACCTATGACCCCCAAAAAAATTTAAAAAATCAATAATAACTAGGTTAACTATAGGTTAACTACTAAGGAAAGTAAAGTATATATAGTAACGCCGCGTTATAATTAGCTACACCTATACGCGAGGCACACACACATAACTCGTAATCCCCTTTTCTTATAGCTACATAACCTTCTAGATAGCTTTGTAACTAATAATTATTATACCTTTAAAGAGACCCCTTTTGTGCACTAGTGCATCTGTTGTAATAGCCTTGGTGAATCCAACACTATATTTATAAGCTTTATAAATACCCTAATACCTAGATAACTATATTATTAATACTAAAGCTTTATATCTCCCTTTTAAGGTAGCCTTAGTGCTTTACTAAATATAGTATAAGCCTTCTTTAACTTATCTAATAGCCTTCATAATATATAAAGCTTATTAATATTATAGACTCTAGCTATAGGCTTTATTCCCTTATATAAGAAATACTTCTTCTAATTCTAAAAGATCCTTACCTTTATAAGAATTATAGCTAATATAAGATTAATATAGAATTCTAGAATAAGTAGCGCTTTCTCTAATATAATTATCCTTAGTATTTAAGATACTAGATTTATTACTAAGATATATACTAGACCTTTACCTAAAGCTATATATATTATATCTCTAGCTTTAACCTCTATTATAATAGTATTATGAAATTTAGCTTATTTAAACTAATAAGGGTTATTAAAGATATAAATATTTACCCTAGAGTTATAAAGAACTATATTTCTCTTTAATTCTAAGCTATTTACTATATTTAAAGATAAGATAATACCTTCCTTTAAGGGTTAAGAGTATTTAGAGTATATAAATAATAATATATTTATAGTCTTATTACCTAGGGTTACTATAACTAAGTTATTTATAGGGTTTTATAAAGGTATAAAGATATTACTACTCTTTTTCTCTAGTTTCTAACTTATTACCTTAGACTTTTCTTATAGATTTTCCTTAAAATACTTCTTAATATTCTCTTTAAAGTTCTTTCTAACTTCCTAGTCCTTTAAAGCTACTTCTAGCTTATATAAAGCCTTAAATAAATTATAGAATTCCTACTACTTTAAGGTATCTCTAATATTATAATTATAGTATCTAAGGTACTTTTTCTTTTCTAATTTACTCTAACCACTTAATCTATTAGTTATAAGTATATTAGCTATCTTTAGTACGCTTTATAGAGCTTTATAATCTCTTTTAAACTTTATAATAGCTTTAAGAAAGCTTTAGTTTATATCTTTATTAAGTAAATTATTCTATTTCTTCTAAAATAATTTAAAGTTACTATAACTAGAAATTATAAACTTATATAGTATTATCTCCTTAGTTTATTAGGTCTCTAAATCTTAATAATTTCTCTATAGTACCTCTATTATTACTACCTATTTATACTAATTATAAGTACCTTTAGCTTATAAGTAATTATTAAGGTATATTTCTATAAGAATTAGTATTTTCCTAGTATTTAGCTTATACTAATCTTAAAGAAGCTTTAATATCCTTTAAAAGTACTAATAAACTAACTTCTTTTCTTTCTCTTTAGTATTAAAGTTAAGAAAGTCTTATATATTTTTTAAAAAGGTTTTATAAATAAATTCCCTAATCTTTAGTATTTACTTTAATAGGTTTATATACTTTATAAGGTTAAATTATAGGTTTTTATATTTAAAGTTATACTTATTTTTTTATATCTTTATAAGTAAGCTTTTAATCTTTAAGAGTATTAGGGTTATTCTCTATAATCTCTAGTCTTAAACCCCTTTATAAGTAAGTAAATATTATAGGTTCTTTAAGTAGTTTATCCTAATTTAGATTAATATACTCCTAAATACTATAAGATTCTATATAATTCTTAGTTTATATATACTATTTAATCTAGTTTTTCTTTAATAATAATATTATATATAGAGTTTCTTTAGATATTATAAAGGGAAACTATACTAGTTTAAGGAAGCATAAGGTTATTAGTTTAATTAGTTATTATAATAAAGGGTAATTATCTCTTAATATTAGTAAGTATTAGACTAATAACTTTAATAAAGCTTATATCCTCTATAATAATTAATAATATAGGTAATTAAAGCCTCCTAGGCTTATAACTATTAAGGTAGGGGTTAGTGTAGCTAATAGAAAAGGTTTAATTTCATTAATTAGAGGTATAGATAGTACCTAACTTTTATACCTAAAGTGTATACAGTACGCTATATTAATAACTAGTTTACGGAGGTACTTCTAATACATTATCTCTACCGTTATCTTATTAAGGGTTTTAACCTAGTCAATGCGCAGGCTGCATCCACACATCCAATGCCTCAAGGAGGTCTCCCTGACAAGGGTATATAAAGTATCTCTCCTTAGGTAAGCTACTAGGAGCAGGGCTCTCTAAAGGTTATTAATCTTATTATTAAGTGCTAGTTACTATTACGTGCTAGAATTAACAAGTGGCCTGCCACTACGGATGTGGCCTCGTTGCCAAGGATGTGGCCTGCACGTGACCTAGAACCCTATATTAGACAATAGCTCTGACCTCTAGCTAGTTGAATTAAACAACAACCTTCACACATTCCTTAGATTATACGTTCCATATCGTAACAGTTACTGTAAATACTAAGGTTTATACCTATATTTAAGGTCCCTTAGTGGAATTATCTAGTAAAGGCATTATAGTTATATTTATAGCTCTTCTCTTTACTAGAGTTCCTTTTCTAATAAGAATTAGTAACTCTTAAGGGTATTCTAGCTATATAATTTAATCTAGGCTTATAAAAACCTAGATATTATCTTTAATAGCTCTTACCTTTATTATCTTAAACTATAGGTCCTAATAATAGGGTTTCTATAGCTTAACTACTAGCTTATAGCCTTTTAAAGTAGTTTCCTTAGATATTATAAGAATATCCTATTATTATTATTATAAATTATTAAACTTTAATCTATAAAAATCTTTCTTACTACTAGGGTTACCTAATTATAATATTAATAAATATATATAATTAAACCCTATTCTCTTACTAGAATATACTAAATATAATAATTAATTAATTAGAATTAACTTAATAAAGGTATTTAATTAGAAAGAAAGGATTTATTATTATAAGTACTAAGTAATTACTACTATATTAGACTATATAGCTAGGATTAGAAATAAAGGTATAGATGTCAGGAGCGTAAGGGACAGAGACAGGATTATCACATAATAGGGCACTAGCAGGACCTCGGACCTACTAGGTTAAGGAGGGGTTAGCTAGTAGCTAGATAGTTATGTAAGCGTAGGGCAAGGTATTTAGCAAGGACTACCTATATTCTTATAGAAGGTTAGAGCTTAAAACCTTTACGCACCTGCCCCTAGGTAGTACCTTTCTAGCTATGACTATGAATCTAAGCTATCACTCTGTTCTATTATCTTTCGACCCTTAAGTCATAACAATAGATTAAGTTATCCTACCTTATAAAAGAGTATAAACTATAGTTTAAATAACTAAGTACTTATACTATAGGGAGTGTAATCTATCTATATAAAATATACTATATATCTACTAAAGGTCTAGAAAATAACTAGGCAGGTAGGTCCTAGCGTCTAAGTTATCTGCATGAAGTTAAATGCTTGCGACGAGGTGCAACAAATTCCACTTGTGATTGTCAAACCCCAACGTCGTCATGGCTGCTACCATGCCCAACAAGCCAACAAGGCGGCGGCCGGCCATTTTAATAGCACGGCTCAGCCGCGGCCAGACGTGGAGTAGCATTCTGAAAAATCAGCCACTTCAAAAAGAAGATGAACAAAAACTCCTAGAAGGGTCGATCGGTCTGCGGCGTCATATCAGAGAGGTTTGTTTATTCATGTGGACGAGCTATTGTTCGATCGGTGGCGCCCCCACCAAGCGAAGATGACCATTGTTTTAATTTATGCCAGAACAGTAATCGTAATCCGTGGTCCCCTCCCCTTCCCCTCCCCCACCCTCAACTAAACCAGACACAAAGATACCGCCGCAAACGATCGAATTCGCAGCACTGACCAGAAAGACTGTCCGAATTGAAAGCAAAGGGACCGTTGGATACACGAATTCACCTGTCTGTCGCCTAATGGACGAAAAATATTCCGCCGCGGCACCGGCTAGCCTTGAGCCTGCTGCCGACTCCACGCAGACCAATGTCGAGGCTCAAATATCGTCTCGTGAGCAGGTCACCAGCGCCATGTCCGGGCCGGCACCGGGATTTGGGTCTGGGCCTTTGCTTGAGGAACCGCCACCGTCCGCCGCGCAACCATCAGCAGAAGCTGCTTCAGCTCTAGCTCCGACTCAGGCAGAAGCACCAGAAGCACCAGAAGCACCGGCAGCTCCTACTCTACACGCGGTTTCCCCATCGAATACGACAGCTCCCGTCGCTACTCCTCAGCAGCCCGCCGTTCGGGTGCCTCAATTCGTTGCTCCCTCATCCTATCTCCGATTCAAGACATCACACGGCAGCACAATGGCAGCAGCACCCGAGCAGCCGGCGCCGAAGCCGAGACCAAGTCCGCCGAGTCCGCTTGATAAGGAACAACGTCAGGGCCTGGTTCGTCTCTGTGTCCCCTCTATATTCGCTTGCTCGCCTTGACTTATTCTTGGCTTGCCTTGTGCAATCCTGCTCAGTCAGAGCCCTCGCCGACGTTGTACAAGAGCTGATTGTGCCTGACAGAAAGCGATCCGCGACTTCCTCAAAGTTCGCACCAGCTATGATGTTTTGCCGCTGTCCTTTCGCTTGATAGTGTTGGATACCGACCTCCTTATCAAGAAAACCCTCAATATCTTGATACAAAACTGTGAGTCTGTGGCTGCGGATATTTGTTCAACACCGACTCAACCTTTCGTCGCTGCCCGAGGTGGCCCAACAAAACCTCAGTGACTAACCAGCTGCCAATAGCAATCGTCTCGGCACCCCTGTGGGATTCGCAACGAGGTCGCTTCGCCGGCATATTGACAGCGACGGACTACATCAACGTGATCCAATACTACTATCAATTTCCCGATGAAATCAGTAAACTTGACCAGTTCCGGCTGAGTAGCCTACGAGGTAAATACACGCCAGCAAGCGATGCTGCTTTAACTCCACCGTTTCCCTTCTAGTACTTATTAGGATTGCAGACATCGAAAAGGCTATAGGATCCATTCCAATCGAGACCGTATCAGTTCATCCATCAAGACCGCTATATGAAGCTTGTCGCCGTATGCTTAAGACTCGTGCGCGACGAATCCCATTAGTCGATGTGGACGAGGAGACGGGCAGAGAGACAGTTGTTTCCGTCATCACGCAATACCGTATTCTAAAATTTATTGCCGTCAACAACGAACATCACACTGTGATGCTGAAGAAGACTGTTCGAGAAATTGGGTTGGGAACCTACTCAAAACTGGCCACTGTACACATGGAAAATACTGTTCTGGATGCGATACACATGATGGTTGATAAAAACATCAGCTGCATACCTATCGTGGACTCTGACAACAGAGTGCTAAACGCGTTTGAAGCAGTGGACGTTATTCCTTGTATTCGAGGAGGCGCATACGAGGAGCTCGATGGCACGGTTGGCGAAGCGCTGTGCAAACGACCAGACGATAGTCCCGGCATATACACCTGCAGCGAAGAGGATCGGCTGGACTCTCTCTTCGACACGATTCGCAAGAGCAGAGTACACAGATTGATCGTCATCGACGACGAGAACAAGTTGAAGGGAATCATATCTCTTTCAGATATCCTTAAATATGTGCTGCTTCATGGAGAGGACGATTCACAACCAAGGCACTAGTCTCTCTCTCTCTTTTTTTTTTTTTTTTTTTTTTATAACGCTATAATGATGATGCAACGGGAAAACGGGTCTACGGTAGGACTATAGATGTTACAAGTAGGAGGCACTGTCGATGTAGTTTTGAAGCGTTGACTTCCTTCTTCCCCCCTCCATTCCCCCCCGGCGTACTGGGCTGGATATCTCAAATGGTAACCGACCATGACTTCCTTTCGGGAAAGAGGGAACAAAATTGCTGTACGTTGTGTTTTTTTTAACAGAAATGCGCATTGGATTTGAAAGAATGCGCGCTTTGATCAAGATGGACGGACTTGTTAATATACTGCTGTAGGTACATGATCGGACCCCGCCGTCTGCCAGTGCATGGAGAACAGAGAGACATATGCGGATCTTAGGCACCGTTCTCGATGAGCATTGAGAGGAGACCAGACCAGGCTCTCAATCTCATCTTGTAAATAATGCAACGATGGCGGCCTCGTGGTTTACTGTTAGAAATCTATTGATCGGCAGTGCTCGATGCGCGGCCTTTCAAATTCTAGAATGCGGGTGGCCCAGAAAAAGCCATGAATGAATGGAAGGCGCGGGTGACTGACGGCTGTTGACAGTTGCGACTTGTCACGTCGGCCGTCTCGAATTTCCAACAACACCTTGAAAACACCGACAGACCTCAACTTTTTACCCTTGGCCCAGATCTGGATACGGACACATCGAATTCTTCATGGCGCAATACCTGGGCGCCTCACAGTCATCGCAGAATCTCCGGGCTTCGTACGCTTATCCCTCACATCGATTACCTTCCTCAGTCAGTTCAGCGTCTCTCCTGCTCCCTCATAGTACGAGCTTCCAGAGCTTCGGCCATGGAAGCAAAGCACGGAGTAGTGGCACCTGGACTACAAGCAGCGGCGAACTGGGTCTGCTTAACAATGCGGACGAGGTAGAAGATAGAGACGTTTTTGTCCAGGAATACAACCGTCTGGCTAAAAAGGTGAGCTCATTCACCGTGAAAAGTGCAAAGTGCACCTTGATGCTATGCAGAAGCCGGTTGCTTCGACTCCTCTTAGCTACGTTTTCGACGAATGCTGAGCCCATCTAGCACGGAGTTAGACAGCTTGTCACAGAGGACTTTGATGTGCATCAACGAGTGAGTGGCGCAACCTTCTGATTTTGGAATCACAACAAACTCAACGAAATCCAGGGAGACGCCGAGAGATGTCCAGAGAAGCGAGGATGGATTTCAAGGCTGCTTCGATCCAATCCTAATCGATGCCCACACGCACCTCCCAAGTCGCCGCCGCCGCCGCCGCCCCTGATACGACATAGACGTAGTGTTTCCGAATTTGCCAACATAATACACTGCAGAAGAGAGGTGCCCAGAGTGATCGACATCCAAGATATGGTGCGGTTAGGGGGGAAAAGCATTCTCTATCTTCCACAGGAGTATTCACCGTGCTCTTTAATCCTTCCTACCTGTATTAGAGCTAATGCTCAATATTTGGCTCAGAATGTGGCCACTCGGGGATTATTTCGGGTCCCAGGATCTGCCAAAGCCATAACCGCCCTGTTCGACTATTATTGCTACATGGACAACAGCAATGCCAAAATTGCGAGCACTGTCCGATGCGCCACGTTGCCTATTCATATACAGTACTCTATTCATGACGTGGCATCCACGTTCAAACGACTTCTCTCAGTTTTACCAGGCGGCGTGCTGGGGTCGTTGTCTTTATTTGACGCTTTCATCGCAATACACTCGCAACTGAATGGAGAGCCCGAGTATCCGCGGACAAAACAGACCAAGGTTCGGGCAAGGCTTATCGCTCTGGCAGTAGGAACTGTCAGGTCTCAGTATCGTCGAGAGCTGATCTGTGCTGTCTTTGGTCTTTTGAGTCTGATTGGACGGGCCGCGGAGATTGCCCCTCGAGAAGATGAAGATAGTAGACCTCTTCCAACGGCTGACTTGATGGGTTACAGTGCACTAGGCATAGTGTTCGGGCCATTGCTCGTTGGTGACTTGCTTGAGCAATACACCATGAAAATCGCTACGCCAAACTCCGGCATGCTGTTGTTCCCCTTGAGCCCGCCTAGATTTCGGAAAGATAGACGAAAGTCCATCCAGAAAGACGCCAAAACAGCCGGACCACCTACAGTGGACAAGATATTAGTGGCAAACGATATAACCCAGATGCTCATCTCCAACTGGCGAGACGTTGTTCGCCAGATGAAATCTCTCGGAACCCACGGCCGAAAAGACGCATCGACTATCGATCTGTGTGGCAAACAAGAGACGTCACAGCGTGCGACCAGCTTCAGCATCAAAGTGCCCAAGGATTTTGATGAGGATCACAGCGGTTTGCCCAATTTACACGCGCGTGAACCCCGTCATGAGCCAGAAACACCAACGCATGGCCCGAGACCGCGACGATTGAAAGTCCTGAGAAGAGCAAACTCGCAACGCTTGTTGCCCAAGATGAGCATTGCCACTCTAAGTCCCACTAAAGAGGAGAGCCTGGGGGACGATGAGTTTAGCGACCGCCAACGGAAGCGTGAGAGTGTCATTGATAGACTGCAGAAACTCGAGAAGAATGGTGACCAGAGCCGTGAGGGGAACGACGGGGTTGGTGACCCTCAAGCCAGACTGCAAAGTCAGGAGTTCAATGAAGGAAATTTTGTCAAGGGGGCGACTCGAGTAGCTAGCTCAAAGGGGGCTGAAGAAAACGCGGAGAATCCGACCACGGGGGCCTCGCAGGTATATCTAGAGAGCGTTCCCCCAAGAGAATCGTCAAGGCAGTCCTCTTTACACGACGACTCTCACCACGGGTTGTCA
This sequence comes from Epichloe bromicola, assembly GCA_023658445.1. NCBI lineage: Eukaryota > Fungi > Ascomycota > Sordariomycetes > Hypocreales > Clavicipitaceae > Epichloe > Epichloe bromicola. Next base: position 582,134 of record CP098271.1, read on the forward strand.
CAACATGCTCTTTCCGAGATCACCATGTCAACACTTGACCCGATGCGAAAGGAGAAAATGACAAACTCAGACAGTCAGGCGCAAGCACGGGACTCGGATGGAAAGCTGAGCAGCTCTGATCAAGCGGATATAATTAAGGAAACCTCACGAAGAAGTGATGAATTCTTATCAGTGTCTAAAAACACAAAGCCTTTGTCAGAGGGCGGAATAAGAATTGTACAAGCTAGTCCGAAACCACGTGGTCTTGTCAGAGGGCCGCCGAAGCCTGATGAAGACCAAGTAAGTCTCGAGCCTCATATGACGCCCAAACCATTTACGTCCCACGATCGAGCTATTCAGTGTCAGATCATAACTGCTGAACCAGAACGGCGGTACTCAATAGATACCACACCGGAGCGATTCTACCCGCTTTCACAAATATCTCAAGCAACTCGACCAGTCACCCCAGACAAGGGCCTCCTTGGTCAGCGACGAGTAATAAAGAGTCAGAAGCAGCCGGTGTTGCTGCATGGTCCACGGCTGTCCAAATCTCACGAAAACCTGAGAAGCCAAACATTCATTACCTTGCAATCGCCAACTGAATCGGCAGAGTCGAAAGAACTGAGCAAGAAAGGATCTGTAAAGGCGACGGCAGCACTTTTCGAACTTCAAACAGGCTGGCGGGAATCGGACACAAGGATGGGAAGCAGATCGCAGTCTCGCCGTCGTCATTCCAAGTCAGACTCAGCCTGGACGCAAAGCTTGGATCCGCTGATGGACTTGGACCACGATTTTTTACGCATGAATGAGAATCCCCAACATATTTCGTCGGGCCGCGACACGTTTACGCCTATAAAAAGAGACGACAATGACAAGCCAGATGGCAAAGAACTAAAGCCAGTACCAAGCTTGGGAACCATGACACCGTGTCCCGAGCCGCCACCCGTTGCGCAGCATTTGAATCTTGCACGACCGCCATCGTCTCCGTCTCGAATGATGGATGTCGAGCCATACTCAGCCTCAGATATGGTATCGACATCGCAAGTCTCTCGGGCAGGAAGTGTGACTGTTCTTTATTCGCAAATTCGCAAACTTCAACGTCAACTGAATGCCAAGACCGAAGAGGCTGCACAGCTTCGAAGACAGTTGGAAGCACAACAGGATTCCGATATCGGCACAATGAGTGAGCAATTACGGCAGGCCAAACGGGACGTGGCAGCCTGGAAAGACAGAGCCGAGACCGCGGAGCGAAGAGTCAAGGTGTTTGAAAAGTTTACAGAAAGGTTGAAGGAGATTCGCCATGCGATGGCAGAGACCACGCCCCGCAAGCTTGGTGTTGGAGGGCCTTCTACTGCAGGACAGCGTGATGCAAAACTTGGCGACAACGAGAATTCTGCCGACGTCATTGAAGCTTTGAAGTTGGTTCAGGAATCGAGAGACAATTTTCAAGGGAAGGAATGTCCGTCGGCAAGGCCAACGCAAGCCCAAAAGCCTTTGCATGAATTAGCAAAAACGCAGGACGGCGCGTTTTCACCAGCTTCGGGTAGTTTTGCAGAGGAAGGATTAAGCTGTGGTAGCCCATGTGTCTGTCAGAGATCTGGCCAGATGTGGGCTGTGGCCGAAGAGTTCTTGCAGATGGAAGACGAAAGAAGGACGAGAGGGACGTAAAGGGTCATGAGATATGAGATTATCGTGTACACCCTGTGTATAAATATGAGGCTCCTTTAAATATTTCTAGTCAAACAAGGCTTTTTTTTTTTCCAACGATGGAGCCGCCTCGCACAACGAATGTTACACGTGACCTATTACTTCAGGGACGCCATTATTGTTTCATCAAATGATGGATTTTATACATGGCATGAGTACAGAACTAGAGTTGTTGACGGAGCCGGACCGGATAGTCACCCGGATGGCCTGGTTGGTGTAGGAGGGAAAGCTAATTATTTATTACTGGCTAGTCCGGAGGCGCGGATTTCGTCATGCACTGATGAAGGGTGATGGATCAGTGTTAGGGAGAGCTCTCTAGAGCATCGGATATGTGAATGTAGCCTGCGTAATAACTAGGTTAAAACCCTTAATAAGATAATAGTAAAGATAATATATTAGAAGTACCTCTATAGACTAGTTATTACTATAGTATACTATATACCTTTTAGGTATAAAAGTTAGGTATTATCTATATCTCTAATTAACTAAATTAAACTATTTTTATTATTTATACTAACCCCTACCTTAATAGTTATAAGCCTAGGAGGCTTTAATTACCCTTATTATTAATTATTATAGATAATATAAGCTTTATTAATATTATTAATTTAATACTTACTAATATTAAGAGATAATTACCTTTTATTATAATAATTAGTTAAATTATATAACCTATACTTCTATTAATTAGTATAGTTTCTCTTTATAATATCTAAAGAAACTCTAAATATAATATTATTATTAGAGAAGGACTAGATTAAATAGTTTATATAAATTAAGAATTATATAAAATCCTATAGTATTTAAGAATATATTAATCTTGTTGTGACAACCGGGTCAACCGCGGGTTGACCACCGAGGAAAGCGGAGCACGTGCGGCAACGCCGCGTTGTGATTAGCTGCACATGTACGCGAGGCACACACACGTAACTTACGTTCCCCTTTTCTTATAGCTATATAACCTTCTAGATAGCTTCCTTTAGAATAATAATTAATATACTATTAAGAGACCCTTTTATACACTAGTGTATCTATTATAATATCCTTAGTAAATCTAACACTAATTAGTGGTTAAAAAACCATAGATAGCTAGGTCTACAAAGAAGAGACCTTCCTTTAGTTAACTAAGGAAGCGTGCTAAAGGAAGATAGACTCTAGATACTAGATATTAGGCTTCTAAGGGATTAACCTTCTTCTATTAGTAAGTTAAGAGCTACTAATATAAGAATTAATTCTATTATCTATTATAAGAAAACTAATTAACTAACTAAGAGTTATAGCTATATATAACTTCTTAAACCTAAGATTAACTTAACCACCGCTAGTTTAAAAAAAATCCCTTAGCCTTACTAGCTAAATAAGATATAATAAACCTCTCTAGTAATAAATAAACGCTATTATAGACTATATAGGGAAAGTAGCCTACTTAAACTATATATCCTAAAAGACCTAATAAATCTACTCTACTGCAATAACTCTAAAAATATACCTTAGCTATTACTACTAACTAGGAGAGCTCTAAAGAACTAGACCCTTAGAATACTAAAGACTAGGAGCTTAATAACTATATTACTTAGATAATTAATATCTATAAGAGTAGCTAATATAGAGATCTTGCCCTTTAGGAGATCTTCTATAATAACCTTAATAGCTAGACTAAAGAAACACTTAAATAAGCTTTATAACCTTTAGTGTGTAAACTATAAGACTACCTTTATAAAAATAGTGTCTATATTATTTAAAATTAAAGCAGTAAAATCATTAATTCGCTAGTCTAAGTCCTTAAAGAAGATATAATATCACTATAGCCTAATAATAAAATTACAAAGTAAATAGCTATAGGCAAATTCCTCTCTATTAATAACCCTACTATTAATAACCCTCTTATTATAAACCCTTTACTTTATAACTCCTCTCTTCTTAGCACTTTAACCTAATACCTACCTATTAATAACCCTCCTATTACTTAACTACCCCTAAGAGAAAACATACTATAACCTTAAATACCCTAGATTGCCCTAACCCTAATTATTTAACTATAAGTAACCCTAGCTATGTAAGTATTAATAATCCTATCTAAAGATTAGATTATAAGAAAGATCTCTAAACTTATAAAAGGATATAAAGATAATAACTATTATAGTAGAAAGATATATAACTTTATTATGCCTAAGATTAACCTATTCTAGAACAAATGCGATAGACTTAACCTCCCCTAGGAATATATATATAAAGCCTTTCTAATTATGCTTTTAGGTAATGCTAAATAGTATTACCTTAACTATCTAGTAAATAAAGGCTTTATATATAAATAAATAGTTAATAATATCTATTAACGCTTTAAGATAGAAAGTAACTAATAGTTCTATTACTAAGAATAGAATAATATAATACTTAGGAATATTATTACTTAGAATCCTAATAAATCTAAACTAGATTACCTTAAGATTCTACTTATAACCCTTAAGTGTGTTTATAGAGAACTCTTTTCCCTATTAATAGTTAATATAGAGCTTTATTATTAAATATTAAGCGCTATCTCTAGTATTTTAGAGTGTAGGTAAGCTGAATATAACTATTTACCTAGCTTTAAAGGACTTACTAGAGACCTCTGTAAATTAATCTCTATTACTAAAGCTAATAAATTAGCTGCTTAATTTAATTAATATACTATTAATGTTAATCCTAATAATTTAGAAGTAATGTTTATAGACTACTATTATAGCTAACTATATAATAATTATAGTAAAGGCTACGGTTATTGTAACTAAGGCTATAATAATGGTAAATGCTATGTCTATAATAAGAATAGTTATTAGTTAATAAACTATATAGATAAGGAGCGTTAAGAGGTAAGAGAATACTAGTAGAAAAATAAAAGGTATTAAATACCTCCTATAGAGAGAAAGTTCTAAGCATTCCTTATAGCTTATAAAGGCTAAGGACCTAAGGAAATAGATAACCTTATAGATAGAGCTTAGGAATTAGCTAAAGCTTTTATTAAGTCTAATAATAATAAAGATAAGGATAATAATAATAAAGAGACCTCTATATTAAAGTTTAACTACCTAAGTATTACTTAATTCTTTATATTAGGACTATAACTAGATAATAATAATATTATTAAAACCTTAAGAGACTAAGCCTTTAAATATGCCTATCTTAAGTATAATCCCTTTAATAAAGCAGAAATATTATATATTTTAGAAGAATACTACTTTAATAAAGTCTTTAGAGGTATCTTACCTAATATAGGAGCTTCTAGTGTATTAATAGCTAGAATTAGATAAGTATAAGCCCTAATAAGATTAATGCTATTATTAAAGATTAAGCTAATGCTAGAGAAAGAGATTTAATTTAGTACTAGATCTATAACTATATAAGGAGTAATCCACGTGCCTACTAAATTAGGCAATATCCCCTTCTATATAATTAACACGTATATGCCCTTCCTATTCTCTTTAGATAATATAGATAGGTTATGCGTTAAGATTAATAACCTTATAAATATACTTATTTAAGGTAATAAGACTATACCTATTATTAGGAAATAGGGATATCCTTAGTGGACTCTAGAAGCTAAAGAAATAGTAGCTTTTTACCTATTAGAAATAGAAATCTATTAATTATATTATTAATTTAGTTACCCTTTAGTATAGCGGCTTATAAAGATACTATAATAAGCTAGTTATAATATTAAGACTAAAGCTATTAAATAATTAACTAAAATTTACTACTATTACTAAATAAATAGAAAGGCTCTAGGTAGATTTAAGTTTATAGTTAAGGATAACTATAAGTTTAACTATAAGATTATTATTAATATTATTTAAATTAATAGCTAACTAGTCCTTTATATTATTAATTCTATAACCTTGTTTTAAGTAGCCTAATTCCTTAACCTAAATAGGCAGAAAGCTTATAATATATAGAACGCTCTACGTAAATGCTAGATTAATACCTATCTAGGCCCTCTAGATTAGATTATTTATAATACTAGAAAGAACTTTATATTATTAGAATTTAAGCACTATATATAATTACTATTAATTAAGATTAATAAAGTTCTAGTAAAAGCTTATAATAGCATTAGAAAGGTTAAATACTATTATAGACTATTAAGACAAGCCTATATAATTATTATAGACTCTATAGGCTAAGATCTTACGCCTAAATAACGCCTCTAGATAGCTATAAAAGCTATAAATAATTTAGCAGGACTAAATAGCCTTATACTAACCCTTTTTATCTTTAGTGCATATCTATAGATAACTAATAAGTTACTACTAAGTATATCTATTATTTAATAAGCTAAAGTAATCTATAAAGCTACTAATAAAGTCTAATAACTCCTAGTAAAGCAATAAGTTTATAATGCTTTATAAACCTGTAATAGCCTAGATACTCTACCTACACACTAGCTTCCGCTATAATTAGATATATGTGTATAAAGAGAAAAGGATAGATAGTATAGCCCTTATAGGCTTCTTACTACTAATAGAGAGACCTATACCCTTTAAATGCCTTAAGGACTAACTAGATTCTAGTTAATAGTAGTTAAACTATATTATTATAACCCACACTATATTAAAGAACTCTAGGAATTAATACCTAAAGATAAAGACTAGGCTATAGGTAATAATAAACCTACTACTAAAGAAGCTATTTCTAAAGCTTTAGAAGGAAATAAGGAAGTTCTATAAGTTAAGAGGAAATATAGAAGACTATAAAAGAAGCTAATAGTTTACTTTAGCTAGGAAGAAAGTAAAGCTTAGAATACTAAATATAAATTTAGTATAATAGTGTTTCTTATAAATAAAGATTAAGATAAAGCTTTAATAAAGGAACTCTTAGCTAATAAAACACTAAGTAAAGTGTTTCTTATAGCAAAGGAAGAGGCTAATTAGAATCTAGCCCTTTAGTTATGTTAAGAAGGGAAGATTATAACACTAGGCAAACCCTTTAAGCAATTAGACTAAGTAGAAATTAATGCCTTATAAGCCTATAATGTGTTTAGATTTATGCTTTTTAACCTATTAAAACACAGTAGTAAGAGACTCTTTAAATCTTATATAGTTAGAGAGATTAAAGGCAAAGGAACTATAATACTATATAAAAAGTTATACCTTATAATTTAAGAAATAAATAATAAGGGAAAGGAAGTAATCCTAACCTAGTTACTAATAATTTAATGTTTAAGTTAGCGATTAATTATAGTAATCTCACTATTACTTAGATAACAAGGAATTATTCTTTGGATTTAAGACATTATATAGGCGTACGTTTAATTAAAAACGGAACTTACTAGGATAATTATTATAATGCTACTAGAATAGATTATATATTTATTTCCTAAAGGTATAATAATAGAAGTTATTAAGCCTTTATATAGAATTACTAAAGTAGGAACCCACTAGTAGGTAACCTACTTCCATTATTATAAGGACTAGCTTAGGATAATTACTTTAATATATAATCTATGCTTATTAATTATGGATAAGAATAATAATAACCTCTTTAGAGTAGTTAGTATATAGACTAATAATACGTTAGGCCTTAGTAACTAGGAATTCTATAACCTTAAAGAGAGAGAGCTTTAGAAAGCGAATTTTATAGCGAAACTAAAGCAAAAGCTATTAGCTAGAAATCCCCTTATCTTTAATAGTTATATCCTTATATAGAATAATAATAACTTAATAGAACTACATTAGAAAGGTTAAAGTAAGAAGATTAAGCAAATTAACCTGAAGTTATTAACTATAAAGCAAGATTACGTTAAATAATAAGCCCGCGGAAGTTATATTACGACTGTTTGTTAACCCGAAGCCCTCTATGACCTCTTAATTGCTGCATAATACTAAGATCCTATAACTAATAATATAACTTAATTAAATAAATAACTAGATTAGCAGATCTAACATTAAGAATAAGGTCTACGTTACATACCTCTAGACCTTAAGAACGCGAAGTTATTCGTGTTTATAGATAGATCTCTTGCTAATAATAAAGATCTAAGTTCCTAGATAGGATACGTAATTATTATTAGCAATAAAAAGGCTTAAGATAACGTATTTATATTAAAAGGGAATATTATTATATATAGCTTAATAAAGAGTAAATAAGTAACCTATAGTGCCCTTGCTTCCGAATTATACGTAATAGTATAAGGTGCTAATATAGCCTACGTAATTGCTATAACCCTCTATATAATCACAGACTAACTAAAGATTAACCAAATTCCTATAATTATCTATATAGACTCTTTTTTATTATATAAGTGCCTTATAAAGCTAGGCTTTATAAAAGAGAAATAACTTATAATTAATATTATAGCCCTCTAATAGTTATATAAACGCCACGAGATCTATAAAGTCCGCTAGATTAATAGTAATAATAACCTTACTAATGCGATAATAAAGGTATCTCTAAATAAGAGTCTTAAGACCTTTATTAATATAAATAAGGCTATAATTTGTGTTAAAGGATAGGTAAAGAGACTAGAGACTAGATAAACTAGATAAAGAGTCCGGGTTAACTATTACCTAAGCTAATAAGAGGATTGCATCCACTAATCAAATCCACTTATGCTTACTTCTGTTTTTATTATGTTTTTTTAAACTCTTAGAAGCTCTTAATCTTACCCGCTTTCTAATCCGCGGATTAACCTCTTCTTCTCTTCCCTTTTACTAATAACTAATAAGAGCCTGAATTTAATATCTAGGTTCACTTTTTCTAATAAGTAGGTTATATATACTATAGACCTACTTCTTTCCTTTCTTACCCGCTTTCTAATCTATAGATTAACCTCTTAACATCTAGGTTTATTTTTTCCTTTATAAGTAGGTTATATATATTATAAACCTACTTCTTTCCTTTTTTAATATTTATATTTACTTCTAACCTACTTTTCTCTAAAAAAGAAGACTACTAGTGTTATAATAACTAGGTTAACCGCGGGTTAACCACTAAGGAAAGCGGAGCACGTGTGGTAACGCCGCGTTATAATTAGCTACATATATACGCAAGGCACACACACGTGACTTGCGTTCCCCTTTTCTTATAGCTATATAACCTTCTAGATAGCTTCCTTTAGAATAACGATTAATATACTATTAAGAGACCCTTTTGTGCACTAGTGCATCTGTTGCAACATCCTTGGTGAATCCAACAAATCTAAATTAGAATAAAATACTTAAAGAACTTATAATATCTATATACTTATGAAGAGGTCTAAGACTAGAAATTATAGTAAATAACCCTAATACTATTAAAGATTAAAAGCTTACTTATAAAGATATAAAAGATAAGTATAATTTCTAATATAAAGATTTATAAGTTAATCTTATAAAGTATTATAACCTATTAAAGTAAATACTAAAGATTAGGGAATATATTTATAAGACCTTTTTAAAGAATATCTAAGACTCTCTTAACTTTAATACTAAAAAAAAAAAAAAAGTTAGTTTATTAGTACTCTTAAAGGATATTAAAGCTTCTTTAAGATTAGTATAAGCTAAATACTAGGAAGATACTAATTCTTATAGAAATATACCTTAATAATTACTTATAAGCTAAAGATACTTAAGATTAGTATAAATAAGTAGTAATAATAAAGATACTATAAAGAAATTATTAAGATTTAAAGACTTAATAAACTAAGGAAATAATACTATATAAGTTTATAATTTCTTTTTATAGTAAGTTTAAGTTATTTTTAAAAAAAAAATTTACTTAATAAAGGTATAAACTAAAGCTTTCTTAAAGCTATTATAAAGTTTAAAAGAGATTATAAAGCTTTATAAAGTATACTAAAGATAGCTAATATACTTACTATTAATAAATTAAGTAGTTAAAATAAATTAGAAAAGAAAAAGTACCTTAGATATATAAATTATAATATTTATAATACCTTAAAGTAATAGGAATTCTATAATTTATTTAAGGCCTTATATAAGCTAGAGGCTATACTAAAGGACTAGGAAGTTAGGAAAAACTCTAAGGATAATATTAAAAAGTATTTAAAGAAGAATTTATAAGAAAAGTCTAAGGGAATAAGTTAAAAACTAGAGAAGAAAAGTAGTAATATTTTTATACCTTTATAAAACCTTATAAATAACTTAGTTATAGTAACCCTAAGTAATAAGACTATAAATATATTATTATTTATATACTCTAAATATTCTTAACTATAAGAACCCAGAAGGTGTGCTGAATTCCCTAATAGACTAAAAGATCCGCCAATGCTAGCTATTGCTAACATTATACCTTACAACCGGTTATAAGACCTGTTACCTAGGACCTTAACCTCTCTTACGAGCCCTGTACACAGCGCCTTATAACTATCCCTTCCTTTCTAGAGGCTTGCCCCGAGCCACTTTAGGTCTCTGCTAGTACGTAACCTTCTAGGGATTAGGTCCGGACCTCCGTGACCTCTGAGATAGTCTAACTAATTACGAACCCCTAAGGCCTAGCTTACGCCTGCCCTATAAGCCTAACGTAAGCTGCCTAGACCTAGTAATCAATCCCGCACCCTATGGGATTCGAACCTAGGACCTAGCGTAACTAGAAGACCTGTAATAGCTAGTATAATTATAAGAACCTAGAAGGTATGCTAAATTCCCTAATAGACTAAAAGATCCGCTAATGCTAGCCATTACTAATATTGCACCTTACAACCGGTTATAAGACCTGTCACCTAGGACCTCGACCTCTCTTGCGGGCCCCGTACACAGCGCCTCACATTAACCCTTAAAGGAAAGTATTATCTTATCTTTAAATATAGTAAATAGCTTAGAATTAAAGAGAAATATAGTTTTTTATAACTCTAGGGCAAATATTTATATCTTTAATAACCCTTATTAGTTTAAATAGGCTAAATTTAATAATACTATTATAATAAAGGTTAAAGCTAGAGGTATAATATATATAGCTTTAGGTAAAGGTCTAGTATATATCTTAGTAATAGATCTAGTATCTTAAATACTAAGGATAATTATATTAAAGAAAGCACTACTTATTCTAGAATTTTATATTAATCTTATATTAGTAATAATACTTATAAAAGTAAGGATTTTCTAGAATTAGAAAAAGTATTTCTTATATAAGGGAATAAAGCCTATAGCTAGAGTTTATAATATTAATAAGCTTTATATACTATTAAGGCTATTAGATAAGTTAAAGGAGGCTTATACTATATTTAGTAAAGCACTAAGACTACCTTAAAAGGGAGATATAAAGCTTTAGTATTAATAATATAGTTATCTAGGTATAAGAGCCTTTATAAAGCTTATAAATATAGCTTTAGGTATTAAATTAATAGGTTCTAAGCTTATATAGTATAAAATATATACTATAGGTAAAGCTAAGTAATAGAGATTATAGGTTATACCTAAAGAACTTCCTTAAAAACTAGGTTATAGTCTTTTAGTTAATCTAAAGTACTATAACTCTCCTTATTAGAATAGTAATAAGTACTAGTGTATTTTTACTTACCTTATAACCTTAATATAATTCTTCTATTTCTTTAAAATAAAGGATAGGATTTATAATAGCTTTTATATAATAATAGCATTTCTAAGCACTTAATTTAGGATTTAATTATACTTTCTATATAGTAGAGGTTTAAAAGCCTTTAATTATATATCTATAAGCTTATAAATATAAAGTATTCCTAATAACTATAAAGGCTCTAGAGTATATTAAATTATATAATATAATACTATAGTTAGAGTAAAAAGCTTATATTAGATATCTTATTAGTTATAGAGGTAAGTTCTAGTATATTATATAAGTACCTTTGCTTTATAATTATAAGGTTATTATATTAGCCTATATTTAATTTAATAAGAACTCCTTCTTTAAACTAGAAGAAAAGCTAGAATTAGCTTAAAAGAAGAAGATATTAATAATTACACTACTTAAAGAGTGTTACGTGCTGGCTTTGCACGATAGAAGGTCGATTCCGTCAGAGGGGCCAACGGATTTAACAGGTTATAAGTTATACTAAGTTTACTTATAAAAGCTACTATTAGGGGTAATATAATATATATAAAGTAAGTTAAATTCCTAAACTAAGATATTAAATCTAGCTTTTGTATAGTAGCCTCTATATACTACACGTGTTTTACTATATAATAAGTACTAGGCACACTAAAAAGATAACTATCCTAGTTATATATAGTTAAACTATAACTAAATTTAGCTACTATCTAAAGTAACTAATATTAAAATATATAGTTATTAAAGTTATATAAAAGAAAAACACGTTTAGCGCGCTAATTATTGTATCTATAGTTATTATTTTATAATATTACTTAATATTATATAACTCTCCTTATAATATATATCCCTTAATCCTATAATTAAATTTATTATATTAAATAATAAATTCTTCCTATCCTATTATTAATACTCTATCTTTACTATGTTTTATTATTTCCTTTTAGTAATTACTAAATTCCTCTATTCCCTTATTATTCTATATACCCTAAATTCATGCCTTAATATTCTATATCTATTTGTTTAATCTAGTAATCTAGCAAATTTATCCTCCTTAACTTATAGCTTAGTCACCCTAGTAGTAATTACACATATAGTTAGTAATGCTATTTACCCTAAGGTTAATACCCCTTTTATTCGCTTTCCTAATAATACTAGTAATATCTTACTTACTTCCTGTAATATAGGTGTTTTTAGCGTTATTTATTAAGTATCTATCTAAGCTTCCTATGTATTTAGGCTAGGCTTTCCTAGTAATTTATACCTTTTACTTAGTGTTACTAGAGGTCTTATTTTACTATAGGGTTACTTATTGCCTATTTTTAGTATTCCTTAATATAATTTGCCTTATTATCTATTAGTTTTGCCTAAAGCTAGTGTTACTAGAGCTAATATTACCTAAATCTATTTCTCTAGGGTTCCTATTACTAGAATTAGCCTTACTAGAGCTAATCTTATTTTCTTTATATTCTTCTTAAATATTTTCTACTTATTAGTAAGATTCTTAATTTTTACCTCCTATTCCTATATCTTTTTTAATATTCCTATTACTATAGACACTAATTCTATAATCTTTTCCTTATATTTATTCTTCTTAACTATATCCTATTTTAAAGTATTAAATTACTTATTAATATTAACTAATATTTTGCCTAACTTAAAATTTAAGATCCTCTCTTTCTAGGCTTTTAATATATCTAATATTTATTTAAACTTACTCTTAAAGCTTTTAGATTTCTCTTCTATTAATTCTATTAGATTATAAACCTCCTTTACTAATTCTTTAATAGCTTTATTTAATATATCTATTTAATCTTTAACTATACTAACTTCTCTTTCTATTTTATTAATATAATTTTCTACTTTATTAACTTAATTAACTAAATTATTAATTTTGCTTTACTTATATTATTTACTTCTCTCTTTATCCTACTAGGATTCTAATAATTACTAAGCTAACTTCTTTTCTATATTAATATAAAGCAAATCTACTTATCTAATGCTTACTAATACGCCCGCGATTATGCTATTTACTACGCTATACTTATCTATAAAATAGAGAGCTAATATATTAGCTTATAGTAGTAAAGATAATATACTATTATATATAGCTAACTATTACCTATATTTAACTATTATACTATTATAGAAAGCTACTACTACTATTTTTACCTAATTCTTTACTCTTCTTATTACTTTACACTCTATTAGATTAACTATAATCTAATTTATAGGCTTTTTTACTTATTTTACTATTACTTACTTTATAATTAAAGTAGCTTTTTATTCTTTAAAAATAGTAAAAATTTAGATAATTATATTTTACTATAATATAAAATATATATTCTTTAAATTAACTTCTAACCTATTAAACACTATTCTAGTGCCTTTAAGGGCAAATTTATACGCATAGGCTTATATTATATCCCTAATATCCTAGGCCTCTTTCTTATAGCTTAATTTAGTATATCTAAATTTACTAAAATTAACTCTTTTTATACTTCTTCCCTTATATACTATATTAAATTCTTCTATTACTCTCTTATATGCTACTACACTAATATTAGGCATTAGTATATATATGTTTCTCTATAATCCTAGTTTTCTAAATCTAAGAAATAATAGCTTAAAATCAAGCTCTATAATTCGTGTGTAAACCTGTAATAGTCTAATAAGGTACTCCGCTAGTATCTTATTAACCTCCTTATTATTTTCACTTTCTAAACTACTATTATTACCCTTTATTTCTATAAAATTAGTGTCTTTATTACTTTTAGGTTTTAATTCTAGTTTAGGGGATTCTATTCTTAGTTAAGTTAGATTAGAATCCTCTACCTTACTGCTTTCTTTACTTAGTGTGTTAATAGATTTATTATTCTTCTCCTTTACTAAATCTCTTCTTTCCTTCCTTATATAATTCTCTTTAATTAAATCTTATATAGCTTAATTCTTTTCCTACCTTTTTATAAATATATCTAATGTAATACTTACTATATTATTATTATCCTCCCTAGTTTATTCCTTAATCTTAACTATATCTTATATAACCTTAGCTACTTTATTAGTATTATTATTATATCCTTTTACTAATAGTAATAGTATATTTAATTTATCTTATCTTATTCTTAATTTATCTAAGTACTACTACCGCTATAGTTATATAATTCGCTATATTAGGCATAGAAACTTTTCTAGCTAGTTATATTATACTATTTAATCTAAATAGTGTTTAGAGAACTTCTTCTCCTTATAATAAGTTATAGTTCCTAGTTTTACTAAAGGCTTATTAATTTGCTAGTTATATTTAGCTTTTTCCTTACTAGTAGTAGATTACTATTATGCTAAATTAGTAACTATAAGCTATTCTAATAATTAGTTTTATTATATTAGAGCTAGTACTTAAATATATAAATATCCTGCCTATATTTACGTATAGAGTGTTTAGTCCTATATACTAACCTTATTATTAAATAGCATAAAATCTAGTATAGCTAATAGGTTATAGTATAGATTTATATGTTACCTATATAGCTTATATTTAACTTCTAGTGTAATGTTTTTATCTTTTACTTAATATTTCTTATAATTATTACACTCCTATATTTCCTATAGCTAGTTTAGCTCTAGGTCTTGTAGTTTTTAGAACTTCTTATTATATTTAATATTATCTTTAGGACTAGATACTATTAAATAAAATAAGGCTAAAGTAAATTTAACTACACTTATATTAAATTTAACTATATAAAACTAGTAGGGTATTAGGGAATAATATAAAGTAAGAGTATAATAAGAATAAGATAGGGCTAAAGTAAATTTAACTACGCTTATATTAGATTTAACTATATAAAACTAGTGGGGTATTAGAGAATAATGTAAAGTAAGAGTGTAGTAAGCTTCCCCTAATTAGCGTAATGAAATATATATATAAGAAAAGGCCTTATAGCTTTGCCCTAACTAGTTAAATCTAACTACTTATAAAATATCTCTATTCCTTTGCTATTATTATTCTATAGGCAAATTTATGCCCTTCTTTATATACTCTCTTTACTAATTAACTAGGTTCTTTTTAAGGTATTCTTTTATTATCTTAGCTATATTAATCCATATCTTACTTTTAGCTATCTATTACTTATCCTTAGCGGTAAATCCCTTCTATTAGATAAGGAATTTTACTTTTATAGTCTTATTCCTTTTAGAGATTTTAACCTAATAATTATAGATTTATTTAATCTCCTAATAGTTTACTTCCTCTAGATTATTAAATATAATTAGCGGCAGAGCTAGTTTTTCCCTATTAAATAAGTCCTTTCCTTACGCTAGCTTCTATATTTACACTATAAAAACCACTAAATAGACTTATAAATTTAGGGGGAAATCTAATTAATATACTAATAGGTTTACCTTTTCTAATACCTTATATAGTCCTACCTTTTATAGTAACTATTTTTTCTTAGGTTTTCTAGGTAATTTATATCCCTTATATAATTATAAATAAACTATATCTCCTATATTAATATTAACTAGTTTATAGTAGTTATTATACTAAATTTTAGTAAGGGTAGCTACTATTATAATCACTAGTTAGGCCTTATGCTAGTATAACTTTTATAGTATTACTATATTATTTATACTAGTTTCTATATTAATTATATTATTTAGGGAAAGAAAATTAATAATACTTAGAGGATAAAACCTATATAGTAACTTATTAGGAGCCTACCCTATGCTTATAGCTATAGTGTTATTTAATTAATACTATAGTGCTAGGAGTATTATAGTCTATATTATATCTAGATCTATTACTATATAGTAATATATTATAATTATTACTATCTAGTTTTTTCTTTTAGCTATTCTATTTATCTATAGATAATACGCTATGCCTATAAGGAGTTTAACTCCTATATACCTAAATATCTCTTTTTATATATTAGATATAAACTTTAAGTCCCTATTACTAATAATTTATTTTAGTAATCCCTAGTTTATAATATATAAGGCATAAAGGAGTAATTCTACCTAAATCTCTACTAAATATATTATATATTCTAGTATTAGAAAGGTTCTCTTACTAAATAGGTAGTTTACTAGATATAATAAATTATATATAGCGTATCCTTCTATCTACTATATTATATTAGTAGCTAATACTTCTAGTATATCTATAATAAAATTAAGTAAGATTATATAAAATAGTATTAGCTTTAGCTATAATAGCTATAACTCCCTAGGTAGCTTTAAATAATTAATTACGTTTTCCTAATATACTATATAATAGGCTATATAATTATAAATCTACTAACTTATATATAGAAAATAGACTAAATAAAGCTCCGCTACTATTTAAGTAATTCTAAAATATTACTATTTATTATAGACTAGTTATAGGATAGATTTAACCTCTATAGTTAGAATATAAAGATAGAAAAATCTATCTTTACTATAGTAGTATAATAGACTATTCTTATATAAGTCCTATTTATATAAAGGAATCTTTAGTCTAACTCTAGTATTCTTTACTACTTACCTTTCTTAGTAAGCTTATATTACTATAATAATTTAGCTAAACTTTTAATTATACTAATATTCTATAATAATTCTAGCTTTAAGACTATTATCTATAATTATAGTTATAATATACTCCTTACTTATAAAATAAGTGCTTATATCTAATTTATTATATTAGCTTTTCTATGCTACCTCCTAGTAGGTTACTTCTACTAGTAGTCTTAAAAGTATATCTAGCACTATATTTAGTATCCCTAGTATATAAGTTACCTTAAGGTTAAATTATAATAAATAATTTATAACTTTTACTAGTTTTAGATTAGCCTTATCTAAATCTATTATTAATAATAAGGTATACTTAATAATCCCTTTTACTAGGGAATAGTTAGTTAATATAGTAACTATTATATTATTAGATTAGACTATTTTCTAAAGTTTTCTAATACTTTATATAATTATAGTTACTTTTACCTTAGTTAAACTATACTACTTTTAAATACTTAATATTACCCTAGAAAGAAATAAAATTAGCTATATTTAGTTATTTTTAATATCCCTTCTAGGGACACTCTAACTATCCTATTCTTCTTATAATTAGAAAGTATATAACCTAAATCCTTCCTTATAGGCATTAATTTTAAGGAAAAGTAGCTTTTATAAATTATAATACTATAGGGTCTATTTCTTACTTAGGAATGCTTTAATATCTTTAAAAGCCTTTTTCTCTTACTTAGTTAGTAAAAATATCTTTTACTATATCTTCCTTTTTTATACTAGTTTTAAGATACTAATAATTTTCTTATTCTTTTTATAGAATTCCCTTAATAGCGCTGTTTTCTATATTTATAATAGTTAGATTTATATATTAAACTATAGAATTCTATTATAGAGGAATCTAGCTATTCTAATAAAGGTTTTAAGACTTAATAGATTACTTAGGAAAATTATCTTCTAAAAAGCTTTAAGCCTATTATTAGTATTAATAATCCTATTACTATTAATAATAAAACCTAGTAGTTAAATAGTAGGATAACTAATAAATAACTTCTTTATAGTAATTATTATCCTATTTTCTTTAAGAATCCTAAGTATAATATTAAAATAGCTTAAATACTCTTTAAGACTATCTAAAAATATAATAATATTATTAATATAGACTTATATAAAATGCTTATACTTTTAGAAAAGTCTATCTATAAACCTTTAGGTAAATATAGGGAAGTTTTTAAATCCTATTAATACTATATTTAATGCTTTAAGACCTTAATTTAATATAACTACTATATAGGCTTAATAGTCACTTCTAACTAGTAGTTAGTAAAAAAATCCTATTTTATTAAAAAAAGAAAAAACCTTCTTACTATATATATTATCTATAATATTACTTTAGTCTAGTAGAGAGTATATATCTAGTATTACTATATTATTAAGTAGCCTTATATTAATTATAACTCTCCCTTTTCTTTTCTAACTAGTTTCTTACTAAACTATAAACACTAGGTATACTATAGCTACTAGCTTATCTAAATATAATATTTTCCCTTTTAAGTAGAGTTTATTATATACTTTATTAAGTTTAGTTATATTCTATTCTCCTAGTTTATAAGGCTTAATTAGCCTTATTTAATACTACTATCTATTTATAAGATTAATTCTTATCTTCTAGTTTTCTAGTATAGGGATAATACCTCTATTATAATAAATATTATATTTATTAGTTAGTTAAACTAGTTTACTTACTACTTTCTAGTTAATATTAGTAATTTATACACTAAATTTATTAGTTATATATAGGATTTCCTCTAGGTATAAAATCCTATATAATAGCACTCTAGTATTAACTTTCTTTAGATTAAGATTATCCTTCTCTTTATTAGATTTATTACTATTCTTATCTTTATCTTCCTTTTTCTCTATAATATTCTTACTAAAATAGGCATAGTATATAAAAGGATTATTAACTAGGTAATTAGTGTTAACCTTACTAGCTATAGTTAGGCATATAACCTTCTAGTGTTTTCTAATAGTAATAATTTTATTAGTTAGATTATAGGTAATTATCTATCCCTTACTAGATCTATTAAATAGTATATTAGGGAAATACTCTAAATATAATTATATATAGTATATACTTATTTCCTAATTTTTCTATATATCCTTCTAACTAATAGGTATATATAAATAAGTCTTTAGTAAAATTAATACTATATAGGTAGTAACCACCTTTAGTTAGATAAATTTAATTTTAGCCCTATATTTATAAGTAAAATTTATTCTAAGTAATAATTTTAGTCCTAAATTTAGTATTATATCTACTATAACTATAAAATAGCTAGCGATTTCTATTCTATACACTATCCCTAGAATATAAAAGTTAAACATAGCTATTTTAGTAATAAAAAAGAAAGATTAAACCCTAAATACTAGCTTTAGTTCCTGCGTTACTTACTTTATATTTAATCTATACTATTATAGCTATACCTTATCTACTAAAATTAATAACATTCCTAAGTTAAGATAGACTTAGTAACTTTTACCCTTATTATTAAATTTAATAGGAATCTTTAGATATATATTAGCCCTTTTTCTATTATATTTAACTTCTTATAGTCTTACTATAGCTTTAATTACTTATCCTAGGGTAAGTTATCTAGTCCTATTTAAGGTTATCCTAGTAATAGCCTTATTTACCTCTTTTAGGGCGTTTTCTATAAAATAAGTTTTAATAAAATTTAAGTCTTACCTTTAATTATCCTTACTATTATTCTCTAGAACCTCCCCTTCTTTAGCTATATAATAACTATATTTCTAGAGATAAGTTTTATATTATTATATATTAGAATTATTATTATATACTATAATATTAGCATATTCCTAGTCCCTTATAGAGTTCTTTTCCTATTACTAAAATTATCTAGGTTACTATACTTAGCCTCCTTTTCTTATAAGACTATAGTCTTAAGGTTACTTATTTTATTAGTTTAGTACTTTAGTTTATTAAGCCTACCTAATTTCTATATACTCTCTCTTTTATTCTCTTAAGACTTATTTTACTATAGTCTTTAGTTTTATTCTTTAGGAGATTAATTATACCTATATAGCTATAGTTAGAAATATCCTAGAAATCTTTAGGTATTTTACTTATTTTACTTATAATACTAGTTTCCTTAAGAGAATTATCTATTAAATAGCTAGTTTTAGTTTACTTATGCTTTATTCTTATTTTCTTCTAAATTACTACTAGATATCTTAGTATTAAAGTAAACCTTAAGCTTCCCTTTACCTTTTTACTTATAAATTAACCTTTACTATATAAGTAGTTATATAAATTATATCTCTTATTATCTACTATAGTAATATACACTAATCTTATATTCTCTTAAGTTAGAACTAGGTATATTTATTATAATCCTAGATATAGCTTAAGATATAAATATACTAAAAGCTAATAGTTAGTTAACTTACTATTTACCTTTATATACTAGAAGATCTTTAATATAAATTTATAGAGAGATACCTCTTTTATAATATTCTCTTTAGTATATTCTACCTTATTAAGCTATGCTATTATATCCTAAACCTAAATACTAAATTCCTTTTATATAGCTATAAATATAGTTAGTATTTTACTAAATATAGTATTCTATTCTACTAAGTTAAGATATTATCTATACTATACTATTATATCCCCTTAGAATAATATCTAGATTTTCTTCTAAATAATATCCTAATAGCTAGGATTAATATAATATAAGTGATCTTTAACTGCCTAGATCTATAATTTAATATTATAGAAAATAGTCTACTTTCTATTATATATAATAAGGTTATTACTAGCCTCTTCTAGTTTATTATAAGGCTTAAAATGCCTAATATCCGTAATCTTCTATATTAAATCTATATTCTATTTCGCTATTTCTATTTACTAGTTATACTAATTTTAGTGTAACACTAGGTCTGTTTTTCTTTAATTTCTAGAATTAGTATACTAACCTTAATCTAAAGGGTATAGTTCTTACTACTAAGTCTAGTAAGGACTTAGCTAAGGTTATAAGTATCCTTACTAATATTCTAGCTATATTAGTTACGCTAGCGGTCCTAGCTATACTAATAGTCCTAGCTATAGTTATAGTAGTCCTTATTAGTATTAGGGTAGGAATAATTACACTAATAGTCCGGTTATTCCTCCGTTAGCATGTAGATGCCTATTATACTAACCCTATTTATTAGCTAGTCTATCCCTAATACTATCTTCTCTATAGCTTACTATAATACCTATTACTATTCCTAAATCCCCTATATTATCCTTACTATATTATATTTACTAGTCTTAGTATAAGAATCCTTAGGATTCTTTAGGTATTCTAAGGGTCCTAGTAGTAGGTTTTCTAGATTTAACTCTATTAACTAATTAGAGGGTTTAATATCCTAAGTAGTAGTATTAGTTTTAGGATAGTTTATAATCCCCTTTTCTTTATTATTTTTATCTTTTCCTATACTACTTCTAGTTCCTATAGTAGTAGTACTATAAGCTAGACTAAGAGTATTTTAAAATAGCCTTTCTAATACCTTACTACTTATTAATTTATTAGGTTTATTAAGTAGGCCTCTAGTTTTAGCTTTTTAAATATAGGATTTAACTTAATTCTAGGTATAATATATAGCTTATAGATTTACTAAATTCTAATAAATAGGGGGTCTTAATATATTAGCTATTCCTATTTTTTTACTACTTTATTATTAAATTTATATCTTATAAGTTAGTTTAGATTCTCTTAATTATTAATCCTAATAAGTTTCTATTTTTAATAATTAAAATCTAGATTTATACTATTAAAAGCATAAAACTAGTAAATAATATATAGTTTATTTTTAGAGAGTAGGAAGATACTCTAAGGATTAGCGTATTACTATTATAAATAGTTAGTTTTAGATATATAGGTTATTTCTAAGCTTCTAGAAGGGTATAATAAAAGAATCTCTAATTACTACTACTTATTATATACTAGCTTTATATAATAGAAGGTTAATTCTATTAGAGGGGCTAACGGATTTAATAGGTTATAAGTTATACTAAGTTTACTTATAAAAGCTACTATTAGGGGTGATATTAATATATATAAAGTAAGTTAAATTCCTAAACTAAGATATTGAATCTAGCTTTTGTATAGCAGCCTCTATGTACTGCACGTGTTCTGCCACGTAACAAAGAGCTTAAAGCTAATAATATTAATAAGGAAATTAGTTAAGATCTTATTAGAATAAAATTAGAAAAAGAGAATTATAAGAATTATACCTCTTTACCTTTAAATATAAAAGAACAAAATAAGTAGTTTAAAGTAAATATACCTCTATATATAATAGGGGAAAAAGATAACCTTTTTAGTATACTTTTAACCTCTTCTAACTCTTCTTATAAGGTACTAGTTACTATAGAGAATAGAGAAGTTACTAGTAAAGGAAGTAAAGTAGTAGAGAATTATTATCCCTAGGATAATAGTATTAATCTAGATAATATTATTACTAGAAAACACTAATAAAAGGAAATATATAAAGCTAGGTAAGTATAGTTTTCTTATACTTTTTCTATAGTATTATAAGGTACTTAATATAGTTTATAAATTAAGAATATACCCCTAAAACCTACCTATTATTATTAAGTAATAGCTTTAGCCTATTATAATTACTAAAAGGAAGTAATTATAAAGAAGCTTTTAAAGCTTCTATCCTTAAACTACTAGGAGAATATACTAGATAAATTATTTAATCTAAAGAAGTAAAAGGAAATTATAGACCTTAGCTAGGTTTTTAAATATAAAGCTAATAAAAAAGAAGTAGTTATAGAGTTTAAAGCTAGAATAGTTATTTAAGGTAATTAATAACTAAAGAATAACCTTAATAACTACACTACTATACTTACTTTATAATCTCTATAAATATTACTTATAGTCTATTATACTAATAATTCTAATACTTAATAATATAATATTTAAAATACCTTTTTATATATAAAACTTAAAAAACCTATTTATTATAAGCCCTTAGAGAGTATAAATATAAAAGGTTATCTCTAGAAGATAATAAAAGTATTATATAGGCTAAGGGAAGCTCCTTAATAATAGTTCTTATATCTTATATAATTCCTATTAAAGCTAGATTTTATATAAGAAAAAAAAAACCTATATATCTTTATAAAAAGCAAATTTATTCTATTTTTCTATATAGATAATATTATAGTAATATACCCTAATAGATTTAAAGTAAAATTTAAAAAGCTATATAAATAACTAATAAATAGTCTAGATATTAAGAATTAAGGTAATTTAAAGTAGTTTCTAGGTATTAAAGTTATTAGAAATTATAAAATAAAAGAGATATAGTTATTATAGAAATTATATATTTAAAAGATTACTTAGAAATTTATTCCTAATATTATTAATAGTAATTTAAAGAGTATAACTCCTACTTCTTTTTCTATAAGTATAATTCTTACTAATAATAGTAAAGCTACTAATAAAGAGATTAATTACTATAAAGTAGTTATTAGCTCTTTAGTATATCTATATATTATTAGAAAACCTAATATAGCCTTTATAGTATTAAAGCTTACCTTTTTTATAATAAATCTATTAGTAAAGTATATTAAGCTTACTAAAGAAGTAATTTTATATAATTAGAATATAAAGAAGCTATATATTTATTGCTCTAAAGTAAATAGCTTTAATATACTATTTTCTAGTACTAATACTTCTCTTAGTAATAACCCTAATACTTATAAATTAATATAAGGCTATATCTTTATTATATATAGTACTATAATTAATTAGAAGTTAGGTAAGTAATATTATATAATAACCTTAAGTATTAAAGTAAAGCTCTTTACTCTAAATTATAGTATAAAAAAATATATATCTTTAGGGAGGCTACTTTATAATATTAAGGTTTATATATTACTACTCTTAATTATCTAGTATAATAATAAGTAAATAATCTAGATTACTAAATATATAGAAGGAAAGCTTTACACTAGCCTTAAGTACTTTAATATAAATTAAATATAGATTTAAGAATAATATATAATAGGTAATATTAAAGTTAATTAAATAAAGACCTCTAAGATACTTATAAATAGCTTTATAAAGCCTTTATTAGATTAGATATATAAGGACTTTTACTATAGAATTAGCCTATAAGATTTTCTATACCTTTAATCTTTAGCTTTAATAAGTATCTTAGCTAGGGAGGGTGTATTAGGGAAAGCTCTCTAAAGCATTAGATATATAAATATAGCCTATATAATAACTAGGTTAAAACCCTTAATAAGATAATAGTAGAGATAATATATTAGAAGTACCTTTATAAACTAGTTATTACTATAGCGCACTATGTACCTTTTAGGTATAAAAGTCAGGTGCTGTCTGCACCTCTAATTAACTAAATTAAACCATTTTCATTATCTACACTGACCCCTACCTTAACAATCAGGGATTCTCATGGTACCGGTACGGATTTGTAGGCAGAAAAAGAGATACACGGGGATGTAGCTCAAACCGCCGGAATAAGACTGACTGACTGACTGATGATTCATCAACTCACAAGAGGCAAGCAGAAGCGTGTCTTGTTGGACGCACAAGATTCCAGGATCCGAGTGCCCGGACAGAAGCCGGTATCGATCTCGCCATTGATAGGCCGAGCAGTATGAGTATTGCTATTCGTGCGGCTAGAAATTGCTATTAGTGTAGCTACCTCGCTTTTACCTTATATATACCCTATTATTTTTTAGGTAGTAGTAAAAATTTTTTTAATTTACCCCCTTTACTATAGTTTACTACTATAGTAATATATAATATTATAGAGTTAATTATAATTATTAGAAGTATAAAGCAAAAGCTTAAAAACTAGCTAGGCTAGAATCTAGTAGGCTTTTTAGTAACCTCTAATACCTTAGAATAACTAGTTAGGCTAGGTAAAGTATATACTTTTAAAGAAAATACTAGAAATTATATTTTTAAGCTACTTTCTAGTGCCTAAATTAATTACTTTAATAATTTAGAAGTATTTATATACTATAGTATAAAATAGTAAGGGGTATCTAGGAAAAATAGAAAAATTCTAAATCTAGAAGTAAGTAGGCTAGCTACACTAATAGCAATTTCTAGCTACACAAATAGCAATACTTAGTAGGATAAGTAGCTACCTAATTAGGTAATAGCAGAGTATTGTTCGTAGTGTAGTTAGTGTAGTAAACTATACTACACTATAAAAACTACACTATACTATAAAATAATAGGTAATAATATACTTTTTTTATAAATTTAAATATACTAGCCTAAGAAGCTAATTTACTTTATAATAAAGTTTTATCTATTTCTTTATATAAGGGCTAAATATAGTATACTTTATAATTTTAGCTTCAGGGGCCTAGGGATAATAAATCTATTTTCTATTATTATTATTTTAATTAGAGTATTATTTATAGTGTAGTTAGTGTAGTTTTTAGGAAATTCTTGTATTTATAGTGTAGTTTTTTTTCCCTTATAGTGTAGTGTAGTATAGTTTATAGTGTAATATAGTATAGTTTATAGTGTAGTGTAGTATAGTTTATAGTGTAGTGTAGTATAGTTTATAGTGTAGTGTAGTATAGTTTATAGTGTAGTGTAGTATAGTTTATAGTGTAGTGTAATGTAGTAAACTACACTACACTACACATTATAGTGCAATACTCTAGGTAATAGCCCGTAGAAGACCACGCTCGCTTGCTCTACGCATATTTGCCACAGACCTAATACCGCCCTTTACTTTCTTACTAATAGCTAATAAAACTAAGTATTACTATTTATACGGCTATAAATTACTATTAGTGTGGCTACCTTGCTTTTACCCTATATATACCCTACTATTTTTTTAGGTAGTAGTAAAAATTTTTAATTTACTCTCTTTACTATAGTAGTAAACTATAGTAATATATAATATTATAGAGTTAATTATAATTATTAGAAGTATAAAGTAAAAGCCTAGAAACTAGCTAGGCTAGAATCTAGTAAGCTTCTTAGTAGTCTCTAATACCCTAAAATAACTAGTTAGGCTAAGTAAAGTATATACTTTTAAAGAAAACACTAGAAATTATATTTTTAAGCTACTTCCTAGTGCCTAAATTAATTACTTTAATAATTTAGAAGTATTTATATACTATAGTATAAAATAGTAAGGGGTGTTTAGGAAAAATAGAAAAATTCTAAATCCGGAAGTAAGTGGGCTAGCCGCACCGATAGCAATTTCTAGCCGCACGAATAGCAATACTCATGAAACCCCGTCACGATTCCATGCATCTGCAACCTGGATTCGGCAGGCCGATAAGACAAAGCTTGACTCTGTATGCGCAGACTGGCACTCGCGCTTGGTGGATGCACCCGCCCCTTTCCCTACCTTGGCAGCTGATGCCCAGCCAGGGAAAAAAAAAAAAAAAAAACATGGCCTTGTTGGGACGGAGAAATGGGACGACTGAATAATACGAGCATCGTTGCGACCCCCAACCTTTTGGTATTACTTCAGCCCTCTTGCCTCGTGGACTTGGAGGGCTACAACGAACGGGCCGACGATTTTTAACCATGGACTGCGTCCGAGGGTCGTACTGGAACAGCTCTGTTTTCTCGCAGGCTAGCAGTAGCAGGCCTGGCGATGGTAGCATCGCAGTTCCCCCGCAAATCTAATAGAACGGACGTTGTTGCCTTCCCCGCACTCTCGCTGGCTGCATCCACCAGGACCGATCGCTTTGTCTGCCAAGTATGGAAGGTTGGCGGCTTCCTATCTGTGGCGACCTTCTCAGTTGGCCGTAGTTCGACCTCGTTTGATTCGCCGCCCCCCCAAATGAGCCAACGCTTCGCCGTTTGTGTTCGCTTCTTCTTACCACGTACACGGGTGGGCGAACATGATTGTTTTTTTTTGTAATTTTCGGCATGTGCGACCCTCGTCCGTGGTTTGCGTCACCAGCGGGCAACGCGTCGAAATATAAAGGGAGGCCATGATCCCCGTTTCTTGGGGGCAGATGTTGCAGCCGTGGAGGAATACAAGAATATCCAGCAATAGGGGATTTCCTCACCCCCTCTTTTATTCATAGCGTTTATCATTCTTGGTGTCGCGACGATGAAAAGTTTCTCTCTCGTGTCATCTCTTTTGGCTGCGGCCACTGCTGTGACTGCACGGGATCCGGTGTCTTATGAGGGACACAAGGTCTTCCGCATCCCGGTTGTCGACGACGGGTCTCGCGTTGGGAAGCTCGTCGACCGGTTGAACCTTGAGGTCTGGCAGCCGCCATCCAAAAAGGGTGCCTTTGCCGACGTTCAGGTTGGCCCGGAACAGTTGGGCGCCTTTGAGAAGGCTATGAGGGGCCAGAAGGTTGAAATTATGCACGAAAACTTGTTCGATTCCATTTGCAAGGAAGCCAATTTCCAACCATATGCTGGTCAGTAACCGTCAACGCCAACGCCAACGCCAACGCCAACGAGTACATGTGGGATGCGATTCAATAGGAGAAAAGACTGACATTGACCTTCTTGCCGCACAGAGGGATCAGCCAACGCCACTTGGTTCAATTCATACCACCCCTACGCTGACCACCTGGCCTGGATGCGGGATGTCGCATCCAAATATTCCAGCAACGTCAAAGTCATCACTTCTGGAAACTCGGGAGCCGGTAGCCCCATCACGGGGCTGCACATCTTTGGCAGTGGCGGTGCTGGTAAGAAGCCTGCTGTTGTTTTCCACGGCACCGTCCACGCCCGAGAATGGATCGTCGCCATGGTGAGCTGGAGGGAGCCCTTCTCGACCACGACCACGAGTCGATCGCGAACTCGGAAGACTTTTATGAAAAGACTGACGCTTTTCTGCAGACCGTCGAGTACATGGCCAACGAGCTCATCACCAAGTACAGCACCGATAGCGCCATCAAGGCCGTCGTTGACAAGTATGACTTCTACATGCTGCCAATCGTCAATGTTGACGGTCAGTAACTCGCTCGCTCTGACCCATCCTGCCACCCAGCCGACTGCCCGACGGGATATGCATGGCTGGCCGCTGACAATGTTTGGGCAGGTTTCAAATACAGCCAGACAACTGACCGCATGTGGCGAAAGAACCGCGATTCCCACCAGGGATCCAACTGTGTTGGTACTGACGTGAACCGTAACTGGCCTTACCAATGGAGTGCCGGAGGCTCCTCTACCAACCCATGCTCCGAAACCTATCGCGGAACCTCTCCTGGAAGTACCGCCGAGCTCAAGTCGCTTTCCGCCTTTCTTCGGAAAGTCAAGAACCAGCAAGGGCTTAAGCTTTATATTGACTGGCACTCTTACTCCCAGCTCTTCATGACCCGTGAGTAGCGAGCCTTGAAGACAAAACCTGTGGTGCTCTGTGCCAAAAAAGGCAATTTGAACACAATTGCTGACCGAGATTACAGCCTACGGTTACTCGTGCAGCGCACGGCCACCAAACGACAGCGCTCTTCAATCTCTTGCTCGGGGCGCAGTCGACGCTATTCGCAACGTTCACGGAACCAGCTTCGAGTACGGTCCCATTTGCAGCACCATCTACCAAACTGGCGGCAACTCTGTTGATTGGGTCAACGATGAACTGAAGGGAGACAATGTCTTCACCATTGAGCTACGCGATACCGGCCGCTACGGTTTTGTTCTGCCACCTGACCAGATCATTCCCTCTGGAGAGGAAAGCTTTGCGGGTGCCATGTACCTGTTCCAGAACATGAGTTAAGATGGAGCCAGGTGCGATTGTTCGTGACTGACGTGTTTGTGATTATGACTATGGGCTTGGGATCGCGGTGAGTTGAATAAGGTGACATGATAAAGCGGTTGCACATAGGTAGCAGGCCGCACTGTACGTGAGGCCTCTATTGGAGAGATGGCCGAAAGCGATATGTAATCAGCATCAAGGTCGGGGCGCGCCGATAGAGGAAGTCAAGATGATGAGCCGATTAACCTTGCGTATTAAGAGACGAAGAAGGGTGCGAGCTAGCATTGTGGTCTTCGAACGTGTAAGCAATGGCTTGTCAAATATGGCACACAACAAACATGCTACTAGCCACAGCCGCTCCATCCATCAATCGTAAAATCGTGTGACGAGCCGTTGCACTGATTGCTATGATTGTTTTGCTTCAACGTTCAGACACGAATATATCTTTGTGTCGATGCGTGACCTCTACAACAGCACTGCAAAGTTTCATATCTGGAATTGGAAGTTAGTGACAAACGAGGTGTGTAGGTTTCGGATAGCCTTGAATGATGGTTGCACCTACCAACGTTTGGGCCGAGATCCTTCGCGCTAAGAACCTTGACAGATAAATCAGGAGCGACTTTCCCGATGACCTGGACGGCGTTGCCGTTTGTCAGGTGAGCATCCTGGAGTATGTCAGCCCTACATCCTGCCGCGTGTGCCAGGTTGGTCAGACAACCAGCGCATGCTCTGGCACGAGGCGATGGAAATTTTCTCGGACACGAACCCGGTTCAAAGCTAAAGTCACAACGCCATCGGCATCAATGGTCGCTTGCTCGCCTCTAATTTGTGTCACCTTGCCGACGATGGTGACGTGGCGGCCCTGGAAATTCTCCAGATACGAGGCCGTGATGCGGGGTGCCGAAAGTTGCTCAGACATCGTGGTGCTTTGAAAGGAGGAGGAGGGGGGGAGGATGCCGGATAAAAGATTTGATTTCTTTAGTTGAGAAGTTGAGGAGCAGAGATTTGAGACGACCAATGTATGCTCTAAGTCGTTGTCACGGGAGAGATTAGTTTCCTAGAGACAGATTGACCATCATAATACCGGGTGACGTGATGGTTCCTGGGAACGCGATCAACGCGCGCGGGGTAGTCGCGCCAGCACGTGATCTGCCGTGTTCAATTGCGCCTCCAAGGAGGCGAAGTCTTCAAGCGGCGGCCTGTTAGGTGGAGACATGGCTTATATAATCAGAGTGGTAATAATTATAGAACCACTATAGCTAGCTTACGTAGTAATCAACTATTATCATTACCCTATTAATTCTTAGTACTATTATATAGTAATAAGACTAGGACTTATTATTTTACTTAATTAGAATTACTTTAAATAATTAATTATATCTTAATAAATAATAAAATCAAAACCAGTGTTAATTAAATAACTAATAAATAAATAAGCTAAGAATTAGAATAAGAGAATATATTAGAATTAGGAATAGAAGCTACTAAAGTATAGCTATAGTTAGAAATAGAATAAGTCTAAATCTAGGGAGCTATAGTTACTACTAATAGATAAGAATTAATCCTAACTATAGATAGGAAGTGCTTCTAGTAATAATATAGTAATTAATAAGAACTATAGGACTTAATAGATAAATTTAAGAACTATAGGGCTTAAATAAATCTA
Source organism: Epichloe bromicola (assembly GCA_023658445.1). Lineage (NCBI taxonomy): Eukaryota > Fungi > Ascomycota > Sordariomycetes > Hypocreales > Clavicipitaceae > Epichloe > Epichloe bromicola. The sequence continues at coordinate 612,237 of CP098271.1, forward strand.
TATACTAGAATACTAAAGATAAGAACTCTAATCCTAATAAGAATAGAATCCCTAATAGGATATAAATAAGAAATCTAGAACTTTAAAGAATTAAGTCTTAAGCTAAATAATTAGGAAAAGAGTTAAATAAGAATAGAATAAACTAAGAATAAAGAGATTAGCATAAGATTACCTCTAATTAGCACTAATTAGTAAGGTAGTCTCTAATTAGTAACTTTTACTATATAGCCTAGAAGTCTTATCTAGGGATAGACATGCTAAGATAAGAGAGCACTTTAAATTAATTTAAAGGACTTAGGAAATTAGGTTTAATAAGAGAAAACCTTTCCTAGTAGCTAATATTTTTAGACTTATTAAAACTATATAAATCACTATTATTCCTTAGAGAAGGAAATATAACCTAAATAGACTTAGATAGTAAATTCACCTTCTAACTTCTAAGGACCTATAGAAGCATACTTAAGCTTAAGAAATAAGCCCTAGTAAAGGGTATTAGCTAAACTTAATCCACAAAGCTATAAGAAGCGGCATATAATTTATATATCTTATATAAGTAAGGTATTAGGTTAAGTATATTATTACCTTATTTATTACTATAGAATAATAAAGGACTACTAAGTATAAATTATAGACCTTTAATACTAATAATTATTAGAGTTATAGTGGAAAAAGTATAGGTATAGAAGCTTATAATACCTCTAGATATAAAGGCAGAACTTTATGCTTTAGGGTTAGCCCTAAGCTACTTCTTACCTATAGAAACTATAGTTTACTAGGCTAATTATATTACTAATTTCTAATAAGAGGCGCATAAACTACTGCCCTGCTTTTACCCTACTCTAACCTACTAATATCTCTACCTTTTTGCTTATCTATTTATCTAATTAGTTAGTATAGTATAGGAATAGTTAGCGCACTATATTAATATAAGAGAAATTTACCTTAGGAATAGGAAATAGGAAGGTTTAATATAGATTATTATAAGATTAGCGGGCTCTTAATATAGGAGTTAAAACTAGAAAAGGGAAAATAAGAAAGGTAGTAAAATCTATTAGGGATAGTTTATTATCTTTTCTAGAATTAAGGATACTTAGTTTTTCTTTTCTTAGACTCTTTAGGCTACTTAATAAAGAACTTTATTAAGGTAAGTTTTAAGTTTAACCTAACCCTTTATTCTAATTAGAGTTTATTATAGTATACTCTAATTAGTCTTTATTAAAAACTTCTCCTACTTACTATAGTAGACTTTTCTTTAACCTTTTAATATTATTAACCTAATCTTAATCTTTATTTATAAACCCTTTACTACTTTAAATCTAATTATAGTTAGAGCTAGATCTATTAGACACTAAATTAGATAAGGTTTTATCTCTCTTTTATCTAAGTCTAGCACTTAAATTACCTATATACTTCTCCTATATAGAGGATGTTTTACCTTAATTCCTATCCTTATTAATCTAATTACTAAAGGGTAAAGACACTAGTAAAATCAGATATATAGATACTATAAATATCCTACCTTTTCTAATAATATTATATAATATTAGGGGAATAACTTTCTCTGGTTATCCTAGAGATAGCCTAGCTAAAGATTATATAGACTACTATTTAGCTATAGTAGCTATAGCTTAAATTCTAGAATATACTAATACTCTAGTATATTATAACTTTACTTAAGGCTTAAAAGGGAAAGCTACTACTTAGTATAAAGACTTAGACTATAAAGATTATAGATAGGATATTCTAAAAAATAAGTTTATAAAGAAATTTAAGAAACCTAACCTACTTCTAGAAGTAGCTATATAATAAGAAGCTTATTACTTTACTAGAGAGAAGGGAGAAAGTTTAAATACCTATATCTAAAGAGTAGAATATCTAGTATTAAAGGTAAGGGTAAAAGTAAGATAAGTTCTATTTACTAACTTTATAATATATATAGTAAATAGAGAATTAGATTTATAACTATAGGAGAGAGTAGTAGATTATTTATATATAACTAATAAATAGATATAGGGAATAGTATCTTAGGATCTTATAATATTAGATCTTAAAGTAGTTTTATATAACTATTATTCTTTAGTATCTAAAAAAATCTCCTAACTTAGTAAAGATACTAGAACCCCTAATTATTCTAACCTAATATATATATAGATAGAAGAATAAGCTAAAAGAGATAAATTAGCTTCTTAAGCTTAGGTTAAGTGGGATAAATAAATAGTAGAACTTATCTATTAGCTTAAGGCCTTTTAAGCCTAAGCTATAGGAGAATTATCTAGGTTATATAGATAAACCGGATAAGGAAGATATACTATTAATAACCTACCTTAGTTACCCTAAAAACTAGTAATTAAATAGACACTAATAGATAGATAATAAGACCTAGACTTCTTTTAGTGTTTCTTATATAGAGAATAGGGATATATAGGGTATAACTATTCTAGTAAGGATAAATACTTATTAGAGGATTTTAAAAGGTATTACAAATAGTAGACTAGAGATAGATATTAGATAAGGAGAGATTATTAATAGGAATTAGATAACTCTAATTAAATTAACTATATTAGAGGGTTAGAAAGAGAACTAATTCCCTTACCTAGCTTTATACTAATATAGAAACTTATAACTTATAATACCTCTATAGTAAACTATTAACCCCTAAGCTATATCTAGGAGAAGAATAATATAGAATTCTCCTATACTATAACCCTAGGTAAGTTAAAGAGAAAAGGTTCTAAACCTATATAGACATAGGGATTAATAAGAAAGATTATAAAATTATCTAATAAGCTAGGATTAGTTTTAGATAAATAAGCATAATAGTAAGTGGAGTAAATCCTAGACACTAAAGAGTCTAGAGAAACCTAAACTCTATCCCCTCTAGATATAATATATCTACCTTAAGAAATATCTCTAGAGAAATTTAAGAGATTATTACCTACTATAAGACCTTATTTAGACAGGATTATAGGACTATCCTAGACTCCTATATCTCTAAATTTACCCTATAAGGTAGTAATAAAAAAAGTAACCCTAAAAGAAGTTCTAACCCTAAAATAAAGACTAGAATTAGAGAAGATTAGAGTAATAGAAGAGTACTAAGTTCTAGTATTTAATCTAGGAAGATATTTAGGAAATATAATAGTTTCTATTAGTATTCTCTAACTATTATAGCTAGCTCCTATTATTTAATAATAACTAAGTTATTTAATATAGTGTTAAAAGAAGACTAAAAGTAAAGAAATAAAAGCTATAATTATAAATCTTATAGAACTATTTAAAGAAACTATTAATTAGACTTATAAGGCTAATTTAACTCTAGGATTAGTAAACGCGGTAATTACCTAGAATAATATAGCTAAACCTAACAGAGATATAGTAATAACTCTAGGTTATATTATAATATATATTAAAGGTTACTAATATAACTTAGTTCTAATTAATAGAGAATCTAGCGTAGAACTAGTAAGCGAATATTTCCTAGTAAAATTTAGATTCTCTAAAGTTTAACTTTAGAAAAGGTAATTTATTTAAATAGTAAATAATATTAACTACCTAATTACCTACTATGCTTACTTATAAATTATTACTAGGGGAATCCTAGCTCTAGTAAAATTTTATATTATACTAGTTTAATATAATTAGGATATACTACTAGGTAAGGTCTAGCTAAGAAGAATAAATACTATTAAATACTATATAGAAGATAAGCTAATAGTTAAGGGAATAAATAGAGTTACTTAGACTCTACTAATCTACCTATACCTAGATTTATTCTAGAGATCTAATAAAAGAGGCTAACTTCCTAAGAGAATAGAACCTAAGGAACCTATAGAGCTTATAGAAGATAATTAGAAGATCCTAGAGGAAGTTAAAGAAATACTAAAAGGAATAAATATAGATATATATAAATAAATAGATAAGGAAGATTTAGAAAACTAAAAACCATAGATAATATTACTAGTAATTATTCGTGGGATTTGTTAATTAATCTAATACTACTAGATAAGAATAAAGAAATAAACTCTAAATAGGAGGCAAATAAAACTTAGATAAAATATATATATTAGAAGGAGGGAATATTAGAAGGATATATTACTAAAACTAGAAATAAAGAATTACTAGCTTAGATAGAGAGGGAAGAATAGGAAGTATTTATAAATAGTAAGAGAATAAGAATTAAAATAGAGGAAATAGATAAAGATAAGGATGTATTAGAAGTTCCTAATAAGGACTATATAAGGATTAAAATAGATACTAAACTATTATAAGAAAGATATAATTTAACTTTAATCTCTAATGCTATAGTCTTATAGAAACTGTGTTATACCTTTAGAATAGATAGCTTTACTAATAAGATTACTAATAAGATAGAAATAAAATAACTTTCCTTCTACTTTACTAGAATAATACCCTTAGGATAGATACCTAATACATAGAAAATTACATAGAGTTAGATTAAATGCCGTAAAGTAGCCTAGAGGAAGGAATAGAATAAAAACACCTCCTATAGCGTTATAAAGTCTAGATTGCTAGATAAACCTAAAGAGAAACCTAAGAGTAATAAGAGGTTATTAGACCTAATAGAATCCGAAGAGGAATATTTAGACCTCCTAGAGATACTAAATAGATTAGGTTAAATAGCATGGTTTAATAATTTAGAACTAGACATAGAAGGATAGGCAGAAGGTCTAATTTATATAGGAAAATAGAAAATTAAGGGGTCTACCTAGGGAAATAAAAAACACTATATAAATAAATAGGAAGAAGTTTTAGACTAAGAAGTGTAGGATAGGTTATAGTATTCTAAGGACTTAGTTATAGAGTAAGGAGATTAATGCGAATTAGATATAACTAGACACGCGTATATATTAATTTATATATAAAATTAGAATAATAAGGGGACTCCCTTAGAAATTAGAAATCCCTATATAAATAAGAAGTTAGGTAACTTAGAAGTAAAAACTAAGGCTAGCGGGTATTATCTAGTGAACTTAGCTAATCTATAGTCTTTAGGTAAAGATATAGTAGGAATAGGAATAGGAGTATAGGATATAATAAGATAAGCTAATAAGCTAATTTATATAGGAAAATAGGAAATTAAGGGCTACCCCTTATAATTTAGGAATCTCTATATAAACTAGCTATTATCTTCCTTAGCCCCTAAAACCGTTATTTTATGGTTTAAGAAGTCACGTATTATACTAGGAGACTGTGTAGGTAATAATACTTAATAAATAATAATTATATAATTATACTATATATTTAAAGAGTGCTTTATTTCTAAGCTTAAAGATATTTACACTATAGACCTTCTTAAATATTATATCCCTCTAATTTAGGGAGTAAAGCCTAGTAAGCGTAAATAATATAGGTATTTAGTAGCTTATTAGGATTTTTTAAAGTAGGTTTTCTTAGTAATAGAAAAGGTAGGAATTATTTAATAAGGGGATTTAGAATAGGTAGCGCTAATAATCTTTACCCTAAAACCTAGATTAAAGGTTTTTAGAGTGGTTTATGACTTTAGAGATGTAAATAGTAAAACAATTAAATTAGGTTATCTATGTTATAATATAGAAGCGGACTTAGATTTAATCTACTATAGTTGCTCTAAGTTTTTATTATAGGCTAATGCCTTAAATAGATTCTAGGCTATTAGGGTTCACCCTCTAGATTAATATAAAATAGTATTCTCTAGGCTAAATAGGATGTATTTCTATAATAATATAGCTTAAGGGTTAATAGGATTACTAGTAACTTATACTAGGTTTAGGGATCTTACCTTTAGACACCTGTTTTTCTAGGATAGTATAGAAAGCGAATCTATCCTAGGATATATAGAAGATTTATATACTTTATTTTCTATCTATATAGATAATTACTATGCTAGGTTAGAGATATAGGAAGATTATTTTAACTTTCTCTAGAAGAGATATTTTCTAAGGATAGTATAGGCTCTAATTAGGTTAAGTAAATATAAGACTACTTTATTTATCTCTAAAGTTAAGTATATTAGATATTCTCTAGAAGATAGGAAAATAAGGCCTATATATAAATATTATAATAGATTTGCTAACTTAGCTAAGTAATTTAAGAAATAACTACTATAAACTTAGGATAAAGTACTTATACTTATCTACCTAATACTATTTATATAAAAATTTATACTAGGAAGAGTAGACTTAGTAGCTACTATTAAATAAGCCTTCTTTTATAAGATACCTAAGATAATATAAACTAGAAAGCCTTTAATTTAGAAAGAAGAGGTCTTAAGAGAGAAACTAGAGTAAATACCTAAAGCTTAATAAGCTTTATTAAAAATATATAAAAGTATATAAATAAACATAATATTTAGCGCTAGACTAGGAATATAGTTTTATATAGCTATAGATATATCTAATACTAGTATAGGTAGAGTGCTATTCTAAATAGAAGATATAGAACCTAGAATAAGTTATATAGACGCTAATTTCTTAAAAGTGCGAATTATTATATAGATATTATATTAACTAGGTAATGCTAAGAAATAATACTTAATACTAGAAAAAGAGATACTTATAATTATAGTAGGTTTAAAAGAAATAAGATAGTTACTAGATTATTTACTTTATTTACTAAAGGTATATATAGATTATAAAGGCATTATTAATTTAATAGTAAATATATTAGAAGTCTATAGAAAAGTAGCACGCTAGGTAGATATACTTTAGGAATCTAATATAGAATATATCTATTAACTAAATATAATAAAGATTATAAAGATTACTAATAGGATATCTTAAATACTAGATTATTTAAGATTAGATCTAGTTATAGTAGAAAGAAGATTAGGTATAGATATAACTCTAGCTTTAGGGAACTAACTAATTATAGTTTTAATAAATACTACCTTAGTATTACTAGAGGGAGGAAGTTTAGATAAAGATATAATAGAAAAACTTTAATAAGAACTCTAAGAGTAGTTTAAGTTAACTTAATATAGAGAAGTGCTATTAGCTATAGTTTTTAGACACTAGATAATTATAGTGGAATAGTAGAAACTTATTTAATATTAAGTACTAAAATACTAGATCTTTAATTAAATATTATACTACTTAGAATCTAATAAAGTATTAGTAAAATACATACTCCTATATAGAGTACTAGAGAAGTTATAAGAATCCTATAATACTAGAGATTATTTTAGGATAGTAATTATAATATAGAAACTCTATAGGAAGTACTTCTAGCTAGACTAAAGTAAAGATATAGAATCTTATTACTACTTATACCTAGTGTGTTAATAAACTAGTATATAAGTTCTATAAATAGACCTAAAGACTATTATAATATTAGAACTATAGGGACTAGTTATAATAGACTATTTAGGTCTAATTACCCTAAAAGCTAAGAATAGTAATAAGTACGTATTAATTACTATAGACTATATAATAAGGTTTATAATAGGATAGTCCTATACTAAGGCTATAGGTAATTTAGTTATAGAAACTTAGGATAAAAGCTAGAGCTTAATATTTAGTTAGCTATAAAGAATCTATTATAATAATAGTTTACACTTTAAGAACTTAATATTTTAAGCTACCTTAGAGAAATATAGTATAGCTATAATATATAGACCTATTTCTTACCTATTATTAATAGGGTTAGCTAAAAGAAATATAAGGTTTATTAAAGAATAACTAATAAAATAGGCTATAGAGAGAGATAGAGTTTCCCTAGACTTATAGAATTAGGTAATCCTAAGTATTATAGTAGTTATTAATAATTAGTATATATTAAGTGTTAGGATAAGCCTAGTAATATTAATATTAGGATTTAAACTATTTATAAAATATATAAGAGTTAATAAACTTAAAGCTTTAGAATTTAAGAATCTAGGAATAAATAATTTAGAACTAATTTAGGAAACTAATCTATATAATCTAGATCTATAAGAGAAGAGAAGGGAGTTAGTTTAAATATAGAAAGTAAATAATTAAAATAATACTATAAAACCTAAATAAAGCTTTAAGAAGGGAAATCTTATATAGGAAAAGATAAATAAAGAGAATAAGCTAAAAGGGAAGTTTTATAAAATATAGGGGAAGTTATCTAAGGTTATCTAAAAGGTATTAGCGGTAATATATAAGATTAAACTTATTAAGGGAGGAATAGTAAGGAAAATCTATCTAGATAACCTAAAACTATATATCCTACGCTAGAAGAAACTTTAACTATTAAGACTAAATACTTAGGATTTAGCTAAATAGAGAATAGAAGATTATATTAATTTAGAGAGGGATAAAGTATTATAATATAGTGTTAGGGTTAATACTAATAATTTCCCCCCTAGCCTATTAGGTAGAGATATAGCTTATATAATTAGAGTAGTAATAATTATAGAACCACTATAGCTAGCTTACGTAGTAATCAACTATTATTATTACCCCATCAATTCTTGGTACTATTACAGGCCACACTTCCTTTAAGGCAGAAAATGATGCTATCAATGTGCTATCAAAACGGCGTTGAGTCATATGGCAGCATTATCAGACGAGCGTGGCGCACGTGTCAGGCTTGTAACAGTTGGAGGCGCAGTCAACATCCTTCATCTGCAGTTGCAGTAATGGCTGGCGAGGGCAATTGGGCTGTCCTCCTCGAGACGATCTTCTGGTCTTGGTGCGGGTAAGTCTCAAGTCAGGTCTCAAGAGTCAAGACAACTTGTCGGACCCTGAGCTAGTACAGACAAGGAGTGAACTATTATTTGTTGTATTTGCCGTCCTTGCAACTGATGAGAAACCACTAGGCCAAAAACAGGATGCGCAACCTTGAAAGGACTGCGGCTATGATCTCTTTTATTCGACAGCAACAATGATGGGAACTTATTCCTGTTCATGTTTGTTTGATGCCTGTTCGATGCGAGGTCGTCATGATACGCTAACACGGCCGCTTACCATTGCTGCTGAAGAAGAAAGAGAAAAGAGACGGCAAACAGCAGGTTTCTATCCAGTACGCTTCTCAATTCTATCCAAGACGTCCCACAAAACACCACAACGTACGTCAACCTCTGTCTGATTCACCGGTGTCGCGCCGGCAGAATGCACACTCCCCACGTCTCCCAGAGAGACAATGTCAAACGGTGCAGAGGATGAGCCCACGGTCGGCCATCCCGGTCCTCCGCTCGGATCACGGACAAATTTGCCAATGGCTCCGCGCCAATAGGTGAGAAACCTCGACAAGACCGGCGTGTAAAGTCCATTTGCAGACGAAGAGCCATGGTACGTAGGTGACCCGAAGAGAAGAAGGATGTCAATGCCGTGAGATTTGCCGACATACTGGTATTTCTTGGGGAGCATTTCCGTCATGGATATGTTGAAGTAGTATCGCCAGGTTGGATTTTTTATGGACGAAGAGATGGTGGTCAACTTCCTCATGGGCTTCATCCGAGTTAACCACACGTGAACCAGCAGAGAGGCTAGGGCTAGGACGACGACTCACACACTGCCATAGCAGGTCGGTATAGATCAGACTCGCCAGATCAAAATTGCTCTCTACATTCGGCTGCTTTCTGTAATACTCATGGATGGCATCGCGATTTTTCTTGGTCACCAGGGGCTCTGCGAGATATACTTGATCAAACTTTTCCAAGGAAATGTGTGGACCAACGAGGCTGCGGCCTTCTTGAGCGGTTGTGCCTGCCAGCAGAGGCACCTTGGCCACCTTGCCTTGTCTCCATGCTGTCGCTCGACCAGAGGGAACAGCCTTGTTGTCTTGAATCGGCGTGAAACTTGCGCCCACTTTCACGGCTGCGTCGAGAAGCTTTTCGGGTGACAATTCTCGAAGACACTGAATCTTGTTGCGGTTGCATCCGGCTGCCTTGGCTATATTATCCCATTGTGAAGTGTCACGGGGGTCGGCAGCGAAACCCCACATGCTGAATGAATATTCGCCGCTTGACATGATGGCACCGCGAAATGGAGGCTTCTCGACACCGGCATACGCGTGCATGAGTATGTCGGTTGACAAAGATCCGGCAGACAATCCCCAAACAGTCACCTTTGAGGGATTGCCGCCAAAGGCCTTCGCGTTTTGTTGAACCCACTGCAGCGCAAGCCGCTGATCAAAAAGACCGAGATTCCGTTCTCCAACAGGTATATCACCCGCGTTTGGGAAGCCGAATACTATGTGCTCGTACATTAGTACCGCGCCCGGGTCCCAGTGGTCTCTTGGGAAGAATGTACACACTGTTGGTCCGATAGTTGAATGTAAAGGCAACGATATCTTCGTATCCCGCAAAGCCCGAAAGGTCGTAAAGGCCGTTGCCCAGTGACCACCCGCCCCCATGGATGTAGAATACCACCGGGCGGCCACCAGGCGGGCCTGGTGTCGCCGGAGCGAAGGCATTGATAAAAAGACAGTCTTCGCTCTCTTTGGGATACGTGCGAAAATAATCAACTAGGTCTTGCTCTGGACCGACATCTGAAAGCCACGTTAGTTGACCAATGATTTCACTAGCCGCACCAGGGTCGATGCGAAACATACCATTGGTAACTGCAAGCTGATGGCACGAACTACCAAAGGCAGTCGCATCTTTCGGATCCTTCCATTTCCTGGGTGGTTGCGGAAGCGCGAACCGCTCAGGCTTCTCAGCATAAGGTATGCCTAAGAACTTGTTGACCGGTCCAGGTGCGCCGGGTAAATCAACAGCAGCGCCGAAGATTGGCCCGGAGACGACCGTGGCCGTCGGCGGTGAGCTCCCGCTGCATGCTGTGAGGGCGGCATGTAGGATCGGGAGCTGGATATAGGACAACAACTTCATGGTCAAGAGGAAGAAGGAACGTTTTCAGTGATTCTCAGTACCTGGCAAAGAGTCGAGTTGTAGAAAACAATTCCAAGTTCCGTACATACCTATTTATACCGGCCGGTCAAGTCGTTCTTTGACCCTCTCAGCTGACGGATTCCCAGCATGAATTTCCTGCTGCCTGTTGAGCTCCCCAATTCGTCCAAGTTGCCTTACATGCCGTGGCAGCTTCGATGGATCACAGCTCCGTCAGCGGTGGACACTACAAAGGACATTTGGGACATTGCAGCAAATGGCGGTAGATGTGAGGCATGTGATGCTGTGAAATCAACCCTGACTGAAGCATCATGCGGAGGAATAACTCAACGCGCAGTAGCAAAAGATGGAATGCGCAATAGCAACTAGGCTAAGCCTAAAACAGAGGAGGTATTGCGGAGTATTATTCCTTTACATATATTGCAGAATTTTGGGTTTACCCTTCCATTTGAGGCCTAGTCGCTACTACGTATCTGATCTGACTCCCTGCGGAAGTAAGGAACTGTTTAGTCTCTTGTGATTAGCTATAAAGAAATAGCTCTTCAGATATTAACCGGTGAGTAATGTCGTGACCCTTGACGGCAAAAAAGCTCACATCAGGAGACCCTTCAACGGGCTCGACAACATCCACATGCTCGTCAGATCTCCCGCACTAGCAGGCTCGGCTCGTTAGATCCCTTGCTATTACAACGAGCTCTTCAAATCCCTCACATTGACAGGCTCTCCAGAACCAACCCCCCCCATGTCTAAAAGTTAGATGGAAAATTGGCTTAGTCGGATGCCGACGCTTTCCCTTTGATCGTCGCTAGTTTTGCTTGCGCAGAGTGCAGACGGGTCGTTGAAGTGCCGCAAGCGAGGTGCGTTGCTTTCCCAATGCCGAGTGCATCGGTCTTTGGTCTCGAACAACTCGTCCGTATGGCAGCGGCCTTTACTACGCGTACGGATCCCTTCTTTGCATATCGGGACGGCAGATCGTGGGATTGACTCGCGCGTTTGCATTGTCGCTCTCGGTGGCAAGATATCTCCTCGGAGGTCATGAGCCTTGTGGAGTCACGTTAACCAGGGTCTGTACATATCCAGTTAGATAAAAGTGAACTGGAGGTATATTTGCTTGTATGCAAATAGGCTAATAATAAATGTACTACGGAGTAGTAATTTTACCCATCTCCTTAGACATACCAAGGATTATGGAGTCACGTTAACTAGGGTCTATATCTAATTAGATAAAAGTGAACTAGAGGTATATTTGTTTATATGCAAATGGGCTAAAAATAAATACTAGTCATTTTCCCCACGAATCACTACACATGTATTACACTTTTGCGTGCCTACATGTACGTGGTTACTAACCTCGTGGTAGTGGGGCTGCGGGGCACACAGCCCTACAAGTCTTAGCACGTCTACACTCTCCCCCCTGAATTATTTTACAAATCTACATGCCCTAGTTATTCGTCCCTCTCTAATAGCTATAATTAGCTATATATACGTAAAACCCCCTATAATATTTTAGAGAGCTATAAGGAAAATCTATAGGGTATATTATACTATAAAAGAGTATATAATATTCTATATAAGGTGTAAGAGAATCTAAGTACTTACCCCTATCTTCTTTATTTCTTTTCTAGTACCTAATTTGCTTAATTCCCTTTGTTATATAGATTTGTAAAATAATTTAGGGGGTGTATTGTACATAAGGAGATATATTAGACCACGTAGCTAGGATTAGAAATAAGGGCATGGATTAAGTTACCTAACTCTATAAGAGAGTGTAAACTATAGTTTAAATAACTAGGTACTTATACTATAGGGAGTATAATTTACTTATATAAAATATACTATATTGATTTTTAATTTTTTTGGGGGTCATTGGTTGTGAGTATTTAACTATTTTTAAGTAAATAGCTTAAATACTAGAACTTACTTTCCTAGTTATTTTCTAAACCTTTAGTGGTTATATAGTATATTTTATATAGGTAAATTACACTTCTTTTAGTATAAGTACTTAGTTATTTAAACTATAGTTTATACTGTCTTATAGGGTTAGGTAACTTAATCTATACTCTTATTTCTATTCTAGCTACTTATCACGACTTAAGGGTCGAAAGATAATAGAACAAAGTGATAGCTTAGATTCACAGTCGCAGCTAGAAAGGTGCTACCTAGGGGCAGTTATATAAAGGTTTTAAGCTCTAACCTTTTATAAGAATATAAGTAGTCCTTGCTAAATACCTTACCTTATGCTTACATAACTATCTAGCTACTAGCTAACCCCTCCCTAATATAGTAAGTCTAAGGTCTTACTAATACTCTATTATATAATAATCCTATCTCTATCCCTTACGCTCCTAATATAATACCCCCTCTTTATATAATTATCCTTAATTATATAATAAGCTACTTACTTAGGGCGTTTATACTATATAGTCCTAGGGGCTATAGTTAATAGAGGGTTTAGGTTAGGTATAATATGTTATAGTGTAATATATTATTAAAAATAATAATACTAATAATACTAAGGTATAAATATTATTATCCCCTTATTTATTAATCCTAAATAGTAACCTATCTATTACTCTAATATAGTAAAGTAAATACTCTTTACCTTATGCTAATAGTTTTAAGAGAGTAAATACCTTATATTAAATTTTATAATTAGGTTAAATAGATAGAGTATTAGACACTATATATATAAATAAACTTATTTATAAGTCTTAGTAATATAGTAGTGTAGTTACTATATATTTATAGCTACTAGTATATTTATAAATAGTAATAATAATAGTAAATATTATAATCCCTATATTAGCTATATATAGTATATAGATTACTTAGGGGGTTTATAGTTACTATAAAAGGGACTAAATCTTCCCCTCTTATATACACACTTCCTTTCCTTTATATACTATCTAACTATTATAAGTTTCTTTATCTTTATTTATTTTCCCTTTACTACTTCCTTACTACTAACTTATAGCTAGCTTATAATATCTAAAATCTATTTATTAACTCTTACTTTACTACTAAGTTTATCTCTATAAAATAAACCCTTAGGGAAGTTACTAAAGAAGTTACCTTAAAAAAGAATAGTATTTAAAATTTCTATATAAGTCTATTACTTCCTTACTAGGTTATTACTACTAACTTATAGCTAGTAATACTAAAATTCTATATATATAGTATAGTTAGTAAGTTACTATATAGAATATATAGCCTAAGAATAGTACTTATACTATTCCTTAGTATCTTAAGAAAAATAAACCTTTTCCTATAAAGTATAATAACTCTTATAGTATAATCTTACTACTTCTTTACTTCTTATAGTTACTAACCTATAGTAGTAAACTTAGCTAAATATACTTATTATACCTAAAATAATAAGATATATATTAGAGTATAACTACCTATTCTAAGTCTTTAGTTTTAAGACACTAACTTACTACTAGTGCCTTACTTAAATTATATAGCTTTATAAAAAGCTATTTAATATTATTAAAGCTATACCTAAGGGAGATTACTACTACCTTAATAAAGTAAGTATATCCCTAGTTCTCTTAACTTAATTACTACTAATATACTAATAGTCTCTTATTTACACTAAGTAAAAACTATATAATACCTTTTTAAAAACTAAAAATACTAATAAGTATAGGTATATTTATAATACTTAGGTAGCTACTAAAGTAGCCTAGGAAGCTAAGTATAATAAGTATACTACTATAGTATAGCTAGCTAATATTACTAACCTTAAGGTCTAAATTAATATTATAAACTACCTTTACTATATATATAAGAATATCCTAATAATAAGTCTCTTAAATATCTATAGGCCTTTCTTTACTAACTTACTAGTAGTTTACTTCTTATACCTCTAGGCTTCTTACTTATATTAGTCCTTCTAAGTTACCTAGAGAGCTCTATATCTTTATATATAAGAAAAGTAACTCTTCTAATAATAAGGCCCTTATACTTCTAAAGGCTCCTATACCTATTATTACTATAGTCTTTAGGGAAAATAAGGGTAAGGGTAAGGATAAGAAAATACTTTTTAAGTAATTATTACTAGGTAGTTATATTATAATTATAAGAGTAATATAATTATATCTTTTTAGAATATTACCTTATATTATTTACTATATTTATAGGGTATTACCTTATATTATTTACTAAGGGCAGTTTTACTACTATAACCTAGCTACTAGTTACTACTTATAGTTATAAATAATATCCCTTATAATAAAATCCCTCTTTAATACCTATAAATTCTCTAAGCTATTATAGCCCTTCTATTTAACTAGGTACTTATAATACCTACTATTATAATAATATAAAATAATTCTTTTTACCTTAAACTCTTACTTATTATTCTTAATATTATCTTATAGTAAAGAAGCATTTATTATATTACTTAAGTCCCCTTTAAAGGGTTTAAGGCTTATAATATTAAACATATTATATAACTACATTCTAGTAAGTAATTCTAGCTAGTAAGCTAGTCTATAACTCCTAACTACCCTTATAATCTTATAAGGGCCTAGGTACTTTATAGTTAACTTCCTACTTAGCTATCTTAGGTTAATATTCTTTATAAATAGTAGAATATAATTACTAACTTTAAATCTCTTTAAGGTTCTTTTCTAGTTATAGTATTTCTTATACTAAGCTTATAAGTTAATTAGAAGCTATTTAATTACTATATATTTCTTTTTTAGTAATAATACTTTACTCTTAGCCTAATTATTTATAAGTAAAATATTAGGTACTACTTACTATAGGCCCCTAGGGTTATACCCTTATAATACCTTTACTAGTGTATAGCTATAAGTTATATAGTTACTAGTATTATATATAAATTATACTATTAATAAGTTATTAGCCTAGTTAGTTTATTTAGTATAGGAGAAAGCCCTTAAATAATATTCTAGGACCTAGTTTAATTATTCTATTTACTTATCTATCTATAGGTAAAAAGTAGTGCTTAGTAGCTACTTAGTTATAATAAGATAGTAAAAGGTTATCTAAAATCCGCTTATAAATATAAAACCTTAGTCTATTATAATACCTTCTAAAGCTTTATAATCTCTAAAGATATATTCTAGAAATATAGTTACTAACCTATTACTTATTAGTTATATTAAAATAGGGATATAAATACTATACTTTATAAAATAGTTTATAATTACTAAGATTATATTATAAGTCTAGTTAGTATCTTTAACTAGTAGTAATCTAGTAATAAAATCTATTAATAGTTCTTAAAAGGGGTAATCTAGCTTTAGTAAAGTAGCTAACTTACTATATAGCTTATAGTACCTTAGCTTTAAAACTTAATAGCTTATATAAGTACTAATATATACCTTTATATCTTTTTTTATTAATAGCTAGTAGTACTAACTTATAATTTAATAAAGTGTTTTACTAACTCCCTAATACCTAGTAGTAGGGTTATTATATATTAGTAGTAAAATCTCTTTTCTTATTCCCTAGGGAATATAAACTTAACTCTTAAATATTAATAGCTTAGAGAGTCTAATTAACTATATCTATAATACTTCTAAGTTACTACTTTTAAGTAGCTTTCTCTAATATATAGTAAACTTATTATTTTACTATATACCTAATAATAATACTTAAATTAGAATATCTAATTCTAAGCTATTATCCTAAGTATTAGAGTTAAACTTAGAAGAGGTTCTTTAAATAGCTTAGATCCTTACTATAATATCTCTATAAGTAACTAGCTTATAAGTTACTTCTAGTCTTATAGGTATACTATAGTTAAGCAGCGTTTCTAAGGGGCGCCCTTACTACTTACTAGTAACTATACTAGCTAGAATACCCCTTTTAATAATATCTAGTCTTATAGCTTCCTTAAAAATATAGCTAAGTTATATTTTCTTAAAACCCTAGATATTCCTATTACTATTATAAGGTCTTTATAACTAACTATTTACTATATTAAATAATAATATAATAGAACTTATAGTATTTCTATTATTACTATAAAGTTCTTATTAATTAGTATTTATAAACTTAGATAAGAAGTTTAGTAGCTATAAGGTTACTACCTTTGCTTTTCTATTCTTACTTATATAATTTACCTTTCTTAATAATATATTAGTAGGGTTTAACTTACTAGCCCTCTATTTAATCCTAAAGTTAAATAAGTATAGCTTATTAAGTACTATTACTTACCTACTAGTTAGCTATAGCTTTATAGCTAGGTACTTATAGTTTAAGTAGTTTATTATTACTATAATTAAGTAAGTTAAGTATACTAGGTAATACCTCTATACCCTAATAGCCTCTTAGATTACTAATAATTTAGTATTTAGTATAGGGTAGTATAACTTAGTATTAGTTAACTTCCTTAATATATATATAACTAGGTACTAGTAACCTAGCACTAATATTATAAGTATTACTCTAATAGTAAAACCTAATATATCTATCTTTACTCTTAATAAAGTAAGTAAGTTAAAGTACACTAAAATTAGTGCTTCCTAAAATAACTTCTAGAGTTCTCTAAATATAGCTAGCTTATAGGGTTCTAGCTTAAAGGTTACTAGTTATCCCCTCTTAAGTTAGTTTATTAATAAAATAACTACTTTACTATACTACTTAATAAAATATTAATAAAATCTAGTAAACCTAAGGAATAATTAGATATCTAGGACGCTATAAGGTATTAGCTATATTATAATTACTTTTACCCTTAATAGTTCTATTATAATACCTTTCTTAGATATAATAAATCCTAAGAATTTAACCTCTATAACTAAAAATTAACACTTCTTTAGGTTAATAAAAAGCTTTATATTATAGAGTTTACTTAGGACTTATTTAACATAGCCTATATAAGTAGCTATATTACTACTATAGATTAGGATATTATCTAGGTAAATAATGTAGATATTATCTATAATATTCTTAAGGACTTTATTAATATACTCCTAGAAAGTCACTAGCGTGTTAACTAATTTAAATAGTATTATAAGATACTTAAAGTGCTTATATTTATAATAGAATACTATCTTTTACTTATTACCTAAGTAAATATATAGCTAGTGGTATATATCTATTAAGTTAAGTTTTATCTAGATAACTACGCCCTTTAAGTAATTAAGGATTTTAGTAATTAGTAATAAGAGGGACTTATTCTTAATAGTAATCTTATTTAGGCCCTTATAATCTATATAAAGCCTTAATTTCCCTCCTTTCTTTAGGATAAATAAAATTAAGGCCCTAGCTAGGCTAACTAATCTTCTAATCTATCCCTTTTACTATATATCTATAAGATACTCCCTAAGCACCTCTAGCTCTTTCTTAGCTAAGTTATATATTAGTCCTTAAGGTAGTGTTTTCCCTTTTTTTAATTTAATTATATAAGTATAGCCCCCTAGTTTAAGAAGCGTTCCTAGTAAACCCTTATTAAATATATTTTTAAATTCTAAGTATTTCTCTAGGAGCTTTAGTTTATCTATATTATTACTTAGCCCTTACTTAGTTATAGGTTACTTATTACTTAGACTATCTAAGGATCTTAGGTTAGCTATAATATATTACTTATATAACTTATAGGTATACTCTAAGACTATTATTACTTCCTTACTACTTATTTCCTAAATTAGCTTTAGTAAGTTTACTAGTAGGTTCTTTTTTAGTTTTTTTTCTCTTTCTATTCTTTAGGCTATTTAAGATAACTTTTACTAAACCTAATACTAGAGTAATTACTAATTATCTTAATACTTTACACACTCTTTACTTACCCTAAGTATATAAGAGATGCTTTCTTATTACTAGGTATTTTTAAAACTTCTCTTTTTAATATATTACTATAGGTTTATATTCTCTAATCTAGTCTATACCTAGTAGTAGCCTTTCTTTAGTATTAGTAATAAAGTAGCTAACTTAGTAAACTTTTATAAACCCTATACTATTCTTTATTAATACTAATCTCCTTAGAATTCCTTAATATAAAACTATATTCTTACTTATACTTTTAAGGTTTTAATCTATATTTTTAACTCTTTTCTAATCCTTCTTAGATAATAACTTTAGGTATATAGTTAAGGATTATATACCTAAATCTATTAGTGCCTTTACTACTACTTACTAGTAATCTTATTATAAAGATATATAGACTCTAACTCTTAGGTTTACTAATTTATCTATAATAAGCCCCTTATCCTAGGTTTATATAAATAAAAGTAGTATCTTATTAGAATTAAATACTTTATTACTACTATTATTATACTTCTCTATAGTATATTTATTACTCTTATAAATAAAGTAGTCTAATAAATATTAAGCTATTAAGATATATCTAGGCTTCTTATATTTATAATAGATAATAAGTAATCTTCCTACTTACCCTTTATTCTATTACTATAAGTTATCTATAGGTAAAGTTAATTACTATTACTTTTTCTTATAGTCTTAACTTTTTTTATAACTTTATATTAGTTTTATTACTACCTTTACTTTCTTACCTTAGCCCTATAACTAGCTCTAAGTAGTTAGAAACTCCTAGCTAAGTATTTACTTCCTTATAGTATTATTAAGGTTATTAATAAATATATAGATTCTTAGTTATATTAGGATTAGTTTAGGTAGGTTAGATTTAACCTTAGTCTAATTCCTAATAAAGGCTTAAAATAATTAGCTATTACCTTACTAAAGATTTAGTAATAACCTAGTTACTTCTAAGTATTTAGTATCCTTATCTATTATTCTAGTCTTTAGCTATATAATAAAGCTTACCTAATTATAGTCCTTATATTCTATATAACTATCTATAGCTATATAATATATCTATTATTACTTTATATTATTAGTAAGGTATTTACTAGTATAAGCTACCTTTATTATATTATTATAAAAGGTATATTAGTCTAATTTAAATAATATATTTAAGTCTACTAGGAAATTCTAGAGGTTTTTATAAGTATCCCCCTTATATAATAGTATCTATAGCTATATCTTAATAATACTATATTAGTATATATTTATAGCTTACTTAGTGCCTATTAGTAAAGTAAGTATAAAAGTAGTTAGTCTAACCTAAGAAGGTAAATTTATTAGTCCTTACTAGGTTTTAACTAATAGTAAGTTTACCTAAAGCTCCCTAATTTTTACTTTTATTTATAGAATTTCCTATATTTTCTATATATATTATAGCTTAGCTTATATAATATTATAACACTATTATACTACCTTCTTAATACTATTATTCTTAATTCTAGTATTATTATCTAGATTAGTCTTAGGTAGTATTTAATATACTTAATTATTAGTATTTATTATTTAAGTATTTACTATATTACTACTACCTTACTTATCTATAGTATTACTACTAGGAGATATAGGTATATTTTATATAGATATTCTCTAGTGTACTAATATTATAATCTAGCTAATAGTCTATTACCCTAAAGGGATTAAGAGCTTAATTTATTATAACTTAAGGGTTAAAAGATAATAAAATAAAGTAATAGCTTAGATTTATAGTTATAGCTAGAAAGGTACTACCTAGGGGTAGTTATATAAAGGTTTTAAGCTCTAACCTTCTATAAGAATATAGGCAGTTCTTACTAATACCTTGCCCTATACTTATATAACTATCTAGCTACTAGCTAACCCCTCCCTAACCTAGTAGGTCTAAGGTCTTGCTAATGCTCTATTATGTGATAATCCTGTCTCTGTCCCTTACGCTCCTAACACTACTATTACGACTTTAGTTAGGATAATAAAAAGAATAGAGGGAGGACTAGATTTAAGGTTATAGCTAAGAAGATACTATAATATAAGGGTTATAGTATAAATATTTTAAACTTTAACTTACTACCTCTTTAGTAAATAGCCCTTACTATATACCCCGCCTGCGCTCACGTGGCTAGCTTGTAGCTAGCTCTAGGTCCTTCTCTTCCCTTTCTGGCTCTGGGCTCCTAACAGCTACGCAGTCTAACATTCTTCGCGACGCCTTTGTAAACACGCATATGTCCAAAATTAAACACGCATATGCCATTAGTCCTAATCGGGATGGACAGTCCACCCACCTGTTTTTAGTGTGGCTTACGTACGGAGTACGGATCCGTATATTAATCTTCATAGCAACAGCATTCCCTTTAAGTGCGCGAAGGCGCTAACTAGGTTACAAAAGTGCTAGTGGGCTAATTAAATTAAGGGTGGATTAGAGGTACTTAGTTTTCTATAGGGATTATACTTTAATAGAAGTGCTAGCAATTTCCCTTAGTACAAAGAGCTACACTCTCCCCCCTAAATTATTTTACAAATCTACATGTCCTACTTATTCGTTCCTTACTAATAGCTATAATTAGCTATAAGTGCGTGTAACTACCTATAATATTTTAGAAAGCTATAAGGAAAATCTATAGGTATATTACGCTATAAAAGAGTATATATATTTCTATATAAATTACTAGTAATAGAAGGTATTACCCCCTGCTTGTCTTATTTCTCTCCTAGCACTTAATTTACTTAATCCCCCCTGTTATATAGATTTGTAAAGTAATTCAGGAGGTGTATTGTACATCGCATATATTATAACTGTATCTCGATTCTCGTTTTATAGGACTTGAAAGGGGTGTTCAGAAGTACCTCGCATATTGAGCCAGATGTGGGTCCTGTGACCTCGTTAGCGCCTTGGCGCACTCAAATGGACAGTTAATATTGCTATATCTCACCGCCGATCATAATGCAGGTAAACTAATATGATGTCTATATTACTGTCAGGGAGACCTCCTTGAGGTATCGGATGTGTGGATGCAGCCTGCGCAATGACTGGGTTAAAACCCTCGATGAGACAATAGTGGAGACAATATATTAGAAGTACCTCTATAGACTAGTCATTACTATAGCGCACTATATACCTTTTAGGTATAAAAGTTAGGTGCCATCTACACCTCTGATTGACCGAAATCGAACTATTTTTATTATCTACACTGACCCCTACCTTAATAGTTATAAGCCTAGGAGGCTTTAATTACCCTTATTATTAATTATTATAGACAATATAAGCTCCGTTAATATTATTAATTTAACGCTTGCTAATATTAAGAGATAATCGCCCTTTTATTATATTAATTAGTTAAACTACATAACCTATGCTTCCTTTTAACCAGTATAGTTCCCCTTTATAATGCCTAAAGAAACTCTAAATATAATGTTATTATTAGAGAAGGACTAGATTAAATAGTTTATGTAAATTAAGAATTACGCGGAATCCTATAGTATTTAGGAGTATGTTAATCTAAATTAGGATAAACTACTTAAAGAACCTATAATACCTGCATACCCGTAAAGGGGTCTAAGACTAGAGATTATAGAGGATAACCCTAATGCTATTAAAGATTAGAAGCTTGCTTATAAAGATGTAAAAGATAAATATAACTTCTAATATAGAGATTTATAAGTTAATCTTATAAAGTATTATAACTTATTAAAGTAAATACTAAAGATTAGGGAATATATCTATAAGACTCTCTTAAAGAATATTTAAGACTCCCTTAACTTTAACACTAAAGAGGAAGGAAATAAGTTAGTCTATTAGCACTCTTAAAGGATATTAAAGCTTCTTTAAGATTAGTATAAGCTAAATGCTTAGAAGATACTAATTCTTATAGAAATATGCCTTAATAATTACTTATAAGCTAAGGGTACCTGTGATTAGTATAAATAGGTAGTGATAATAGAGGTACTATAGAGAAATTATTAGGATCTAGAGACCTAATAGACTAAGGAGATAATACTATATAAGTTTGTGATTTCTCTTTATAGTAAATTTAAATTATTTTAGAAGAAATAGAATAATTTACTTAATAAAGGCATAAACTAAAGCTTCCTTAAAGCTATTGTAGAGTTTAAAAGAGATTATAAAGCTCTATAGAGCGTACTAAAGTTAGCTAATATGCTTACTACTAATAGATTAAGTGGTTAAAGTAAATTAGAGAAAAAGAAGTGCCCTAGATATATAAATTACAATGTTTATAATGCCTTAAAGTGGTGGGAATCCTATAATTTGTTTAAGGCTATATATAAGCTAGAGGCCGTACTAAAGGACTAGGAAGTTAGGAAGAACTCTAAAGAGAATATTAAGAAGTATCTTAAGGAGAATCCGTAAGAAAAGTCTAAGGTAATAGGTTAGAAACTAGAGAAGAAGAGTGGTGAGATATTTATACCTTTATAAAATCTAACTAATAACTTAGTTGCGGTTACCCCTAGCAAGAAGACTGTGAATATATTATTATTTATACGCTCTAAATAAGGTTAATAGGTAAAGGAAAGCGTAAATTTAATAACTAACGCTATAGATAGCTTAGAATTAAGGCGGAACATTGTCCTCTATAACTCTGGAGCTAATGTTCATATATTTAATAATATCCGCTGGTTTAATTAATCTGAATTTGATAGAAACATCGTAATAGAGGTTAAAGCCAGAGGTATGATATATATGGCTTTAGGACAGGGCCCTATACGCATCTCTGTTATAGATCCTATATCATAGAACACAAGGACGTTAGTATTAGAGACTATGTTATTTATTCTAGAATTCCATATTAATCTAGTATTAGTGATGATTCTTATAAGGGTAGGTATCTTCTAGAATTAGAAGAAGTTATTTTTATATTAAGGGATAATACCTATAGCTAAAGTCTATAATATTAATAAGCTTTATATATTATTAAGACTATTAGAGGATCTAAAGGAAGCCTATACTATATCTAGTAGAGCACTAAGACTACCTATAAGAGGAGATACAGACCTTTAGTATTAATGATGTGGTTATCCTGGCGTTAAGGTATTTATAGAGCTTATAAATGCGGCTTTAGGCATTAAATTAACAGGTCCTGAGCTTACGCAGTGCAAGATATATACTATAGGTAAGGCTAAGCAATAGAGATCATAGGTTATACCTAAAGGACTTCCTTAGGGACTAGGTTATAGTCTTTTAGTTAATCTGGATTACTATAACTCTCCTTATTAGAATAGTGATAGGTATTAGTGTGTTTTTACCTGCCTTATAACCTTAATATGGTTTTTCTATTTATTTAAGATAAAGGATAGGATTTATAATAGCTTCTATATAATAATAGCGTTCCTAAGCACTTAATTTAGGGTTTAACTACGCTTTTTATATAGTAATATTAAAAAAGCCCTCTTTATAGAGAATATAAGGGATAAGATAGCCTTTGCTAGCATTATAGTCTATAATTTAGCTCCCTTAACGCCTAGTTAGAATAGAAAGGTAGAGAGATCTAGGGGGGTGGTTAAGTAGAAAGCTTATACTTTAAGTCTTAAAGCTAACCTTCTATCTAATCTTAATAATAAGGTCTTTAATACCGCGGTTTATCTATTAAATTATATGCCTTTTAAATATTATAGGAAGTAGACTACACTATATAAACTTTAGTAGGATTAGGCTAGGAAAATAGTCCCTATATACTTAAATATAGTAGAGGTCTAGAAACCTTTAATTATATATCTATAAGCCTATAGATATAAAGCGTTTCCTATAATAATAAAGGCTCTAGAGCACATTAAATCGCATAACGCAATACTATAGTTAGAGTAGAAAGCTCATATTAGATACCTTGTTGGTTATAGAGGTAAGTCCTAGTATATTATATAGGTGCCTTCGCTTTATAATTATAAGGTTATTATATTAGTATGTGTTTAATTTAATAAGAACTCCTTCTTTAAACTAGAAGAAGAGCTAGAATTAGCCTAAAAGGAGAAGATATTAATAATTACACTGCTTAAGGAACTTAAAGCTAATAATATTAATAAGGAAATTAGTTAAGACCTTATTAGAATAGAATTAGAAGATAAGAATTATAAGAATTATACCTCTCTACCTTTAAATATAGAAGGAGAAAATAAGTAGTTTAAAGTAGAAATACCTTCTTATATAATAAGGGAAAAAGATAACCTTTCTAGTGCACTTTTAACCCCTCCTAACTCTTCTTATAAGGCACTAGTTACTATAGAGAATATAGAGCTTTAGGTATAAGGTAATAATACGCTATTTTATAAAATTAATAAATTAGTACGTAATGTAATAATTAAACACGTAGAGACCACTATAGAGACTAGTAAAATTACTAGTAAAGGCAGTAAGGTTATAGAGAATTATTATCCCTAGGATAATAGTATTAATCTAGATAATATTATTACTAGAAAACGCTAAAGAAAGGTAACATATAAAGCTAGGTAAGTATAGTTTACTTCTACTTTTTCTATAGTATTATAGGGCGTTTAATATAGTTTATAGATTAAAGATATACTGCTAGAACCTACCTATTATTATTAAGCTATGGCTTTAGCCTATTATAACCACTAGAAGGAAGTAATTATAAAGGAGCTTTTAAAGCTTTTATCCTTAAACTACTAGGAGAATATACTAGATAAATTATTTAATCTAGAGAAGCAGAAGGAAATTATAGACCTTAGCTAGGTCTTTAAATATAAGACTAATAAAAAAGGAGTAGTTATAGAGTTTAAAGCTAGAATAGTTATTTAAGGTAACTAATAACCAAAGGATAACCTTAATAACTACGCTACTACGCTTACTTTATAATCTCTACATATGCTACTTACAATCTACTACGCTAATAATCTTAATACCTAATAATATAACATTCGGAATGCCTTCCTATATGCAGAGCTTAAAGAACCTATTTACTATAAGCCCCTAGAGGGTATAAACGTAAAAGGTTATCTCTAGAAGATAATAAGAGCGTTATATAGGCTAAGGGAAGCTCCTTAATAATAGTTCTTATATCTTATATAATTCCTATTAAAGCTAGACTTTATATAAGGAAGGGAAGACCTATATATCTTTATAAAGGGCGGATTTATCCTATTCTTCTATATAGATAATATTATAGTAATATACCCTAATGGATTTAAAGCAGAATTTAAAGAGCTTTATAAATAACTAATAAACAGTCTTAATATTAAGGACTAGGGCAACCTAAAGTGATTCCTAGGCATTAAAATTATTAGAAATTGTAATACTAAAGAGATATAGTTATCGCAGGAATTATATATTTAAAAGATTACTTAGAAATTTATTCCTAATATTATTAATAGCGATTTAAAGAGCTTATCCCCTGCTCCTATTCCTATAGCTATAATCCTTACTAACACTAGTAAAGCTACTAATAAAGAGATTAATTATTATAGAGTAGTTATTAGCTCTTTAGTGTATCTATGTATTATTAGAAGACCTAATGTGGCCTTTATAGCATTAAAGCTTACCTCTTTTATAATAAATCTATTAGTAAAGCATATTAAGCTTGCTAAAGGAGTAATTTTATACGCTTAGAACATAAAGAAGCTATATATTCACTACTTAGGAGCGGATAGTTTTAATATGCTATTCTCTAGCACTAATGCTTCACTTAGCGATAATCCTAATACTTAGAAATTAATATAAGGTTATATCTTTATTATATATAGCATTATAATTAATTAGAAGTTAGGTAGGTAATATTATATAATAACTTTAAGCATAGAAGTAAAGCTCTTTACCCTAAATTATAGCGTAAAAAAGCGTATATCTCTAGGAAAACTACTTTATAATATTAAGGTTTATATGCTATTACTCTTAATTATCTAGTGTAATAATAAGTAGATAATCTGGATTACTAAATATATAGAAGGAAGGCTTTAGACTAGCCTTAAGCACCTTAATATAAATTAAATATGGATTTAAGAATAATATATAATAGGTAATATTAAGGTTAATTAGATAAAGACCTCTAAGATACCTATGGATAGCTTTATAAAGCCACTTTTAGGTTAGATATATAGGGACTTCTACTATAGAATTAGCTTACAAGAGATTCCTATCTAATTATAACACTAGAAATTGTTTATAATCTCTTCCTATAGCTTTAATCTCTAGCTTTAATAGATATCTTAGCTAGGGGGGGTGTGTTAGGGAGACCTCCTTAAGGTATTGGATATGTGGATGCAGCCTGCGTAATAACTAGGTTAAAACCCTTAATAAGATAACGGTGGAGATAATGTATTAGAAGTACCTCCGTAGACTAGTTATTACTATAGCGCACTATGTACCTTTTAGGTACAAAAGTCAGGTGCTGTCTGCACCTCTAATTAACCGAAATCGAACCATTTTTATCATCTACACCGACCCCTACCTTGACAATTACATATTATCACACTATAATAATCGCTTCTTTTTACCCCTCCTGTGATAATCTAGGCTTTGCCCAGACCTAGCAATATAGGTTTCAATTGCACAAGTCATAGAGACTTGTACAATGCGTATTCTTTTGTTGCCTTATGATGGCGCAATTGGATCGGGCACATCACCCCGTATGGTGGCGCAGACACTCGCGATCAGCCCTTGGGGCTAGACCATAACACCTCGGCCAAAAAGACACTTATTGTAAGCATTATAATCAACTCCTAACAATACTACAAAGATTCATTGTGAGGCGCTGTGTGGACGGGGCCGACGATGTGAGCCACAGGCAACTTGCTTCTTAAGCTTTTATCCTATAATATATGATAGCTTCGCTTTTGCCTGTTCCTGAATTGTTTATTTATCAACGCTCACAGACAGACTCGCAGCTGTTTCGGACCACAGTTGATTCTTGGCCAGCCGACACGTACATGTCTCTCCGGGAGTCGTTCTTTTCCCGTACGTCTCTGAGCCGATAACTTGCTGGCCGCTCCCACTTGAAGAAGGGCTCGTTCATTGCCACCAGCTCGGCGCGAATCAAGACCGGGACAGACCTCATTTCCGTGCCTGCAATGGCTCCATCCGGCCCCTTCACCGGCACTGGCGCTGGTGGCTCCTGCGGCATCCACGGCCACTCTATACATGTGTCGACGAGCTTGAATTCTCGCCTTCTTCTCTTGGTAACCCACGTGTCCAGCACCTCGCGAAAAGCCTGCACATGACCATCCAGTTTCACGTCCGGGTGCTTCACCCACTCCAGCCGCAGCACAGCTTCAGCGTCTTGCTCGGCATGGGGCACTTCTCGGAAATGCTCATCCAGAGTAATGATTTCGTATAAAGTAAAGACAACGCCTTTAAGGTCGTCGCGATCCGGCGTGTAGTGCTCCTTAATCATGACTGAGAAGTTAAAGTCAAAGATGCAAAGATTCTCCTTGTCGTCGATGAGCAGATTGCGCGCGGCAATATCTTGGTGCATGATGCCATAGCGGTAGTTCAGATCGTCCACAACAGAAAGAAGCTGCTGCAGCCACACCAGGCGAAACGGCCGAGTTGCAGCGCGGTCTCGAAGAGTGCCGCCCGGAACATAGAGGCTCGTGAACCCGACAACACCCCCCCTGGCGTCATCCAGCACGACGGCATCAAGCGGGACGATGTGCGGATGGTCCCGGGGCAATCGGCTCCAGCATTGGAGCTCGTACCATTTTCGAAACATCCCGTTTGCTATGAACCAGTATTTAAAGGCAGCTTTTGTGTTATCCGCAACCCCATTGACCGTCGGATCTCCTCCGTACGTTACCAAGTCCACCTGCGGGCCCAATCGGTCAAGCTCAGTTAAGCTCCCGACCCCGATAGTCTTGACTGGGAAAGGGAGCTTTAATGCTGACAACGGGTGGCAATTTACATACCAAGTCACATCGTCCTTTTCGTCTGTGGATACCGTGATCGGCCCATCTGGGTCTGAGAAGCGAATTCCCAAAACATCCGCACCAAGATCGTCGAGATGCTTTCGTAGCTTTGCCAGGCAGATGTCCTCTGTTTCTTCGACGTCTTGTACCGGTACCGGCGGGCTATATGTGACTGAAAAATGCCTTCGCTGGTCAAAATCCGTAATGTGCCATGTGTACGGCCCTCCGGCGAGCAAGCTACCGCCTCCAGCCCAGAGCCGCTCCTCAGGATCGATCATAGTAAGGGCCCCAAGAGCGGTTAATGAAGAAGAAAAAAAATAAAAGCAGGAACATTGTTGACAAGTGAAACAAAGAGCGACAGAGGGAACAAATCAAGTAGTCTAGGTGCCGCTCGGGGGTTTATACGAGCAGGTGTTGCCTGATAGCGGATAAATCACATCTATGATAAATAATATGCGCGCATAATGCGCTTATAACTATAAGAAAGTAGCTAAGAATATATATTACTAAATCACACCTATATAATTAAATATTAACTTAACTACTCTCTTTATAAAAAAGAAGCTTCAATTCTTTTATTTATACAATATGTCACGACTTAAGGGTTGGAAGATAATATAACAAAGTAATAGCTTAGATTTATAGTTATAGCTAGATAAGTACTACCTAGCAGTAGGTATATAAAGGTTTTAAGCTCTAACCTTCTATAAGAATATAGGTAGTCCTTACTAAATACTATACCTTATTGTCAGGGAGACCTCCTTGAGGTATCGGATGTGTGGATGCAGCCTACGCAATAACTAGGTTAAAACCCTTGTTAAGATAACAGTGGAGATAATGTATTAGAAGTACCTCTGTAAATAAGTTATTACTATAGTATACTATATATCTTTTAGGTATAAAAGTTAGGTACTATCTATACCTCTAATTAACTAAAATTAAACTATTTTTATTATTTATACTAACCCCTACCTTAATAGTTATAAGCCTAGGAGGCTTTAATTACCTTTATTATTAATTATTATAGATAATATAAGCTCTATTAATATTATTAATTTAACGCTTACTAATATTAAGAGATAATTACCCTTTATTATAATAATTAGTTAAAGTATATAACCTATGCTTCTATTAACTAGTATAGTTCCCCTTTATAATACCTAAAAAAACTCTAAATATAGTATTATTATTAGAGAAAAACTAGATTAAATAGTTTATATAAATTAAGAATTATATAGAATTCTATAGTATTTAGAAGTATATTAATCTAAATTAAAATAAACTACTTAAAGAACTTATAATACCTATATACTTATAAAGAGGTCTAAGACTAGAGATTATAGTAAATAACCCTAATACTATTAAAGATTAAAAGCTTACTTATAAAAATATAAAAAATAAATATAACTTCTAATATAGAGATTTATAAGTTAATCTTATAAAGTATTATAACCTATTAAAGTAAATACTAAAGATTAGGGAATATATTTATAAGACTCTTTTAAAGAATATTTAAGACTTTCTTAACTTTAATACTAAAGAGAAAGAAAAGAAGTTAGTTTATTAGTACTTTTAAAGAATATTAAAGCTTCTTTAAGATTAGTATAAGCTAAATACTTAGAAAATACTAATTCTTATAGAAATATACCTTAATAATTACTTATAAGCTAAAGGTACTTATAATTAGTATAAATAGGTAGTAATAATAAAGATACTATAGAGAAATTATTAAGATTTAGAAACCTAATAAACTAAGGAGATAATACTATATAAGTTTATAATTTCTCTTTATAATAAATTTAAATTATTTTAGAAGAAATAGAATAATCTAATTAATAAAGGTATAAACTAAAGCTTTCTTAAAGCTATTATAGAGTTTAAAAGAGATTATAAAGCTTTATAAAGTATACTAAAGTTAGCTAATATACTTACTACTAATAGATTAAGTAGTTAAAGTAAATTAGAGAAAAAGAAATACCCTAGATATATAAATTATAATATTTATAATACCTTAAAATAATAGGAATTCTATAATTTATTTAAGGCTATATATAAGCTAAAGGCTATACTAAAGGACTAGGAAGTTAGGAAAAACTCTAAAGAGAATATTAAGAAGTATCTTAAGAAAAATCTATAAGAAAAGTCTAAGGTAATAAGTTAGAAACTAGAGAAAAAGAGTAGTAAAATATTTATATCTTTATAAAATCTAACTAATAACTTAGTTATAGTTACCCCTAGTAAGAAAACTATAAATATATTATTATTTATATACTTTAAATAAGGTTAATAAGTAAAGGAAAGTATAAATTTAATAACTAATACTATAGATAGCTTAGAATTAAGGTAGAATATAGTCCTCTATAACTCTAGAGCTAATATTTATATATTTAATAATATTCGCTAGTTTAATTAATCTAAATTTAATAGAAATATTATAATAGAGATTATAGGTTATACCTAAAAGACTTCCTTAAGAACTAGGTTATAGTCTTTTAGTTAATCTAGATTACTATAACTTTTCTTATTAGAATAGTAATAAATACTAGTGTATTTTTACTTACCTTATAACCTTAATATAGTTCTTTTATTTATTTAAGATAAAGAATAGGATTTATAATAGCTTTTATATAATAATAGCGTTCCTAAGCACTTAATTTAGGGTTTAACTATACTTTTTATATAGTAATATTAAGAAAGCCCTCTTTGTTGGATTCACTAAGGATGTTGCAACAGATGCACTAGTGCACAAAAGGGTCTCTTAAAGGTATATTAATCGTTATTCTAAAGGAAGCTATCTAGAAGGTTATATAGCCATAAGAAAAGGGGAACGCGAGTTACGTGTGTGTGCCTCACGTACATGTGTAGCTAATCACAACGCGGCGTTGCCGCACGTGCTCCACTTTCCTTAGTGGTTAACCCGCGGTTAACCTAGTTATTATAACACTAGTAGTCTTCTTTTTTAGAGAAAAGTAGGTTAGAAGTAGATAAAGATATTAAAAAAGGAAAGAAATAGGTCTATAATATATATAACTTACTTATAAGGAAAAATAGACCTAGATATTAAGAGGTTAATCTATGGATTAGAAAGCAGGTAAGAAAGGAAAGAAGTAGGTCTATAGTATATATAACTTACTTATTAGAAAAAGTAGACCTAGATATTAAATTCAGGCTCTTATTAGTTATTAGCAAAAGGGAAGAGAAGGAGAGGTTAATCCGTAGATTAGAAAGCGGGCAAGATTAAGAGCTTCTAAGAGCTTAAAAAATATAATAAAAACAGAAGTAAATATAAGTAGATCCGATCAGCGGATGGAATCCTCTTATTAGCTTAGGTAATAGTTAACCCGGACTCTTTATCTAGTTTATCTAGTCTCTAGTCTCTTTACCTATCCTTTAATATAAATTATAGCCTTATTTATGTTAATAAAGATCTTAAGACTCTTATTTAGAGATACCTTTATTATTATATTAGTAAGGTTATTATTACTATTAATCTAGCGGACTTTGTAGATCTCGCGGCGTTTATATAACTATTAGAGGGCTATAATATTAATTATAAGTTATTTCTCTTTTATAGAGCCTAGCTTTATAAGGCACTTATATAATAAAAAAGAGTCTATATAGATAATTATAGGAATTTAGTTAATCTTTAGTTAGTCTGTGATTATATAGAGGGTCGTGGTAATTACGTAGGCTATATTAGTACCTTATACTATTATATATAATTTAGAAGCAAGGGCGCTGCAGGTTACTCGTTTGCTCTTCGTTAAGCTATATGTAACGATATTCCCTTTTAATATAAATATGTTATCTTAAGCCTTTTTATTGCTAATAATAATTATGTATTCTATCTAGGAACTTAGATCTTTATTGTTAGCAAGAGATCTATCTATAAACACGAATAACTTCGTGTTCTTAAGGTCTAGAGGTATGTAATATAGACCTTGTTCTTAATGTTAGATCTGCTAATCTAGTTATTTATTTAATCAAGTTATATTATTAGTCATAGGATCTTAGTGTTATGTAGTAATTAAGAGGTTATAGAGGGCTTCGGGTTAATAAATAGTTATAATATAACTTCCGCGGGCTTGTTATTTAATGTAATCTTGCTTTATAGTTAATAACTTTGGGTTAATTTGCTTAATCTTCTTACTTTAACCTTTCTAATGTAATTCTATTAAGTTATTATTATTCTATATAAGGATATAACTATTAAAGATAAGGGGATTTTTAGCTAATAGCTTCTGCTTTAGTTTTACTATGAAATTTGCTTTCTAAAGCTCTCTCTCTTTAAGGTTATAGAATTCCTAGTTACTAAGGCCTAACGTATTGTTAGTCTATATGCTAACTACTCTAAAGAGGTTATTATTATTCTTATCCGTAATTAATAAGCATAGATTGTATGTTAAAGTGATTATCCTAAGCTAGTCCTTGTGATAATAGAAGTAGGTTGCCTACTAGTGGGTTCCTACTTTAGTAATTCTATATAAAGGCTTAATGACTTCTATTATTATGCCTTTAGGAAATAGATATGTAATCTATTCTAGTAGTATTATAATAATTATCCTAGTAAGTTCCGTTTTTAATTAAACATATGCCTATGTAATATCTTAAATCTAAAGAATAATTCCTTATTATCTAAGTAATAGTAAGATTGCTATAATTAATTGCTAGCTTAAACATTGAATTATTAGTAACTAGGTTAGGATTACTTCCTTTCCCTTATTATTTATTCCTTAAATTATAAGGCATAACTTTTTATATAGTATTATAGTTCCTTTGCCTTTAATCTCTCTAACTATATAAGATTTAAAGAGTCTCTTACTACTGTGTTTTAATAGGTTAAAAAGCATGAATCTAAATACATTACAGGCTTATAAGGCGTTAATCTCTGCTTAGTCTAATTACTTAAAGGGTTTGCCTAGCATTATAATCTTCCCTTCTTAATGTAACTAAAGGGCTAGATTCTAATTAGCCTCTTCCTTTGCTATAAGAAATACTTTACTTAGTGTTCTATTAGCTAAGAGTTCCTCTATTAAAGCTTTATCTTAATCTTTATTTATAAGAAACACTATTATACTAAATTTATATTTAGTATCCTAAGCTTTGCTTTCTTCCTAGCTAAAGTAAACTATTAGCTTCTTTTATAGTCTTTTATATTTTCTCTTAACTTATAGAACTTCCTTATTTCCTTCTAAAGCTTTAGAAATAGCTTTTTTAGTAGTGGGTTTATTATTACCTATAGCCTAGTCTTTATCTTTAGGCGTTAATTCCTAGGGTTCTTTAATATAGTATGGGTTATAATAATATAGTTTAACCACTATTAACTAGAATCTAGTTAGTCCTTAAGGTATTTAAAGGGTATAGGTCTCTTTATTAGTAGTGAGAAGCCTATAAGGGCTATACTATCTATCCTTTTCTCTCTATATACGTATATCTAATTATAGCGGAAGCTAGTGTATAGGTAGAGTATTTACGCTATTATAGGTTTATAAAGCATTATAAACTTATTACTTTACTAGGAGTTATTAGACTTTATTAGTAGCTTTATAGATTACTTTAGCTTATTAAATAATAGATATACTTAGCGGTGACTTATTAGTTATCTATAGATATACACTAAAGATAAGAAGGGTTAGTATAAGGCTATTTAGGCCTACTAAATTATTTATAGCTTTTATAGCTATCTAGAGGCGTTATTTAGGCATAAGATCTTAGCCTATAGAGTCTATAATAATTATGTAGGCTTGTTTTAATAGTTTATAATAGTATTTAACCTTTCTAATGCTATTATAAGCTTCTACTAGAACTTTATTAATCTTAATTAATAGTAATTATACATAGTGCTTAAATTCTAATAATATAAAGTTCTTTCTAGTATTATAAATAATCTAATCTAAAGGGCCTAGATAGGTATTAATCTAGCATTTACGTAGAGCGTTCTATATATCACAAGCTTTCTACCTGTTTAGGTTAAGGAATTAGGCTACTTAAAACAAGATTACAGAATTAATAACGTAAAGGACTAGTTAGCTATTAATTTAAATAATATTAATAATAATCTTATAGTTAAACTTATAGTTATTCTTAACTATAAACTTAAATCTACCTAGAGCCTTTCTATTTATTTAGTAATAGTGGCAAATTTTAGTTAATTATTTAATAGCTTTAGTCTTAATATTATAACTAGCTTATTATAGTATCTCTATAAGCCGCTATACTAAAGGGTAACTAAATTAACAATATAATTAACAGATTTCTATTTCTAATAGGTAAAAAGCTACTATTTCTTTAGCTTCTAGAGTCCACTAAGGATATCCCTATTTCCTAATAATAGGTATAGTCTTATTACCTTAAATAAGTATATTTATAAGGTTATTAATCTTAACGTGTAACCTATCTATATTATCTAAAGAGAATAGGAAGGGCATGTGCGTGTTGATTATATAGAAGGGAAATTGCCTAATTTAGTAGGCACGTGGATTACTCCTTATGTAGTTACGGATCTAGTACTAAATTAAATCTCTTTCTCTAGCGTTAGCTTAATCTTTAATAATAGTATTAATCTTATTAGGGCTTATACTTATCTAATTCTAGCTATTAATATACTAGAAGCTCCTATATTAGGTAAGATATCTCTAAAGACTTTATTAGAGTAGTGTTCTTCTAAAATATATAATATTTCCACTTTATTAAAGGGATTATACTTAAGATAGGCATGTTTAAAGGCTTAGTCTTTTAAGGTTTTAATAATATTATTATTATCTAGTTATAGTCCTAATATAAAGAATTAAGTAATACTTAGGCGGTTAAACTTTAATATAGAGGTCTCTTTATTATTATTATCCTTATCTTTATTATTATTAGACTTAATAAAAGCTTTAGCTAATTCCTAAGCTCTATCTATAAGGTTATCTATTTCCTTAGGTCCTTAGCCTTTATAAGCTATAAGGAATACTTAGAACTTTCTCTCTATAGGAGGTGTTTAATGCCTTTTGTTTTTCTACTAGTGTTCTCTTACCTCTTAACGCTCCTTATCTATATGGTTTATTAACTAATAACCGTTCTTATTATAGATATGGCATCTGCTATTATTGCGGCCTTAGTTATAATAACCATAGCCTTTGCCACGATTATTATATAGTTAGCTATAATAGCGGTCTATAAATATTACTTCTAAATCATTAGGATTAATATTAATAGTATATTAATTAAATTAAGCAGCTGATTTATTAGCTTTAGTAATAGAGATTAATTTATAGAGGTCTCTAGCAAGTCCTTTAAAGCTAGGTAAATGGTTATATTTAGCTTGCCTACACTCTAGAACACTAGAGATAGCGCTTAATGTTTAATAATAGAGCTCTATATTAACTATTAATAGGGAAAAGAGTTCTCTATAAACATACTTAAGGGTTATAAGTAGAATCTTAAGGTAATCTAGTTTAGATTTATTAGGATTCTAAGTAATAATATTCCTAAGCGTTATGTTATTCTATTCTTAGTAATAGAACTATTAGTTACTTTCTGTCTTAAAGCGTTAATAGATATTATTAACTATTTGTTTATATATAAAGCCTTTATTTACTAGATAGTTAAGGTAATACTATTTAGCGTTGCCTAAAAGCATAATTAGAAAGGCTTTATATATATATTCCTAGGGGAGGTTAAGTCTGTTACATTTATTCTAGAATAGGTTAATCTTAGGCGTAATAAAGTTATATATCTTTCCGCTATAATAGTTATTATCTTTATATCCTTTTATAAGTTTAGAGATTTTTCTTATAATCTAATCTTTAGATAGGATTATTAATGCTTGTATAGCTAGGGTTGCTTGTGGTTAAATAATTAGGGTTAGGGTAATCTAGGGTATTTAAGGTTATAGTGTGTTTCCTCTTAGGGGTAGTTAAGTAATAGGAGGGTTATTAATAGGTAGGTATTAGGTTAAAGTGCTAAGAAAAGGGGAGTTATAAAGTGAAGGGTTTGTAATAAGAGGGTTATTAATAGCGGGGTTATTAATAGAGAGGAATTTGCCTATAGCTATCTACTTTATGATTTTATTATTAGGCTATAGTAATATTATATCTTCTTTAAGGACTTAGACTAGCGAATTAATAATTTTACTACTTTAATTTTAAATAATATAGACACTGTTTTTATAAAGGTAGTCTTATAGTTTACGCACTAAAGGTTATAAAGCTTATTTAAGTGTTTCTTTAGTCTAGCTATTAAGGTTATTATAGAAGATCTCCTAAAGGGCAAGATCTCTATATTAGCCGCTCTTATAGATATTAATTATCTAAGTAATATAGTTATTAAGCTCCTAGTCTTTAGTATTCTAAGGGTCTAGTTCTTTAGAGCTCTCCTAGTTAGTGGTAATAGCTAAGGCATGTTTTTAGAGTTATTACGGTAGAGTAGATTTATTAGGTCTTTTAGGATATGTAGTTTAAGTAGGCTATTTTCCCTATGTAGTCTATAATAGCGTTTGTTTATTACTAGATGGGTTTATTATATTTTATTTAGCTAGCAAGGCTAAGGGATTTTTTTTTAACTAGTAGTGGTTAAGTTAATCTCAGGTTTAAGAAGTTATGCGTGGCTATAACTCTTAGTTAGTTAATTAGTTTTCTTGTGATAGATAATAGAATTAATTCTTATATTAGTAGCTCTTAACTTGCTAATAGAAGAAGGTTAATCCCTTAGAAGCCTAATATCTAGTATCCGGAGTCTATCTTCCTTTAGTACGCTTCCTTAGTTAACTAAAGGAAGGTCTTTTCTTTATAGACCTAGCTATCTGTGGTTTTTTAACTACTAATTAGTGTTAGATTTACTAAGGATATTGTAATAGATATACTAGTGCATAAAAGGGTCTCTTAAAGGTATATTAATTATTATTCTAAAGGAAGCTATCTAGAAGGTTATGTAGCTATAAGAAAAGGGGAACGCGAGTCACGTGTGTGTGCCTCGCGTACATGTGCAGCCAATCACAACGCGGCGTTGCCGCACGTGCTCCACTTTCCTCGGTGGTTAACCCGCGGTTGACCCGGTTGTCATAACACTCTTTATAAAGAATATAAAGGATAAGATAGCCTTTACTAGTATTATAGTCTATAATTTAGCTCCCTTAATACCTAGTTAGAATAAAAAGGTAAAGAGATCTAGGGGGGTAGTTAAGTAAAAAGCTTATATATTAAGTCTTAAAGCTAATCTTCTATTTAATCTTAATAATAAGGTCTTTAGCACTATAGTTTATTTATTAAATTATATACCTTTTAAATATTATAGGAAGTAAACTACACTATATAAACTTTAGTAAAATTAGGCTAGGAAAATAGTCCCTATATACTTAAATATAGTAAAGGTCTAGAAACCTTTAATTATATATCTATAAGCCTATAGATATAAAGCATTTCCTATAATAATAAAGGCTCTAGAGTATATTAAATTATATAATATAATACTATAGTTAGAGTAGAAAGCTTATATTAGATACCTTATTAGTTATAGAGGCAAGTCCTAGTATATTATATAAGTACCTTTGCTTTATAATTATAAGGTTATTATATTAGTATATATTTAATTTAATAAGAACTCCTTCTTTAAATTAGAAAAAAAGCTAGAATTAGCTAAAAAGAAAAAGATATTAATAATTATACTACTTAAAGAGCTTAAAGCTAATAATATTAATAAGGAAATTAGTTAAGACCTTATTAGAATAAAATTAGAAAATAAGAATTATAAGAATTATACCTCTTTACCTTTAAATATAGAAGGAGAAAATAAATAGTTTAAAGTAAAAATACCTCCTTATATAATAAGGGAAAAAGATAACCTTTCTAGTGCACTTTTAACCCCTCCTAACTTTTCTTATAAGGCACTAGTTACTATAGAGAATATAAAGCTTTAAGTATAAGATAATAATATACTATTTTATAAGATTAATAAATTTATATATAATATAATAATTAAATATATAAAGACTACTATAAAGACTAGTAAAGTTACTAGTAAAAGTAATAAGGCTATAGAGAATTATTATCCCTAGGATAATAGTATTAATCTAGATAATATTATTACTAGTAAATACTAAAGAAAGAAAATATATAAAGCTAAGTAAGTATAGTTTATTTTTACTTTTTCTATAGTATTATAAGGTATTTAATATAGTTTATAGATTAAAGATATACTACTAGAACCTACTTATTATTATTAAGCTATAGCTTTAGCTTATTATAATTACTAGAAAGAAGTAATTATAAAGAAGCTTTTAAAGCTTTTATCCTTAAACTACTAGGAGAATATACTAGATAAATTATTTAATTTAAAGAAGTAAAAGGAAATTATAAACCTTAGCTAGGTCTTTAAATATAAAACTAATAAAAAAGGAGTAATTATAGAGTTTAAAGCTAGAATAGTTATTTAAGGTAATTAATAACTAAAGAATAACCTTAATAACTACACTACTATACTTACTTTATAATCTTTATATATACTACTTATAGTTTATTATACTAATAATCTTAATACCTAATAATATAATATTTAGAATACCTTTCTATATATAAAGCTTAAAGAACCTATTTATTATAAGCCTCTAGAGAGTATAAATATAAAAGGTTATCTCTAGAAGATAATAAGAGTATTATATAAGCTAAGGGAAGCTCCTTAATAATAGTTCTTATATTTTATATAATTTCTATTAAAGCTAGACTTTATATAAGGAAGGGAAAACCTATATATCTTTATTAAGGGCGGATTTATTCTATTTTTCTATATAGATAATATTATAGTAATATACTCTAATAGATTTAAAGTAGAATTTAAAGAGCTTTATAAATAACTAATAAATAGTCTTAATATTAAGAACTAAGGTAACCTAAAGTAGTTCCTAGGTATTAAAATTATTAGAAATTATAATACTAAAGAGATATAGTTATTATAGGAATTATATATTTAAAAGATTACTTAGAAATTTATTTCTAATATTATTAATAGTAATTTAAAAAGCTTAACTTCTACTTCTCTTCCTATAGCTATAATCCTTACTAATACTAATAAAGCTACTAATAAAGAGATTAATTATTATAGAGTAGTTATTAGCTCTCTAGTGTATCTCTATATTATTAGAAAACTAGATATAATATTTATAGTATTAAAGCTTACCTCTTTTATAATAAATCTATTAGTAAAGTATATTAAGCTTACTAAAGAAGTAATTTTATATACTTAGAATATAAAGAAGCTATATATTTACTACTTAGAAGTAAATAGCTTTAATATACTATTCTCTAGTACTAATGCTTCCCTTAGTAATAACCCTAATACTTAGAAATTAATATAAGGTTATATCTTTATTATATATAGCACTATAATTAATTAGAAGTTAGGTAAGTAATATTATATAATAACTTTAAGTATAGAAGTAAAGCTCTTTACCTTAAATTATAGTGTAAAAGAGTATATATCCCTAGGGAGACTACTTTATAATATTAAGGTTTATATACTACTACTCTTAATTATCTAGTGTAATAATAAGTAAATAATCTAGATTACTAAATATATAAAAGAAAGGCTTTAGACTAGCCTTAAGTATCTTAATATAAATTAAATATAGATTTAAGAATAATATATAATAGGTAATATTAAGGTTAATTAGATAAAGACCTCTAAGATACTTATAAATAGCTTTATAAAGCTACTTTTAGGTTAGATATATAGGGACTTCTACTATAGAATTAGCTTATAAGAGATTCCTACCTAATTATAATACTAGGAATTATTTATAATCTCTTCCTATACCTTTAATCTCTAGCTTTAATAAATATCTTAGCTAGGGGGGGTGTGTTAGGGAGACTTCCTTAAGGTATTAGATATATAAATATAGCCTATATAATAACTAGGTTAAAACCCTTATTAAGATAATAGTAGAGATAATATATTAGAAGTACCTCTATAGACTAGTTATTACTATAGCGCACTATGTACCTTTTAGGTATAAAAGTTAGGTGTTGTCTACACCTCTAATTAACCAAAATCGAACCATTTTCATTATCTACACTGACCCCTACCTTGACACTTATACATATATAACTATTTACTTACTAGCTAGCTTATTCTTTACCTAGTAAATCTAAGGTTTTGCTAATGCTCTATTATGTGATAGTCCTGTCTCTGTCTCTTACGCTCCTAACACAATAAAAATAGCTTTAATTTAATTAATTATCTTTAATTCTAATTCTACTAGGAGATTCCTTTTTATATATTATTTACTCTAGCTAGCTCTATTATATAGCTAGTACTAGTACTCCTACTACTTATTTAAAAGGGAAAACCCTTAATTAAGAAGAAAAACCCCCTTGTATTTATATTTAGGGTAGCGCTAACTTTATTGTAGGCTTATATTATATTATATATAACTAATTATAGGTATTTATTACTAGCTTATACTAGCTTTATCTTATAGAAAAAAGAAAGAAAAAGAAAAAGAAAAAAGTATCATAATAAGTATTTTTAGCTTCCTTCAATACCATGGTGACACGGCATTTTACTATTCAGGAGGATAACACACATCACTTTACCGCAGACTCAAGCAAGAAGCCATTCTTTCACTCAGTAGATTGGACAAAAGTGTTTAATCAGCTTACATGCTTGCACTACTCCCGGCCACCCTAGGCTCGCCCCTGATCTCAACGCCAATGTATAGACAAAACAAAACAAGACCTGACGCGGACCTCCGGCGCGCCATATTGAGTTACACAGAAGGGAAAGACACCTCGAGAGTAGAAGGAAACCCCAAAACGGCAGTTCGCAAATGTCATACCTTTCCCGAACCCAGGGCGGTGGAATGAATGAATGGTCCCAGTAATCCTAACAGTTTCTTTCCCGCGTCGCCAAACAAAGAAGACAACATAAAGCACTCAAGGTATCTTGTCCTTAAAAACGAAAACAAAAAAAAAAGATCAAGGCATATGCGCGAGATGGCAAAAATGAACTGAAGTGACACGTGTCTCTGTGCGAACACACGGCCAGGTACGGTTTTCAATATCCACAGGGAATGGAGAAACGTCACAAAAGATTCCCATGTCCCAAACACCAACGCCGCAGCTCTTCAGCGACGTTTTACAAAAGTGCTTCTGACTAACCTAATTCGTTTCGGCGTTGGTCGAGTATGTTCTGTTGGAGCATTACTGGCCAGAATGCTTGCCAACCTCGTTCACCATCAAGGCGGTCCATCGTGAAGCCTGGATCATGCGGCCATCTTTACATCGCCGTTGGGTTCGGCAGCCGTAGCGGGCGCATCAAAGCGAGGCGACGACGACTCGAGCTGATCACTGTCATTCATGGGTCGTCTTCGCTTTCCCATGCGCTCACACCACTGCTCAGCGCTGACAATGGTGCCGTCCAAGACGCCCGTGATTTGCGTCACCATCTCCAATCCCTCCTTGGCCAGTACCAAAACCTTTTGAGCACCCTCTCGCACCCCAGAATCGCTGTCCTTGTCGCCGTTGGCTGCGGTCTCGGTCATGCTCGCCATGCGGAAGCGTTGGGGCAGGCTAGTGAGATGGCGGCGCACGAGGATGCGCGCATTTTCAGGCAACGCACCCCCGGCGTA
This sequence comes from Epichloe bromicola, assembly GCA_023658445.1. NCBI lineage: Eukaryota > Fungi > Ascomycota > Sordariomycetes > Hypocreales > Clavicipitaceae > Epichloe > Epichloe bromicola. The sequence continues at coordinate 654,290 of CP098271.1, forward strand.
CTTGGACACGGTGTTGATGGTCTCTTGAAGCGTCCTAAGCACATCAACCTTGAGCGTGTTGATCTTGGCTGTCAGTTCCGTACGGGCTTGCTCCGGCGTGCGTCTATCGGTTTGCTTCTTTTCCGAGCCGGCTCCTTCACCGTTCTGCTGTGCATCCATGGAGCCCAAGGTCGCTCGGTGCACCTCGGCGGTTTGTTCATATTCTTCCAAGGTCGTCTTCAAATTTCCAATCACCTGGCCCATGTGGTCATTAGTCCAGCGGAGCCACATGAGGCAGTATCTCAAGCTCTTGAGGCTCTCGGCACTCATTGAAACGCTGAGCCCGGATGTCGACATGATGAGGCGAGACTGCCAGGATCCACTGACTGGAGAAGAGCGAGGAGTTTCCTGTGAGGTCGGTGCTGTCTCGCTGTATGCTGGGGATCGCATCTCGTCATAGGCTGGCAATGTGTCCACCGTGCTTGCCGACGATGATCTTCGATCGCTCCGGGGGGTAGATTGAGACATGTCGAGTTCCCCATTGGTCATTTCCCTGGTCTTCTTGTTGGCACCTTCATCTCCTTGGCCAACTTTTCGCCGCTTCTTCGAATTGCCGTTGCTGATGGCACTGCCATCTTGCCGTCTATTGCCAAGAAACCATCGAACGCCGCCCTCGACACCAGTCACACGGCCAACGGAGTTGACCGTCTTAGCCAGGGGAGTGAGGTAGCCTTCAACATATTCGGCACCTGACTTGAAACGTGGCGAGAAGTTCTTTGCGCCTCCATATGCCGTGCTTGCACCACCGATGGTACTGGCCACGAGCGGATGAGCTGTTGTCAAAAGCGACAACAAGGGTTCAGGGTGGGGGGATCTTGTTTGCGACGAGGATGGCGTTCTCTGGTGGCCATCGAGCTTCGGACTTGACGTTGTGAGGCCGGTGGCATCGGGTGGAGAGGAGACAAAGTCTAGAAATGCATTAGTACATGACATTGCGAATCCTTTTTGCAAAGGGACCTGGACACCCATGATCAGTCCCAACAATGAAGCTCAAGTATTGGACATACCGGCTCGCAAGTCACCGAGGGCTTCTGCTGCAAGTCGCACATCGGGATCGTCTATATTCACACTGTTGTTTGAACTGTATCGATCTGGTGAAGGAGCACTGGTGACGCTATTACTTCCGTCCAGGTCCATCGTTGTGGCCGGGCTGTCAGACCGGTGCGAGTTCATCGGAGGAGGCGGTTGTCGATAAGCCAAGGGACCATTCAACGGCGACCAATTGTGGAATGGTTGGTGTGAGGGTTGACGATTCAAATCATCGCGCATCGCCTCGCCGCGAAGAGGGTGAACGCCGGTGACGGAGCTTATGGACGGTAGCATTTTGTCATTGTCGTGGTGGGCCAGAGGGGGAAGCCGGGTCGACAGAGTGTCGAAATCGGGAGGGGGTGAAAACTGCATTGAAGCAGCGGCGGCGTGGCGATGGGAATGCAACTCGGAATCAAGGTCGGCGAGTAGGAGAAGAGAACGATGGAGGTATAAGTCTGATATGACGGATTGGCGGTAATAATGCTTGTTCAAAGAAGCGTCAAGGACGTTCTCTCTGTGTAGGGATGGGGGATGGGGGATGGCAGGGTTTGTCTGGAGTGTGGAGCACTGACAAGGCGCTTGCTTGCTAGATCAGAAGCCAAGTCCCAACCAAGGGTCCGCCAGAGTTGGTGGGAAAAGAAGAGCAGATGGCCAAGGAAAGAGCAAACTGCACTGCACTGCACTGCACTGCACTGCACCAAATTTGCAATTGGTGAATTGTGCTAGGACGCAAGACGCAGAGACGCAGAGACGCAGAGACCGACTCGAGAGGATCAAAAGGGAGGGGCGGTTTCACGACAAGCGCACGACGGATCTGACAGCGACGGGGGGGCGAGCATGTGACGGAGCGGAGTCCCACAGTTTCCCATCCCCATCGGTCTCAATTCGTCCCTGGTTCCCGCCATTGACCGACCCATCGTTCGTTGGCTCGCTGGTTTGTTCTTCTGCAGCTGGGCAGCTGGGTCCAGCTAATCGCTACATCATCTTTTTTTTTTTTTTTTGTTCTTTTCTGGATGTGGTGGTCACGGTCATGGTCATGGTTCTCGTCGAGTCTGAGTCAGTGGTGCAACTGCACCTTCCCCAACAAAATCGGGCAGGCACATGCCAAGCAGCGAAACCCCGGCCATGGTACGGAGTAGAAATCATTCATCAAACTACAATGTACGCCATCGCCTCATTCATCATCTTGCAGATATGGACAAGCAGCCAAGTCCGTCTTCGGGAGCACCTCAGCCGCCGAAGATCGCCGTCCAACTACCCATTCCGTCTACATTGTGAGCCGTGTCTTAGATGCCGATTTCAGCGTCGCTTCAGTGTCAATAGATCGCAGGGCACATGTAAATTCGCCCTGTTATTATCCTTTTCTTTGTCGCTCTCTCTCACCCCTCGCTCGGCCTTTTTTTGACGTCAATGCCTTGCGCCCGCTATTTCTCTGCGCGGATGCAACACCCCATTCATTCGCACACAAGCACGTGCATGTCGGGTATCAAATCAGGGCCATGTCAGCTGCTGTAGCAAATGCGGTGGGGAAATCACATGTAACGACCACTGCTCCCACAACCCACAAGCGCAAGCCTACATAGTCTCATCATTCGATGTCCGGTTGCTGGCGCCCTGGCACTTGACTATTACATTGTATCATGTAGTGGAAATGTCCAGGAGAATTTCGTCGCCTGTCCCTACTTTTGGCTCACCTCAACAGCTGTTATTACGCTATGCCGTGTCTTAAAGGGAGGTGGACCTGACTAAGGCTGTTTTTTGATAGCGGCTGAATTCACCAAGACCACCTTGGATTGGTACTTTGCTAGCAGCATTTCAACTATACTTGCTGGGTATTTGGGTGACCGATGCCACTCGACACACTAACACGCAGTTATTCCAATCTGAAGAATCTGTTTGCCGCGCAGCAGGAGGTCGCCAGATAGCTCGCGACGTGTCAGTTGGACAGTCTTGGAGAGGTTTTACCCCAGTACCGTGTCGTAAAGTTGTCGTGCAAAAGTCGCCCAGGGACCTTTGGCCAACAAGCCCGTGGCCATCATGTCAAATAGCAAGCTCAAGGCATTGAGTGTACATAAAATGTGCGGTTCCTCTGACGCCGCCCGAGCTACGGAAAGCAAAAGTACTCGGGCAGCTCTTAATGAAACCAACGAAATTCATCCTTCTCCGCACCACGAAATCGCAGCTCTCATCCACGGCTCCGCAGACGACATGACAGAATGTCGCGTCGAACACAGGCTTGGGGATGGTCTGCACTGTCTAGAGGGTGCGTTGAGGAGGAAGAGAAAAGTAAGATGAGCCGATCGCTAAGATGATATTTTTAAAGTGGATGAAGAGAAAAACCCGCAGGTTCCAGCATGCCACACGTGACCCTGGATTCACCATGACTTTGGCCCAAGGAAGGAACAGTTTTACCGTAGCTCTGCCGGACCATGACACAGCTATCAGTGACAAGGCTGGGTGCGTACTGGCTGCTTGTTGCAGTGAGAAGCGCGAGTGACAAAGGAGACAGTCAGATTCCAGCATCACGACCTTGGATGACCACGCCGGGTCGTATATCCAAGGCAGCACCTCCGAACTTTGCCCCATGACGAAGCATTTTTTTCCAAACTACTCAACTCCTCCGCCCTGGCCCGCGTGCCAATTGATTGCCTCCCCCCATCTCCAAGGGCATCTCAACAACCCCTCGCTCGGCTTCTTCATTGCTCCTCCGCCCCGGCGCGCCGTCTTCACCTTCACGAAACAGTCACAGTCGCAGCCATGGCCTCAGCAATCTTCTTCTTAGACCTCAAGGGCAAGGTGAGCAGCAAGTCTCCTGGTTGTCAATGGCGGGGATCCAAAAATACCAGTGAAATCAAGTATACTGATAATAACGGCACGTCGTCCTCTATAGACCCTTCTTTGCCGTAACTACAGAGGTGACGTCCCCATGTCTGCCGTCGAGAATTTCCCGATCCTGCTTTCCGAAGCCGAAGAAGAATCATCTGCCGTACCGCCATGCTTTTCCCACGAAGGAATCAACGTATGTTTGCGCCATGGCAACCTCTTTCCAGTCCCCCCTTGAGCCAAAGATTCAAAACGAGGCCAGGGACTAACATGCATAATTGGCACCAACTGGAACAGTACCTCTACATCCGTCACAACAACCTCTATCTTCTCGCCTTGACCAAACGCAATACAAACGCTGCCGAAGTCCTCCTCTTTCTCCACAAGATTGTCGAAGTCTTCACCGAGTACTTCAAAGCCCTTGAAGAAGAATCCATTCGCGACAACTTCGTCATCATATACGAGCTGCTCGACGAGATGATGGACTTTGGATACCCGCAGACCACCGAGTCGAAAATCCTCCAGGAATACATCACGCAAGAATCGCACAAGCTCGAGATCCAGGCTCGTCCCCCCATCGCCGTCACCAACTCGGTATCGTGGCGGTCAGAAGGCATTCGATACCGCAAGAACGAGGTGTTTTTGGATGTCGTGGAGAGTCTGAACTTGCTGGTAAGCGCGGACGGCAACGTGCTGCGAAGCGAGATTCTCGGTGCCATCAAGATGAAGTGCTACCTCAGCGGTATGCCCGAGCTGCGGCTTGGCCTGAACGACAAGGTCATGTTTGAGACGACGGGGAGGACGACGCGAGGAAAGTCGATTGAGATGGAGGACGTCAAGTTTCATCAGTGCGTCCGGCTGTCGCGCTTTGAAAACGACCGCACCATCAGCTTCATCCCTCCCGACGGCGAGTTCGAGCTCATGTCCTACCGACTCAACACACAAGTCAAGCCCCTCATCTGGGTAGAATGCGTCGTGGAATCCCATTCTGGCTCGCGAATCGAATACATGCTCAAGGCCAGAGCGCAATTCAAGCGCCGCAGCACAGCCAACAACGTCGAGGTCATCATCCCTGTTCCCGACGACGCAGACTCGCCCCGCTTCAGAACGAATATCGGTTCCGTGCACTACGCGCCTGAGCAGAGCGCCATTGTATGGAAAATCAAGCAATTCGGCGGCCAAAAGGAATTCCTCATGCGCGCCGAGCTGGGTCTTCCCAGCGTGCGGGGCGACGACGAACACGGGGGTGGCATGACGGGAGGATTCGGCGGCAGCATGGGCGGCGTAGGGGCCCTGGGCAAGGGCGCGAAGCGACCCATTCAAGTGAAATTTGAAATTCCCTACTTCACTACAAGCGGGATCCAAGTGCGGTATTTAAAGATAACGGAACCAAAGGTATGTATGTGCTGGAAGGCTCTTGACCCCCCCCCCGCCTTTTCCCGTCCCATGGAAATAAGGGAAAAAAGAAGGATATTATACCACGCGATACACTTGTGGGAAACTTCTGACAAGCACATTCACAGCTACAATATCCGTCCTTGCCATGGGTCAGATACATTACCCAAAGTGGTGACATTGCCGTCCGACTACCCGACGCCGTCTGAGAGGTGATTGTTCTAGAGCAAGATACTTTGGGGGATTTAATCACCTTTGCAGCCCAAGCAGCTATTAAATCGTGACATTGCAACCCACGCACACGGCTTCCGAATGTTGGAGAATCAGACAGAGGAGTTGAAGATGGGTGCGTGCGTGCGTGCGCAAGTACTATGTGTAAAAAGCAAGGTGCAGGCGAACCTAAGCTGGAAGAATAATGGCGGGACTGAGCGGGAAGACGAGGCCACGGGTCTTCAGGGAAGTAGCTCCACGGAGTAGCAGCAATCTTGACTCAGGCAAGCACAAATGAAATACAACAAAAGAATGTTGAGAAAGGGAGTACCAGTCCTGGTGGTGGGGACTGAAGGCGCCGAGGGTTGGATCCGAGACAAAGATGCCGGAAACCCAGCCGTCTCAAGTCCGACCGGTGGTGACGAGTTGGCCCCCGACTACGTAGGAGTATCCCGTGAATCTTCCTGCAACGTGAAAAGCTCACCGAAAAAAAACCCGTGGGGTTCTGGTCCAAGAGCCGGCTGGATTCCTGTTGACGACAAATCTGGGAAATTCATCCCATGTTGCTGCCCATCTGGTGGCAAGGGGCATGCGTAGCTCTCGATAGCATCACGTGCTCACGGGAGGTCCTCTCTACGAGAATTCGTCGATTTATTTTTGTCAATTTCAAAATTCTTTGCCATCATGGTAGGAACGACCTACCCCGTTCGCTTGGCCCTCTTGGTGTCCGAGAGGTGCGCGTCCTGTGCATCCCGGGCAGCTTCTCCCGAGAAGCGGGCGCACGCCTCTTGGATGAGCCGCTTCTCGCCTAGCCTGACCACGACTGCCATCCGGTGACGGCGGGAAAGGTCGGCATGTTTGACAAGTTGTTCGTCTTGACCCGCCGTCGTTGAGTATCGCGATGCAACTGATCGGAGGGCTCCGACCACGGCCGACTTCAGTACGTCGTTCCGTCTTCTCTTATTGGGCATGAGGGCGCCATCCAGATTTTGCAATGCCTTGAGAACGGCTTTCAGCTGCTCCTTCAAGTCCCCTGGCATGTCCTCCACGAATGCGGCAGAGGCAAAGGTGCCGTCTGCGTTGGGCTCACCTGAATTTCGCTCCAGGACAAACGTGTCCTCTAATTCGTCTCGGTCAATTGTCTCCATCTGCCCACATTGTCAGCTGATGTATCAAGCCACCGGCAGGCGTGGCCTTTGACAGATTTGCATACCGCCTTTTCTATGGCCTCCTGCGGCACGCCCAGTTCGGAAACAAGCGAGTTCTGTACCAACTTCCAGGGGATCTCCACCACGTCGTATCTTGAGTGCTTGTCTGTGACGTACCCGTACCGACGGAGCAGCTCTGAATTGGGGTGCGGGCCGTAGTAATTGAGGATCTCATCTCCTGCCTTGATGTCGCGCAACGTCGTGACGGTCAACTCGTCGTCGCCGTGATTGACATGTGCCTGTTGGGGAAAAATGACCGAGTTAGCAACCGGTTCGTTCAATCTCTGGATGACCTTTATCTTCTCGGGGCCCCCCTTTTTCTCATCTGTGCCATACATTGAACTCAGCATCGGCATTCAAGATATCCGCCATCGCGACCATGCCCATCATCGATTTCCCTTCCCGGTCCTCCATCCAGCCGTCTGACTCGTCATCATCTTCCTCGTCGTCACTCTCCAGATCAAACGCGTAAGCCATGACGGTGCTCCCCATTCGGTGTGCCAATCTCACAAGGTCTTCGTCGCTGTACTCTCCGCTCGAGTGGAAGATAGTGGGATTGCTGCGAATAGCTGGCAGCAGGCGACTCCGGAACATGTCCTCCGCACTGGCCTTGCCAATCTTGTCCACGGTCGCGCTGGCCTGGAGCTGCGACAGCTCATTGCTGGACCAGAACATTGGTGTGTCAAACGTGTCTGGTAGAACATCCATGTAGGGCTTCCACCTGGATTGGTTGCCGAGGAGGTACTCGTGCATCATGATGAGTATCAATGAGCTCCATGAGTCAAGGGACTGCTCGCCGTCCTCATCACCGTGACTCTCGAACAGAGCAGGCACCTGCTCTTTGAGACCACAGGTCTCGGAGCTGATGATTGCGCTCCTCGGTATGGTGAACAAGGTAGTGTCAGCGGGGATATCTCGCGTGGCAACTGGGGTTCATGTCAGTCCAGCGTTTTCGGGAAAAAAAAAATCAAAATCAAAATCAATAAATAAATCACTTGCACTGGGAGCGTCATGTACCGATTCCACGCCCGGCACCGCGAGATCGCAAGTCGGCGATCTGAATGGCGTCGGAAAATACGGCCCCTGGTAAGCCTCTAAACCAGTGCAGAAAAGCAGTGGTTCTGCTCTCGAAATCGACAGAAGCCATTGTGCAAGGATCTCTGCGAGGTTGCGAGAATCTTCATCAAGGATGAGGGTATTGCGGCAACGATGCTGATTATGATGAAGAGTTGCCCCTGGTCTTTTGCCGTGGTTAAATTTTGTGCCATGTGGAGACAGCAGCGTGTCACGCCAACACGTAAAATCGCCGCGTCCATAGAAACCCATCAGGTCGTCACTTTGATTATCATTACTCTACCATGGTCATCAAAACTACAATAATCGTTTTACATAATACATGTGACTCAGGGGGTTCATTTCTTTCCTGCTGGCGTCCTTCCGAAGCCGGATTGCACCGTGTCAATCTACCACCATGTTCTGCAACTGTCCTCTAGCCCAGTCTCTCTCATCAGTCTCCCTCATCCTCACACTCGAGTCCATTCGGGATACTAGCTTTGGCTCCATCCTTTGGCTTCACCTCTCTCCTTCTTGGCCTGAGCCATTCTTCCATGCCTTCCGGCCAGTACACTCTGCACCATGCGCCGCCCATGCCAACGTCCTCTGCGCTCACCAAACGCTCCGGTGTTTCAATCTCGCCATCCGGCACAGTTCCATCCTGCTGCTGTTTATTCTTGGCAAGCCTTTTGGTCTTCTTCAGCACTGCCTTTCTGGGCTCATCGTCGCGTTCGTAAGGTACCATGTCATTGAACAAGTCCCAGCCCGGAAGTTTGAACGTGCGCATGAGCTCGAAGACAGCCTGTTCCTTGTCCTTGGCTTCAATCATGAGATCCATGTCGTTGGCGCATGGAGGGAGAGTCTTGACGCGCGGGGAGTGTTTGCGTCGGTCACGCGGCGTGACGGCTGGTGCTGTTGGTTCGCTGTAATGCATCTTTTGAGTGATGCCTTTCTTGGACCAGGTGGCCTTGATGCGATCGTACAACCCTATGATGTCATGTGTACCTTCACGGACGACGGGGTCGAATACAATGTTGTGATGGTGGTAGTCCAGCACGAGGGGGATGTTGAGTTCCTCGCAAACGGGAAGAAGATCGTGCACACTCCACGAGACGTCGTCATTCTCCAATACTAACCTCTTCTTCACCCCGGCAGGTAATTTGGAATAGTTTTGGCGAAAGCGATCCAGCGTCGCTTCCTTGTCTCCGTACACCCCGCCCATATGCAAGATCATGACGGCATCTCGATCCAGTTGGTCTGAGAGGCGAAGAAGGGTGAGCATCTCGGCATGGTATGCCAAGTCGCGCATCGAGGCTGCCACCACTTCCTTGCGTGGGCTCCCGATTTGTGTGAATTGTCCGGGGTGTGTGGTGAGTCGATGGCCGAGCTCGGAAGCAACCTTGCCCGCTTCAGCCAAGACGTCAGCCGCAAAAGACAAACTGTATCCGTAGTCTTGGTGGCTAGCAAACGGAAACATCTCGCTGCTCAGTCTCATAAACTTTACCCCATATTTGTTGTTCCACCGAATCATCTTGACTATATCTCGGGCATTGCTCAGTCCAAGTTTCTGGACAAACTCGAGACCGCGCTCCACGCTTGGCTGTTGAGTTTTGTCGGGGCGGTTCTTTGTCGGGTGTTCAGGTTGTGTCGGGTCTCGTAAAGGATATTGGTGATCAAGAATAGAGCTTATCCGGCAAGTTCTTGACGAAAAAACAGGTGGATTTGCGGCACGAAGATACGTATTCAGACACGCCTGCCAACCGCATCATCAGCCAACGCGCCTCCTTGTGCGAGAGAAGGCTTAGATCTTACATAACCAAGTCGGCCTGTCCACGGCAAAGGAAGACGGTCACTATTCACTGGTGGTGGACGTCTGGGTCCTCGATCACCTACCTCGTCGTCCAAAGAGGCACCGTCGGCTGGCGCGCCGGGCTCCATCTTCTCGACCTTTTTCTCGCGAGGTGAGCGGCGGATTGTGCGCCGGGACGTTTTTTTGAACCATGAATGACTGTCTCGGCACTATTAGCATCCTCATCTGCTGCAATGCTGGCCAAATCAGACGCCTCGATCGCCAGACGTTGTCTTTTCGCCTCATCAAGCAACTTGTGCTCCATTTCTGACAGAGTGTGCCTCGCTCGTTCCACGGCCTCTTTTGACGACAACGCCCCGCCGACCTGATTGCTGGCAACCAAATCGGCTTCCTTGTCGTGGGCCTTGTCGTGGGCATCTTCTTCTTTGATCCGTCTACTGCTTCTCCTCCGGCGAGATGGCTCGGGGGCTGGCGGCACGGGATGCGGTTCCGCACGTTTCCGTTTCGGCGGCATGGTCGCAACCTGTGAGAAGGAATGTCTACAAGGTGAGTTGAGAAGCAACTTGCTGCTTCGCGGTGCACACTGCACCACAACTGCGAGAGAGACGGAGCGCATGCATGAGAGGGCGGGCCCGGACGGCGACGATGGCCAACAGCTGGCAATGGCAAACTCTTTGGGATGCTTTATGCCCGAAAGTGATGGGTCAATCAAAGTGCCCAAGGGTGCGTATAAGCGTGAGCGAAATTGGTATTGACGAGTCTCGTAAAATTGATAGGCGGGCTAGTAGGCGGGCTAGCAGGCAGGGTTCGACCAGAACTTGTTGTTTTTGTTGAAACAACATTCCAAGACAAGGCCAAAGAGTGATGACGCGATATAACGACGTCAGTTTCCGAAGCTTCCTCCGGCGTGGGAGCGCCAGCCAATGATATCATCACCAAAGCCCCCAAGATGCAGCTTGGCCCATGTACATGTATGTATCGCGTCATGTACGGACTAATCCGTGCAGTCCCCATGATAGAGTGTTCCTGACAAGATAGACATACAAAATAATAGGCCACGCCAGCAACTTCAACTCGATCGCCGGCGGAAATGCTCGATTCCAAGTTCCAAACTACGGATCGGCCGTCATCGATGATTCGACGATGAAAAGCCGCACGCAGCGCGAGCTCGGAACCTGGAAGTTGGGAAGCAGCCACCGTCATCGACCCCACTCGTGATAATGGCCAATCAGAGCAATCTCAGCACCCCGGACATCGAGTCCCGCTTTAATATGGGGCACCTTATTAGGCTGTTTGGTTACATTCGAGAACCTCATATAATGATCAACTCTCCACAGATGTACAAGTCGCACGTGTTCTGTCCTTGAACGACATCAACGCTGTTCTTCTATTCATATTCTATCCGAACCCCATTTAACGCGTGCGCTGTAGAAATACGCCAGTTTAAACATTTATCCCCATCATTTCGCTCATCATAGAATCAAACCTTGAAAAAAATCTGCCTAGAGTTGCTCAGGCTCTGACCAAGTCTCTGTGTGGCCAACCTTCTCCATGATATGCAGCTCGCACGATATCACGCCTGGCTGCGATCCTGGAGCTCTAATATTCAAGCCCACAAACCTGACAGTATCCTCTCTTTTCGAGCCACCAGTTGGCTAAACATGCGGAATGAAACATATGACCACAACCGAGAAGTTGTGAAACTTCACTTGCGAAGCGTACGGATTTGAGATCAGCTATTGCCTTCCGTTCCTCTTCCTCACTAGAAGACGTGCTCGCTTGTGTTCGTGAGCATGTTCGCTGACGAGAGCGTGTCTCTGAGTTCTTTAGTAGCAATGATCCATTATTGGAGCGTAGTGCGACCAGGAACACTTGACCGGAGATGAGCTTCTTGAAAAATCTTCTCAAGTAGTTGTGTGATGCTTTCTTTTCCACTTGAAGCTCGGTAACAAGAGGTTTATCGCATAAAGGACTATTGAGCGCATTGGAAATATCAACCATCTTGGCCGACCCTGGATACAGGTTGCTTGGCTCACCAATGACCCTTGTCTATCTGACCTTCGCTTCGTGCATGAGCGCTATACCATCCAACTGTCGTGTCGATTGCAATTCGACGAACGAACGGTCGAAGCCTACGACGTGCAATCAATCGGTGGACAGGTCGCGTTTCGGGCTGTTTCCACAACCTTTGCTTGCGGCGCCGGCGCTCCAATCGACGATACAGAGCAAATCCTGTGAATAAACTGATGGACGAAGAGATAAGCGTCTCGTGTCAGCCCCATCTTTCAAAATGTTCAAGTGCTGAGTGCAACTCACATTAAGAAAGCGACGAGAATGGCCACCGCGACCGCGACGGCGATTTTGGAAGCCAGCACAAGGTCATTCCGAATGTTTGTAATGATTCGAGTAAGAGATTCCATGTTGATATACTTGCAGAAAAATGCCCATAACAGATAATACAGGCTCTTTAGATGGAAATAGGCCTCGCCCTGGAACGTAACGGCAAAGATGGAACGCGTAAAGGTATGCCGAAACGTCTTGAAAGGTGGAGCAAGAGGAGGAATGAAGCAGACGAAGAAGAAGAAAGAAAGAAGACGAAGCGAGGCAAAACATGGACTTTTTTTTTTTTTTTTTTTTTTTTGGAAGCCAAAGCCCACGCAAAATTGAGGTGAACAGTCCAGTCCAAGGTGAGGAAGGCGCGCGGGATAGATAGCACACGACCCTTCCTTTTATATCACGGTTGCGCGCCGGATACCAGAGCCAGAAAGAAATGAGAAGTACACGCAAGAAGAAAAGAAGAAAAAAAGAAACTGAAGGACTTGGAATCTGCAGAGTCAAACCAGTCCGTCTTCTTGGGCACATTGAGCCACCGAAGAGGGCATTCGGGCGTCGGGACAGATCAAATGACATACCTTAGGGTGTGATCCACGAGCCGGTGCAAAGCTTGCACCGACATTGCAAGGTATAAGTTATATATGGATTTATATAGGGCGGCCACTTTATACTATTAATAGGTGTAAACTTTACACTAGTGTAAGCTTTATATATAAACTACGTAAAGTGTAAGATTTACACCTAAAAATTAGTTATTTCTTAGTATCTAATCCTATTATAGGTATTTACATAGCCCTGGTTAAAAAGATATATTATAAATAGGGAGGGATATAGTATTTATATAATTATAATAAATTTCTATAAATTTCTATAGATCTTAGGTAATAAAAATAGCTAGCGCGTCCGTTTATTTGTATTTTACACTCGTGCAAAGTTTACACCGGCTTGTGGATCACACCCTTAGAGTTCACTTTCTTTATCCCGTGCGTGAAGATGACAACGTAGTCCCTAAAAAGCTGTCAGAAATTCTCAAAAATGTAAACACACGATGGGCTGCATTGCCTGAAGTAGCTGTGCAACTAAGATGGTCAAATGGTGCATCGGAATGCGTCGATAAGTTTCCATGACGTACCGGTCGGTGATGATCTATACTTGGCAAGATGCACAAAGCTCGTTCTGTCGCTCCCCTTTCGGAAGCAACCTGATCGCCTTTAAACACAGAAACGGTTTATTCTCCTTGTAGTATGGTCAAGGGCATTTCTACAAACGGTGCTATGGGGCCTAGATCCTGGCTAGTATGATTGACTAGTCGCAACGGGCACCGTGGACGAAGCTAATGTGCGGGTGACGGCGGTCATGGCGGTCAATGGCAGGGCCGTCTCGGTCTTATACGTGCGATGGGGGTGGCATCCGGCCGAGAGAGCGCAATATGGTGAGGCTGACGGAGAAATATTGGTCATGATCTTGATGGTCTTGTCTTTGGAAACTGTGTTTTGGTTTTGCTCGCCCCGTTTGCTTGTCCCGGCGCCGCGCGTGTCTCGAAGGGTACCGGGAACGTAGGTTGTTCGTATAGAGAGGGAAGTCCCAGTGACACAATTCTTTCGTTTTCGGTCTCATTTTCCCAACATTTTTTCTTCTTCCTCACGTTCATGGCAGTATTCCAACAGGAAAGTAGTGGAGGGCGGTTCTTCTCTCGCAACGAAGCCCCTCCCCGTAGAGTTGCCACCGTGGCGCCAAGGTTGAACAGCTTCTCGGTCTTGGACTTGTGTGGTTGAAAGAATCAGATCACATGACGTACTCTTCCCGTGTACGAGGGCACGGCGAGGTAACGTCGGGGTTGGAAAGGGACAAGCCAGTGGCCAAACAAGCGCCGGCCACCAACCTCTCGATCAAGACGATCAAGAGGATTATTTTAGGTAATGAACTAATAGAGATGGTCGATATGGGGAAGTTGCTAGACGAAGAGCTACTCGAACTGGATCCGGCTACTTCAAAAAAGGGCTGTTGTTTCTGGACAAGCGCCCGTCAACCGGTCAGTCACTTTCCATGGAATCGACACGCTGGGATTGACGCGAACCGACTCATGTCGTATCGCGTCTAATTTTGCAGAGCCGCCATTGGACAATGGTAAACACCTCCTCGGCCAGACTATAACAGAGATGGAATTGTGCCGAGAGCAGATCGCATTGAGATGGGTTGCGTCAGGGACCATCTTTTTCTCGGGGTCGAATGCTTGGAGCATTTGTTGCGTCGGAGACAACGCCCGGGCAGAGTCCAGAATCCAGATCCCAAATTCCCGCCATCTTCGATTGCCGTATCAGGTACGGGAGCACGGAGGAGTGTGCTGCCGAGAAGTAAGAAACATCACAACAGGCTAGCTGCGTCGTAAAGGGACCGAGTCCAGTCCAGTACATAAAATCCTGAGCGCCGCCTTGAGTGAGCGTCTGCATCGCTACAATCCCTCTGTGGTTTAGTCTCAGCTCCCCTTTCTCACTTCTTGGTACCCCGTCACGCTCCCTCACATACAGACGGCTTTCTACCCAGGCTGCCTCGTTCCTTGACTATAGCCCGTCATGCGGGAGGTCAAGACATGCGGCAGATGTCGCCATTTCAAGAGGCGCTGTGATTTGGTCAAGCCTTCATGCACCCGATGTCTGCAAGCTGGAGTTCAATGCAGCTTCAGTGTTTCTGGAACCATATCGGCATCCTCTGCTGCTCATTGCTCTTACGCGCCACCCACAAGCCACGCGTCGCTGTTGGCGCTGTTCGAGACTGGAAGCGTGTCTTCGTACGTCTCGACACCTCCTGGAATGCCTTTGCAGTCTACCGGCGCATCTGTTACCGCTACAGACCACGGCCACTCGTTGCGTCTTGTATCTGGAGCAACCCTCACAGGCGACGCTTTCGCCGCAGATGAGAACTCATCCCAGCTACCTCTGTTCCTCTATAATGATGATGCTGATGCTGATGCTGATGATGAAGAGGGAGCAAACGGTCTCATGTCACCCAGAGAATCAGCGGAGAGCCCGGATCCTGATCAACCGGCCAACGTCGCTGGTGATGCGCCATTCCCTAATCCAGCAGCCAGCACTTGGTTACCTCAGGAAAGCCAACGCATTGTGCGCAAGCGCAAACGGAACTGTCTGAGCTGCCTTCGCTGCCGCCGTCTCAAAGTCAAATGTGACAAAGAGTTCCCCTGTGGCCGATGCAAGTCCAGCGGCAGTGACCGAGAATGTTACTACAGTTGTAACAAGGGACCAAATGGTGGAAAGTTTGCCTGCCCGGCAGCTCCGGCGGGAGGCCCTACACAGCCAGACCGCAAATCACCACAATCGGGAACATGGCATATCACACACAGAGTGCTAGGTTCAAGCCACTGGCGAGATTTGATGGCCAAGGTACGTAAAGCTTCCTTCCGCGCTTTGCATTTCGGTTCGTGGCCTCGGCCTGCCGCCTAGTAAGAAGTTGCGACTGACATGGGCGGTCCAGATCGGATCATTGACACCAATTGGACAATCTTCCCTGGCATCCATCTTGGAAGGCGTGGCCACGAATGCCTGCTTGGCCAACTTTTCCCTTCCCGCAAACTTTCCCTTTGGCACCCCTGCATCGAGTAAATACTCTGCTCGCGACGCCATCACCCGGCTGATCGCCAGCGAAAGGGACCGCGTAGACGAGTACATAGCCTGCTACCGCGATATGCTCGAAGTTGTCAACCCCGTGCTGGATATTCCCTCCTTTCGAGACGAGTTGACACGCTACTGGCAGGACCCTCAGTGCGTCGGCCTGTGTTGGTTGGCTCAGTTCCTAATGGTCTTGGGACTGGGCTGCGTCACAGCCGGGGGCGATCCCCCAATCGCAATCGAGTTCATGATGGCTGCCGAGGCTTCAATCACGCAGACACCCTTCATGTTCCGGCCCACACTCAACACAGTGCGGGCCATGACATTGATGGTGGTGGCCAAGCAAGTCTGCAATGCCACCTGCTGGGCCATGGACTCATCCTACACGCTGCTGGGATTGCTGGTAAGGCTAGCCCTCTACTACGGCTTGCCCCAGGACCGCAACGAAGACGATGGGCAAGCACTGGATCCGGTGGAGAGAGAAGCCAGGCGTAAGCTCTGGCTGACCATTCTTTACCTCGACATCAAGGTGTCCATGTGTACGGGCATGCCACCACTTACCCGTCCAGGTGAACTGGGCGGCCTTTACCGCATGGCGCAATGGGGTGCCCCCGAGAACTTTCAAGCTGTCTTAGCCCAGGCGCTCCCCATCGTGCTCAGCGTGCTGATACAAATGAACTCGAAACAAGAGCCAATGTCGTATCCCGACGTGCTGCGGTACAGCGTGCAGCTGCGCGAACTGGTAGGGCATGCTCGCCGGGTCTGCCAAGCACCCCTGCAGCGCATCACAGTCGACATGTTCCTCAGGCGCTGCCTAATGGTGATGCATAGGCCATTCGCTCTCCATGCCGAAGGACCATCCCTGTTCCCCGAATCGTGCTGGTCGTCGCTGGAATGCTCGCTCGCACTCCTCTTCAACTATCGCGAACTGTGGTGGTGCTCGGACACGGCGCAGCGCTACGATCTTGTAGGACGGCCGTTTGTGTTGGATATATTCTCAGCAACGCTGACCACCTGTGTGCACATGCTGCGACAGGATGCGCCGTTGAGCGGTGTCGCCGCGTCGGGTTGCTTGATTCCCCCGCGGCAACTCATCCTCGAGACGCTCGTGAATTGTGTGGATATTTGGGAAGGCGAGCAGGAGAAGAGTGTATGTTGGCGGACCGGGTATCAGATATTGAGAGCCCTGATGGCCATCTTGAACGCGCCGGAGTCTGAAGCCCATTCTGTTCGGATGGGGCAGGTTTGCTAAATGGAGGGATTCCTTGTTATTAAAGATGCACGAATGAGGGGGAGATGGCGACTTGACTGTGCGATTGCTCATCATGGACGGAATCCGTGTTATGTAAAGATGGGTTGTGATTGTCGTGTCAATAATTCGGTGTCTTGATTTACTGATGATAAATGTGTAGACTCAACAGTCACGTGCACTCATGTCATGTCAAGGATGTCTGAGTTCAGCAATCGTGGCTCGTCTCACGAGAACAAAAGTACATCTCCTGTCAATGCCAATGGGCGGCGGGTGGTGGTGGGTCGGGCCCTGAAACCGACAGGAACAATGGACGGATTTCAGGTGATGGAACAGTAGAATTGGAATGTGTCTTGATGCTGGATCACGCATCACGCTGATGGGCCACACGACTCGGTGACTCGGAAGTGCTGGACGCCGGATCGAATCTGGCCTGCTGATCATGTCCACAAACACCGCTCGCACCACGGCTTCGCGATGGATCGATTCGAACCCGGTAGACGGGAAATTTCGTGGCGGAGAGGAAGGAGACAGAACACAAAACTTCGTACAACATACGGAGTAAATGATTGATCATGTACACTGTTAATGAACAGCCATGCCCGGGCCCACTAATTTGTCTTGAACTGCCTGCCCCCGCGTTTAGTGTGCGCCACTCTTCACCTATTTTCAACCCCACCGCAGTTAACAAAGAGTCGTGTGCCCTTGTTTCCTACAACCACTCTATTAAATCCATCTCCCTTCCGACCCCCCAATACCCTCCCTCTCTCTCTCTCTCATCCGCCAGCCAAACCCTGCCCCTCCGCCACCATCGTGAGCCATTATCCTGCGCATTTGTACGAGTGCCTACCAGCTACTACCACTTGAGCTCCCACTTGAGCTCCCACCTGAACCACCTCGTCGTCTTGTTCGCCCCGCACATCGCAGCTTCAGCGATCAGCTGCAAGCCCCAGACTCGGCTCTCGCCTCCGCATCTTCTGTCCTTCGTGAGAAACAACCAGCTCATTATTTCAAACTACCAAGGGATCCTTCATCATGGCTTCCGCTGTCGAGCCCTCGCCGCTGCATTCTCCAGTGGGGCACGATGCCAAACGCCCAAAGGGCATCCTAAAGCACACCCCGTCTCATACGTCGCCGCCACCAACAACGTCGGCAATATCTCCACGACAAGGCCGCGAGAGGTCCATGTCTGGCAAAGAAATCACTCTCGCCAACACGCAAATTAATGCCGGGCATCACCGCTCATCATCTTCGGCCACTAGACCCTCCGGTTCGCATCGCTCATCCACCCACGATCCAGACGGCCAAGAGTCGTCACAACGCCTCAAGTGGGACGAGGCAAATCTGTACCTGACGGAACAGGATCGTACCTCTACTATGAAGATCACCGAGCCCAAGACTCCCTATGCGAAACACTACGACCCGTCCGAGGACCCGTCCGACGACGAGGATTTTCTCCAAGGTGGTAGTCCTGTCCGTAAAGCTGCAGGTGGGCGCGGTGAGGACGATATACCGGGCCTTAGCTTGGGCGATCCGGAGGAAGAGATTGCAGAAAAAAGCGTTTCGGCAAACGCGCGCCAACCCTCCGAAAAGACGGTTCATGTGGATGATCAAAGTGTCGCCCCCTCCGCCGAGGACGAGATGGTGGGACTTTCACCCGAAGAACGCGAAAAGCACCGCCAATTCGAAGTCGCCCGCAAGAAACACTACGACATGCACAACGTCGCGCAGCTCCTTGGCACCCCGGAATTCATCCCGGACGATGACGAAGAAGAAGACCAGGAGATGCCCTCAGTGCCTCCACTGCCAAATGGTTCATCTTAGGTGGAGAAGGCCAAGAACGACCAGCAGGAGGAGGAAATCCAGCACAGCTCAAAATTTCCATCTTGGGAAAGAGAGAGGAATCTGTCACGGGAGGGCTGCCTCCTCTTGTCTCCGCAATAGCACGGAGCTTGAGCTGGATTGGATGTCTTCACACCTTCATTATCGTCCTTTGTGTCCCTCGGAGGTCAGCCAAAGAACGGTCAGTCTCCAAAACAGACTGCATCCTCCCCCTCTTTCCCTGCTGCAACGGCTGCTTCTCCAAACCCACGGCCTCGGTGTCTCACTTTTTTCATTGCGAGGCATCTTACTTCTTTCAATCGTCGCCCCCCGGGGAGGAGGTCGAGGTTGTCCGGCCCCCAAACACTCCTTCAGCTGCACCTGCACCTGAACCATCGTCTCCTACCGGCCTGAACCTGCTTTCCGTATCTTCACTACGAAGTATCATATCGTTGAGTGGGCACCTCGAAGCTGCTAAGCCTCGTCCGCCAGAGTTTGTCGTCATCTCACCCCCATCTGCTAGATCGTCTGGCCCCTCAACAACACGCAAGCGAAACAGACTACGAAAATGCAAGCCTTGCACTAGTAGCTTGAGAGAGGAAAGCCAGCAACTTTTTATTTTTATCATTTCCAGGGGACGTATCACGATGGATGCTGGAATGCAGACGGATCCTATAGTACCTACCCCTAGTAGTAGATCCGCCGGCAGGACGGCGGAGTTTTCTTTTTGGCCTTGGCCTGCGAAATACATGATTCAGGTCGAGCGCCCTCCTTCAATGTTCACTTCTCCCCTTAAACTTGTCTCTTAATCGTTCGGATGGTAATCGACTTCAATTACTGGCGGCGTTTTCTGCTTTTCTATGTACAGTGAACAGGCTCGGGGGGCTTTTGACGTACTTCCGGCATACGTACAGACTTTTCTTTTCACTCTCAGCTACGGGGAATATATGAATGGAACTTGCTGTATACGATTTTGTACACTCCAAGTGTACAAACATGATGGTGCTTCGATGTGAGAATTGGCCCTTTGTGTAAAACGCCCCCGAACCAACACGCCGTCTTCTTCCATCTTTTAGCCGAGCCTTACAGCTCATCATAGGTATAAGTTTAAAGTATATTCGTCGCCAAATGTCACGTCCTTCCTTGTCCGAAAGCGTACAAATGCTTCTCTTTCTCTCATCTTTACAACAAGCCCTTTCGAGCGAGCTCAATCTTGCGCGCTGCCTCACCGAACTTGAACCCTCCCTTGGAGATGCAGATACGTTTGCCTTCCCCCATCTCGAACTTCTCTTCGTTGGCGTCCCAGGCGCAAGGGCAGTGATGTGGGAAATGTACGCAGGCGAGTGTGTCGGGGCACAGGTACTTGTCGCAAATGGCTATTCAATGCGTGTTAGCAAGCCATACTACGAGAGCACGAAAGGAGCCTATGATGCTCAAAATGGAAGCAGAAGTGATGTTCATTGAAACGCGTGCAACATGCATTGTTCAAACTGCAATTTGTAGTGCGATGCGTCACTGGGGTTATTCTGCTGCTGCTGCCGCTGCTGATGCTGGTGGTGCTCGTGACCTCCGTCGCCACCAAACATTTGGTCGAAAAACCCAAACTGAGCGCTCGCCAGGGACAGAAGCGATAGGAAAGCGATTAGGAATTCCATCGTTGTGATTGCAAATATGCCAATTGCGATTTTGTAAAACTGTGAGGACGGGAATGTACTGGTGTACTCCGTAGAGTGAAAATGGGTAACATGGAAACTTGTCCAGTTTGTTATCGATAAGAGAGTCTCATGGAGGCTGACTAAGCAAAACCCTCCAAATCTTAGGTTTGGGGAGGTCCGCGAGAGAGTCTTTTGAGCATTTCTTCAGCGTTGACCGTGACAACAACGAGAGGATCTCGCGCCTTGCCAACGATGCGGTTCCTCATGATACAGCGGCCCTTGCTGGCTGCTGTCGTTGGCTGCATTTCCAGACCGGCTACTGAAACGATTGCTCCGCGAACATGGCAATCGGCAAATGTGCTTGCCCAAGGTCGGCGATATGCTTCGGTCAAAGCTCAGGGGGCGTACAAGAAGAAGAGCAAGAGGGGCATTCCTAAAAAGCTGGGTGCCAAAAGAACTGGAGGTAATGAAAGCCCACCGGTTCGGCTCTTGGACTTATCTTCACAACTGCCAAAAATGCCAGTGTGGTACACTGCTGACCCAGAGTACTGCTGCAGATCAATACGTAATTCCCGGCAACATCATCTACAAACAGCGCGGCACGCACTGGTGGCCCGGCGAAAACTGCATCATGGGCCGAGACCACACCATTCATTCCATGGCAACCGGCTACGTGAAGTACTATCGCGACCCATCACGCCACCCCGACCGCAAATACATCGGCGTCGTCTTCGACAAGGCCGACACTCTACCCTACCCACAGCATGCGGAGCGCAAGCGCCGTCTCAATATGACGGCGTTCCCTATCCGTCCCGCCGCCGAGAAGCCTGCTCTGTCCCCCTCGGGAATCCCATTCGAGGTGACGCGCGTGGAGGCGGGCGAGCCGGATCGGCTACTGAAGCTCCGATCGGATTATAGCTACCGCGAGGATAACTGGCGCATTGGGCGGCTGGTGAAGACGACGAGGCTGAGGACCAAGAGATTCAGGACGCGAAAGCAGTGGTTTAGGCATAGGCGGTGGAGGAGGGAACGGGAATTGGAGGGCCAGAGGACGGCGGAGAAGAAGAGGGTTGAGATGGGGGATGTCAAGGCTGTGAAAGCTGTGAGCAAGAAGGCGGCCAAGCAGGCGGCCAAGAAGGTTTCCAAGAAGAGCAAATAGGGGGTCCATGGGTGAATCAGAGGATGAGGCTCCCATTCTTTGTACATTAGGGCTTGTCATGAGTTGATAATATACTGTGTGCTTTGAGATTTGCGTACGTTTGATTTGATGAACGGTGGTTTTCTATAACGAGTGATGAACAACATCTTTGCTAAGAATTTGCTTCGTTTGATTTGAAGAGTGCGCGTCTCATGGTCCTCGATTGCGTGTACGTGCCATGTGGAGGAACTTGACCTGTTCACTCATCAGGGGTCTGCACTTTGACCCTTTTAGGAAGGTGCAGAACGCGAGCCGTCGCGCCACGCACCTTCGCTCTCATTCTTTCATTCATGTTACCTTGACGCACAAGCAGCGCGCAGCGACATCTTGGCCTTATACCCCGTAGGCGGGCTATTTAGCTATTTCACTTGCACTTCGGTCGCGCTCAAGACACCCAGGCCCTGCCATACATGCTTGCTAAATCTCCGTTAGCTGTCGGCTTGCTTTCCCGTTATGCGCCATCAATGGTTGCGACAATAGTCTTGTGAGGACCACTTCCTGCCTTACGGATTCAAATCATTAGGGTGATTTAAGCATCGAGATTATCATGGAGACGCCCCAAACAGCGGCAGCCGAACCGGCGGCCGCCGCCACTGAGCCGCAAAGAACAGCCGCTCGTTCTCCGCCAAATAGCCAGAAAGACAGCAATGAAGGCGATCCAACATGGCAAGCGTCAGGAGTTGAAACCTGGGGAAGCAGCACTGATGATGATGATGAAGAAGAAGAAGAAGAAGAAGATGATGATGATGATGATGATGATGATGATGATGATGATGATGATGATGATGATGATGATGATGATGATGATGATGATGATGATGATGATGATGATGATGATGATGATGATGATGATGATGATGATGATGATGATGATGATGATGATGATGATGATGATGATGATGATGATGATGAAGAAGAAGAAGAAGAAGAAGAAGATGAAGACGAAGATGAAGATGATGGCGAGGACTCTGTAGTGGAACTCGACATGGAGCCTGAGGTGAGTAGCACGATCGGTCAGAATGTGCAAAACTTACCAAAGCTGTCGATTCACAAGGGCATTGTTGCTTCACAGGATCGATGGATGGCAAGGAAAGCAGAAACGGAAGTGTCAGGTCCGTCTGGGATAGGAAATGAAACGAAGAAGAATTCACCCGGTCCGTCAAATGGCAAGATAGAGAGTGAGTGCTTCACTTTTTTTTCACTTTTTTTTTTTTTGGGCGAAGCTTTGTCCAATGGCTAATACGGATTGTTGTGTGGGAAAGCCCCTGTTCCGTTGCCTCCCTATTCATCGGAAGCACTGGCTACCAAAACTGGACCGTCTGTCAATCCGAGACCACCAGCAAGCAATTTGGCCGCAATCGATTCGCCTTACTTGAAAGATCGGGTTCCTGATGCCACGACAACGAGGCCGTTGTCTACGCCAGTAACCCCAGTGCCGCTACCCATGCCAGTGCGGCAGAGTCTATCCTTTTCTGAGGTGAATGGCTCTCAGAGGGAATCGTCTGTAGCATCAAACTCAAAACATGGCATGGAGTCCTTTGATAGTACGAGGACTTCGAGTCCCGCACCGGCCAAAAACAAGCAGATTCATATAGCCTTGGACGGCACGCCATACTTGGTCTTTGTCGGTAAGTATATTCGCAGCATTGAATGATGATTTCCTTCGAAGCTGAAATTAGAGATAGACGCCACAGGACTTCACACACCAACAAGAGGAGCTTTGATCCCGGCAAGGTATCAGTTGTCCGAGAATCCAGATTTCCCGTTCATATGTCCGATTCGGGACTGTCGGCGAACTCTACCCAACCTTCACGGCTTAGCTGGACATTTTGGCGGTGCACATCGATATGCCCAGGTCAATGATAATCAGGACGGGACATTCACCCAGGTCGGCACGTATAAGAATGGCTCAGGATCGTCACCTTGTATTGTTGTGTCCCAAAATCCTCTGCCCGCCAACGCTCCTCCTCCTGTTGAGCCGCGATTGCCTGATACGATTGCCAATGCGATTTCTTCCCAAGCAAAACGACAAGCATGTGATCAGGGGGGGGGCAGAACCAAGAGGCAGAATACATCTGCCCCATACTCGACGCAGACGTACACAAATTGGAACGGTGGACCGCAGGACCATGTACCAGGAAACGTTGGGAATTCATGGCCACATGTACATATTGCACCAAACCACTCTTCACTCGACCAGTCGAACTTTTCAAGCTCTGCTCCCGCGCATTCGAGTCGCCCATTGCCGAGTAGCACGGCATTCACATCGACACCTCTATCAAACGGCCCGACGGCGCCTCCTTCGTCGGCTATGTCGCCTCAGAGTGCACCGGAACACATCCTTCCGGGCCGAAGATCAGTCAGACAAAGCGTTTTGGCTCGTCTTCAAGCTGACAAAGACATATCAGGCTCACAGCCTTCAACGCGTTCGCCAATTGCACAGCAGGAAACGGCGGCAACTGGCCTATCCAATCAGTCTGCGGAGGCAGATTACGAAATGGAAGGCTGGGAAATTGCACCTGGCCGAGTAACAAGCCAAGACTCACGTCAAAGTACGTGGACATCAGCTCTCTCTATGTTTCATTCAAGTATGCGTCTCGACTAATGTATAAAAATAGATGTGGCATACTCGGGGGCATTTTTGGCTTCGTCGACTCCTATTGTCATGTGCTCCGACACATGGTTCAATGTGCTCACGATCCGCCCGGGACAAATTTATCATGTACCGATACAACGCGACAAAGTGCAAATGTACTCTGTAGCATCCGGCAAGGTGAAGATAACAACGATTGGACAGATTGTGCAACTCGGTCCCAACAGTGCGTTTCCTCTCCGCCCCGGACAACAGTGCGTTATCGAGAACAGACTTTATTCCGAGGCTACATTACATTGTACGACTGTGAAAGACTACGAGGTCATTTGACACAACGGACTCAAAACGGAGAGCACTGGGCTTTGTACATGAATTTACACCAATATGGACCATACATATTGCTGCGACTGGGTTTTCTCGGGCTTTGACTGGTGGGACAAGTGATGAAGGGGTAGAGTTCCCAACGATACCATGGACTAGACATTTACAGCAAAAGCTAGGCAGATGCTTGCACGTGCCATGCGTCCAGGAAGGCATGTGAAGGCTTTGGCTCATTTCTGCAGTGAAACATGTGTTTTTCAGGCATCTGTGCTCCTTTTTTTTTTTTTTTTAATGTAGCAAGCGGTCACCATGTCGCTTTGCCGATGCACTTAGAGTACCATGTGCCGCCATCACAAGGTGGCGTCGTCCGTGTCTCACATGAGCTGTGATGTAAGCTTGGCACAACGCTGGCTCTCGATTTGAGTAGCATTTTTAGGTTGGGGGGGGAAGGGGGAGGACGAAACATGTTGATGGGTATCAGTCATGGGCAGATATCCAAGGTTACGTTGATGAAGATGGATTGTGTACGGCCTTGAGGCCGTGGGCAGCGTGAGATGGACGAATGGCGACTTTGCTCAAGGGTAAGTAGCATCGGTCCGGTTGGGGTTTTGAGAGGCAGCGTTTCTGGGGGTCGTGACCTGCGGCGTGAGCTGGGAGGTAGGCAGGTGATGAGATTCCTTTGCTCGCCTCACAAGTAATGTGCTGTGCCATTCGGAAGACTTGTTGAGAGATGGAGGATGAGCTTGGCGTTTCTATTTTAGACGCCTGTGCCTTTCCTTTGTGTTCACGTATTCATTTCCCATTGCAGAGTTGAGGCAAGGACGAGCACAGTGCATTACAGTGCGTGCAACCACCAGACTCCACTTCATTCTTTGTCGTTGTTGAGCGGGCGCCATGCTGTCTCGCCCAGCGACGGAACCCGTCCGTGACGAGGACTCGATCCGCGTCAACCCCGCCCGCCCTCAACTCTCATCGCAATCGTCTGATACGGATGGCGTTGATGAGAAGGAGGATGATGCTCAGAACAATGGAGATGGCGAGAGAGATGCCCGCCTGCGCTTCTCCATCGACCCGCCAAGCAGTCTCACCCACGACAAGACAACCGTCGACATCGTTGCCGTGCCGTGTCCCGGCGGACACCCCTTTCGCAGCTGGAATCGCGATGGGCTGATGAGTCGCTACTACGGCGCGCTGTCGATGCGCGATGCCGAGGTCAAGGAGGATGCGGACCGGCCCTCACCATCCTGGATCCGACAGGGGATTCGACGGGAGGCAGACCGCGCGAGAATCTTGTTGTACGAACACCCCGAGATAAGGGGGGGTACAACCCTGAGCGTGCTTGCGGATGCGCTGCTGCAGGAACTGCACCAGTTGAGGGCCAGGGAAGGTCAGCAGAGACCGGTTCTCTTCATTGGGCACAGCATTGGCGGGTTGGTGGTCAAGATGGCCCTGACCAAGGCAGGGAAAGACGGCCGAAATGGGAATATACTGCGCGAGTGTTATGGAGTTGCATTCTTCGGTGAGTTTTGACATGTACACGACTTCCTCAGCCATGGTCAGAAAAAAAAAAAACATGCTGATGAGAGTCAAGGCACACCACATCAAGGATCTAGCTACTTTGCCATGCCAAGCCTGGCGAACGGCATTCAGAATCTGCTACAGCTGACGAGTCCTCTGCCTACATCCATCACGGATGACCTGCGAGTCGGAAACAGTCTACTCGTCCACGTCGACGAGGACTTCAGAGCTGCGTCTCACGACCTGCAAGTGTGGACGTTTTACGAGACAATTGACTCGCGACTCCCGGGCGGTGCGGCGGCCGGCTCGGATTGCAGGGACGTGTACTTTACGGCGCCCCTGACATCGATCAAGTCTGCTATTCTGGGCATGAGGCAGGAACGCATCTTTCCGCTGCAGAGCGACCATGCGAACATGGCGTCCTTTGGTCGCCACAACGTGCATACGATGCGCATGTTCCTCAAGCAGCTCGCTCGTCAGATTGATCATGCCGATGCGAATGTCAATGACGACGAAATGAGCGGCGGCCAGTGGAAGCTGGGGCTGGAGCAAAAGGTTACGGTGGAAGTTCACGGCTTCTTCGACGACCCGCCTGCCGGTCGGGGGCAACAGCAGGAGGCGGAGGAGCCTTCGGTCATGAGAGCGTGGTCGACTCGCTTGCCGCTGAGGGAGTTTCTGAACAAAGGCCCCGAGGCATGTTTGAGTGAGCGGCTGAACGAGGTGGAGGGGTCCCCGGAGAAGGGGAGGTTTCCGAGGCAGCGTGGACGGACGGGTCTCATTGAGAGGGAGAATCGCCCGAGTGCGCCGGCTGCGATCCCCGTGGCTGCTCCGTCGCCGAGCCCGGTGACGGTGAAGGATGCGCTCGGGATACAGGATACCTTGTCTAGCACGGGGTTTGTGTCGTCGCCTGCATCGCCCGTCATACGACCCGTCAATGCGGTCATGTTTAGCAGACAAACCCCTCGCTCGGCGCCTGTTGCTACCCTTGCCACCCCTGTTGGGCCCATCACACCGCCGTCGCGGGCGATTTCACCTGAATCGACTCCTATGCGAGCCCCATTGCCCCTTATACGGGCCGACTTTGAGCAGGATCTAGCTGTGGATCGGTTGTCGCCTCCCTTGCGAGGCCGCATGGGCCGTTCGGTCAGTCGGTCCTTTAGCGTGGGCAGCGACGGGTCTCGTCTCGAATATCGAGATTTCCCGCCATTCTCACCGCGGAGTAGGAGTGCGTTGGCGGAGGACATTGTCAGTGATGAAGATGATCTGGAGGCGTTGCCGAGGTTGCCGGAAGCAGTGGTTGCTATTCGGAAGACGGCCAGGGACCACAAAGGCCGACCGAGCGGGGAGACGGTGGTTGTGGATGGGGTTCCCATGGCTTTTACGACGCCAGATGTCAAGAGCAGCAAGTTTGTTTGGGTTCATGTGCCGTTCAACAATCCGACTTGGGTCAGGGTGAGTTTCTTTCTTCTTTTCTTTTCTTTTTTTCTGTCGTTTCTTCAACAGGCGTGATATGTGTGCTAATGGCCATGGACAGAGCATCCTGCAAACGCTCGAGCTATCCCACAAAAAGGACTATTCAACCTCGTACGGACAGGACTTTTGGATGACTAGACATACACGTGGAAGACACGCGCAGCATTATGCATATTATGCCAAGCCGGGGTGTTATTTCTCCGCTCGGCGTGCTTGTGAGTGATGGATGCTCGGAGACTTGACAAAGGGGCGTAAATGCATGCTTACTCGAGATTGTTCTGCACAGTATCCCCTCGGAACCGATCCATTGGTAACCAGTCGTTGTCGCCGCCACTGACAAGCACGGCGGACTCGACATTTACATGTCTCTTCCTACCGTACCTGCACTTCGACTCGTACAAGCGACTGATTCGACGCCGTGATCTGATCATTGAGCGCCTATCGCAGGGCAGGGCACACCCTGTTCCCGAAAGCGTGGCCAAGTCGGATTCGCTTGAACTTCAGGTAATCTGGGAGTATCTAGGTCACGACCCGCCCATCAACTGTCGCCGCACACTGGATCAGTACGAGTATCCATCGCTGCGGGATACCCGATCTCGGGACGATGACCAGATGCTGTATAAGCTGACCAAGGACCGTGCGCAGCTGCCGGACGAGAAGGGGGCGTTGTTCTACAGACAGGGCTCGAGTAATCTGCCTGCTTCGGACAGTGGGAGCAGCCAGCAGCCCAGCTCCGGGAGCAGCAGCAGCTGGAGGGAGCGGATCCTCGGCAAGGATGGGCATGGTGCCGGTGATGAGGAGGAAAAGGTTCTCAACGGGAATGTGTTGATGGTGGACCAGCTTTGGTTGTGGGTCATTCAATCGCGTAAGTGTTGCTGCCGCTATTACTTTCTCCTATCAAGGTTTGGTGCCTATCTGACTTGCCGGACAGACACTGTTTTGACATTTTTCCCCAAGAGAGAGAGCGACCCGATCGAGGGGCCATTGTATCAGCAGGCGGACTTGCGGGACAGCATCTTCAACGAGGTCAATGTTGATCTCACGCGTCAGTGCGAGAATGCCATGGACCTGGCTGCCCTGGCGGCACTACATGCCGTGAGCGTGCTGCTAGATCGGTCCTCGCACCCTGACCTGGAGATATTCAGAATCTTTGAAGAGGCCATCAGTCTGTTGGTACGTTTTTTTTTTTTTTCCTCTTTTTTTTTGGCGTCTCTGCAGTGGTATTTCTTCATCCTGTAGTCCGTACTCTTCGCTCACAGATGTCTCTTTGCACCTTGCAGACAGAGAGACTCACGTCTTCGCTCAAAGTCTTCCGAGCCGAGGGCTTCCGCGACAAGGCCTTCGACTATGAGCCCGTCGAGGACGGAGCGCGGTTAATACGAAAGCGCCACAAGGAAGAAGGGCGCCGCGCGGAGCGTGAAAACAGAGACAATACATCGGCGCTGCTGGAGCTACGCGACATGGAAGACGAGCTCCAGACGCTCCTCCACCTGTTTGAGAGACAGTCCAAAGTCATCATGTCCATGCACGCCATCTACAACCGACCCGAGCTGCGCGACCAGACCGTCAACGGACGGAGCTTCCTCGGCGAAGCACTCAAGCGCCTGCGCGAGTACGCCCAGCAGACCAACGAGATGATGCAGCGGGTGCGCGCCACGCGCGACGACTACGACAAGCTCCTCCAAATGGTGCAGCGCCAGGCGCAAGTCGACGAGGTGCGCATCAGCAGACTGCATGCCGATCTGGCGAGCGCCCAGTCCCGCAGCGTCATGATCTTCACCACCTTTACCGTCATCTTCCTTCCGCTCACCTTCTTCACGGGCCTGTTCGGCATGAACACGCAGGAGTGGGGGGGCGACAACAACCTCTCCCTCAAGACCATTGGCGTGATTGCCCTGCCTGCGAGCGCGTTCCTGGTGATTGCCTCGCTGGTCATTGCGTTCAGCACCAATGCCAGGCGGTTCTTCCGCTGGGCGGGCAGCAAACACAGGCGCGTTGCGCGCTGGGTATACTTTTACGCGTGGGGCCCTGTTGTCGTCAAGATGCTCGAGGTTGGACACGGCGTGAGGAGGAGTGGAGGGGGCGGCGGCGGCGAGGAGAGGGAGGGGAGGACCAGGAGGAGCAAGTTGGAGACGGAGGTGAGTGATTTCTGGGACAGGAACCGCCCGGAGAGGGAGAGGGGGTACAGGATTCCCGAGGTGAATCGGCGGAAGGGCCGTCCGACGATGGGAACGGGTGTTGCTGGGGTGAGTGGGCAATAGCTATGGACCTCGTCTGACAGGGGTGCACATGTTGCTAGTCACCAGTTATCCGTAATAGATGGTCATTTCGATTTGTGCATGTTGATTTAGTATGCGCCAGCGGCAAATTGTAAGCACAACGGACGCTATTCCCGTAGGGGGTTTAGCGGGCCTTGCTTGCTGCAAGCCTGCGAGCCTGCAAGCTCTGCCTGGACCCCTGCTGGTCCCTGCATGGCCATCATCCGACCGACGTGCGCGTCGACGTTTTTGACTTTTTGCATCTCCCTCACCCTCACCCTCACCCTCGCTTGGGCATAAACGCACGCCGAAAAAAAAAGTCCCCGAAATGCCGTCAGATACATTGCACTGGCGCCGCCCGGCCCAGCACTTCCCCATCTTCCCGCACCTCGCCATCGTGCCAGCCCTCCTCGCCGTCGCCACGGCCATCTCCCTCTTCGCCCACTCCGACGTCAACGCCGCGCTGCTCTGGTCGCAATGCCACGCCCGCTCGGTCCTCCCCGCGCTCAGCCGCGTGCCCGTCCTCGGCACCCCGGCCTGCTTCCTCGTCAGCTTCTTCCACGCGGCGCTCGACTCTTTCCGCAGCAAGGCCGTCATCAGCGTCATCCTGGGCTTCGTCGGCTCCCTGCTGACCGTGTCGACGGTCGAGTCTGCCAGGAGGGTGAATGCCAAGAACCCCATCGTGTCGATGCCGACGCTGCCGTGGATGGTGTTCAACCTGGTGGGCGGCGCGCTGGTATGGCAGCTCGTGATTGCGCCGGCCTTTATCCTGGGAGCCAAGGCGTGGCCGCTCCCCGAGAATCATACAAACAATAGACGACCTGCTACCGGGGCCGGGGCCGGGGCCGGGGCCGGGGGTGGGGGTGGGGACGGCGAAGAGGGTCAGGTTCAGGGGGGACATGATGCCGCCGGCCGGGTGGACGAGGGACGGAAGGTTGCGCAGGCGGAGGTCATTGCCATCCCCGTCGCCGTGACACTGGGGTACTATGTGCCTTCGGCGTGGATGCTGGCTGCCACGTCGCCCGCTGCGATAGGCGCGTGGCTTTTCTTCCCGGTGTACGTGTCGCTGGCTCGGCAACTCGTGCGATATCTGCTCACCAGGCTGCGTCGGTTCCGGTCTGGGCCCATGGTTCATTTGGAGTCTCATGCTTGGAGCTCTGCGGCGGTGTATGCTGTGCCGATTGTTTTCTCTGTGCTGGCGCATGGGTTCATGGTCGGCAACTTGACAAAGGGCGATGATCGGAAGGAACTTACGCGCTCGGCGGTCCAGTTCATCGAGATTGATTTCCAGTTCGTTGGGCTGACGTTTTTGTACTGGGTGTTTGTCGAGGTTGGCTGGCGGGCGCCACTGGCTATTGTTGGGTCGTCAGTCTTGTTGGGACCTGGGGCGGGTACGGCGTTGGGGTGGTTGTATCGTGAGAAGCTGATTACGTCTGGTTTGAACTTGCAGTTGTCGAATCCCGTGGAGGAGGAGGAGGAAGGGGGGGGGGCTCAGAGTGAGGATGAAGAGCGTGGTCGTGGTCGTGGGCAGGCTGATGAGCAGACGCCGCTTATCCGATGAGAAGGAAGTGCGCGAGGGCTTTGGAAGTGGGCAGCAACTTGGTTTTTTTTTTTTTTTTTTTCCCTCCCTTCTTTCTGGTTTGGAGTATGGAACAACGAATGTCGCGAATTCCGGTCTACTGTTCTTCTCTTCACTTGATCATTCTATGAAGCATCAGCGTAGGATACCTCTTTCCCATGGCCAACATCGTAATGCAGCCTTGTTTTAATACAGAGTCCAAATCATGCTACAACGCGCACGGTAATGTGATTTACATCATCTGCCCTCGTAGGAGCGAGAGACGCCATCTAGTCTCTCGACAGCCTGGCCAATATTCTCTCCCTCACAATCTTGGACGCCACGACCGATCCATGCTGCAGCGTAATGGCGCCGATAATGGCCATGACGGCTCCGTTGAGAACGACCTCGACGCCCGATGACTCGAGATTTCGAGGCTAGCGCATGAATTTCCATTTGTCAGACCACGTTGCTTCTTCCATCATTCAATGACCCCCCTTCAGTAACAGAAACAAGTCACATGCGAGAAAAGTTGGAAACTCACCAGTCTGGGCTTCCACCTGACCACGTCCAGTAACCCCATGCTGGACGCGAATCCGAACAACTTCTCCTTGCCCACCACGTCCTTTGGGCTCTCGACATTCAAATTGTCCACCGACGCGAGCTGCTCGTGCTCAAAGGGCGCTCTGCCGAGGGAATCCGTCTGCCGTGAACCTTTGAGCGGCGCTTTACTGACAATCTCCTTGGTCGCCTCCATGACGAGCGTCAATCGTCCTGCGGGCGGTGCTGGGGCGTTAGCTCATGTCCGATTTTTTTTTTTTTTTCCGCACATCTCACACGCCGTCGTCTTTTCTTCTTCGTACCCATCAGCGCCAATTTGTCGTTGAACCCTCTTCTGCCCTGGTCGAAGCTCTTGTGCGTCACGGCCAGCCACTTGAGCTCCTCGGGGAGCATGTTGCGGCCTCCCGGGCCGAGGACCTTGTTGTACACGGCGTCCAGCCTGGCGGGGTCGCTGTTGACGGCCCAGACCTTGTTGTGTGCGGATCGGGCATGGTCGAGTTGGAAGGGGGCCTTCATCCCGGCGGGGGTTTGGCTCCATCGCGGTAGGGGGGGCGAGTCTTGCGATTCCGCGCCGGCTTTGAAGCGCTCTGGTGTTGGTGTTGGTGGTGTCGTTGTTGACGAGGTGGCGTAGGCGCGCAGGCGTGGTCGTAGGGTGCGGAGGGCGTGGCGCGCCCGGGGGAGCGGCCGGCAGGGTTGGAGAGCCATTGCGTGTGGGAGCGGAATATGGGCGGATTTCGTTCAACGAGCAGGTTAGGGAGGGTTTTGTCGCGATGATGGAGATTGGGGAGGTTTGGGGGGGGACACCTTTTTTGGCGGTCACGTGCTGTGCAGGGGGGGGGGTTTTTCAGTGAGCGGGAGCTGTTGAGCATTATGTGCTCGTTTATCGCAGCCACTATTAGGGGTGCGCATCCCGTTTTTGGCCTAGTTGGCCTGGCTGCTTCAATAGGAGCTAACCGCGATGGGTTTTCTGCCGTCGATGACATGACTTCATGTTGTAAGTTGGCTAATGCAATGACATTGGTTTGAATATCTCGCGGGAGTTGCAACACAGTCGGTTGAGAACTGGGTCTAGTTGAGGCAATTGCTCGTTTTGGACGAGGCGCATGATCTTGGTTGGTTGTTTACTGTCATTTCCAGTCTTGCGCGGGTTTCATTCACATTGTCATGGACCGCGTAACTGACTGCGAGTCACGACCACGCAATACATCTGCTCAGTTGTTGGCTGTAGACTTGGATGATTTAGTTTCCCGAATTTGGACTATTTTGGGTACTCGCCGTTATGGAGTCGGCGGATTCTCCAAGGTCACATCCGAGAAGAGCAATGTTTGTTCCACACGATAGATGCTCCTGAGGCCTCGCCAGATGTTTAATACGGCCAAGAGAAATCCAAGAAGAAGAAAAAAAGAGTGGATTGATTGTGGGTTTGGAGTCGATGGCCGTATATTACGGCCAGTCTAAAGGAGTGTACTACAAGCATCATAGAAATGCATAAAGATGCGTCTTTGATCGTATATGTACAGAGAAAGAATCCCACCACCCAAGTACTGCAGTTGTCCCACATGACTTTGCGATGGTCTCATCATACCGCTGAGCCGTGTTCCGATTCAAGTCAATAATCATGTTAGGCAACCATGTTGTGTACATGAGCTGATGCAGAGAGCGACTGAGCGAGCGGGCCATGAGCGCGCTTTAATAGTCGCTCGCGCAGGAATTGTCCCTTTTGAACTCGTGCTTCCAGCACTCGTCCTCGTTGATTTTCTCGCCCTAAAGGTTGGATCAGTATTGAGTTGAGATCGGGTATCGAAGCTGCTGCATCTTACCGGCTTGCTCAATCCTTTGGGGTCGCACCAGAGAGAGCTGTAGGTGGGGTAGTTCTTGCGGAGGACAACAAGGTCAATTTCGACATCGATTTTGATGGAGGCATCGGTGGAGAGAAGGCCAGGGTCCACGGTCTCGGTTTTGAGGCAAATGGCGGCTTTGACGTCGATGACGATGAGCTCCTCGGTGACGGGGACCCAGTTGCTGCAGTGTTGCATGCTGCCGCGGTGGCGACCGTGGCCCTCCTGGTGGTGCTCCCATTCGCAGCTCTTGCAGTCGCCGTGGCGCTTCTCAACGGCAAACTTGGTAGGGCTGGCCATGGCAGCAGTGGCCAGAGCAAGGAGGGCAGTAGCGAACTTCATGTTTGCGGTTTGAGGGTGGTTGAGGATACTGGCCGAGTTGTGTAGTAGCGAGTGGGTAAATGACTGATTGAGTTTTGATGATGATGATGAACGAGATTCGACGTGATCAGGCCGGGGAAAGAATGACCTTTTATGTTTTTTTTTTCCTGTTTTCCGCGTTGCCTCTCTCCGTACATCCTGTTTGATGCCATCCCAACCAGAAGCAAGAGCTTTGCCCCCCTTTCTCGCATCGAGCGCTCGCAGCACTTGAGACGGGACAACTAAACACGCATCCGTCAAGATAATTCATGCCCTGATCCTTTTTCCCTGCCCACCTCATTTTCGCCCCTCCGCCCAGCCCATATTTAAAACGGGCTGCATTGTCCCATATCCAACGCCCCTGCTTATACTGCTGCCTTGTATGTATGTCCGCAGTGTAGTATCGTTAATAGTGTTGGATTTATCAATAATACTGTAATTATTATTACGATACATTTATTCAAAGAAAACACCAGAAATCGCGTCTTGAGCAAATCAGCCTACCTTATATCTAGCCTACACACATGTAGGGTGGGGGAATCAAGCCACTTTCCTATATTTAGCTATTACAGTAAACACGGCCCCAGCGGATAAAGAAAATACCGTCCCGACAACTCGCCTTGGACGAAATCAAACAATGCTAACAGGGCTGGACGAGGCTACCAAGAGACTCTGGTAGTCCGTAGTCGGTACATTCACTCACGCCTCATCTCAGACCTCCGCCAACAACAGATGCAGATCTGCACAATGCGGCACTGATTTCCCACTTCTGGCGCCACGGCATAAAGTAAGTAAGCGCATCATCCATCTTGTCCTGGGTAATGGTCAGGATTCGAGTGATGACAGTGCCGCTCGGCGAGACGCTTGGGACTCTCAAGTGGCCGATTCTTCTCGTCTTTTCAATTCTCTACCGCCGCATCAACAACAGACTCGGAAACCTCTTGTCATAAAAAAAAAAGAAGGTAAAAAAAAAAAAATCGCTCGCGGAACACACCGCTATTATCAGGAGTCTGGGGCGTAGCTGCCCCGGACTTGCTTGGGCTTGCTGGTATCCCAGTTCATACTGGGCCTGGCTATATGTACACATGGCTGGCATTGATGCCAGCATGCATGACTTTATTGCCACAGTCCCGTCGGGAGCTTCTCAAAGAAGGCTTCGCTTCCCGAGAGGTCCGTGTTAGTTGGGCACCCAGCCGCACATCAAGGGCCCCCGGCCGCTTTATGTGCAAGTTGCGAAAGGGTTGGGTGTGTCCACTCTTGTCGGAACATTAGCGATCCGATTTAGCAACGGTCTGGTCTCGAATACGAAATGGACAAAGCAGAGAGAGCAATGCCGGTCAAGCCGATGTGAGACAGTGGAAATAGTGATGATGATGTATATATTCAGCTAGATGTACAGAGTATGTATGTAGGCTCAGGTATCTTAGCCGCGTAGACTAGCCACTACTAGAGAGTTACACGTAGAGAATACAGGGGGTTAAGCGCCACTTAAAGATACATCACTTTCCATGTAAGTTATCTATACTTCAAGGTACCTATTCATCCTAGCCCCTGTCTTCTTCATTTCCTCGCCAATATCTGAGTTGCTTAATTCCCCTATTCATAGGAGGGCAAAGAGGGTCTGTGCCCGACATTGTATGTAAGTGCCAAGATCTCGAATAATACGAGGTCTCGCAATCAGCCACGAAGAGGGAAGGCATCGCGAAGGGAGTGATGCCTAAGATGTGAGGCTGCAATATCCAATGGCTGAGCCGGCAATACGAGAGTCATTCGCCGACTCATCCAAAACCAGCTTACGCAAGCTCGTAATCTGTCTGGCTGTCCGGCCAAACTCATCAGAAACCTCCCAACAACGTTGCAAGAGCTCGTTGGCGGCAAGACGCTAGCAGAGCGTACTCCTTCCATCACGGCCATCTCTTCCGCTGTAGAAGACTTTTACACGTGGTCATCATTGGAGCGGCATCGACGAAATTGTCCAACAGCTAGCTAGCGTTGCAAGCTGAGGATGATCCCGGGGAAAGGTTATTTCGGGAGCCATGCCTCGCTTCTTGTCGGACGTCGGTCGTTGGCATCCTCGGCCGGGAGATCAGCTCGTTCTCGATGTTTCGACGCTAGTAGAGGAACTGGCCATTCGCCATTCGCCATTCGCCATGACGTCGATGCCTCTGATAAGCGAAGCCGACATTCCGTCTCGCCTTCCAAGCTGAAAGTCGTATGGATCCCTAGTGTTTGCGACTTTGGCTCATGCGAGTCTAGAACGATAAACCGACTCGACTCTTGAGCCTCTTGTGCAACCTTTGTAATATGTACTCCGTAGCAGCAGTACATACTATTAATAAGGGGAGCTTCGCCCCGTCGTGTTTCCGGCTGGGCCGGGTGCCGCCACAACCGGCGCGGCTAGTCCGGATTGAGGCCGTAGCAGGCCGGATCAGGCCGGATTGAGGACCTTCCTCATCTTGAACACGACGGTAATAGGTCCATGTGTGAGTCCATGTGAATCAATTACGTGTCGATGCAAATTTCATAACAATGATTGATATACGCCAGTCGCGCACGATTCTCCGAGAAAGATCTGATGCGTTTGTGTTTTGCGCCCAACTCTTTTGATTTCCAACTTGCGACCTGTATGCTGTATGCTATCAGGGATTCCTTAGCTATGCATCATCGTAGATTCATGAATACATTGAGCAACCCGGATATTGAATCCATCACAGCCGCCAGCCCCGGCCACGACCACATGAAATGGCTCCCGCGACGACGGGAACAAGCGCAAAGCCCGAGTCAACCATCGAGCCGTACTACACAGACCTCAATGGCGTGGACCTTGACTTCAACATCCTCTGCACGAACATCCTCTGGGGCACCCTCGGCCTGGTGATGGTGTTTGTCCTGGCCCTGCGCATCATGGAGAGCGCGATGAATCGCATGCGCCAGTCTTCGATACTGTCCTCGAGCGAGGAGTCACAAGCATCATGGATGAAGCCTCGAACCGTTTTCGGCCCCAAGGTGAAGAAGCACCTGATCTACGCGTCGTTGTGGAACAAGCGACATCACCGCGAGTTCCGATTCTGGTCCATGAACTTGGGCACCCTCCCGTCCCGGCTCCATGCGGCGTTCCTCCTCTTGTATCTCGCCAGCAACGTGGCCTACATGGCCCTTCTGACATACGACACTCCCAACCGCTGGGCAATCTTTGCAGAGCTGCGCGGCCGATCCGGAACGTTGTGTGTCGCCAACTTCATACCGCTCGTCATCCTGGCGGGTCGGAACAACCCGCTCATATACCTCTTGCGCATCAGCTTCGACACGTACAACCTGTTCCACAGATGGGTCGGTCGGATCGCCATAGCAGAGATGGTCGTCCACGTCGTTTCCTGGATGATACCCGTCGTCGCCGATGGGGGATGGAGCCTGGTCAGGAGGAAACTGGGCGAAACTCTCTTCCTTGCATCCGGACTCACCGGTCTGATATGCATGCTCCTCATCTTCTTCCTGTCCCTGTCGCCCTTTAGACATGCCTTCTACGAAACCTTTCTGAACCTCCATGTTCTTCTGGCGGCCTTTGTGTTCATCTGCACCTGGCTGCACTGCGCTTCCGCCAACGTCGAAGATGGCCTGCCCCAGCTCCCTTGGATCATTGCCGTCGTGCATCTGTGGGTTGCCGACCGAGCTGCCCGGATCGCGAGAGTGCTGTACCTGACTTGGCCCTGCAGGAGAGAGGCCGATTCGGAGCGCACCAATGCCTTTTGCGAGGCGCTGCCCGGAGACGTCACCCGCGTGACGGTCGCACTCAACCGCTTCGTCAACATCGAGCCCGGCACGCACGCCTATCTGCGCGTCTACGGAGTGCGGACATGGGAGAGCCACCCGTTCTCAATCGCCTGGGTCGACCACGACGACTGCAAAGGCCGCGGTGAGGCATCTCCGACTCCCGAACCGCACAAGGAGATGCCGCACGGCAAGACCGCCGCGACAAGGGGGAACACCCATGCGCATTTCCTCATCGCTGCCCGGTCCGGATGGACGCGTACGCTCTTCGAGAAAGCTCGTTCCTGCCCACGAGGCCTTCGCGTCATGGCCTTCATGGAGGGTCCCTACGCGGGATACCACAATCTGCACTCGTACGGACACCTCGTGTTGTTCGCCGGCGCGGGAGGCATCACGCATCAGATCTCGTATGCCCGACCACTTATAGAGGGATCCGTCGCCGGTCTCGTGGCGACTCGCCGGCTGACACTCGTCTGGATCGTGCGAGACCTCTCGTCTCTGGAGTGGGTGCGTCCACATCTCGATGAGCTCCAATCGATGCCGGGAACTGCGGCGCTGCTGCGCATCAAGATGTTCGTGACGGGCCGGAACAATCAGCCTGGCACTAGCCCGTCTGACGAGAACCCCATGATCCAGGTCTTTCGAGGACGCCCGGATATACCAAATGTTTTGGACGAGGAACTGGGCTCGCAGATAGGAGCCATGTGTGTCAGCGTCTGCGGGCCAGGCGGACTGGCAGATGATGTCCGTGGTGCTGTGAGAGCGGCGCAGGGTACTACTGTTGTGGATTTTATCGAAGAGAGCTTTACATGGTAAAGGGGGGTTGCGATGCTGATGAAGGTCCAGCAGCCAAATATGTTGGACATCGCAGCCTCACATCTTGGGTAGCATGTTTCCTTTGTTGCTGCAGCGTTCCGCATTGCGTTTGTTGTTATAGAGCGTGTTGTGCTTTATTTGCCAATCTATCCAACGACTTTGCTTTATATATTAATTGAATCTTGAATTAACTAGGTTTTTGATTTATCTTTGGTCTTTGTGAATAGATCGAAAAGCTTGTATAGAGGTTTCTTTTCTCTTCCAATTGATAGTCAAGCATCTTAATCTCTTCTATCCATTTCGTGCATCATTCCACAAAATATACCACCAGACATGCATGTACCCTCTCATCAGATGTACCATTTGACCTCCCCATCGTCTTCATGTCTTCACGGGCTACTCCAAGTTAACGTCGCGGTGCTCGCTAAGCACGTACTGATTGATATCAACGGCCAACGGCCATCGTGGCCATCATCTCGGCACCAAGCTGGAGAAAGTCGCTACCGGCGCCCCATGTCCCGCAAAGTTGAAGCTCTTATACATTCTTATGAGCTGTATGAGTTCCAATTTAAAATTCTTCGTGGGAACGCTGCAGCATGGCAGCAGTTAGACATAACATTGCTCCCCTTTTCGCTTCCAGAGCCAACGCCTTTACGCTACGTTGCACGATGGACACCTGCCAAACCCTGTGTCCAGCAAACGGCTTCAACGGCAATTGCAAGATTGATCGCCCTTGTGATCTATATACGACTTCGGCACGCTCGCCGCCCCAATTGCTGTTCCCTTTGGTGTTCTTCCTTGGCGTGGCGGTTAATCCTGTGATTCTACAATGCCGTGTGTAGTGGACGTATAGTGTACAAGCTTATGATTTTTCGGTGTATAGCTAACTTTGCGCTCGCAATTCCATCTCTGCCCAATTGCTTCATTCATCCTGTCAATGTGTCTTATTGTTTGTGACAAAGCGTGTAGTCGACGGATTAACCATTTCGATGCCTTGCCGTGACAGAGCACGATATGAATAGCTTTATCGGGCGGGCCAAAACGAGGGGGAATAGTGTAGGGGTTATCGCGTCCGCTTTGCACTCCCATGCCTGCGGAAGGTCCGGGGTTCAATTCCCCGTTTCTCCAAAAAGTCTCT
This sequence comes from Epichloe bromicola, assembly GCA_023658445.1. NCBI lineage: Eukaryota > Fungi > Ascomycota > Sordariomycetes > Hypocreales > Clavicipitaceae > Epichloe > Epichloe bromicola. The sequence goes on from CP098271.1 coordinate 693,939, forward strand.
ATTTTTAGTCCCGCTCGGTACTTCGTGTCCTGCGTACATTTTATCAAGCGCTTACTGACCAAATGCCCCATAAGACTATTGAGTCATGCAAATCGTGTAGAATTTTAATGCGTTAGCACATGTGCAATTAGCGACGCTGACATCCGTCAATGTGAGGGCGACTTGCAATTTTAGATATGCGAATCGACGTTGCCCACTTTATTTATGGCCCGGACATTGACGGACCGCGTAACGCTCTAACACTTGCAGTTATTAGCTTATGTCGAGGCTTTGGAAATTTGAATGTTTACTTTTCGCTTGTTTTTAGCCATGCGCGTACCTATGAGATTAGAAAACTTGCACGCAACTTTTTTAAGAGAGCCTCGCCTGTTACGAGAAAGCCGCACCTGATAGAAGATCGAACCGTTGAACCGCCGTCGCCGCGCCTCCTTGCTGATCATTCTGCTATTGCACACATCCACACAGTCGGAGGTCATACCGAACGTTTTTGTGTATATCGTCCTTCCTGCACGCGCTTTTGCACGCATTGATATAAATTTAGGGTCTGAAGGGGCAAGGGCTTCAACGGGTTTTGCCAAGATCATGCACTAACCACGGCCCACCCTAGTGGAGTTGGCAAGCGATGATCCCTGCATATACATACTGTCCGGCTTGTCATTGGCACGATGTCTGGGCCCGCATTAGGACGTAATGCCACGATATGCTAGCAGAAGATGGCCCCGTCTAATATCCTTGGGCCTCCAGAGGCACATTTCATATTTTCGCAGGGCCCGAAACGCCCATGTAGCGCTGCCGCCGTGTTGGGGGAGTGAAAAAGCCCGAATGTCAACGCACAAATCCACATCCCCATCCCATCCCATCCCATCCCATCCCATCCCATCTTCTCCATGGGAAATTCCTCCTTGAGCACCCCCATCCACCACCCATGCTCACCACGCTCTCGACGACTTCGCTATGATGCTCTCTCATCGGACTCTTGACCAATGAACGAATGCATCAAGTGGACTCGAAGCTCCCTTGTCCTTCTACGCGCGGGCCACGTTGTGCTGACGACTTCGGCGACTGCCGGATTTGCACTGCTGCTTTCCAAACTTTCCCTCAATGAATCTGCTCATCGATGGCCCGTCCTTTCGCTTGGCCTTGAGCGACTGGCCATCGATCTCCATCCCCCCACAGTCCGACGACAAGAATGAGCAAGCAACGTTGGCTCTCCGGAAACTAACATGATAGCAGCGTGATGCTGTGTGTTGTGAGAACTCAAGGTGGGGTGACTGATGAGCAAACAAGAAAGGGGCTATTCAGACATGCCATTGCTGACAACCAAAATGATAGCTCGCCAGCCGTCCAAGAGTTGGCTCAAGCCATCCGAAATTCCATATTCTCACCAAGGATGGCGGTCATCATGCACTGAGGGCGCGTTGCATCTCCACCGTCCTATGACCGACCCATCCCGCTTGACTCGGGTAACCCTGTCGAGCGTGAGTACCTTGCTCAGTAAGACCTTTACATAACCTTCGTTAGTCAGGACGTCTATATATGTATGTATTAATTGGGACTTTGTCAGGATCTCCATCTTGACCCTTGCCAGAGACTCCAATGCCATGCCTTCTTAGGCTTAGTTGCCACTGCATGATCAAGAAATCGTTGCAACGATTTGCTCCATGTTACGCAGTCGTCGAGCATTGCTGAACGACGAGCCTTCAATTATTACACGTTGCAGACGGACGAGTTTCTGGCCGAAAGAGGATCGGTACCTGATGTTCTCGGCGTGAGCTAGCAATGCGGCCTGCATTGGCGTGGCCCATGATGTCCATTTTGTCCAATGACCGTGAAGATGCTACCACACTTCACCACTTCAGCTATGCCTGTTCCTGAAATGAATTCAAGCGATTTTGGCTGCGCCTGGACGGTTCTAGGAAATGAGTTCTGTCCGCTCGGCGTTCCCACTGACAAATTTTTTCATAGTTGTACTCGATGTGAGGCCAAGGGCTCGAGCAGGCTGTTATACCGGTCGTCGGACAAATAAAACCGGACTGATGCCTCGTGATCATGCTCTCCTTCTTTTCCGTCCCCAACTCTGTTTTCCCAGACAACTGCTTGGTACCTGGGCACGTTGCAAAATTTCCGTTTTGCGTCCTTTCTTTGATCACAGTATCATCACACTCGTTTTGAAACCCCATCTAGACCAACTCACAGTCTTTCTTTACTTAATTCTCACTCCTCATATCACGGAGTAATATCATGTCTCTGTCTCTCTCACTTGGAAGCGCCCCTGCGTTTGGGTCCTTGAATGCCTACTGGGTATGCGCATCGATTTTTGATAATGAACATGGCGACGCTGAAGATACTAATAGTCGTTGTAGGGTCAGCACAAGGGTCATCGTCTCCGTGACGTCTGTGACGCTGGTGTGCAATATGCCACTGTTGCTTTCGTGACCAAGTCCCCTGAGCAGGCCAACGGCTATCCTGCCACCAATTTCGGTGCCAACTGCGGTGGGCCAACGTCCCTCAATAAGGACGGCGAGCCCACTGAGTTTCTCGCCAACTGTCACCTGATCGAGGAAGACATTCCCTACTGCCAAGCAAAGGGTGTCAAGGTGCTGTTGTCTATCGGTGGTGGTGAAAAAAACACCAACTACAAGGTGTCGGATTCGACCAAGGGCATTGAATTCGCCGACTTCCTTTACAAAGCTTTCGGGCCCCGCGAGGAAAGCTGGAAAGGTCCTCGCCCATTTGGCAACGCCACCGTTGATGGTTTCGACTTGGACCTTGAGGATTCATTAATTGGTAAGTAAACCTATGCTTGCGTCTCGCCCTTGTGCTCCTCTTTTTAAACAACTGTACGCTGCAGAAATGGACCCCTACGTCGCCATGGTGAACTACTGGCGCCAGCAGAGTAACGATCTATTCATTACTGCTGCTCCTCAATGCGTCATCAGTTCCAACGGCCTCGACTATTTGATCAAATCGACCGAACTTGACGCTCTCTTCGTCCAGTTCTACAACAACCCGGTTTGTGACGCCATCCCTGGAAATACACCTGGCGACGCTTTCTCCTACGACGAGTGGGTATCTCGAATTTCAGGGGGCAAGAGCAAGAACGCCAAGATGTTCATCGGTCTACCAGCCAGCATCGAGGCTGCTGTTTCGGGGTACATTCCTCCTGCTCATCTCCAGGAGCTTGTTTGCCAGACCAAGGGTAAGGCAAACTTTGGTGGCATTTCCCTGTGGGATGGTACGTTTGGTCTGGATAACACGATCTCGAAAAATAAGTCGTATGTCCAGGCCGCTCTTGACGCGCTCCAGTATGACTGCAACAAGGTGTCTACCACGACCACTTCTACTGCCGCTACCGCCGACGTGACCGGCATCGCTTCTGCCTCCAAAAATGGCATCACTTCCTCTGTTACTTTCCATTGGTCCAACTCAACTATGACCAGCAAGCCCGCTTCCCTGACCACGAGCACCGTCTTCACTACCAAAACGTACACCGTTACGTCGTGTGCCCCTACCGTGACCGATTGCCGTGAGGGCCACGTCACGACGGAGACGATTCCTCTGTATACCACGGTGTGCCCCGTGACCGAAACTGCTCACGTTCCCGAGCCCACCACCACCAAGGCTCCTCTCTTGACCACCAGCACCGTTTACACTACCAAGATGTACACACTGACCTCTTGCCCCCCCTACGTGGTCGACTGCTCCGAGGGTGAGGTCACCACTGAGGTGATCCCTGTGTACACGACTGTCTGCCCTGTCAACAACAACCGCGAACTTGAGCAAGACAGCTCCCTGGAGACGTCAATCCGTCCTACTGCCATTGCTGCTAAGGCATCTAGCGAAGGATGCTCGGGCCCCGACTGTCCCGCTGCTACCAGCACCTCCGGCTCTGGTTGCGCTGGTCCCGAATGCCCCGGTGTGGCCGTTCCTACCAACAGCTGGACCAGAGCCACCGGCTCTGCTTGCTCTGGTCCTGAATGCCCTGGTGTAGCCATTCCAACCAACGCTGGCTTTTCTGCTATCCCGATCACCCCCGTGAAAGCTGGTGCTTCAGCCCTGGCTGTTAGCTTGACTGGTCTGGTCGCCGTGGTTGTTGCTCAGATTATCGCCGTGTAAAGTGGACTTGCCGATGATGAGGACAAATTTTTTTTTTTTTTTTTTTCGTGTTTCAGTGACTAGTTGGGCAAAAATATTTACTTGTTTCTTACATGTACACACGTTAATTTATTTTTTTGTGTTGGACCCTTTTCGCTGTCATCTTCGGGAGGGACATTTGCTACCCTTTTTACAGTAGGAAATGATTTTGGAGGATTTTCACTTCATTTGACCAACAGGCCCTGTGTGATGAAAATTCCCTCCCACCAGCCAATGTGATCTCTCCTCTCTCGTATCAGACTAAGCACATGCTGCACAGGAGGCTGAACATTTGACATGTCTAGCCTAGCGTGATGCATTTTGTTGAAAAGTCGTGCGGCATTGTTCGCTAGTTCCTGGGTGTTCCTGACGGGCCGACTGGGCGGAGCATCCATGTTGCTTGCCGTTGCCCTTCGCTTCGCCCCACCCCGACATCATCACTCATCATCACCTCACAGCGACGCCGCTGGCCTTTTTGCTACTGCTCAACTCAACCTCAACCATTCGCAACCGACCGCGACGTGCATTCAGCTGTGTATGCAGCGTCGAATCGCACAAGCAGTCCCTTGCATCCGTGTTCTTTTCTTCACTTGAATTCTCCGAGTCGCACCGCTGAACCGGTCAACCCTCTTTATTTGCAGCCCCTCTACGGATTACCCCTCATGTCGGACGCAGGAGACAGGTGAGCAGACTTGACGTTTTTGCTCCATATCCCAGGCTATCTATGTATCTTGCCTCTTCTCACTCGCACGGACTCGGCTTCCTTTGTTGCAGCAGGAATAGCAGCAGCCGGTCTTGTTTTGGCTGCCTTCACATGGGCATTCCAGCATGCCACAGCCTGGCCGCCCAACCCCCTTTTGTCTCACGTGTCACATGAATGAAGGCCATCGTCACCCCTCATAGCACCTGCCCATCTGATGTCCTCCAACTGCTACAAGAAGTCCAAGACATCGTTCATCTTTTTTACATGGCTAACCTGTCGTGTTTTCCGCCGGATAGTACCCCTAAGCGGTCCAAGTCTGCCGCAGCACTTTCTCTGCTTCGTCGCAGAGGAACCCGTGAAGAAGAGTCCGGCTCCGAAGACGGTCGATACGCCGCTGGTACTGCCTCGTCCAAAGGTGCGAACAATCCACCGGGCACGGCATTGTCGCACCAGACAAGCACTCGAGGCCACGGCCCCAAGCTTTCGACCACATCCGCCATGCTCAACAGAGTTCCCTCGGCACAGCCTCCCGCCGCAGCAACAAAAACTTCCCCAGTGCCAAACCAAGCCATGAGCTTGGAGCAGTCTGTTCGAAAGTTCAGGGTCGTTGAGGCTTTGAGAAGCGGTGACCCTGCCTCCATCTCCAAGGCCATTCGCGACACCGCCGATAATGCCCCTCGACCGAGTACCTCCTCCGTTGCAACAATCAGTACAGGACCTTTGGAGGATACCACAATCCTGCACCTGGCCATCCAGTGCGCCGAATTTCCCGTTATCGAATATGTCGTGTCAGATGGCGGTAGTGGCGTGGATGTCAACGCCAGGGACAAAGATGGTAACACGCCGCTTCATGTTGCGGCCATTCAAGGGCGCACTCCAGTTGTGAAGCTGCTGCTAGACCAAGCCGACATCAACGATGCTGTTGCCAATCTTCAGGGCAAGCTACCCCTGGATCTCGCGCGGAACCCCGAGATTTTTCAGCTTCTCCAGCTCTCGCGCTCCCTCTTCACCGAAGCCAAAGTCAAGCAAGTACAAGAGCTCATAGCGCAAGGCGATTACGATGTCCTTGCGCAAGTCCTAGAGGAGCCTCGGCTGAAGACCGTCATTGATATCAACAGCCCCGAATTTGCGTCGGATCCTGTCACAGTGCAAACGGGAGGTACTCTACTTCACGAAGCAGCACGGAAGAAGAACACCCAACTGATCCAAGTTCTCCTCCTTCACGGAGGCGATCCTTTCCGTCGAGACCGTAAGGGCAAGTTGCCGCAATCCATTACGCACGATGACAATGTCAAGGCCATTTTGAAGAAATCGCCTGCGGCGGTAGCAGCTCAAAGAGGTATTCAAGAAAGGGCGGTTCTTGGCCACGCAGCTTCTCAGGGCGTTTCATCCGCCGCCGGCCCGACAGATCCGATGGCTGGTCGCGAAGCTCGGGAGATGAAGGGGTATCTGAAGAAGTGGACCAACTATCGTAAGGGGTACCAGCTCAGATGGTTCGTTCTTGAAGACGGCGTGCTTAGCTATTACAAGAACCAGGACGATGCTGAGTCGGCCTGCCGTGGTGCAATCAACATGAAGATTGCCAAGCTCCACATGACTGCCGACGAGAAGACAAAGTTTGAGATCATTGGCAAATCTTCTGTCAAGTACACCCTCAAAGCCAACCACGAAGTCGAAGCCAAACGCTGGTTCTGGGCTCTGAATAATTCCATCCAATGGACAAAGGATCAGGCAAAGGAGGAGGAGCGACAAGCTGCCAGGAGTGCGGAGATGCTGAAGCTCGCCAGGGCCGAGCAAGGCTCACTGTCGCTGCAGGAGTCTCCCAGTGAGAATGCCAGCTTGTCAGATCTGCAGCGCAGTACATCTCAGCTTCCAAGTCGTACCACATCAAACAAGACGTCGCCTCCAAAGGCCGATATCACTGGCGCTAGCACCGTCGGAAGCATCGATGACGACGATGAGTTTGCCGATGCTGCCACCGACGGGGACTTCTCCCGAGCTCACGGTCATGAAAGAGGCCTGACCGTTCTTGGAGAAGACGACGACGACGACGATTACGCCGATGACCGAAGTGTCCTTGAGGAGCCCCGAGCCACCAAGGACGCGCTTAACATTACGGCGCAGTCTGCAAAACTTCAGCTTGAAACCATGGCGGGCGTACACAATGCACTGATGGGGCAACTTACACGAGGCCCCGCCACGCCACTTTCCGATACTAATGTTACTCGGGCCCTGTCCACCTACGATGCTGCTATCCGTAGCCTGACTGGTCTTGTCGGCGACCTGATGCGCATTTCAAAGGACCGAGACGCCTACTGGCAATACCGACTGGACCGCGAGGCAGACTTGCGCCGCATGTGGGAGGAGAGCATGCAACAGGTGGCACGTGAACATGAAGAGCTCGAGGCACGCATGGGTGAGGCTGAGGAAAAACGACGCTTGACCAAGAAGGCCCTTCGCGAGGTGATTGAAGCTGGCGCCGGCACGCCAATTGCTGAGAAGAACAAGGAGGACAATGAGGTTGCGGCCGCGTCCCCAACACGACTGCTGAGACGGCGACATACTGCTTTGGATCAGCTAGGTGAACTTTCAGAAAGCGAATCTGGAGGTGAGGAGGAGTTCTTTGATGCAGTCGATGCTGGTGAGGTGGAAGTGGCTGAAATACCCCACCAAGACGGCATGCAGACCCAAAACGAGGTTGTCGTCTCCGGTGGCGTAGACATTAGCAGCTCGTTCAAGGGATATGAAAATGGCATACGACACCGGCTCAAGATGGATGCGGATGATCGTCCCAAGGTTTCCCTTTGGGTGAGTACTTTTCCCCATCCCATCATCCATGACCCCTTTTCCGGGGACTTTTTTTTTTTTTACGGCACTCACGAGAAGCTAACACGATTTCTTTCTTACCTCGTCATTGTAGGGCATCCTGAAATCCATGATAGGAAAGGACATGACCAAGATGACCTTGCCAGTATCCTTCAACGAGCCGACTTCTTTACTGTATCGATGCGGAGAGGACATGGAGTATGCCGACCTGCTGGATCTTGCGGCGGAGCGCACTGACTCGATTGAACGGTTGGTCTATGTTGCTGCGTTTGCCGCCAGTGAGTATGCATCGACGATTGGACGTGTTGCGAAACCGTTCAACCCTCTACTTGGAGAAACGTTCGAGTATGTGAGACCCGACAAGAACTACCGCTTCTTCATCGAACAAGTCAGCCACCATCCACCAATCGGCGCTGCCTGGGCCGAGTCTCCCAATTGGGAGTACTGGGGTGAGTCTGCGGTCAAGTCCAAGTTCTATGGCAAGTCGTTTGACATCAACCCGCTTGGCACTTGGTTCCTGAAGCTCCGACCGACAGCCGGTGGCAAGGAGGAGCTGTATACGTGGAAAAAGGTCACATCGTCCGTCATTGGTATCATCACGGGCAACCCCACGGTCGACAATTACGGTCTCATGGAAATCAAAAACTGGACGACGGGCGAGGTGGCCATGCTGGACTTGAAGGCTCGGGGATGGAAGGCATCGAGCGCGTACCAGATTTCTGGCAAGGTCCTGGACGCGGACGGCAACGTACGGGTCAGCTTGGGTGGACGTTGGAACTCGAAACTGTACGCGCGCCTGACGCCTGGCTATGAAGCAGCCGTGGACGATTCCAAGGATGCCGGCCCGCTGCACAAGGGAGCCATGACGGATCCAAGCCGGGCGTACTTGATCTGGGAGGCCAATCCCCGACCCGCCGGCATCCCGTTCAACCTGACGCCGTTTGTCTTGACATTCAACCACATTGACGATAAGCTGAAACCTTGGATCGCGCCCACTGATTCGCGTCTGAGACCTGATCAGCGGGCCATGGAAGATGGTGAATACGACTTTGCAGCGACTGAGAAGAACCGATTGGAAGAGGCACAACGAGCCCGGCGCAAGGAACGCGAGGCCAAGGGTGAGGAGTTCATGCCCGCCTGGTTCACCAAGGAGCGATGCGAAATCACGGGCGAGCCATACTGGAAATTCAACGGCAAATATTGGAAGCAGCGAGAGATGGCCGGACCCAACGGAGACTCCAAGGCTTGGGAGGGACTGGAGCCTGTGTTTGATAATGCGGACGTGGAGCAATAGTCTCAGGAGGCGGACCGAAAAGAGGAGGTGTGCACACTTGTGGCACGAAGAGGGAAGTTTGTTTGGGAGAAATTCTCCCCGAGGTACCACATGGGTACACGTTTACATGCAGCAGGGCGTAAACGAGAGAGAGGGTTTGCAGTCGGAGGTGAGACTCGGGTGACACTAACATTCGCTTAAGCGGTGACGCCGAATTTGAGGATGATGGGATTGCCTGTTGACGTGCACTTTGAAGTGCAGAAAGGGCATCTGAATTGTATTAACTAATGAATATGAATTGACTTTGAATGATGGTAGCATCTTGCTGCACGCAGAGGTCGAGTGTCTTGACTAATTGTGGTCAAATAGGACAGGCATGAGAAGAATGCAGCGCAAGGAACCGTTGTCCAAAGACGAGTCAAGGCCTGGTATGGTGACGCGGGGGATTTCTCTTCTGTGACAACTGCAACACCAACACCCTGAAAACGCCAAAGAAAGCATGATTAAACATAGTCCATGAGCTTTCAACCGTGTTTCCCATGTTGGCCATCCTTCGCAGGCACGATAAAAGGCGCTTGCTTCCCCACCCCGTCTAAGCCAAATGGGAGGAAGGGGAAAGGGGGGAATGGGAACTTTGTTAATCAATATGCGCGTTTAGTGACTCAACCAATATTATGCGTAGAGGTCCATTAACCGAGGCTTCCGCTTGGTTTGAGCGTGATACAATGACGACTCACCGGTTGGCCCGCGACGCCTCGTCGCGGCGCTGCGCTGCGCTGCACAGCCACCAGGGGCCACCTTTGGGTCAAGGCGATTGGGGGAGGCGCATTGCCGAGGTTGCATTTCCACATTCTGGAGTTGCGCTTCCCGTTGCGACTAGCATTAAAAAGGTGCGATCAGGTGCTTCTTTTTTTTTTTCCAACGTCTTGCAGACACAACTTACCTCCTCCGACAAAGCCTTGCCTCTCTCTCTCTCAAAAAAAAAAAAAAAAAAAAGACACCCCATCACTCAACGCGGCCGTCCCGAACTCCCGCGTCAGAAAACACCGATCCACATACACACAAGGGGAGAGACTACCAGAGAGCATAGCATGGCTCGCGAGGAACGGTCCACGCTTTTGCGGCCGCCGCCAGCGGATCCCGACAGGGCGCCGATCGAGAATGTGCTGGACGTGACGGAAGTAGGGGTCCTAGGCAAGGTAAGTCTGGTTTTTTTTTTTCCCCAGACGACATGTCGAGAGGCAGAGAAGAAGCCGGGGAAAAAAACTGACGCCGGCAAAAAAAAAAAAAAAAAAAAAAAGGACATCTTCACAAACACGCGCAAGGCGTGGGTGCCCCCGGCGCGAGGGGCGTGTACGGCGGCACCGTCATAGCGCAGTGTCTCGCGTCGGCGCAGAAGACGGTCCCCGACGACTTCCACCCGCACTCGTGCCACTGCTACTTCATCCTCGCCGGGTCGGGGAGCGTCCCGATCCTGTACCACGTCGAGCGCGTGCGGGACGGGCGCTCGTTCGCCACGAGGACGGTGCAGGCGCGGCAGAGGGGCCGCTGCATCTTCACCACGACCATCAGCTTCGTGCGCGAGGCGGCCACGGCCACGGCCACGGTCCGGCACGCGGTGCCGATGCCCGAGGAGGCGCGCTCGCCCCCGCCCGAGGACTGGGACGAGGAGCCCGAGTGGGCGAGGGGCGGCCCGTTTGTCAGCTACAGGATCAGGATGCCCGAGGCGGTGCGAGGCGGGGACGGCGACGGCGGAAAGCGGCCGGACCAGGTTCGCTGCCAGCAGTGGGTGAGGTGCCGGGGGAGCATCTCCCGCGCGGGCGGGCGGCAGGCTCACCTCAGCGCGCTGGCGTACGTCTCGGACAGCGCCTTCATCGTCACCGTGTCGCGCGTCCACGGGCTGTGGCGGCTGCCGTTCGCGCCCGACGCCTACGAGTCCATGGACGACGAGCACCGGGCGCGCGTCAGGGAATTTGCGCGCCACGACGGCCTCGGGTCGACCGTCGACGAGTGGAAACGGAGGGAGAGGCTGGGCATGATGGTCAGCCTGGACCACAGCATATACTTCCACGAGCCCGCGAGGGTCAGGGTCGACGAATGGATGTTTGCCGACATGGACAGTCCGTGGTCGGGCGACGGGAGGGGCTTCGTCACGCAGCGCATCTTTGCGCGCGACGGCACGTTGCTGGCGACGTGTGTGCAGGAGGTGAGCTTTCTTTGGGCCTGTTTTTATTTCACGCCTCTTTCATGTCCTTCATGTCCTTCATGTCCTTCATGTCCTTCATGTCCTTCATGTCCTTCATGTCTTTCATGTCCTTCATGTCCTTCATGGCAGCTTTCATCTACTAGTTCTGTGCTAATCCCCCCCCAGGGCGTCATCCGACTCAGACCATCTGAAAAGGAAAAGACAAGGTTGTAAGTTGCCGGGCGTCAGCGTCAGCGTCAGGGGAAAGAGGGTAGTGGAACTTTGATTCGTGTTCAGTGCACTCATAGCTGATCACAGCTGTTGGAGGAACGAAAAACCAGGGCACGTAGATTTGTGAATCAATTCAGGGCGTGTATTTGCTGTAGTGGGTGAGCTTTCGTCTGCCGAGAGAACCTGTAGTACAGCCTCGACGGAATCATGTTTGTGCACACCGAGTTTTGACTTCACACCCTCTTTGGAACACATGGCGCTTGCAAACGACATGGTTGATCGGCCAATTCGGCCAATATCGGCATCGTTATATAAAGAAGGGACCTTTGGCCAGCGTCGAGACGGGGGAAAAGCAAAAATCATACCTTCTCTGCATCCCATCCCGCTTCGGAACCTACATAAACCTACACACACACACACACGTCCCCCAATGCTGCAAATCCCAATTCCCCAGACACACATGGCCAATGGCAGTGCCAGGTATCCATCTACCATCCTCAGTTGAGCTGATTATATCGCTCTCTGGCCTTGTCCTGCACCGTGTTCAGGTAGTCAGAGTACTTGTTCGTAGTCTTCTTCTCGGCCAGCTCCACGGCGTCGCCCAAGTTGCCGCCCGCGGCGCCCAAACCAACGCCCTCCTGGTAGGCATTCGTGGCAATGGCTTCCGTGCGTCCATCGCCGTTTGCACCGAGCCCTGCACCGGCCGTCCAGCCCATCTTGGCAAGCATGCCGGCGCCTTTCGACGGCGCAGCCTTGGCAGCAGCCTTGGCAGCAGCCTTGGGGGGTTCCTGATCTGCAGCCTTCTTTGCAGCCTCGCCCTTGGGTTTCGAGGACTGTGCTGCGGGCTTGTCAGGCTGGTTGTAGATGTCGCGACGCTCCTTGGCTCTGTCACGATACTGCGACGTTTGAGACTCTTCGACCTGCTTTTCGAGCTTTTCGAGTCGTTTGTCTCGCGCCGCGATCCGGGGCAGCGCCGCCGTGACCTTTTCGGAATCGTCCATGGCAGTTCTGTGGTTGCGGGATTTTTCGTGAATGTTGACCTCGTCTGTGGATTTGTACTTGCGCATACAGATGAGACACGTGAGCCTTTCCCTGTCCATATATGTTTCCTCCTTGGCTGTAGAATCACCGTGCGATTCGTCTTGCCGATTGCTTGTTGATGAAGTGGTCGGCGGCGCTGCCGTGGCTGATTCCTTTTCGGGAGAGTTTTCCGTTGTGGCAGACTGAGATTCGGCCGAAGCTCCTAGCTTGGTGGCGTTCGATAACGAGATCTTGATGGGTGCTTTGTTGCCATCGGACCTGGGCATGAACTCGGGCGCGCCGCTGGAATGGTCGCTTTTGTCTCGGCGGAGCTCGTCATGCTTTCGCTGCCACACAGCCATTTGACCAGCCATCACGACCGGTTTTTTAGAAGATGACGCCGCCAGACTACCATCTGCCTTGCGCTTCTTCTGTTTCTTCCCGTCCGTGTCTGGATCCTCTGCAGACTTGGCATTGCCGAGATTTGCACTCGCCGGTGGCTCCGACGTGACTATTCGTTGACTTGGGAACACGTGCAGGTCTCGATACCTCACCCTCAATGATGGGTTGAAGAGCGGGTTGAAGGACATGTGCTCGTTTGCCGGCGCTATTTGTCGATCTTCGGGGAGGAACACGCCCATGTGAGTCGGCGCAACTGTCACGGCGCATCCGGCCACAGTAAAGGAGCGCGACATGCGAAACTTGGTCACTGCGGCCGCGGCATCCTCTAGCGTCCAGAATTCAGCGAAGCCATATTTGAAGCTCTCCCCCGAAGTGACCTCGCGAATCAGGAACACCCGATGTAGTGAGTTTGGCTTGGCTCCATATCTTGACGTGTCAGCGCCTGGTGCTGTCGACTTCAGCTTGGCCGCGCCGTTTGCCGAGCTCTTCGGTTCTTCAGTCTTTTCAAGAAGCTTCAGGTCTTTCGCAAGCATGCCCTCGGTGACAAAGGATGCCAGCGGGTACACTACCAGAATCTGGGATACCGCATCCGCACCGTCAGCCACGTCAGCAGCACCTGTCAGGCTTTGTTCCCAGCTCGGGGCCGCTTTTTACATGTCAGTGACCTGACTTGCATGACAAACAAGAGGGGGGACTGTTACCTGATTGCGCCGCAGCACCACAAACTTTGCATTTCAGTCTTGAAGAAAAGTTCAAGAAATCGCACTGTTGGGGGTCAGGTCGGCCGCGTCCTCAATCTGACGTGAAAAATAACGGGCACGTACCTGCGGGCATGTCCAGTCAGCCGCACGAAGAGGGCGAGTGTCGCCTTCATCTCCTCGGCTGCGTGCGAAATGCACATATGCGTCAAACTTGCCGTCTGGTGCGTCATCAGTGGATTGTTGGAGCTCAAGGTGGAGTTTTGGGAAATGTTCTTTGACAAAAGTCGTAGCTTGATGAACATCATCGAACTGAACAAACGCCCGCCGGTTGCCTATCATGCGTTAGAAAAGTGGTTTCTTTTTTTTTAAAGGGCTGTTTCTTTTTTTTAAAAGAAAAAAAAAATCAACGACTGCCTCATGACGAACCTCTTGAAGACGATATCCTTACATCGATTGACGGAAAATCGGCAGCAACAGAGTTGGCGAGTATGCTTTCTCGAAGCTGTCACACGACATCAGCATGAAGCTTCACGCGATAACGAAAAGGGGGCAAATCTTGCCCACCTCGGCAGTCGAAATGCCGCATGGCAAGCCCTCCAGTATAACAGTATCCGTAGGCTTCCCCGCCTCGCGCGTCCGACTGCGTGACCGGCTTCTGTATCGGCCACGAGGGCTGCGTGATCTCCCGCCACGATCCGAGTGAGCGAAACCGGCACCACGCGGCGCGTAGTCGTCATACCGTCCGCGAGTTTCGCTGCCATTGTGCTGCCCATCATCGTACATGTTGTCGTAGGAGGGCTGCCCATCATCCCAGCCGTGCTTTGAGCGGTCACGGTGACCAAGTTGGGGGCTGCGGCCACGCCTTCTGTACCCATCATCCGACCCGCCATCACGGTCAAGATGATCCCTTCCATCGAATGCATCTTGCCGGTGCCGATGGGTTGGCCTCTCCCGTTGATCGTCGTAGTAGCTTTGCCTTGGAGGAGACCTGGAATCGTCCCGTTGCCCCGTAGGCAAGTTAGCGAAAAAAAACTCTATAGTCCAAGAGAGAGCTTCGTGACAAGAGGCCTCGAAGCTCCATCAGCGTCCAAGAAAGGCGCGGATCATGTCTTTACCATGACGCGATCGAGAATGGTCGTCGTGCTGGTCCTGGCCGTCGCTGCCTCTGGAGGCTCCTCGTATGCTGTGGTTGCTGTGGTTGATTCGGCTCCTTCCCCGATCGGAGGATCTTGCGCGGTGCTCGTCGCGCATCATGACGGGTTTGCGCGCGCGATTCGTGAGCCGTTGACGAGAACTTTGCTGACAAACTGCCAGTTTGGAGTGGGTGTTGTTGTTGCTGTTGTTGCAGGGATTTTTCATGGCGGTCTTGTGGTCCTTATTAGTCATCCAGATTTGAAACGCAGGGACGTGGCAGCAGCCGAAGAGAGAAGGAGAGAGAGAGCATTGTTTGTTCATGTGTGCAGGTAACTCGCTCGTATTTGTTTCCGAAATTCACCCAAAAGAGTTTGAACTTGTGACTGCGAGCTGTAAGAATCTGATGTTTGTCTGCCATGCCACGCAACCTTTCCAACGTAGTATACAAGGCCTTCATGGCTTCCCGTCCGTCCGTCCCCCCGCCGCCCGCTGGATTCCCACCTCGCCTTCCATCACCAATTCATCACCAGACTTGACGAAGACAAAAAAAAAATCGCCATGATGATTCCTCAAGAGGATGAAATATGCGAGCTCCTAGATGACGGCTGCTATGTGGCCTTGACCAGAGACCACCTCGATCCTCAGGCGATAATGGACAGAGTGCGTAGTCCAGCCGCCGGCGCAATCGTCCTCTTTGCGGGTAAGTGTCGCGCATTTGGCAGCTTCGTGAGACGGGACCTTATTCTTGCCCAGGAACCACGAGAGATAACTTCGCGGGGAAGCCCGTCAAGGAACTCTCATATACGGCATACAACAAACTAGCTCTGAGGACGATGCAGGCCATCGCCAAGGCCATCCTGCCCAAGCATGGATTGAAGGGCATAGCCATGATTCATCGTCTAGGGACGGTCCCGATCGGCGAGGAGAGCATTCTCATTGCCGTCTCATCGCCACATCGGGAGGCGGCGTGGAGGGCGGGACAGGAAGCGCTTGAAGAATGCAAAGCCAAGGTGGAGGTGTGGAAGAGGGAAGAGTTCGAGGGGGAAGACGGTGTTTGGAGGGCAAATAAGGACGGTGCCATGGGTGATAAAGTGAGCTGAGCGTTGGTCGCATGTCAAATCCACATACATGATTTATGTATTATCATGGTAGTCAGCATCTTGCCCAAATCACCTTGGTCATCGGTGAAGCTCACCTGAGAGTAGGAGTCGGTCAGTCCCTTGTCATGGGACGTCAAGTAATCACGACTACGGATACACGCGATTCTTCTGTGGAATCAAGCTCATGCAATGCCGGTCACATTTTCATGGAGAACCTCCACCCTTGAGATACGCTTCTTATACATCAAATCCGTCCCTATTATGACAATGGTGCTATGATAAGCCACAATGTTTCCAATAGCCAATCATTCGCTCTCAACGTGACATTTTTTCAGATCATTCTTTTCTTTTTCCTGTATTTTTTTTTCCTTTTTTTTTTCCACTTCTTAAAAACACACAAACATTACTCATTTCGTGTAGACTGGCGGTGGTTCTCGAAGGAATTGCATCGGGCACGGCGGCGGATCAGAGCCACAACATCTTCCGTACATGACTGTTTTCTCGTCAGCGATTGCTTGCGCAACTATCCAGAATGTCTCCAGAGCAAAAAAAACCTACCAATGTGTCCGCAATAAGCGTCTGTGAAAGTGACGTCGACGCCCAACCCCTGTACATCAATGTCCTCTGTCATCGCGGAGGGGTACACGACAATGCCGTACTCTGCATGAAGCACTCGCCAAAACTCGTGCGGCATTCTAGATTACATTAAGCGCTATCCCGAGAACTTTATACCCGGCAAGGTGTGAGATTGCACATACTGGTACTGTCCATGCTTGACGCAAGCGTGCACGAACAAACACACTGTTTCCAGAACAAGTCTGCCTTCTCGGACGGCTCTGTCTAGTTGATCGTTTCCCCAGTCATTGACTCGTTTTAGGCGCTCTTTTGAGTAAAGCATGGCTATTGTCCAGCCCTTGGCGATCTTGTCAATATCTCGTTCGGGTAACATCGTCAATGGGAGCCGTGGAATTTTCTTAATTTTTTTGGGGCAGGAGCTGGGTTTAACAAGAACCAAAAAAGATTGAAAATTGGTATCGAGTAGAATGAATGAAGTAATGAGAGAAGAAGAAAAAACGTTTGGAACCAAGACGCCCGCGTGCCTTGAGCCATCTTGCCGATAAAGGTCCTCACGGCCCATGATGATGTGCTGACCATCAGGGTGCCCATGTGTGCCGCAAAACTACCCATTACTCCGGAGCTCCTGGGGTGAGCTTATGGTGTGACGCCGTTTTCTTTGTTCATTTACGCGAGCGCGTGTTTCACCTTTGAAAGAACCGGACTCGTGGGAGAAAGAACGTGATCTTGAGAACATAGTGTCGAAACCCCCGAATTTTCACATCATAATAGCCGGGAAAAACTCGCCTTTGAGAATTTCTCCATGGCATCAGGAACTACAAGTCTCCTAAATCCGCCATGCTGTATAAAAAATAGAAAGCTACGACGCCAAAGCTCTGCTTCCCGTTCGTACTCTGCGAAGCAACATGTACATATGGATCGATGCCGTATCCACCAAAGTAGATGGTTTCATCGGTCGGTGAGCCTCGACAGATCCGAACTCCTTGGCGATTAACATGTCCAGGCATGATAGCCTCGCGTAGGGATCGTGGTAGTTTCGAAACAACGGCGAGCGCAAAGGTCGCAAGAAACCACATGTTCAGCAGAGATGCGAAAGAAAGCGCACATTGCGTACACTATTGCAGATACAAGCACAAACAGCGGATCAACCGTTATTCCAAGGCATATAATTAGGGGGGGGGGAATATTCTGGAGCTCATTGATCGGCTAAGGTATGATAAACCCCCCAAAACACCAAAAGCACATCATTGTAGTGCAGCCTTGCTGTGGTGAGAAAAGCCTCATGTACAGATCCTTTGTGGCCCAAGGGTAACAGTAGTCATTCGGTTTCTCTCATTTCTCACAGAGCATAATTCTCCGTGTGCAAGAAAATCTCTTCTAGCTCGTCGTCTCCCCAGATTTCAGCCTGCAACCTCGCTACCGTGGTTGCTACGCCGACTCTCATGGACGGAGGACCGCACACAAATACGGCTGTTCTTCTGCCGAGGATACCTCTGCCGTCTGAACCGCCAGTCGCCCACTCCTTAAGCATGTAGCCTAGATCGGGACGACCGTATTCCATACTCCAGCCGCCGTCGATTTCTTGGGGTATAGGAAATGCAGATCGCATGAGGTTCTTTTGGAATTCCGTGGGTGTCTCGGGGAAGCCAAAGTCGAAGCCGACGGGCGGGCCGATGGTCGATATTGGTCTCTCTTTGCTGCCCGCCGCGTCTGGGATGGTGGAGTTGCGGAGGTGGGCGAATTCAGGGGCTCGTACAAGATTTTCAAGGTCTTCGGGCTGGGCGATATCAAAGGGAGGTTTGTTGGGGTTGGGAGGAGCATAATTGAAATGAGGGGGGTTCTCCGTGTGAAGAGGGGGAAGTGAAACCCGTCAGGTTGTTGAGGGGTGTCTTCGTCGTCTACTTTCTTATCCTCCGGGAAGCCGTTCGGTCCGAGTCGGTTGGAGGGGGGGGCAGGAGGAGGTGGAGGGTACTGATGAGGTAGCAGGTATCTCTGCTGAGGCAAAGCCGTAATGCGGTCTTCATTTTCTTCGCGAAGCTCGCGCTCTCGTTCTGGGTCACCTTGTGCTTCGGCGTGAATGAGTGCCGAGTTACGTTTCGAGGCGATCCCAGCCACAAACCCATCAAGTTTGTCGTGAAGCATGTGATTGAGAGCTCTGGGGTTATGGCCATTGATGGGAGCTGTCATTACACCTTCCAGGCGGTGACGCACGGCTCCAGTGATGAAGAACTTGCAGGTGACACTCTCAGGGGGCGCCGATTCGCGACAAATGCGCAGCTCTTCGCGATACCAGTCCATGGCCTCGAACCTCTTGAAAGACCAGACGACAACGACCTTTCGGGTGATGGCCTTGCCATCGCGCATTCGCTTGATGAGGTTGAGCAGCTGCGACATCAGCGAGGTAATGCCACTTCCTCCTGCCACGAGAATACAAGTATCAAAAGCGGCTAGTTCTCTGCGCATGCCACCATAAGGTCCATCCAAGAATGCTCGATAGGTGTGAAAGGGTCCCTTGGCGATGGCTGTGTCCAAAACTTTGCGAGTGAATCCCTTGAAGGGTTTGAAAACGAGCACGCAGTCACGATAGTTCTCACCGTATTCTGAAGGGAAGTCCTCGCTGCAGAGGGAGGAAATGGTGAATGGATGGTTGTCGAGCAGCGAAATTCCAGGCATTCGGAGGTAGACGTATTGGCCTGGCTTCCAGCGCATCTGAGTGGGAATGGTGATCTTGATGGCATTTTCGGACATGAGCGTGACTGCGGCTTCATCACCCACCATGAACGCGGGACGCCAAGGCTTAGTCCAGTTTAGTTTGAAAAATCTCAAAAAGTATGCGAATGCCCAAATGGCAATCGTTGCGTAAAGGTAATCCCAAGTCAGGAGCGCATTCTTCGTGTGCCAGAACAAGAGCCCCACGTAGGCGATTCCAGCTGGGATGTGAAGAATGACAAACACTTCGTACGCAATTCTTCTGATCCAAGGCAAGGACGCCACGCAGAGCCAGATCAGGGGCACTATACAGGCAGTGCCAGTTCCGTAAATCAAACCGCTGCCGTCCGGGAAGATCCGGTTAAAGACCGTCAAACCGCCATCTTCCCAGACTGGCTGGATATAAAAGGGCACCATATGCACCAGGGAAAGGAAGAGACAAATGTATCCCAACCAACGATGGAAGACATTCAGACGCTCTGGTCCAATGCCGACCACCATGGTGAGAATGTTCGCCTTCATACTAGTGACGACGATCCACGGCGTCATGGCAACTGCGAGCATGCCCGATCGTATAGCAACAGGCGGCGATCCAAATCGAATGCTCTCCCAGTACAATGGTTGTTGCAAAAAGCAGTACATGGTGACAAAGACGAGGGCGATGAAACCGCATGCCAAGACTGCCAAAGATGAGAAAGTGAATCGATGTGTGTTCCACACAATGTCAGGTATAGGTCGGTAGAAGATCCATCGAAACAAAGCCAGGGTATCATTGACGACGCCAACAGAAGAAAAGTGCGCCTTGGGGCGGAAGTTGTTGTTCCCCGGACCGGGGCCATTCGCGAAGAACTGCTGTGATTGACCACTTTGCATGGCGGAATGGTAGTCGGCCTTGATGCTGTACATGTCCCGGTAGTGATCCTCGACTTCTTGTTTGTATATGGCCTGACGAATCTTGTCCTGCCAGTAGTGCCATACGCGCACCAGCAGAACACAGCCCATCAGACCGAGGCCGAAGTATGTCCATCCCAATCCGTATTTACCAGACTGGGTCCAGGGGTCAACAATGTTTGCTTCAACAAGTCCCGGTGGGCTGGTGGCTGTCACGGGGACCTTGATGCGCTTGGTGAGATCTGATAAGGAGCGTCCGATTTGGGCGGCCGCGTCGCGGATCGAGGCAATTTGAAAACTCGGAGGCATTTCGACCAGCGAACTGTGAGCTCCAAGGTAGAACTTGTCGGGCGAGAGACGGGCCAGAGATGTATCTAAGTAAGCGACAACGCGCAGACTTGAGCCGGACTCAGTCCAACATGAAAGGCAGCAAAAAGGCTCGCGCCCTTGCCTCTAGTGGACGCGGTCTGTGATTTGCAGGTTTTGCGATAGGATGCGGCGCTGTCGGGTTGGGCAAATAGAGTATTGCGGTCACAGTTGCGACGACGGATCTGACAATTGTACATTTCACATCAGAAGTATGGATGAAAAGTGAAGTCGAACGGAAGGAGGCGTCGCATTAACGCCACGGTCAAGGAGCCAGGATATATTATATCGCCGGGCGAGGTGATGTCGGCCGGCTGCCTCCACGGCAATTAGTAAACACGGGACAGGATCAGAGGAGCCAGACGAAGAGGATATTTTATATTAGCACATGAATCCCTAAAGAGATAGTGGAGAGAGCAAAAGGATGCATGCAGGGTGCGCTCATGCCATGCCGACCCGGTTTGCTGCGTGAATGTGAACTGCGGAGAGCTGCGGCCTGGGGGGTACGGCACATGGAAACAAGCTAACGACACAAAAGGCCTTGTAGCGGGAATCAATGGCTAGCACGAGTTCAGCGGCTGATCATGTTCCAAGATTGGCTGGGAGGGAGATGCGAGCTTGCAGACGGCACCAACTGGTCACACACAAGTGGACAGGGACTGCATGACACGATGAGTCGGCTCGATGTGTGAGTGAGACGTGTGTGGGTGACAACGGGTGACACGCATCGTTGTCGTTAATACCCCCGATAGTATTCCGTAGAGTTTGCTCCTTGATCGATTGCGGTAGATTGTGGATTCGGAAGAAGAAGCGTCAGTGCCGTTTCATAACAATTATTAGCAGAGGAGAGGAGATTTGGCGTCTGATCGAGAGGAACTCGCTGTCCTGTTCTGCTCTGTGCTTCATCAGCGCTCGAGATGCCAGGTCCTGAAGAAAGAGGGGAAGATGCTGATAGAGAAAAGGAGACAGAAACGTCGACGACCACGCTGCCTGCGGCATTATCGCGGCACTCGAATGTTGAACGAGCACGGGGCAGGCCGACAGGGAGGGTCCCTTGCTGAGAGGGGAAGGAAGTCGTCTCGTCTCGACTTGGTCCCCTGTGGCTCCCCTGCAGCGTCCGGCCGCCAGCAGTGTCTGTTTGCTGCAAACTCGCCCCATCCCCACTTCCCGGGCGCTAACAGACGGTGTGTGATTCGCCCTGTGGTTCAGTGGTTCAACAGCGGTGGGATCTGCAGAGCAAGGGTTCTGGCTCTCAGCACCAACAACTCACATGGCATCCAACGCAGCGTTGCACTTGAGCTTCTGCTGTATGTATGTACATGTAAAGGAACAACGTCCGGAAGACGCTGATGGATTGGCCGGACTAGCCAAGCACTCGTGCCACGCTCCACCTTTTTTAATTACCGGATTCCTGCAGCCTTGTGCCCCACCATCATTCTACCTGCCCTTCCATTGGCCACGTAGCTGGCCGTCGTGGGCTTGCTATTGCGAGGCTGTGGCGAACTTTTCCTAGCTTCCAACACATCACATCACAACCGAGGCTTCAGCTCAGATTGATAGTCAACACCAGTACGCACAGCCCGCCATGGCGTCTAACGCAGGCTTGTCTCGAGCAACCTTTGCAAAACTCTCACCTCATCCATATTTACTCGCCAATCTCGACCCCTTAGACGATAACGTACAGCCTGCACGAAGCAATGGCCGAGCACCGGACGAAGTCCGCCCGACGACTATCAACTTGTCAAGCTTGTCACATCCGCACGGCAGTTCCCTGGTCCGAATGGGAGATACGACAGTCATATGTGGTATTCGTGGCGAGACGATACTGACCCGGGACATTCCCAACCATCGCGCTTCAAATACTGACTCGGAACTTAAAGACTATGATCTCCTAGTACCCAACATTGAGCTAGCTACTGGGTCTGCGCCGCAATTTCTACCCGGCGGACCTCCCACCACACTGGCTCAAACACTCAGCACCCGAATTTACTCGCTTCTTCACGGGTCCCAACTCGTCCAGTCCGAGGACTTGAGGATCTGGCATACCCGCCCTTCGGAAAGCTTGGTTGCTGACGATGACAAGATGGATGAGGACATCGAAGATGCTGGCGTTCAAGACGGCGAGGCATACGTCGCCGCTTATTGGGTTCTGTACATTGACATATTCTTCATATCCTTTGATGGGAATCCATTCGATGCAGCTTGGGCAGCCACGCTGGCTGCACTGCGGGACACGAAAATTCCCAAAGCGCGCTACGACGCAGACCGAGAGATGGTTTTATGCACAAGAAAAGACCCCAAGCCCCTCTCGATCACGTCCATGCCTGTGGCATGCACTGCTGTGGTGTTTACGGGCAAAGAAACTGATCGACCTTCGGACGGAAAATTCTGGCTTCTCGTCGACCCTGATCGATTAGAGGAATCACTCTGTGACGAAAGCGTTACTATTGTCGTCGATTGTCAAGAAAGGGACACAAGGATCTTGTCAATGTCCAAGCATGGAGGCGTTGTTCTATCACCCAAACTGCTGAAATCGAAGGGATTTATTGAGTGGGCTAATGCACGCTGGAAAGGTGTAGCATCAGCCATAACAGGCAATCAGGTGTGAAAAAAAAAACTAAAAGAAATAATAGAACAACAACAAGAAAGTGGTCAATATCCCCGATCAATAAGCTCAAGTTTGTGCAGTGACGAAAGCTGCTTCGAATCGTGATGCCACATACGGAGTAGTGGAATCAAGTGTCCATGATTTGTACTCGACTCATTGAAATAGCTTGCTTGGCGGGCATGTGTCAACCATTCGAACCACCCTTTCAGACTTTATTCTAGGGCAGTAGATACCGGCCGACAAATCAATCTACCGCTCTTCTAAACGTAAATTACAATGAAGAATTTACAACTCGCAATGCCACGAACACAAATGTGTTCACAATGCATCGCGCGTGGAGAAAAAAGCGGGTGAATGGAAAGAGAAGAAAAAGGAGGAGGAGAAGAAGGCTTCTGCCAAACGTGATGGACCCAATGACTAAGCTCGTCCACATGAGGGCCGCTAAGCCTAAAAAGCAGAGCTATCCCCACCAAAAATATGTTCACGCTTCGGGCTGCAAAAACCGTTCATCCGGTCCACCTGACACAGACACAAAGAAAAAGCTTCCAACCTTCCTCATCCCACACATGCCTTTTCTCTTCTTGACTTATTCCGCACCATGGAATCCCTCTCAGACACAAAGTGGGATGTAGTGATCAGCGGCACAGGGCTCCAGCAGTCCCTTCTCGCCCTGTAAGCTTCTTGGGTTCCATTGGATTTGCTATTGTTCCAATCTTGACGGGTGAAATACTGACTATCGGGTCTCTTTTACTGACCATCTCGGAAAGAGCTCTGTCGCGCTCGGGCAAGAATGTCCTGCATGTCGATCCAAACGAGTATTATGGCGGCGCTGAAGCTGCGTTAAGTCTCCAGGATGCGGCTGATTGGGCTAAAAAATATGCCGGCGTCGACGGCAATGAAACGTTTTCGGCTGCTCAGTTGTTCAAGGACGGTGAAGGCCTCGCCGCGCCACGGTCGTATAGCATTGCTCTGGCACCACAGCTCATTCATGCTCGTTCTGAACTTCTCAACAAGCTCGTTTCCTCAAGGGCGTTTCGGCAGATTGAGTTTCAGGCCGTCGGTTCATTCTTCATCTTTCGGTCGAGCACTGAATCGTCAGCGCCGATGCTGGGTCGGATCCCCTCGACAAGAGAAGATGTGTTCTCCAACCGAGCTATTCCTGCCCGCGCGAAGCGTTGGTTGATGAAATTTCTGAAGTTTGTTCTCGAATACGATGTCGAGCCACAAACCGAGCTGTGGAAGTCACAGCAATCAGAACCACTGGCTGATTTTTTGGAAAAGGAATTCAAGCTTGATTCCGATTTACAGTCATACGTCGTTGCTTTGACTCTTTCTCTCCATGGGGATATCTCTGTTGGTGAAGGACTGGCTTCCATCAATCGACATCTCAAGTCAATGGGTGTGTTCGGTGCTGGCTTCGCCGCCGTCTATCCCAAATGGGGTGGCCTATCAGAAGTGGCTCAGGTAGGTTGTCGCGCCGGTGCTGTCGGCGGTGCCATCTACATGCTTGGAGTTGGTGTATCTGCTACGCAGCGCGTATCCAGAGATGGTCGACATCTGGTCGAGATCACGCTCACAAATGATTTGACGATCGAGTCCAAGACGTTGATCAGAAGCGATGCGAAGGCACCAGACCGTCACATTCGACTTAGCAGACTGGATGCCATTGTTGACGCTCCTCTCACAGAAATGTTTGAGGTGGTTGCCGACGGTGCCCCGACACCCTGTGCCGCAGTCGTAGCTTTCCCACAAGGATCAGTCTCGGGTGAGGATGGCACTCCCTCACAATATCCGATCTACGCCTTGGTTCACTCCAGCGATTCCGGAGAGTGCCCAACTGGACAATGTGAGTATTACTTCCTGGCTTTTTTTTTTCTTCACGAAACTCTGTGTTCGGATGAATCATCTACGAATACTTATCTACATTGTCTGAATTACAATGACGATTCTTATCTCTGACAACCTGATGCACAAACCCTACGTTACTTGATCTTGTTCCCGTTCGCTGTGGAAATCACCTCGCTAATAAAGCTTTTGAACAGGTGTCGTATACCTGAGCACGCTATCCGGCTCCGGTTCCAAAACTCTTTTAGACAGTGCCCTCTCCAAGCTGTTGAGCGCAGCATCACAAAGCACCCAACCAGCCCAGTCTCTGTGGCGACTGTACTATGAGCAGACCTGTGGCGCCGGCTCCTTGATTGTAGAAAACAATATTGTTTCATTTGACAGATTTACTCCCGACCTTGCCTTTAATGACACTGTTCTACAGTCTGTACAGCAGGCATGGCAGGTGGTTGCTGGCCCAGATGCTGATAACGACAGCTACATGAAATTTGAAGACAGAGAAGGTGTACAGGAAGACGACGCATTTGATAGTTGAAAGCATTTCTAATATTCCACCACTTTACGCCAAGGACAGCCACCTGGAATGCCGTATCATTCATATTGTATTTGATTCCCGTATAAGCAAAGGTGAAAACGTTTCCTGTCAAATTTGTCCGATGGCTTGCATAAATCACTCCAATGTTAAGCGCTTCCCTCGAGCACCAGACCCTGCCACGTGTCCCACTTGTCTCCTTCAGAAGTTAATGCCAGGCTCAACAGCCCAAGGCTTTCTCAGTAAAATGCATTCCATGCCCATTCTCTCGACCCAGAAATCGAAACATTTCCAACCTCAACTTGCACTTCCACCCGTTTTGTGCGAATCCCTCCCAATCCGACCTTGCTCATGATGATACCTGGACCACGAGGTACTTGTTTGCAAATCGGAACGCGAGACTCATAAATATGAAAACTATAGACACCCAGTCCGATGGTCATTGATGATGATGATGATGATGATGATGATACTGGCGAGAATGATGGCAAAAAATAAAAAGAGGCGAAGGAAGAAATTAAAGGAAAACTTTCGAACGCCAGCAAACCAACTGTAGAGACTGAGCAGTCACTGAGCTCCCCAAGAGATTATTATTATTCGGGCTCCACGGCGGAACTTTCCGAGTCATGCTTGGCAGCGCGAACAGCCCGTTCACGGACCCCGATTCGAAGAGCACCGAATGGCTCATTGTCCTCTATGCCATCCTGCTCGACCGAAATGACATTTTTGGTCACGAGCGAAAGTATGTGTAAGAAGGCCTGGGCGGCAACGACCTTGCTGTGGACTGCCGGACTGGCAAGCCGTTCGAAATCGATCCAGCGCTGCCCTTCATGGCTGTTTGAGCGGGGGATCCCGTGATGGTGAACTTGCCCTGTGACATAGTCTAGGAAGTCTTGGCTTGAAATGTCGAGCCCGGCGATGGAGGCCTGCGTGTTGTTGCCGGGGTCAACATTGCCGGTGTTTTCTGGGTCCTGCCCGAATAGGATGGACGAGGACTGGGAAACGAGGGCAATGTCCTTGTAGGGCTCTTCTACGGGGTCGCTGTGTCGCTCGATGGAGCCGGCGATGCTTCCGCGGCCGTGAAGGGGACTTGGCGCAAGAACGGGTTTCTGCGCGCTTCCAGGGGCGCGAGTAGCTGACCCGGGTACTGCAGAGCCGTGTCGGCTCCATGGCATGAGGGATGATGAGTTTCTGTCTTCCAGTGCGGGTGCTGCTTCCATTCCGATCTCTGGGATCGAGTCATCGCCGAATTCGAGCCCGCCTCCGAACCCCGTGGTTTCTCCGCGGCGGCCCAACTCATCGTCATCGTCTAGTCGCTGCTTGATGTTTCTGGTGTCGCCTTGCTCTTCCACAAATGCTTCCTGTGATTTCCTTCTTCTCCCCCTCGGTACATTGATATCCTCGATCTCATCGATTGTGAGTCCCGACACGTGAGCTCTCAACGCTGTGCCTGCAAAATCAGCTGCTAGGGGATGCTCGACGCCAAAACCGTGCTGTAGAGTGCCAATACCAGATATTCCGTTATTATACATCAATGCAAGTGCGTTTCGCTTGGCTTTGGCGAGGGTCGTGCCCTTCACTCGCTTCCGCGCGGCTTCCATGTTTGCCGCATAGTTTTCAGACCAGCCACGGAACTCATCTCGTGGTACCCGGAGTTCCTGGTCAACCATGGTTCTGATTTTGCGACGACGAGTAACATGCAGTGCGGCGGATGCTTCCTCAGTTTCAGTGGTTTCAGTGATGAGCGTGAGGACGTCGGTGAGAACATGCCCGCCAGCTGGCTGCACTGCGAATGGCTCTGCGTCAGGAAGAGCAGCTTCGCCGAAGTCGAGAAAGTCCTCGTCATTCATGCCTGTATCTTCAGCCTGCTGGTTCACTTTGCTTACTCTTGAGAGCGTTGGATCTGCACCATGCAGCGGATCTGGGCTGGGTACGCGCAGAGGTGGTAGTTCGGGTTCAGCGTCCATGATGCTGACCAAGTTGCCGTCCGCATCAAATTCCAGACCCATGCCGCACATGGGATCAAGATCAGCCTCATGATCAGCGAATGGCCTGAAGTCTTGCATTGCTTCGGGATCATTGAGCGCTTTGTTGAACGGAGAACTGTGGTACAGATTCCCAGGCAGCTGGTAGCTTCCGACGGAGAGCGATGAAGGGGGGAGGTCGAACCCAATTATGCTCGAGCGTCGACTCGTGCATGCACTTGGCACAGCAGATCGATCAAGTGGCGACATCTGCGAGAACTTGTGCGTCGACTCCTGCGTCGACATTAAGTTGGACCTGATCTCGTAGCCAAGCATTTCATCCAGCCGAGGGAGCATGGCCAGGGGATCAAACTGCGGATCGTCTTGGAGCATGATCTGGTGTCGCCTGGTTTTTGATTTCTCTCCGTCAGGTTGACGCTCCAGGTAAATCTAGTCCAAATTTGGGGAGGAGGAAGAATGGCTGCCACGTACTTGGTCTTTCCAGCCTTTGGGTCAGTCTCACTCGTGTTCATAGACCGAAAGAATGTCATCATGTCAGATTGTGTCTTCTCGGCGTCGGTCAGGACATAATTGCACTGGTGTGAAAAGACACGAGAGACTCCATAGAGCAGATTTCCTTGAAGTCGGAGGGCGAGGGGGGCGCCAGGGTCAATAATCTTCTCGCAAGCTTTGGGAACGTTGACCCCCTGGATCGTTTTTCGGTTCAACTTCCGCTGGTTTCCTTTGCCAACAGTTGCGACGAGCCTTGGGATGGATTAGCAACAGGAAAGAAGCAGTGATGTAACCATGGAGAGTAGTACCATATCGTAGAAACACCATATTGGCTGTTGCTTAGTACTTTGCTGCCGGTTAGCACTCTGTAAGTCGACAAGTGCCTGGGCTTCTACCTACTATCGTGACTGTAGAACATGTTTGCTCAGCCTCGAACGGTTGCGACTGGGATCCAGTCGAGAATATATATACGAGCTTGAAGTATGATGGATAAGATGACCCTCACCCAACAGTCATATTCCTTGGCCTGATATCAACACTTCAGATGGTGATATAGCCGGCGTTTCTGCAAAAGGTAGAAGTATGAATGCGGTGGTCTTCGGGAATGGAGGACTAGACGCGTGGAGACACGACGCGGTGGTGACTTCACGCATCATTGGTTTTTTCTTCGTTTGAGGCCAGGTGGCGACTGACGCTTAACAGCTGACGAGACGGGTGCGCAGCTGCCAGCAGTCAATGGACTTGGCACTGCTGAAGAGACATGAACAACCCCAGCATCATTGGTCATAGGACGATGCGTGTGGTCCATGTGCACCTGTCCCATTGTCTTTTGACACTCAAGAAGGTCATTCTCACAATTGGCAAGATCCGGGGCCGGCACACGGCAGATTTTTGCAGGCATTTTCGAACGAATCCACGCCCCTCGTCATACGTCTTTACGATTTGGCCTGCCAGGATGAGACAAGACAGGATGAGCACGTTTTTCGTGCCCCTTTTATTATCTTGTTATACCGCTAATAAATGGGAATTCGTGCCTCATTCCCCAATTCAACTTTTGCACGATTTTGAATCGTCCATCCCGTCTTGTCTCGTCGTCGACATGTTTAGAAAGCGCATCGCCTGGGCCAGCAGCATGGAATCGTATCTCTCCAAGCGGTCGGCCGCTTGGACTGCGGAAGCAAAACCTACCCTGGAGATTCGCCCCTTGAACCGACCTGAGTCCTTGGCGATGAAGTCGTTCGTGAGGCTGCGAGTCAATGGGTGAAATTTTCGCCAATCACTGCGAGCAGCTCGAGGTCGCGACGTGTACAAATTGACAAGCTTTAATATGTACAATGTGACCCCCTGTGAATGGGTTTACAAAGAGCCTTACAGGGGTCAAAAGATGAAACCAGCGCATTATCATGATTAGCGAGATGCTCATGCAGTTAGTTCCGCGCGGGTAATGATGCCCTGATTATAAATGTTAGTGTCATTAATAAGCCCACGCTACTTTGCTCTTACATGATCTTCACGTACAGCCGAAGTGACTCTGATTGGCTGTGGATATCAGACAACCCAAGGCTGTTGTTCCCCTCACTGATCACCAACAACTGTGCAGAGCGAGCCAGCCAGACCGGACGGGACGCGCCTGCCTAGCGCCTGCCTAGCGCCTGCCTAAAGCGCCGAGTTACCGCATGGTATTGTGCAGCGAAGTGCGTGCAGTGCCAAGTCGCACCAAATGGAAACCAGCCAGATTCAAATTCAACTTGCTATCATTATATTATTACGGCTATGCTCGGACTATATGTAAGGTTCACGACCACGTCTGAAGGTCAGGCAGAGGCAGGCCTTGCCAATTGGTGTGACAGCGCCCGACACCACCAGACTCAGTTTGCACAGCTGTCGCCGGTTATTATGCCGGTTGCCAGTTGGGCGCACTGCCACACTCCGCACCCTTGAAACGAACCAGACATGTGGTGTGCTCGCATAACATATCCAGACTTGCATCCTATGGCATGCGCTGTGGCATGCGCTGTGGTATGCGCTATGGTATGCGTTGGACCAGAAGTGCCGAGTGGCAAGGTGTCCGGCAAGATCTTGTGCCGCCGCGAGAGAAGAATGCACGCTTCGTTTACACCCCCCGGCAAATTCAGGGAGATGCGGAACGAATCCCGGTAACAGAGTCGGGTGTTGGCAAGGCGTGGCCATGGACGTGGCCATCCAGTTTGTTACAATCTCGGGTCCAACGGGTGATGTGACCTTGCATCCGGGACGGGCCCGGTTATTTTTCAACAGCCGGTCGCTTCGTCCGTCGCAGATGGGGCACAAGGCTTTTTTGGCCCCCAACTTAACTTGCAAGAGGGCTTTCATCACCTCGCTCGTGGAGTCGTGGATGGCGGGCGGCGGCTTTGAATACTTGCGTGGCGCTGGTGGAGGAACCCCGACGCAGACACGGGGCCCTGTTGACACACGAACATGTTCAATACATGCGGAGTACACATGTAGAGTCTGATTTTTTCCGCACGCAGAGTTCAAGTTAAATCAGGAAGTGACCTCGCAACCATCACCCTCTTGTTGTCTAATCTGTACGTCCGTACGGAGTGCTCCGTATTATGCCACCACTATTAAGCTCCCCCAAAGCCGAGCCGACATGATGCGACATGGATACGATGAACGATCCGGGGTGGCGGCGGCGGCGGCGGCGGCGGCGGCGGCAGTGATGGGTAGAAGACGTGAAGATGAGTGCCGGGGGGGTCGATGCGGCTAGTATGGATACGTACATACTCCGTACATGTACATATTTGTTTCGGCTGCAAGTCGCGGGCGGGCTACCCCCACCGACTTTGATGGGGAGGGGAGGGGGATGGGGGGGGGCAAGCAAGGGTTTGCGACTCACTTGTTGTTGTTGTTGGTGGGCATCAAAATCGATTCAACTGGTCATGTTTGGTGACACTGGTGAGCACTGCACTGCGCTCGCTGGTGACGGGACAAATACGGAGTGCCCCGTACACCAAGCCGGATGGCCCAGTCGGCAACGTGGGAATGCCTGCATAGCCAATCCGGGATATTTATCCGGGATATTTTTGGGGAGGAAACTAAAAAGAGAAAGAGAAAAGATGGTGGCGGTTATGACCGCCGCTTCCGAGGAAGCACCTTGGATAATCTGGACGAGGCGGCTCGGCTCACGTCCAGCAGCAGATTCGAGCCAATGCGGTACGCGGGTTTCTTTATTAGGTGCGGCAGTACGGAACACTCCGTAGTACTACTGCAGTAGTCCGTATGTAAGCAAGCTATGTTATGCCATGTGCCATGTGCCATGTGCCGCGTGCCGTGTGCCGTGTGCCGTGTGCCGTGTGCCGTGTCGAGAAAATACATCAATCTGGTAATCCGTCCCCGCGCATCGATGCAATATGCCATGCAATGCACCAGATGCATGGCTGGGACTTGCTGACTGACTGACTGCCACTCCCTTGCCTGCCCTCGGGCTATAGCAGTCTGCTATTTTCGAAACGTTGAACCGTTGAGCTTATTACGGAAGGTGCATCCATACCGAGTATGCCTCGCCTCGCCTCGCAGGTCCGGATACCGACTGCGGCTTCTCGACCAAGATCAATGGTCAATTTATTTGTTTGCTTGCTGTTGCGTTAGTTTCTTGTTAAACGGCTGAACGTTGAAACTTGTCCTGTGGGTCCCCCGGGGGGGGGGGGGATGTATTAATGATGCCGAGTCCAGTCTGCGCATGATAAAGTTCGGCAGGCCCTGCTCGAGCACTTTCACGGGCAGAATTGATTTCTTTCTTCTTTGGATTTCTGCAGTGCATGTCCCTCTCCGATATCAAGTCTCAACGAACACACGCACTCGTTGGTCTGGTCGATCTGACATCGCTCGGCTGCAAGCAAATTGGGCTGGAGCCTGGCCATCACCATCACGTACTTTGTCTCCCCAAGTACCTGCTACAACAGGCAAGTAACTTCTGTCGAGACGAGGCGGCAGCCCAATCTTCAATTCCGAGGCAACTAGCATGCCGCACAGCTCCTGCCAGCTCTTGACAACTCTTGACAGCTCTTGCCAGCCAGTCTGTTCCACCTTCCTCGCATGCACCCGCACCTTTGCGCCGGCAGGCAGGAAGCAGGCAGGAAGCAGGCAGGAAGCAGGCAGGCGGGCAGGCAGGCGGCTAGGCAGGCGGCAGGCAGCAGGCAGCAGGCAGGGAGACAACCACCGGCTGTGTCTGAATCATTTCATGTTGACAGCTTCGAGGTCAGTCCTCGTGACTACATTGCCCGCCGAGTCTCCGCGCCGCTCTCCCCGGCAGATGCGATGCGATGATGGATCTGGTTGGGGCGAAGCACAACTTCGGCGTCACCACCTCATCTACGACTGCAACATCATCTCGTGCCTCGACCAGTCCGTCAGCAACTGCCTCTGTGACAAGTCCGATGAGCATCGACACTCCCTGTAGTGCAAATGCTGCCGCACATGCTGCCGCAAATGCGCCCGCCATCAAGCGTCGCTCTCCCATCGCCTGCCGAAGGTTGGTCCTTGGCCCTGATCTTCAACGCTTCCATATTTGGGGCTCCGTTGGGACCGTCTTTTTTGTTTTTATTTATTTCGTTTATTGACTCTAATGTGCACTAGATGCCGCCGAATGAGAAGTAAATGTATTCACGAAAAAGGGACATCGCCGTGCAAGTCATGTTTCGAAGCCGGCATACCTGCCGAGAATTGGTGAGTTCGAGCTACGTACATTACTCCATCCAGCAAACACACCCGCACCATTTGGCATCTCACAACTACTTGTCTGACCTCGGCGTCCTTTTTCGTTTGCAGCGTCTTCCCCGTCAGAGGGCAACCTGATTTGGATCGGGACTATAGGCACCCTCGCACAAGATCGGACAAGGTCGACAAGAGTACCACTGGGAGTACCACTGGATCCGCGGCTAAATCACGCCGCTCAAACACCAGTGGCCCATCGGCATCTCCTCGACGCCTTGCCGACGATTGGGAATCTCTGCCTCCGACGGAAGAAATCATTGATGGCGTCAATCTCTTCACCAAGCAATACTTTCAACTTGGATTTATTCCCAAGGAACAGTATCCGGAGCGCTTGCGGAAAAACCTGCGTGCAACCAGCCTGTTCTTATTAACGAGCATTCTCAGCATTTCGGCACGACTGAGTCCCGCGCTCAAGCTTCGCTACGGCAGTGGTGTCAAGGCAGCCGAGTTCTTCATGGGGAGAGCTTCATCCATTGCCAATGAGGAATTGTACCAAGAGCCTACGCTGGAACGGTGTCAAGCGTTTTATTTATTGAGCATCGCTCAGCAGGGAAGCGGAGAGCGCAATAGCAGCTACGTAAGTCGACTTTCGATGTTTACACATGATTCGAAAAGCAACAATTCTCTGACATGATGTATCCGGCCAAGATTAACATGGGCATTGCCATACGCATGGCTATTCTTATGCAACTCCACCGCGAGGAGACATATCACATCACAAACCCAACTCCCGAACTCGTCATGCGCGCTGAATCGGCTCGTCGGACAATTGTAAGAAATACTGCTCCTTGGGATCAAGAACCAGACACGAGTCCACTCGTTGCTGGACCCTTTTCTTCTTCTTCTTCTTCTTCTTCCCTGACTAATTCATCCATCTTGCATTGATTAGTGGATGTTACACAGCCAAGATAATCTGCATTGTGGCCCCCTGTCGCCTGTCTCCCTCGCAGCGAGCGACATCACTACTCTTCTGCCCTGCAACGAGGAGGACTTTGCGCATGGCCGGGAGCCGCGATCACGGGCTGCCTTGGATGGCACGCCACCGGCCATTGATGACCCCAAATTGATTCGGGATCCTGGTCGATCACTATTTGCAACACTTATGCAGGTCCATGACTGGTGGGGTTATGTTGGACGTCGCGCCGCCCGCTACAGCAAGAGCCCCCGGCCGTGGGACCCAGCAAGCGACTTTTCTCAAACAGCCAGAAAACTGCGAGAATGGGAGCAAGATCTACCTCACGAACACGTCTGGAGTACCTTTCTCCTCAAAGGGTACAAAGCGGAAGGACAGGAGTTGGCATACCTCTGTGTCACTATGATGACGCGCTTGTCCAACATTGTACTCCGGAGACCGTATTTGATAGAGTAGGTGGCCACCTTCTACCTCATCTCAATCCATTCGATTCCATGTCTAAGACGTGTTACCTTGCAGCATCATCAAGCCTGATAAAAGGGACACCACGAAACAAGCCTTTTTCCAATCAATGTCTGACGAGATCTTCGTCAACGTACGCTACCTGTACGAACAGATCGACGCCCAATTCACCAATCGTTCACCAGATGAAAGCGTCGGCGCCCAAATCTCCGCCTTCTGTGTCTATAGCTGCGGCTTGTTCTCGACCTATCTCTGCAAATACCCAAACAGTTTGTCCCTCCTGTTCTTCTCTTTGTCCCTCTTCTTTATTGCGAAGAATTATCCATGACTGCATGCTTACCATTGCCGTCTCGTTGCATCAGTCTGCCATGACAAAGCCCTGGTTCGCGATGGCCCCACGATGCTCCAACGAACCATTGGAATCCTCAAAGAATGCCGCGAAGTCTGGCCTCTTGCCGCGCGTTGGGTCGACGCCCTCGAGAAGTTCTCCCTCAATCCGCAATCCGCGATACTCAGCCACGAAGGCAGCATGGATGACGGCAAGGATCCCATCCCCCGTGCCATTCGACAATTACCTCCTTTGTTTCCCACCAAGTCTTCTTCTCGACAACCGGGTCTGCCCCATCCTCCTGTGAGCCTCCCTGAGCCGAACATCCTCCCCAGACCGCCCGGCTCACAGCCCGAGCTCCCACCCGCCTCGTCCATAGAATCGCCTCGCCCTCACCACCCCTCCTCCAGCTCCATCTCGGGACTAAGCATCCACAGGATACATCGCCTACCATCGCCTCCTCCGTACAACCCTCAACAACAACAACCGCTCTCACAGCACCCGACACCCCCTACGTCAATGAGAAGCGCCCTGATGCACCCCTCAGCATCCTATCCTGCTCACCGCCCGCAGTCTCCCTCGCAAACAATGCAACATGCTCACAACATGTATGTCCCGTCACAGCATACGCCCCCTCCTCTTCCTCCACCATCATTAGCTCGCCAGAGCGCAGACGGTCTGGGTCTGCTCATCGACGCTTTTGATTCTCCTCGCCCAACACATCCACCACATGCGAACACGGGACCATTCAATTCTCAACTAGGGCCGGGAACAGATGGGTTCGAGGGCGAATTGCAGTTTTACATTGACGGTCCGCCAGCAACGTGGTGAAATTCAACGCCATGGCTGGACACGATGCAATGATGTCGTTCAGGAACAGTGTGATGGATGTCAAGGGCAGTGGAGAGCAGTAGCCTGATTTTCTCGCAAGATGAGCCATGAATCTTAGAAGACGTGACATTAAAGAACCAGTGCCGTGACAGTTTGTTGCCCATCTTGGAACAAAAGACTCGGTATCTTGACGGGAAAGGGACATGGCATACTAGGGTAGCAACATGGAGACGTATGTGTATCCACGTGTATATACACTCCAAAAGACGACCAATCACAGACACGCGACCAGGTTGTCTCTACCTGCACATAGTGATTGCATGTTTGAGACGATATCAACGGACCCAAAGCGGGAATGTACAAGTTTCCAATAGTATCCAAGGACATAGGACGAGGACCAATGTATGTTGATTTCATTTACTATGTCCTGTATACGCTTCCATCTCCACGAGTAGCAGCACCACTTGATGCCACTATCTATCTAGCCTTGATGCCAATCCGCAACGCGGCACGCAGATGGGAGGCACCCGGACCACTGTACTGCGATCCAGCTCATCACGTCATTCTCTTTTCATTCCCCGACACGCTCCAGTACGTTTCCTACCTTCAATACTTTGTTCCACAACGCGTCAACCTCTGCATCCCCCCCGCCCCTCAAGCTCTCCCCATTGATATTGCTTCAAAGTTCTCCAAAGTCCTGCCTTGCCATGTGGCGCTCTAGAAAGTCCCATTCACTTGAATGAAGTCTAGTGCAGAAATGATAGAAAAGAAAAGAGGAAGAAATGCCAGGTAGAGCGAGGTAAAATCGAAAATCAATCAGGCAGCTAACATGTGGCGAAGAATAGAAAGAACAGTCAATAAAAAAAAAATTCATGACCAAAGAGTAGAAGTCTGCCGCCTGTACTCCTTGTCCGCTCTACATGACTTTTAACGCGCCGCCGCTTCCCTTTTGTGCGGAATTCCATACGGGGCTTTACATGACTTCTCTATTCCTTCATTGTAACTTGAGATGATTAAACAAAAGATGTGCGTAATGTGCAAATGGTGTTGGGCAGTACGGAAAGGAAGACTGTTGGTGAAGTGGATGATGGGGGGTAAGTGGACATTTAAATTTTGAGAGGTGCCATCGTTGAGCGACACCAGGAGATGTGCTCGTGTTGGGGAAGAGGGGTATTTGAGTTACTCGCAGTGTTGTGAAAAGGGTAGTGACTATGTACACGTGAAGAGAGAGTCGTAGCAATCGTTTGTGTGATCATGTGTTGTGACGTTGGGGAAACAATGGCGCGCGGGTGTCTTTTGCCATTTTGCTGGCATCTAATTGTCAACTCGATCTGGAGTATTTCGGCCTGGGTGGTGATGTTTGGCAGAGGACACAGCGTGGTGAAACATTGCATTGTTGGTCCGCAATGCAAGAGTCGGGGTTTCGTTCATCAAGTCAGATCAGCTCGAAGGCCTAGGACATGACAGTAGCGGTGCCGCCAACTTGACGCTTAACCTGCTCCCGTGCCCAGCGGGCAGTCTCAACGGTTCGCGGCGAGAAGTCGCGGTTGGTCTTGGTCTCCTTGATCATGGCGGTGAGCCAATCTTGTCGGAAAGCATCAACCAACTCGCCGTTGGGGTAAGCATCAGCAAGGTCACTTGTTGAAAACATTGTCAGCAACGTCAAAGCAAGCTGGATAGAGGCAAACAAAAGAAAAATGGCTCTTCACGTACCCAATGACACCCATGCTAGCACGCATGAGCGACTCGCTGCGAAGAGTATCGTTGGCAATCTGTCCGAGGACGTTGAAGATGGCCGGTACGTGTTGCTGAAGAATTTGGGCTATGCGCAAAAAAGAGGACAGCCAGTCAGTATTATGTGCTGTCTGGCCGAGTAGTGTCTTACGCTACGACTTGATGATCTTTTCTTTTCCGGAACAACTTACCCTTGTTGCTTGCCTTCATGGCTCCGATAATGCCACCCCAGGCATCCATAATGCCTTCGCGAAGGGAGATGACGTAGTCAACCATCTCAAGGGGACCCTCGGGCGCCGTAGTCACGGTCGCGGCCTGCTCCAAAACTGTTGCCACGACGGACAGATACGCCTCGAAATGTCCAGTAATGGCACCCGCAATGTCACCAAAGCACTGCAAAATGGCAGGCTTGAACTGGTTCGACAAGGCGGTGCTCTGTTTGCGGTCAGTATCTAGTTCAACTCCACGAGGCAAGGTCGTTCGGTGTTCATCAGGGTGACATACTCTCAGATTGTTGAGCAGATAGTTCATAAAGTTATCGCAGAACGGCTGGCTGCGCTCGCCCATGGAGCGGGTGATGTCGCTCACCAGGCCAATAGCCATTGAGCAGAGACTGGGCTCTTCCTGGTTTCCGAGAGCATTGTACAAGAAGGGAGAAAAGGTCTCCATGTATTTGCCAAAGTCTTCTTCCATGGCAGTAGACAAGGCAGAGATGGTGCCAAAGACGGCTTCGGGGACGCTCGACTTGCCACCGACGCTGTTGAGAATGTGAAGCAAGGTCTGCATGATGCGGTCTCCCTGAGGAATTACATCCTTGTCTAGTCTGGCGATGATGGCCTGCAGCACGGTGCACAAGCTATTTTGCATTTCTTCGAGGGTAATCTTGTCTTCGACGCTGACAACCTGAGTTTGGAGAGGAACCGTCTCTTCGAGGCGCTTGATGATAACATCGGATAGAGACGCGATAGCCTGCAAGCTCTCCGTGGCCGAGTTCTGCACGAATACATTGAGCACCTCATAGGCAGCAGTACGCACAGATGTTTCGGCATCTTGTCTAGCGGTGACATCGAGCAGAGTGCTGACGGCCTGATTGAAGTGAGGAGTGAGAGGGTTGGAAGCTGCACCAAATTCACCGGCGAATCGCTCAGCGAGGTTCATCAGAGCCCAACAGCATGAGGGAGCCATCTTGGCGTTGCTCAGAAGACCCTTGAACAATGACTCGATGAGAGTGGGAAGATGTTGAGTGGGATCAATGGCCTCGGCGCACGCGTACGTAACACGGCCCAGTGTGAAGGCGGTCGAATCCTTGACCTGGAGATTCTCATCGTCCATCATGGTGATGAGGATAGGGAGAGCCTGCTTGACAATGGGGTCCAGAACCTTTTCATCAGGACCCTC
The DNA here is from genome assembly GCA_023658445.1 of Epichloe bromicola. Taxonomy (NCBI): domain Eukaryota; kingdom Fungi; phylum Ascomycota; class Sordariomycetes; order Hypocreales; family Clavicipitaceae; genus Epichloe; species Epichloe bromicola. The sequence goes on from CP098271.1 coordinate 732,073, forward strand.
CATGATGGCACCAAAGGCCGAGACGGCAGCATCACGGAAGTGCCAATCCTCGGATCGCAAGTTCGCTTCAACGAATTGTAGCACGGGAGTGATGATGCTAGCACCAACGGCCTGAGAATAGAGCTGTAAGCACTGGTAGGCAGCCCGAGAAATGTTGTACTCGTCGTCAGTGGCATCCTCATCCTGCTTCGTCAGAAGCGTTAATAGCACGGGAACAACCTCATTGGCCGCAACGCGTGCGAAATTGTAGAACGGGCGCATCTGGTCATGGCTCTCCACCTGGGCGTTGTCGTCTTCGATGGAGAACTCCTCTTCGCAGACGGTGCTCCAGAATTCGACAGCCAATTTGGCGACATCCTCATCCTCGGACTTCATGCCGAGAATGGTCAGGCCAAAGAGTGCCTTCTCCATGTAGAATCGCATGTTGTCATAGTACAGAGCCATGATTCTGTTCAGACAACCAAAGGCACCCTGCTGGATGCGTGAATCGTCGGCCTGGGTGGCCTCGCAAACGACCTGCATGATATAGTTACGCTCTCCCTCATGCTTGAAGTTACTGCTGACAAACTCCAACGAGTCGCCAAGAGCAGTAATGGCAGCCAGTCTGACTTCGCTGTTGGCCTCTTCCTTTCTCGCGCCTTGGACGACAGCCGTCAGGATGGCGTTGGAGTGAGAGACAAGGGCCATGCGAAGTTCCGGGTCGGAGCTCTCGCATATGTAACCAATGGCTGTCAAGGAAGCCTGCTTCTGATGATCGGCACCGTCCGTAACGTTCTTGACCAAAAAGGGCATCAGGTCAGTCCACTGGTTGCGAGGCAGCTCGATGGCCGCAATGGACGAGATGACCTGAGCAGCAGCGTTGCCAGCCTGTGTGTTGTCAGAAGACAAGGTCTGCAGAGTGAGCTGCTTGACGCGTGTCTTGGTCTCGTCGTCCGTTTGTTGCAGCCATTTGGTCTGAAGCTCTTGCAGACGGGCAAAGTCGCGGGCTGTGAAAGCGTTTTTCAGGGCCAAGCCGGCCGCCACTCGGATGGAGGCATTTGCTTGTTCGTTGGCAAGCTCTTGCACCAAGGTTGCCAGGTAAAGCGGCTGTATCAGGGGTTGGCATCATGACAGGCGGTCAGCGCATGAGCAAAGAGCATTGAGCAAGTAGGTACTGAGAAAAACCTCGAAAAAAGGGGGAAAGGGGGAAGGGGAGGGGTAGGTAATAATTTGGAGCTGTTGGGAGCAACTTACGAAATTACTCTCCGCGGCCTGGTTAAGCTGCTCCTCGGCGGCGTTTCGCAGATTCGCGTCTATTCATGAAGCATCATTAGCAAAGTCGACGAAGGTCTGACTTGGTTTCATCATTTTCTTGTGCTTCAACCCGCTCCCCGAGGGGCGGTGGTCCAAATTGTAGGGCCCATGGACGAGGGTGTATGACGAGGCCCTCGCAACTGGGGGGGGGAAGGGGGAGCAAGCGAGGGGCTCACGAGCACCAAGGGGCAAAGTTAACAAGAGGAGCTACTTACCTGGAGACAGCGAGTTGGCGAGCACCTGATTGATTTCTGAGCTCGACATGATTGTAGGTCGCAGAACGTCTTGTCATGCGGCTTTCGGTGATCGTGAGTAGTAGAATGTTTCGCAAGAAAAGCCAAAAAAGCTGGCAAGAGGCGCACGTGTAAACAGGCAAAGGCGGAGACCCCCAAACACGGCGGGTGGGGGGTTATTTTTTTCCTGTGGTGGTGGGTGTGATGGACAGCGAGCGGGTGGGCAACGGGTCTGTCTGGTCTGATTCGCTTCTTTTGTTCGGTCGAGGCAACGCGAAACCGACGATAGGGCAGAAGGAAAGACGGACGAGTGGTGGGTAGTGGGGACCGACTCCTTACATATGTTGTTATGTTTGCAACAGGGCGGAATCGGACGTCCTCTTCGTGAAAGCTGAGTAGGCCGTGCTTGCGAGTGAAGAGAGGTGTGGAAGAGGAAATAGGAAGGCGAAGAAGACGCCAGATGTTCTGGGTCGAAGAAAAGACTGTGTCGAATGGGACGGCAGACGAGAGATGATGGGAGGTTCGCTGATCAAAGTTGTGGAAGGTGACGGAATTATTATTCAGGGCCAGGCCAAATCTCCAGATTGTCCCTTGTCGGTTGTCATCAGGGGGGGGGGGCCTGGCGCTCGCGGTCGTGCAGGGGTGCTAGACGCTGAAGCGAAAACGAGACAACCACTGACAGCGCCGTGCTACTAGCGCATGAAGCTGCACAAGGAGCAAATATGAGTTATGTCTGGCGCGTCATGGTCAGTCAATCTTGTGTTGTTTTTGTTATCCGGGCCTTTCTTGTTCCTCCCGTCCCAACGTCCCAAAAAACACAACCCAGCCATGCAGGGCTGCAGTACAAACGAACCAAGACAACCAAGACTTCACAGATGATGAGGCGGTCAGCATCAGGCTGGAGGTGAGGTCCGGCATCTCATGGTCGGAGGCTTCTTCAGTTCAGAGCTGCCGAAAAGCGTCTGCTTCTTCAAACAGTCTGCCGCTCACGAGTACATGTCTGTCATCCCCTCGAAGCGGACGCCGTTGACTCAGTGTCAGTCGATGGCTTCTTCAACACGGCAATCGGGCATTACCTCTGGCGTGTGACCACACCGGCAGTCTGTGCCTGCTTGCGCCTCTCCGCCGCCAGCCGCTGCATGCAGCAGAGAGCTTGTTCCCTTTTTTGTTTGGAGAAGTAATCCGTACACAGTCCGTAGAGGGGACCCAAGGCGGGTGGGGGTATCTGCATCAACAGACTCCTTGCACAGATCCAGCTCCCTTCCGAGCATGACTAGTCCGTAGAAGAAGATGGCATGAGCACTGGATTTCGTAATCTCCGCAATCTCATCGCCCAAATTTTTATTTTTATTTAATTTTTTGACGTTTCTGAGGACAGGAAACACATGTCCTCGCACGCTAAGACAATACAATGCTTTCGTCCACCCCCCCCCTTTTGGCCCATACCATGAATGAGAACCTCGTGTGAGCAACACCCACTTCACACTGTTTCCGTCTTTGAGAAACCGGCTTCTCTCCAGCCAATGGCCGCTCGGGTCAATTCATCGCCTAATACCTGGACAAGACAAAAACGGCGACGTCGGTGCAAGTGTTACCCTACGTCGGTCGGTGCTCGCGGGCACAAGTCGTCGATTTTAAACGCCCCGACAAACTTTCCTGCTCTCCCAGACAAACGCTCAAGTCCAACGTCTTTCTCAGCGCCATCTCTTCGTGTCCCTCAGTTTTCCCGTGTGCCCCTACGCGATGCGTTGGTCCTCGTCCGCATACGCAAGTCATGAGTTGTCCCTGTTGTTTTGATTACTTCGACGGGGAACCCTTGTTGAGCTAAATAAAATACGATATTCTTGACGAAACGAGCCACATCTCGGTCGAGGTTCCTCTCTCATGACACCCCTATTTTCGCTTTCAAAACACCCAACTTTCACATGGCGCTCGCCTGAGCTTCCAACGCACTGACAACGACTGAAGGACCATCTGCCTCGCCATTCCCTTCACCCATATTCATCTCCTCTACCTCGCCGTCGGGAATGGGCTTGGGAACAAATGGACTGCCGGGGCGGCTGGCGGCAAACTAGTAGAGAAACGATTAGCTGTTTCCCAGCGACTTTGAATTTAAAAATTGCAGAAAATTGGCCTTTTGTAAATGCTTACGTTGCTGGCGGCGCTCAACAGGGCAATCAGGGAGCTCTGGACCACATCTTCGTGGATGCCGACGCCCCAGACGGGCACTTTGCTTCCGGCGGCCGTGCACTCTATGTACGTTGCGGCCTTGACATCGCGACCCTTGCCGATGGCGTGTTCCTTGTAGTCCCGCACGTCCAGGTTGACGCCGACGCTCTTCAACGCATTGGCCAGACTGGAGATGGGACCGTTGCCGTGTCCGCGCAGCTTGTACTCCTTGCCATCGCACGAAATAACGCCCTCAAATACACGCTTGAGGTGCTTGGTGTCCTGGGTCTTGCCCTCCTCGGGGGGCGCGGGGGACTTGGAGCGGTCGGGCATAATACTGTAGTCGACAATGTTGAAGCGCGGATTTGACTTGAGGAAGTAGGTTTCTTCAAACAGGTCAGTGATTTCCTGGGCACGCAGCTCTCTGCCAAACTCGTCGGCTTTCTTTTGCACAACCTTGGAGAAGGCAGCTTGCAAGCCACGGGGAAGGTCCAGAGAAAGCTGGCGCAGAATGATCCATGCCGCGCCGCCTTTTCCACTCTGCGAGTTGACGCGAATGACAGCTTCGTATGTACGGCCGATGTCTTGAGGATCCAGGGGCAAGTAGGGGACTTGCCAACGATCGTCATAAGCAGCATTCTCGGCTGCGCGAATCTGGAACCCCTTCTTGATGGCGTCCTGATGTGAGCCGCTGAAGGCGCAGACGACCAGGGAGCCACCGTACGGTGCACGCTCATGAACGGGGATCTTGTTGCATGCCTCGACAGTCTCAATGACGCTGTTCAGATCGGAGAAGTCGACATTGGGATGAATGCCTTGGGTGTACAGGTTCAGACCAAGGGTCACCAGGTCGACATTGCCTGTTCGTTCACCATTACCAAACAGGCATCCTTCCACACGGTCCGCGCCGGCCATCTGAGCCAACTCGGCGGCGGCGACGGCACAGCCGCGGTCATTGTGAGGGTGTAGCGAAACGCAAACCTTGTCGCGCTCGGTGATGTTGCGGCAGAAGTACTCGACCTGGTCGGCGTAGACGTTGGGCGTTGCCATTTCCACCGTAGCGGGCAAGTTGAAGATGATGGGGCTTTCCTCGGAAGGTTCCCAGGCGGCTTTGACAGCCTCGCAGATTTGAATGACGAACTCGGGCTCCGTGTCGGAGAAGGTCTCGGGGCTGAATTCGAACGCCCAGTCGGTGTCTTCTTGGGATTGATCGTCTTTTGTCAAGACGCGAACGAGCTTTGTGCAGCGAACAGCAGTCTCCAGAGCGGCCTCTTTCGAGTGATTGAAGACGATGCGACGGAAGCACTCGCTGGTGGCAAGGTAGATGTGTATGATGGCCTTCTTGGCACCCTTCAGGGACTGGACGGTTCTTCTGATCAGATCCTCCCGGCAAGGGGACAGCACTTGCAAGTAGACATCATCAGGCACAGCACCGGGTGTCTCGATCAGCTTGCGGGTGAAGTTGAAGTCGGTGTCGGAGGCCGAGGGGAACGAGACTTCGATCTCTTTGTAGCCGAGGCTGACGAGCATCTTGAAGTACTTCCACTTTTCGTCGCCATTCTGCAAACATATAATTAGCATGGACAGCCCTCGGTAGGAACAGCTCGATCCAAGTGCCAACATACCATTGGGTCGACCAGACTCTGGTTGCCATCTCGCAAGTCGGTAGCCAGCCAGCGGGGAGGCTTATCGAGGGTCTTGTTGGGCCATTGTCGATCCGGCAGGTCAATGGGCGGGAACTTCTTATATTTCTTCCACGGTTTTGAAAGCCTACAATTTGCACTGGATTAGGTATCCCTGTCCACTTTGCGCGAGAGAGATTGCGTAGGTCCGGCTCATACTGACATGGGCATTTTGGCGAAAAGCTGGAGTGGGATGAAATCGCGGGGCAAATTTATGTGTGTGTGTGTGTGTGTGTGTGTGTGTGTGTGTGTGTGTGTGCAAATGCCAGAGGGGCAGACCAGAAGAAGCACGGGTCGACCAAAAGTCCCTTTGACAATAAGAAAATAAGATTCGAGTCAAGTTTGTGCTAGACCAGAGAACGCGACGCTGGTGCAAAGACGCAGAGGAACGCTGCGTTGGGTTGATGGTGGTCCTTGGTCCTTGGAAGGATATAATAAAGTACTGGCAATTATTACCATGAGTCACTGCGTCCAATCGCTATTCGCCCCAATTTCCGCGCCCAGGCGGAAACACGCCGAAAGATTTTCCCCAGACCGCCGCCCTACGGACTACATCGTCAATCAATGCCATCCAGGCGCGCCCTATCCATGCACGCCATGACTGGATCAACAAGAAGTGAATACCAACCGATCCTCTACTCTATCCTCACGGTGTCTGCCAGCCGTCCAGGTAATGTAGGATTTTTCCACAATACAAGGTGCAATGAATGAATGGCCTGACTCTCCTCAAGCCGGTTTTCGGCGGCTGCTGCCCCACCCCACGTTGGCAATCTGATGAGCGAGCGCGGGGCCAGGCGGCAGATGCGCTGCTGAATCAATTGCGCAAAGCATGTGACGAAGAAACTTGCAATAATGAATGAATACCTGGATTTTATTCGACATGGCCAAAATGGCTCCTTCAAAGAGATAAGCCGCCCGTACATCCTTCGTTTTGCTACCCTGATGCTGCTGATTGCACTTCGTCATCATAAATGTCGTCCATCCCAACGTGGCCGTTCCCTGATCTCCATCGCGGTGCATTTCTTCCTACTCTTCGTGCCACCCACTTTGTACTACGAACATTCGGTACGTTTTCGCGCGTGTGTGATTCCCGGGACAACCTACACGCCAGCCAGCTGGCCAGCCACAGGACATGACATGAGACAGCTCAATTGTCCATTCACCGGAGATAACCCCTTGCCGGCCCACGGCTATCATAGATGACCTCTCTCTCTCTGACCCTTTCGTCATCCCACTCACAGTCGTAATCGTGACGCTGTGGTCGGTGCTCGTAACGGTGTCGATGGGACCGTCGGTGCCAGTCATCCATGTATTCTCTTTCCCATTCGACCTCCCTGCATCGACGACGGTGTCGTCGTATGCGGGAAGACAGCTCTGTGAGCTGAAGAACTTCGTCCTGTGTCATACCAAGAATATCAGCTGCTGCTCATTTTGTCGCCATCTCTGTCCTCGGAGATGATTGACCTGGCTCCATGTCAAGGAGCATGATTTCCCTTTGGCAACTTACGTATTTCAGGTAGTCCATGATGTAGAAGAACCACTTCGTCTCCTCGTATCTATACCCCATCTCCTCGATGGCCTCTCGACAGACCAAGTCCTTTGTAATCTCTGTCCACATTTCCCTGCTCGGCGGGCAGGCAGGCGGGGCGGGAATTCGGGTCATTCTGCGCTCAATATCAACGTCTACATCGATCTCTCTTTCGCGATCGTATACCGTCACCGAGGCATGATCTCGGCCAGCACCCGAAGTGGGCATAGGTGAGGGTTGTTCAACGGGCACGAGGGTTCCGTCCCTTTCCGGGATGAATTTTGTCCGTCTGACACCGCTGTACTTGGACCAGTTGGTCTCGGTGCTCGCACCGCCGACTCCATCCATGCGAACCTTCTCTGTGCCTGGCGGCACGTCCACAATTGTCCAGTCCTTGGTGGCGCCATGGTACGCTTCGCCCATGCGGCCACGAGAGTCGATTTTACCCGTAATATACTCTTCTTCTTCGTCGGCGGGCGAGGCAATAGGTGCGGCGGAGTGAGATCGCCGATGCGACGATCTGCGACGGTCGTCTACTCGGAGACGATCCATGTCTCTTCGGAGAATGATCTCGTCATCATGGTAGTGAGAACGGCGTTCGCGCGACGGTGATCGGTGGCGAGAGTTTGATCGGTGAATATCCACGTCTACTTCTGTGCGGTTCTTGGACAGGGAGATGTCGATGTCGGTTTCGCGCTGGCGGGTTTGAGTATGGGCGCGTGGCCTGGGAGGCGGCGGAGGAGACGGCGCCTTTGCTCGGATGACACCTGAGTGGAAAACAGGAACTTCATTAGCTCATATTTTCGCGTGCCGTAGTACGAAACGTTTTGTATTCTGGTATCAACATGACTGACTTACCATGGTCAATGTCAGTGTAATGCGTGATGACCTCCCTCTCAATTACCGGTCCCCGTATCACCGGCGGCGGTGGCGGCGGTGATGGCGAAGGGGTGGGCTCCCTCTCCCTCTCCCTCTCGATAATCCTCGTGTGAATATGTTCACTCACGGGCGAAGGACTTCTCCTCCGCCTGTCCACGAACCGAACCGATTGCGGAGATGGTGACCTCCTCCTCGCCACCGACGGGCTTCTAATTCTGTCCCGTTCTCTTTCAAAAATCTTGGTGCGCGAGTGCTCGTGATCATGTTCATGGAACTGAGGCGGAGACTCACTCCTCGGTCTGCGGATGATACGCTCCTCGCGTATACGAACGGGGCTGGGACTTCTCGCGTGTCGATCCCACGTTTCCACATCTCGCTTCCGGAGAACCATGGGCCCAGCTTCCGTCCGTCGGAAATCTTCTCGTAGGAACGACGGCGCCGAGTCTCTCTCGCGTGTAGACGCAGGCGGACTTCTCGTCATGACTCTAGTAGGGCGATACTCGCCATTGTCAAAGCGAGGGTCGGATCGTCGAGGAGCGGCGTAGTGATCCCGCTCCTCGAACTCTGTCATCCGAGCACCACGTTGCGACATGGTGAACGGTACAAAAGCGTCAAGATTTGAATCTCTGTTGCGTCGGGGTCGTATATCTATTCGTCTACTCCGTATTGTTGACCAAATGGAGGAGGGCTTGTGACTTACGACAGCCGCGGGGCTAAATGTTGGAGAATGTCACTTGGTTGGTAGTGGTGGGCGGGATCTCGCGGCAAGCAGGTTCCCTCGATAAAAGTCGCTCAAAAACCACACGTACAACGATTTCAAGTGCTTGAAGATGGCTCCTTGGAAAATGCAGAACCCAGGTGGCTGGCACAGGACCCTGTCAAGGCGAGGAAAAGTCGAGTCGAGGAAGCCAGACATGCGGCAGAAAGGAGGACAAAGGCGCAGTAGCGGGGAGAGCTTGGCGGATCAAGATCCTTTGACAGTCCAGAATAGACTAGTTGACCAATCACGACGAAGGTCGATCAAAGGTACTTAATCTTACGTGGGAACCTTGCTATGATAGAAGAAGTCCTGACAATTCCCAAAGGTACAAAGAGGCTGTCAGGGAGACCTCCTTAAGGTATTGGATGTGTGGATGTAGCCTGCGTAATGACTGGGTTGAAACCCTTAATAAGATAACAGGGGAGATAATATATTAGAAGTACCTTTGTAAACTAGTTATTACTATACTATACTATATACCTTTTAGGTATAAAAGTTAGGTACTATCTATACCTCTAATTAACTAAAATTAAACTATTTTTATTATTTATACTAACCCCTACCTTAATAGTTATAAGCCTAGGAGGCTTTAATTACCTTTATTATTAATTATTATAGATAATATAAGCTTTATTAATATTATTAATTTAACACTTACTAATATTAAGAGATAATTACCCTTTATTATATTAATTAGTTAAAGTATATAACTTATGCTTTTTTTTAACTAGTATAGTTCCCTTTTATAATACCTAAAGAAACTCTAAATATAGTATTATTATTAAAGAAAGACTAAATTAAATAGTTTATATAAATTAAGAATTATATAGAATTCTATAGTATCTAGGAGTATATTAATCTAAATTAGAATAAACTACTTAAAAAACCTATAATACCTATATACTTATAAAGAGGTCTAAGACTAGAGATTATAAAGAATAATCCTAATACTATTAAAAATTAAAAGCTTACTTATAAAAATATAAAAAATAAATATAACTTCTAATATAAAGATTTATAAGTTAATCTTATAAAGTATTATAATCTATTAAAGTAAATACTAAAGATTAGGGAATATATCTATAAGACTCTCTTAAAGAATATTTAAGACTTCCTTAACTTTAATTATTACGTGCTGGCTTTGCACAATAAAAGGTCGATTCCGTCAGAGGGGCTAACGGATTCAATAGGTTATAAGTCATACTAAGTTCACTTATAAAAGCTACTATTAGGGGTAATATAATATATATAAAGTAAGTTAAATTCCTAAACTAAGATATTAAATCTAGCTTTTATATAGTAGCCTCTATATACTACATGTGTTCTACTATGTAATAAGTGCTAGGCACGCTAAAAAGATAACTATCCTAGTTATATATAGTTAAACTATAACTAAATTTAGCTACTATCTAAAGTAAATAATATTAAAATATGTAGTTATTAAAGTTATACTAAAGAAAAACGCGTTTAGCATGCTAATTATTATATCTATAGTTATTATTTTATAGTATTACTTAATATTACATAACTCTCCTTATAATATATATTCCTTAATCCTATAATTAAATTTATTATATTAAATAATAAAATCTTCCTATTCTATTATTAGTACTCTATCTTTACTATATTTTATTATTTCCTCTTAGTAACTACTAAATTCCTCTATTCCTTTATTATTCTAGATACCCCTAATTTATACCTTAATATTCTATATTATTTATTTAATCTAGTAATCTAGTAAATTTATCCTCCTTAGCTTATAGTTTTACTACTATAGTGGTTATTACCCTTATAGTTAGTAATACTATTTACCTAGGGGTTACTACCCTTTTTATCTATTTTCCTAATAGTATTAGTAATATCTTATTTATCTCCTATAATATAGGCGTTCTTAGCGTTATTTATTAGGTATTTAGCTAAACTACTTATATATTTAAACTAGGCTTCCCTAGTAGTTTAGGTCTCTTACTTAGCGTTAGTAGAGGTCCTATTTTACCCTAAGGTTACTTATTACCTAATTTTAGTATTCCCTAATGTGATTTGCCTTATTACCTGTTAGTTTTACCTAAGGCTAGTGTTAGCCACGTCAGAGTCTCTAGAGCTAGTAATATCTAAATTGTCTTCCTAGGGTTCCTATTACTAGAATTAGCCTTACTAAAGCTAATCTTATTTTCCTTATATCCTCCTTAAATATTTTCTACTTATTTATAAGATTCTTAATTTTTACTTTCTAATCCTATATTACCTTTAAAATCTTTAATACTATAGATACTAATTCTATAATCTTCTTCTTATCTTTAGTCTTCTTAGCTATATCCCTTTTTAAAGTATTAAGTTATTTATTAATATTAACTAGAATTTTACTTAAATTACACTAGAAGATCTTCTTTTTATAACTCTTTAATATTTCTAATACTTATTTAAACTTACTTTTAATACTTTTTAAATACTTTTTTATTATAACTATTAGCTTATAAACCTCCTTTACTAACTCTTTAATAGCTTTAAATACTATATTTACTTACTCTTTAGTAAGGGTAAACTTCTTTTCTATTTTATTAATTTACTTATTAATAGCATTAACTTTATTAATTAAGTTATTAATTTTACTCTATTTATATTACCTATCTATCTCCTTAGTTTACTAAGATTTAGATAATTTTAGTACTAGCTTATTTTCTATACTAATATAAAGTAGATCTATATGTCTAATACTAGCTAGCGCTCCTATAATTATGCTATTTACTATATTATACTTATCTATAAAATAAAAAGCTAATATATTAGCTTATAGTAGTAGAGATAATATACTATTATATATAGCTATCTATTATCTATATTTAACTATTATACTATTATAGAAAGCTACTACTACTATTTTTACCTAGTTCTTTACTCTCCTTATTACTCTACACTTTATTAGATTAATAGTAACCTAATATATAAGCTTTCCTACCTATCTTACTACTACTTATTTTATTACTAAAGTAACCCTTTACTCTTTAAAAATAGCGAAAATTTAGATAACTATATTTTACTATAATATAAAGTATATATCCTTTAAATCCACTTCTAAACTATTAAATACTATCTTAGCGCCCTTAAGGGTAAATTTATATATATAAGTCTATATTATATCCCTAATATCCTATATCTTTTTCTAGTAACCTACTATTATATATCTAAATTTACTAAAATTAACTCCCTTTATACTTCTTCCTTTATATACTATATTAAATTCTTCTATTACTCTCTTATATACTACTATACTAATATTAGGCATTAGTATTTAAGTATTTACTCTTAATCTAGGCTTTCTAAATCTAGTAAATAGTAGCTTAAAATTAAGCTTTACTATTTATTTATAGACTTATAATAGTCTAATAAGGTACTCTATAGATATCTCTTTAACCTCCTTATTAAATTTACTTTCTATTATACTATTATTAACCTCTATTTCTCTAAACTTAGTATCTTTATTACTTTTAGGTTCTAATTCTAGCTTAATAGATCCCGCTTTTAATTAGGTTAAGTTAAATCTTACTTCTCTCTTACCTTCCTTAGTTAGTAAGTTTCTAGATTTATTTTCTTTTTATACTAATTCTCTCTAATTAAATCCTATATAGCTTAATTCCTTATTTACCTTTCTATAGATAAATCTAATATAATATCTACTATATTATTATTATCCTCTATCTACTCCTCTCTATTAACTATTACCTATATAACTCTAGCCACTTTATTAGTGCTTCTACTACCTTCCTTTGCTAATAGTAATAGTCTATTTACCTTATTTTATTATATACTAGATTTATCTTAATACTATTATAGCTATAATTATATAACTTATTATATTAGGAGTTAGAATTAGTATAATTAGCTATTTTAGTTTACTTAATCTAAAAGGCGGTTTTAGAACTTTACTCTCTTATAGTAGGTTATAGTTCCTAGCTACACTAAAATCTTATTAATTTACTAGTTATATTTAGCTTTTTTACTATATATAGTAGATTACTATTATACTAAATTAGTAACTATAAGCTATCCTAATAACTAGTTTTATTATTCTAATGCTAGTACTTAAATATATAAATAAGCTACCTATATTTACTTATAGAGTATCTAGTCCTATATACTAACCTTATTATTAAATAGAATAAAATCTAGTATAGCTAAAGGGTTATTATATAGGTTTATATATTATCTATAAAACTTATATTTAACTTCTAGTGTAATATTATAAGGTCTTACTTAGTACTTTTAGTAATTACTATACTCTTATATTTCCTATAGCTAATTTAGCTCTAGTTCTAATAGTTTTTAGACTTTTATATTATATATAATATTATTCTTAGAAGTAAATAATATTAAGGAAAATAAGACTAAAATAAAAATAACTATACTTATATTAAATTTAACTATATAAAAGCTTTTATATTATATATAATATTATTCTTAGAAATAAATATTATAAAGGAAAATAAGACTAAAATAAAAATAACTACACTTATATTAAATTTAACTATATAAAAGTAGTAGGGTATTAGAGGATAATATAAAGTAAGAGTATAGTAAGCTTCCCCTAGTTAGTATAATAAAATATATATATAAGAAAAGGCCTCGCGGCTTTGCCCTAACTAGTTAAATCTAACTACTTATAAATTATCTCTATTCCTTTACTATTATTACTCTATAGGTAAATTTATGCCCCTCTTTATATACTCTCTTTCCTAATTAATTAAGTTTTTTTTAAGGTATTCTTCTATTATCTTAGCTATATTAACCTATATCTTACTTTTAGCTATCTATTAGTTATCCTTAGTAGTAAATCCTTTCTATTAGATAAGGAATTTTACTTTTATAATCTTATTCCTTTTAGAGATTTTAACCTAATAACTATAGATTTATTTAATCTCCTAATAGTCTACTTCCTCTAGATTATTAAATATAATTAGTAGCGGAGCTAGTTCTTCCCTATTAAATAGGTTCTTTCCTTATACTAGCTTCTATATCTACACTATAGAAACTACTAAATAGACTTATAAATTTAGGGGGAATTCTAATTAATATACTAATAGGTTTACCTTTTCTAGTACCTTATATAGTCCTACCTTTTATAGTAACTATTTCTTCTTAGGTTTCCTAGGTAATTTATATCCCTTATATAATTATAAATAAACTATATCTCCTGCGTTAATATTAACTAGTTTATAGCGGTTATTATACTAAATTTTAGTAAGGGTAGCTACTATTATAATCACTAGTTAGGCCTTATACTAGTATAACTTTTATAGCACCACTATATTATTTACACTAGTTCCTATATTAATTATATTATTTAGGGAAAGAAGATTAATAATACTTAGAGGATAAAACCTATATAGTAACTTATTAGAAGCCTACCTTATACTTATAGCTATAGTATTATTTAATTAATACTATAGTGCTAGGAGTATTATAGTCTATGTTATATCTAGATCTATTACTATATAATAATATATTATAATTATCACTATCTGGTTTTTTCTTTTAGCTATTCTATCTATCTATAGATAATACGCTATGCCTATAAGGAGTTTAACTCCTACACGCCTAAATATCTCTTTTTATATATTAGATATAAACTTTAGGTCCCTATTACTAATAATTTATCTTAGTAATCCCTAGTCTATAATATATAAGGCATAAAGGAGTAATTCTACCTAAATCTCCACTAGATATATTATATATTCTAGTATTAGAAGGGTTCTCTTACTAAATAGGTAGTTTACTAGATATAATAAATTATATATAGCGTATCCTTCTATTTACTATATTATATTAGTAGCTAATACTTCTAGTATATCTATAATAAAATTAAGTAAGATTATATAAAATAGTATTAGCTTTAGCTATAATAGCTATAACTCCCTAGGTAGCTTTAAATAATTAATTATATTTTCCTAATACACTATATAATAGGCTATATAATTATAAATCTGCTAACTTATATGTAGAAAGTAGACTAAATAAAGCTTTACTACTATTTAAGTAATTCTAAAATATTACTATTTATTATAGACTAGTTATAAGATAGATTTAACCTCTATAGTTAGAATATAAAGATAGAAAAATCTATCTCTACTATAGTAGTATAATAGACTATCCTTATATAAGTCCTACCTATATAAAGGAATCTTTAGTCTAACTCTAGTATTCTTTACTACTTACCTTTCTTAGTAGGCTTATATTACTATAATAATTTAGCTAAACTTTTAATTATACTAATATCCCGTGATAATTCTAGCTTTAAGACTATTATCTATAATTATAGTTATAATATACTTCTTACTTATAAAATAAGCGCTTATATCTAATTTATTATATTAGCTTTTCTATGCCACCTCCTAGTAGGTTACTTCTACTAGTAGTCTTAAAAGTGTATCTAGCACTATATTTAGTATCCCTAGTATATAAGTTACCTTAAGGTTAAATTATAATAAATAATTCATAACTTTTACTAGTTTTAGATTAGCCTTATCTAAATCTATTATTAATAATAAGGTATACTTAATAATTCCTTTTATTAGGGAATAGTTAGTTAATATATTAACTATTATATTATTAGATTAGACTATTTTCTAAAGTTTTCTAACACTTTATATAATTATAGCTACTTCTACCTTAGTTAAACTATACCGCTTCTTAATACTTAATATTGCCCTAGAAAGAAATAAAATTAGCTATATTTAGTTATTTTTAATATCCCTTCTAGGGATACTTTAACTATCCTATTCTTCTTATAATTAGAAAGCATATAACCTAAATCCTTCCTTATAGGTATTAATTTTAAGGAAAAGTAGCTTTTATAGATTATAATACTATAGAGTCTATTTCTTACTTAGGAACGCTTTAATATCTTTAAAAGCCTTTTTCTCCTACTTAGTTAGTAAAAATATCTTTTACTATATCTTTCTTTTTTATACTAGTTTTAAGATACTAATAATTTTCTTATCCTTTTCACGGAATTCCCTTAATAGCGCTATTTTCTATATTTATAATAGTTAGATTTATATATTAAACTATAGAATTCTATTATAGAGGAATCTAGCTATCCTAATAAAGGTTTTAAGACTTAATAGATTACTTAGGAAAATCATCTTCTAAAAAGCTTTAAGCCTATTATTAGTATTAATAATCCTATTACTATTAATAATAAAACCTAGTAGTTAAATAGTAGGATAACTAATAAATAACTTCTTTATAGTAATTATTATCCTATTTTCTTTAAGAATCCTAAGTATAATATTAAGATAGCTTAAATACTCTTTAAGACTATCTAAAAATATAATAATATTATTAATATAGACTTATATAAAATGCTTATACTTTTAGAAAAGTCTATCTATAAACCTTTAGGTAAACGTAGGGGAGTTCTTAAATCCTATTAATACTATATTTAACGCTTTAAGGCCTTAATTTAATATAACTACTATGCAGGCTTAATAGTTACTTCTAACTAGTAGTTAGTAAAAAAATCCTATTCTATTAAAAAGAGAAAAAACCTTCTTACTATATATATTATCTATAATATTACTTTAGTCTAGTAGAGGGTATATATCTAGTACTACTATATTATTAAGCAGCCTTATATTAATTATAACTCTCCCTTTTCTTTCCTAACTAGTTTCTTACTAAACTATAAACACTAGGCATGCTATAGCTACTAGCTTATCTAAATATAATATTTTCCCTTTTAAGTAAAGTTTATTATATACTTTATTAAGTTTAGTTATATCCTATCCTCCTAGTCTATAAGGCCTAATTAGCCTTATTTAATACTACTATCTATCTATAAGATTAATTCTTATCTTCTAGTCTTCTAGTATAGGGATAATACCTCTATTATAATAAATATTATATTTATTAGTTAGTTAAACTAGTTTACTTACTACTTCCTAGTTAATATTAGTAATTTATACACTAAATTTATTAGTTATATATAGGATTTCCTTTAGGTATAAAATCCTATATAATAGCACTCTAGTATTAACTTTCTTTAGATTAAGATTATCCTTCTCTTTATTAGATTTATTACTATCCTTATCTTTATTTTCCTTCTTCTCTATAATATCCTTACTAAAATAGGCATAGTACGCAAAAGGATTATTAACTAGGTAATTAGCATTAACCTTACTAGCTATAGTTAGGCATATAACCTTCTAGTGTTTTCTAATAGTAATGATTTTATTAGTTAGATTATAGGTAATTATCTATCCCTTACTAGATCTATTAAATAGTGTATTAGGGAAATACTCTAAATATAATTATATATAGTATACACTTATTTCCTAATTTTTCTATATATCCTTCTAACTAATAGGTATATATAAATAAGTCTTTAGTAGAATTAATACTATATAGGTAGTAACTACCTTTTAGTAAGGGACCCTATTTAATAGTTAGAAGATTTCTACTAGTACTATTATACTATAAACTAACCTAAAAACCACCTTTAGTTAGATAAAATTGATTTTAGCCTTATATTTATAAGTAAAATTTATTCTAAGTAATAATTTTAGTCCTAAATTTAGTATTATATCTGCTATAATTATAAAATAGCTAGCGATTTCTATTCTATATACTATCCCTAGAATATAAAAGTTAAATATAGCTATTTTAGTAATAAAAAAGGAAGATTAAACCCTAGATACTAGCTTTAGTTCCTGCGTTACCTACTTCACATTTAATCTATACTATTATAGCTATACCTTATCCACTAAAATTAATAATATTCCTAAGTTAAGATAGACTTAGTAACTTTTACCCTTATTATTAAATTTAATAGGAATCTTTAGATATATATTAGCCCTTTTTCTATTATATTTAACTTCTTATAGTCTTACTATAGCTTTAATTACTTATCCTAGGGTAAGTTATCTAGTCCTATTTAAGGTTATCCTAGTAATAGCCTTATTTACCTCTTTTAGGGTATTTTCTATAAAATAAGTTTTAATAAAATTTAAGTCTTATCCTTAATTATCCTTATTATTATCCTCTAGGACCTCCCTTTCTTTAGCTATATAATAATTATATTCCTAGAGATAAGTTTTATATTATTATATATTAGAATTATTATTATACACTATAATATTAGTATATTCCTAGTCCCTTATAGAACCCTTTTTCTATTACTAAAATTATCTAGGCTACTATACTTAGCCTCCTTTCCTTATAGGACTATAGTCTTAGGGTTACTTATTTTATTAGTTTAGTGCTTTAGTCTATTAAGTTTACTTAATTTCTATATACTCTCCCTTTTTATTCTCTTAAGACCTATTCTACTATAGTCTTTAGTTTTATCCTTTAGGAGGTTAATTATACCTATATAGCTATAGTTAGAAATATCCTAGAAATCTTTAGGTATTCTACTTATTCTACCTATAACACTAGTTTTCTTAAGAGAATTATCTATTAAATAGCTAGTTCTAGTTTACTTATGCTTTATTCTTATTTTCTTCTAAATTACTACTAGATATCTTAGTATTAAAATAGACCTTAAGCTTCCCTTTACCTTTTTTACTTATAAACTAATCTTTACTATATAAGTAGTTATATAGATTATATCTCTTATTATTTACTATAGTAATATATACTAATCTTATTTCTATTTAAGTTAGAACTAGGTATATCTATTATAATCCTAGATATAGCTTAAGATATAAATACACTAAAAGCTAATAGTTAGTTAACTTACTATTTACCCTTATATACTAGAAGATCTTTAATATAAATTTATAAAAAGATACCTCTTTTATAATATTCTCTTTAGTATATTCTACCTTATTAAGCTATACTATTATATCCTAAACCTAAATACTAAATTCCTTTTATATAGCTATAAATATAGTTAGTATTTTACTAAATATAGTATTTTATTTTACTAAGTTAAGATATTATCTATACTATACTATTATATCCCCTTAGAATAATATCTAGATTTTCTTCTAAATAATATCCTAATAGCTAGGATTAGTATAATATAAGTAATCTTTAACTACCTAGATTTATAATTTAATATTATAGAAGATAGTTTGCTTTCTATTATATATAATAAGGTTATTACTAGCCTCTTCTGGTTTATTATAAGGCTTAAAATACCTAATATCTATAATCTTCTATATTAAATCTATATTCTATTTTACTATTTCTATTTACTAGTTATACTAATTTTAGTGTAATACTAGGTCTATTTTTCTTTAATTTCTAGAATTAGTATACTAACCTTAGTCTAAAGGGTATAGTCCTTACTACTAAGTCTAGTAAGGACTTAGCTAAGGTTATAAGTATTCTTACTAATATTCTAGCTATATTAGTTACACTAGTAGTCCTAGCTATACTATTAGTCCTAGCTATAGTTATAGTAGTCCTTATTAGTATTAGGGTAGGAATAATTACACTAATAGTCTAGTTATTTCTCTATTAGTATATAGATACCTATTATACTAACCTTATTTATTAGCTAGATATAGTAATCCTTAGTTAGTATCCTATACTAATAGCATTAAACCTACTAAGGCACTTATACTTTATAAGCTCCTAATTTTAGTTATTAATCTTATTACTAGCTAGTCTATTCCTAATACTATTTTCTCTATAGCTTACTATAATACCTATTACTATTCCTAAATCCCCTATATTATCCTTACTATATTATATTTACTAGTCTTAGTATAAGAATCCTTAGGATTCTTTAGGTATTCTAAGGGTCCTAGTAGTAGGTTTTCTAGATTTAACTCTATTAACTAATTAAGGGGTTTAATATCCTAAGTAGTAGTATTAGTTTTAGAATAGTTTATAATCCCCTTTTCTTTATTATTTTTATCTTTTCCTATACTACTCCTAGTTTCTATAGTAGTAGTACTATAAGCTAGACTAAGAGTGTCTTAAAATAGCCTTTCTAATACTTTACTACCTATTAATTTATTAGGTTTATTAAGTAGGCCTTTAGTTTTAGCTTTTTAGATATAGGATTTAACTTAATTCTAGGTATAATATATAGCTTATAGATCTACTAAATTCTAATAAATAGGGGGGTCTTAATATATTAGCTATTCCTATTTTTCTACTACTTTATTATTAAATTTATATCTTATAAGTTAGTTTAGATCCCTTTAATTATTAATCCTAATAAGTTTCTATTTTTAATAATTAAAATCTAGATTTATACTATTAAAAGCATAAAACTAGTAAATAATATATAGTTTATTTTTAGAGAGTAGGAAAATACCCTAAGGATTAGCGTATTACTATTATAAATAGTTAGTTTTAGATATATAGGTTATTTCTAGGCTACTAGAAGGGTATAATAAAAGAATCTATAATTACTACTACTTATTATATACTAGCTTTATATAATAAAAGGTTAATTCTATTAGAGAGGCTAATAGATTTAATAGGTTATAAGTTATACTAAGTTTACTTATAAAAGCTACTATTAGGGGTAATGTAATATATATAAAGTAAGTTAAATTCCTAAACTAAGATGTTAAATCTAGCTTTTGTATAGCAGCCTCCATGTACTGCACGTGTTCTGCCACGTAACATTAATACTAAAGAGAAAGAAAAGAAGTTAGTTTATTAGTACTCTTAAAGAATATTAAAGTTTCTTTAAGATTAGTATAAGCTAAATACTTAGAAAATACTAATTCTAGTAGAAATATACCTTAATAATTACTTATAAGCTAAAGATACTTATAATTAGTATAAATAAGTAGTAATAATAAAAGTATTATAAAGAAATTATTAAAATCTAAAGACTTAATAAACTAAGAAGATAATACTATATAAGTTTATAATTTCTCTTTATAGTAAATTTAATTTATTTTAAAAGAAATAGAATAATTTACTTAATAAAGGTATAAACTAAAGCTTTCTTAAAGCTATTATAGAGTTTAAAAAAGATTATAAAGCTTTATAAAGTATACTAAAGTTAGCTAATATACTTACTACTAATAAATTAAGTAGTTAAAGTAAATTAGAGAAAAAGAAGTACCTTAGATATATAAATTATAATATTTATAATACCTTAAAGTAGTAGGAATTCTATAATTTATTTAAGGCTATATATAAGCTAGAGGCTACACTAAAGGACTAGGAAATTAGGAAAAACTCTAAAAAGAATATTAAGAAGTATTTTAAAGAAAATCTATAAGAAAAGTCTAAGGTAATAAATTAAAAACTAAAGAAAAAAAGTAATAAGATATTTATACCTTTATAAAATCTAACTAATAACTTAGTTATAGTTACCCCTAGTAAGAAAACTATAAATATATTATTATTTATATGCTTTAAATAAGGTTAATAAGTAAAGAAAAGTATAAATTTAATAACTAATACTATAGATAGCTTAGAATTAAGGTAAAATATAGTTCTCTATAACTCTAAAGCTAATATTTATATATTTAATAATATTTACTAGTTTAATTAATTTAAATTTAATAGAAATATTATAATAAAGGTTAAAGCTAGAGGTATAATATATATAGCTTTAGGATAGGGCCCTATATATATCTCTATTATAAATCCTATATTATAGAATATAAGGATATTAGTATTAGAGACTATATTATTTATTCTAGAATTCTATATTAATCTAGTATTAGTAATAATTCTTATAAGGGTAAGTATTTTCTAGAATTAGAAGAAGTTATTCCTATATTAAGGGATAATACCTATAGCTAAAGTCTATAATATTAATAAGCTTTATATATTATTAAGACTATTAGAGAATCTAAAGGAGGCTTATACTATATCTAGTAAAGTACTAAGACTACCTATAAAAGGAGATATAAACCTTTAGCATTACTAATATAGTTATCTAGGTATAAAAGCCTTTATAAAGCTTATAAATATAGCTTTAGGCATTAAATTAATAAGTCCTAAGCTTATATAGTATAAGATATATACTATAGGTAAAGCTAAGTAATAGAGATTATAGGTTATACCTAAAGGACTTCCTTAAGAACTAGGTTATAGTCTTTTAGTTAATCTAGATTACTATAACTCTCCTTATTAAAATAGTAATAGATATTAGTATATTTTTACCTACCTTATAACCTTAATATAGTTCTTCTATTTATTTAAGATAAAAAATAGGATTTATAATAGCTTTTATATAATAATAGTATTCCTAAGTACTTAATTTAGGGTTTAACTATACTTTTTATATAGTAATATTAAGAAAGCTCTCTTTATAGAGAATATAAGGGATAAGATAGCCTTTACTAGTATTATAGTTTATAATTTAGCTCCCTTAATACCTAGTTAGAATAGAAAGGTAAAGAGATCTAGGGGGGTAGTTAAGTAAAAAGCTTATACTTTAAGTCTTAAAGCTAACCTTTTATCTAATCTTAATAATAAAGTCTTTAATACTATAGTTTATCTATTAAATTATATACTTTTTAAATATTATAGGAAGTAGACTATACTTTATAAACTTTAGTAAGATTAGGCTAGGAAAATAGTCCTTATATACTTAAATATAGTAGAGGTCTAGAAACCTTTAATTATATATCTATAAGCCTATAGATATAAAGTATTTCCTATAATAATAAAGGCTTTAGAGTATATTAAATTATATAATATAATACTATAGTTAGAGTAAAAAGCTTATATTAAATACCTTATTAGTTATAGAGGTAAGTCCTAGTATATTATATAAGTACCTTTGCTTTATAATTATAAGGTTATTATATTAGTATATATTTAATTTAATAAGAACTCCTTCTTTAAACTAGAAGAAAAGCTAGAATTAGCCTAAAAAGAAAAGATATTAATAATTACACTACTTAAAGAGCTTAAAGCTAATAATATTAATAAGGAAATTAGTTAAGACCTTATTAGAATAGAATTAGAAGATAAGAATTATAAGAATTATACCTCTTTACCTTTAAATATAAAAAGAGAAAATAAGTAGTTTAAAGTAAAAATACCTCCTAATATAATAGGGGAAAAAGATAACCTTTTTAGTATACTTTTAACCCCTTCTAACTTTTCTTATAAGGCACTAGTTACTATAGAGAATATAAAGCTTTAGGTATAAGATAATAATATACTATTTTATAAGATTAATAAATTAGTATATAATATAATAATTAAATATATAGAGACTACTATAGAGACTAGTAAAATTACTAGTAAAGGTAGTAAGGCTATAGAGAATTATTATCCCTAGGATAATAGTATTAATCTAGATAATATTATTACTAGAAAATACTAAAGAAAGGAAATATATAAAGCTAGGTAAGTATAGTTTATTTCTGCTTTTTCTATAGTATTATAAGGCATTTAATATAGTTTATAAATTAAAGATATACTACTAGAACTTACTTATTATTATTAAGCTATAGCTTTAGCCTATTATAACTACTAGAAGAAAGTAATTATAAAAAAGCTTTTAAAGCTTTTATTCTTAAACTACTAGAAGAATATACTAGATAAATTATTTAATCTAGAGAAGTAGAAGGAAATTATAGACCTTAGCTAGGTTTTTAAATATAAGCCTAATAAGAAAGAAGTAGTTATAGAGTTTAAAGCTAGAATAGTTATTTAAGGTAACTAATAACTAAAGAATAACCTTAATAACTATATTACTATACTTACTTTATAATCTCTATATATACTACTTATAGTCTATTATACTAATAATCTTAATACCTAATAATATAATATTTAGAATACCTTCCTATATATAAAGCTTAAAGAACTTATTTACTATAAGCCCCTAGAGAGTATAAATATAAAAGGTTATCTCTAGAAGATAATAAGAGTATTATATAGGCTAAGGGAAGCTTCTTAATAATAATTCTTATATCTTATATAATTCCTATTAAAGCTAGACTTTATATAAGAAAGGGAAAACCTATATATCTTTATAAAAGGTGGATTTATCCTATTTTTCTATATAGATAATATTATAGTAATATACCCTAATAGATTTAAAGTAGAATTTAAAGAGCTTTATAAATAACTAATAAATAGTCTTAATATTAAGGACTAAGGTAACCTAAAGTAATTTCTAGGTATTAAAATTATTAGAAATTATAATACTAAAGAGATATAGTTATTATAGAAATTATATATTTAAAAGATTACTTAGAAATTTATTCCTAATGTTATTAATAGTGATTTAAAGAGCTTATTCCCTACTCCTCTTCCTATAGCTATAATCCTTACTAGAGTATTGTTTGTAGTGTAGTTAGTGTAGTTTTTTTTTACTTGTAGTGTAGTGTAGTGTAGTGTAGTGTAGTGTAATATATAGTGTAGTGTAGTGTAGTGTAGTGTGTAGTAACTACACTACACTACAAACACTACAAATGTAGTGTTAGGTAAAAAAGTGGGTCTTTTAGTGTATATTAATAATATAGGAATTATAAGAAAGCTATTAATTTAAAGCTTATATTATTAGCTATTTAATTAGATTAGTTATTTAAGTTATAATATCTTACTATTTTAATAATTTTACTATAACTAGGGTTATATATAATATTATAACTTTTTAATTATACTATTATATTTAATACTTTATTTTACTAATATAACTTTAAGAAAAACCTTCTAATTATATTATTTACTATTAATATAAATTATTTTCTATTTCTAGAAATTATTATTATAATATTAATTTAAAAAATACTTTAAACTACTATAATAAAATAAAATAATAAGTATATAAGTCTAAATAAATAGCTAGAAGTTAATAAAAATATATTTAGTTACTAAATATTATTAGTATTATATTAAGGACTTTAAATAGCTTAAACTATTTATTTACTATTTAAACTAATTTAATATTACTTTTAGATTTATAATTCTAATACTATAAGAAGTTTTATATAATAACTTTAGATATCTTATTAGTTTAATATATATAAAAAGAATAAAATATACTAATATTTATAAACTATTAATATATAACTAATAGATTTATTTTAATTAGGCTATATAACTAAATTAAGCTATAATTTATAAAAAATAAGTAAACTTTATTTATAAAGTAATATTAGTACTTATATTATATATATAAATAATATATAAATTAATAATATAATAATTACTATAATTACTATAATTATTATACTAAGTATAATAAGCTTATTTATAACTAGTTTAATTTCTTTATAAAACTAAAACTAAAACTTACTTTTAAATAATATATAATACTAACTATAATACTAACTATAATAAGTATTATAATAATATTAAAAAATATAAAAGAGAAAACTATTTTTTTTATTAATATTTTAAAAAATCTTAAAATACTAAATAAGAAAAAACTCTAGCTTTTTCTATAGTAATTTACTTATATATACTTATAATTATAATTTTCTTATTTATTATATATTTATTTTAAATTAAACTTTAACACTAAGAATTTTATAAGTTAAATTAGTAAGGTTAGTAAGATTAGTAAGATTAGTAAGATTAGTAAGGTTAGTAAAGTTAGTAAGGTTAGTAAGGTTAGTAAGATTAGTAAAGTTAGTAAAGTTAGTAAGGTTAGTAAAGTTAGTAAAGTTAGTAAAGTTAGTAAAGTTAGTAAGGTTAGTAAGGTTAGATTCTGAAGAATCTAATAATTCAGAAGATTTAAATACCTCTAAATTTAAATCTTAGGTAAAAGGAAAAGAAAAAGCTAAGATTACTACTATTAGTAGTAAAACTAGTAATAGTAGTAGTCTTAAAGATTCTAATTAAATAAGTAGTTATTAAGCTTATATTAATACATTAAGTTATTACTACTCTTACTACTATTACTATTATTACTACTCTAAGTACTCTTACTTTTATTACTACTCTTAGTCTCTTACTAGTTACTATTATTACTATTATTACTATTATAATATTAAAAAATATAAAAAATATAAAAAAGAAAAGTATTTTATTTTATTAATATTTTAAAAAACCTTAAAATACTAAATAACTAAAAGGTTAAGCTTTTTCTATAGTAATTTACTTATACTATAAGGTACTATAGACAGGGCCTATAAGAGAGGTCTATAGGGCCTGTAATAAGGTCCTAAGTAATAGGTCTTATGATTAATTATAAGGTATAATGTTAGCAATGGCTAGCATTAGCGGATCTTTTAGTCTATTAGGGAATTTAGCACACCTTCTAGGTTCTTATATATAGTTACTTATACTTATATTTTATATATTTATTACTAATTTATTTTTAATTAAACTTTAACACTAATAAAGTTTCAAGTAATATAACTTATATAAGTAATATTAGTAATATAATATTAGTAATATAAGCTATTATAAGCTATTAGAAGCTTATATAAGCTAATATAAGCTAGTATAAGTAAATAAAAACTAATATAAGCTAATATAAGCTAATATAAAAGTACTTTTATAAAGTGTATTATTAGTTAAATATTTTTTTTAATTAGAAGTAATAATAATAGTTAGTAGAAATATAAAATAATTTATAGTAATAGTAAATAAAATAATAAAAAGGTTTTTTTAAAAGTTATATTAGTAAAATAAAGTATTAAGTATAATAGTATAATTAAAAAAGTCTAATATTATATATAACCCTAGTTATAGTAAAATCCTTTAAAAAGTATAATATTATAAATTAGATAACTAATTAGATAAAATAGCTAATAATATAAGCTTTAAATTAATAGCTTTCTTATAAATACTATATTATTAATATACACTAAAAAGACCTACTTTTTTTTTTTACCTAACACTATATTTATAGTGTTTGTAGTGTACTATAGTTTATAAAAAAAATTTATAGTGTAGTGTAGTGTAGTTTTTTTTTCCTTGTAGTGTAGTGCAATACTCTGATCCTTACTAATACTAGCGAAGCTACTAATAAAGAGATTAATTATTATAGAGTAGTTATTAGCTCTTTAGTGTATTTATATATTATTAGAAGACCTAATATAGCCTTTATAGTATTAAAGCTTACCTCTTTTATAATAAATCTATTAGTAAAGTATATTAAGCTTACTAAAGAAGTAATTTTATATACTTGGAATATAAAAAAGCTATATATTTATTACTTAGAAGTGAATAGTTTTAATACACTATTCTCTAGTACTAATACTTTACTTAGTAATAACCCTAATACTTAGAAATTAATATAGGGTTATATCTTTATTATATATAGTACTATAATTAATTAGAAATTAGGTAAGTAATATTATATAATAACTTTAAGTATAGAAGTAAAGCTCTTTACCCTAAATTATAGTGTAAAAGAGTATATATCTCTAGGAAGACTACTTTATAATATTAAGGTCTATATATTACTACTCTTAATTATCTAGTATAATAATAAGTAAATAATCTAGATTACTAAATATATAGAAGGAAGGCTTTAGACTAGCCTTAAGTACCTTAATATAAATTAAATATAGATTTAAGAATAATATATAATAGGTAATATTAAGGTTAATTAGATAAAAACCTCTAAGATACCTATAGATAGCTTTATAAAGCCACTTTTAGGTTAGATATATAAGGACTTTTACTATAGAATTAGCTTATAAGAGATTCCTATCTAATTATAATACTAGAAATTATTTATAATCTCTTTCTATACCTTTAATCTCTAGCTTTAATAGATATCTTAGCTAGGGGGGGTGTATTAGGGAGACCTCCTTAAGGTATTAGATATATAAATATAGCTTATATAATAACTAGGTTAAAACCCTTAATAAGATAATAGTAGAGATAATATATTAGAAGTACCTCTATAGACTAGTTATTACTATACTACACTATATACCTTTTAGGTATAAAAGTTAGGTGCTATCTGCACCTCTAATTAACCAAAATTGAACTATTTTCATTATCTACACCGACCCCTACCTTAACAGAGGCACATCACACACATGGCAGCTATATCGCGACCCTCGCGGTCGGGGCTGATTAGAGGCCTTTCGAGCCCCCCCTAGAGGCCTTTTTTTCTTCTATCTTTCAGCTTATTAATTAAGAAGTCACTGTAATTCTCTTCATCAAATATCGCAAAAACTATTATATAAAAAGAATGCTACCTAATGGGTTTGGGGCTAGCTATTGGAGGTATTTCGAGGTACCGGCGAGGTATCGGAGTCTGGGTGGATCCCGTGACCCAGCTGGTGGTGCCTGGGGTCAAAGGGATGGGCAGCAAAAGCGGATCGGATCGGGTGTTGCCCGGCAGCAGGGAATATGACCGATCGTACGCGCTATGCGCGTAGGACTGTATTAGGGAAGCTAAACTACACCTTAAAAGAATATATAATATTAGAATAAGAAGCATATAAGATTTACTATAACTACTCTTTTTATAAAAAAAGAGCTTTTACCTTTCTATTTATATAATAGAAGAATAATTAATTTAATTATATTTTCTACCTTTAATTATCCCTTCTAATTATATTTTTACTAAAAGTTATATACTATATAGTAATAGTTATAAGCCTAGGAGGTATATACCTATAACTTTACTAAATCCCCTATATATAAGACCTATATATACACTACGCTTTACTTACTAATCTATACTTATAATAAATACCTTAACTTCTCCTTACCTAAGTCTTAAGACTAATATTAAGTTAGTCTTATCTAATAAATAGGAGGAATAGTATAAAGTATTAAAGTAAGCTACCTAGAGCTAAGAGATTTAGAAAAGAGTTAATCCTTAGCTTCTAAAGCTTAATACTAACTATCTTAAAGAGCCCTCTATAATTATACTAGAGATATATAAAGCTCTTATTATAAGAAACTAGGGAAGTAAGGAGACTAAGCTTACTTTCTAAGAGGCTTTTTCCTTCCTTTCTTATTAGTATATATCTAAGTATTAAGTATATAAGGTAACTAAGTTAAAAGAAAGGACTATTAGAACCTAGATTACTAGTACTATTAATCCTAATACTTATATAATAGTAATTAATAAGATTAAAAAAGAAAATACTAATAATAAGAAGCTAACTCTTTACTAAATCTCTATTAAACTTAAGAAGAAGTTCTTACCTAGCTAAGTTATTATTAAAGTGAAAGTTATAGCTAAGTATATAGTATATCTTAATAATACTAAATATATAAATATATAATTTAAGTATTAGAATAAGTAATAAGGAAAGCTATACTAGAAAGCTATAATATATAAGATTAATAAAGTTTAGGGTCCTAATATAATTTATAACTTTATTATAGTAATTAGAGTATACTTTAACCCTAAATAAGTAAAAACTAAGATTATATAACTAGTATAGACCTTAGACTCTTTTTCTATAGATATTACTCTTATAAGTATTATAGCTAAGTATACTTAATACTATAAGGTAATATAAACTATACACACTAATTCTAGTAAAGAGAGCTATATAACTACTCTTAGGGAACGCTCTAACTAAGGTAATAAGAAGTAAGACTAAAAGAATAATAGCCTAAAGAAGTGCCCTTATTAGATAGGTAAGGTACTAAGTGCTTACTTTTAGTCTCCCTAAGCTTACTATACTTTATACTATATAGTAACTAGTAAGAAAGTATAGGGATATAAGCCCTCTATAAAGGTTAACTATAGGAAGGTTAAGGAATACTATAAGAGTATAAAATAGAAAAACCTATATACTAAGGTAGTAAAGGATAGGTAAATAGTAAAAGATACTAAAGATTATAAAGGAGAGAAATTACCTAGTGCTATTACTATAGTAATTATTAACCTAAAGATTCTAGAGAGTATAGCTTCTCTAAAGAGAAGCTATACTACACTAGAAAATATAAAATATATGCTCTTAAAGAGCACCCTTTTTAATAACTATAGCGCTCTTTATATTATTAATAGTATAAACTACTTTAAGTCTAGAACCTTTAAAGAAATATTTAATAATTACCTTAAGGCTAGAATAACCTCTTTCTAGATTATAAGAAGAGGCACTTATATAATTAAGAATATTTTTAATAGGCTAAAGGGAGAACTTATAAAAAACCTTACTTTATAAAATATTACACTTATAGAAGGATTTTATATAAATATTATATTAGAGAGCTTTCTTTAGAAGAAGGGCATTTAGTATTATAGAGTAAACTACTCCTTATATATTAGACCCTTTTATAAAAGCTTATTATTAGCTAAACTTAAGAGAAAGTATAATATTATTTTTCTTTAATATAAGCCTCTTTCCTCTTATAATAGTCCTAAGTAAGTAGTAAATTTAGCTATAGCACTAGTAATATTCTTAATAATTAATTTAGAAGAAAATAAATAATACTTATAATATAGTTAACTAAGTAAAGACCTACGCCCTATATAAGTAAACCCTAAAGAACTATAGTACTTATATTCTAGCTACCTTAGAAAGGATGCTCTTACTAAGAGTTATACTTATATAAGGGGAGTGTAATTATATAGAATAAAGCATAGAGACTATAAGATATATACTTTAGTCTACGCTTACTAGGTTATTTTAAAAAGACTACTAGAATATATATTACTAAGACTATTCTAGAGGATTTATTAGGACCTTTAGGACTATAAGACTAGTTATAATAGTATAAACTAGTTACTAGTTATAAAAGATAAGTTCTTAGGTATAATTTAAGTTTATATATTACTAGATAAGTTATAAGTAATAGTATTTAATATACTAATTTACTTTAAATAATAGGTTATAAGATAATTTAGATTATTAATTACAAAGATTAGGCAAGATCATAAAGGCGCTATTATTAGCTAATTTATAAATATAATCTTCTAAATATAGGCACGCTTATAAGGCATTAATCTTAAGCTTATACCTCTATATACTTATAAACTAAATAGAGCTATAGAAAGAGTAGGGTAGATAATTATATTATAGTTAAATATAATACTTATAGGCATAAGGCTACTACTAAACCTATAATTAGAGAGTATATAAGTAGTAGTATACCTATATAATATTAGTCCTAGTTAATAATCTAGTTAGAAAACACCACTAGAAACCCTAGAAAGCTAGTTCTATAATAATGCTTAATTACTAATATAGGAGCCTATAGCTAACCTAAGGCTAGATTAGAGCGGGTTATATATATATAGCTACTATGCCTATCCCCTTAAAAGGGATTATAAAGCTAATAAATATAGATAGTTCTATAAGATATATCTAAGGGGTTACATTAGATATCTAGTTAGGTATTCTGCCTCTAATATTTATTATATTTAGATCCTAAAGCTAGGAAAGGTTATAATAATAAGGAATATTATATTTAATAAGTTAATTTTTTATAATATAGTATAGGAAAGCATAATTAAGCTTTTAATTAATAAACTTAAAGCATAATTCTAAGTTCTTAAGATTAATATAAAATTAGATAATAAGTTAAATCTTTTCCTAGCACTAATTAAACCTTAAATAAAATAGACTAAGAGTTTAAACTTAGAGGTAGATAATACCTTATAGACTTCTTAATTATAACTAAAGAAGAGAGAAGCTATTTATTTTAATAAGAATATTAGACTTTAAACACCTTAGCTATTACTAGATTTACTAATTAGAGAGTAGAAGACTCCTAATCTAAGTGCTTAGGAGAGTAAAATAAAGTATAAAGCTCTAGATTTATATGCTTAAGGAAGTAATATAATAATAGATCTAATAAGTAGTAAGTAGGATACTACTATAAGGGCTTAGGAGAGCTAATATTCTTATAAGATTCTAGAATACTAAGTATATAATACTAAGGACTAAGTTATTAATAGCTTAATAAGTAATTAACTACCTAAGCTAGTAAATAAAGTAAACTAGTAATAAGATAAACCTATAGAAGTAGATACTAGAATAGCTACCTATATAGAGAGCTTAAAGGGAGCTCTAGCTATATAGCTAGAAATTATAAAAAAGAGCCTTAGAATAGTTATAATATATAAAGGTATATAAATAAGCTTAAGATTATAAACTAAGAGAGAGTAAGGCTAGATTCCTTTTTATACTCTAGTACTAAGGAGGAAGAGAAAAGGACCTAGTAAAGCTCTTATTAATAGTCTCTAGGACCTAAAAGACCTCTTTACTAAATTTAGAAAGACTAAGGATAAAGACCCTTATAAGCTTTTTCTAGGAGATTAGGATTTTAAGAGCTATAAAACTATATTTTTAGTAATTAATATATATTATAATAAGGAAAGTAAATTACTCCTTAAACTAAAGAGGAAAATAGGGATAGTTTATTAATTAGACCTAGCTAAATCTCTAAAGTTATAGAAAAGAGTAAAGGATTATTTATTTAAGAAAGAATAGATTAATATAATAAATAAAGAGATTAATAAGCTAAAAGAATAAGGAATATAGTAGTAGATAAAGCATTCTATAGCTTAATTAAAGCTATTACTATTAAAATAAGTGTTCTCTTATAAGTTTAATAAGAAAGGGATGTTAATCTATTATAAGGTATGTTTATATATACATAGAGATCTCTAGAATACCTTAATAATTAAATATACCTATACTATAATACTTACTATATATATATTCTATATATTTATAGCGCTAGTTACTAGGTTTAACTTAGAGACTAGGTAGTATAATATTAAGAATACTTTTCTTTATATAGATTATAGAAAAAAGGGAATTCCTATAATATATAAACTTCCTAATAGCTTTACTATACTTAGAGAGTATATAGAATTACTTAAGGTATTATATAGATTAAGGGACTCTTTATAGCTTTAGTTTAAAGAGCTAAGTAAGTCTCTTAAGAAGCTAGGGCTTAAGTTAAGCTAAGAGAAGCCCTGCTTATTCTATATAAAAGATTAGACTATTTTCCTTATATTCTTTATTAATAATATTCTTATAGCTTTCTATAAGAATAATAAGAAGATTACTAACTAGATCTCTAAGGGACTAAAGGAGGTATATAAATTAGATAATAAAGGTAAGGTAGGATTCTTTCTTAGGATTTAGATTATTAGAGACTAACTATAGTAAAGGGTATATCTTAGTTATAAGGTATATATTAGTAAGATTAGAGAGAAATTTAGGTAAGTAGGAAAAGGTACTTTCCTTACTATACTAATCCTAGTAATAGAGTATTATAAGTTTAAGGGTAAAGCTAAGAAGTAAGTAATTAAGATTTACTAAGAGAAGATTAGGTTAATCCTATACACTATAATTATAATTAGACTAGATATTACCTTTATAGTAGTAAAGTTATTATAATACCTTATAAATCTAGGACTAGAGTATATAAAGGCTATAGACTAAGCTATTTACTATTTACTTATAATATATAAACTTATACTATACTTTAGTATAAGTACTAAACTTTAAGCTCTTTAGATCTTAAGTAATATATTATTTATAGATAATCTTAAGATATATAAGTTATTATAAGAATACCTAATTACTCTATTTAGTAGACTAATTATTTAGAAAGCTACACACTAAATAATAGTAACTATATCTATAATAAAAGCTAAGTTACTTACTCTATAATAAATAGTAAAGGAGACTATAAGTCTATAGTGCTTATTTAGAGATATTAAATTTAACACTTATAAGGACTAGGTTATTAATTATAATAATTAATAAATAATTTAACTTATATTAAATAAGAGTAAGTAATTAAACACTTAACTATATTATATTAATATTTATAATATATAGTTAAAGTAAGAATTTAAGAGAGAAAGCTTTAAGATTATATATTTACTAATAGCTAAAATGCCCGCTAATAGATTTATAAAGGCATTAAATTAGGAGTAATTTAAATACTTTAGATTAATACTTAGGTTAGTAGATTTATATATATAATATAATATTTAAAGCATATAGGTTACTAAGGAAGCGTAGGAATATTAATAAGGGGGTATAAAATTAATTACCCTAGAAAAATATATAAAAGCTCTCTTCTTAGTAAGTAAAGCACTACTAAGGTAAATAGAATTAGAAGAATATAAACTCTAAAATACTATTATATAAAAATATATATATAAATACTATTCTAATAAAGAAAAGAGATAGGACTTATATAAGAAGGTAAATAACCTCCTTAAGATAAGCTATTACTATAGTTACCTTCTCCTTAGATACTACTAAAGAACCCCTAATAGTAGCTTTAGCCCTAATACTAGGAATAACCTTATTATATATAAAATCTAGCTTTATAATAAGTTCTAATTAGAGTTATAATACCTTATAGTACTATTTAATTATCTATATAGTTATAAAAAGATAAGTAAGGGAAGAGGTAGTTAAGAGCGCTTTACCTTAGTGTTATTATCTAGTGCTAATAATATTTACTTAGTAAGGGGAATATAAGTATTATATAAAGGCTAATAATAGTAATTACTAACCTTATATAAGTAGTATCTCTAAGATTATCTAGACCTAACCTTATAGTAGTAACTTAGATTACCCTTACTTATAATACTTACTTAAATATACTTATTATAAGGTATATCCTATAAGGCACTATAAGGGTTAGGTTTACTAGGCTATAGAGTTAGTACTTAGTAAGAGGGGAAGTAAAGCTTTAAATAAACTATTTACTTCTATAAAGATTATAAAGAATTATACCTTATATACCTACCCTAGACCTATACCTTAATAGAATATAAAGATTATAAAGGTATATATATAGTATACTTTTCTCCTACCTTAGTAGGAGATAATAACTTACTAGTAAGCTACTTAGGGCTAGCTAGGGAAGGGGAAAGATTCTTATAGGTAGCACTATTACCTAGAGGGAAATTTAAGGCTAAATTAGCTAAAATATAGGCTTAATACTACTTAGAAGTTAAATCTACCTAGGAATCTACTTTCTCTTAAGCCTAGGCTAATATATAAAAAGGGAAAGGAGCTATATTAATTAAAATATAAGAACTATTAATAAAAAGTATATTAAAAAGGTAAGAAAAGGAAGCTTATAAATATTAAGGTAGAAGAGCCTTTATAAGAAAGGAGTATAGGTATAAAAGTAAAAAAGCTTACTTTAATCTTATATTAGAATTACCTATAATAATAACACTATATATCCGCTAGTTAATATAATAATTAGTAGTCTTAATAACCTTAATACTAATTAGGGGGTGTGTTACCTAGTAGTAGGGAATATAACTAATTATACGCGCTATATATATAGGACTATATTAGGGAAGCTAAACTATACCTTAAAAGAATATATAATATTAAAATAAGAAGTATATAAGATTTACTATAATTACTTTTTTTATAAAAGAAAAGCTTTTACCTTTCTATTTATATAATAGAAGAATAATTAATTTAATTATATCTTCTGCCTTTAATTATCCCTTCTAATTACATCTTTGCTAAAAGTCACGTGCCGCATAGCGATATCGGGACGGCCCAACGCGGGCGAGCGCAACCCTGATGGCGAGCCAGACAGAAATCGACTCGCTTGAAATCGAGATTTGGGCGAAATAGCGTCCATGCAAATGAACGCGAGATACGAGATGCGAGTGCGAGATCCAAGATGGGGGGAAAGGTTGACAAGATAGCGAGCGAGCGAGCATACGGAGTAGATGACGACAAACAGTTACAGACAGCCCGGCACGGCAACAAGCTGGGATCCAGAGTGGATGATGCATTGCGTGCTTACCTGCTTACCTGTGGATTCTGGGGATTGGTGCAGATGAGTTCTGGTCTGGTGTGTCTGGTGTGTCTGGTGTGTCTGGTGTGTCTGGTGTGTCTGGTGTGTCTGGTGTGTCTGGTGTGTCTGGTGTCTTCCCTGCGTCAGTCAGTCAGTCGACCTTGTCGCATGAGCAGTCCTTCGCCGTGCACCCCCGTGGTTTTCATCCTGAATGTCAATGATGACATGTCACATCTCCACGACAAGATTTGACGCAATTGTGCAGCGCTGCCAGAAATGCTTGTTTTTACTGCATCCCATCCCGCCTGCGTCCATCTAGAAAAATGCCCAAGCATCAACGGCTTATTATTAGCGAATGACCACGGAGGAAGCCAAAAACATCATAAGCCACTCACCCGACTGATCAGTGGACCGACTTGAAAAAGGGAGGGGGGCAGGCTGACAGGACGCGGCCCTTCCCACCCTGTAGTGGTTCATCACGTGGTGCTCGGATTTAATCAGGGTAGCACAATCTCGGGGTCCATGGCAGCAGGATGGCATGGGCAGGACGGCATGGGCAGGACGGCATGGGCAGAGCCAATATGCATTACGAGATGAGAGATTCATATCGTCAAGTCTATTCTACACTATCTACCAGGGTGGTCTGTGTAGAGAAAATTGCACCGTACACCAACCCATCGTTCCCAATCGAAAGGACGCCAGAGCAAAATAAATACGACTGGGAGCAAGAGGCTGAAAGAAATGAAAGCACTTGTTTAACTTGTATCATCTCACATCATCCCTCTGTCTTATCATAGCCTCTAGGCAAGACCTCTCTTGGTGTCCTTGGCAATCAGGCCCGCCAAGCTCTTCTCCGGCCTGGGATAATCAGGTCGTCCTCCCAAGATATCGGCTACTTCACGCATGGCGAGCCAGTGGGCAATCTTGGGTCGCCTGTTTGGCCAGTCGGTACCTCGGTCTTCGAGAGTCTTCATTGGCGTAAACACAACTTCGGATCCCTGGATACCAATCACGCTCGTGCTGTTGGGGTCCTTCTTCACGCGGTTGTGGGCGTTGCGGCCGTACTGTTCTAGATGCTGGGTGCACTTGATGGCCAACCTGACGGCTCGGCATCTGTCCATGGGAGACGGGACGCCGCCCTGCTGGACGTGACCTGGGATGCTTTCGCGACTCTCGAATCGATCATGGGCCTCTTCTCGAATAATGCTGGCGATGAGCTTGGCATCGTACACTTTGCTCGCTTTCTCATTGACCAGGATAAGACGACCGGCGCGTGACTGCCCCCGATCCCTGTTGAAAACGTCCTTCAGGTGGTTGACATCCGCGTTGAGCATCTCCAAGCTGATGCCCTCTTCCGGAATGTAAACAGCCGAAGCGCCAACACTCAGCCCACTGAGCGTGGCAACGTATCCGCAGCGGCCACCTTGCGTCTCAATGACAAAGACTCGTCGACGAGTGGCCGATGCAGACTGTTTAATCTTGTCGCAATAGTTCACCAACTCGTTGAGACAGGTATCGGAGCCCAGCGAGTATTCAGTGCCGGGAACGTTGTTGGAGATGGTGGCAGGAAGAAGGCAGATGGGGATGCAGAGTGAGGGGTAGTTGTCTCTCGCCTTTCGCAACTGCGATATGGAGTGGAAGGCCTCGAATCCACCTATAATGAACAGTGCGTCAAACTCGTACTGCTCAATCAAGTTGGCGATAAGCTCCATGCCAGACTCCTCAGGTAGTTCACGGTTAGTTCCAATCTCAGAGCCACCCTTGCTGGCCCAGCCATCTACCTCCAGCCAGTCAAAGGGTCTTACGGAACCAAGCGGTTTATCGTCGTGATGGCGGGCGAGACCTGCGAATCCGTTATGAATGGCAAGAGGCTCGTGCCCCCTACTGATACAATAAGCAACCGCTGCTCGGACAGCTGCGTTCATGCCGCCGGCTGGAGCACCGACGTTGATGAATCCTATCTTCATGCGCTATAGCTGTGGGTTAGCCCCTGAAGAGAGCGGAGATGAAGAAAGAAGACAGAAAGAAAAGAAAATCATTGCATTCACTCGCATTCTTCTCTGGTAATTTGTGGTCTTCCACCATGACATTGGTCGTTGTGAGGTAAGAGTTGTACTGGTCGGCAAATTCGGTATCGCGGAGCGACATGGCCTTTTCGAAATCTTTGCTGACGACCGCCTGGGCCACTTCTTTTGTCTCCTGCACGGCCTTCATCAGGGGCTTCCGCACAATCTTGTTCTCGTTGATGGCGATGAAGCAAGTTTCTGTTTCTGGAGTAGCCTCGAGGACCGCCTTGACCGCCTCTACACCTTGAAGGGTAGAGAGCAGTCGGTCGTATGCAACTGCAGTGCCTCCTCGCTGCACGTGGCCCAGAGTGGTTATGCGTGTATCTAAGCCAAGGCCTCCTTCCGTCTTATCGGAGAGAAGATCCCTGATCTCTTCGGGGCTGATTCTGTTGCCATCCTTGTCGCGGGCACCCTCGGCGACAATGACGATGGTCTTCCGCTTGCCCATCTTTCGATGCCTATTGACGACCACGGACATGTCTTCTCTCCAGTCGTGCTCCTGAGGACGCTCGGGGATGAAGACGAAGTCTGCGCCGGTGGCCACACCCGCGAGTAGTGCCAGCCACCCGCAATGCCGTCCCATGACTTCGATCACAAAGGCACGTGAATGAGATGAGGCAGTTGCCTCAATATAATCGACCATTTCACAAATTCGAGAGAGGGCGGAGTAGCAACCGACAGTAGCGTCGGTACCGGAAAGGTCATTATCGATGGAGCCGACAATACCGACAATGTTGAGGTGCTTGTATGGGGCTATTTGGTCCTTGGAAAGCTCACCGTTTGCGACCAGATCGTCTAACAAGGACGGCCATTCCCCACGGAACTTGTCGGCACCAGTAAGGGATCCATCTCCTCCACAAATGATCAGGGCATCAATTCCATGGAGCACCATATTTTTCGCGGCTGTTAGTCGCCCAGGCCGTTCGTAGAAAGCCATGCATCGAGCAGTGCCAATCAGGGTACCGCCTTCGGAGAGCCATCCTCGAACATCCTGCCACTCCATCTTCTTGATGAAGTCACCCCCACGCACCAAGCCCTCGTAACCTTCGTAGACGGCGAAGGCGTCGCAGCCCATGTGAATAGCCATCCGCACGACGGCGCGAACCACTCCGTTCATTCCTGGGGAGTCACCCCCGGAGGTCATGACGGCGACTTTCTTTTTAGGGGCCATGACTGGAGAGCGAGCTCGTTGTGGGAATAGTAAGGCCGACTACGCAGCAGAAACAGTCAGCCCTGCAAAGAGAGCTCGCCAGATAGATGTAAAGATGTTTCGAAACGTCGTGAGGCCCTCAGGTTATCGACAGGTCGGGAGAAGAGTTGTAGGTAGGGCGCCGTAAGCATCCACGAGAACATCAAGTAGCTAATGTTAGATGATTGTGTCTTGGTATCAAGGACGAAAGAAAAACCAAGGAGTGGGACACAGAGCAGGGCAGGGCAGGTGATGGGAGTGACAGCAAAGAGGTCGGGCGCTTGATGGCTGGCGCCAAGCAGAAAGCAGCAGCGAGGTGCCGGTTTGGGAGTCTGGAGCTTGGCTGATGCAGCACAAGGGTGCGGTGCGGTGCGGTGCGGTGCGGGCAGGAGGTGTTGGAGGTGTTGGAGGTGTTGGAGGTGTTGGGAGGTGTTGGAGGGGTTGTTGGAAGGGTTGGAGGGGTTGGAGGGGTTGGAGGGGTGAGTGACGTGACGTCGGATGCAATGGATCCTCATAAAGCCGGTCTCAGCCTTCTTTGCTCTGCTCTCCACGGACCGGTCGGCCCGGTACAGGCTTGTGCAGGCTTGTGCATCCTGGGAGCGGGTATTATGGCGCTCGACACAGAGAATACAAGCGTAGCGCGCACCGCACACTGAGATGAAGTTACAGGCCCTTGCTTGCACCTACTACAGTACTCCGTACTCCGTACATGTCATGTTGTCAGGGAGACCTCCTTGAGGTATCGGATGTGTGGATGCAGCCTGCGCAATAACTGGGTTAAAACCCTCAATAAGATAACAGTGGAGATAATGTATTAGAAGTACCTCTATAGACTAGTTATTACTATAGCACACTATATACCTTTTAGGTATAAAAGTTAGGTACTATCTATACCTCTAATTAACTAAAAGCAAACTATTTTTATTATCTACACTAACCCCTACCTTAATAGTTATAAGCCTAGGAGGCTTTAATTACCCTTATTATTAATTATTATAGATAATATAAGCTTTATTAATATTATTAATTTAACGCTTACTAATATTAAGAGATAATTACCCTTTATTATATTAATTAATTAAACTATATAACTTATATTTCTTTTTAACTAGTATAGTTTCCCTTTATAATACCTAAAAAAACTCTAAATATAGTATTATTATTAGAAAAAGACTAGATTAAATAGTTTATATAAATTAAGAATTATATAAAATCCTATAGTATTTAGGAGTATATTAATCTAAATTAGGATAAACTACTTAAAAAACCTATAATATTTATATACTTATAAAAGGGTCTAAAACTAGAGATTATAAAGAATAACCCTAATACTATTAAAGATTAGAAGCTTACTTATAAAAATATAAAAAATAAATATAACTTCTAATATAAAGATTTATAAGTTAATCTTATAAAGTATTATAATCTATTAAAGTAAATACTAAAGATTAGGGAATATATTTATAAGACTTTCTTAAAGAATATTTAAGACTTCTTTAACTTTAATACTAAAAAGAAAGAAAAGGAGTTAGTTTATTAGTACTCTTAAAGAATATTAAAGCTTCTTTAAGATTAGTATAAGCTAAATACTTAGAAAATACTAATTCTTATAGAAATATACCTTAATAATTACTTATAAGCTAAGGGTACCTATAATTAGTATAAATAGGTAGTAATAATAGAGATACTATAGAGAAATTATTAAGATCTAGAGACCTAATAAACTAAGGAGATAATACTATATAAGTTTATAATTTCTCTTTATAGTAAATTTAAATTATTTTAGAAAAAATAGAATAATTTACTTAATAAAAGTATAAACTAAAGCTTCTTTAAAGCTATTATAGAGTTTAAAAAAGATTATAAAGCTTTATAAAGTATACTAAAGTTAGCTAATATACTTACTACTAATAGATTAAGTAATTAAAGTAAATTAGAGAAAAAGAAGTACCCTAGATATATAAATTATAATATTTATAATACCTTAAAGTAGTAGGAATTCTATAATTTATTTAAGGCTATATATAAGCTAGAGGCTATACTAAAGGACTAGGAAGTTAGGAAGAACTCTAAAGAGAATATTAAGAAGTATTTTAAGAAAAATCTATAAGAAAAGTCTAAGGTAATAAGTTAGAAACTAGAGAAAAAAAGTAGTAAGATATTTATACCTTTATAAAATCTAACTAATAACTTAGTTATAGTTACCCCTAGTAAGAAGACTATAAATATATTATTATTTATATACTTTAAATAAGGTTAATAGGTAAAGAAAAGTGTAAATTTAATAACTAATACTATAGATAGCTTAGAATTAAGGTAGAATATAGTTCTCTATAACTCTAGAGCTAATATTTATATATTTAGTAATATTTACTAGTTTAATTAATCTAAATTTAATAGAAATATTATAATAGAGGTTAAAGCTAGAGGTATAATATATATAGCTTTAGGATAGGGCCCTATATATATCTCTATTATAGATCTTATATTATAGAATATAAGGATATTAGTATTAGAGACTATATTATTTATTCTAGAATTCTATATTAATCTAGTATTAGTAATAATTCTTATAAGGGTAGGTATTTTCTAGAATTAGAAGAAGTTATTTCTATATTAAGGGATAATACCTATAGCTAAAGTTTATAATATTAATAAGCTTTATATATTATTAAGACTATTAGAGAATCTAAAGGAAGCCTATACTATATCTAGTAGAGCACTAAGACTACCTATAAGAGGAGATATAGACCTTTAGTATTAATAATATAGTTATTCTAGTATTAAGGCATTTATAGAGCTTATAAATATAGCTTTAGGTATTAAATTAATAGGTCCTAAGCTTATATAGTATAAGATATATACTATAGGTAAGGCTAAGTAATAGAGATTATAGGTTATACCTAAGGGACTTCCTTAAGGACTAGGTTATAGTTTTTTAGTTAATCTAGATTACTATAACTCTTCTTATTAGAATAGTAATAAGTATTAGTGTATTTTTACCTACCTTATAACCTTAATATAGTTTTTCTATTTATTTAAGATAAAGAATAGGATTTATAGTAGCTTCTATATAATAATAGTATTCCTAAGTACTTAATTTAGGGTTTAACTATACTTTTTATATAGTAATATTAAAAAAGCCCTCTTTATAGAGAATATAAGGGATAAGATAGCCTTTACTAGTATTATAGTTTATAATTTAGCTCCCTTAATACCTAGTTAGAATAGAAAGGTAGAGAGATCTAGGGGGGTAATTAAGTAGAAAGCTTATACTCTAAGTCTTAAAGCTAACCTTCTATCTAATCTTAATAATAAGGTCTTTAATACTATAGTTTATCTATTAAATTATATACCTTTTAAATATTATAGAAAGTAGACTATACTATATAAACTTTAGTAGGATTAGGCTAGGAAAATAGTCCCTATATACTTAAATATAATAAAGGTCTAGAAACCTTTAATTATATATCTATAAGCCTATAGATATAAAGCGTTTCCTATAATAATAAAGGCTCTAGAGTATATTAAATTATATAATATAATACTATAGTTAGAGTAAAAAGCTTATATTAGATACCTTATTAGTTATAAAGGTAAGTCCTAGTATATTATATAGGTACCTTTGCTTTATAATTATAAGGTTATTATATTAGTATATATTTAATTTAATAAGAACTCCTTCTTTAAACTAGAAGAAAAGCTAGAATTAGCCTAAAAAGAAAAGATATTAATAATTATATTACTTAAGGAGCTTAAAGCTAATAATATTAATAAGGAAATTAGTTAAGACCTTATTAGAATAGAATTAGAAAATAAGAATTATAAGAATTATACCTCTTTATCTTTAAATATAGAAGGAGAAAATAAGTAGTTTAAAGTAAAAATACCTTCTTATATAATAGGGGGAAAAGATAACCTTTCTAGTGTACTTTTAATCTTTTCTAACTCTTTTTATAAGGTACCTATTACTATAGAGAATATAGAGCTTTAGGTATAAGGTAATAATATACTATTTTATAAAATTAATAAATTAGTATATAATATAATAATTAAATATATAAAGACTACTATAGAGACTAGTAAAATTACTAGTAAAGGTAGTAAGGTTATAAAGAATTATTATCCCTAGGATAATAGTATTAATCTAGATAATATTATTACTAGAAAATACTAAAGAAAGGAGATATATAAAGCTAGGTAAGTATAGTTTACTTCTACTTTTTCTATAGTATTATAAGGTATTTAATATAGTTTATAAATTAAAGATATACTACTAGAACCTACCTATTATTATTAAGCTATAGCTTTAGCCTATTATAATTACTAGAAGAAAGTAATTATAAAGGAGCTTTTAAAGCTTCTATTCTTAAACTACTAGGAGGATATACTAGATAAATTATTTAATCTAGAGAAGTAAAAGGAAATTATAAACCTTAGCTAGGTCTTTAAATATAAGACTAATAAAAAAGGAGTAGTTATAGAGTTTAAAGCTAGAATAGTTATTTAAGGTAACTAATAACTAAAGAATAACCTTAATAACTATATTACTATACTTATTTTATAATCTTTATATATACTACTTATAATCTACTATACTAATAATCTTAATACCTAATAATATAATATTTAGAATACCTTCCTATATATAGAGCTTAAAGAACCTATTTACTATAAGCCCCTAAAGGGTATAAATATAAAAGGTTATCTTTAGAAGATAATAAGAGTATTATATAGGCTAAGGGAAGCTCCTTAATAATAGTTCTTATATCTTATATAATTCCTATTAAAGCTAGACTTTATATAAGGAAGGGAAGACCTATATATCTTTATAAAAGGTAGATTTATCCTATTCTTCTATATAGATAATATTATAGTAATATACCCTAATAGATTTAAAGTAGAATTTAAAGAGCTTTATAAATAACTAATAAATAGTCTTAATATTAAGGACTAGGGTAACCTAAAGTGGTTCCTAGGTATTAAAATTATTAGAAATTATAATACTAAAGAGATATAGTTATTATAGGAATTATATATTTAAAAGATTACTTAGAAATTTATTCCTAATATTATTAATAGTAATTTAAAGAGCTTATTCTCTACTCCTCTTCCTATAGCTATAATCCTTACTAATATTAGTAAAGCTACTAATAAAGAGATTAATTATTATAGAGTAGTTATTAGCTCTTTAGTATATCTATATATTATTAGAAAACCTAATATAGCCTTTATAGTATTAAAGCTTACCTCTTTTATAATAAATCTATTAGTAAAGTATATTAAGCTTACTAAAGGAGTAATTTTATATACTTAGAATATAAAGAAGCTATATATTTACTACTTAGAAGTAGATAGTTTTAATATACTATTCTCTAGTACTAATACTTTACTTAGTAATAACCCTAATACTTAGAAATTAATATAAGGTTATATCTTTATTATATATAGTGCTATAATTAATTAGAAGTTAGGTAGGTAATATTATATAATAACTTTAAGTATAGAAGTAAAGCTCTTTACCCTAAATTATAGTATAAAAAAGTATATATTTTTAGGAAGACTACTTTATAATATTAAGATCTATATATTACTACTCTTAATTATCTAGTGTAATACTAAGTAGATAATCTAGATTACTAAATATATAAAAGGAAGGCTTTAGACTAGCCTTAAGCACCTTAATATAAATTAAATATAAATTTAAGAATAATATATAATAGGTAATATTAAGGTTAATTAGATAAAGACCTCTAAGATACCTATAAATAGCTTTATAAAGCTACTTTTAGGTTAGATATATAGGGACTTCTACTATAGAATTAGCTTATAAGAGATTCCTATCTAATTATAATACTAGAAATTATTTATAATCTCTTCCTATAGCTTTAATCTCTAGCTTTAATAAATATCTTAGCTAGGGGGGGTGTATTAGGGAGACCTCCTTAAGGTATTAGATATATAGATATAGCCTATGTAATAACTAGGTTAAAACCCTTAATAAGATAATAATAGAGATAATATATTAGAAGTACCTCTATAGACTAGTTATTACTATAGCGCACTATATACCTTTTAGGTATAAAAGTTAGGTGCTATCTACACCTCTGATTGACTAAAAGCGAACCATTTTCATCATCTACACCGACCCCTACCTTGACACATGTACATACAGACTAGACCCACTCAGTGGTACTCCATTCTCATGTCACTGGTCGTCCTCGCTGCTGACCCCCGCAACTACACGAGGCTGAACTTCGCCTTCCTTCCCACATGCAACATTGGTAGCAAATCAAGACAATATCCTGCTGCCATCTTACGGATTATGCCGACACTGTCTTTTCA
Organism: Epichloe bromicola; assembly: GCA_023658445.1. Taxonomy (NCBI): domain Eukaryota; kingdom Fungi; phylum Ascomycota; class Sordariomycetes; order Hypocreales; family Clavicipitaceae; genus Epichloe; species Epichloe bromicola. The sequence continues at coordinate 776,779 of CP098271.1, forward strand.
AGCTACCTAGTCGACATTTCCAGCCCATTGACAGATGCGAAAGCTGCATGCCATAGATCGATTGAGGTGACATCAGCCATGGCTTCCCAGGAAGGCCCGCCATTGTCCCTGCGACCATTCCCAGTCGCCGACAAGGCGCCAAAGAACCTGGCCGATTTCATCGCGCGCGTCAACACACAACCAGGAGGCTTCCGGGACGTCACCGAGGCGAAGCTGCGAGATGAGATCAAGTCGAGAGAGATACTCGGTGCGGAAGACTCCGACACCGAGGATGTGGACATGTCGGACGCCGTCAATGATGACGACCAGGCCAAAGACCCCAGCCTTGCGCGGATGGAGGTCTTGAGAAACATCGAGTGCGTCCTCATCCGAATAAACAATCACCCACAAACTAACGCTCCTCTTCGCAGAATCGCTAGCAATACTGCCATGTTGACACTCGATTCTCTGTCCCTGCTTCTTTCCAAACAAAGTCCCACACAAGCCAGCTTAACCCTCTCTCAACAATTACGAGACATGGTGGGTATTGGCACCCTTGGCGCTGATAAACTAGACGAACCGACTATAAATCCGAGCAAAGCCAAAAACGAAGAAGAAGTGGCTCTTGGCTGGACACTCATGCAAATCAACCAGGCACGAGATGCCGCCGAGGAGGCTGGCAAGCTTTTGCAGAGGGAGGTCGAAGCAGAGAACAGATACTGGGAGGACGTCGTCGCTGTGAAAACGTCTGGATGGGCCATTTGCAGAGTTCCCAATGCACGACATACTCTGGGTGTCAAATTCGGTTTCTCGGAGGGTAAGTGCGGGCTGGTGTTGAAATCGGGTTAATTGATCATGCGACTCGGCTAACGGTATTCAAGCTGCTGCCGAGTTCAAAAACAACGGCCTTGCCCCGATGAAGAGAGGCAATGGTGGTTCTGTAGAACTAGATCTCGGGAGATTAGGCGGCGTATCAGAAGGCCTCGTAGTCACGTATGAGAAGCATGGCAGAATTGTCGGCCGATCGATACCTCGTCGAAGGTCGAACGACGTCTCCTCGCTCGAGTCCCGTGTCCTCGAAGCTCGGAACACGATTTTCTCTCAAGAACTCTGGCATGAGTTGACGCGCGAGGCTCGTACCCTGGCCGCGTACGACGTCAAGCCCGAAGGCTCCAAACTGACCTGCCGTGTCGATGAAGCCTCGAAAATCACACTAGAATTATTACCGCTCGAATCCTGTCCCGCCATTGACGATTCACTCCCGGGCAACAGCGTCGCAGAGACGATATCTCTCTCGCTGCACATTCTGCTCAGCTATGCCCACCGATACAACGAGCTGATGAGAATACGCCCCGTCCCTCCACACATCTCCCGGACCCGAGGCCAACAGGTGTATGCTCTGCTCAGGCCTGTCATCGCACGCATGGCGTCTGCCCGCAGCGTCCGATCATGCACCGAGTTCGTCGGCAACATGACAAAGATCCTCCAAAAAGCCGGTCTACCGTCATCGTTCGTCCTCAAAACGGCACCGTACTCTGTCGCCGATCCCACGACCCAGGGGCCCAACCAGCCGGCCGGATCGCAATCGCTCATCCGCAACGCCCTCCAACCCACAGAGTACGCCATCAACTTCGCCATCCTCCCCGGCACGTCTTTTGCTATTCGCGGGCGAACGTTCCTGTTCCCCGTGACCGCCACTTTTCACCACATCGGTTTGCCGCCGTCTTCTGCCCTGCAGGGCCTCTGCGCCCCGTACGCGGACGGATACACCGATACAAAGGGACTGTTCGACTACATTCGCACAGCCACCTCCCGCGTCCTAACCCTCCACTTCCTCAACAAGCTGACCGGCTTGGACGCACCCAAGGAATGGATCCGAACAGCGCAAAACGATTCCATTCGCCATGTCACCGACGACGAACACGCGATTCAGTTCTCCGTTCTTGACGCGCCCGTGGCCATCGTAGTCTCCAGCGTGGCCCTCGGATGCGACAACCACGCCATCAAGTCATGGTCATGGACAACTCAGGAGGACAGCGAGTCGCAGACCATGGAGGCCATTGTTGCGCAGGAAGCTGCTCAGTGGCGGGACTAGAAGCAACGCAAACTGAACACGCGTGCCGAATTGCTCAACGAATTGCTCAACGAATTGCTCAACGAATTGCACAGTGGAGATGCCGCGGTCGAGGCGTGGCTTTCCAACTACCAGTGGTTGAGGGGCTTGGACGAGGAACTTGAGGAGTTGGTAGAAAACTTGAGGAGTTGGTTGAAAGAGTGCGAACGTGGAAACTAGCGTGGAAACTCAATGCCCGACATGATGATGATGAAGATGCCTTTCTTTTACTTCATGTCCATGGTCATGGTCCGTGGCAATGTAGCATTTCTTCGCATTGAGCTCATCATGTCTAGTGACTAGTTTCTATCGTTCCATTTCTGCCGAAACCCTCAAAAGCGACATGTATCCCCCTCCAGCCATCCCTGAGCAATCAACCCGACGCCAGTTGCCGATCCTGTCGCCATGAAATCTGCCCTTGCCAAGGCCACGTTTCTCGTCTCGTACACACCTTCTTAAAAAAAAAAAAAAATTGACCGACCCTTTCTCATCGCAAAGTAGCGGTCCTGAATTGACTACCATGGGGGATAAAGAAAAGAAAACCTCCCTAGCGGGAGAATAAATCCATCCCCTTTAATTCGTGTTGAATAGAAACTTGAGCTCATTCACATTCAGCCGCCCAATCTTCATACTCTCCGTCTCATCGAGCGCCGCCTCCACAATCTCCTTCTTCTTATCCTGCAGCTGCACGATTCGATCCTCGACCGTCTCCGTCGTCAGGATCCGGTAGACTTGCACTTCCCGCTGCTGTCCGATGCGGTAGGTCCGATCAATGGCCTGCATCTCAATGTACGGGTTCCAGAAAGGGTCCATGATGATGACGCGGCTCGCGACAGTGAGGTTGAGCCCTGCGTTGCCGGCCCGCAGGGAGACGAGCATCACCTTGACATTGGCGTCGTCGCGGAAGGTTTGCGCCGCGCCGCTGCGCTGGTCGCCCGTCATGCTGCCGTCGTAGCGGAGCGGCTTGTGCTGAAACTTTTCGTGCCACATGGCTACTTCTAGGAGATCGAGGAGGAGCGTCCACTGGGAGAAGACGATGGTCTTTTCCCCCGTTTCGCCAATCTTGGCGAGGAGGTTCATGCACTCGGTGACTTTTGCGGCGGGCATCCACGTCTTTCGGAGATATTGCATGTATTTCTTGTAGGCGACTCGGTTTTTGGCCGCTTCTAGTCGGAGACTTTTGAGCATGGAAGGTTTTACGTCCATCTTCTTTTCTTTGCCTTTTCCCTTATTCTTCTTCTTCTTCTGCTTCTGCTTCTTCTTTCGCTCCTTTTGTTCAAGCGATAACGCCTCCCTTGTTAGAACTTCAGGATCGATGAGGTTATCGTCGTCGTCATCGTCATCGACGGCATCATCCTTGACGTTGTCGTCGTCGTCGTCGTCTACAATGAACCCCTTTAGATTCCCCTTTTCGTCGACATCGTCCCCACCTTCCTCTTCCTCTTCCTCTTCTTCGTCCTCGGAATCCTCAGAGTCCGATTCATTATCCGCATCGCTGAGATTGGTGCCGACAGGCTCCGCTTTCACTACATTCTCGGGCATGTGTATCTTCTTGAACAAGTCGTACGTGAAGCATTTCCGTGGGTCAAATGTTCCTCGGCATACAGGGCACTTAGCCTTGTCGCTTTCGTGGCCCTCGTGCAGATTCTGCGAGATGGCATTGTCCGTGATGCGGATTAAGCAGTCCTTGCAACTGTCATGTCCGCAGGGTACGAAGAAGCAAGGGGACTGAACCACATCGTAGCAGATGGGACACTCAAAATTCTCAAGTGCCCTGACTCTCTCCACAATCGTCTTATCCAGGTCCTTGACGAGCTGCTCCACGTTGTCGTCGCTCCCCACGGCCACACTGGTCGCATCGTCAACATCCATGTTAAGATGCGGATGGCAGCATGCCTGACGAAGTCGAAGAAGTAGCACGAGAATGCTGGAATAGTTTTTTCCAACGGAGCCTTCTCGCAGATATTTGCTGAACATGACCTGGGCCTTTTCCTCAAGCTGTTTGTAGAAATCTCGCTCGTCCGAAGACAGCTGGGCATACACAATGTGCTCCGTCTTGGGTGGCAGGACCAGGATAGGTTTTCCATCAAGCTTTGAATCTTTCTTTCGGCGCAGCATCACGGCTTTCAGCAACGCTCGCAGTCTGTCCATGGCCTGACTTTTTGGATCGCCTTTCTGGCCAAATAGCACACCAAATGCCTACAGTCCTTTGTCAGTATTCAATGTCACAGATCACGACTCTGCGTGAAGGGAAAGGACTTCCTTACCTGTCGAAAGTGTTCCCAGGAGTTGTACGGTTTGATTTGGAGAAACTTCACTAGCGAGTAAAGCTCTAGGATCCCATTCATCATTGGGGTACCGGTGAGACACCATCTATAAGTCGATTTCAGATGGTGGCATGCCTTCGCTGTCCTGGTGTTTCTGTTCTTGATACATTGCGCCTCATCCAATATGACTCGATGGAAGACGGCCATTCCTGGATTCAACAGGGGGAACTTGACAGCACATGATCTATCTTTGAAGTCAATGTTCCTATCCTTGTTGTCGTCGATGAATTGATCAAGTCTTTTGAGTTCTTGCGCAATGGTGCCATAGGTGGTGAGCACGACATCAAACTTTAGCAGCTCTTCGGTTGTCGTTTTCTTGCCATGGTAGACGAAAACGCTCAGTTTATGTCCCGTCTTCGTCTTCTTGGCAATTTCTTCCTCCCATTGACGAATGAGCGAGAGCGGTCCAATTATCAAGTTCGTCTAGTCAAGTCAGCAAATCGAATAGCGTCTACGCATCGTAATTTTTGTAACCTACTTTCGGACGCGACGTGGCTGGATTGGACAGCATGAGAGCGAGTGTAGTGATGGTTTTCCCTAGGCCCATGTCGTCGGCTAAGATGCCACCTTTGTTGGTCCCTTCTTCCATCTTCTTCATCCATGCAAGCGCAACTCCTTGGTGGCGGTAAAGAGGATACTTGAGCCCTTCCGGTCCTACTTCTCGATTGTGCTCAGGAATGTCTATGTCTGGCCGAATGTTTTTTAGTAGATCATCAAGCTCTTTATCTGTCGCTGGTGACTCATCACTAGGATGGAACAGATTTATGAGTCGGCTATTTAGCGGGTTCCCCCAGACATCTATACCATTGGTGAAGTCAAACATGCTGGTCTTGTCAATGACGCGCGACATGCTGCTTCCACTGAAACCGGCGAAACTCGGGTGCCGAGAATATCTCGATCCGTTGTCCATGGCTTGTTGAGAACTACTTGCCGACGTGGGGTTTGGTGAGTGTGATGGCAGGATAGACTGGCTATTCAAGGGCTGCGCCCCTGATCCTGGACTTTGCGAGTGTCCCTGGGCGCCAAGTGAGTTTCTGCCTGATATGTGTACGCCAGGAGCGTGACGACTACGCATAGATGTTCCGGGCATCGCAATTTTGAACTGTTCAAAGGCCGATCGCTGAGAAGATTCGGTGTTGGAAGAAAATGGCAGAGTCGAAGAGGAAGGCGTGGTCGACTGTTGGCTGGACAGTTGCATTGCCACCTGTCGATCTTCTGCCTCCTGTTTTCGTCGCTTATCTTGAAGAAGCTGTTGCGAAACACACCAAGCATCGACATCGACATCGTCCCTGCGTCTGTTAGAAGAATCATGGCGTCAGGGGAAGCCTGGCGAACATACCCAGTAAGGTCGATTACGTCAATAGATTCACTCGGGCTCGGCCTTCCACCATGTTCGGAAGATCCAGAGACATGACCAACGTCATGTTTCGGGGTGGTGCGTCTGGAGTTCATCCGGTCATCTGTTGAGTAGGAGTCAATCTCATGGAATTCCCGCTTCCTGCTGCGCACAGTCAAAGGATTGTCCCGGGCGCCCTCATCGCCTCGGGGTGTCCCCATCTTGAACGAGTGGCCACGTGTGGAGGGAGTTCTGGGCTCAGGATTGGAGCGTTCTGCCAGGATGTCAGCGCGAGGTATTGTGGTTGGGATGAAAACAGAAGGGGATTAGGACAAGGTGACGGGGTTGATATATGCGTTTGCAACAGTCCCAAACTCGTTTCTGTCTGTCTCGCTTTGTAGAGGGCGCAGGTGCCGCCAGGTGCCGCCAGGTGCCGCGAGATGGCAAGCCGCAATCCCTTGTGCGTCAAACTTCGAAAGTGCATCAAGATTGGGCTTGTGAAGAGTACCTGTCTGTTTTGCACCCAGGGTACAAGAAGCTTTGCAGTACACGTGTGAAACTTCACAGAGATCTGATGGGTCCCACATGGGGGCCCGTGAATGATATCACGGGCGTCGTGTTTGTCTTGGGGTGGTCTTCAAGCGTGTAATTCGCGAGGGGTAACACTTACCACCAAATGATGGCCCAGACAGTGATGGATAGTCTGCGAGTGGTGGGCTCGCAATATCTAGCGCAATTGTATAGTCAGCATTTAATTTTGCTAAATCCAGGCAGCCGTGCCGCAGTACAAGGCTTTCAGCGGCATATGACACAAGGTGTGAACGAGGCAGAGTGAACAAACCATTGTCCCTGGCTGGCAGACGGCCCTTTCTGAGCTGCCTGAGTTGGAGCTTCAATCGCTCGATATGGTCTGCGATTTCCTGCTTTTCAAGCTCGATCCCCGACCAGGACTCCGCTTGCATGGATTCGAGTAAGACCTGTTGAATGGTCAACTCCTCTATGATCTCCTCCATGATGGAGGAACCGCAATCAATCACGCACGCAGTCGATACGCTGACTTGGACGCACACTGTTTGCTGCGGCAACCAGCGCTAGCGCATGATGGAAAGTGCGGGTTGATGGGTCAATAGTCCGGTGTATTGAGACAGAAAGGTCAAAACTCAAATGACTTGAATCTCAGCAGTGTCGAAACCATTCGTCATCAGGAAGATGTTTGTTGGTCGACAATGTTGCCACTGGACTGATGTGAATGGGACGATCCAATGTCGTTATCGATAAGATATCAAGTCGCATCCAGGCCGCGACGCGTCTGGCCAACACGACACAGATGTGGGACCTCGGAATTCCCAGACTCTAAGACTCTTATGTACGGATTATGTACGGACTACTCCCGTGAACCTCGGACACGGCTGCTGTCTGACCTTTTCCTGACAACATATCCGAAGACCTGTTCATCTCTTCTGTTAACACCATGAATGCTGTGGCCAATGTGTTTGTACAAGATAGTGAATTGGTCACATGTCATTGTGCGACAGCCGCCCCACAAGCAAGGAAGCGACTACCAGAGGCAAAGCATAAATCTAGTTTTCTGCGCCTGGACAATCTAGCGATTTTAACACGCCAGTCTTGGAATATCTTGGACTCACTAACATAACATCTAGTCCGTAGCTAACGCGTCTCTATACTACTTCTTTTGTTTCACAATTGTCACCTCAACCGGGTACTTTCCACATTGATCATCTTTAAACGGCAAGGCCGGTCCGACCGGTCCCGGTCCGACCTCACAGGAATAAACCCACTTGCTGCCACCGCAACTAATCATAATAGGAGAACTCCCAGCGTTTACAATCAGGTGATCCCCTTCAAAATGTTTTTTTTGGTATGCTGTCCCATCGCTACATTGGAACCAACCTCTCTCAGCTGGACCGCATGCGACAGACTGGTCAGGAATGTATTCGGCATGTTCGACATCAAGTTGTTTACACGGTGTTTGCGCTGGCGGTGGCGTACGTTCGTCGGTGAGAACGGTAGTGGCTAGCATTACTAATATAAGGATCTGCATAGCGGCGGGTGGAAAGAGGGGTCTAGTCTAGTAATTAAGTCAAATGTTAGTAAAGTCATATAGCTATATACGTGCCTCATGAAAAACTTTAACTTGCCTTCTTTGTTTAATATAAAAGATAAGGTAAATTATTTCTATGTTAGATTTTTAATCTATATAAACATACGGAGGAACATTAGGTTATATATAAATAAAACGAGCGTTGCTATTCGGAGCTGTGTTTTCTTGCTAGTCAGCGCTGTACCCACATAAGGATTTATCCTAGCCGCATTTAGTTAGCTAGCTTAATTGCCACACCCTCCCGTAGAAAACACACGTAATATTATAGAATCAAACCTTACACTCTAAACTATATTATAATAATAGTAGATTTTTTAATTAAACACACATAAGGCTTATAAATTCGCTTAAAAACGCGATTTCTAATGTTTTCTTTAATTATATACACTTTAGCTAGCCTAACTAATTTTACGCGGTTATGATTATAGCTACGCAGTCGTGATTATAGCTACGCGGTCATGATTGCAGCTGCGCGGCGGCAATATTTTTGTTGCCAGGGAGTGCCACATAAATCTAGTGGCGGGGCGTGGGATGGATGTGGGATGTGGCCGTATCACGTAGTGGGTACAGCGCTGACTAGCAAGAAAACACAGCTCCGAATAGCAACGCTCAAATAAAACGTCTAAAACATCCGCCCTCGTCGGCTTCACTAGCAACATCGCAAGACAGGGGGCCTCGGCATCAACGGAAGTCAAGGAAGCATAAATCATACCTCAGCATGGGTTTCACGCACCCCGTGACCTCCCTCCCCTAGTATATCCCCTATGCCCTCGGTATTCTTTTTCAAGACAATTTAATGCAAATTCATTACCTATTAACACAGAAATAGCTATATCCCTTTTTGCTACTACTCCCGCTAACCTCTATGCGAACTAGTAGTCGCTGCTTGTAGCTATTCTATAATACACCCCCTAAATTATTTTACAGATCTATATAACAGGGGGGATTAAGCGAATTAGATACTAGGAGGGAAATAAGATAGGCAGGGGGTAGTACCTTCTATTACTAGTAACTTATATAAAAATATATATACTCTTTTATAGTGTAATATACCCTATAGATTTTCCTTATAGCTCTTTAAAATATTCTAGGGGGTTACACGCACTTATAGCTAATTATAGCTATTAGTAAGAAATAAATAAGTGGGGTATATAGATTTGTAAAATAATTCAGGGGGGAGAGTGTATGGAAGTCTAGGTTAAAAGTCGTGTCCCCTGCACGCGACCCTAGTTAAGGATGTACTTAGCTAGTAAGGTTCAGAGTATTGTTTGTAGTTAGTGTAGTGTGTTTTGTAGTTTTTATATTTAATTTTATAGCTAGCTTATTATTAAAGATATTATACTATAAATTACGTAATCTTATAGAGATAAATCCTAAGAAAAATACTATATATAAAAATAGGCCTAAAAGTGGGCCCTGCTGCCGCAAATTAGAAACACTACATTTGTAGTGTATTTTAAGTCCTAAAATGTAGTAAAATATAGTTTTTCTAATTTATAGCCAAAGGACCCACTTTTAGACCCACTTTTATATATAACTATATTGTAGTTTTTTAGTTATCTATCTAAAAAAAGAAGTTTTATATCTCTATATATTTTCTAAGATTAGATATATATTATTTGTTAAAAAGAAAATACACTACAAATCCATTGTAGTGTAATACTCTGGTAAGGTTATAGTCTTACTAGGTAAATTAAATAAGAGGCTTACCTTTTCTTTAGTTTCCCTCTTTTTACTTACTTTTATTACTAGTGCTATAACTATTACTAAAGTTAGCTAGCTTTTACCTTATCTAGCTACTTCTCTTACCCAGAGTATTACACTACAATGTGTAGTGTAGTGTAGTTTACTACACTACACTATACTATAAACTACACTACACTACACTATAAGGGAAAAAAAACTACACTATAAATACAAGAATTTCCTAAAAACTATAATAACTACACTATAAATAATACTCTAATTAAAATAATAATAATAGAAAATAGATTTATTATCCCTAGGCCTATAAAGCTAGAATTATAAAGTATACTATATTTAGCCCTTATAGAAAGGAATAGATAAAACTTTATTATAAAGTAAATTAGCTTCTTAGGCTAGTATATTTAAATTTATAAAAAAAGTATATTATTACCTATTATTTTGTAGTATAGTATAGTTTTTATAGTGTAGTGTAGTGTACTACACTACACTACACTATAAACTACATTACACTACACTACAAGGAAAAAAAAACTACACTATAAATACAAGAATTTCCTAAAAACTACACTAACTACACTACAAACAATACTCTGCTCTTACCTAGCTACTTTTATCTTTACTTATTTTATAATAGCTTAAACCTTAACTATAGCTAATAGGGCTTATATATTACTTATAAAAGTATAAGTGCTACTAAACTATAAGATTACTTATAATCTAGGGATTAGTCTAAAGGCTATATATTAAATCTTTAGTTAAGCTTATAATTAAGGGTTTAATTATATAATTTAACTCTTTTATATTAATATAAAATATTTTAGTTAATACTCAATAGTCTAGAAAACCTTCTTATATAAATAATTCTAAGCTATAATCTAGGCTTATTAAAAAGGTTACTAAAGATTATTATAAAAGGGAAAAAATAAGTACTAATTTAGCTACTAAGCTTAGTTAAGAAGGAACTTATACTTTAATATTAACTATCTTATAGACTTTAAAATATTTAGGGTTTTTAAAGACTAAGCTAAAAAGAAAAGTAAGTCTAATAGCTTAGATAAAGAAAGCTAGGCTAGAATTCTACCTAACTTATTAGCACTAGACCCTTAAGGACTAGAAGAATATTATCTAGACTAATAAAATAGTAATTATCTTATTATATTAATAAGGAGGGTATTATATATAGTAATAACCTATAGAGAGCTTAGTAAAGACCTATATTTATAAGTAATAAAAGGGATTAATAGAATTTATATTCTAGGGTATGTTTAGCTAGGATTAGAAGGGTCCTTACTACTATTAGAAGCTAGAGACCCTTATAAAGAAAAAGGAAGCTAATTAGGTTCTTAAAGAATTAAATAAGGAGCTAGAAGCTACTTATTATAAATAGTAGCTTCTAATATTAGGAATTAACTAGCTAGGGCTTTATAATAAGCCTAGTTAGAAGCTATAGTAAAATTAGAATAAAAAGAATAGGAAGCTTAAGTAAAAGATAAAAAGAAAGAAAAGGGATAAGGGGATTAATTAGTACTAATATTAGAAGGAAATTCTAAATAAGAAGCTACTTCTTTTTATAAAGGATTATTAGAAGAAAAGGCTAAATATAGTAGTATAAGAAAATAAAGCCTCCCTATATACTTATAGCTATTAATAGTTAGTCTATAATACTTAGGGGGTTAAGAAGCTACTATAGCTAGGGAATTCCCCTAATTTAAATATAATAGAGCTTACTTAGTAGTATTTAAAGGTTAAGATAACTTATAAAGGTGCCCTAAAGAATTAGAAAGAAGCTACAGTAGCTTAGGAGAAAGTATAAGAAGAAATGTGTTACGTGCTAGCTTTGCACGATAGATAGTCGATTCCGTCAGAGGGGCTAACGGATTTAACAGGTTATAAGTTATACTAAGTTCACTTATAAAAGCTACTATTAGGGGTAATATAATATATATAAAGTAAGTTAAATTCCTAAACTAAGATATTAAATCTAGCTTTTATATAGTAGCCTTTATATACTATATATATTCTACTACATAATAAGTGCTAGGCACACTAAAAAAATAACTATCCTAGTTATATATAGTTAAACTATAACTAAATTTAGCTACTATCTAAAGTAAATAATATTAAAATTTATAGTTATTAAAGTTATATAAAAGAAAAACGCATTTAGCACGCTAATTATTATATCTATAGTTATTATTTTATGACATTACTTAATATTATATAACTCTCCTTATAATATATATCCCTTAATCCTATAATTAAATTTATTATATTAAATAATAGATTCTTCCTATCCTATTATTAGTACTTTATCTTTACTATATTTTATTATTTTCTCTTAGTAATTACTAAATTCCTCTATTCCCTTATTATTCTATATACCCTAAATTTATACCTTAATATTCTATATCTATTTATTTAATCTAGTAATCTAGTAAATTCATCCTCCTTAGCTTATAGCTTAGTTACCCTAGTAGTAGTTATATATATAGTTAGTAACGCTATTTGCCTTAAGGTTAATGCCCCTTTTATCTGCTTTCCTAATAAAACTAGTAATATCTTACTTACTTCCTATAATATAGGTGTTTTTAGCATTATTTATTAAGTATTTATCTAAGCTTCCTATATATTTAGGCTAGGCTTTCCTAGTAATTTACACCTTTTACTTAGTGTTACTAGAGGTTTTATTTTACTATAGGGTTACTTATTGCTTATTTTTAGTATTCCTTAATATAATTTACCTTATTATTTATTAGTTTTACCTAAAGCTAGTGTTACTAAAGCTAATATTAGATACGCTAGTATCTTTAGAGCTAGTATTACCTAAATCCGTTTCTCTAGGGTTCCTAATACTAGAATTAGCCTTACTAAAGCTAATCTTATTTTCTTTATATCCTCCTTAAATATTTTTTACTTATTTATAAGATTCTTAATTTTTACCTCCTATTTCTATATATTTTTTAATATTTCTATTACTATAGATACTAATTCTATAATCTTTTCCTTATATTTATTTTTCTTAACTATATTCTATTTTAAAGTATTAAATTATTTATTAATATTAACTAATATTTTACTAAACTTAAAATTTAAGATTCTCTTTTTTTAGGCTTTTAATATATCTAATATTTATTTAAACTTACTCTTAAAGCTTCTAGATTTCTCTTTTATTAATTTTATTAGATTATAAATCTCCTTTCCTAATTCTTTAATAGCTTTATTTAATATATCTATTTAATCTTAAATTATACTAACTTCTCTTTTTATTTTATTAATATAATTTTCTACTCTATTAACTAAATTAACTAAATTATTAATTTTGCTTTACTTATATTATTTACTTCTCTCTTTATTCTACTAGGATTCTAATAATTACTATACTAACTCCTTTTCTATATTAATATAAAGCAAATCTACTTATCTAATGCTTACTAATAAACCTATAATTATACTATTTACTACACTATACTTATCTATAAAATAAAGAGCTAATATATTAGCTTATAGTAGTAAAGATAATATACTATTATATATAGCTAACTATTACTTATATTTAACTATTATACTATTATAAAAAGCTACTACTACTATTTTTACCTAATTCTTTACTTCTCTTATTACTTTATACTTTATTAAATTAACTATAATCTAATTTATAGGCTTTCCTACCTATCTTACTACTACTTACTTTATAATTAAAGTAGCCTTTTATTCTTTAAAAATAGTAAAAGTTTAGATAATTATATTTTACTATAATATAAAATATATATCCTTTAAATTAACTTCTAACCTATTAAATACTATTCTAGTACCTTTAAGGGCGAATTTATATACATAGGCCTATATTATATCCCTAATATCCTAGGCCTCTTTCTTATAGCCTAATTTAGTATATCTAAATCTACTAAAATTAACTCCTTTTATACTTCTTCCCTTATATACTATATTAAATTCTTCTATTACTCTCTTACACGCTACTATACTAATAGTAGGTATTAGTATATGTATATTTCTCTATAATCCTAGTTTTCTAAATCTAAGAAATAATAGCTTAAAATTAAGCTCTATAATTTACACATAGACCTATAATAGTTTAATAAGGTACTTTATAAGTATCTTACTAACTTCTTTATTATTTTTACTTTCTAAACCACTATTATTACCCTTTATTTCTATAAAATTAGTGCCTTTATTACTTTTAGATTTTAATTCTAGTTTAGGGAATTCTATTCTTAGTTAAGTTAGATTAAAATCCTCTATCTTACTACCTTCTTTGCTTAGTGTATTAATAGATTTATTATTCTTTTTCTTTACTAAATCTCTCCTTTTCTTCCTTATATAATTCTCTTTAATTAAATCTTATATAGCTTAATCCTTTTCCTACCTTTCTATAAATATATCTAATATAATACTTACTATATTATTATTATCCTCCCTAGTTTATTCCTTAATCTTAACTATATCTTATATAACCTTAGCTACCTTATTAGTATTATTATTATATCCTTTTACTAATAGTAATAGTATATCTAATTTATCTTATCTTATCCTTAATCTATTTAGGTACTACTACTACTATAGTTATATAATTCGCTATATTAGGCATAGAAACTTCTCTAGCTAGTTATATTATACTATTTAATGTAAATAGCGTTTAGAGAACTTCTTCTTCTTATAATAGGTTATAGTTCCTAGTTTCGCTAAAAGCTTATTAATTTACTAGTTATATTTAGCTCTTTCCTTACTAGTAGTAAATTACTATTATACTAAATTAGTAACTATAAGCTATCCTAATAATTAGTTTTATTATATTAGAGCTAGTACTTAAATATATAAATATCCTACCTATATTTACTTATAGAGTGTTTAGTCCTATATACTAACCTTATTATTAAATAGCATAAAATCTAGCATAGCTAATAGGTTATAGTATAGATTTATATATTGCCTATATAGCTTATATTTAACTTCTAGTGTAATATTTTTATCTTTTACTTAATATTCCTTATAATTATTATACTCCTATATTTCCTATAGCTAATTTAGCTCTAGGTCTTATAGTTTTTAAAACTCCTTATTATATATAATATTATTTTTAGAACTAGATACTATTAAATAAAATAAGGCTAAGTAAATTTAACTACGCTTATATTAAATTTAACTATATAAAACTAGTAGGGTATTAAGAGATAATATAAAGTAAGAGTATAGTAAGAATAAAATAAGGCTAAAGTAAATTTAACTACACTTATATTAAATTTAACTATATAAAGCTAGTGGGGTATTAGGGAATAATATAAAGTAAGAGTGTAGTAAGCTTCCCCTAGTTAGCGTAATAAAATTTATATATAAGAAAGGGCCTTGTAGCTTCGCCCTAACCTATTAAATCTAACTTCTTATAAAATGCCTCTCTTCCTTTACTATTATTATTTTATAGGCAAATTTATGCCTTTCTTTATATACTCCCTTTACTAATTAATTAGGTTTTTCTTAAGGTATTCTTCCACTATCTTAGCCACGTTAATTCGCATCTTGCTTTCGGCTATCTATTGGTTATCTTTGGCAGTAAATCCCTTCCATCGGACAAGGAATTTCACTTTTGCGGTCTTACTATAGCTTCGATCACTTGTCCTAGGGCAAGTCGTCTAGTCCTGTTTAAGGTCGTCCTAGTAATAGCCTTATTTACCTCTTTTGTAACGTTTTCTACGAAATAAGTTTTAATAAAATTTAAGTCTTATTCTTAATTATCCTTACTATTATTCTCTAGGACCTCCCCTTCTTTAGCTATATAATAACCGCATTCCTAGAGATAAGTTTTGTGTTATTATATATTTTATATATTAGAATTATTATTATATACTATAATATTAGTATATTCCTAGTCCCTTATAGAGTTCTTTTTCTATTACTAAAATTATCTAGGCTACTATACTTAGCCTTCTTTTCTTATAGAACTATAGTCTTAGGGTTACTTATTTTATTAGTTTAGTGCTTTAGTCTATTAAGTTTACCTAATTTTTATATACTCTCTCTCTTTATTTTCTTAAGACTTATTTTACTATAGTCTTTAGTTTTATCCTTTAGGAGGTTAGGTATACTTATATAGTTATAGTTAGAAATATCCTAGAAATCTTTAGGTATTTTACTTATCTTACTTATAATACTAGTTTCCTTAAGAGAATTATCTATTAAATAGCTAGTTCTAGTTTACTTATACTTTATTCTTAATTTTTTCTAAATTACTACTAGATATCTTAGTATTAAAGTAAACCTTAAGCTTTCCTTTACTTTTTTTACTTATAGACTAACCTTTACTATATAAGTAGTTATATAAATTATATCTCTTATTATTTACTATAGTAATATATACTAATCTTATATTCTTTTAAGTTAGAACTAGGTATATCTATTATAATCCTAGGTATAGCTTAAGATATAAATATACTAAAAGCTAATAGTTAGTTAACTTACTATTTGCCCTTATATACTAGAAGATCTTTAATATAAATTTATAGAAAGATACCTCTTTTATAATATTCTCTTTAGTATATTTTACCTTATTAAGCTATGCTATTATTTCCTAAACCTAAATACTAAATTCCTTTTATATAGCTATAAATATAGTTAGTATTTGTAAGACGGTGTGGAAAGTGATAATAATGTATTTAGCTATCTAGGCTATCCACACATGTGGCACAACGAGGGCATAGGTACGAGGGCAAAGAGGGCCTTTGCCCTAAGTGCCGTGGTACCGCAATCCATAATAACCTATGGCCTCGAATAGGGAAGGTATTATGAGGGATGCCTAAGATGTGAGGCTGCTATATCCAACAGTATTTTACTAAATATAGTGTTCTATTTTGCTAAGTTAAGATATTATCTATACTATACTATTATATTCTCTTAGAATAATATCTAGATTTTCTTCTAAATAATATCCTAATAGCTAGGGTAAGTATAATATAAGTAATCTTTAACTACCTAAATCTATAATTTAATATTATAGAAAATAGTTTACTTTCTATTATATATAATAAGGTTATTACTAGCCTCTTCTAGTTTATTATAAGGCTTAAAATACCTAATATCTATAATCTTCTATATTAAATCTATATTTTATTCTACTATTTCTATTTACTAGTTATACTAATTTTAGTGTAATACTAGATTTACCCTCCTTTAATTTCTAGAATTAGTATACTAACCTTAATCTAAAGAGTATAGTCCTTATTACTAAGTCTAGTAAGAACTTAGCTAAGGTTATAAGTATACTTACTAATATTCTAGCTATAGTTATAGTAGTCCTTATTAGTATTAGAGTAGGATTAATTATACTAATAGTCTAGTTATTTCTCTATTAGTATGTAAATGCCTATTATACTAGCCCTATTTATTAGCTAGATATAGTAATTCTTAGTTAGTATTCTATACTAATAGTATTAAACCTACTAAGGCACTTATACTTTATAAGCTTTTAATTTTAGTTATTAATCTTATTACTAGCTAGTTTATTCCTAATACTATTTTCTCTATAGCTTATTATAATACCTATTACTATTCCTAAATCCCTTATATTATTCTTACTATATTATATTTACTAGTCTTAGTATAAGAATCCTTAGGATTCTATAGGTATTCTAAGGGTTCTAGTAGTAAGTCTTTTAGATTTAACTTTATTAACTAATTAGAGGGTTTAATATCCTAAGTAGTAGTATTAGTTTTAGGATAGTTTTTAATTCTCTTTTCTTTATTATTTTTATCTTTCTCTATACTTTTCCTAGTTCCTATAGTAGTAGTACTATAAGCTAGACTAAGAGTATCTTAAAATAGCCTTTCTAATACCTTACTACTTATTAATTTATTAGGTTTATTAAGTAAGCCTTTAGTTTTAGCTTTTTAAATATAGGATTTAACTTAATTCTAGGTATAATATATAGCTTATAGGTTTACTAAATTCTAATAAATAAGGAGGTCTTAATATATTAGCTATTCCTATTTTTCTATTACTTTATTATTAAATTTATATCTTATAAGTTAGTTTAAATTCTCTTAATTATTAATTCTAATAAGTTTCTTTTTTTAATAATTAAAATCTAGATTTATACTATTAAAAGTATAAAACTAGTAAATAATATATAGTTTGTTTTTAGAGAGTAGGAAAATACTCTAAGGATTAGTATATTACTATTATAAATAGTTAGTTTTAGATATATAGGTTATTTCTAGGCTTCTAGAAGGGTATAATAAAAAAATCTCTAATTACTACTACTTATTATATACTAGCTTTATATAATAGATAGTTAATTCTATTAGAGGGGCTAATAGATTTAATAGGTTATAAGTTATACTAAGTTTACTTATAAAAGCTACTATTAGGGGTAATATAATATATATAAAGTAAGTTAAATTCCTAAACTTAGATATTAAATCTAGCTTTTATATAGTAGCCTCTATATACTGCACGTGTTCTGCCACGTAACAAAATGCCTTAAAAATAAGTATAAGCTTAGATTAAAAGAATTCCTTATTATATTAAGGAAATAATTACTTAGAAGGGAATAATAACTATTATAAAGGTTATAAAGGTTAAGCTAATAGTTAAAGGGTTTAAAGGGTTATTTTATAATTAGAGTTTAAAAATAAAGATACTACTACTAGGCTAGTAGTAAAGTAATAATAATATTAGCGCCCTAGCTATATCTATTATAAAGCTAACCTATACTATTACCTAGGAGTATTATAAGTATTAATAATAATATAGTAGCTCTCCTTTTTCTTAATTAAATTTTTATTATAGTAAATAAGTAGCACTAGACTATATATATACTAAGGAGTATAAGTACTATAATTATCTATAGCTAAATTAAATTACACCCTTTTTAGTTTACTATTTATCTATATATTACCTTATTATAATTTAAATTAGTTAAGTACCTTTATATTATATAAGTTTTCTAATAGCTTTTAAGTTAGCTATATATTTCTCCTTTACTTAACTAAAATATTTTAATTAGATTCTTTACCTAGTATATTCTTAGTAGTAAGAATATCCTTTACTTACTACTTTAAGAGGCCTTTATTAGTATTTATTATTACTAAATCTAGTAGTAGCTATTTATTAGCTAGCTTTTAACTTAGTAAAGGGTTATTTACTACTTACTACACTAGATTTATATAAAAGATAGAATATAGTTCCTAGATTATAAGTATATTAAAACTATAAAGAGCTATATTTACACTAACTCCTATTACTAATAAATCCCTATTATTTAAGGTAAGCTAGTAAGCTAGTAAATAATCTAGCTATTTAAACTATAAAAAGAAAAGCATTATCTATAGTACTACTTATATCTCCTAGTTTACTCTCTCTATACCTTTATCTATCTATAGGTAATATAAGATAAAGAGTAACTACTATATTCTAACCTTATTATAAAGCTCTATCTAAAAGGTACTAAGCTAATCTAAACTATAATCTATAATAATTTATAATAGAAAACTATAAAACTACTACTAGTAATACTTAAAATATTTTATATATACTTTTGCCTTTATTAATATTATTACCTCTAGCTAAATATATTTAAATAGCTAATCTATAATTACTATTAGAAACTAGGGGTTAGTTAGCTCTTAAGCTAGGAGGTTTATTATAAAATTAATAGATATTTATAACTAGTATTTATTAGGAGGTAGAATTAGCTTTAGTAAGCCTTAATATAACTACTAGCTCTTTTATTCTCTATAGTAGTAATAATTCTATATAAAGCATATAATATCCTATAATATACTATCCTAATAGAAGTCCCTTTATAATGTCTTAAATATTATATTCTACCCTAGGTAACCTAGTAAAGGTAAGTTATAAACCTATTAAATTAATATTATAGTTAATAGTTCTTACTTAAGGACCTAAGTCTAGCTATAAAATTATAGCGCCCCTTTTCTACTAATCTAGTAGTCTATAATCTATTCTTTTATATTTATATTACTAGGAAACTTCCTAGCCCTAGCTATAACTAACTTAAGTTATAACCTATAAGCATTATTATATATTATAAACTAGTCCTATAAGAACTAGAGGTGCTTATCTATAAATAGTAACCTTCTAGTAAGGAGGTGTGAAAATAAGAATATATTAGTATCTAAAGTGCTTATTTCTAGCGGAGCTATAGGTCTTATATTTATATATAGTTAATATTATTTAAAATAGAACTAGGCTAGGCTTATAGCTAAGTATACTATTATAGCCTTTATATATTTTTATTATAAGACTTTCTAATAGTATTTAAATAGTATATTAGGTTATTTTACTTATATCCCTAGCCTATAATAAAGGTAAAAGTTAAAAAGAGCTAGAGTCTTTACTTATCTTACTTACTACTCTAATATCTTCCTTAGTGCTATAAAGTATTCTAAATTCTTATAATTAGTTAATATTATAAATAGCTTACTAATACTATATAATTTAGCTAACTATACCTTAAGGTAGGAGATAATTACTAGTAGCTTCTTATTATATATAGTATAATTTTATTAAGCTAGCTATAACCTTATAGAATAGTAAGCTACTAGATATAAGATCCCTTTATTATTAAACTAGGAGAGATATCCCCCTAATACTATCCCTAAATAATTTACCTTAACTAATATATCCTTATTAAGGTCTTATTAAGCTAAGATTAGATATAATATAAAGGTAAGCTTTAGTATCTTAAATACCTTATTATACTTATTTATCTACTAGAATAAAATGCCTTTCTTTATTAAGTTAATAAGGGGCCTTACTATCTCTAAGAACTATAGTATAAAATTATAATAAAAGTTAGTAAAACTAAGAAATCTATAGACTCCCTAGACTTATATTAGAGCCTCCTAATCCTAGATTATAGTAATCTTCTCCTTATTAGGGTAAATAGCCTTCCTTACCTAAATAATAAACCTAAGGTATTTAACTTCCTTAGTAGTAAAAATATACTTTTTTATATCTAGGTTTAAGCTTACTTATTATAGCTAAGATAATACCCTATAGACTTTTTATATATAATCCTTATATAACCCTCCTAAATAAACTAAGATATTATTAAGATAAGCTATAATATAGTTACTTAGTATCCCCCCTAATACTTTATTAATATACCTCTAAAAGGTTATAGAAGTGCTTACTAACCTAAATAAGTAAACTAACTACTTAAATAACCTAAACCTTATATAAAAGGTAGTCTAGTACTCCTTACCCTTAGTAATCTATATTTAATAAAATACTAATTATATATCTAGCTTTATAAACTACCTTACCTTAGCTAAGAAATAAAGTATTTTCTTTACTAAAGGTAAGGGGTACTAGTCTTACTTTATAATCTTATTAAGAGTATAGTAGTTTATATAAAACCTCTAACTACTCCCTAGCTTTTTTACTAATATACTAGTACTACTACTAAAGAGAAGCTTACTTAGATCTAGCCCTTATTTATTAAGTTAGTTACTTACTTCTAGATTTCTAGTAAATATTCCTAAGGTATATTATAAAGAGGTACCTAAGGAAGCTCTAGCTTACTCCTATTCGCATTTTACTTTAGCTAAATATAGTAATCTAACTTACCTTAGTGTAAATTATAATAGTAAGGCATTTACCTTACCCTTAAGAAATAGATTCTTAAAGTTCTATAATACCTCTAGTAATAATATAAGAAGGTCCTTCTCTATAGCCTTTAGTATAGTGTTAATTTATAAAATTAATATAATTTCTTATAAGCTTATAGTATATAATTAAATATACTTCTTTTGCCTTTTTAACCTATAAACTATTCCTATAAATATAAACCCTAAGATAGATACTATAGGATTATCTACCTTCCTATTAGCTATAACCTATATATTTAAGTTATTAGCTAACCTAATGTATAACTAGTGCTAGGCTATATCTAATTTAATTTTATAGCGCGCTATCTATAGCATACTAAGGATAAGTTATTATATTAAACCTAGAATTATATACGCTATAACTAGTATTTTCTATCTATCTAAATCCACCTAAAAATATATAATATATAAGATATATAACTATTTTTATAGCTCTCCTTTCCCCCTTATTTTATATTAACTATAGTGTAAACTAACCTCTTAGTTATAAGAGGGAGGCGTTTTAATTAAAGCTTTTAGATAAGGTATTTACTTATAGTAGTATAGTAGTTATAACCTATATTAACTTAAGTATTTATAAAGGTAGTCTTATTAATTAAAGTAAAAACTAAAAAGGGTAAGAAATCTATATTACTCTAAATCTCTTTAAAGTTCTTATTAGTAATAACTATATACTATAAAGCCTCTCTATATTTTCTTTCCTTAACCTTATTTAAATAACTTAATAAAGGGATTACTCTTTTCCTAATTTCTCTAAGGACTTTATACTAGAGTTAGTAGTAGTAGCTATCTTTATATTATATATATTAACTAATATTTTCTTCTATAAGTAAATAGTAAAGTATAAGGGATATATAAAGGTAAAATATTTAGAGAAGGTATATTATAAGTATTATCTCTTATTATAGTATAAGTTAATTATATCCTATATAACCTAATTAGCATGTTTTCTTCCTTTATTACCTAATCTCTAGTATTTTATAGATTTTCTAGATCTAGACTAGGTCCCTATTATACCTATAGCCTAAATATCTATTATAGGTATATCCTTATCCTATACCTTAGCCTTATATAAATTAAGTAGCTAATTACCTTACTTTTATACCTAGTGCCTTTTCTCTAATTAGTATAACTTAATATCTAGTGTAATACTATAAAACTATACTACTATAGCTATATAATTAGCCTAGGGTATATCTTACCTTATACTATAATTATATATTTACTAATTTAGTAATATATATAGTTTTAATAACTTTACTATATTATCCTACCCTAGCCACCTTACTAGCGCTAATTTCTATTTAAAATAAATATAAAAGTTACTAAACTATTTATTCTATTATTATATTTACTAGTCTAGCTTTATAATAGCTAACTCCTAATAATAAGGGTTATTAAATATTTCCCTTAAGTAACTAAGGAATTTCTTTTGCTTTTAGTTAAGTAAGTCTTCTTTCTTAAAGTATAGTACTACCTTAGCTTAGACTCTTAGTAATAGGTTCTAATATATAAAATACTATTAATTCTAATTATCTCTAATAAATACCTTATTAGTAAGTAACTTATAAGATATTAGGCCTTTCTATACTATAAATAAAACCCTATTACTATTAAATAGGGGTCCTATAAGTAGGGGTTTATACTTAGGTTATAGTAGTGTAAGAGTAGTATTTTACTTATCCTTAAGGTAAGTAATTTATTAAGCCTAATTTTTAATTAGCTCCTAAAGAGTTAATAACTTATTAGTATTTATTTTTTCTAGTAGTAATGGTGTTTCTACTAGCTATTATATTTCTATAGTAAAGAATAATATATATAATAAACTAGCCTTATAGTAACTATATATAAGTGTTTAAAGTAAGAATATTATTCTTATAAAAGAAGAAAAGAACTATACTAGTAGTTATATAAAGCCTAGATATATAGTAGCTTATATATAGCTTATATATAGTCTATGTCTAAGCCCTAACCTAACCGTATAATGTCTATGTACTCTCTAGAGCTATACCGTATACTTTCCGGAGCTATAATTAACCCAAGCTTATAGCTCGAGTCTATAACATAATATTTCTAAGTAAAAGCTATACCTTATTTTTAACTTAAAAGTATTTTACTAGATATCTTAATACTAATATAGTATTCTACTACTATTACTATATATAAGTAATTATAACCTAAGCTAGAAAGGTTTTCTCTTAGAGATAATTTAGGAAATAAATAGCCTTCCCTTTTAGAGTTATAGTAAAAATAGATAAATTAGGTTATAATTAAATAGGTTTAAGGTTATAGCTATTAAGTAGTTAGTTTAGGCTTACCCTAGTAACTAAAAATAGCCTATTATTTATTATAAGTTAATAAGTAATAAGGTACTTAGGCTAATTATACTATAAAAAGGAGATAGCTACTTATAATATTACTTATACTTTCTAGTTTACTTATTTTATACTACTATTAGTCTATAGGTAATAGAATATAGAGAGTAACTAATCTATTCTTACTAAGAAATATAGAGTTATCTAGAACTTACCTAACTAGTCTAATTCTTAATCTATAATAATAGACTATAAAAACCCCTAAAACCTTTACTAGACTACCTTAAATTATTTTATATACTCCTTAGCTTTAATTAAAGTTATAGCCTCTAACTAGATAAACTTAGAAAGCCTATTTATAATTACTATAAGGTACGAAGGTCTCTTTTAAAATAATACTAGTAAGTTTATTATAAAATTAATAAAGATTTATAACTTAAACTAGTTAGGGATTAGTAAGGGCCTTAGTAATCCCTAGTATTATAGATAACTTTTATAGCTACTAAAATAGTAATAATTCTAGATAAAACTTATAATATCCTGTATTATTCTATTCTAGTGGAATTACTATTATAGAATCTAAAATATAGTATTATAGCCTAGGTATCCTATAGTAAGTAAATTATAGTATTATTAGATAAGTATTATTATTAAAGGCTCCTACTTAGGAACCTAGGTATACCCCTAGAACTAAAGCACTCTATAAGTGCTTATAGAATAATTTACTACTTATTCTCTTATTTATACTTTAGGGGGAAACTGTGAGAACAAAGGATAGCTAGGCAAGAGGTATAGGGGCACTTATGTATTTACTAAAGCTTGCTAGGTCTAAGTGTGTTATATATATAAGTCGCTAGCTTATAGCTAGTGGCTTACTAGCGTTATATAGACCTAGCCCTAGGGCGTGGCTTATCTATAAGGTGCGCTAGTGTAATACACCTATATTATAAGTAAGGCCTTATAATTACCTCCCCTTTTCTAGCTAGGCTCCTAAATAGCTTTAGATTACTACCTAAGATATAGCTATTTACTAGTTAGTAATAATAATAAGATTACTATATTAGGCTATTATAATAATAATAAATAGGGATCTATCCTATAGTAATATAGATATCTATTTAGTATAAATTTACTATTAAATTCCTATTATATTACTTATTTTTTCCTCCTATAAATATATTATCTTAGCCTAAGGTAAATTTTAATCTTATAATACGCTCTCTCTTACTTTATTAATTACTACTCTCTTACTACTAATATATTAATAATTCCCTTAAAATAGTATAGTTATATACACTATCTCTATACTATATATATAGAGTTTAAAAAGAATTTACCTATAGAGCTTATATTACTATAAATTAGTTATCTTTTCCCCTAACTTTTAGTAGTAAATCTATCTAAAGAGAAATAGTCTAAGTAATATATTTAGTATATTAAGTATAGTAACCTTTATAATATAGTAGTTCTCTCTTTTTTTATATCTTTTTAGTTCCTTTTTACTAACTTTTACTAGCTAATAGCTATAATAGTAAGTAATTTTAATAATCTCCTATCTCTCTTAGACTAGGTCTAAACTTTACTAAATACCTATAAGAATAGTAATACTATAGATAATTATAATAATAATTTTATCTTTATAAAGAAGACTTACTAGTATTTTACTAAGCTTTTAGCTAAGTTAATACTTAGTTTTAATTATACTAATATAGTATACTATATTACATTTAGTCTAACTAGTGCTATAAAGTATTACTAGGTTTATTATTATTTCCTTACTTATTTACTAGTATTTTACTAATCCTTCTATATAGGATACCTCTATTTTATACTAGTAATATATAGTTTTATAGTAATAATTACTTATTACTATATTTCTAGGCCCTACCCTAGGGATTATAAGTATCCCTATAATATATTTAGTAGTTCTTTACTAATATTTCTATAGGCAAACTACCACTAGCTCCTAACTACCTAGGAGGTAAAAATAGTCTTATATCTCTATTCCTATAACCTAGGGTATATAGCCTAGCTTATATTAAAGCACTAGTTTTTTTATACTATTTCCCTAGTAATTAAGGAAAATAAGAATACTAAGGAGTATCTTATTTATAGGACTTAGGTATTAATATATAGTAGTGCTACTATAGAGGGATTTCCTCTTATTTTAGCTACCCTTTAGGTATATTTTTCTTTATTATTTTATAGGTAATCTAAGGATTTTTTTTTCTTTTATTTTATTTTAGAGTATTATAGTAGCTAATAAGGCTAGGCCTTTTTTATAAGGACTTTATGCCTCTTTACCTATAACTTACCTATATATTACTACCTTTCTTATATAATTTACTTTAGTAAAATACTTAAATTACATATTAAGCGCTTTCTATATCTTTTACTAGAACCTATTAGTTATATTTACTTAGCTAACCCTTTTATTTTACTAGGTATTTATTACCTTTATAGGTTTTCCTATAGTCCTTAACTTCCTTAACTTTATACTTATTTTCTTTATCTATAAGGTCTAGTATTAGTATTTTCTCTTCCCTAGTGTCTTTATAGTAATTCTATAGCTCTAGTAAGCTAATATAAAATATATTATATAGCTAACTATATTTTTCTAGTAATACTAGTTTATATACTTATTTTCCTATAGTATTAAGTCCTTAAAAAGGTCTAATAAATCTAGGGATTAGCTTCTATTTTATATCCTTAAGCCTAATATTCTTTACTAATAGTAGTACTAGATTACCTTAATATAGTATTAATAGCTAGTAATACTAGTTATAGTACTTTACCTAGGTTTTAGTAGCTTTAGCCTAGTTTTTCTTTAGATACTCTTTAACTTTATATAGCTTTATAATATATATATATACTTCTAGTACCTTCCTTTCCTAGCTCTTACCCCTAAGAGCTAGATAAAACTTAGGTAAATAGCCTTTAAGTAAGTAGTTTAGGGAGTAGCTAGTGCTTTTATTTACTATATTATTATAGGTAAATTAAGCTATTAGGAGTAGCTTAGGCTATATCTATTAGTTCTTTATAATAAAATATTAAAGGTAGTGCTTAAGTACTTTATTCTTTTTATTTACTTATTAGTTTAGGGGTAAAATACTATAGAAAGCCTTTACTTTACCTAAGATAGGTAGTATAAGTCTAACTAGAATTAGCTTATAAATACTAAACCTCTATTAGTTATAATACCTTCTAGGGCTTTAAATTATAGCTTAATCTCTTTATAGAAAAGTATTAAAATGTAGGGAGCTAATGCCAGCTGGCAACAGCTGTACAAGTGTAAGCTCTACAGTCTAGGACTAATAGAGCCATAACGTTGATTTTTATTAACGTAATGCAATAGAAGTAGTAGTAGTTATTAACTAATAGAATTTAATTTAGATTACTTTATAGTAACTAATAGAACAATAGAATTGATTTTTAGTTAGTTTATTCAGGCAATACGGCTGTTAGTTAAGAGGCCTAGCTAACTAGCTAGATTAAAAAGATCTTCTTCCTCTCATAGACCTACTAACCGTATCGGCAGGCCTAGGCCACTAGCGGGGTCTTATAAGCCATTTTTTATTTTCCATAAAATTTATTTATATATAAAATCTAAAAAATTAACTTACCACTATACATACTAGTAACCTATATACACTAAATTTTAGTCCTAAAAATATTACTATATAAAAAGAAAGCCTTATCTTCTAGTATTAATTTACTATATATAAGACTTTTATACAACCTCTAGTTAAAGAGAAAATCGCTATTAAAGATAGCTATAGGGTAAGCTACTTACATTACCACTATAGGGTAGTCTGCTTATGTTACCCTAGCTTACCTAATTACTTGTGGTTAGGGTTGTAGGCACACTTGTGCCTATAACACTAATTAATATTAGTTATCCACACAGTTAGTCGCAGCTGTTAACAGCTGTAACGTGGTTATTTATAACCACCTATGCAACCGTTGATAGCTGCAGTGCAGCTATCAAGCTTGCAGTGCAAGCTTAGTAATATAAAGGTTCTTTGACTAGAAAAGGCTAAAAATAGGTCTTATTTTTAACACCCCCTCTACAAAAGACTTATATATAAGTAAATAAAAGCATATAAGATTATAATAGGGTAAGCAATAACTTTTAGGTAAAAACAGTAGAGAAAAGGGAAAAATAGGAAAAGATAAAAAGCCTCCCTTTTAAATCCTAGCTATAGTTATATATAGCTTCCCTTTTTAACGTTGTTTTTAGTTCCCTATTAAAGGGTTTTTAGTTGTTAGTTTTAGAAGTTATTAAGCCCTAGAAGCTTAATAAAAGCCTAATAGAGAGGTCTTATAAGAGGTTTCGTAAGACTGTCTACGGGCATTAACTTAGTATCTAGATATTTAATCTTAGCTAAACTAGCTAAAACCTATTGCCTAATATAGTTAAACTTTAATAGGGTATGTTTAGTATAACTATATAAGGCAGGGTTATAAGCAGTAGTTATAGCGCCTTAATTATCGTAAAATATCTAGATAGGAGGGGAAATAGGGGTTTTTAGCTCCTTAAATAGACCCTAAAGCTATTATAGCTCCCGGAAGGTCTTGTAGATAGCATTAGATTTAGCTTCTAATATTAATAAAGCTATTGTACTAGATTTCTTTAACTTCTAGCTAATAGGTCCGCTAGCTAGCTTAAATAGATAAGCATAGGTTAATTTTAAGGTCTTTTTATCCCTTATAAAATCACTATTATAATAACCTATTAGGCTTTTGCTAGCTACACCTTTAGGGTTACCCCTATAGATTATAGCAAGGAATCTAGTCCTAGATAGGTACCTTAGCAGATTTTTAGCTATATTTAGGTATTCTATATAAGGACTAGCTAGTATAGTTAATAGCCACTAAACTATAAAGGCTATATTAGGCCTTATAAGCAACATTAGGTACATTATAGTCCCTATAATACACTAATAAAGCTTAATATCGCTAGCTATTAAAAGCTTAGTTATCTGCGTAGCTAAAATGCCTGGCTAAAGAGGTATGCTAATAGGCTTACTATCTAGCATATTAAATTGGTTTAAAGCTTCTAATATATACTAAGATTAATGGATTTTTAGTATTCTATTAGGCCTATTTTGTACGATTTAAACCCCTAAGAAGAATTTAGTAGGCCCCCTATCTTCTATTAGATAGACTTTATAAAGTTCTTTCTTAAGTCTTTAGATATAATATAAATCCAGTCTAATTAGAAGATAATTATCTATATAAGTAATAATAAAGGTTTTAGTAGAAGGATTAAAGAATATTACTAGGTCTAATATTAGAGGGTTAAACCCTAGGGATTTAAGCACTGCTATTAATGCTTATTGCCACTCCCTTAAGCTTTATTTAAGGCTATATAAAGATTTCTATAATAAAATTACTTAATCTTTAGAAGGTTTCTAGCTAAAACTTCTAGCTAATTTAGCTAGGTTAGGATTCGCTTTAAGGAATTCAATAAATCCGTCTAGAATAACTATATAAATCTATTATTATAGCTTACTATTAAGAAAAGCTCCTATAAAATTAATCTATTTGATTTCCTAGTTATTCTAAGCCGCTAGGGCTAGTAAAATCCTCTAGCTAGGGGGAATGCTTGTGGTAGTAAAAGTCTCTAGATAGTTAAGACCCTTAATTTGTATAAATCCCTTAGTAATAAGTTAAGCCTTGTATTTTAGAGGATTATTTTCTTTATCCTTTTTAAGCTTGTAAATAAGCCTATTTTTTAGTACTTTTTGGCCCTTAGGGATTTTATCTTTCCCTATAAATTTAAAAGTACTAGCCTTTAGAAGCTATTTAAATTCTTTAAAGGTAGCTTCTATCTATTTATCCCTTTTAGGACTAGATATAGCTTGCTTCTAGGTCTTAGGTTTAGGGCTATTAGGGTTCTTTTCCTTTAGCTTTTCCTATACTTTAAAGCAGATTTCTTTTATAAAATCTAGAGAAGAAGGGGAACTAATATCAATATCCATAGGGTTAATATTAGGGTTAAAGTTAGTAGTTTTGTTAGAAATCAGGTCCGGAGTTAAAATCTAATTTCCTAGTTAAGATATAGGCTGCGCCCCCTCTAGGGCTTTTAGAATCGGACCTTCGGGGGGTTAATTAGGTCCTATAGGTAGTTTTTCTTAACCTATAGGGTCCCCTATGTTATCTATAGGGTAATCCTTTAAATTATAATCTAGATCTTGTTGATTATCTAGATTTTCCCCCTCTAAAGGGTTATCCCCTATAGAAATCCTAGGTAAGCCTTTAGAAATAAGGCCTATAGGTTCTATAATCTTAATAAAGCTAGTTTTTATAACTAGTCTTTTAGAAGGGATATACACTAGGTAGGTATTTAAACCTAGTGTAGTAAGGAGTCTTCTAGGGATAGTTCTAGCTACTAACTTTTAGGCTTTTAGTTGTTTTTTAAGGGGAATTAGAATCTCACAGTAAGATCCTATAGCCCTAATGCTACTAATATTAGTTATATAAGGCCTATCTAGCTCCCTAGATAGCAGTTGTTTAGGGCTTTGATCCTTAGTGGTATTAGCAGTTATATTAATAAGGTTAATAACTACAGGTAATATAAAACACTATAAAAATAACGGTAATTTTGCCTACCAAATAGTAGCCCTTAATTAATCTAGAATAGTTCGAATAGAACGCTCTACTAATCTATTTTGCTCATAGATATAGGGACTAGAAGTTGTAAATTTAATCCTGTGAGGCCCCACTCACAACACAGGTGCACTACACTAGCGCACCCCGCAGACAAGCCACGCCCTAGGGCTAGGTCCACGTAACGCTAGTAAGCCACTAGCTATAAGCTAGTAACTCGCATATATAATATACTTAGACCTAGTAAGCTTTAGTAAATATATAAGTACCCCTATACCTCTTACCTAGCTATCCTTTATTCTTATAATTCTAAAGCTTTTCCTACTAGCTACCTAAGAGTAATATAGGGGGGAGAACTACCTAATTTATAAGAGTAATATTAGATAATAACTAAGGGCTACTAGATAAGGGTAATACTATAGCTAAGAATACGCTATATTCTATAGGTACTATAACTAAAGATACGCCCCTTACTATCTATACCTAAGCTATAGTAATAGTAGAGTAAATTACTTAGCTTAAGGAACTCTAGAAACTATAGAAAAGAGAGTAAAAGCTCTAAGATTTATTATAGTATAATAATAAAGAAGAATAATTAAAAAGGTAGTAAAGAGCTAGCACTTCCTTAAGCTATAGTAACTAAGAGGTTAAAGTTTAGAATATTACTAACCTCTAATACCCTATAAACCTATAGAGGTATAAGATATAAATTAATAACCTAAACTATGCTTTTAATAAGGCAAAGAAGAAGTTCTAATATAACTACTAGAAAATCCTTTTTATACTTAACTATATATATATTAATTATAGGGTAAGATAGAATAGATACCTTAAGGAATAGTAAGCTAATAGTTAGGATAACCTTAAAGATAACTAGGATAAATTTTAGACCTAGATACTTATACTACTTTAGGACTTTACTAATTATAATATATAAATAGTAATATAATTAGAGAATATAAAGTAATATAAGGGTTAAAGCCCTATTAAGTTTAGTATTTTCTTAGATTTACTAAAGAAATACCTAGAAAAAGCCCTAGAAAAGACTTATACTCTTATATTCTTTATAAAGTTACTCCCTAACCTATAAGATTATATTAACCTATATACTTTTATTACTAATAAGACTTAAGAAGAGGTTATATAACTTGCCTAGTAATTTTAAAAGGCTATACTAAAGAATAAGCAAAAATCTAAGTAATTAGGAGATAAAGGCCTATATAAAAACCCTTAGCACTATAAAAATAACTCCCTATAAGGTTATAAACCTTATAAAGATTAAAGGAATAAGGACTAGGAGAAGGGCCTAGCTACCTACCTAAATACTACTAAACCTAGGGATAAGATATAGTATTATAACTATAATAGTATAGAATACCTTATATATTATTATAAGAAACCTAAGAAAGAGTCCTAAGAAGGCCTAGAAAACTCCCTAAGGTAGAAGTAAATACCCTTACCTTTACCTCTAACACTAAGGTGCTAATAGGGCATTAGTTTTATATACTAGTTACTATCTATAGGTATAAAGATATTAAAATAGTAGCTAATCTAGATAGTTACGCTAAGATTAATATAATTAGTATTAAGTTTATAAGAACCTATAAACTTAACTAGGCTAAGGCTATAGTACTTATTATTAAGGTAGTAGGAGCCCTTATAGTCCCTTAATATAATATCTATAAGGTATCTATTATAATTAAGGACTTAAGAGAAGAAGAAAGGGACCTTAAGCTACTATATATAGCTATAGATAGAGACCTAAGAGTAGGGGGAAGCCCTATATTAATTAGAATATATACCCTTATAGAAGAATATATATACCTTTACCTATATTTATAGGAATAGTAGTTTAAGAAAGGAAAAATAGCTTTTTTACTATTAACTCCCTATAAATTTATAAAAATAATATATAATAAGACTATTATAT
This sequence comes from Epichloe bromicola, assembly GCA_023658445.1. Lineage (NCBI taxonomy): Eukaryota > Fungi > Ascomycota > Sordariomycetes > Hypocreales > Clavicipitaceae > Epichloe > Epichloe bromicola. The sequence continues at coordinate 808,863 of CP098271.1, forward strand.
ATACTATTATAGGGGTTATAGAAGATAAGTTTATTACCCTTAAAGATAATAAGAAAGTAAAAGTATATAAAACTATTAAAGATATTCCCCTAAAACTATATAAGTTTAAAGATATATTTATATTAGATAAGGTAGGAAGCTTACTATTAAGAAAAGAGACTAACTATATAATTAACCTAGTACCTAGGGCTACACCCCTATATAAACTAATCTACCCTCTCTCCTAAAGTAAGCTAAAGGAGCTTTATAAATATATTAATAAAAACCTATAGAAAGGCTAGATAAGACTCTCTAAGAGCCCTATAGGTATACTTATTCTATTTATACTAAAGAAGGATAGGATACTCTAATTATATATAGATTATTAGGGACTTAATAGAGTAATATAGAAAAATTACTACGCTCTCCCCCTAATTTTAGAGATTCTAGACTAGTACTAAGGAGCTTACTACTTCTTAAAAATTAATATTAAGAATATATACTATTAAATTTATATTAAAGGAGGTAATAAGTAAAAGACTATATTTTATACCTATTATAAACACTATAAATACCTTATAATACCCTTTAGGTTAACTAATACCCTAGCTACTTTTTAAAGTTATATTTATAAAGCGCTTTATAGGCTAGTTAATACTATTTATATAGTATATCTAGATAATATCCTTATCTTTTTAAAGATATAGGAGGAATATACTATATATATTAAGAAAGTTTTAGAATATATAAGATTAGTTAAGTTATATATAAAACCCTTAAAGTGTTTATTTTACTAGGAGTTAGTAAAGTTCCTAGGGTTTATTTTATTAGTTAATAGGATCTTAATAGATACTTACTAGGTTAATATAATCTAAGAATAGAAAAAGCTTATAAGCTTTAAGGATATATAGTCTTTCCTTAGGTTCTATAACTTTTATTAATAGTTTATCTATAAATACTCTAGGATTATAGTATCTCTTTATATATTAATAAAAGGTAGTTAAAATAGTATCTAAACTAGGAAGTTTATATTTAGAGTAAAGAAATAGCTAGTGTTTAACTAGCTAAAAAAGGCCTTCTAGTAAGTGCCTTTTCTCTATTATTATAACCTAAGTTAACTAGTATATATTAAGATAGATACTTTAATCTTTATAATAGTAGGAATCCTATCTTAATAGGATAATAAGGGCTATTAGTATTTAGTGGTATTTTAGTTAAGGAAATTTATAGATACTAAGTATAATTATAGTATAGCTAATTAAGAGCTACTTACTATAGTAAAGTTATTTAAATACTAGTAATACTATATTAAGGGTATAGTAAGCCTAGTTAAAGTCCTATTAGACTACTATAACCTATAGACTTTTATAAGGTAGTAGAAGTTAAATAAAAGGTAGGTAAGATAGTATATATTCCTTTATCCCTTTTACTTTATAATTAGGTATAGACCTAGGAAAAGTAACCTAGTAAATATACTATTAAGAAGGTCTAATTATAAAGGTAAACCCCTAATAAATAAGGCACTATTACTAGAACTTTAAAGGAAGATAATACTTACTAAAATAGTAGAAGAAAAGAAACTAATATATTAAAGAAGATATAGTAAGATACCTTTAGGGGAGGAAAATGCCTTAGTCTTAGGTATAGAGAGGCTTAATAAGATATCTTTAGTAGGAAAATACCCTAGCCCTTATAGAGAGAATAGCTAGAGTAGCCTAGTTAAGAATCTAGTTAGCTACTATAAATCTAGTAAAAGGTTAGCTAACTAAAGGGGATTTTAAGGAGAAGGTAGTATATATCTAAGATATTAGTATAGTATAAGAGATATAGGGGACTATTATATCACTAGATCCCTAATAATCTAGGCTAAATAAACTATTAGTATAACTACTATAAAAAGCATAGGATTAAGACCTAGATTTATAGAGATAGAATAGTAAGATTAATAACTCCCTAGTAAAAGGGAAGGGAAAGGCTAGTCTATAGTTATATAGTATAGGGGGTTTTCTATTATACTAAGACTAGGTAGTTATTCCCTAGGAGCCTATCTTATAATAGAAGCTTCTATAGCTATACTATAATAATTTACTAGTAGGTTACTTTAGGACTAAGCGCACTCTAGAGCTACTAAAGTATTACTTTTAGTAGCTAGCTATAAGTAAGTCTATTTTAAACTATATTATAAGCTATAGGGTTTACTAATAGGTAGTAGCTAGAAGGTATTGCTTATATAGAAGCCTTAAATTACTACTAATACTAAGGTAACTATAGATAGAGATCTTAATAGACTTTATTATAGGGTTACCTATTATATAAGTAAGTAAGTAAGAGACTAATATAATCCTAGTAATTATAGACTAATTTACTAAGTATTCTATCTTCCTACCTATAACTACTACTATTAATATAGCTAAATTAGTAGAACTTTTCTATAAAGAGATTAAGCTATAATTTAGAGCCCTAGAGGGTATTATATCTAATAGAGGTTTAGTCTTTATAAGCTAATTCTAGTTAGACCTATACTACCTATCTTAGGTAAAGTAAAGGCTTTCTATAGTATTTTATTCCTAAACTAATAGGTAAATAGAAAAAATAAACTAAGTACTTAAGCACTATCTTTAATATTTTATTATAAAGAACTAATAGATATAGCCTAAGCTACTCCTAATAGCTTAATTTACCTATAATAATATAATAAATAAGAGTACTAGCTACTCCCTAAACTATTTACTTATAGGCTATTTACCTAAGTTTTATCTAGCTCTTAGGGGTAAGAGCTAGGAAGAGGAGGTACTAGAAGTATATATATATATTATAAAGCTATATAAAGTTAGAAAGTATCTAAAGGAGAACTAGGCTAAAGCTACTAAAACCTAGGTAAAGTACTATAACTAGTATTACTAGCTATTAATACTATATTAAGGTAACCTAGTACTACTATTAGTAAAGAATATTAGGCTTAAGGATATAAAATAGAAGCTAATCCCTAGATTTATTAGGCCTTTTTAAGTACTTAATACTATAGGGAAATAAGTATATAGACTAGCATTACCTAAGAAGTATAGATAGCTATATAATATATTTTATATAAGCCTATTAGAGCTATAGAATTGCTATAAAGACACTAGGGATAAGGATATGCTAATACTAGACCTTAAGGATAAAGAAAATAAGTATAAAATTAAGGAAGTTAAGAACTATAAGAAGACCTATAAAGGTAATAAATACCTAGTAAAATAGAAGGGTTAGCTAAGTAAATATAACTAATAAGTTTTAGTAGAAGATATAGAAAGCGCTTAATATATAATTTAAGCGTTTTACTAAAGTAGATTATATAAGAAAGGTAGTAATATATAGGTAAGTTATAGGTAAAGAGGCATAAAGTCCTTATAAAAAAAAAGCCTAGCCTTATTAGCTACTATAACACTCTAAACTAGAATAAAAGAAAAAATCCTTAGACTACCTATAAAATAATAAAGAAAAACATACCTAAAGGGTAGCTAAAATAAGAGAAAATCCCTCTATAGTAGCACTACTATATATTAATACCTAAGTCCTATAAATAAGATACTCCCTAGTATTCTTATCCTCCTTAATTACTAGGGAAATAGCATAAAAAAACTAGTGCTTTAATATAAGCTAGGCTATATACCCTAGGTTATAGGAATAGAGATATAAAACTATTTTTACCTCCTAGGTAGTTAGGAGCTAGTAGTAGTTTACCTATAGAAATATAAGTAAAGAACTACTAAATATATTATAGGGATACTTATAATCCCTAGGGTAAGGCCTAGAAATATAGTAATAAGTAATTATTACTATAAAACTACATACTACTAGTATAAAATAGAGGTATCCTATATAGAAGGATTAGTAAAATACTAGTAAATAGGTAAGAAAATAATAATAAACCTAGTAATACTTTATAGCACTAATTAGACTAAATATAATATAGTATACTATATTAGTATAATTAAAACTAAGTATTAACTTAGCTAAAAGCTTAGTAAGATACTAGTAAGTCTTCTTTATAAAGATAAAATTATTATTATTATTATCTATAGTGTTACTATCCCTATAGGTATTTAGTAAAGTTTAGACCTAGTCTAAGAGGGATAGGAGATTATTAAAATTACTTACTATTATAGCTATTAGCTAGTAAAAGTTAGTAAAAGGGAACTAAAGAGGCGTAGAAAAGGGGGACTACTATATTATAAAGGTTACTACACTTAATACACTAAATATATTACTTAGACTACTTCTCTTTAGATAGATTTACTACTAAAAGGTAGGGGAAAAGATAACTAATCTATAGTAGTATAGGCTTTATAGGTAGATTCTTTTTAAACTCTATATATATAGTATAGAGGTAGTGTATATAACTACACTATTTTAAGGGAATTATTAATATATTAGTAGTAAGAGAGTAGTAATTAATAAATTAAGAGAGAGTATACTATAAGATTAAAATTTGCCTTAGGTTAAAATAATATATTTATAGGAGGAAAAAACATATAATATAATAGGAATTTAATAGCGAATTTATGCTAAATAGATATCTATATTACTATAGGATAGACCCCTATTTATTATTATTATAATAACCTAATATAGTAATCTTATTATTATTACTAACTAGTAAATAGCTATATCTTAGGTAGGGATCTAAAGCTATTCAGGAGCCTAGCTAGAAAAGGGGGGGCAATTATAAGGCCTTACTTATAATATAAGTACACCACACTAGCGTACCCCGTAGATAAGCCACACCCTAGGGCTAGGTCTATATAACGCTAGTAAGCCACTAGCTATAAGCTAGTGACTCACACACATAACACACTTAGACCTAGCAAGCTTTAGTAAATACACAAGTGCCCCTATACCTCTTGCCTAGCTATCCTTTATTCTCACAAATCCCTTTAGAATTTAACTAATCTTAATAACTAGAATCGATTTCTTAGCCCCTATTAAAATAAAGGTACCTAGGATATTAACCTAGTTGATTTTTAAGCCCTCTAAAGAAGCCTTTAATAGCCCTATAAACAGTTAGGCCTTCCTTATTAGGTAACAAGAACACCCACTTATATCTAGTCTTTCGATTAACTAGAAATAAGTAAATTGACTGCTTATTATATAGCGTAGGACTGATTTTTAGCGTATCCCCCTCTATTTAATCTAGAGCTCTAGGGGGGTTAGGGATAGCTAATTTCCTAGGTCTTCTCACTGCTTTAGATTAATCACAAGCTATGTATTTAAAGTCCTTATCCTTAATTTTAGAAAAATCATGGATTCCTTTAGTAACTAAGCTAGTTTTCTTTAGTAAAGGAAGCCCTAGGTGCCCTAGTTATACATGCTATAGGCTAGCTAGTTCTAATAACTATTAATATTAAAGATCTTTAGGGTTTGAATTAGGATCTAGATTAGGGCCTTCTTTACTAGTCCCCTACTAGGCCCCTTAAGAACCATAGGCCTCTTAGAGAGGTATTAGGGACCCTTTTCTATTACTAGGGCCCTCTAATACCCCTAAATCTATTTCCTTAGATTTATAAGGGACCTAACCTAGGGCTATAGGCAAAGAAGAAGGGACTAATTCCTCTAAATCATCCTGTACGATTTCTTTAATATTATTATTATTTTCATTAATTTTATCTAAATTAGAAGCCTAATGCGGCTTTTTAGAGGGAATTTAAACCTCTATAGGGTAGCTATAACCCCTAAAGCTAGTATAGGTAAAAGGTTAGATATAATAAGAATTATAAGGCCCTTTATGTAAATTTAGTGTAGTTTAGTTTTTAACGTAAAAGAAAAAACCATGTTTTTCTATATCTAAGGTTATAATATAAGACCTATCTTTAAGATAAAGACAGTTCTTTATAAGGCAACTACTAGATATATAATGCGTAAGACCGCTAACTATATTAATATTAAGCTAAGGAAAATATAGTGTATCTTTAAGCACTAAGGTCCTATATTTAGTTAGATTTTTCTAATATAGGACCTTAAAAATAGCACTACTGTGGCCCTGAGTGTAAATAGGACTACCACTAGTTATAATAGGGTTAGATTCCCCCTTTTTATAAGGGGTATAATCTCTAAAGACCTCCTTAGAATTAACTATATGTATAGTTAAACCTATATTATATAATAAGGCCTTTTTTATGTCTTTACTATAATAATTAAAACCATTTAAGGTCTTGATTTCTTGTTTTTTATTATCTAATTTACTAGAGCTAGATTCAGAGCTACTATCGCTAGAGCTCTTATAACTAGTCTTATGAAGACTAGGTTTCTTATACGGTTTAAGAGCACTATTAGAAAGGTTATAATTTCCTAGTATAAAAGACTCCTCTATAGAGTCTTTATTTTCCTTTTTATCTAATTTAGAACCCTTTTACTTCTTTTTCTTCTTCTTAGAATTAGAATTAAAATTAGAAGAGCTCTTATTTTCTTTAGAGTCTTCTTTCTTTTTCTTCTAACCTTTAGGGGCTTTTTCTTTCTCTTTAGCACCCTTTTCTTAGTCTTTAGCCCTATAATTCAGAGCTTTAGATACTATAGATAATTTATCCCTCTGTTCTGCTAGAAGGTCAGCTATTAGAAATTAAAGATTTAGGGCTTCTATAGGTGCCCCTATAGCCCTATTTATACACATACTAAATTATTATCTCTTAGCCTACTAAGGGAAGGTTAATTTAAGGGATTAAAGATATTAATTAACCTAATTAATAGGATCAATTAGTACCCTAGAAATTAATAATCTAGCTAGTAGATTATTAAAGACTATATTAAAGGACTCTAAAGATCCCTTATAATTCTAAAAATTTAGATTATAAAATTCTAAATATAGAGACCCTCTTTAGATTTTAACGCTATATAAATACTGCCTTATAAGTAAATTATAGGCTTCTTTAGGTAAATTTTGCTAAGTTATAGCGGCCTATAGACCTTCTATATAACTATCCTTTAGTAATATTAGGATAATAGCTTAGTTAGGGTCCCCTAGCGCCCTAGAACTCTCTAGTTTATCTAGAAAATCAGGCATACCTAAAGCTCTAAATTAGATAGCTAGGGCTTGTTTCTATTGTTTAAAATTTTTAGCTTCTTTAAGCCTAGTAGTCTCTAGAAAGCTATAAACCCTCTTATTAAATTCCTTAATAATTGAATTATTAAAGGTAGCTTATATAGAACTAGATTTAACTTGTTGTGTTTAAATAGGTTATTGTTCTAGATTCTAAGTAGCAGGTTTAGCTTATTCCACACCCTCTATACGACTATTTATAGCAATAGATAGGCTCTCTAGCTTCTCTAATAGCTCGTTAATAGTTATTTGTTACTTAATAGCCTGCTTTTTTAGCTAGTTATTAAGAATCTCTTGCGCACTAGGGGGCGTTTGTGCCCCCTTTCCCTTCGATTTGGTATCCATCTTCCTATTTTATAGAAGGGAAGTCTTCTATAGCTACAATAATTCCTTTTTATAGAAGGGAATTAGCTTCTATCTCGCAGGTCCTTCCTATTTTATAGAAGGGAAGTCTTCTTTTTCTAAATATAAAAGTAGTATAAAAAGAATCTATAGTAATAAACAACCAGGCTTATAACCTATTAAAATGTAGGGAGCTAATGCTAGCTAGCAATAGCTATATAAGTGTAAGCTCTATAGTCTAGGACTAATAGAGCTATGACGTTGATTTTTATTAACATAACGTAATAAAAGTAGTGGTAGTTATTAACTAATAGAATAATAGAATTGATTTTTAGTTAGTTTATTTAGGTAATACGGCTATTAGTTAAGAGGCCTAGCTAACTAGCTAGATTAAAAAGATCTTCTTCCTCTTATAGACCTACTAACCGTATTAATAGGCCTAGGCTGCTAGCGGGGTCTTATAAGCCACTTTTTATTTTCTATAAAATTTATTTATATATAAAATCTAAAAAATTAACTTACTACTATATATACTAGTAACCTATATACACTAAATTTTAGTCCTAAAAATATTACTATATAAAAAGAAAGCCTTATCTTCTAGCATTAATTTGCTATATATAAGACTTTTATATAACCTCTAGTTAAAGAGAAAATCACTATTAAAGATAGCTATAGGGTAAGCTACTTATATTACTACTATAGGGTAGTCTACTTATATTACCCTAGCTTACCTAATTACTTATAGTTAGGGTTGTAGGCACACTCATGCCTATAACACCAATTAACATTAGTTATCCACACAGTCGGTCGTAGCTATTAACAGCTACAATGTGGTTATTTGTAACCACCTACGCAACCGTTAACAGCTGTAGTGCAGCTGTCAAGCTTGCAGTGCAAGCTTAGTAATATAAAGGTTCTTTGACTAGAAAGGGCTAAAAATAGGTCTTATTTTTAACAAAAAGTTTTACTAATTTAGCTATATTAATAGTAGTAGTTATAAGTAGGAAGATAAAATACTTAGTAAATTAGTCTATAATTACTAGGATTATATTAGTCTCTTACTTACTTACTTATATAATAAGTAACCTTATAATAAAGTCTATTAAGATCTTTACTTATAGTTACCTTAGTATTAGTAGTAATTTAAGGCTTTTATATAGGTAATACCTTCTAGCTACTACCTATTAGTAAACCCTATAGCTTATAATATAGTCTAAAATAAACTTACTTATAGCTAGTTACTAAAAGTAATACTTTAGTAGCTCTAAAGTATACTTAGTTCTAAAGTAACTTACTAGTAAATTATTATAGTATAGCTATAGAAGCTCCTATTATAAGATAGGCTTCTAAGGAATAACTACCTAGTCTTAGTATAATAGAAAACCCCCTATACTATATAACTATAAACTAGCCTTTCCCTTCCCTTTTACTAGGGAGTTATTAATCTTACTATTTTATCTTTATAAATCTAGGTCTTAATTCTATACCTTCTATAGTAGTTATACTAATAGTTTATTTAGCCTAGATTAGTAAGAATCTAGTAATATAATAGTCCCCTATATCTCTTATACTACACTAATATCTTAGATATACACTACCTTCTCCTTAAAATCCCGTTAGCTAACCTTTTACTAGATTTATAGTAGCTAACTAGCTTCTTAACTAGGCTACTCTAGCTATTCTTTCTATAGAGGCTAGGGTATTTTCCTCCCCTAAAGATATCTTATTAAGCCTCTTTATACCTAAGACTAGGGTATTTTCCTCCCCTAAAGGTATCTTACTATATTTTCTTTAATATATTAGTTTCTTTTCTTTTACTATTTTAGTAGGTAACTTTTCTTCTACTATTTTAGTAAGTATTATTTTCTTTTAAAAATCTAGTAATAGTGCCTTATTTATTAGGGGTTTACCCTTATAATTAGGCCTTCTTAATAGTATATTTACTAGGTTACTTTTCCCTAGTCTATACCTAATTTTAAAGTAAAAGGGGTAAAGGAATATATACTATTTTACCTACCTTTTATTTAACTTCTACTATCTTATAAAGGTCTATAGGTTATAGTAGTCTAATAGGACTTTAACTAGGCTTACTATACCCTTAATATAGTATTACTAGTATTTAAATAACTTTACTATAGTAAGTAACTCTTAATTAGCTATACTATAATTATACTTAGTATTTATAAACTTCCTTAACTAAAAGGCTACTAAATACCTATAACCTTTATTATTCTATTAAGATAGGATTCTTACTATTATAAAGATTAAAGTATTTATCTTAATATACACTAGTTAACTTAGGTTATAATAATAAAGAAGAGGCGCTTATTAGAAAGCCTCTTTTAGCTAGTTAAATACTAGCTATTTCTGTTATAGACTGGCCCCTAGGCAACTGCGATAGGGCGTTAATATAGTATTAAGAAACTTAGGGGAAGAAGAAGAAAACTACATAGCTAATCCCCTAGGTGTCTTATATTAGCCCCCTTTTTATCCCCTACTACCCCCTTACTTATATATACTATACTATTGATTAGGTAAAGCCTAAGCCCTTTATATATACCCTTACTAACCTATTACCCTTAGCCCTCTACCTACCTATTATTATGCTAATGCTAACCTACTATAACTAGGTTATATAGTATAGCTATTTCTAATATTGCCCCTTATAGGTAGAACGCGTTACACGCCTGCTATTATTATTATCTATTAAGAGTAGGGGTATACATTATATCTTACGCTACCTCTTATTATTATTATCTAATTGTAAGTAGGGTACACGTCATGTCCTACCTAACCCCTTATTATTATTATAATAATACTAGCCCTACCCCTACCTACTCGTGACTTATCTAATATAGGCGTAATTACCTATATAAATATCCTACTTCTTTTTATAATATAACCTCACTTTCCTTATATAATAACCTTCTAAAAACACTATAACTTTATTATGCTTTCTTATCCTATTATATTCTATTTCACGCTATTACCCTATTATTCCTATATTAAAGATACCCTGCCCCTAAGACATAACTACTATGCTATAAACTAGATAAGTAGCTACTACCCCTATCCCTATAATGCCCCTAGCCTAAGCTATTAGTAAGTTCCTTATAGAAAAAGACTTAGATAATAAGTAATATACCACACCTGTCATGACTTAAGGGTCGAAAGATAATAGAACAGAGTGATAGCTTAGATTTATAGTTATAGCTAGAAAGGTGCTACCTAGGGGTAGGTATATAAAGGTTTTAAGCTCTAACCTTCTATAAGAATATAGGTAGTCCTTACTAAATACCTTGCCTTATGCTTATAAAACTATCTAGCTACTAGCTAACCCCTCCCTAACCTAGTAGGTCTAAGGTCTTACTAGTGCTTTATTATATAGTAATTCTATCTCTATTCCTTACGCTCCTAATATAATACCCCTTTTTATATAATTATCCTTAATTATATAATAAGCTACTTACTTAGGGCGTTTATACTATATAGTCCTAGGGGCTATAGTTAATAGAGGGTTTAGGTTAGGTATAATATATTATAGTGTAATATATTATTAAAAATAATAATACTAATAATACTAGGGTATAAATATTATTATCCCCTTATTTATTAATTCTAAATAGTAACCTATTTACTACTCTAATATAGTAAAGTAAATACTCTTTACCTTATACTAATAGTTCTAAGAGAGTAAATACCCTATATTAAATTTTATAATTAGGTTAAATAAATAGGGTATTAGATATTATATATATAAATAAACTTATTTATAGGTCTTAGTAATATAGTAGTATAGTTACTATATATTTATAGCTACTAGTATATTTATAAATAGTAATAATAATAGTAAATATTATAATCCCTATTAGCTATATATAGTGTATGGATTACTTAGGGGGTTTATAGTTAATATAAAAGGGACTAGATCTTCCCCCCTTATATATATACTTCCTTTCCCTTATATACTATCTAACTATTATAAGTTTCTTTATCTTTACTTATCTTCCTTTTACTACTTCCTTACTACTAACCTATAGCTAGCTTATAATATTTAAAATCTATTTATTAACTCTTACTTTACTACTAGGTTTATCTCTATAGAATAAACCCTTAGGAAAGTTACTAAAGAAGTTACCTTAAAAGAGAATAGTATCTAAAATTTCTATATAAGTTTACTACTTCCTTACTAGGTTATTACTACTAACTTATAGCTAGTAATACTAAAATTCTATATATATAGTGTAGTTAGTAAGTTACTATATAGAATATATAGCCTAAGAATAGTACTTATATTATTCCTTAGTATTTTAAGAAGAATAAACCTTTTCTTATAGAGTATAATAACTCTTATAATATAATCTTATTACTTCTTTACTTCTTATAGTTACTAACTTATAGTAGTAAATTTAGCTAAATACACTTATTATACCTAAAATAATAAGATATATATTAGAGTATAACTACCTATTCTAAGTCTTTAGTTTTAAGACACTAACTTACTACTAGTACCTTACTTAAATTATATAGCTTTATAAAAAGCTATTTAATATTATTAAAGCTATGCCTAAGGGAGATTACTACTACCTTAATAAAGTAAGTGTATTCCTAGTTCTCTTAACTTAATTACTACTAATATACTCATAATCTCTTATTTATACTAAGTAAAAACTATATAATACCCTCCTAAAGACTAAAATACTAATAAGTATAGGTATATTTATTATACTTAAGTAGCTACTAAAGTAGCTTAGGAAGCTAAGTATAATAAGCACACTACTATAGTATAGCTAGCTAATACTACTAACCTTAAGGTCTAAATTAATATTATAAACTATTTTTACTATATATATAAGAATATTCTAATAGTAAGTCTCTTAAATATCTATAGGCACTTCTTTACTAACTTACTAGTAGTTTACTTCTTATACCTCTAGGCTTTTTACTTATATTAGTCCTTCTAAGTTACCTAAAGAGCTCTATATCTTTATATAAAAGGAAAGTAACTTTTCTAATAATAAGGCCTTTATACCTCTAAAGGCTTCTATACCTATTATTACTATAGTCTCTAGGGAAAATAAAGGTAAGAGTAAGAATAAAGAAATGCTTTTTAAGTAATTATTACTAGGTAGTTATATTATAATTATAAGAGTAATATAATTATATCTTTTAGAGTATTACCCTATATTATTTACTATATTTATAGGGTATTACCTTATATTATTTACTAAGGGTGGTTTTGCTACTATAACCTAGCTACCTAGTTACTACTTATAGTTATAGATAATATCCCTTATAATAAAATCCCTCTTTAATACCTATAAATTCTCTAAGCTATTATAGCCCTTTTATTTAACTAGGTACTTATAATACCTATTATTATAATAATATAAGATAATTCTTTTTACCTTAAACTCTTACTTATTATCCTTAATATTATCTTATAGTAAAGAAGTATTTACTATATTACTTAAGTCCTCTTTAAAGGGTTTAAGGCTTATAATATTAAATATATTATATAACTACATTCTAGTAGGTAATTCTAGCTAGTAAGCTAGTCTATAACTCCTAACTACCCTTATAATCTTATAAGGGCCTAGGTACTTTATAGTTAACTTCTTACTTAGCTATCTTAGGTTAATATTCTTTATAGATAGTAAAATATAATTACTAATTTTAAATCTCTTTAGGGTTCTTTTCTAGTTATAGTATTTCTTATACTAAGCTTATAAGTTAATTAAAAGCTATTTAATTACTATATATTTCTCTCTTAGTAATAATACTTTACTCTTAGTCTAATTATTTATAAGTAAAATATTAGGTACTACTTACTATAGGCCCCTAGGGTTATACCCTTATAATGCCTTCACTAGTATATAGCTATAAGTTATATAGTTACTAGTATTATATATAAATTATACTATTAATAAGTTATTAGCCTAGTTAGTTTATTTAGTGTAGAAGAAAGCCCTTAAATAATATTCTAGGACTTAGTTTAATTATTTTATCTACCTATTTATCTATAGGTAAAAAGCGGTGCTTAGTAGCTACTTAGTTATAATAAGATAGTAAAAGGTTATCTAGAATCCGCTTATAAATATAAAACCTTAGTTTATTATAATACCTTCTAGGGCTTTATAATCTCTAAAAATATACTCTAGGAATATAGTAGCTAACCTATTACTTATTAGTTATATTAAAATAGGGATATAAATACTATACTTTATAAAATAGTCTATAATTACTAGGATTATATTATAGGTTTAGTTAGTGTCTTTAACTAGTAGTAATTTAGTAATAAAATCTATTAATAGTTCTTAAAAAGGGTAATCTAGCTTTAGTAAAGTAGCTAACTTACTATATAGCTTATAGTACCTTAGCTTTAAAACTTAATAGTTTATATAAGTACTAATATATACCTTTATATCTTTCTTTATTAATAGCTAATAGTACTAACTTATAATTTAATAAAGTATCTTACTAACTTCCTAATACCTAGTAGTAGGGTTATTATATATTAGTAATAAAATCTCTTTTCTTATCCCCTAGGGAATATAAACTTAACTCTTAAATATTAATAGCTTAGAGAGTCTAATTAACTATATTTATAATACTTCTAAGTTACTACTCTTAAGTAGCTTTCTCTAATATATAGTAAACTTATTATTTTACTATATACTTAATAATAATACTTAAATTAGAATATCTAATTCTAAGCTATTATCCTAAGTATTAGAGTTAAACTTAGAAGAGATTCTCTAAATAGCTTAGATTCTTACTATAATATCTCTATAAGTAGCTAGCTTATAAGTTACTTTTAGTCTTATAAGTATACTATAGTTAAGTAGTGTTTCTAAGGGGCGCCCTTACCACTTACTAGTAACTATACTAGCTAAAACACCCCTTTTAATAGTATTTAGTCTTATAGCTTCCTTAAAAATATAGCTAAGTTATATTTTCTTAAAACCCTAGATATTTCTATTATTATTATAGGGTCTTCATAACTAACTATTTACTATATTAAATAATAATATAATAGAACTTATAGTGTTTTTATTACTACTATAGAGTTTTTATTAATTAGTATTTATAAACTTAGATAAGAAGTTTAGTAGCTATAAGGTTACTACCTTTACTTTCCTATTCTTATTTATATAATTTACCTTTCTTAATAATAAATTAGTAAGGTTTAACTTACTAGCCCTATATTTAATTCTAAAGTTAAATAAGCATAGCTTATTAAGCGCTATTACTTACCTACTAGTTAGCTATAGCTTTATAGCTAGGTACTTATAGTTTAAGTAATCTATTACTACTATAATTAGGTAAGTTAAGTACACTAGGTAATACCTCTATACCCTAAAAGCCTCTTAGATTACTAATAATTTAGTATCTAGTATAAGGTAATATAACTTAGTATTAGTTAACTTTCTTAATATATATATAATTAGGTGCTAGTAACTTAGCACTAATATTATAAGTATTACTTTAATAGTAAAACCTAATATATCTATCTTTACTCTTAATAAAGTAAGTAAGTTAAAGTACACTAAAATTAGTACTTCCTAGAATAACTTCTAGAGTTCTCTAAATATAGCTAGCTTATGGGGTTCTAGCTTAAAGGTTACTAGTTATCCCCCCTAAAGTTAGTTTATTAATAGAATAACTACTTTATTATATTACTTAATAAAATATTAAAAAAATCTAGTAAACCTAAGGAATGATTAGATATCTAGGATGCTATAAGGTATTAGCTATATTATAATTACTTCTACCCTTAATAGTTCTATTATAATACCTTTCTTAGATATAATAAATCCTAAGAATTTAACCTCTATAACTAAAAATTAATACTTCTTTAGGTTAATAAAAAGCTTTGTATTATAAAGTCTACTTAGGACTTATTTAATGTAGCCTATATAAGTAGCTATATTACTACTATAGGTTAGGATATTATCTAAGTAGATAATATAGATATTATCTATAATATCCTTAAGGACTTTATTAATATACTCCTAGAAAGTCACTAGCGCATTAACTAATCTAAATAGTATTATAAGATACTTAAAGTGCCTATATCTATAATAGAACGCTATCTTTTACTTATTACCTAAGCAAATATATAGCTAGTAGTATATATCTATTAAGTTAAGTTTTATCTAGATAACTATACCCTTTAAGTAATTAAGGATTTTAGTAATTAGTAATAAGGGGGACTATTCTTAATAGTAATCTTATTTAGGCCCTTATAATTTATATAAAGCCTTAATTTCCCTTTTTTCTTTAGAATAAATAAAATTAAGGCCCTAGCTAGGCTAACTAATCTTCTAATCTATCTCTTTTACTATATATCTATAAGATACTCCCTAAGTATCTCTAGCTCTTTCTTAGCTAAGTTATATATTAGTCTCTAAGGTAGTATTTTCCTTTCTTCTAATTTAATTATATAAGTATAGCCCCCTAGTTTAAAAAGTATTCTTACTAAATCCTTATTAAATATATCTTTAAATTCTAAGTATTTCTCTAAGAGCTTTAGTTTATCTATATTATTACTTAGCCCTTACTTAGTTATAAGTTACTTATTACTTAAACTATCTAAGGATCTTAGGTTAGCTATAATATATTACTTATATAACTTATAGGTATACTCTAAGATTATTATTACTTTTTTATTACTTATTTCCTAAATTAGCTTTAGTAAGTCTATTAGTAGGTTTTTTTTTAGTTCTTTTCCCTTTCCTATTCTTTAGGTTATTTAAGATAACTTTTACTAAACCTAGCACTAGAGTAACTACTAACTATTTTAATACTCTATATACTCTCTACTTACCCTAAGTATATAAGAGGCACTCCCTTATTACTAGGTATCTCTAAAACTTCTCTTTCTAATATATTACTATAGGTTTATATTCTCTAATCTAGTCTATACCTAGTAGTAGCCTTTCTTTAGTATTAGTAATAAAGTAGCTAACTTAGTAAACCTTTATAAACCCTATACTATTCTTTATTAATACTAATCTCCTTAGAATTCCTTAATATAAAACTATATCCTTACTTATACTTTTAAGATTTTAATCTATTTTTTTAACTCTTTTCTTATCCTCCTTAGATAATAACTTTAGGTATATAGTTAAGGATTATATACCTAAATCTATTAGTACCTTTACTACTACTTACTAGTAATCTTATTATAAAGATATATAAACTCTAACTCTTAGGTTTACTAATTTATTTATAATAAGCCCCTTATCCTAGGTTTATATAAATAAAAGTAGTATCTTATTAGGATTAAATACTTTATTACTACTATTATTATACTTCTTTATAGTATATTTATTACTCTTATAAATAAAGTAGTCTAATAAATAGTAAGCTATTAAAATATATCTAAGCTTCCTATATTTATAATATATAATAGGTAATCTTTTTACTTACCCTTTATTCTATTACTATAAGTTATTTATAGGTAAAGTTAATTACTATTATTTCTTCTTATTATCTTAACTTTTTTTATAACTTTATATTAGTTTTATTACTACCTTTACTTTCTTACCTTAGCCTTATAACTAGCTTTAAGTAATTAGAAACTCCTAGCTAAGTATTTACTTCTTTATAGTATTATTAAGGCTATTAATAAATATATAGATTCTTAGTTATATTAGAATTAGTTTAAGTAAGTTAGATTTAACCTTAGTCTAATTTCTTATAAAGGCTTAAAATAATTAGCTATTACCTTACTAAAGATTTAGTAGTAACCTAGTTATTTCTAAGTATTTAGTGTTCTTATCTATTATTTTAGTCTTTAGCTATATAATAAAGCTTACTTAATTATAGTCCTTATATTCTATATAACTATTTATAGCTATATAGTATATTTATTATTACTTTATATTATTAGTAAGGTATTTACTAGTATAGGCTACTTTTATTATATTATTATAAAAGGTATATTAGTCTAATTTAAATAATATATTTAAGTTTACTAGGAAATTCTAAAGGTTTTTATAAGTATTCCCCTTATATAATAGTATTTATAGCTATATCTTAATAATACTATATTAGTATATATTTACTACTTACTTAGTACTTATTAGTAAAGTAAGTATAAGAGTAATTAGTCTAACCTAAGGAGGTAGATTTATAAGTCCTTACTAGGTTCTAGCTAATAGTAAGTTTACCTAAAGCTTTCTAATTTTTACTTTTATTTATAGAATTTCCTATATTTTTTATATATATTATAGCTTAGCTTATATAATATTATAATACTATTATACTACCTCCTTAATACTATTATTCTTAATTCTAGTATTATTATTTAGATTAGTCTTAGGTAGTATTTAATATACTTAATTATTAGTATTTATTATTTAAGTATTTACTATACTACTACTACCTTACTTATTTATAGTATTACTACTAGGGGGTATAAGTATATTTTATATAGATATTCTCTAGTATACTAATAATATAATCTAGCTAATAGTTTATTACCCTAAAGGGATTAAAAGCTTAATTTATTATAACTTAAGGGTTAAAAGATAATAAAATAGAGTAATAGCTTAGATTTATAGTTATAGCTAGAAAGGTGCTACCTAGGGGTAGGTATATAAAGGTTTTAAGCTTTAACCTTCTATAAGAATATAGGTAGTTCTTACTAAATACCTTACCTTATACTTACGTAACTATCTAGCTACTAGCTAACCCCTCCCTAACCTAGTGGGTCTAAGGTCCTGCTAGTGCTCTATTATGTGGTGATCCTGTCTCTGTCCCTTACGCTCCTAACAACACCCTCCTTGCTTTAGCGCCCTTATAGGCTATATATTAAATAATCCCTTACTACTAGTGTTATAGATTATTACCTTACTAAGAGCAGGGAGTCCTATCCCCTATATTATTAGAACTATATTACCTATATTTAGCTAACTAGGTACTTATCCGCGGACTTATAACTCTAATATACTCTTAAGGACCTTAAAGCTAAAATTATTAAGGGAGAGTATATTATTACCCCTAGTGTTAATAAGATAGAGATAACTAAGAAAAAAATACCTATACTATCTTAGAAGTTCTATTCCCTTATAAGTAGGTAAACTATATTACTAAATTAAGTATAGTTTAATCTAGCCTTAGTCTAGTCTACCCTTAGTCCTTCCCTTTTAACTAATATACCTACTATAAATATAACTAGACTTAAAGTTATTCCCTTTATTAGTAGTAGTCCCTTAGCTAGATATAGTATAGAAAACTCTATATAGTAAGTTACTAGTGTTCTATTCTAATAAGGATAATAAGTTATTTAGAGTATAAACGCTATATATAGAGAACTCTATAAGTAAAATATAGCCCTCCTTAAAGCACTTTCCCCTTATTACTATAGTAGTAACTAATATAGCTAATATATTAAAGTAAGTAATAAATCACCTTCTTACCGCTATTAATAGTATTCCTACCTCTTATCTAGGTTAAACCCTATTAACCCTTATATTAGACTTACTTATCCCCTAGCTAGAGCTAGTAGTTACTTAACCTATTTTCCTACTAATAAGTCTAAGAGTAATACCCCTTCTCTATATATTTACTTTAATCTCCCTAATTATTATTTTACTTATACTATCTAGAACCTAGGTATAACCTAAGATTAGTAGCTATAACTAGTAGGTAGAATAACCTATAGCCCCTATATAAGTAGCTTAGGGTTAAACTATATTACCTTATAGTATACTACTATTAATATAAGTTTATCTAGTAGTAAGTCTAACCTTTATAATATAGTAGTGTAAATAGTTTAGATAGAAGTAAGTAGTAGTAAGGGCATGCCTATATTACTAGAGCTTTTAATAAGTAGATAAGTTTTCTAAAATTAATTTAGTCTATTATAGAATTATATATTCCCTTACTTTACCTTAAATTTATTAAAGGCTTATATCTTTACTATACTCTTTAGTAGCTTCTATATTAGTTATAAGTACCTTATTTATTTAACTAAAATATTATGCCTTTTACTACGCCCTAGTGTATTTTAAGCTACTAGTATTTATTTTACCTAGTATTTCTCTATAAGTTTATTATTATCTTCTACTAGTACTTATTATAAACCTAGATAGGAATCCTATAGTATTTAACTTAGAAAAGGGTCCTCTACTACCTATTTAATAAGGTTAACATAGAAGACTAGGTATATGCCCCTTAGTATATCTAGGCAAACTATAAGCGGCGATAGCACCTCTACTACTATGTATTTTATAGCTACCTAATCTAATTTCCGCGAGGGTTAGTTTGTCTTAATATTTCTAAGTAAAAGCCACACCTTATCCCTAACTTAAAATGTCAGGAGCGTAAGGGACAGAGACAGGATTATCACATAATAGAGCACTAGTAGGACCTTAGACCCACTAGGTTAGGGAGGGGTTAGCTAGTAGCTAGATAGTTATATAAGCGTAAGGTAAGGTATTTAGTAAGAACTACCTATATTCTTATAGAAAGTTAGAGCTTAAAACCTTTATATACCTACCCCTAGGTAATACCTTTCTAGCTATAACTATAAATCTAAGCTATTACTCTATTTTATTATCTTTTAACCCTTAAGTTATAATAAATTAAGCTCTTAATCCCTTTAGGGTAATAGACTATTAGCTAGATTATAATATTAGTATACTAGAGAATATTTATATAAAATATACCTATACCCCCTAGTAGTAATACTATAGATAAGTAAGGTAGTAGTAGTATAGTAAATACTTAAATAATAGATACTAATAATTAAGTATATTAAATACTACCTAAGACTAATCTAGATAATAATACTAGAATTAAGAATAATAGTATTAAGGAGGTAGTATAATAGTATTATAATATTATATAAGCTAAGCTATAATATATATAGAAAATATAGGAAATTCTATAAATAAAAGTAAAAATTAGAAAGCTTTAGGTAAACTTATTATTAGCTAGAACCTAATAAGGACTTATAAATCTACTTCCTTAGGTTAGATTAACTACTCTTATACTTACTTTACTAATAAGTATTAAGTAAGTAATAAATATATACTAATATAGTATTATTAAGATATAGCTATAGATATTATTATATAAGGGGAATACTTATAAAAACCTTTAGAATTTCCTAGTAAACTTAAATATATTATTTAAATTAGACTAATATACCTTTTATAATAATATAATAAAGGTAGCTAATACTAGTAAATACCTTACTAATAATATAAAGTAATAATAAATATACTATATAGCTATAAATAGTTATATAGAATATAAGGACTATAATTAAGTAAGCTTTATTATATAGCTAAAGACTAAAATAATAGATAAGAACACTAAATACTTAGAAGTAATTAGGTTATTACTAAATCTTTAGTAAGGTAATAGCTAATTATTTTAAGCCTTTATTAGAAATTAGACTAAGGTTAAATCTAACCTACCTAAACTAATCCTAATATAACTAAAAATCTATATATTTATTAATAGCCTTAATAATACTATAAAAAAGTAAATACTTAGCTAGGAGTTTCTAATTACTTAAAGCTAGTTATAAGGCTAAGGTAAGAAAGTAAAGGTAGTAATAAAACTAATATAAAGTTATAAGAAAAGGTAAGATAATAAGAAGAAGTAATAGTAATTAACTTTACCTATAGATAACTTATAGTAATAAAATAAAAGGTAAGTAAGAAGATTACTTATTATATATTATAAATATAGGAAGCCTAAATATATCTTAATAGCTTACTATTTATTAGACTACTTTATTTATAAGAGTAATAAATACACTATAGAGAAATATAATAATAGTAATAATAAAGTATCTAATTCTAATAAGATACTACTTTTATTTATATAAACCTAGGATAAGGGGCTTATTATAGATAAATTAGTAAACCTAAGAGTTAAAGTCTATATATCTCTATAATAAGATTACTAGTAAGTAATAGTAAAGGCACTAATAGATTTAGGTATATAATCCTTAACTATATACCTAAAGTTATTATCTAAGAAGAATTAAAAAAGAGTTAAAAAAATAAATTAAAACCTTAAAAGTATAAGTAAGAATATAGTTTTATATTAAGAAATTCTTAGAAAATTAGTATTAATAAAGAATAGTATAGGGTTTATAAAGGTTTACTAAGTTAATTACTTTATTATAAATACTAGAGAAAAGCTACTACTAGGTATAGACTAGATTAGAGAATATAAACCTATAATAATATATTAAAAAGAGAAGTTTTAGAGATACCTAGTAATAAAGAAATACCTTTTATATACTTAGGGTAAGTAAAGAGTATATAAAGTATTAAAATAGTTAGTAGTTACTTTAGTATTAGGTTTAGTAAAAGTTATCTTAAATAGCTTAAAGAATAAAAAAAAAAAAGAACTAAAAAAAGACTTACTAGTAGACTTACTAAAGCTAATTTAGGAAATAAGTAGTAAGAAAGTAGTAATAGTCTTAGAGTATACTTATAAGTTATATAAGTAATATATTATAGCTAACCTAAGATCCTTAGATAGTCTAAGTAATAAGTAACCTATAACTAAGTAAGGGCTAAGTAATAATATAGATAAACTAGAGCTCCTAGAGAAATACTTAGAATATAAAGATATATTTAATAAGGATTTAGTAAGAATACTTCCTAAACTAGGGGGCTATACTTATATAATTAAATTAGAAAAAAGGAAAACACTACCTTAGGGACTAATATATAACTTAGCTAAGAAAGAGCTAGAGGTACTTAGGGAGTATCTTATAAACACGTAGTAAAAGGGATAGATTAGAAGATTAGTTAGCCTAGCTAGGGCCAGAGTATTGCACTACAATAGATTTGTAGTGTATTTTCTTTTTAACAAATAATATATATCTAATCTTAGAAAATATATAGAGATATAAAACTTCTTTTTTTAGATAGATAACTAAAAAACTACAATGTAATTATATATAAAAGTGGGTCTAAAAATGGGTCCTTCGGCTATAAATTAGAAAAGCTACATTTCACTACATTTTAGGACTTAAAATACACTACAAATGTAGTGTTTCTAATTTGCGGCAGGAGGGCCCACTTTTAGGCCCACTTTTATATATCGTATTTTTCTTAGGATTTATCTCTATAAGATTACGTAATTTATAGTATAATATCTTTAATAATAAGCTAGCTATAAAATTAAATATAAAAACTACAAAACACACTACACTAACTACAAACAATACTCTGCCTACGCTAAACAAACTAACTAGGCTAATAACCTATTAATAGCATTATTTACATATAACACTAGCAACCACGTGACTTATAGCTACACACTAGCGGAGGCGTTATAAGGGTATAACCCTAGGGGCCTGTAGTAAGTAGTACCTAATATTTTACTTATAAATAATTAGGCTAAGAGTAAAGTATTATTACTAAGAAAAAAACATATAGTAATTAAATAGCTTCTAATTAACTTATAAGCTTAGTATAAGAAATACTATAACTAGAAAAGGACCCTAAAGAGGTTTAAAGTTAGTAATTATATTCTACTATTTATAAAGAATATTAACCTAAGATAGCTAAGTAGGAAGTTAACTATAAAGTACCTAGGCCCTTATAAGATTATAAGGGTAGTTAGGAGTTATAGACTAGCTTACTAGCTAGAATTACCTACTAGAATATAATTATATAATATATTTAATATTATAAGCCTTAAACCCTTTAAAGGGAACCTAAGTAATATAGTAAATACTTCTTTACTATAAGATAATATTAAGGATAATAAGTAAGAGTTTAAGGTAGAAAGAATTATCTTATATTATTATAATAGTAAGTATTATAAGTACCTAGTTAAATAGAAAGGCTATAATAGCTTAGAGAATTTATAGGTATTAAAAAGGGATTTTATTATAAGGGATATTATCTATAACTATAAGTAGTAACTAGATAGCTAGGTTATAGTAGTAAAACTACCCTTAGTAAATAATATAAGGTAATACCCTATAAATATAGTAAATAACATAAGGTAATATTCTAAAAAGATATAATTATATTACTCTTATAATTATAATATAACTACCTAGTAATAATTACTTAAAAAATATTTCTTTATTCTTACCCTTACCCTTATTTTCCCTAGAGATTATAGTAATAATAAGTATAGAAGCCTTTAGAGGTATAGAGGCCTTATTATTAGAAGAGTTACCTTCCTTATATATAAAGATATAGAGCTCTTTAGGTAACTTAGAAAGACTAATATAAGTAAGAAGCCTAGAGATATAAGTAGTAAACTACTAGTAAGTTAGTAAAGAAGTGCCTATAGATATTTAAAAAACTTACTATTAGGATATTCTTATATATATAGTAAAGATTATTTATAATATTAATTTAAACCTTAAGGTTAGTAGTATTAGCTAGCTACACTATAGTAATATACTTATTATACTTAGCTTCCTAGGCTACTTTAGTAACTACCTAGGTATAATAAATATACTTATACTTATTAGTATTTTTAGTCTTTAGAAGAGTATTATATAGTTTTTACTTAGTATAAATAAGAGACTATTAGTATATTAGTAGTAATTAAGTTAAGAGAACTAGGAATATACTTACTTTATTAAGGTAGTAGTAATCTCCCTTAGGTATAGCTTTAATAATATTAAATAGCTTTTTATAAAGCTATATAATTTAAGTAAGGCACTAGTAGTAGGTTAGTGTCTTAAAAATAAAGACTTAGAATAAGTAATTATACTCTAATATATATCTTATTATTTTAGGTATAATAGGTATATTTAGCTAAGTTTATTACTATAGGTTAGTAACTATAAGAAGTAAAGAAGTAGTAAGATTATACTATAAGAGTTATTATACTCTATAGGAAAAGGTTTATTCTCCTTAAGATACTAAGGAATAATATAAGTACTATTCTTAGGCTATATATTTTATATAGTAACTTACTAACTATACTATATATATAGAATTTTAGTATTACTAGCTATAAGTTAGTAGTAATAACCTAGTAAGGAAGTAATAAACTTATATAGAAATTTTAAATACTATTCTCTTTTAAGGTAACTTCTCTAGTAACTTCCCTAAGGGTTTATTCTATAGAGGTAGACCTAGTAGTAAAGTAGGAGTTAATAGATAGATTTTAGATATTATAAGCTAGCTATAGGTTAGTAGTAAGGAAGTAGTAAAGGGAAGATAAGTAAAGATAAAGAAACTTATAATAGTTAAATAGTATATAAGGGAAAGGAAGTATATATATAAAGGGGGAAGATCTAGTCTCTTTTATATTAACTATAGACCCCCTAAGTAATCTACACACTATATATAGCTAATGTAGGGATTATAATATTTACTATTATTATTACTATTTACAAATATACTAGTAGCTATAAACATATAGTAACTACACTACTATATTACTAAGACCTATAAATAAGTTTATTTATATATATAGTGTCTAATACCCTATCTATTTAACCTAATTATAAAATTTAATATAGGGTGTTTACTCTCTTAGAACTATTATAAAGAGTATTTACTTTACTATATTAAAGTAGTAAATAAGTTATTATTTAGGATTAATAAATAGGGGGATAATAATATTTACACCCTAGTATTATTAGTATTATTATTTTTAATAATATATTACGCTATAATATATTATACCTAACCTAAACCCTCTATTAACTATAGCCCCTAGGACTATATAGTGTAAACGCCCTAAGTAAGTAGCTTATTATATAATTAAGGATAATTATATAAAGAGAGGGTATTATATTAGGAGTGTAAGGGATAGAGATAGGATTATTATATAATAGAGTATTAGTAGGACCTTAGACTTACTAGGTTAGGGAGGGGTTAGCTAGTAGCTAGATAATTATATAAGCGTAGGGCGAGGTATTTAGTAAGGACTGCCTATATTCTTATAAAAGGTTAGAGCTTAAAACCTTTATATACCTGCCCCTAGGTAGCACCTTTCTAGCTATAACTATGAATCTAAGCTATCACTCTGTTCTATTATCTTTCGACCCTTAAGTCATGACAATATACTATATAAATAGTATAAACTAGCTTATAAAGTGCTTTATAAATATAGCTTTAGAAGGTAGCTAGAGTATTAGTTAACCTAAAAGGTATTATAAGGTATTTATAGTGTTTATAATAGGTATAAAATATAGTCTTTTACTTATTATCTCCTTTAATATAAATTTAATAGTATATATTCTTAATATTAATCTTTAAGAAGTAGTAAGCTTCTTAGTATTAGTTAAGGATCTCTAAAATTAGGGGGAGAGTATAGTAATTCTTTTATATTACTTTATTAAGTCCTTAATAATTTATATATAAATAGAGTATTCTATCTTTCTTTAGTATAAATAAAATAGGTATACTTATAGGGCTCTTAGAGGGTTTTATCTAGCCTTTCTATAGGTTATTATTAATATATTTATAAAGCTTCTTTAGCTTACTTTAGGAAAGAGAGTAAATAAGTCTATATAGGGGTATAGCCTTAGGTACTAGGTTAATAGTATAATTAGTCTCTTTTCTTAATAGTAAGCTTCTTACCTTATTTAATATAAATATATCTTTAAACTTATATAGTTCCTAAGGGATATCTTTAATAGTTTTATATACTTTTACCTCCTTATTATCTTTAAGGGTAATAAACTTATTTTTTATAACCCTTATAATAGTCTATATAATAGTCTTATTATATATTACCTTTATAAATTTATAGGGAGTTAGTAGTAAAAAGGCTACTTTTTATTTCTTAAACTACTATTTCTATAAGTATAAGTAAAGGTATATATATTTTTCTATAAGAGTATATATTTTAATTAATATAAGGCTTCCCCCTACTCTTAGGTCTTTATCTATAGCTATATATAGTAGCTTAAGGTCCCTTTTTTTTTCTCTTAAGTCTTTAATTATAATAAGTACCTTATAAATACTATATTAAGGGACTATAAGGGCTTTTACTACCTTAATAATAAGTACTATAGCCTTAGCCTAGTTAAGTTTATAGGTTCTTATAAACTTAATACTAATTATATTAATCTTAGTATAACTATCTAAATTAGCTACTATTTTAATATCTTTATACTTATAAATAATAACTAGTATATAAAACTAATACCTTATTAGCACCTTAGTATTAGAGGTAAAGGTAAGGGTATTTACTTTTGCCTTAGGGAGTTTTCTAAGCCTTCTTAGGACTTTTTCTTAGGTTTCTTATAGTAATATATAAGGTATCCTATACTATTATAGTTAAAACACTATATCTTATCCCTAGTAGGTTTAGTATTATTTAGGTAAGTAGCTAGGCCTTTTTCCTAGTCCTTATTTCTTTAATCTTTATAAGGTCTATAACCTTATAGGGAGTTATTCCTATAGTGCTAAGGGTTCTTATATAAGCCTTTATCTCCTAATTACTTAGGCTTTTACTTATTCTTTAGTATAGCCTCCTAGAATTACTAGGTAAGTTATATAACCTTTTCTTAAGTCTTATTAGTAATAGAGGTATATAGGTTAATATAATCCTATAGGTTAGGGAGTAACTTTATAAAGAATATAAGGGTATAAGTCTTTTCTAGGGCTCTTTCTAGGTATTTCTCTAGTAAATCTAAGAAAATACTAAACTTAATTAGGCTTTAACCCTTATACTACTTTATATTCTCTAATTATATTACTATTTATATATTATAATTAGAAAAGTCCTAAAGTAGTATAAGTATCTAAGTCTAAAATCTATCCTAGTTATCTTTAAGGTTATCCTAGCTATTAGCTTACTATTCCTTAAGGTATCTATTTTATCTTACCCTATAATTAATATATATATAGTTAAGTATAAAAAGAATCTTCTAGTAGTTATATTAGAACTTTTTCTTTACCTTATTAAAGGTATAGTTTAGGTTATTAATTTATATCTTATATCTCTATAAGTTTATAAAGTATTAAAGGTTAGTAATATTCTAGACTTTAATCTCTTAGTTACTATAGCTTAAGGAAGTACTAGCTTTTTATTACCTTTTTAATTATTTTTCTCTAGTATTATACTATAATAAATCTTAAAGCTTTTACTCTTTTTTTTATAGTTTCTAGAGTTTCTTAAGCTAGGTAATTTACTTTACTATTACTATAGCTTAGGTATAAATAATAAAAGGTATATCTTTAGTTATAGTACTTATAGAATATAATATATTCTTAGCTATAGTATTACCCTTATCTAGTAGCCTTTAGTTATTATCTAATATTACTCTTATAGATTAAGTAGTTCTCCCCCCTATATTACTCTTAGGTAGCTAGTAGGAAAAGCTTTAGAATTATAAGAATAAAGAATAGCTAGGTAAGAGGTATAAGGGCACTTATATATTTACTAAAGCTTACTAGGTCTAAGTATATTATATATATATATATTGCTTACGCTAGCTAGCTAGGTCACGTAGCTATTCCTAGTACTCTAGCTCCTAAGTTAAGAGGGAAAACCCTTAATTAGGAAGAAAAACCCCCTTATGTCTATTTTTAGGTTAGCGCTAGCCTTGCTATAAGCCTACGCCACACTAGGTGTAGTCTATTATAGGTATTTAGCGCTAGCTTATACTAGCCTTATTCTATAGAAAAGAAAAATAAATAAGGAATATATAGCGATAAGTGTGTTTAGCTTTAATTAGTCCTAGCCTAGCCCTATACTGCACCTATTTAGTGCCTTTTACTGTAGTAGCAGGCCTAGACTAGGCTAGGTCTAGGTCTGCTAAAGATTATTACTTTAAGATTCTTTATTAGTTTAAGTAGCTAGATACTTAAGCTATAGAGGCAAACTAGCTCCTAGCCACCGCCCTCCTTACTAAGGGGAAGGCTAAGATTATAAAGGAGGCTATTTCTCTCCCTAAGGAGGAGTAGGGTAATAGTTAGGAAATAGTTTAGTAGAGGATTAGGGGTAGGCTAGTATAATAAGATACCTATAAGTTTTAGTTAAAATTAATCTAATAATAGTTCTAGATATATAATATTCTCTCTTAATATAATTTTATATCTAATCTAGCCTACCTCTAAGGCTACACTATATAATCTATTAATCTTCCTAGGCTATCTTTAGTAACTTATTAGTCTACTCTAGCGCTCTAAAAGCGGTTTAGGTCTTTTTATAGTCTAAGTTAGCTAAATACTAGGTCTTATGCTAATATATAATATTAGAGTTATCTTATGCCTAGGAACTATTTAGCTATAGCCCTTACCTTTAGGGGGTTATTTAGGGCTAGCCTTACTTCCTATATATCTCTAGGCTATTGCGTTTAGGGGCGCCTATAGTTATACTTACTATAGTTAACTATTAAATAGTATTAGTCTTTAACTATATAGCTATAGCTATATAGGGGCGAAATCACCCTAGGTACGCGTTTTTAGAATAGGAACTTATTAAGGCTAATCTTTCCTATGCATAATTATACTATTATAGAAAAGACATACTTATCTAGTCCTATATAGAATTTCTATATATCCTTTAGGTTATAGGTAGGTAGGCGGTCCTTAGTTAGCTCTCTCCTACATTAGTGCTATCTCTATAGTTTATTACTATACTAGTCTTTCTATTATTATTTCTATTCCTTATATAGTTATATATTTAGTTTATTATTAGCTAGGGGTAGTCTTCTTCTACGTTATAATACTATCTCTACTAAGTTAGCTATAGCCTGTATTTTACTTACTATTCTACTATTTACTATCCTTTCCTTAAACTTCTATTTTATCTTATTTAGGTAAAGATCTAAGGGGGGAATATAGGTTTTAACCTCTAATTATAGTATAGGGGTGTCCTTAAACACACTAGTAATAGTTTAGAGATAGGCTAATTAGTCTACTATAAAGCTTCTAACTATCCCTCTTAGGTTTCCTCCCTTTTTTATTAGGGTATAGTAGGCGCTTACCCTATAGGTAAGGATAGGTTAGACTACCTATATATATAAAAGCCTAGTATCTCTAAAGCTATAGCCCTAGGCTAATGCCACTAATATAAAGAGTATAAGTTACTACTAGGCAAATTTACCCTTAAGGATATTCTTATAGGCACTCTAGTTTAGTTTCTTATTAACCTATACTCTAAGAAATCTATATAATTCTATAGGCACTATCTTATCTACTCTAAGTTAGACCCTAGCCTAGGGAGGCTAATAGGCCTTGCTAAAATATATAAGTTTGGTTTTTACTAGGTTAAACTTTATACTTACTTTCTTTACCTATTCCTTATAGATCTTCTATACTACCTTAAGTCTCCTCTAGGTCTATACTATATTCTTTCTAAATACTATAATATTTATATTATTAGCAAATCTAATAGCTACTATACCTAGAATAGCCTAGAGGTATATATAGAGTTTCACTAAGTATAAGAGGAAAAGGATTAGTAAGAGAGGTAACCCCTAGGGGGTGCTAGCCTTAATTACAAATAATCTTAATAGTTTACTATTAAAGCTAAGCTAGCTTATTCTATCCACAAGAAAGCTTTATATTATAGCTATTAGCTAACATAGGATTCCTATTTAGATTAGTAAGGCAATTAGGTATAGGTAGCTAACCCTATTAAATACTAATAAGATATCTATTTATACTAGCAAGGCAATACTACCTTTACTCTAGGCCTCTCTTACATATTCCACTAGAACCCTAATTATAGTTTCTATTAACCTATTTATCCTATTTCCTATCTATAGTTCTAGTAGAAGTCCTTCTACCTTAGTAAAGCGTGTAAGCTACCTTATAATTACTACTTCTATAATCTTTCCTATAATATTTAATAGGGAGATAAGTCTCTACATATTAGCCTTCCTTATCTCTTTTATTATTTTACCTGGTTTTCTAATTACTACTACTCTTATAGTTTAAAACTAAGCTAGGAAATATCCTACTTTAAGGACTACGTTAAGGAGTTAGGTTATAGCTTCCTTAGCTAGCTTTTCGCAGGCCTTAATGAGGCCCGCTAGGAGTTTATCGTCGCCTAGGGATTTCCAGCTAGCCATGTTTAAGAGGATGTCTAATATTTCTTCTACTCCGAACCTATATTATATATATAAGTTACTAGCTTATAGCTAGTGGCTCGCTAGCGTTACGTAGACCTAGCCTTAGGGCGTAGCTTGTCTACGGGGTGCGCTAGTGTGGTGCACCTGTGTTATAAGTGGGGCCTTATAGAAACTTCTAAGCCCCCTCCTAAATAGCTCCTAACTAAATACTATAGATAAGGTCTAAGGTAATAGCCTAGTCCTAAAGTAACTATAAGTGCTTAGAGGTAAAGAGAACCTCTCCTACTAGTAATACTACCTCCTAATGCCTTTTTAGTGCTAGTAAAAGTCTAGTAATAGTAAGGGGCTATAAGATATATCTTATCCTTAAGGCCCTTTCTTTCTAGTCCTATTCTCTCTAAGAAAGGGTATTTAGGTATTAAGCCTATATACTAAGTTTATAATAAAGATAAAAGTTAAATAATATAAGTATATTTACCTAATAGGCTTACTATTTTATTATTAAATAAGGAGTTATAAAGTATTTTAAGATTTTTATAATTTATATAGATTAAGAATAGCTAGGAAATACCCTATAGCTTCGCTAACTATACCTTAAGGTATAATATAATAGCTAGTAACTTCTTATTATAAATTATATAGTTTCTTTATATAAGTATAAGGCTAGTAGAATAGTAAGTAACTAAGTATAAAATATTATCTAGTCCTTACCATAAGAGGTAACTACCTAGGGTAGTACCTAAGTAGTTAGCCTTTACTATAGTAAGGTAATTAGGGTTTTATTATACTAAGACTAGGTATAAAATAAAGGTATTCTTAAGTCTCTTAAAAGCCTTATTCTCCTTAAGTCCCTATTAGAAAGGGATATTTCTCTTAGTTAGTTAGATTAGTAGTACTACTAGTTTTAAAAATCCCCTATAAAGTTATAGTAGAAATTTATAAAGCCTAAGAAACTATATACTCCCTATAACTTTATAAGGGTAGCTTATTCCCTTATAGCTATAACCTTTATAGGATTAGGATAAATAAATTACCTTACTATAATAATATACCTTAGGTACTAGAATTTCTTTATAGTAAATACTAACTTATTAAGGTCTAGGTATAACCCTATAGCCCTTAAGTAGCCTAAGATAAGGTAAACCTTAGCTATATAGTTCTTTCTTAGGCCCCCTAAATAAATTAAAATATTATCTAAATAAGCTATAATAAAATCTTCTAATATATCTCCTAAGGACTTATTAATATAACACTAAAAGGTTATAGGTATACTAGCTAAACTAAAGGAGTAAACTAATTACTTAAATAGTCTAAACTTTATCTAAAATATTATTAGATACTTATTACCTTTAGTAATTTATAATTTATAGAAAGTAGTATAAATATTAACCTTTATAAACTAATATACTTAGGATAAGAAGTAAAGTATTTCTTAATTAAAAGACAGGAGTAATAGTCCTATATAGTAATTGTATTAAAAGCCTAGTAGTTTATATAAAAATACTAACCTTTATTTAACTTCTTAATAAGTAAAACTAAGGCTATAGCTAAGAAAAAGCTAGTATAAATCTATTCCTTATTTATTAAGTCTATAATCTAGCGCTATACCTTAAGAAGTTAATCCCTTAGTATATTATATAGTAAGCCTTATAAAAGCTTTAGCTAAGACCTATCTAAGGCCTTATATAAATAAATATAGTAGTTAAGAGAACCTCTATAAGAGGGAAGCCTATTAGCCTTTACTTTATTAAAAAGGTTTATAAAGTTTACTAGCTCCTTAAGTAGTGTTAATATATCTAGTATTTCTAGTTTCTCCTTAGGGGCTATAAGCTATAGCACTATTATTATCTCCCTAAGACTAGTAGTAATAAACCTTATTATAATGTCCTTAGTCTAGTATGCTTTATATACTTTTATAGTATAAAGGGAACTAATAATCCCTTATACTAGAGTTTTCTCTTTATATTTCAAGACCTTATATACCTATAAATCCCTTACTAATCTAATAACTAGTAGCTAGTCTACTATATAGACTACTACCTTATAGTATTCTAACTATAGTAGTCTAAATATAATATCCTAAGTAAAGCCTAGGATAATATATAAATACACTAATAACTCCTAGCTATTAATATTAATTCTAGTATAAACTATATATATAATTAAAGAGGTATTCTCTCTTTATTACTAGCCCTTTTTCTTTATTTCTACTCTAGTATAAACTTACCTCTATTTAGGTAACTATATAAGCTCTAGGCCTAGCTATCTTACTACTAATTTACTTATAGCACTATAATAATTATAGCTATAGTTAATCTAAACACTAATAGAAGAATATATATTAAAGAGTATAAGGACTAAGAATAGTAGCTAATCTATATAATAAGTAATATTCCTTTTCTCCTTTATATAATATTTATATATATCTATTATTATAGTAGCTAGCTAGCCTCCTTACCCTTATATAAGACTTTACTTAAAGGCTACTCTTTTTCTAGAGAGTAAGTATTAATTTCCTTATTAGTAACTCTTCTTATCTACCCTATAGGTATTAATATTAACTTATAGTTAATAAAGTAAAAAGAAAAAGTTTTTCTAAATATAGTAGTCCTTAGAGCTATAATATAAATAATATCTCTTCTAGTAGTATTTAGCTAACTTAGCCTCTAATACTTATTTTACCCTTTATAGTATATTAGCTAACTTTTAGCCTTTATTCTTATTACCTTACTTCTTTAATTAGCCTAAGTATATCCTAGCTATATAAACCCCTAATATTAGGGTATTTCCCTTATAGTTAGTCTAAGGTATAGGGTAAGGCTACTATAGACTATATTAGGTCTAATACTTATTCTCTAAGATAAGTATTTTAATATTAACTATAATACTATAATACTATAATACTATAATACTATAATACTATAATACTATAATACTATAATACTATAATACTATAATACTATAATACTATAATACTATAATACTATAATACTATAATACTATAATACTATAATACTATAATACTATAATACTATAATACTATAATACTATAATACTATAATACTATAATACTATAATACTATAATACTATAATACTATAATACTAAGTAACTATAGTATTATAGTTATTCTAGCTTATACTATAGCTAATACTAACCTCTCTTAAGCGCTTATTAAGTATATATTAGAGTTTAGCTAGTTTTATATTATAGCTCTAATAGGTCTCTTTTACTATAGCTAGTTTCTCCTTAAAGTAAATAAAAAATATAGTAAAAGACTTCCCTAGGCTTTACTTTATCTAGTTAAGTTTTCTAAGAGCTATTTCCTATTTATAGGGATTAGTAAATAAGAGCTTAAGGTAGCTTAAAAAGGTAATTAAATTAAAAGGATAAAGATTACCTTACTTAAAAAAAGTAGTAACCTAAGCCTAGACCTAGGAGAATAAATTCTAGTAAATAAGTATTTACTTATTCTTATCTATACTAATAAAGTCCTTATTTACCTAAAGCTTATATTCTATAAGAAGCTTTTAAGTAGTAAATAAGGCTTTATTACTATTATATAAGTTACCTAAGGGAATTAGATTTTATTTTACCTAGGGGGCTAAAGGGATTAGATTAGAAGTAGTAAGCTATATAAATTATACTATAAAAGCCCTTAGTTAGTATATAGTTTATAGTTAGGCTATATATATAGTATTATATACTATAACTTACTCCTAGAGATACTTAATCTTTATACCCTATTTAGTAATTAGATATTAGAGTATATTAAACTAAGTAAAGTAAGTTATAAGTAATATTATAGTATTTAAAAGAGAAGTTACTATACCTAGATTATATTAGTCCTATAGGTAAAGTATATCTAATATATTTATTATATTATTTATTATATTTTTTAGTAGCTATCTCTAAGAACTAAAGGAAGTTTCTTAATTATTATAAACTAGCCCCTAGGTAATTATAATAAGGTATTAATATAGTATTAAGAAACTTAGGGAAAGAAAAAAAGAACTATATAGCTAATCCCCCTTACTTCCCTTATATCCCCTAGGTATCTTATATTAGCCCCCTTTTTATCCCCTACTACCCCCCTGCTTATATACACTATACTATTACTTAGGCAAAGCCTAAGCCCTTTATAACTAGATACTATTATTAATCTAGCTATAAAATTTATACTAGAGAATAACTTATCTTTTTTTCTTTAACTAGTAATTCTTTTAGGGAATTACTAAGTTACTTTAAGTAAGTATTTATTCTTATTTATTCCCTTATTATCTCATTAATAATTAGTAATTATAGTTTAAATATAACATTATGTTTAAATTATTAGAATATTTCTATTAATATCCATAATTTATATAATAAATCCTTCTAAGAGCTTATTATTAAGCTTAAAAAACACTTCTTAAATTTTAGCTATATATCTTTATCAGAATATTGTTTGTAGTGTAGTTAGTGTAGTTTTTAAGAAAATCTTATATTTGTAGTGTAGTTTTTTTTACTTATAGTGTAGTGTAGTATAGTGTAATATATAGTGTAGTGTAGTGTAGTGTAGTGTGTAGTAACTACACTACACTATAAACACTATAAATATAGTATTAGGTAAAAGAAAAGTAAGTCTTTTTAGTGTATATTAATAATATAGGAATTATAAGAAAGCTATTAATTTAAAGCTTATATTATTAGCTATTTAATTAGATTAGTTATTTAAGTTATAATATCTTACTATTTTAATAATTTTACTATAACTAGGGTTATATATAATATTATAACTTTTTAATTATACTATTATATTTAATACTTTATTTTACTAATATAACTTTAAGAAAAACCTTCTAATTATATTATTTACTATTAATATAAATTATTTTCTATTTCTAGAAATTATTATTATAATATTAATTTAAAAAATACTTTAAACTACTATAATAAAATAAAATAATTAGTATATAAGTCTAAATAAATAACTAGAAGTTAATAAAAAATATATTTAGTTACTAAATATTATTAGTATTATATTAAAGACTTTAAATAGCTTAAACTATTTATTTACTATTTAAACTAATTTAATATTACTTTTAGATTTATAATTCTAATACTATAAGAAGTTTTATATAATAACTTTAGATATCTTATTAGTTTAATATATATAAAAAGAATAAAATATACTAATATTTATAAACTATTAATATATAACTAATAGATTTATTTTAATTAGGCTATATAACTTGTTAAAAATAAGACCTATTTTTAGCCCTTTCTAGTCAAAGAACCTTTATATTACTAAGCTTGCACTGCAAGCTTGACAGCTGCGACCGACCGTGTGGATAACTAATGTCAATTAGTGTTGTGGGCACGAGTATGCCTATAACCCTAACTATAAGTAATTAGGTAAGCTAGGGTGACATAAGTAGACTACCCTATAGTGGTAATATAAGCAGCTTACCCTATAGCTATCTTTAATAGCGATTTTCTCTTTAACTAGAGGTTGTATAAAAGTCTTATATATAGCAAATTAATGCTAGAAGATAGGGCTTTCTTTTTATATAGTAATATTTTTTAGACTAAAATTTAGTGCATATAGGTTACTAGTATGTATAGTAGTAAGTTAATTTTTTAGATTTTATATATAAATAAATTTTATAGAAAATAAAAAGTAGCTTACGAGACCCTGCTAGCAGCCTAGGCCTACTAATACGGTTAGTAGGTTTATAAGAGGAAGAAGATCTTTTTAATCTAGCTAGTTAGCTAGGCCTCTTAACTAACAGCCGCATTACCTAAATAAACTAACTAAAAATCAATTCTATTATTCTATTAGTTACTATAAAGTAATCTAAATTAAATTCTATTAGTTAATAACTGCTACCACTTCTATTGTGTTGCGTTAATAAAATCAACGTTATAGCTCTATTAGTCCTAGACCGTAGAGCTTACACTTATATAGCTATTGCTAGCTGGCATTAGCTCCCTATATTTTAATAGGTTATAAGCCCGGTTATTTATTACTATAGATTCTTTTTATACTACTTTTATATTTGGAAAAAGAAGACTTCCCTTCTATAAAATAGGAAGATAGATACTGAATTAAAGGGAAAGGGGGCACAAACGCCCCCTAGTGCGTAAGAGATTCTTAATAACTAGCTAAAAAAGCAGGCTATTAAGCAACAAATAACTATTGATAAGCTATTAGAGAAGCTAGAGAGCCTATCTATTACTGTAAATAGTTGTATAGAGGGTGTGGAATAAGCTAAACCTGCTACTTAGAATCTAGAATAATAACCTATTTAAACACAATAAGTTGAATCTAGTTCTGTATAAGCTACCTTTAATAATTTAATTATTAAGGAATTTAATAAGAGGGTTTATAGCTTTCTAGAGACTACTAGGCTTAAAGGAGCTAAAAATTTTAAATAATAGAAACAAGCCCTAGCTATCTAATTTAGAGCTTTAGGTATGCCTAATTTTCTAGATAAACTAGAGAGTTCTAGGGCACTAGGGGACCCTAACTAAGCTATTATCCTAATGTTACTAAGGGATAGTTATATAGAAGGTCTATAGGCCGCTATAACTTAGTAAAAATCACCTAAAGAAGCCTATAATTTACTTATAAGGCAGTATTTATATAGCGTTAAAATCTAAAGAGAGTCTCTATATTTAGAATTTTATAACCTAAATTTTTAGAATTATAAGGGATCTTTAGAGTCCTTTAATATAGTCTTTAATAATCTACTAGCTAGATTATTAATTTCTAGGGTACTAATTAATCCTATTAATTAGGTTAATTAATATCTTTAATCTCTTAAATTAACCTTCCCTTAGTGGGCTAAGAGATAATAATTTAGCATGCGTATGAATAAGGCTATAGGAGCACCTATAAAAGCCCTAAATCTTTAATTTCTAATAGCTAACCTTCTAGCAGAATAAAGGGATAAATTATCTATAGTATCTAAAGTTCTGAATTATAGGGCTAAAGACTAAGAAAAGGGTGCTAAAGAGAAAGAAAAAGCCCCTAAAGGTTAGAAGAAAAAGAAAGAAGACTCTAAAGAAAATAAGAGCTTTTCTAATTCTAATTCTAAGAAGAAGAAAAAGAAGCAAAAGGGTTCTAAATTAGATAAAAAGGATAATAAAGACTCTATAGAGGGGTCTTTTATACTAGGAAATTATAACCTTTCTAATAGTGCTCTTAAACTATATAAGAAACCTAGTCTTTACAAGACTAGTTATAAGAGCTCTAGCAATAGTAGCTCTGAATCTAGCTCTAGTAAATTAGATAATAAAAAACAAGAAATTAAGACCTTAAATAGTTTTAATTATTATAGTAAAGACATAAAAAAGGCCTTATTATATAATATAGGTTTAACTATATATATAGTTAATTCTAAGGAGGTCTTTAGAGATTATACCCCTTATAAAAAGGGGGAATCTAACCCTATTATAACTAGTGGTGGTCCTATTTACGCTAAGGGCTACGGTAGTGCTATTTTTAAGGTCCTATATTAGAAAAATCTAACTAAATATAGGACCTTAGTGCTTAAAGATACACTATATTTTCCTTAGCTTAATGTTAATATAGTTAGCGGTCTTATGCATTATATATCTAGTGGTTGCCTTATAAAGAACTATCTTTATCTTCAAGATAGGTCTTATATTATAACCTTAGATATAGAAAAATATAGTTTTTTCTTTTATATTAAAAACTAAACTACACTAAATTTATATAAAGGGCCTTATAATTCTTATTATATCTAACCTTTTACCTATGCTAGCTTTAGGGGTTATAGCTACCCTATAGAGGTTTAAATTCCCTCTAAAAAGCCGCATTAGGCTTCTAATTTAGATAAAATTAACAAAAATAATAATAATATTAAAGAAATTATATAGGATAATTTAGAGGAATTAGTCCCTTCTTCTTTGCCTATAGCCCTAGGTTAGGTCCCTTATAAATCTAAGGAAATAGATTTAGGGGTATTAGAGGGCCCTAGTGATAGAAAAGGGTCCCTAATACCTCTCTAAGAGGCCTATAGTTCTTAAGGGGCCTAGTAGGGGACTAGTAAAGAAGGCCCTAATCTAGATCCTAATTTAGACCCTAAAGATCTTTAATATTAATAGTTATTAGAACTAGCTAGCCTATAGTATATATAACTAGGGCACCTAGGGCTTCCTTTGCTAAAGAAAACTAGCTTAGTTACTAAAGAAATCCCTAATTTTTCTAAAATTAAGGATAAGGACTTTAAATACATAGCTTATAACTAATCTAAAGTAGTAAGAAGACCTAGGAAATTAGCTATCCCTAACCCCCCTAGAGCTCTAGATTAAATAGAGGGGGATACGCTAAAAATCAGTCCTACGCTGTATAATAAGCAGTTAATTTGCTTATTTCTAGTTAATTAAAAGACTAGATATAAGTAGGTGTTCTTATTACCTAATAAGGAAGGCCTAACTATTTATAGGGCTATTAAAGGCTTCTTTAGAGGGCTTAAAAATTAACTAGGTCAATATCCTAGGTACCTTCATTTTAATAGGGGCTAAGAAATTAATTCTAGTTATTAAGATTAGTTAAATTCTAAAGGGATTAAATTTATAACTTCTAGTCCCTATATCTATAAGCAAAATAGATTAGCAGAGCGTTCTATTTAAACTATTCTAGATTAATTAAGGGCTACTATTTAGTAGGTAAAATTACTGTTATTTTTATAGTGTTTTATATTACTTATAGTTATTAACCTTATTAACATAACTGCTAATACCACTAAGGATTAAAGCCCTAAACAACTGCTATCTAGGGAGCTAGATAGGCCCTATACGACTAATATTAGTAGTATTAGGGCTATAGGATCTTACTATAAGATTCTAATTCCCCTTAAAAAACAACTAAAAGCCTAAAAGTTAGTAGCTAGAACTATCCCTAGAAGACTCCTTACTATACTAGGTTTAAACACTTACCTAGTGTATATCCTTTCTAAAAGATTAGTTATAAAAACCAGCTTTATTAAGATTATAGAACCTATAGGCCCTGTTTCTAAAGGCTTACCTAGGATTTCTATAGGGGATAACCCTTTAGAGGGGGAAAATCTAGATAATTAATAAGATCTAGATTATGATTTAAAGGATTACCCTATAGACAATATAGGGGACCCTATAGGTTAAGAAAAACTACCTATAGGTTAAGAAAAACTACCTATAGGTTAAGAAAAACTACCTATAGGACCTAATTAACCCCCCAAAGGTCTAATTCCAGAAGCCCTAGAGGGGGCGCAGCCTATATCTTAACTAGGAAATTAGATTTTAACTCCGGACCTGATTTCTAATAAAACTACTGACTTTAACCCTAATATTAACCCTATAGATGTTAATATTAGTTCCCCTTCTTCTCTAGATTTTATAAAAGAAATCTACTTTAAGGTATAAGAAAAGCTAAAGGAAAAGAACCCTAATAGCCCTAAACCTAAGACCTAGAAGCAAGCTATATCTAGTCCTAAAAGGGATAAATAGATAGAAGCTACCTTTAAAGAATTTAAATAGCTTCTAAAGGCTAGTACTTTTAAATTTATAGGGAAAGATAAAATCCCTAAGGGCTGAAAAGTACTAAAAAATAGGCTTGTTTATAAGCTTAAAAAGGATAAAGAAAATAATCCTCTAAAATACAAGGCTTAACTTATTACTAAGGGATTTATGCAAATTAAAGGTCTTAACTATTTAGAGACTTTTACTGCTATAAGTATTCCCCCTAGCTAGAGGATTTTACTAGCCCTAGCGGCTTAGAATAACTAGGAAATTAAATAGATTAATTTTATAGGAGCTTTTCTTAATAGTAAGCTATAATAATAGATTTATATAGTTATTTTAGACGGATTTATTGAATTCCTTAAAGCGAATCCTAACCTAGCTAAATTAGCTAGAAGTTTTAGCTAGAAACCTTCTAAAGATTAAGTAATTTTATTATAGAAATCTTTATATAGCCTTAAATAAAGCTTAAGGGAGTAGTAATAAGCATTAATAGCAGTGCTTAAATCCTTAGGGTTTAACCCTCTAATATTAGACCTAGTAATATTCTTTTATCCTTCTACTAGAACCTTTATTATTACTTATATAGATAATTATCTTCTAATTAGACTGGATTTATATTATATCTAAAGACTTAAGAAAGAACTTTATAAAGTCTATCTAATAGAAGATAGGGGGCCTGCTGAATTCTTCTTAGGGGTTTAAATTGTATAAGATAGGCCTAATAGAATACTAAAAATCTATTAATCTTAGTATATATTAGAAGCTTTAAACTAATTTAATATGCTAGATAGTAAGCCTATTAGTATACCTCTTTAGCTAGGTATTTTAGCTACGCAGATAACTAAGCTTTTAATAGCTAGCGATATTAAGCTTTATTAGTGTATTATAGGGACTATAATATACCTAATGTTACTTATAAGGCCTAATATAGCCTTTATAGTTTAGTGGCTATTAACTATACTAGCTAGTCCTTATATAGAATACCTAAATGTAGCTAAAAATCTACTAAGGTACCTATCTAGGACTAGATTCCTTGCTATAATCTATAGGGGTGACCCTAAAGGTATAGCTAGTAAAAGCCTAATAGGTTATTATAATAGTAATTTTATAGGGGATAAAAAGACCTTAAAATTAACCTATGCTTATCTATTTAAGCTAGCTAGCGGACCTATTAGCTAGAAGTCAAAGAAATCTAGTATAATAGCTTTATTAACATTAGAAGCTAAATCTAACGCTATTTACAAGACCTTCTAGGAGCTATAATAGCTTTAGGGTCTATTTAAAGAGCTAAAAACTCCTATTTCCCCTCCTATCTAGATATTTTATGATAATTAAGGCGCTATAACTACTGCTTATAACCCTGCCTTATATAGTTATACTAAACATACCCTATTAAAGTTTAACTATATTAGGTAATAGGTTTTAGCTAGTTTAGCTAAGATTAAATATCTAGATACTAAGTTAATATCATGACTTAAGGGTCGAAAGATAATAGAACAGAGTGATGGCTTAGATTCACAGTCACAGCTAGAAAGGTACTACCTAGGGGCAGGTGTGTAAAGGTTTTAAGCTCTAACCTTCTATAAGAATATAGGCAGTCCTTACTAAATACCTTACCCTATGCTTACGTAACTATCTAGCTACTAGCTATCCCCTCCCTAACCTAGTAGGTCTAAGGTCCTACTAGTGCTCTATTATATAATAATCCTATCTCTATCCCTTACGCTCCTAATATAATACCCTCTCTTTATATAATTATCCTTAATTATATAATAAGCTACTTACTTAGGGCATTTACGCTATATAGTCCTAGAGGCTATAGTTAATAGAGGGTTTAGGTTAGGTATAATATATTATAGTATAATATATTATTAAAAATAATAACACTAATAATACTAGGGTATAAATATTATTATCCCCCTATTTATTAATACTAAATAGTAACCTATTTACTACTCTAATATAGTAAAGTAAATACTCTTTACCTTATACTAATAGTTCTAAGAGAGTAAACACCCTATATTAAATTTTATAATTAGGTTAAATAAATAGGGTATTAGACACTATATATATAAATAAACTTATTTATAGGTCTTAGTAATATAGTAGTGTGGTTACTATATGTTTATAGCTACTAGTATATTTATAGATAGTAATAATAATAGTAAATATTATAATCCTTATATTAGCTATATATAGTGCGTAGATTACTTAGGGGGTTTATAGTTAATATAAAAGGGACTAGATCTTCCTCCCTTATATATACACTTCCTTTCCCTTATATACTATCTAACTATTATAAGTTTCTTTATCTTTACTTATCTTCCCTTTACTACTTCCTTACTACTAACCTATAGCTAGCTTATAATATCTAAAATCTATCTATTAACTCCTACTTTACTACTAGGTCTGCCTCTATAGAATAAACCCTTAGGGAAGTTACTAGAGAAGTTACCTTAAAAGAGAATAGTATTTAAAATTTCTATATAAGTTTACTACTTCTTTACTAGGTTATTACTACTAACTTATAGCTAGTAATACTAAAATTCTATATATATAGTATAGTTAGTAGGTTACTATATAGAATATATAGCCTAAGAATAGCACCTATACTATTCCTTAGTATCTTAAGGAGAATAAACCTTTTCCTATAGAGTATAATAACTCTTATAGTATAATCTTACTACTTCTTTACTTCTTATAGTTACTAACCTATAGTAGTAAACTTAGCTAAATATACCTATTATACCTAAAATAATAAGATATATATTAGAGTATAACTACCTATTCTAAATCTCTAGTTTTAAGATACTAACCTACTACTAGTGCCTTACTTAAATTATATAGCTTTATAAAAAGCTATTTAATATTATTAAAGCTATGCCTAAGGGAGATTACTACTACCTTAATAAAGTAAGTATATCCCTAGTTCTCTTAACTTAATTACTACTAATATACTAATAGTCTCTTATTTATACTAAGTAGAAACTATATAATACCCTCCTAAAGACTAAAAATACTAATAAGTATAAGCATATTTATTATACTTAGGTAGCTACTAAAGTAGCCTAGGAAGCTAAGTATAATAAGTACACTACTATAGTATAGCTAGCTAATATTACTAACCTTAAGGTCTAAATTAATATTATAAACTATCTTTACTATATATATAAGAATATCCTAATAGTAGGTCTCTTAAATATCTATAGGTATTTCTTTACTAACTTATTAGTAGTTTACTCCTTATACCTCTAGGCTTTTTACTTATATTAGTCCTTCTAAGTTACCTAGAGAGCTCTATATCTTTATATATAAGGAAGGTAACTCTTCTAATAATAAGGCCCCTATACCTCTAAAGGCTCCTATACCTATTATTACTATAGTCTTTAGGGAAAATAAGGGTAAGGGTAGGGATAAAAAAATACTTTTTAAGTAATTATTACTAGGTAGTTATATTATAATTATAAGAGTAATATAATTATATCTTTTTAGAATATTATCCTATATTATTTACTATATTTATAGGGTATTACCTTATATTATTTACTAAGGGTGGTTTTACCACTATAACCTAGCTACCTAGTTACTACTTATAGTTATAGATAATATCCCTTATAATAAAATCCCTCTTTAATACCTATAAATTCTCTAAGCTATTATAGCCCTTCTATTTAACTAGGTACTTATAATACCTACTATTATAATAATATAAGATAATTCTTTCTACCTTAAACTCTTACTTATTATCCTTTATATTATCTTATAGCAAAGAAGT
Organism: Epichloe bromicola; assembly: GCA_023658445.1. NCBI lineage: Eukaryota > Fungi > Ascomycota > Sordariomycetes > Hypocreales > Clavicipitaceae > Epichloe > Epichloe bromicola. The sequence goes on from CP098271.1 coordinate 852,539, forward strand.
ATCTACTATATTACTTAGGTCCCCTTTAAAGGGTTTAAGGCTTATAATATTAAACACATTATATAACCGCGTTCTAGTAGGTAATTCTAGCTAGTAAGCTAGTCTATAACTCCTAACTACCCTTATAATCTTATAAGGGCCTAGGTACTTTACGGTTAACTTCCTACTTAGCTATCTTAGGTTAATATTCTTTATAAATAGTAGAATATAATTACTAACTTTAAACCTCTTTAAGGTCCTTTTTTAGTTATAGTATTTCTTATACTAAGCTTATAAGTTAATTAGAAGCTATTTAATTACTATATATTTCTCTTTTAGTAATAATACTCTACTCTTAGCCTAATTATTTATAAGTAAAATATTAGGTACTACTTACTATAGGCCCCTAGGGTTATACCCTTATAATACCTCTACTAGTGTATAGCTATAAGTTATATAGTTACTAGTATTATATATAAATTATACTATTAATAGGTTATTGGCCTAGTTAGTTTATTTAGCGTAGGAGAAAGCCCTTAAATAATATTCTAGGACCTAGTTTAATTATTCTATTTACTTATTTATTTATAGGTAAAAAGTAGTGCTTAGTAGCCGCTTAGTTATAATAAGATAGTAAAAGGTTATCTAGAATCCGCTTATAAATATAGAACCTTAGTCTATTATAATACCTTCTAGGGCTTTATAATCTCTAAAGATATATTCTAGGAATATAGTAGCTAACCTATTGCTTATTAGTTATATTAAAATAGGGATATAAATACTATACTTTATAAAATAGTCTATAATTACTAAGATTATATTATAGGTTTAGTTAGTGTCTTTAACTAGTAGTAATCTAGTAATAAAATCTATTAATAGTTCTTAAAAGGGGTAATCTAGCTTTAGTAAAGTAGCTAACTTACTATATAGCTTATAGTACCTTAGCTTTAAAACTTAATAGTTTATATAGGTACTAATATATACCTTTATATCTTTCTTTATTAATAGCTAGTAGTACTAACTTATAATTTAATAAAGTATTCTACTAACTCCCTAATACCTAGTAGTAGGGTTATTATATATTAGTAATAAAATCTCTTTTCTTATCCCCTAGGGAATATAAACTTAACTCTTAAATATTAATAGCTTAGAGGGTCTAATTAACTATATCTATAAAGCTTCTAAGTTACTACTCTTAAGTAGCTTTCTCTAATATATAGTAAACTTATTATTTTACTATATACTTAATAATAATACTTAAATTAGAATATCTAATTCTAAGCTATTATCCTAAGTATTAGAGTTAAACTTAGAAAAGGTTCTTTATATAGCTTAGATTCTTACTATAATATCTTTATAAGTAGCTAGCTTATAAGTTACTTCTAGTCTTATAGGTATACTATAGTTAAGTAGCGTTTCTAAGGGGCGCCCTTGCCACTTACTAGTAACTATACTAGCTAGAACACCCCTTTTAATAATATCTAGTCTTATAGCTTCCTTAAAAATATAGCTAAGTTATATTTTCTTAAAACCCTAGATATTCCTATTACTATTATAGGGTCTTTATAACTAACTATCTACTATATTAAATAATAATATAATAAAGCTTATAGTATTCCTATTATTACTATAGAGTTTCTATTAATTAGTATTTATAAACTTAGATAAGAAGTTTAGTAGCTATAAGGTTACTACCTTTGCTTTCCTATCCTTACTTATATAATTTACCTTTCTTAATAATATATTAGTAGGGTTTAACTTACTAGCCCTATATTTAATCCTAAAGTTAAATAGGTATAGCTTATTAAGTGCTATTACCTACCTACTAGTTAGCTATAGCTTTATAGCTAGGTACTTATAGTTTAAGTAATTTATTACTACTATAATTAAGTAAGTTAAGTATACTAGGTAATACCTTTATACCCTAAAAGCCTCTTAGATTACTAATAATTTAGTATCTAGCGTAGGGTAGTGTAACTTAGTATTAGTTAACTTCCTTAATATATATATAACTAGGTACTAGTAACCTAGTACTAATATTATAAGTATTACTCTAATAGTAAAACCTAATATATCTATCTTTACTCTTAATAGAGTAAGTGGGTTAAAGTGTACTAAAATTAGTGCTTCCTAGAATAACCTCTAGAGTTCTCTAAATATAGCTAGTTTATAGGGTTCTAGCTTAAAGGTTACTAGTTATCCCCCCTTAAGTTAGTTTATTAATAAAATAACTACTTTACTATATTACTTAATAAAATATTAATAAAATCTAGTAAACCTAAGGAATAATTAGATATCTAGGACGCTATAAGGTATTAGCTATATTATAATTACTTCTACCCTTAATAGTTCTATTATAATACCTTTCTTAGATATAATAAATCCTAAGAATTTAACCTCTATAACTAAAAATTAACACTTCTTTAGGTTAATAAAAAGCTTTGCATTATAGAGTCTGCTTAGGACTTATTTAATATAGCCTATATAAGCAGCTATATTGCTACTATAGATTAGGATATTATCTAGGTAGATAATATAAATATTATCTATAATATCCTTAAGGACCTTATTAATATACTCCTAGAAAGTTACTAGTGTGTTAACTAATCTAAATAGTATTATAAGATACTTAAAGTGCCTATATCTATAACTAAATGCTGTTTTTTACTTATTACCTAAGTGGATATATAGCTAGTAGTATGTATCTATTAAGTTAAGTTTTGTCTAAATAACCACGCTCTTTAAGTAATTAAGGATTTTAGTAATTAGTAGTAAGGGGGACTTATTCTTAATAGTAATCTTATTTAGGCCCCTATAATTTATATAAAGCCTTAATTTCCTTTCTTTCTTTAGAATAAATAAAATTAGGGCCCTAGCTAGGCTAACTAATCTTCTAATCTATCCCTTTTGCTATGTATCTATAAGATACTCCCTAAGTACCTCTAGCTCTTTCTTAGCTAAGTTATATATTAGTCCCTAAGGTAGTGTTTTTTCCTTTTTCTAATTTAATTATATAAGTATAGCCCCTAGTTTAGGAAGTATTCCTACTAAATCCTTATTAAATATATTTTTAAATTCTAAGTATTCCTTTAGGAGCTCTAGTTTATCTATATTATTACTTAGCCCTTACTTAGTTATAGGTTACTTATTACTTAGACTATCTAAGAATCTTAGGTTAGCTATAATATATTACTTATATAACTTATAGGTATACTCTAAGACTATTATTACTTCCTTACTACTTATTTCCTAAATTAGCTTTAGTAAGTCTATTAGTAGGTTCTCTTCTAGTTCTTTTCCTTTCCTATTCTTTAGGTTATTTAAGATAACTTTTACTAAACCTAGCACTAGAGTAACTACTAACTATTTTAATACTCTATATACTCTCTACTTACCCTAAGTATATAAGAGGCACTCCCTTATTACTAGGTATCTCTAAAACTTCTCTTTCTAATATATTACTATAGGTTTATATTCTCTAATCTAGTCTATACCTAGTAGTAGCCTTTCTTTAGTATTAGTAATAAAGTAGCTAACTTAGTAAACCTTTATAAACCCTATACTATTCTTTATTAATACTAATCTCCTTAGAATTCCTTAATATAAAACTATATCCTTACTTATACTTTTAAGATTTTAATCTATTTTTTTAACTCTTTTCTTATCCTCCTTAGATAATAACTTTAGGTATATAGTTAAGGATTATATACCTAAATCTATTAGTACCTTTACTACTACCTACTAGTAATCTTATTATAGAGATATATAGACTCTAACTCTTAGGTCTACTAATTTATCTATAATAAGCCCCCTATCCTAGGTTTATATAGATAAAAGCGGTACCTTATTAGGATTAGATACTTTATTACTACTATTATTATACTTCTTTATAGTATATTTATTACTCTTATAAATAGAGTAGTCTAATAAATAGTAAGCTATTAAGATATATCTAGGCTTCCTATATTTATAATATATAATAGGTAATCTTCCTACTTACCCTTTATTCTATTACTATAAGTTATTTATAGGTAAAGTTAATTACTATTACTTCTTCTTATTATCTTAACTCTTCTTATAACTCTATATTAGTTTTATTACTACCTTTGCTTTCTTACCTAAGTAGTTAGCCCTATAACTTATAGTATTATTAACTATTAATAAATATATCTTCTTAGTTATATTAGGATTAGTTTAGGTAGTTAGAAACTCCTAGCTAAGTATTTACTTCTAATAAAGGCTTATTAATTAGCTATTAATAAATATTCTTACTTAGTAATAACCTAGTTACTTCTAAGTATCTAGTGTCCTTATTTATTATTTTAGGCTATATTAGCTTACCTTATATAGTCCTTATATTCTATATAACCATTAGCTTAGTATATTTATTATTACTTTTATATTAGGATTTTAGTTTAGGCTACCTTTATTATATTATTATAGGTTAGATTTAACCTTAGTCTAATTCCTAATTAGGAAATTCTAAAGGTTTTTATAAGTATCCCCCTTATATAATAGTATCTATAGCTATATCTTAATAATACTATATTAGTATATATTTACTACTTACTTAGTGCCTATTAGTAAAGTAGGTATAGGAGTAGTTAGTCTAACCTAAGAAGGTAAATTTATAAGTCCTTACTAGGTTTTAACTAATAGTAGGTTTACCTAAAGCTCCCTAATTTTTACTTTTATCTATAGAATTTCCTATATTTTCTATATATATTATAGCTTAGCTTATATAATATTATAATACTATTATACTACCTCCTTAACGCTATTATTCTTAATTCTAGTATTATTATCTAGATTAGTCTTAGGTAGTGTCTAATATACTTAATTATTAGTGTCTATTATTTAAGTATTTACTACACTACTACTACCTTACTTATCTATAGTATTACTACTAGGGAATATAGGTATATTTTATATAAATATTCTCTAGTATACTAATATTATAATCTAGCTAATAGTCTATTACCCTAAAGGGATTAAGAGCTTAATTTATTATAACTTAAGGGTTAAAAGATAATAGAATAGAGTAATAGCTTAGATTTATAGTTATAGCTAGAAAAGTACTACCTAGGGGTAGGTATATAAAGGTTTTAAGCTCTAACCTTCTATAAGAATATAGGTAGTCCTTACTAAATACCTTACCCTACGCTTACATAACTATCTAGCTACTAGCTATCCCCTCCCTAACCTAGTGGGTCTAAGGTCCTGCCAGTGCTCTATTATGTGATAATCCTGTCTCTGTCCCTTACGCTCCTGATAGTTAATGCCCGCAAATAGTCTTATAAAACCTCTTATAAGACCTCTCTATTAGGCTTTTATTAAGCTTCTAAGGCTTAATAACTTCTAAAACTAATAACTAAAAAACCCTTTAATAAGGAACTAAAAACAACATTAAAAAGGGAAGCTATATATAACTATAGCTAGGATTTAAAAGGGGGGCTTTTTATCTTTTCCTGTTTTTCCCTTTTCTCTACTATTTTTACCTAAAAGTTATTACTTACCCTATTATAATCTTATATGCTTTTATTTGCTTATATATAAGTCTTTTGTAAAGGGGGTATTAAAAATAAGACCTATTTTTAGCCCTTTCTAGTTAAAGAACCTTTATATTACTAAGCTTATACTATAAGCTTAATAGCTACACTATAGCTATTAACGGTTACGTAGGTGGTTACAAATAACCACATTATAGCTATTAATAGCTACGACTAACCGTGTGGATAACTAATGTTAATTAGTGTTGTGGGCATAAGTGTGCCTATAACCCTAACCATAAGTAATTAGGTAAGCTAGGGTAATATTTTTAGACTAAAATTTAGTGTATATAGGTTGCTAGTATGTATAGTAGTAAGTTAATTTTTTAGATTTTATATATAAATAAATTTTACGGAAAATAAAAAGTAGCTTATAAGACCCCGCTAGCGGCCTAGGCCCGCTAATATGGTTAGTAGGTCTATAAGAGGAAGAAGATCTTTTTAATCTAGCTAGTTAGCTAGGCCTCTTAACTAACAGCCGTATTGCCTAAATAAACTAACTAAAAATTAATTCTATTATTCTATTAGTTACTATAAAGTAATCTAAATTGAATTCTATTAGTTAATAACTGCTACCACTTCTATTACGTTATGTTAATAAAATCAACGTTGTGGCTCTATTGGTCCTAGACCGTAGAGCTTACACTTGTACAGCTGTTGCCAGCTGGCATCAGCTCCCTACATTTCAATACTTAGTAATAAAGAAGTGCCTTTTATATACTTAAGGTAAGTAAAGAGTATATAGAGTATTAAAATAGTTAGTAGTTACTCTAGTATTAGGTTTAGTAAAAGTTATCTTAAATAGCCTAAAAAATAAGAAAGAAAAAAAACTAAAAAAGAACTTACTAGTAGACTTACTAAAGCTAATTTAGGAAATAAGTAGTAAGGAAGTAATAATAATCTTAAAGTATACCTATAATCTATATAAGTAATATATTATAGCTAACCTAAGATTCTTAGATAGTCTAAGTAATAAGTAACCTATAACTAAGTAAAGGCTAAGTAATAATATAGATAAACTAGAGCTCCTAGAGAAATACTTAGAATTTAAAGATATATTTAATAAGGATTTAGTAGGAATACTTCCTAAACTAAGGGGCTATACTTATATAATTAAATTAGAAAGAGGAAAACACTACCTTAGGGGCTAATATATAACTTAGCTAAGAAAGAGCTAGAAATACTTAGGGAGTATCTTATAGATATATAGTAAAAGGGATAGATTAGAAAATTAGTTAGCCTAGCTAGGGCCCTAATTTTATTTATCCTAAAGAAAGGAGTAAAATTAAGGCTTTATATGAATTATAGGGGCTTAAATAAGATTACTATTAAGAATAAGTCCCCCTTATTACTAATTACTAAAATCCTTAATTACTTAAAGGGCGTGGTTATCTAGATAAAACTTAACTTAATAGATATATATTACTAGCTATGTATTTACTTAGGTAATAAGTAAAAGATAGCATTCTAATATAAATATAGGCACTTTAAGTATCTTATAATACTATTTAGATTAGTTAATATACTAGTGACTTTCTAGGAGTATATTAATAAAGTCCTTAAGGATATTATAAATAATATCTATATTATCTACTTAGATAATATCCTAATCTATAGTAGTAATATAGCTACTTATATAAGCTATATTAAATAAGTCCTAAGTAAACTCTATAATATAAAGCTTTTTATTAACCTAAAGAAGTATTAATTTTTAGTTATAGAGGTTAAATTCTTAGGATTTATTATATCTAAGAAAGGTATTATAATAGAACTATTAAGAGTAGAAGTAATTATAATATAGCTAATACCTTATAGTGTCCTAGATATCTAATTATTCCTTAGGTTTACTAGATTTTATTAATATTTTATTAAGTAGTATAGTAAAGTAATTATTCTATTAATAAACTAACTTAAGGGGGGATAACTAGTAACCTTTAAGCTAAAACCCTATAAACTAGCTATATTTAGAGAACTCTAGAAGTTATTCTAGGAAGTACTAATTTTAGTGTACTTTAACCTACTTACTTTATTAAAAGTAAAGATAAATATATTAGGTTTTACTATTAGAGTAATACTTATAATATTAGTGCTAGGTTACTAGTACTTAGTTATATATATATTAAGGAAGTTAACTAATACTAAGTTACGCTACCTTACACTAGATACTAAATTATTAGTAATCTAAAAGGCTTTTAGGGTATAGAGGTATTACCTAGTGTACTTAACTTACCTAATTATAATAGTAATAGATTACTTAAACTATAAATACCTAGCTATAAAGCTATAGCTAACTAATAAGTAGGTAATAGTGCTTAATAAGCTATGCTTATTTAACTTTAGAATTAAATATAAGGCTAGTAAGTTAAACCTTACTAATATATTATTAAGGAGGGTAAATTATATAAGTAAGAATAGGAAAGTAAAGGTAGTAACCTTATAGCTACTAAACTTCTTATCTAAGTTTATAAATACTAATTAATAAGAACTCTATAGTAGTAATAAGAACACTATAGGTTCTATTATATTATTATTTAATATAGTAGATAGTTAGTTATAAAGACCTTATAATAGTAATAGGAATATTTAGGGTTTTAAGAAAATATAACTTAGCTATATTTTTAAGGAAGCTATAAAACTAAATATTATTAAAAGGGGTATTCTAGCTAGTATAGTTACTAGTAAGTAGTAAGGGCGCCCCTTAGAAACACTACTTAACTATAGTATACTTATAAGACTAGAAGTAACTTATAAACTAGCTACTTATAGAGATATTATAGTAAGAATCTAAGCTATTTAAAGAACCTTTTCTAAGTTTAACTCTAATACTTAGGATAATAGCTTAAAATTAGATATTTTAATTTAAGTATTATTATTAAGTATATAGTAAAATAATAAGTTTACTATATATTAGAGAAAGCTACTTAAGAGTAGTAACTTAAAAGTATTATAAATATAGTTAATTAGACTCTCTAAGCTATTAATATTTAAGAGTTAAGTTTATATTCCCTAGGGGATAAAAAAAGAGATTTTACTACTAATATATAATAACTCTACTACTAGGTATTAGGGAGTTAGTAAGATACTTTATTAAATTATAAGTTAGTACTACTAGCTATTAATAAAGAAAGATATAAAGGTATATATTAGTACTTATATAAGCTATTAAGTTTTAAAGCTAAGGCACTATAAGCTATATAGTAAGTTAGCTACTTTACTAAAGCTAGATTACCCCTTTTAAGAACTATTAATAGATTTTATTACTAGATTATTACTAGTTAAAGACACTAACTAGACTTATAATATAATCTTAGTAATTATAGACTATTTTATAAAGTATAGTATTTATATCCCTATTTTAATATAACTAATAAGTAATAGGTTAGTAACTATATTCCTAGAATATATCTTTAAAGATTATAAAGCCCTAGAAGGTATTATAATAAACTAAGGTTTTATATTTATAAGTAGATTTTAAATAACCTTTTACTATTGTGAGAACAAAGGATAGCTAGGCAAGAGGTATAGGGGCACTTGTGTATTTACTAAAGCTTACTAGGTCTAAGTGTGTGATATATGCGAGTCACTAGCTTATAGCTAGTGGCTTACTAGCGTTACGTAGACCTAGCCCTAGGGCGTGGCTTATCTACAGGGTACGCTAGTGTAGTGCACCTATATTATAAGTAAGGCCTTATAATTACCCTCTCTTTTCTAGCTAGGCTCCTAAATAGCTTTAGATCCTTACCTAAGATATAGCTATTCGCTAGTTAGTAATAATAATAAGATTGCTACATTAGGTTATTATAATAATAATAAACAGGGGTCTATCCTATAGTAATATAAATATCTATTTAGTATAAATTTACTATTAAATTCCTATTATATTATATATTTTTTCCTCCTATAAATATATTATTTTAACCTAAGGTAAATTTTAATCTTATAGTACGCCCTCTCTTAATTTATTAATTACTACTCTCTTACTGCTAATATATTAATAATTCCCTTAAAATAGTGTAGTTATATATACTACCTTTATACTATATATATAGAGTTTAAAAAGAATCTGCCTATAGAGCCTACACTACTATAGATTAGTTATCTTTTCCCCTACCTTTTAGTAGTAAATCTATCTAAAGAGAAGTAGTCTAAGTAATATATTTAGTATATTAAGTGTAGTAACCTTTATAATATAGTAGTCCCCTCTCTTTCTATGCCTCTTTAGTTCCCTTTTACTAACTTTTACTAGCTAATAGCTATAATAGTAGGTAATTTTAATAATCTCCTATCTCTCTTAAACTAAGTCTAAACTTTACTAGATACCTATAGGAATAGTAATGCTATAGATAATAATAATAATAATTTTATCTTTATAAAGGAGACTTACTAGTATCTTACTAAGCTTTTAGCTAAGTTAATACTTAGTTTTAATTATACTAATATAGTATACTATATTACATTTAGTCTAACTAGTGCTATAAAGTATTACTAGGTTTATTATTATTTCCTTACTTATTTACTAGTATTTTACTAATCCTTCTATATAGGATACCTCTATTTTATACTAGTAGTATATAGTTTTATAGTAATAATTACTTATTACTATATTTCTAGGCCCTACCCTAGGGATTATAAGTATCCCTATAATATATTTAGTAGTTCTTTACTAATATTTCTATAGGCAAACTACTACTAGCTCCTAACTACCTAGGAGGTAAAAATAGTCTTATATCTCTATTCCTATAACCTAGGGTATATAGCCTAGCTTATATTAAAGCACTAGTTTTTTTATACTATTTCCCTAGTAATTAAGGAGGATAAGAATACTAGGGAGTATTTTATTTATAGGACTTAGGTATTAATATATAGTAGTGCTACTATAGAGGGATTTTCTCTTATTTTAGCCGCCCTTTAGGCGTGTTTTTCTTTATTATTTTATAGGTAGTCTAAGGATTTTTTCTTTTATTCTAGTTTAGAGTATTATAGTAGCTAGTAAGGCTAGGCCTTTTTTATAAGGACTTTATGCCTCTTTACCTATAACTTACCTATATATTACTACCTTTCTTATATAATCTACTTTAGTAAAACGCTTAAATTATATATTAAGCGCTTTCTATATCTTCTACTAGAACCTATTAGTTATATTTACTTAGCTAACCCTTCTATTTTACTAGGTATTTATTACCTTTATAGGTTTTCTTATAGTTCTTAACTTTCTTAATTCTATACTTATCTTCTTTATCCTTAAGGTCTAGTATTAGTATATTCTTATCCCTAGTGTCTTTATAGTAATTCTATAGCTTTAATAGGCTTATATAAAATATATTATATAGCTATTTATACTTCTTAGGTAATACTAGTTTATATACTTATTTCCCTATAGTATTAAGTACTTAAAAAGGCCTAATAAATCTAGGGATTAGCTTTTATTTTATATCCTTAAGCCTAATATTCTTTACTAATAGTAATACTAGGTTACCTTAATATAGTATTAATAGCTAGTAATACTAGTTATAGTACTTTACCTAGGTTTTAGTAGCTTTAGCCTAGTTCTTCTTTAGATACTCTCTAACTTTATATAGCTTTATAATATATATATATACTTCTAGTACCTTCCTTTCCTAGCTCTTACCTCTAAGAGCTAGATAAAACTTAGGTAAATAGCTTATAAGTAAATAGTTTAGGGAGTAGCTAGTACTCCTATTTACTATATTATTATAGGTAAATTAAGCTATTAGGAGTAGCTTAGGCTATATCTATTAGTTCTTTATAATAAAATATTAAAGGTAGTGCTTAAGTACTTAGTTTATTCTTTTTATTTACTTATTAGTTTAGGAGTAAAATACTATAGAAAGCCTTTACTTTACCTAAGATAGGTAGTATAGGTCTAACTAGAATTAGCTTATAAAGACTAAACCTCTATTATATATAATACTCTCTAGGGCTCTAAATTATAGCTTAATCTCTTTATAGAAAAGTTCTACTAATTTAGCTATATTAATAGTAGTAGTTATAGGTAGGAAGATAAAATACTTAGTAAATTAGTCTATAATTACTAGGATTATATTAGTCTCTTACTTACTTACTTATATAATAGGTAACCCTATAATAAAGTCTATTAAGATCTTTATTTATAGTTACCTTAGTATTAGTAGTAATTTAAGGCTTCTATATAGGTAATACTTTCTAGCTACTACCTATTAGTAAACCCTATAGCTTATAATATAGTCTAAAATAGACTTACTTATAGCTAGCTACTAAAAGTAATACTTTAGTAGCTCTAGAGTGTGCTTAGTCCTAAAGTAACCTACTAGTAGATTATTATAGTGTAGCTATAGAAGCTTCTATTATAAGATAGGCTCCTAGGGAATAACTACCTAGTCTTAGTATAATAGAAAACTCCCTATACTATATAACTATAGACTAGCCTTTCCCTTTCCTTTTACTAAGGAGTTATTAATCTTACTATTCTATCTCTATAGATCTAGGTCTTAATCCTATACTTTCTATAGTAGTTATACTAATAGTTTATTTAGCTTAGATTAGTAGGGATTTAGTAATATAATAGTCCCCTATATCTCTTATACTACGCTAATATCTTAGATATATACTACCTTCTCCTTAAAATCCCCTTTAGTTAGCTAACCTTTTACTAGATTTATAGTAGCTAACTAGCTTCTTAACTAGGCTACTCTAGCTATTCTCTCTATAGGGGCTAGGGCATTTTCCTCCCTTAAAGATATTTTATTAAGCCTCTCTATACCTAAGACTAGGGTATTTTCCTTCCCTAAAGGTATTTTACTATATCTTCTTTAATATATTAGTTTCTCTTCTTTTACTATTTTAGTAAGTACTATCTTTCTTTAAAGTTCTAGTAATAATACCTTATTTATTAGGGGTTTACCCTTATAATTAAACCTTCTTAATAGTATATCTACTAGGTTACTTTTCCTAGGTCTATACCTAATTATAAAGTAAAAGAGATAAAGGAATATATACTATCTTACTTACCTTTTATTTAACTTTTACTACCTTATAAAGGTCTATAGGTTATAGTAGTCTAATAGGACTTTAACTAGGCTTACTATACCTTTAATATAGTATTACTAGTATTTAAATAACTCTACTATAGTAAGTAGCTCTTAATTAGCTATACTATAATTATACTTAGTATTTATAAATTTCCTTAACTAAAATACTACTAAATACTAATAGCCTTTATTATCCTATTAAGATAGGATTCCTACTATTATAAAGATTAAAGTATTTATCTTAATACACACTAGTTAACTTAGGTTATAATAATAGAGAAAAGGCGCTTACTAGAAGGCCTCTTTTAGCTAGTTAAATACTAGCTATTCCTTTACTTTAAATATAAACTTCCTAGTCTAAATACTATTTTAACTACCTTTTATTAATATATAAAGAGATACTATAATCCTAGAGTATTTATAAATAAACTATTAGTAAAAGTTATAGAACCTAAGAAAAGACTATATATTCTTAAAGCTTATAGGCTTTTTTTATTCTTAGATTATATTAACCTAGTAAGTATCTATTAAGATCCTATTAATTAATAAAATAAACCCTAGGAACTTTACTAACTCCTAGTAAAATAAATACTTTAAGGGTTTTATATATAACTTTACTAATCTTATATATTCTAAAACTTTCTTAATATATATAGTATATTTCTCCTATATCTTTAAAAAAATAAGGATATTATCTAGATATACTATATAAATAGTATTAACTAGCTTATAGAGCGCTTTATAAATATAACTTTAAAAAGTAGCTAAGGTATTAGTTAACCTAAAGGGTATTATAAGGTATTTATAGTGTTTATAATAAGTATAAAATATAGTTTTTTACTTATTACCTCCTTTAATATAAATTTAATAGTATATATTCTTAATATTAATTTTTAAGAAGTAATAAGCTTCTTAGTACTAGTCTAGGATCTCTAAAATTAGGGGGAGAGTATAGTAATTCTTTTATATTACTCTATTAAGTCCCTAATAATCTATATATAATTAGAGTATCCTATCCTTCTTTAGTATAAATAAAATAAGTATACCTATAGGGCTCTTAAAGGGTTTTATCTAGCTTTTCTATAGGTTTTTATTAATATATTTATAGAGCTTTTTTAGCTTACTTTAGGAGAGAGGGTAGATTAGTCTATATAGGGGTATAGCCCTAGGTACTAGGTTAATTATATAATTAGTCTCTTTTCTTAATAGTAAGCTTTCTACCTTATTTAATATAAATATATCTTTAAACTTATATAGTTCTAGGGGAATATTTTTAATAGTTTTATATACTTTTACCTCCTTATTATCTTTAAGGGTAATAAACTTATTTTCTATAACCCCTATAATAGTATATATAATAGTCTTATTATATATTACTTTTATAAATTTATAGGAAGTTAATAGTAAAAAGGCTACTTTTCCTTTCTTAAACTACTATTCCTATAAATATAGGTAAAGGTATATATATTCTTCTATAAGGGTATATATTCTAATTAATATAAGGCTTCCCCTTACTCTTAGGTCTTTATCTATAGCTATATATAGTAGCTTAAGGTCCTTTTCTTCTTCTCTTAAGTCTTTAATTATAATAAGTACCTTATAGATACTATATTAAAGGACTATAAGGGCTCCTACTACCTTAATAATAGGTACTATAGCCTTAGCCTAGTTAAGTTTATAAGTTCTTATAAACTTAATACTAATTATATTAATCTTAGTGTAACTATTTAGATTAGCTACTATTTTAATATCTTTATACCTATAGATAGTAACTAATATATAAAACTAATACCCTATTAGCACCTTAGTATTAGAGGTAAAGGTAAGGGTATTTATTTTTACCTTAGGGAGTTTTCTAGGCTTTCTTAGGACTTTTTCTTAGGTTTCTTATAATAATATATAAGGTATTCTATACTATTATAATTATAATACTATATCTTATCCCTAGGTTTAGTAGTATTTAGGTAGGTAGCTAGGCCTTTTTTCTAGTCCTTATTCCTTTAATCTTTATAAGGTTTATAACCTTATAAGGAGTTATTTCTATAGTGCTAAGGGTTCTTATATAGGCCTTTATCTCCTAATTACTTAGATTTTTACTTATTCTTTAGTATAGCCTCCTAGAATTACTAGGTAAGTTATATAACCTCTTCTTAAGTCTTATTAGTAATAGAGGTATATAGGTTAATATAATCCTATAGGTTAGGGAGTAACTTTATAAAGAATATAAGGGTATAAGTCTTTTCTAGGGCTTTTTTAGGTATTTCTTTAGTAAATCTAAGAAGATACTAAACTTAATAAGGCTTTAACCCTTATATTACTTTATATTCTCTAATTATATTACTATTTATATATTATAATTAGTAAAGTCCTAAAGTAATATAAGTATCTAGGTCTAAAATTTATCCTAGTTATCTTTAAGGTTATTCTAACTATTAGCCTACTATTCCTTAAGGTATTTATCCTATCTTACCCTATAATTAATATATATATAGTTAAGTGTAAAAAGGATCTTCTAGTAATTATATTAGAACTTCTTCTTTACCCTATTAAAGGTATAGTTTAGGTTATTAATCTATATCTTATACCTCTATAGGTTTATAGGGTATTAGAGGTTAGTAATATTCTAAACTTTAATCTCTTAGCTACTATAGCTTAAGAAAGTACTAGCTTTTTACTATCTTTTTAATTATTCTTCTCTAGTATTATACTATAATAAATCTTAAAGCTCTTACTCTTTTTTCTATAGTTTCTAGAGTTCCTTAAGCTAGGTAATTTACTTTACTATTACTATAGCTTAGGTATAGATAGTAAGGGGTATATCTTTAGTTATAGTACCTATAGAATATAGCGTATTCTTAGCTATAGTATTACCCTTATCTAGTAGCCCTTAGTTATTATCTAATATTACTCTTATAGATTAGGTAGTTCTTCCCCTTATATTACTCTTAAATAGCTAGTAGAAGAAGCTTTAGAATTATAAGAATAAAGAATAGCTAGGTAAGAGGTATAGGGGCACTTATATATTTACTAAAGCTTACTAGGTCTAAGTGTGTTATATATACAAGTTACTAGCTTATAGCTAGTGGCTTACTAGCGTCACGTGGACCTAGCCCTAGGGCATGGCTTATCTACGGGGTGCGCTAGTGTAGTGCACCTGTGTTATAAGTGGGGCCTCACAACTATCTTATTATAACTAAGTAGCTACTAAGCATTACTTTTTACCTATAGATAAATAGGTAAATAAAGTAATTAAACTAGGTCTTAGAATATTATTTAAGGGCTTTCTCCTACGCTAAATAAACTAACTAGGCTAATAACCTATTAATAGTATAATTTATATATAACACTAGTAACTATATAACTTATAGCTATATACTAGTAGAGGTATTATAAGAATATAACCCTAGGGGCTTATAGTAAGTAGTACCTAATATTTTACTTATAAATAATTAGGCTAAGAGTAAAGTATTATTACTAAGAGAGAAATATATAGTAATTAAATAGCTTCTAATTAACTTATAAGCTTAGTATAAGAAATACTATAACTAAAAAAGGACCCTAAAGAGGTTTAAAGTTAGTAATTATATTCTACTATTTATAAAGAATATTAATTTAAGATAGCTAAGTAAGAAGTTAACTATAAAGTACCTAGGCTCTTATAAGATTATAAGGGTAGTTAGGAGTTATAAACTAGCTTACTAGTAGGAATTACCTACTAGAACATAATTATATAATATATTTAATATTATAAGCCTTAAACCCTTTAAAGGGAACCTAAGTAATATAGTAAATACTTCTTTATTATAAGATAATATTAAGGATAATAAGTAAGAGTTTAAGGTAAAAAGAATTATCTTATATTATTATAATAGTAAGCATTATAAGTACCTAGTTAAATAGAAAGGCTATAATAGCTTAGAGAATTTATAGGTATTAAAGAGGGATTTTATTATAAGGAATATTATCTATAACTATAAGTAGTAACTAAATAGCTAGGTTATAGTAGTAAAACTACCCTTAGTAAATAATATAAGGTAATACCCTATAAATATAGTAAATAATATAAGGTAATATTCTAAAAAGATATAATTATATTACTCTTATAATTATAATATAATTACCTAGTAATAATTACTTAAAAAGCATTTCCTTATCCTTACCCTTACCCTTATTTTCCTTAGAGACTATAGTAATAATAAGTATAAGAGCCTTTAGAGGCACTAGGGCCTTATTATTAGAAGAGTTACCTTCCCTATATATAAATATATAAAGCTCTCTAGGTAACTTAGAGAGATTAATATAAGTAAGAAGCCTAAAGATATAAGAAGTAAACTACTAATAAGTTAGTAAAGAAGTACCTATAGATATTTAAGAGACTTACTATTAGGATATTCTTATATATATAGTAAAGGTAGTTTATAATATTAATTTAGACCTTAAGGTTAGTAATATTAGCTAGCTACACTATAGTAATATACTTATTATACTTAGCTTCCTAGGTTACTTTAGTAACTACCTAAGTATAATAAATATACTTATACTTATTAGTATTTTTAGTCTTTAGAAAAGTATTATATAGTTTTTACTTAGTATAAATAAGAGACTATTAGTATATTAGTAATAATTAAGTTAAGAGAACTAGGGATATACTTACTTTATTAAGGTAGTAGTAATCTCCCTTAGGTATAGCTTTAATAATATTAAATAGCTTTTTATAAAGCTATATAATTTAAGTAAGGTATTAGTAGTAAATTAGTACCTTAAAACTAGAGACTTAGAATAGGTAGTTATACTCTAATATATATCTTATTATTTTAGGTATAATAAGTATATTTAGCTAAGTTTACTACTATAGGTTAGTAACTATAAGAAGTAAAGAAGTAATAAGATTATACTATAAGAGTTATTATACTCTATAGGAAAAAGTTTATTCTCCTTAAGATACTAAGGAATAGTATAAGTACTATTCTTAGGCTATATATTTTATATAATAACTTACTAACTATACTATATATATAGAATTTTAGTATTACTAGCTATAAGCTAGTAGTAATAACCTAGTAAAAAAGTAATAAACTTATATAGAAATTTTAAATACTATTCTCTTTTAAGGTAATTTCTTTAATAACTTCCCTAAGGGCTTATTTTATAAAAGTAGACTTAGTAGTAAAGTAAGAGTTAATAAATAGATTTTAGATATTATAAGCTAGCTATAGGTTAGTAGTAAAAAAGTAGTAAAGGGAAGATAAGTAAAGATAAAAAAACTTATAATAGTTAGATAATATATAAGGGAAAGGAAGTATATATATAAGGGAGGAAGATTTAGTCCTTTTTATATTAACTATAAACCCCTTAAGTAATCTATATACTATATATAGCTAATATAGGGATTATAATATTTACTATTATTATTACTATTTATAAATATACTAATAGCTATAAATATATAGTAACTATACTACTATATTACTAAGACCTATAAATAAGTCTATTTATATATATAGTATCTAATACCTTATTTATTTAACCTAATTATAAAATTTAATATAGGGTATTTACTCTCTTAGAACTATTAGTATAAGGCAAAAAGTATTTACTTTACTATATTAGAGTAATAAATAGGTTACTATTTAGGATTAATAAATAAGGGAATAATAATATTTACACCCTAGTATTATTAGTATTATTATTTTTAATAATATATTACACTATAATATATTACACCTAACCTAAACCCTCTATTAACTATAGCCCCTAGGACTATATAGTATAAACACCCTAAGTAAGTAGCTTATTATATAATTAAGCATAATTATATAAAGAGAGGGTATTATATTAGAAGCGTAAGGGATAAAAATAGGATTATTATATAATAGAGTATTAGCAAGACCTTAGACTTACTAGGTTAGGGAGGGGTTAGCTAGTAGCTAGATAGTTATATAAGCGTAAGGTAAGGTATTTAGTAAGGACTGCTTATATTCTTATAGAAGGTTAGAGCTTAAAACCTTCACATACCTGCCCCTAGGTAGCACCTTTCTAGCTATAACTATGAATCTAAGCTATTACTTTGTTTTATTATCTTTCGACCCTTAAGTCGTGACAGTAAGGTAATAGTTTATTATACTAGTAGTAAGGGATTACTTAATATATAGCCTATAAGGGCGCTAAAGTAATATAAGTATAGTATATTACTTATTAGCTAAGTCTCCTTCTATAAGAAACTTACTAATAGCTCTTACTAGAGATATTATAGGAATAGGGGTAGTAGCTATTTATCTAGGGGGGGGCAGTGGTTATATTATATTAATAAGGTATTTTTAATATAGGTATAATAGGATAGTAATATAAGGTAGGATATAATAGAATAGGAAAGTATAATAGAATTATAGTGTTTTAGGGATAGTTATTATATAAGGAAAGTAAGGTTATATTATAAAAATAAGTAGGATATTTATATAGGTAATTATGCCTATATTAGATAAGTTATAGGTAGGTAAGGGTAGGGCTAGTATTATTATAATAATAATAAGGGGCTAGGTAGGATATAACGCGTACCTTACCTATAATTAGATAATAATAATAGGGAATATAACACATGCTCTACTTATAATAGATAATAATAACAATAGACATATTACATGCCTTACTTATAATAGATAATAATAGTAATAGGCGTATTACGTAACCTATTTATAATAGGTTAGTAATAGAATAATAATAAGTAAGTAGAGGACTGTAGGTAATAGGTAAGTGAGGGCATATATAAAGGGCTTAGGCTTTGCCTAAGTATTAGTATAGTGTATATATAATATAAGTAGGGAGGTAGTAGGGGGTAGTAAGGGTATAAAAAGGGGGCTAATATAAGATATCTAGGGGATATAAGGGGGCAGGAAGAATAGCTATATAGTTCCCCTTTCTTCTTTCCTTAAGTTTCTTAATATCATATTAACGCCCTATCGTAGCCGCCTAGGGGCTAGTCTATAACAAAGCCTCACGTAAGGCAGCTACTATTAGCTTTAAGTAACTACAGTAAGTAAAGCTATTAGGGATACTATAAGAGTATTTACACTAGTAAGAGGTACTAAGTGGTCCTAGTAAAATATATATAATCTAAGGTACCCTTTACCTTACTTAGTGTAATGAAAAGATCTATTATTAGCCTACTGCTCCTAGTTAATAGTTATATACCTTGTGTAAAATTAAATAGGGTTTACACTGTATCTCTAGTTTATTTTTATCTAATTGAATACATATAGACCCTGGTCAGAGTATTGCACTACAATGGATTTGTAGTGTATTTTCTTTTTAACAAATAATATATATCTAATCTTAGAAAATATATAGAGATATAAAACTTCTTTTTTTAGATAGATAACTAAAAAACTACAATATAGTTATATATAAAAGTGGGTCTAAAAGTGGGTCCTTCGGCTATAAATTAGAAAAACTACATTTCACTACATTTAGGACTTAAAATACACTACAAATGTAGTGTTTCTAATTTGCGGCAGCAGGGCCCACTTTTAGGCCCACTTTTATATATAGTATTTTTCTTAGGACTTATCTCTATAAGATTACGTAATTTATAGTATAATATCTTTAATAATAAGCTAGCTATAAAATTAAATATAAAAACTACAAAACACACTACACTAACTACAAACAATACTCTGACCCTGGTTGACGTGACTCCACAAGGTGGACTACCCCTAAATAGCCATGGTCTCATCAAAATTTTATTTGTGATGATCTATTATTAGGCTTTGCCTAGACCTAGGATGACTTGTTCATGCGTAACCTTTTGCCATGGCGCAATTAGTCCCGGCACATCACCCGTATGGTGGCGCAGACACCCGCGATTAGCCCTGTAGACTAGGCCAAAACATTATTATCCTAAATTAGCTTCCTAATGCTTGAAGAATATGAAACACTTCCTAGTAAGCTTCTAGAGATTTTATTTTATAAGTATATATAAAGACAGCCTACTTGCATATTTAAGTAGCTTAGAAAAAGAAAATTAATCAACTTCTTCTTTTCACTTGCGAATCCAATCCAATCCGTACTAGACGGCCAAAATGAAGCTCCTCTTTCTTCTCTCAATCCCGGCGGCCATGGCAGGATTCCATGGATTCCATGGAGACCATGGAGACCCAGGGCGCTTACCTGGAGACAAACCGCCCATCCATCAAGGACCACCACCGTTCCCTGACGCACCGCCCCACTGTAATGGTCATAACGAGTATTTTAAGCGTGGTAAATGCCCTGTTCAGATTGCAACCCCTCCTAAAATGTACTGTAATCATGGAGCCTACGGCAATGGAGGTTGCGAAGACCCCCTCATTGGACTTCATACCTATTGTGTAAGATAACCATAACGCATACCAATTATTCCTACCCTTTTAGTAGTCTTAATACTAACTGCGCTCTAGTGTTCTACAACTAAGGATGATTTTTATTACGCGCCTAGATGGGTACAGTATGAAACATTCGGCCCTGATGATAAAGATTCTCCTTGTCATGGCAAGGGTCCTGGCTCGGGGAAAAGGTTCTGCGCGAAGTGAGCAAAAGGGGGAAGGGGGTGTCAAGTCATGTTATGTGGCTAGAATTGTTACGTGGTAAAGCACGTGCAGTCTAGAGAGACTGCCATAAAGCTAGATTTAACATCTTAGTTTAGAAATTTAACTTACTTTAGACATAACAGATCACCCCTAACAGTAGCTTTCACAAGTAAACTTAGTACGACTTACGACCTGTTGAATCCGTTGGCCCCTCTGACGGATTCGACCATCAATCGTGCAAAGCCAGCACGTAGCAATTGCTACCACTTACGAAATAAAACGTAAGATCAAAGGAATGTGTGAAGGTTGTTGAATTCAACTAGCTAGAGGTCAGAGCTATCGTCAAATATATGGGTTCTAGGTCACGTGTAGGCCACTTGTCAATTCTAGCACGTAACAAGAATTGTAACCCCTTATTACATTACATGTAAGAGCTCTCTATGTACTCTGTAGCTTTTAAGCCTTGGTTTAATTAGCTTCGTTGCATATCTATTTCTATAGGTTGCTAGTACTACAAAGTACCTTTAGTCCAAGCTCCTGTGTCCTTTGTTTCCTAGAAAACATCTAATTCGGTCAAGACTTCCTGTCATGAACGGATTAGATTTGTAAATTAATTCAAGGGGTGTGTATTGTAGCCAAGGAGATAGCTAATTATAGTTATTAGACAGGAACGAAAAACTGGGACATGTAAATTCACAACATAATTCAGGGGGGGGATTGTAGGGGAATTTATCCAGGTCAAGTCCCGGTGTTTCATGAAGAGAGGAGGGGTCGGTGCCTGCAAGAGGGTGGTATCTACGTGACTCCACAAGCTTAACACGCTCGAGGAGATAGTCTAGCCGCACCAACCGACAAAGTTATTCTGCAAGGGGGAAAGTTTTATGCAGATAAAAAGCTTACGGAGTACGGACTACATGTACCATGAATGTCATGGCTGCCAGCGTCAAGGTAACCCGCCACAACTCTACGGAGTGCAGCACGTCAGATACGAGCCCTCGACTGCGTCAGCTTCTCCCAGTCACCCTGAGTGAAGGGGATATACTTGGGCGACCCGGCTGGCAACCAAAACAGCTTGTCTCCCTTCCCATTGGCAACCTTGGTCCCCAGAGCTTGAGGGTCAACACCTTCAGACCGCAAATGTACCTTGTTGTGCTTGTGGTTGTCGGTGCTCATGCCTCCCACTCCATCGCGGACTCTCACGAATATCGGGACGGCGTAAGAAGGCAGCTCTTTGCGAAGCAGAGTTGCCAGACCCGCCCAGTCAAACTTGTCTGCGCTGCCGCTGCTCACCGCGATTGCTGCACAGCCGGCTCGGCCGTCGTGTGAAGGAACTTTGACTCCGTACACATTCGCTTCGGCAATGGAGGGGTGCGTCCCGAGGACGTGCGTGACTTCCGTTGTGGACACGTTTTCTCCTTTCCAACGGTAGGTGTCGCCTGTGAATGTGAGAGTTGAGTGAAGTGTTAGTCGCTTCCCTCCATCAAAATCGTCACGTGTACGGAGTAATATGTACGCACCAAGCCGGTCCATAAAGTACCAATACCCGTCGGCATCTCTGCGAAGGGCATCGCCAGTGCGGTAGAAGAGGTCGCCCTTCTCAAAAACGTTCTCCACCAGCTTCTTCTCGGTCGCCTCATCGGCACCGTAGTATCCCGCCCACGCCTCCCGAGACGGCAGTTTCACAAGAATCTCGCCTCCCTGCTCGTACGGTAGCCGTTTGGCAAATCCTGTGTCGGGTGATCTCCAGACATGTCCAGTCTCTGAGTCGACCTCTACCGGGACGTAAATGTCATGGTACCGATGTCGGAGAAGCCATCCTTGGTGGCCGACGGCTCCGAGGCCATACCCACCCCTGTAATGATTGGAGAGGTGCATGACTGCCTCTGTACTTGAATAAAACTCTCCTATTTCGGGTATTCCAAAGCGCTCCTACCAAATTTCAAAACTGTTAGACATCTCTCACTATCATATTACTGAACGCTTGACAGGTGTCTTTTTTTGTTGTTTTTCACCTGAAACCGAGACCATAATTCCGGACTCAAGCCATTGCCCCAAGCAAGTCGTATTTGATGCTTCCTGTCGTTGATCGATGGGGCCGCTGATAGCAGGTATCTCACGAGCTCCCCGACTGTCGTTTTGCTTTAGCTTTGCCATTCCCAGGCGCTTTTTGGACGACAATGTCTGTCACTCACCGTAGACGAAAACGGTCGCCTTGCTTTCGATGCAATCTTGCCAAAAGCGAGAGAGCGAGAATTTCGGTGCTATGGCTATCGACAAGCCGCTCATCAGGTCGTTCATAGCCCCGAGTCCGCCAGTACCATGATACAAAGGAACACAGTAGTATGATCTGTCTCCCCCCGGTCCCGGTTGCCGCCCAAACGAATTTGGGCTCGAAGAGATTGCCGCGTACTGCCATGCAATACCTAGTGGCGCAGCCTTTGGCAGTCCTGTAGTACCGCTGCCCAAATCAAACATTTACATGTGTGAGTTGTCCTGTCTGTCCATCTTCTCATTTATCAGTGACGTACCTCGTGTACATCAAAGCCAGCGGCAAAGCGGCAGAGGGATCATCAAAGCAAGTCGTGCTGGGTCGCTCAGTAGGATACTGATCCAATTTCGCCTTGAAACTTGAATCCAGAACACGCAGCTCGATCCGCAGTGCGCGAAGCTCCGATGCGGACCCCTCAATACGAGACACACAGTCCGGGGCAGAATCATACAATAAAAATTTGGTGCCAGACACCTTGACGCAATGTACTAGGGCTCTGGACGCTAGGTTGTAGTTGATCAATGCGGGCGCGGCGCCAATCGAGAGCAGACCCATCCATACAAATACGAAGTCGGGTGAGTTATACATGTACACGCCCACGTACTGCGAAGGCTGTACGCCCAGATCCTTGAAGTAGTGGCCGTACTGAGAAACACGTTGATTAGTCTGTGCCCATGTGTATTCTCCTTGGCGAGACCAGATACATGGCTCATTTGGGTATTTTTGAGCCCATTTCTCAAACAAGAAGTATCCAGATGCTTTCTTTGCTTTCTCTGTGTTCTGATGTCAGCGACTTGGATGAACGAGGAAGACTGGAAGTGACATGACAGCAGCAGCAGCAACAACTTACTTGCGCTGATCAGGTTCTTCTCTGCTCCCTTGGTTCGCGAAATAGAGCGCAAGTCCTTGGAGAGATGCAACTTGGCATCCAAATAGGCTGACGTGGCCGCCAGACCGCCAGCAGCAGCCAGCAAACCACCTGAAGCTTTCCGCAACGAGCCAAGTTAGCTGGAGGATGTGTCATGAGCGGTGCATGAGCCGGTGGAGGAAATACTCACCCACTGATGACATGTCTGCGGAGTTTTGGAACTGGGTCGTCAAAGTGGGCAAAGTGGGCAATCAGACAGAGTCAGTCAGTCTGAAGCTGGTGACAGCAACAATTGACACGACAGGAAAGATGCAAGCCTCTGTCAGGCACTACAAGAGCTAACAAGAGCAATGGTGACCACCCCGCGTGGGTTGGATGGGAGGCTGGAGCACATGGGATGCCGAGCTCCAAGAATTAGCGCCGTCGGCGTTTACAGCCGGTCCTGGCAACTCTGAACACCCGAGGTACTATTAACGCGACCATGGCCATATATCACGCGTCTCGGTGTAGATATGAGAACTGCGACTTTTTTACTAAATCAAGTATATTAACCCAAGATCCATTATATGTAATATACCAAGTATTAATTATACTATTAATTTTTGGACCGGCTCTGCCTGGGGTCTCGGCAATCGGAGTTTATCTAAAGCCCCGTCCACTTTAACAAGGATGCCCACCGGTCTGTTTGAATATTACCGAGGATAATCCGTACATACTGTTTGAGTCTATTTACTCCGCACGTGTTAGTCAAATCAGAACGAGGCAAGTTGCTAAGGTGTAGGGTAGTTCTAGGCAAAGACCGGATGGTGCACCGGTGGAACGGCACCAATCATATTATTGAGGGTTTATTTTTTTCTTCTTTCTTTTTCGTGTTTTTCCCTAGTAGTCCATCTCTAGATAGTTACGCTCAGGATGAGAATGGATCAAGACGTTTGCTGACTCTTCTCGCGGTCGCCAGATGGCGCCAGATGACTGTCCATCCGATGTGGCTCCGACTTCTTCGCCTGCAACTGGCCAAAAAAAAAAGAGCTGGTTTCAAAATCACCCCGCCAAACAACATCTGCCCCGCCAGCCTTGGCTGGCTTATTGTGCGACTCTCGCCCCATCTTGAGTCAACGACCTCGGAGATTTTTGGTCGCCAAGCTCGTCGTTTGCGCATAGCAACAATTCATTCACAGGAGAGATCTACACGGAGTCAGGGTGAAAGAAAGCTACAATGGTTGCCGCAGACGCTTCCGAGAGGTTTGCTCTCCTTCGCGAGAATCTCGCAGAGGTTCTGAACCCCGAGATTATCGAGTCCATCCTCGCCGAGGGCAGAAGCCCCAAGATCTACTGGGGTATGGCTCCCAACTCCCAACGTGTTTTTCCGAGCTCGCGAACTCTATCACGGCGATACTTGAAAACTAAAAGGCTGCTGCAGGTACTGCCACCACCGGCCGTCCGCACTGCGGCTACTTTGTGCCTGCCATCAAGATCGCCCAGTTCCTCGCTGCGGGTTGCGATGTTACCATACTCCTCGCCGATATCCACGGATTTCTCGATAACCTCAAAGCGCCCATCGAGCTTGTCGAACAGCGCGTTCACTTCTACCGCTATGTCATTACCGCCATCCTCGAAGCCGTCGGCGTGTCCACCGAGAAGCTCCGCTTCGTGCAGGGAAGCTCCTACCAGAAGAGCCCGGAATATGTCATGGATCTCTACAAGTTGACTTCGCTGGTATCGGAACATGATGCCAAGAAGGCGGGTGCCGAAGTCGTCAAGCAGACTGCCAACGCGCCGTTGAGTGGTCTACTCTACCCCATTCTACAGGTGCTTGACGAGCAGTACCTGGACGTGGATGCACAGTTTGGTGGCCTCGACCAGAGGAAACTGTTCACTGCTGCCAAGGAGTGGCTGCCCAAAATTGGATACAGGGAGGTGAGTGAGCCTTTGTCCCCTTCTTCAGCGGAGCCTGCGGAGCCTGCGGGGAGGAATCAGTACTAATTCAAGTCAACAGCGTGCACACTTGCTAAACCCCATGGTTCCCGGTCTGCAGGGTGGTAAAATGAGCTCGAGTGATCAAGGTACCTCGCCCATGTTGGCTCAAGTAAGACTTCCTTTGCTGACAGACAATCAAAATGAACAGACAGCAAGATTGACCTGCTCGATGCCCCGGAAGTTGTCGCCAAGAAAATCAAGAAGGCAACTGCAGCTCCCCAGGTCGTCGAAGACAACGGCGTTCTGGCATTTGTCGAATACGTCTTGCTGCCAGCTTCTGGTCTGAAGGAAGGGAAGAGAGAGTTCAAGGTTGAACGTGAGCGCGATGGCCTGGAGCCTCTAGTTTACGACAACATTGCCCAAATGCAAGAAGACTATAAGAATGACAAGGTAGGCTCTCTTGCCAGAAGAAGAGAAGAAAAAAAAAATTCGCCAGCGCAGCGCTAACACGCAATCATACAGCTTACTCCTCAGCTACTCAAACCTGCCGTTGCCAAGACGCTCAACGAGCTTCTCGCCCCTATTCACACCGCTTACCAGGCTTCCAAAGACTGGCAAGAGGTCGCCTTGAAGGCTTACCCTCCGCCGCCCAAGAAGGAGAAGAAGGTCAAGGACAAGGGCTCTCGCTACCCTGGTGGTGGCAAGCCAGCAGGAGATGCTGCGCCGGCGAAGGCAGAGGATGCCAACGTCGATGGAGCTGCTGCTGGGGTGTTGAAGTTGAGCGTGTGAAGGGGAGAAAGAGGAGAGTTGGCCTCGGCATAACTAAGTAAATACACATCACATACCAGCGACATACCAGCACATCCAAGACAAAAAGGAAGTGGAAGGATCATGCACCTCCTTAGTCGGCCTAATGGTGAGCTGGTGCTGTTGAATTCAATGTATTGGACGAGACAAGTCAGTCGCGCTGACGCCTACGGACGGGCGGGTCCCATCGGCTTCGGGGCGCCAATCCAGCGCTCGGAAGTGGATACTGTACGGAGTAGATAGATACATATTACCTCCATGTTTCCAGGCAATTGCCTCTCTACATTTCTCCTTCACCCACCACAACGCGAAGGCAGGCTCATCAATTCATCCTCCCCGCTGCCTCTAGGGAGGTTTCCCCTGCCGAACATACCTCAGACGCGAAATGGCATCCGTGGCCACGTCACTCCACAGGGCGCAGGGTCCTGCCCGCAGAGCCATCACCGCCGCCCCATCCGCGCTCATGAAAAGTTTCGCCACAGTGCCTACCCCCAACGAACCCAACTCAACAGGCAAACCAAGGCGCAAGACGTACTTCAAGGACTCGGCCGTTGCGCCCTTGTCCGATTTCATTGCCACTTCATCTGCTGCCCAGCCGCTCTCACCTACGGAGGCGTACACCCTTCGAACTGCCCAAGTTGGACCCGCGGGCAAGAAAAGAACCATCACACGACTGCCTGAATGGCTCAGGACGCCAATCCCATCAGGCAACGAGAACTTCAAAAAGATCAAGAGCGATCTGCGAGGACTGGGACTGCACACGGTCTGCGAGGAGGCGCGATGTCCCAACATTTCCGAGTGCTGGGGCGGTTCTGACAAGAGTGCCGCCACCGCCACCATCATGCTCATGGGCGACACGTGCACGCGCGGGTGCCGCTTCTGCAGCGTCAAGACGAACCGGGCTCCCGCGCCGCTGGATCCTCACGAGCCGGAGCACACGGCCGAGGCCCTGGCCAGATGGGGCCTCGGCTACGTCGTCCTGACGAGCGTTGACCGTGACGACTTGGCGGATGGGGGTGCCAGACACTTTGCCGAGACAATCAGCAAGATCAAGCAGAAGAGATCATCGCTGTTGGTCGAGGCGCTAACGGGCGATTTCATGGGCGACCTCGACATGGTGAAGGTCGTGGCGGACAGCGGCCTCGATGTGTACGCCCACAACGTCGAAACCGTAGAGGCTCTGACGCCGTACGTTCGCGACCGACGAGCCACCTTCCAGCAAAGCTTGAGGGTCCTGAAGCACGTCAAGGATGTCCGTGGCAAGGAGGGCATCATCACCAAGACCAGCATTATGCTGGGATTGGGCGAGCAGGAGCACGAAGTGATGGACGCTTTGAGACGTATGCAGATCCCCCCTCTCCCTCTTCTCCCTCAAAAAGTCAATGCTTGCTTTCAACAAGGCACATTCTCTTCTTGCCATGATGGCTGACCCTCACTCAACAGAACTCCGGGAAGCAGACGTCGACATCGTCACCTTTGGCCAGTACATGCGCCCCACCAAGCGCCACCTCAAGGTCGAAAAATATGTCACGCCCGACGAGTTTGACATGTGGCGGCAGCGCGCCCTGGATATGGGCTTCCTCTACTGCGCGAGCGGTCCTCTGGTGCGGTCTTCATACAAGGCTGGTGAGGCGTTCATCGAGAATGTCTTGCGCAAGAGAGCTAGTGGCACATCCGCTGCTGCGTCTACCGATGCCAACATTGCGGAGGCCGTGGCTTTGGACGCGGCGGAGACGCGTTGAGCCATGTCGTGTCACAGACCTTTTTTTTTTTTTTTTTTTTCCTCCTTCTTTTGCGAGGCAGTCTGTAATGGACATGGTGTTGAGACGTTTTTCCAGGGTGTTACTTGGGCATAAATGGGCGTTTGGGTCGGTTCAACGGTAAAGGTGGTTTCTTCAACAGCGGCACAACTCCTTCGTGGCGGGAGACCATAGATGAATGTACAAGACATCGAGTTGAGATGCTCACAATATCAAGCCACATTCGTGCGGGCCACTACGACAACGTTGAATAATCACCATCGCAACTCTTTCTTAAACAATATTTTACAACCTTTGCGACCACGGTAATGTTATAATTTGAATCATTTCTTTTCTTCATCAGTGGGTATCGCAAGTACCTGATCATCCGCCAGCCGCCCCCCCAAAGATCTCAACTGAAGTTCCCCCATAGTCCTCTCAGCGCAGTAAGTGCAATGAACATGGCCTCATCTGTCCTTATCGTCCTGCTGCCCTGGTTCGGCAGCACGTTTACCCAGTGGTCGAAAAGCTCTTTGGTTTTTGAGCCCTGAACATCCATCTTGGCCAGTTCGTCATCATTCATGGACGCGAATTCCAGTCCCCGGGGGCCGCCGAACACTATGAGCATGTGCTTGAACTTGGCAGGCTTTGATGGAGGAAACGCCTCGTGGATAGGTGTCCCTCTCTCGGACGTGCCGATGCTCATGTCGTAGCCATTCTCGTAGGGACTCTCCGTGAAGACGGTTGATAGGGAGCCGCACCTGCGGACGGTATAGCCCCAGTAGTAGCCGCCTTCCGTTCTGGGGGCCTGCGGATCAACGCACTCGGGGTACTGGGACTGGTCCTCGGGGAAGAGCAGCGTGACTCTGGTCTTGGGCGGGATGTCCTCTTCAATCTCCACGGGCTCGTCCAGACCAACTTCGACGAGTGTACCCTTGCCGGTGCTCGTCTTGCCTGCGACGGTCACGCCCTCGCGGTATGCGGTCCACTCCTTGGGGTTGGGGTGATGCGGCATGTCTAGACTGGGGAGCAGTGCCGTCATGCGCAGGTTCGGGTGCAGCGGGAAGAGGGTTTTGCGCATAAACGGCGGGGCTTCGAGGAACGAGAGTATGTGAGCGAGGAAGTGGCATGGATCGATGTCGCCCGTGTAGCCAGAAGTGTCTGTCTGTCGAGGCCGGGAAGAAGGCGGCGAGTCGTCAAAGACGACGACTTCATCGACGGAGAAGACGGCGAGGGCGCGCGCAATCCGGCCTGGGGCCGTCATTCTCTGGTCTGCTGTGGCCAGGCTGGGTGTCTGCATGTCAGCATGGGTCAAGATCTTCATTTGATGAGGGGATCGATCATCTGGGGGGGGGGAGGCTCTGTGGAGAAGCTGACTTTGTGAGAATACTGCTCGGTATAGCCACCGACACTGTCCAATCTCTCCCGCCCTCCAACGGTGTGAATGTCGCAGACGGCTTGAACGAGGTTCTGTCCTGCTGGCCATTGTGGGCGGTTTTTCGCTTCTATTCACAATGTCGGTTTTCCGGATCAATTCAAAAGGCGGGGACAGGAAGTCTACCTTGTTTTTACGCTCATGAAAAGACATTATAGCCGGCGTCGCTCTTTTACACGTTGAACTCTGTCAAAGTGCGACGGGGTCGGTGAGAAGCCCTTCCAGTCGGCCGTCTCGAAAAGTTGGGTACAAAAATGAAATACGTCCGGCAGAATGGCAACCCGCCTGGGTCACCGCCTTCCGAACCGGAAACACGCCACCTTGACGGGTTGGGTCCGATATTACGGATCCGTGTCCTCCACTTGCAGCTCCATGCATCGCATTTCAACAAGCGTTACAATAGTTTCGAGAGGCATTTTCACATTCAGAATGAGTGGCCCTGTAGAGATCAAGTCGCCGTCAGAGTGGCAGTCTCTGCTTTCAGGCACCACAATTGTCGTCGCCGACTGTGTGTACACTCTCCGCTGTACTATGAAGCACGCAGTGGTTTGTCCGCTAACTCATGATCATCAGTCTACGCCGACTGGTGCGGCCCTTGTAAACAGATCGCCCCAATATTCCAACGCCTTGCCAGCCAGCATTCCTCACCGAAAAAGGTTGCGTTTGCCAAAGTCAATGTTGACTCCCAGCCCGAAGTAGCGCAGCAGAATCGCGTTTCTGCCATGCCGACATTCAAGATCTTCCAGAACGGGTCGTGCATCCAAACTATTCAGGGCGCGGATCCAACGGGCCTCTCTCAAGCTGTTGCGAAAGCTGTCCAGCTTGCTGGAGCGGGCAAAACACCGGAGGCTGTGTTCAAGACCCCTGGGCGTACGCTGGGTGGCGAGGCGGCGGCTCGTGGCCCCAGACTTGGATCGGGTTTCCAGCTCGGCAATCTACTGAGCCTCCTGGTTTCGTTTGTTGGATTATACTTGGTGTCGTTCTTCTCGGTACGTGAAAATGCAGAGACGGATTACAAATAAGAGAGAGCTGAGTTTGCTAACAAGCGACCGCTTCACAGTTCGATGGGCAGAAGGCTGCCGAACAGTCTCGTTTCAACATTCACAATGCACAGCAAAGACATTCGACAGCTCCGCGCGCGTCAAACTCGGCCTCTGGATCGGGGTCAGGGTCAGGGTCTGGGTCTGGTGCAAAGCCCTCGGGTAGTTCGACTCGTCCGCAACAGAGAGCTGCGTTCAAGACGTTGGCTGATCTATGAACGACTACGTGAAGCTCGGCTTCTTTCTTGTGCATTTTTATAGCGTTCATGCCAGATGTCTTCTTTCTTCTATTTCTTCTGCCAGGTTTACGTAGTGACCTCTGAAAAGCTGAATTCCAAGTTTACGTCATTAAAAAGTTGATGGAGAGGATTGCAGGGTCTTTATCTCTGTCTGTTGTTCTGAGTCCTGACAAGCTTCCATGTATTTTTCAATAAGTAAAATCCTGATACTTGATAAATGTGTCTTCTTTCCATGGCCGTTCGCTATCTATCCATTAATTTGAACATTGTCGCACTTGTTACCACCAATCATGGCTACCATATTACCAAGATTCGCCATCACGTGATGACGTGACAGAAAAGCTCCATCAGGTCAAGGTCAGCTCCTTCCTCGCGTATTCGCACCCCCTGCGAAAATTTTAGCTGTAGAATATGTTGTAAAATGCTGTCATCTAGAGGCATTCGAAATGCCTGTGCGAGGGGTGCCTTGCGCCCCAGACAATTATTAAATCGACACCCTGCTAGAGCACATCCTGCCATCTCGAGTAAACCCTCGATCCGGACCGATGGCAGAATAGCGGATGGCACTCTCGGCAAACGCAATATGTCGTCTTCTAGATTGCTTCGACATAGTTCCTCCATCGAAGACCAGGAAGACTCTTCGGGAGACATCGAAAAGGTTGTGCGTGAGACGAAACAACGGTTCCGAGATACATTGCCCAGGGGCTATCTCAACGAGCAGGAGTACGCTCTCTACGAACGATTATACGGACCGCCATTGCGAGAAACCGAACCAGAAGATGTGGGCATTCCCGCACATGCTGACATGAGCCCCGGCATTCCCCGGTCGGACGATGAGGGTACCTTGTTACGAGAGCTGGAGAGTGGAGAGTTTGAGGAAGTGGTTTATAAGGTTGAGAAGCAACTAGAAGAGTCGGATCTTGCGCAAGACGCCGCAAGTTCGGCTGAAAAAAATGGTCACAGACTTGTCGAAAAAGCCCCTGGCTATGTCGACATGGTGGCAAGAAGCCGGAGAGAGCATGAAGCTCTTCAACGACTGGTTCAGGATTTTGAAGCTGCACAGAAAACAGCCAACAGAGTAGAGGATGAGGTGGCGATAGATGAGGAAGAGCAGATGGAAGCGGAAGAGCTACCATATTGGCCTCCCGAGGAAGTCGAAGAGACCGGAGAAAGAGAACCAGGGGAGACGCGAAGATTCCACCGCTACACATTAGACGGAAGATTTCATGGAAGTCCCGTGGAGATCTCATTGCCCCGGGATGAGTTCATTTCTCCAATCCGAGAACTTCTCGAGCGAACGCATGTCAAACATGTCAAAGAAGCAGCCGAAACAGCATTTGGTGGACGCGGCCTACCGACATCGCCATCGACACCAGAGGGGATGAAGAATGGTAGAATGGGTGGCGTTGGACTTCCACCTGACCAGCGACACATGACAGAAATCGAAGCAGATGCGTTCTTGGCGAGCTACTTGCCTCCTGCATATGCGTCCATTGTATCAATAATGAGCGAGGTGCGAAAACGAGTCGGCAGCGATTGGATACAATCGCGACTGAAACAAGGCCGAGACGGCGGTCTGAGTGTATTGGATGCCGGTGCCGGAGGCGCTGGCCTAGTCGCCTGGGAGCAGATTGCCAAGGCCGAATGGGACTTGCTCGAGGAGAAGGGGGAGGCAAGAGGGCCGCAACCAACAGGGAAGAAGACCGTGATCGCCGCTTCAGACCGATTGAGACATCGGCTCAAGAACTTTCTCCATGACACGACGTTTCTCCCTCGACTACCTGATTACGAGCATTCGGGAAAGATGCAGGGTGAGCATCTTGATGCCGGCTCGAAGCCGCAGACTCGAAAGAGCTTCGATCTCATTATTGCGTCTCACTTGTTTCTCAAGGAGAAGCAAGACCATTACAGGCAGGCCGTTCTCAACAACCTTTGGAGCCTATTGAACAAAGACGGCGGAGTTCTAATCGTCATCGAGAAGGCTCATCCACGAGGCTTCGAGGCTGTCGCACATGTTCGAGATAGCATTCTGAATCAGTTTCTCCTGCCGCAGGCAGGGGAGGCCCAGGGGAGGCCCGAGGAATTCAACCCAGCATACCATAGGGAACTGGAGCAAGGTCACATCATTGCGCCCTGTTCCAATCACGGTGCGTGCCCAATGTACAAGGAAGCTGGCAAGAGCAAGGGGCGAAAGGACTATTGTCATTTCAGTCAACGCTTCGTGCGGCCGCAATTCTACGCTCAGATGCTTGGAAAACAAGCCAACAACAACCAGGGCGAAGTGGAATTCAGCTACGTAGCATTCCGCAGAGGAGTACCCAAGAGCAGCAACACAACCGGCAAAGAAGCCACAGAGCAGGCGTTTCAAGGATTCGAGCATTCTGAGCTAGCTCCCGACATGCAAACACTTCCACGACTGGTTCTCCCGCCGCTCAAGCGCAAGGGCCACGTCACCCTGGATTTGTGTACCCCTGAAGGCAAAATCGAGCGCTGGACCGTGCCCAAGAGCCTCAGCAAGCTGGCATACCACGACGCCAGAAAATCGCGGTGGGGAGACCTGTGGGCGTTGGGGGCAAAGACCAGAGTCTTGCGAAACGTCCGAGCCGGCAACGGACCAGACGACGGTGGAAGGCGAGCCGCCGCAGCTGGCGGAAAGAAGGCCCGCAAGGTCGAGTTATCGATGGACGAGGGACGGCTTTCGGCAAGCGAGAAGAATGCTCCCCGGGACAGGAGACCAAAGAGCAAGGCTGCCAAGCAGCGAGACCTCATGAAGGAGCTATTCGACGCTGAAGCCGAGGAGGAAGCTGCTCTGGACGAGGAACTAGACGAAGAGGCAGAAGCGGAGTTGCAAGAGCTGGAAGGGAGGGTTGGAAAAGAGGGACAGACAGTCTCGACGCCAGTGTCGCAAATATGACGGCGACCAGCTTTGTAACACCACACTGTGCACAACAACACGGGATGCATTGGCTGTACTGTATCATGAAAGCACAGAGCGTCGTCAACTTTGTACCCTGACAGATACATTGGGTAGCCAGCCAGCCAGCCACGTTATCGGGCCATTATCATCGAACCATGCAGAATTCACGCAAACAATATCAATATCATGGTCCGACATTGTCTCGTCGCGGACTTGTGCGTACGCTCCCAGGACAAGGTCGCCCCGGATTCCAGTGCATTTCCGCAACTGATCCGGGAACAGCAAGCCGCGGAGATGCACTTGTGACTTGATACAGCAACGGGTATTAATGGTAAGTGATTAAGTAGATTGGGATAAGAAGGCGTGTCCAGATAAGATAAGCAAGCAGCAGAGACGGCGCGAGATCAAAGTGGGTGCGACGACCCGAGCGATAAGAGATAAAAAAAAAAAAAGTCGCATTCTTCTCGACAAATGCACGCAGGGTGATTGGTTCCGACGGGTGAGGTCCCAGCTTTCCGGGGCCCATTGGATGGCGTCAACTACGGACTAGTTGGTGCAAGCATGGGAATTGTCTATTATGGATTATGGCGTGCTCGGGTCGTCGGCCGGCTTTGGTCGACGAAAATGATTTGATGCCCACAGGCATATCTATCTGTCTCTTCTCTTTCCATTAGCTGCAACTCGAAACTCGCTGCTTCAAACGACCAAGTCAAACAACAATACGAAGCAAGCCCGTCAGTCAATCAGTCACAGTTCACCATGGCCTCGGCCTCGGCCTCGGCCACGGCCACCTCCCACAACGCCATGCTCGCCGGCATCTACGCCCACGCCCACACGCACCTCATCATCGGCACCAACTCACTCGCCTCGGCGCGCTGCACGCAGTCCCTCGCCGCGGGCGCCCACCCGATCCTCGTCGCGCCGACGACCTCGACCTCGACCTCGACCTCGACCTCGACCCGGCTCCTCCACCACCACCTGCAGGCCAAGATCGCCGACGGCCTCGTGGCGTGGAAGCAGAGGGCCTTTGAGGACGCCGACCTCTTCACCCTCGGCCGCGAGGCCGTCGGGCGCGTCGTCGACGCCGTCTTCGTCACCTCGGGCCCGCGCGGCGGCGACGCCCTCGCCGCGCACGTCTCGGCTCTGTGCAAGGCCAACCGGATCCCCGTCAACGTCGTCGACGCGCCGCACCTCTGCACCTTCTCCCTGCTGTCCGCCCACGCCGACGGCCCGCTGCAGATCGGCGTCACGACGAACGGCCGCGGGTGCAAGCTCGCGGCGCGGATTCGCAGGGAGGTGGCCTCGTCGCTGCCGAGGGGCCTCGGCGCCGCGTGCGAGCAGCTCGGCCGGGTTCGCAGGCGCATCCAGGAGGAGGACGACGACGACTGCCTCGCCGCCTCCGCCTCCGCCTCCGACGGGAACGCGGACGCGGACGACTCGCTCGACCAGGGCAGCCTGTTCAACAGGCTCGTCGCCGCCGAGGACGTGCGTGGCCGCCGCATGCGATGGCTCGGCCAGATGTGCGAGTACTGGCCGCTCAAGCGCCTCGCCGGCATCACCGACCACGACGTCGAGAAGCTGCTGGCTGCGTATCCGGGGCCCAGTCCCCCTCCCCCTAGCCCCGGCCCCGGCCCTGGCCCCGGCCCCAGACGGCTCGGCAGGGTCATCCTCGCCGGCTCCGGCCCCGGCCACCCAGACCTGCTCACCTCGGCGACCCTCAAGTCCATGCAGGCGGCCGACCTCGTGCTCGCGGACAAGCTCGTGCCCTCGGGCGTGCTCGATCTCGTCCCCCGCCGGACCCCCGTCCAGATCGCGCGCAAGTTCCCCGGCAACGCCGACAGGGCCCAGGAGGAGCTCCTCGAGGCCGCCCTGCAGGCCGTGCAGGCCGGCAAGACGGTCCTGCGCCTGAAGCAGGGCGACCCGTACATATACGGCCGCGGCGGCGAGGAGGTCTCCTTCTTCAAGCTCCGCGGCATGGGCTCCCGCGTCTCCGTCCTGCCGGGCGTCACCAGCGCCCTCAGCGCAGGCCTCCTCGCCGGCATCCCCGCCACCCAGAGAGACGTGGCCGACCAGGTCCTCATCTGCACTGGCACCGGCAAGAAGGGCAGGCCACCGAGCCCCCCGCCCTACGTGGCCAGCCAAACAGTCGTCTTCCTCATGGCGCTGCACCGCATCGCCGGCCTCGTGGCCGAGCTGACGGCGCACCACATGTCCCAATCTACTACTACTACTACTACTACTACTACTACTTCTGCTGCTGCCGACGACGACGTCCACACCGACGCCGACACCGACACCGACAAGCTGCGCGCCCTCTTCCCCCCGGAGACGCCGTGCGCCGTCATCGAGCGCGCCAGCTGCCCCGATCAGCGCGTCATCCGCACCACGCTACAGCACGTCGCGGAGGCAGTCGAGGCCGAGGGAAGCAGGCCCCCCGGCTTGCTCGTCGTCGGCCGCGCATGCGAGGTCCTCTTCGCCAGGGACCCGCGCCGCGCGTGGGTCGTCGAGGAAGGCTTCGCCGGCTTGTCGGAGCCAGATGCCGAACAAGACGCCTGGGCCGTCGGACTACAGGCCGCCATTGAGGAAGGAGGGGGAGGGGCGGCCTGAATCCGACATGTGTGTGACATGATGCCCAAAAGGAAACATGTTGTTATCGAATGAACCTAGGTCCCTAACCAAAAACCACCACCAAGCCTCCCAACGTCCCTCGTCCCCCGTCCCCCGTCCATTCCATCATGGCTCTTCCATGTCAAGTATGTGTACGCATTGCTTCTCCGAGCCATCTCCACCCAGCCAGGGCATCAATACAATCATCCATCACCTTATTGGGCATGGCGGCGAAAACAAGCATCGTCTACTGCGACATGGGGCCATGTCCACGCTCTCTCGTTGTTGCCCTGTCTTGGTTCCCATCGAGGACATTCGTGGAATACCAACTTACCGTGCTTGTCACCTTGTGTCGTGTCAACTTTTTGCATGGCGTGGAGTTTAGTAGGCAATTTTGCTATTTGGGGCATTTACCCTTCGATAAACTACATCAAAGTAAAGTTCCCTTTCCCAACAAGTTCTGAGGGAGTGAGCTACGCCGCCACACGCAAAAAACATGGACATTTGAAAAAAAAAAGTCGTCTCTTTAAAAAATGCATTACAATATATGTACCTCCATGGCCCAGTTTCTGCTAGGTTCATGTTTAAACGCCTGCGACTTTGGCTCAAAATGCTAGTCCTATGCTCGAGGTGGCAAGAGTCTCGGGGAAAGATGCTCAGTTGCTTCTGTTCAGTGAGCCCCGAGAGAAATATGTACGATCGAAATATGAGAATAAATTAACCTATTGCCATCCCGGCGGGCCTCGACACCCCCTGATCTTCCGCGTCTACCACGTAAAACTTTCCTCGATAAAGTCCACGACTGTTTCCCCTTGCATGGCCCGTACGGCGCCACGCACATCGTCTGCGAGCCCACCAGGACCACACACGCTGACCACCATGGCGCCAATCTGGTCTTGTACCTCCTTCATGAGCAGAAGAGGAATGTTGGGCCGACCCGGGAACATCTTGACTGTAGAGCTGGAGCTAACGATGTCGCGGGGATTCAGTGGCCGTGTGACAAACACCTGAATGCGGAGGACGTCTTTGCGGTTCGGGATTCTCAAGATCGTGTCCATGAAAGGTCGGACCCACTCGAGAGACTCGTACGAGCGGATGATCCATACAAGAGTAAGGCGTCTGGTGGCGACGGTGCCCTCATTGTATCCTTCCAAGTGGTGCCTTAGGTAGGAAATTTGATGCGTGATGCCTGTCGAACCGGCAAAAAGCACCACATGGCCGTATGAGTCGAGGTTGTGGTGACCAGCATACGGCCCCTCCATCGCTGCTCGGAGACGAATGCCCCGTGGTGATTGGCTGGCTTTTTTGAAAAGCGTTCTGGTGAGCCCCGTCTGTGCTCCAATGACGAAGGAAACAGATGTGGTCGCTTGCGTCTTGTCCAAGCTACCGTGCAAAGGCTCCTTTTCGGACATGGGAAGAGAGTGGTCTGTAGAGTGGTCGACCCACGCGATAGAGAAAGGATGGCTCTCCCAGGCAGTGATGCCCGAGAATCGCAGATAAGCATGCGTGCCCGGGCGAATGTTCTTATATCGTGGGAGGTGGAGGGTGACTCGAGTGACCTCGCCAGGCATGGCTTCGCATAAGGCGTCGGTGAATCCCTTCTTGGACCAGTTCGTGTGGGCAAGTCGAAATATTCGAGCAAAGCGGTCGGCGAACCACAAAGCCACGATGGCCATGATCCAAGACAGCTGTGGGAGACCACCAGGCGTGTCGGAGGAGGCACAGTGAACCCATGTGCAAACGAAGGCGACCAGGGCCAAGATGATGTGAACGTTGAGGAAGGTCTCATAAAAGGCATGGCGAAGCGGCGATACTGAGGCAAGCAGCAAGATGACCATGGTAGAGATGCCAATGACGCCGGATCCAATGAAAGGGCCGCTCGTGAAGGCCTTGACCACACCCTTCCAGCCCTTGTTCGCAACGGACGGGATGAGCCACGCGATCGTGTGCACCACCGCCTCAATTACCACGATTCGCCCCATCCAGCGATGTAGAAGATTGTATGTGTCGAAACTGATCTTGAGAAGTGATATCAGGGGGTTGTTGCGACCTGCGAAAATAATCAGCGGCACCATGTTGACAAGCGCCAGCGTCCCCGAGCGACCACGAAGTTCAGCGCACAGGGCAAATTTGTTCTCGGCAGACCATTTGAGAACAAACATGTAGGCGATGTTACTGCCAATATAGGCCATGATCATGATCATGTGTAGTCGGGAGGGCAGGGTACCCACGTTAACGGCCGACGAAAGCTTGAATTCGCGGTTGTGTCGTTTATTCCAGAGAGGGGCGTAGATGATGTGCCTTTTCAAACCAGGCATCCAGCTCCATTGCGATATTTTCCAATATGCTTGTTTTTCTCTCGGCACGGCCATGGCTGACACTTGTCGCAACTTGGCCCATAGGATTTCCATGATTCTAATGACCAGCACAGCCAGGCCGGCGATGCCCAAAGTCAACCAGAGGGCATCACGAAAGAAGAGATTCATAGGCTGATTTACACCATTTAGCGCCGTAGTATAAGCTTCAATTGTTGAACTAGGCTGTACCTCTAACGATCCATTGGATCCTCTCTGTTCTAGGGTCCTCGTGGGATCCATTTTGTCTCTTATTCAAGGCTGGCGATCCAGCGCCAGTGGAAAAGGATCGGAGGAGGGAGCAGGCGACCCAAGGAAAGGGGATACAAAGATTGTGGTGTGAACAGGCGTTCAGAAAGAGCAGTGAAGAAGAGAATGTGCGTTTGTGCCCTTTACCTCCCCTGCGCTGACAAGCTGCAAGAGCGATCAAGAATTCCCTTATTGCATGCACCTAGATGCTCGATCGCATCGTGCGCGCAGGAAGCAGGGATAGAATCGGTGCAGCAGGGGTCGTGACAGGGGACACAACGACGAAGAGGGATGACGGTTTCAATGGCTCAGGGTTTGCCTGTCCAGCTTCGTACGACGCACGAGTTGCAGTGAGTGTGGTGATGAGTAAAAAAAAAGGGAAAGAGCGAAGGAGATACGTTTGAGCAGCGCTGAGAGACGTTGAGAGACGGGAATAGAGTGGGAAAAGGGTAAATCGCTTGGACGAGAGGGGCAGGGCAGTCAGTCAGTCCACGCTGACGGCCTCGGAACCTGGTTTGGTTGGTTGTTTTGTGGGTTCCGTTCCCTGTTTTGGTGCAGGGAATGGAGGGAATGGAGGGAATGGAGGGAATGGCGAAACGGTAGCGTGTGTAGATCCAAAAAGGCCAAGCCAAAACACACCAGTCACGGCCCGCGCAGTGACGCCGGAACGATGGGATGACACTTGCAGCCGCTATGTACAGATGTACAGACCCCGGGTGAGATGCGTGCGAATCAAATACAACACGAAGAGGCTGGGGGTGACACCTTCCGTGGTGTTCTGTGGTGTTCTGGGGGTCGTTGTTTGTCGTTTGTGTCGATGATGCAACAGTGTCCAGGCGATCGAGTGGTTGGCAGCGAAGGGTGCAAGTGATGCAAGTGATGCAAATGGCAAGTTGGGCAGTGGAGGCTGACTGTGACTGGTATTGATTGCTCAGGTGCTCTTTCTCTCTTTGGGAAGGGAGTCGTGCGGGTGACGACAATGAGTGAATCAGGGAGGAGCAAACGGCGCACAACACGGCACGTCGTCGTGGCGGGAGGTGATGGATGGATTGTCCGCCGGCAGATGGGACAAATAATCAAGACAAAGCCTTGTCCCTATCCACACTGCTCACGCTGCCCAGCCGCGTGAGGAAATGCGAAAAGAAAGGCCGACTAGGTTGTGGATGCGGTTGCGGTTGCGGTTGCGGTTGCTGGTGCTGAGGAATGCAAATCGCGGAAAACACGAAACGCAAGGCTGGTGAGGCAAACAAGATCCAATCCAGCAAGCAGTAATCCGTACTCCGTACCGCAGCGCGAAGCGGCGAAGCGGCAAAGCACAAGGGGGGAGGGGAGAGACCTGAAAGCTCAAAATGCGAGAAATGAGCCAAAATACAAAAGGAGAAAGTGGCTGTTACGGTTCAAATACGAAGAGAAGAAGCAAGCTGAATTCTCAGAACCAAGTTCATCACTCGGAGAGATCTTGGCAAAGCCCCCCGACATATTGCTGATTGGGTATTCCCAATGACGCTAATCCGTATGTACATGACTAGTGAACAGGGGGGGAGGAGTCGAAGTTGGGATGGACGACAACCCCGGCTCGAGCTCACGGAAACAATGGGGATCTTCGCGTTCGTCCAAGGGTTCCCTCAGGGAAAGCAGATGATGAGAAGCAGTGCACAGGCAACGGCGCGGCCTCATTGGGCTGCCGAGATTCATGATTCTGAGGCATGGCCGGCACATGTCTCTCTCCTTCGCGCAACGATGGGAATCAGGGCTTCAGCAGATTGCTTCATGTCGTTGCGTCTCTTGGAGAAGCACTGGCCCACATGCCACATGGAAGCAGAGCTTGGAGCAACAGCAAAGCTTCCCCTTCCACACCCCGAACTCCCCAGCTGCCTTGTTCTGGGCTTTCTCTGGCGGGTTTGCCTTTTCAGTTGGCAGCCACGATTTCACGCAACGCTGCTGCCAGCCCAAGGGACTGGCTGCGACTGGCTGCCACTCGCCGCCCTAACCCCTGAAAACGACCCTCGTCCCATCCTGGTTCGCTGGGCTCGGGGCAGGCAGCGCTTCTGGATCGCCCATCTGAAAGCACAGCGGCATCCTTCGCGCTAAGTGGCGGGTGGCTGCTCAATGGTGGGGGACTTCCATGCAGGGGGCCCGCCCTTGGCTGTACCACCAAGTAAATCGACGTCCAGTCATCAGTGTCATCAGTCTGTTCAACCCATGGAAGAGCCCAAGCGCCTCCCTTATTCTGGCGCTTCATTGGCTCTCTCTTCACCAAACCGCGTGCTGACTCGGGTATCATCCTCGAACAACGCCATGACGAGTACTTCGTGTGTTGCACATACATACATACATACGTACGCACATAGTAACGTTCCCCTCGCGTTCGGGTCCAGCCCTGATCTGCATTCAAAGGCTATGGAAACCGGGACGAAGACATCTGAAGTCATTGGATGGACTTTTTCTGCATCGCTTCTCCGTACTCCGTACATACTCGCAAAATTTGAACGACACAAATGACATGTATTTCCCTAGAGAGAACCAAGAATCGTATTCGTACATGCACCCTCGCCAAGTACAATGCCGGGAAATCCCATGAGACGCCTATCATCGGATCAAGCCCGTGCGGAGTACTCCGTACCTCACATGTTTTCCAAAGTCACCGATGGCGGGCGAGAATAGGCACCTTGGTATCCGGAAGGAACATGAATCACGCCGAGACCGCGATGGACCAGCAATATTAGCAGGACCCACGGCAAGGTTTCGCGCGCATGCTTTTGACCTTTCATAACCGATTTTATCGCCCCCGTGCTAATACTAGTAACACGACGGACTAATGTTGTTCCTGTGTCTGTGAGTTGTGTGGCCGGCTGAGCCACAGTGCATCAAAGTGCCGCCTGCAAGGTGCAGTAAGTTGCGCGCCTCAGGCAGAAAAGCATGGCACCCGCGGCTCTGGTGACGCACCCGAACTGCAGCCGGAAAAATCCAGATGCGCCGAGAGAGCTGTTGAACAATTGTCGCACCGCCCATTGAGCTCGACATCATGGGTGCCAACACGTCCAAGCAAGATGCCAATGGCCAGTACCATTGGAAGGCGTGAGTTCTTGATACCCCCGGCGCTGACTGCAGTTCCTCCTTGCGAGAACGACATAATCAGCAACTGACAACGCATGGTACAAACAGCTCAGGTCCACCCAGCGTCTCTCTCGACGTCGTCGACTCATTACGATCCGGCCCCGAGGTAATGCTGCTCCTCCTACTCCAGCTTTTCACTGGCCCATCCATCGCTTGAACCAAGTCGCTCGCGAGCGATTTACACGTCACCAACGATCCCCTTAATGACTGAAAGCTAACCAAACACCCTCGTGACCATTGCAGACCGATGCCTCTCGCGCCAAACTGATCGAGCAGCATATCCAAGCCCGCGTAGGCGAAGAGCTGAAGAAGTTGCAAAAGGAGGAATCAGACGCTCTCAAAGTTGCTCACGAGAAGATTGCCGCCTCCGAAGGCGCCGACGACGAAGGGCCCACGAGCTTCTCGCTCGGCAAGGAAGTCGCCGAGCTGCGACGCAAGCTCGATGAGAGAAAGACAATTCGCGACCTGCCCGAGAGCGTGGACAAGGCCCGTAGCCAAGTGATAAGGTGTTTGAGGGAGAACGACAGGCGACCTCTGGACTGCTGGCAGGAGGTGGAGAACTTCAAGGCAGAGGTGAAGAAGCTGGAGAAGACTTGGGTCGACAAGGTCACTTCGTGAAAAAAAAAAAAAAAAATTGCAAGGAGTCGACTTTTACCTTGAATTGGTAAAGCTGTACCGCCACGTGGATTAGAGCGGACACTGTGTTACGGAAGAAACTAGCAGGATCGAACGATTCGATTCACTGCGTTTATTTCGGCGAATGAAGAAGCTCAAAGATGAAGAAGACATGGCAAGCCAGA
The DNA here is from genome assembly GCA_023658445.1 of Epichloe bromicola. Lineage (NCBI taxonomy): Eukaryota > Fungi > Ascomycota > Sordariomycetes > Hypocreales > Clavicipitaceae > Epichloe > Epichloe bromicola. The sequence continues at coordinate 896,011 of CP098271.1, forward strand.
AGCCGAGTCTTGCGGTCTTTGTTTAATACATCGGTGCTTTGAACGGCTTTGAGCGGTATAGAGAAAGACAATAATGTACAAATGACTAAGAACTCCTGGTCTGTTGTTTTCACGTGTGATCTACCACGGTCTAAAACTGGATGATCGAAGAACTGGTGTATGATGGCAAGGCCTGTTCCTCATGCTCTGATTCGCGCCGCATTACTGATAACCACTCGATGATAACAAATCAGCGTCTTTGACCCTATCGTTGATGCCATCCATGTCATCTGGATTGCTCCAATGATTCATCTCCCACCATCATGTATCTATCCCTGCGTATTTCAAAAAAGCGCCAAAAAAAGAAAATCACAAGGCTTTTTAACCCACCGTCATCGCTATGCCGTGCTTGAAACCCCCAAACTAGTCACAATGGTCACAATATCAACAAACCCCTATGAAGGAAGATCAAAATCCTCCGCCTCCACCACCGCATTCTGCTTCTCATCCCCATTCTCCACGCTCCCCTCCCGCAAAGCCAGCTTCCGCGCCAGCCCTTCCTCTCTCATCCTCTCGCGCCTCGTCGCCACATTTTCCCACTGCTTCCCCTCCGGATTCAACCTGACCCGCCTGGGCTCAAGAACCATTTCCCAAAAGGCCTCGCGGAACCTCGCAATCCGCTTGGCGTTCTCGGAGAACCGCTCGTTCGCGATGTCCATCAGCATCCGGAGATGCGTCTCCTGCACGAGCGAGCATTGGATCCCGTCTACCTCGTACCCAATGAGGGATTCGAAGCTCAGCCCCGTGGAGCGAACGGCCACGATGGGCGTGGCGGTACAATCCGCCTGGGTCGTGATGTTAAGGGCGCCAGACTCGCGGAATCCTGCCTGTAGGGCTGATTGGAGAAGCACTTGTGCATGGGTTGGCGATGCGGCGAGGACGTGAAGAATCTGGGAGGGGGGAAGCACATCAATCAGCCTTTTGCCTATTTCCCGCCTGTTCCTGTTTGGACTTCCCATGCAACGCGGACGTGGACGGGGACGTCTTGTTCTCATGCTCGGTTCTGGTAAGATGCGAGCCAGCCTTCTCGCGGGACATACGCACCATGGGCTCGAATTTGAAATGAATCAACCGTTTCTCTTTCGCAGTTTCACATGATCCGTCATTGCTTAGATTCAGGCTTCGCGCCCACTCCTCTCGGTCAACCGGATCATGGGATACAAACAGCCATTTTCCGCCTGCGCCTTTGCCGCCCACACCAGCCACCTGCGACGAGACACGCGCATTCCCATCCGCATACGCATCCGTAGTCACTGCCTTTCTGCCTTCCAGGAACACGCTCACTCTCCCTGCGCAGCTGCTTGTTGTGACGAAGCCCTCTGCGCCGTTGATCTCGTCAATCAGGTGGCGGATGCCCTTGTCGACTGTGCCCTTGGGCGAAGCATCGGTGTACTCGGCATCCGGCACGGCTAGCTGGTTCAGGATCTTGATCTTTTTGGAGGCGAACGCCGGAGACGGAGGGGGGAACGTCTCCCCGCCGTGGTGTCGCATCTTGTGGGTGCTGCTCTCATGCGAATTGTTGGTTTTGGTTGGCAATGGCGTTTGATTTTGATGATGGGGAATGACTTGGTGGGTGGCTCCGCGGCAACACGATCAAGAGGAGAGTGCTATGATGCGACAGAACTTGCCATCGATTTCTGCAACGGGCATCAAGAAGTAAAGAGTTTAGAAAAAGGTAGTTGAGATGGTGGGATTGGTGGATCAAGGTGAGAAGTCGTCGCACTCCCAAGTTTCGCTAATCAGGGAGTTGCGCGGGGCAAATGGGGGTGTTGAGGTGGGTAATGGCTTAGGTAATCGGAGGTAGTATTATTATAGAGAACATAGTAGCTAGATTACTATATAATAAAATAACCTTTATTCTAATTAATTTTAGTACCGCTTTATAGTAATAAGACTAGGACTCTCTTATTTACTTTATTATCTAATTAAATTACTATCTAACTTAAATATCTAATAACTAAGAATATCTAATAAAGGACTTCTAAGAGATAGTTAAACTAAATAAATAAAGAACTATAATTAGGTATTTAGGAAAACTATAAAGTTTATTAGAGTATAACTATAGCTATAAAATAGATAGAAAGTAGATTAATAGAGAATAGCTATAGTTATTATTATACTTAAGAATATTCTCTAGCTAAGGTTAGAACTACTATTATTAAATAAAGTAAGAATACTAAGGACTATAGGACTTAATATAATAGATATAAAACTATAGGGCTATATAATACTTATAAGATACTATTAAGAGAGGTCTTAGAATACCTAGAATAAGATAATAAAGAGTAGGTTATAATAATAATAATAATAATTAATAAATATAATAAGAAAAGGACTTAAGATAATTAGGTATAGAATACCTTTATAGGAAATAGATAGGTAAAATATATAAATAATAAGACTATAAAGAATTAAATAAAGTATAGTTAATATAAAAACACTATAGCGCTAGTATAGTATAATACTAGTAGTCCTAATTATAAATAAATTATAACCTTAGTTATTTTATATAGTAGGAATAAACTAAGTTTAGATAATAAGGAATAAGGAGTTAAGACTTAATAATTTAAGAAGCCCTATAAACTTTACTTAAACTAAGGAATCTAACTATAGGAAATAATATTTATATACTTATTAATTTAAGTACTATAATATCCTAGCTAAACTATAGGTAAATAGCCTTAGATAGTAGGTAGAACCTTAAGAATTTTTTAGACTATAGAAATTAACTTAAATATTAAAACCTAGGTATAGGATTAGGTATTTCCTATACTTAGTAATATAGGGAACTTATTCTTTATTAATAAAGGCTACTATTTCTTAATAAATATAGTAGAATAAGGACCTTAAACTTAGGGAATTAAAAAGCTTTATAAAGAAGCTATAAACTAGAGAAATTACTTATAGGATTTACTACTAGACTTACTAGGAATAGTATATTACTATAATAAGTATATAAAGAAATAATAATACTTATATAGTGTTCTAGTGTAAGATACCCTAAGGGATAAGTATAATAGATATAGACTTAGAGCTAAACCTTATACTTTAGTAAACTAACTAAGGTAGCTCTTAACTCTAAAAACCTAGGTTTTTATAATAATTATACTACTATAATTAAAGGTATAGTATATAGACTATATCCTTACCTTTAACTTACTTTTAGGTTTACTTAGTTACTAATCTAATTTTCTAATTAAGTAGTACTATATAAAAGGCTTCTTATATACTATATATATAATAGAAAGTTACTTAAGTTAAGGAGAAAGGAGTTATTAGAGAAGGGAGGAATAGGTTTATCTTAAGAAGTTAGGGGAATATTCTTATTTTCTTTTTTTTTCTCTTCTCTAGTGGCTAGGTAAATATAATTTAATAAGATTTTAAGTTCTATACTTACTCCTATTTTCTTTTCTAATCCTATTTTTAGCTTTAAAAAACTTTATTATAATAAAGTTTAAAAGGCTTAAAACCCTAGTTTAAAGAAAACCCCTATTATAATCCTATCTAATCTCCATTAAGAGGTTAGATATTCCTTTAATATTAAATATAACCTAATAAATTACCTAAATCCCTTTTAAGATTTAAACTTAATTAATCTATTAACACTATATAATCCTAAAGAAATTTAGAACTCCTATTATCTTAGAATAACTTCTCCTATTCTAAACACTTTATATAAGAACTATTTTCTATAGAGTTAGACACTAGAACTTAAGAGGAATTATCTCTAAGTTTAGACTTAGAATAGAATAATAAAAAATTATTAGAGTTTATCCCTAGCCTTAATTATCTTTTAAAGTAGTCTCTATTACTAAATAAGATTATATTACTTTTCCCTTCTTTATTAATATAATTACCTAAACCTAGTAAGTCTAGAGAATCTAGATAGTTAGTTAATATAACTAGTCCCTTTTACCTTATAAACCTAACTATAGGAGGAGGAATCACGTTCTTAGGCTTACTAAAGGATAGGCTAGCTAATAAATATGTAAAATATTATAAAATAATAGCTATAATAGCCCACGCCCTAAAAGAATACACTAATACTTTTACCTATTTAACCTTTATCTAGGGCTTATGAGGAAAAGTAGCTATCTAGTACGAAGATTTAGAATATAAGTGTTACGTGCTAGCTTTGCACGATAGAAGGTCGATTCCATCAGAGGGGCCAACGGATTTAACAGGTTATAAGTTATACTAAGTTCACTTATAAAAGCTACTATTAGAGGTAATATAATATATATAAAGTAAGTTAAATTCCTAAACTAAGATATTAAATCTAGCTTTTATATAGTAGCCTCTATATACTACATATATTCTACTATATAATAAGTGCTAGGCGCGCTAAAAAGATAACTATCCTAGTTATATATAGTTAAACTATAACTAAATTTAGCTACTATTTAAAGTAAATAATATTAAAATATATAGTTATTAAAGTTATACTAAAGAAAAACGCGTTTAGTGCGCTAATTATTATATCTATAGTTATTATTTTATAGCATTACTTAATATTATATAACTCTCCTTATAATATATATTTCTTAATCCTATAATTAAATTTATTATATTAAATAATAAAATCTTCCTATCCTATTATTAGTACTCTATCTTTACTATATTTTATTATTTCCTCTTAGTAATTACTAAATTTCTCTATTCCCTTATTATTCTAGATACCCCTAATTTATACCTTAATATTCTATATTATTTATTTAATCTAGTAATCTAGCAAATTTATTCTCCTTAGCTTATAGCTTTACTACTATAGTAGTTATTACCCTTATAGTTAGTAATACTATTTACCTAGGGGTTACTACCCTTTTTATCTATTTTCCTAATAGTATTAGTAATATCTTATTTATCTCCTATAATATAGGTGTTCTTAGCGTTATTTATTAGGTATTTAGCTAAACTACTTATATATTTAAACTAGGCTTCTCTAGTAGTTTAAGTCTCTTACTTAGCATTAGTAAAGGTCCTATTTTGCCCTAAGGTTACTTATTACCTAATTTTAGTGTTCCTTAATGTAATTTGCCTTATTACCTATTAGTTTTACCTAAGGCTAGTATTACTAGAGCTAGTATTACTAAAACTAGTATTAGCTATGTTAGAGTCTCTAGAGCTAGTAATATCTAAATCTATTTTCCTAGGGTTTCTATTACTAGAATTAGCCTTACTAGAGCTAATCTTATTTTCCTTATATCCTTCTTAAATATTTTTTACTTATTTATAAGATTCTTAATTTTTACCTTCTAATTTTATATTACCTTTAATATCTTTAATACTATAGATACTAATTCTATAATCTTCTTCTTATCTTTAGTTTTCTTAGCTATATCCCTTTTTAAAGTATTAAGTTATTTATTAATATTAACTAGAATTTTACTTAAATTACACTAGGAGATTTTCTTTTTATAACTCTTTAATATTTCTAATACTTATTTAAACTTACTTTTAATGCTTTTTAAATTCTTTTCTATTATAATTATTAGCTTATAAACTTTCTTTACTAACTCTTTAATAGCTTTAAATACTATATTTACTTACTTTTTAGTAAGGGTAAACTCCTTTTTTATTTTATTAATTTACTTATTAATAGTATTAACTTTATTAATTAAGTTATTAATTTTACTTTATTTATATTACCTATCTATCTCCTTAGTTTACTAAGATTTAGATAATTTTAGTACTAGCTTATTTTCTATGCTAATATAAAGTAAATCTATATATCTAATACTAGCTAGCGCTCCTATAATTATACTATTTACCACGCTATATTTATCTATAAAATAAAGAGCTAATATATTAGCTTATAGTAGTAGAGATAATATACTATTATATATAGCTATTTATTATCTATATTTAACTATTATACTATTATAAAAAGCTACTACTACTATTTTTACCTAGTTCTTTACTTTTCTTATTACTTTATACTCTATTAGATTAATAGTAACCTAATATATAAGCTTTCCTACTTATCTTACTACTACTTACTTTATTACTAAAGTAACCCTTTACTCTTTAAAAATAGTAAAAATTTAGATAACTATATTTTATTATAATATAAAGTATATATCCTTTAAATCCACTTCTAAACTATTAAATACTATCTTAGCGCCCTTAAGGGTAAATTTATATATATAAGTCTATATTATATCCCTAATATCCTATATCTTTTTCTAGTAACCTACTATTATATATCTAAATTTACTAAAATTAACTCCCTTTATACTTCTTCTTTTATATACTATATTAAATTCTTCTATTACTCTCTTATACACTACTACACTAATATTAGGTATTAGTATTTAAGTATTTACTCTTAATCTAGGCTTTCTAAATCTAGTAAATAGTAGCTTAAAATTAAGCTTTACTATTTATTTATAGACTTATAATAGTTTAATAAGGTACTCTATAGGTATCTCTTTAACCTCCTTATTAAATTTACTTTTTACTATACTATTATTAACCTTTATTTCCCTAAACTTAGTATCTTTATTACTTTTAGGTTTTAATTCTAGCTTAAAAGATCTTACTCTTAATTAGGTTAAGTTAAATCTTACTACTCTCTTACTTTCCTTAGTTAGTAAGTTTCTAGATTTATTTTCTTTTTATACTAATTCTTTTCTTTCCTTTCTTATATAATTCTCTCTAATTAAATCCTATATAGCTTAATCCCTTATTTACCTTTCTATAGATAAATCTAATATAATATCTACTATATTATTATTATCCTTTATTTACTTCTTTTTATTAACTATTACCTATATAACTCTAGCCGCTTTATTAGTGCTTTTACTACCTTTCTTTACTAATAGTAATAGTCTATTTACCTTATTTTATTATATACTAGATTTATCTTAATACTATTATAGCTATAATTACGTAACTTATTATATTAGAAGTAAGAATTAGTATAATTAGCTATTTTAGTTTACTTAATCTAAAAGGTAGTTTTAGAACTTTACTCTCTTATAGTAAGTTATAGTTCCTAGCTACACTAAAATCTTATTAATTTACTAGTTATATTTAGCTCTTTTACTATATATAGTAAATTACTATTATACTAAATTAGTAACTATAAGCTATTCTAGTAACTAGTTTTGTTATTCTAATACTAGTACTTAAATATATAAATAAGCTACTTATATTTACTTATAAAGCATCTAGTCCTATATACTAATCTTATTATTAAATAAAATAAAATCTAGTATAGCTAAAGGGTTATTATATAGGTTTATATATTACCTATAAAACTTATATTTAACTTCTAGTATAATATTATAAGGTTTTACTTAGTACTTTTAGTAATTACTATACTCCTATATTTCCTATAGCTAATTTAGCTTTAGTTCTAATAGTTTTGACTTTTATATTATATATAATATTATTCTTAGAAGTAAATAATATTAAGGAAAATAAGACTAAAATAAAAATAACTACACTTATATTAAATTTAACTATATAAAAGCTTTTATATTATATATAATATTATTCTTAGAAATAAATAATATAAAGGAAAATAAGACTAAAATAAAAATAACTATACTTATATTAAATTTAACTATATAAAAGTAGTAGGGTATTAGAGAATAATATAAAGTAAGAGTGTAGTAAGCTTCCCCTAGTTAGCGTAATAAAATATATATATAAGAAAAGGCCTTATAGCTTCGCCCTAACTAGTTAAATCTAACTACTTATAAAATATCTCTATTCCTTTGCTATTATTACTCTATAGGTAAATTTATACCTCTCTTTATATACTCTCTTTCCTAATTAACTAGGTTCTTTTTAAGATATTCTTCTATTATCTTAGCTATATTAACTTATATCTTACTTTTAGCTATCTATTAGTTATTATAAGAACAAAGGATAGCTAGGCAAGAGGTATAGGGCACTTATGTATTTACTAAAGCTTACTAGGTCTAAGTGTTGTGCGCGCGAGTTACTAGCTTTTATCTAGCGGCTTGCTAGTGTTATATAGACCTAGCCCTAGGCCTAGTATACCTATAGGGTGTGCATGCTATATTATAGGCAGGGCCTTATAATTACCTCCTTACTTATAGCTAGGCTTCTAAATAGCTTTTACTAGCTACTTTATAGCTATTTACTAACTAGTAATAGCCTCTAAAATAATAATAAATAATAGATAGGGTTTAACTATAAATTTACCTATAATTCTTTATTATATTATATACTCTTCTTTTCTATAACTATAGTAATTTTTTAATTATTTCTTATACCTTTAGTTTCTATCCTTTCCTAGTCCTTAATTACTATATATTTATTATAGAAAATAAGTATATTCCTTTAAAAGAATATAGCTATATATATTATTTATACACTAGATATACTAAGTTTAAGAAATATCCCCTAGCTAAGCCTATATTACTATAGATTAACTATTAATTTCCTTATAATCTATTTATAAATTCTTAAAAGATAAAATATTCTAAGTACTATACCTAATACTATAACTATAGTAATTCTTATAAGATTATAAGTATATTACTTTTCCTATACCTTTTAGTCTTATTTTACTAATAAATTCCTATAGGCTATAGCTATAATAAGGGGTAATTTTATTAACCTCCTTATAGTTTTAGACTAGGCCTAAATACTTATAAATATCTATAGTAATATAGTAGAGAAAGACCCTAAGGACTGCCTATTTTTAGAGGCCTCTTACTTCTATATTACTAAGTATTACCTTTATCTAATAATAGGGTTTAACTATATAAATATATTATACTATATTACTTTTAGCTTAACTAGGGCTATAAAGATTTATTAGGTTTATCTCTTTACTATATATTTACTAGTCTCTTACTTATATTTAGTAGTAGTATACCTCTATTATATACTAATAGTATATAGTATTATAATAGTAGCTACTTATTATAATATTCCTAAGCCTAATTCTAGGGTATATAAGTATTATAGTTATTCTACCCTACCTTACTATATATTTACTAATTCTTCTATAGCTAAACTACTATAAACTTAAGATTATATAGAATATAAAAATAACTTTATACTTATAATACTTAGACTTAGGATATATCCCCTAGGGGATAGTAAAATATTATTTTACACTAGTAATACACTAGGTAATTACTAAGGATAAGAATAGTGCTAAGTATCTTATTTATAGGGGTTAGGCTTTTTACTATAAAGGGGTAATAATAAAGGGATTTCCCTTAACCCTCCCTACGCTTTAGGTGTGTTTTCTTTTATTATTTAGTAAGTAATCTAAGGTAGTTTATATAGGAGTGTAATAGTAGCTAATAAGGCTAGGCCTTTTTTATTATAACTCTATATCTCTTTACCTATAACTTACCTATATATTACTACCTTTCTTATATAATTTACTTTAGTAAAACGCTTAAATTATATATTAAGCGCTTTCTATATCTTCTACTAGAACCTATTAGTTATATTTACTTAGCTAATCCTTTTATTTTACTAGGTATTTATTATCTTTATAGGTCTTCTTATAGTTCTTAACTTCCTTAACTTTATACTTATTTTCTTTATCCTTAAGGTCTAGTATTAGTATATCCTTATCCCTAGTGTCTTTATAGTAATTCTATAGCTCTAATAGGCTTATATAAAATATATTATATAGCTATCTATACTTCTTAGGTAATACTAGTCTATATACTTATTTTCCTATAGTATTAAGTACTTAAAAAGGCCTAATAAATCTAGGGATTAGCTTCTATTTTATATCCTTAAGCCTAATATTCTTTACTAATAGTAATACTAGGTTATCTTAATATAGTATTAGTAGCTAGTAATACTAGTTATAGTACTTTACCTAGGTTTTAGTAACTTTAGCCTAGTTCTCCTTTAGACACTCTCTAACTTTATATAGCTTTATAATATATATATATACTTCTAGTACCTCCCCTTCCTAGCTCTTACCCCTAAGAGCTAGATAAAACTTAGGTAAATAGCCTATAAGTAAATAGTTTAGGAAGTAGCTAGTACTTCTATTTACTATATTATTATAGGTAAATTAAGCTATTAGGAGTAGCTTAGGCTATATCTATTAGTTCTTTATAATAAAATATTAAAGGTAGTACTTAAGTACTTAGTTTATTTTTTCTATCTACCTATTAGTTTAGGGGTAAAATACTATAGAAAGCCTTTACTTTACCTAAGATAGGTAGCATAGGTCTAACTAGAATTAGCTTATAAAGACTAAACCTCTATTAGATATAATACCCTCTAGGGCTCTAAATTATAGCTTAATCTCTTTATAGAAAAGTTCTACTAATTTAGCTATATTAATAGTAGTAGTTATAAGTAGGAAGATAAAATACTTAGTAAATTAGTCTATAATTACTAGGATTATATTAGTCTCTTACTTACCTACTTATATAATAAGTAACCCTATAATAAAGTCTATTAAGATCTCTATCTATAGTTACCTTAGTATTAGTAGTAATTTAAGGCTTCTATATAGGCAATACCTTCTAGCTACTACTTATTAGTAAACCCTATAGCTTATAATATAGTCTAAAATAGACTTACTTATAGCTAGCTACTAAAAGTAACACTTTAGTAGCTCTAGAGTGCGCTTAGTCCTAAAGTAACCTACTAATAGATTATTATAATATAGCTATAGAAGCTTCTATTATAAGATAGGCTCCTAGGGAATAACTACCTAGTCTTAGTATAATAGAAAACCCCCTATACTATATAACTATAGACTAGCCTTTCCCTTCCCTTTTACTAGGGAGTTATTAATCTTACTATTCTATCTCTATAAATCTAGGTCTTAATTCTATACCTTCTATAGTAGTTATACTAATAGTTTATTTAGCCTAGATTAGTAAGGATCTAGTAATATAATAGTCCCCTATATCTCTTATACTATACTAATATCTTAGATATATACTACCTTCTCCTTAAAATCCCCTTTAGTTAGCTAACCTTTTACTAGATTTATAGTAGCTAACTAGCTTCTTAACTAGGCTACTCTAGCTATTCTCTCTATAAGGGCTAGGGTATTTTCCTCCCCTAAAGATATCTTATTAAGCCTCTCTATACCTAAGACTAGGGCATTTTCCTCCCCTAAAGGTATCTTACTATATCTTCTTTAATATATTAGTTTCTCTTTTTCTACTATTTTAGTAAGTACTATTTTCCTTTAAAGTTCTAGTAATAATACCCTATTTATTAGGGGTTTACCCTTATAATTAGACTTTCTTAATAGTATATCTACTAGGTTACTTTTCCTAAGTCTATACCTAATTATAAAGTAAAAGGGGTAAAGAAATATACACTATCTTACCTACCTTCTATTTAATTTCTACTACCTTATAAAGGTCTATAAGTTATAGTAGTCTAATAGGACTTTAACTAGGCTTACTACGCCCTTAATATAGTATTACTAGTGTTTAAATAACTTTACTATAGTAAGTAGCTCTTAATTAGCTATACTATAATTATACTTAGTGTCTATAAATTTCCTTAACTAAAATACCACTAGATACTAATAGCCTTTATTATCCTATTAAGATAGGATTCCTACTATTATAAAGATTAAAGTATCTATCTTAATATATACTAGTTAACTTAGGTTATAATAATAGAGAAAAGACACTTACTAGAAGGCCTCTTTTAGCTAGTTAAATACTAGCTATTTCTTTACTTTAAATATAAACTTCCTAGTCTAGATACTATTTTAACTATCTTTTATTAATATATAAAGAGGTACTATAATCCTAGAGTATTTATAGATAAACTATTAGTAAAAGTTATAAAACCTAAGGAAGGACTATATATCCTTAAAGCTTATAAGCTTTTTTTATTCTTAGATTATATTAACCTAGTAAGTATTTATTAAGATCCTATTAACTAATAGAATAAACCCTAAGAACTCTACTAACTTTTAGTAAAATAAATACTTTAAGGGTTTTATATATAACTTTACTAATCTTATATATTCTAAAACTTCCTTAATATATATAGTATATTCCTCCTATATCTTTAAAAAAATAAGGATATTAGTTAACCTAAAGGGTATTATAAGGTATTTATAGTGTCTATAATAGGTATAAAATATAGTCTTCTACTTATTACCTTTTTTAATATAAATTTAATAGTATATATCCTTAATATTAATTTTTAAGAAGTATTAAGCTCCTTAGCACTAGTCTAGGATCTCTAAAATTAGAGAGAGAGTGTAGTAATTCTTTTATATTACTTTATTAAGTCCCTAATAATTTATATATAATTAAAGTATCCTATCCTTCTTTAGTATAAATAGAATAGGCATGCCTATAGGGCTCTTAGAGGGTCTTATCTAGCCTTTCTATAGGTTTTTATTAATATATTTATAGAGTTCCTTTAGCTTACTTTAGAAAAGAGAGTAGATTAGTCTATATAGGGGTATAGCCCTAGGTACTAGGTTAATTATATAGTTAGTCTTTTTTCTTAATAGTAAGCTTCCTACCTTATCTAATATAAATATATCTTTAAACTTATATAGTTCTAGGGGAATATCTTTAATAGTTTTATATACTTTTACCTTCTTATTATCTTTAAGGGTAATAAACTTATCTTCTATAACCTCTATAATAGTATATATAATAGTCTTATTATATATTACTTTTATAAATTTATAGGGAGTTAATAGTAAAAAGGCTACTTTTCCTTTCTTAAACCACTATTCCTATAAATATAGGTAAAGATATATATATTTTTCTATAAGGGTATATATTCTAATTAATATAGGGCTTCCCCCTACTCTTAGGTCTTTATCTATAGCTATATATAGTAGCTTAAGGTCCCTTTCTTCTTCTCTTAAGTCCTTAATTATAATAGGTATCTTATAGATACTATATTAAGGGACTATAAGGGCTCCTACTACCTTAATAATAGGTACTATAGCCTTAGCCTAGTTAAGTTTATAGGTTCTTATAAACTTAATACTAATTATATTAATCTTAGCATAACTATCTAGATTAGCTACTATTTTAATATCTTTATACCTATAGATAGTAACTAGTATATAAAACTAACACTCTATTAGCACCTTAGTATTAGAGGTAAAGGTAAGGGTATTTACTTCTACCTTAGGGAGTTTTCTAGGCCTTCTTAGGGCTCTTTCTTAGGTTTCTTATAATAATATATAAGGTATCCTATACTATTATAGTTATAATACTATATCTTATCCCTAGGTTTAGTAGTGTTTAGGTAAGTAGCTAGGCCCTTCTTCTAGTCCTTATTCCTTTAATCTTTATAAGGTTTATAACCTTATAGGGAGTTATTTCTATAGTGCTAAGGGTTTTTATATAGGCCTTTATCTTCTAATTACTTAGATTTTTACTTATTCCTTAGTATAGCCTTCTAGAATTACTAGGTAAGTTATATAACCTTTTCTTAAGTCTTATTAGTAATAGAGGTATATAGGTTAATATAATCCTATAGGTTAGGGAGTAACTTTATAAAGAATATAAGGGTATAAGTCTTTTCTAGGGCTTTTTCTAGATATTTCTCTAGTAAATCTAAGAAGATACTAAACTTAATAGGGCTTTAACCCTTATATTACTTTATATTCTCTAATTATATTACTATTTATGTATTATAATTAGTAGAGTCCTAAAGTAGTATAAGTATCTAAGTCTAAAATTTATCCTAGTTATCTTTAAGGTTATCCTAGCTATTAGCCTACTATTCTTTAAGGTATTTATCCTATCTTACCTTATAATTAATATATATATAGTTAAGTATAAAAAGGATCTTCTAGTAGTTATATTAGAACTTTTTCTTTACCCTATTAAAGGTATAGTTTAGGTTATTAATCTATATCTTATATCTCTATAAGTTTATAGGATATTAGAGGTTAGTAATATTCTAAACTTTAATCTCTTAGCTACTATAGCTTAAGGAAGTGCTAGCTTTTTAGTGCCTTTTTAATTATTCTTCTTTAGTATTATACTATAATAGATCTTAAAGCTCTTACTCTCTTTTCTATAGTTTCTAGAGTTCCTTAAGCTAGGTAATTTGCTTTACTATTACTATAGCTTAGGCATAGATAGTAAGGGGTGTATCTTTAGTTATAGTACCTATAGAATAGGGTATATTCTTAGCTATAGTATTACCCTTATCTAGTGGCCCTTAGTTATTATCTAATATTACTCTTATAGATTAGGTAGTTCTTCCCCCTATATTACTCTTAGGTAACTAGTAGAAGAAGCTTTAGAATTATAAGAATAAAGAATAGCTAGGTAAGAGGTATAGGGCACTTATATATTTACTAAAGCTTACTAGGTCTAAGTGTTATACGCGTGAGTTACTAGCTTTTATCTAGCGGCTTGCTAGTGTCACGTGGACCTAGCCCTAGGCCTAGCATGCCTGTGGGGTGTGCACACTGTGTTGTGGGCGGGGCCTCACAGTTATTCTTAGTAGTAAATCCCTTTTATTAGATAAGGAATTTCACTTTTATAGTCTTATTTCTTTTAGAGATTTTAACCTAATAACTATAGATTTATTTAATTTTCTAATAGTCTGCTTTCTCTAGATTATTAAATATAATTAGTAGTGAAGCTAGTTCTTCCCTATTAAATAAGTCCTTTCCTTATACTAGTTTCTATATTTACACTATAGAAACCACTAGATAGACTTATAAATTTAGGGGGAAATCTAATTAATATACTAATAGGTTTACCTTTTCTAGCACTTTATATAGTCCTACCTTTTATAGTAACTATTTTTTCTTAGGTTTCCTAGGTAATTTATATCCCTTATATAATTATAGATAAACTATATCTCCTGCGTTAATATTAACTAGTTTATAGTAGTTATTATACTAAATTTTAGTAAGGGTAGTTACTATTATAATTACTAGTTAGGCCTTATACTAGTATAACTTTTATAGCACTACTATATTATTTATGCTAGTTCCTATATTAATTATATTATTTAGGGAAAGAAGATTAATAATACTTAGAGAATAAAACCTATATAGTAACTTATTAGAAGCCTACCCTATGCTTATAGCTATAGTATTATTTAATTCATACTATAGTGCTAGGAGTATTATAGTCTATATTATATCTAGATCTATTACTATATAGTAATATATTATAATTATTACTATCTAGTTTTTTTTTTTAGCTATTCTATTTATCTATAGATAATACACTATGCCTATAAGGAGTTTAACTCCTATATACCTAAATATCTCTTTCTATATATTAGATATAAACTTTAGGTCCTTATTACTAATAATTTATTTTAGTAATTCCTAGTCTATAATATATAAGGTATAAAGGAGTAATTCTACCTAAATCTCCACTAGATATATTATATATCCTAGTATTAGAAGGGTTCTCTTACTAAATAGGTAGTTTACTAAATATAATAAATTATATATAGCGTATCCTTCTATTTACTATATTATATTAGTAGCTAATACTTCTAGTATATTTATAATAAAATTAAGTAAGATTATATAAAATAGCATTAGCTTTAGCTATAATAGCTATAACTCCCTAGGTAGCTTTAAATAATTAATCGCGTTTTCCTAATACACTATGTAATAGGCTATATAATTATAAATCTACTAACTTATATATAAAAAATAGACTAAATAAAGCTTTACTACTATTTAAGTAATTCTAAAATATTACTATTTATTATAGACTAGTTATAGGATAGTGTAACCTCTATAGTTAGAATGTAAAGATAGAAAAATCTATCTTTACTATAGTAGTATAATAAACTATCCTTATATAAGTCCTATCTATATAAAGGAATCTTTAGTCTAACTCTAGTATTTTTTACTACTTACCTTTCTTAGTAGGCTTATATTACTATAATAATTTAGCTAAACTTTTAATTATACTAATATTCTATAATAATTCTAGCTTTAAGACTATTATCTATAATTATGGTTATAATATACTCCTTACTTATAAAATAAGCGCTTATATCTAATTTATTATATTAGCTTTTCTATACTACCTCCTAGTAGGTTACTTTTACTAGTAGTTTTAAAAGTATATCTAGCACTATATTTAGTATCCCTAGTATATAAGTTACCTTAAGGTTAAATTATAATAAATAATTTATAACTTTTGCTAGTTTTAGATTAGCCTTATCTAAATCTATTATTAATAATAAGGTATACTTAATAATCCCTTTTACTAGGGAATAGTTAGTTAATATATTAACTATTACGTTATTAGATTAGACTATTTTCTAAAGTTTTCTAATACTCTATGTAATTATAGCTACTTCTACCTTAGTTAAACTATACTACTTCTTAATACTTAATATTGCCCTAGAAAGAAATAAAATTAGCTATATTTAGTTATTTTTAATATCCCTTCTAGGGACGCTCTAACTATCCTATTCTTCTTATAATTAGAAAGTATATAACCTAAATCCTTTCTTATAGGCATTAATTTTAAGGAAAAGTAGCTTTTATAAATTATAATACTATAGGGTCTATTTCTTACTTAGGAACGCTTTAATATCTTTAAAAGCCTTTTTCTCCTACTTAGTTAGTAAAAATATCTTTTACTATATCTTTCTTTTTTATACTAGTTTTAAGATACTAATAATTTTCTTATCCTTTTTATAGAATTCCCTTAATAGCGCTATTTTCTATATTTATAATAGTTAGATTTATATATTAAACTATAGAATTCTATTATAAAGAAATCTAGCTATTCTAATAAAGGTTTTAAGACTTAATAGATTACTTAGGAAAATTATTTTCTAAAAAGCTTTAAGCCTATTATTAGTATTAATAATCCTATTATTATTAATAATAAAACCTAGTAGTTAAATAGTAGGATAACTAATAAATAACTTCTTTACAGTAATTATTATCTTATTTTCTTTAAGAATCCTAAGTATAATATTAAGATAGCTTAAATGCTCTTTAAGACTATTTAAAAACATAATAATATTATTAATATAGACTTATATAAAATACTTATACTTTTAGAAAAGTCTATTTATAAACCTTTAGGTAAATATAGGGGAGTTCTTAAATCCTATTAATACTATATTTAATACTTTAAGACCTTAATTTAATATAACTACTATATAGGCTTAATAGTTACTTCTAACTAGTAGTTAGTAAAAAAATCCTATTCTATTAAAAAGAGAAAAAACCTTCTTACTATATGTATTATCTATAATATTACTTTAGTCTAGTAGAGGGTATATATCTAGCACTACTATATTATTAAGTAACCTTATATTAATTATAACTCTTCCTTTTCTTTCCTAACTAGTTTCTTACTAAACTATAAACACTAGGTATACTATAGCTACTAGCTTATCTAAATATAATATTTTCCCTTTTAGGTAGAGTTTATTATATACTTTATTAAGTTTAGTTATATCCTATTCTCCTAGTTTATAAGGCCTAATTAGCCTTATTTAATACTACTATTTATCTATAAGATTAATTCTTATCTTCTAGTCTTCTAGTATAGGGATAATACCTTTATTATAATAAATATTATATTTATTAGTTAGTTAAACTAGTTTACTTGCTACTTCCTAGTTAATATTAGTAATTTATATACTAAATTTATTAGTTATATATAGGATTTCCTCTAGGTATAAAATCCTATATAATAGCACTCTAGTATTAACTTTCTTTAGATTAAGATTATTCTTCTCTTTATTAGATTTATTACTATTCTTATCTTTATCTTCCTTCTTCTCTATAATATCCTTACTAAAATAGGTATAGTATATAAAAGGATTATTAACTAGGTAATTAGCGTTAACCTCACTAGCTATAGTTAGGCATATAACCTTCTAGTGTTTTCTAATAGTAATGATTTTATTAGTTAGATTATAGGTAATTATCTATCCCTTACTAGATCTATTAAATAGCGTATTAGGGAAATACTCTAAATATAATTACGTATAGTATATACTTATTTTCTAATTTTTCTACGTATTCTTCTAACTAATAGGTATATATAAATAAGTCTTTAGTAGAATTAATACTATATAGGTAGTAACTACCTTTTAGTAAGGGACCTTATTTAATAGTTAGAAGATTTCTACTAGTATTATTATACTATAAACTAACCTAAAAACTACCTTTAGTTAGATAAAATTAATTTTAGCCCTATATTTATAAGCAAAATTTATTCTAAGTAATAATTTTAGTCCTAAATTTAGCATTATATTTACTATAACTATAAAATAGCTAGTAATTTCTATTCTATACGCTATCCCTAGAATATAAAAGTTAAACGTAGCTATTTTAGTAATAAAAAAGGAAGATTAAACCCTAGATACTAGCTTTAGTTCCTATATTACCTACTTTACGTTTAATCTATACTATTATAGCTATACCTTATTCGCTAAAATTAATAATATTCCTAAGTTAAGATAGACTTAGTAACTTTTACCCTTATTATTAAATTTAATAGGAATCTTTAGATATATATTAGCCCTTTTTCTATTATATTTAACTTCTTATAGTCTTACTATAGCTTTAATTACTTATCCTAGGGTAAGTTATCTAGTCCTATTTAAGGTTATCCTAGTAATAGCCTTATTTGCCTCTTTTAGGGCATTTTCTATAAAATAAGTTTTAATAAAATTTAAGTCTTATCCTTAATTATCCTTACTATTATCCTCTAGGACCTCCCTTTCTTTAGCTATATAATAACCGCATTCCTAAAGATAAGTTTTATATTATTATATATTATAATATTAGCATATTCCTAGTCCCTTATAAAGCCCTTTTCCTATTACTAAAATTATCTAGGCTACTATACTTAGCCTCCTTTCCTTATAGGACTATAGTCTTAGGGTTACTTATTTTATTAGTTTAGTGCTTTAGTTTATTAAGTTTACTTAATTTCTATACACTCTCCCCCTTTATTCTCTTAAGACCTATTTTACTATAGTCTCTAGTTTTATCCTTTAGGAGGTTAATTATACTTATATAGCTATAGTTAGAAATATCCTAGAAATCTTTAGGTATTTTACTTATTCTACTTATAATACTAGTTTTCTTAAGAGAATTATCTATTAAATAGCTAGTTCTAGTTTACTTACGCTTTATCCTTATCTTCTTCTAAATTACTACTAGATATCTTAGTATTAAAATAAACCTTAAGCTTCCCTTTACCTTTTTTACTTATAAACTAACCTTTACTATATAAGTAGTTATATAGATTATATCTCTTATTATTTACTATAGTAATATACACTAATCTTATATTTATTTAAGTTAAAACTAGGTATATCTATTATAATCCTAGATATAGCTTAAGATATAAACACACTAAAAGCTAATAGTTAGTTAACTTACTATTTGCCCTTATATACTAGAAAATCTTTAATATAAATTTATAAAAAGATATCTCTTTTATAACATTCTCTTTAGTATATTTTACCTTATTAAGCTATGCTATTATATCCTAAACCTAAATACTAAATTCCTTTTATATAGCTATAAATATAGTTAGTATTTCACTAAATATAGTATTTTATTTTACTAAGTTAAGATATTATCTATACTATACTATTATATTCTCTTAGAATAATATCTAGATTTTCTTCTAAATAATATTCTAATAGCTAGGATTAGTATAATATAAGTAATCTTTAACTACCTAGATCTATAATTTAATATTATAGAAGATAGTTTGCTTTCTATTATATATAATAAGGTTATTACTAGCCTTTTCTAGTTTATTATAAGGCTTAAAATACCTAATATCTATAATCTTCTATATTAAATTTATATTCTATTCTACTATTTCTATTTGCTAGTTATACTAATTTTAGTATAATACTAGGTTTATTTTTCTTTAATTTCTAGAATTAGTATACTAACCTTAGTCTAGAGGGTATAGTCCTTACTACTAAGTCTAGTAAGGACTTAGCTAAGGTTATAAGTATCCTTACTAATATTCTAGCTATATTAGTTATACTAGTGGTCCTAGCTATACTAATAGTCCTAGCTATAGTTATAGTAGTCTTTATTAGTATTAGGGTAGGAATAATTATACTAATAGTCTAGTTATTCCTCCGTTAGTATATAGATACCTATTATACTAACCCTATTTATTAGCTAGATATAATAATTCTTAGTTAGTATTCTATACTAATAGTATTAAACTTACTAAGGCACTTACGCTTTATAAGCTTCTAATTTTAGTTATTAATCTTATTACTAGCTAGTCTATCCCTAATACTATCTTCTCTATAGCTTACTATAATACCTATTACTATTCCTAAATCCCCTATATTATCCTTACTATATTATATTTACTAGTCTTAGTATAAGAATCCTTAGGATTCTTTAGGTATTCTAAGGGTTCTAGTAGTAGGTCTTCTAGATTTAACTTTATTAACTAATTAGAGGGTTTAATATTCTAAGTAATAGTGTTAGTTTTAGAATAGTTTATAATCCCCTTTTCTTTATTATTTTTATCTTTTCCTATACTACTTCTAGTTCCTATAGTAGTAATACTATAAGCTAGACTAAGAGCGTCTTAAAATAGCCTTTCTAATACCTTACTACCTATTAATTTATTAGGTTTATTAAGTAGGCCTCTAGTTTTAGCTTTTTAAATATAGGATTTAACTTAATTCTAGGCGTAATATATAGCTTATAAATCTACTAAACTCTAATAAATAGGGAGGTCTTAATATATTAGCTATTCTTATTTTTTTACTACTTTATTATTAAATTTATATCTTATAAGTTAGTTTAGATTCTCTTAATTATTAATCCTAATAAGTTTCTATTTTTAATAATTAAAATCTAGATTTATACTATTAAAAGCATAAAACTAGTAAATAATATATAGTTTATTTTTAGAGAGTAGGAAAATACTCTAAGAATTAGTATATTACTATTATAAATAGTTAGTTTTAGATATATAGGTTATTTCTAGGCTTCTAGAAGGGCATAATAAAAGAATCTCTAATTACTACTACTTATTATATACTAGCTTTATATAATAGAAGGTTAATTCTATTAGAGGGGCTAATAGATTTAATAGGTTATAAGTTATACTAAGTTTACTTATAAAAGCTACTATTAGGGGTAATGTAATATATATAAAGTAAGTTAAATTCCTAAACTAAGATATTAAATCTAGCTTTTATATAGCAGCCTCCATGTACTACACGTGTTCTGCCACGTAACAATAAGGATTAAACTTAGGAGAAGATATCTAAAAAGTTCTTAGAGAAGTTTAAGAAACTAGATCCCTTTATTAAGATTTCTACATAGTAAGAGGTATTTAGTTTTACTTAAGAACCTAGTAAGACATTAAATGCTTATATTTAGCGTGCGGAATATCTAACTATAAAGATAAAGTCTAATATTTAATAAGTTCTCTTTATAAATTTTATTAACTACTTAGCGAATAGAGAAATAGATACTTAACTATAAGAGAAAGTATCTAATTATTTATTTATATTAAGTAAATAAATAGTATAGCTTTAATAGACTTAATAATATCTAATCTAAAACTAATTCTATATAACTACTACTTATCTACTTCTAAAAAGATAATATAACTATCTAAAGAGAAGACCTTAATAGCAAGGATAGTACCTCTTTAGAAATAGATAGAAGAATAGTTAAAAAGAGAGAAAAAGGTATATAACTAGATAGAGGAATTAGTAAAATAACTAGAAGTATTCTAAGCTTAAGTAGCTAGCACTATAAATTAAGCTATAGGTTGATATAACTAATTAAAATATAATATAAATAATAGAGCCTAATTACCTAGAAAATCCTTAGGTAATATTAGGACACTCCCTTAATTAGACTAGCCCTAGAGAGATCTGGATTTCTTCTAGTGTTTCTTATGTAGAGAATAGGGGTATATAAGGTATAACTATTTAAAGAAGGATAAATACTTATCTAAAGACTTTAAGAGATACTAAGAATAGTAGGCTTAGAATAAGCTATAAATAAAGAGAGATTAATAAAGAGAATTAGATAACTTAAACTAGTTAAACTATATTAGTAGTATAAAAATAGATTAACTAATCCTACCCTATAGCTATATCCTAAACCTAGAAATATAGATATTTATAATATTACTCCTAAACTATAAATCCCTAACTTATATCTAGGATAAGAATAATATTAGTTATATTAATATAGTAATATCCCTAAAGGGAAAGGAAAAGATAAATAAGCCTATAACTACTTAAGGACTAGCTAAAAGAATTATTAAATTAAATATAAAACCTAAAAATACCCTAAGTAAACTACTATAGAAATAAATTAAAGAAATTCTTAACTTAGAAGAAACTTAATAAGATAAGAATAACACTAAGTAAAATATATATAAACTACTCTAAGAGATATTCTCTAAGGAGTTCTAAAGATTACTCCTTACTCTATAACTATATATAGAGAATTCTATAGTAAAATCCTAGGAACCCTTTATTATAACTTAAATAAAGGAGGGGGTAAGTAATACTACCTTAAACCTATAACCCTATTAAAGACTAGCTTTAGAGAATATTTAAGCTATAGAGAAATATAATATTCTACTATTTAACTTAGGAAAATACCTAGGTAAAACCATAGTATTTATTAGTATTTTATAACTCCTTTAGATAGCCTTAATTATTTACTAATAACTAAGCTACTTAATATAATATTAATAAAAGATAAAGAGTAATAAAGTAAAATCTATTATCTCTTACCTTAT
Organism: Epichloe bromicola; assembly: GCA_023658445.1. Taxonomy (NCBI): domain Eukaryota; kingdom Fungi; phylum Ascomycota; class Sordariomycetes; order Hypocreales; family Clavicipitaceae; genus Epichloe; species Epichloe bromicola. The sequence continues at coordinate 918,747 of CP098271.1, forward strand.
AGAACTTTATAAAGAAGTAGTATATCCTAAGGGCATTAAGAAGCCTACTTAGAGCTACTTAGGCTTAATAAATTATATAATTACTTAGAATAATATTACTAAACTAGATAGAGAAGTCCTAACTACCTTAGGATATATTACTATATATATTAAAGGTATATAATATAACTTAGCTTTACTTAATAGTAGTTTAAGTGTAAAATTAGTAAATATAAACTATATTAAGAAATATAGATTCCTTATAGTTTAACTCTATAAAAAGAAATATATTAAGATAGTAAATAATATAAGTTAACTAATTACCTATTATACCTACCTTTAGATTATAGTAGGAGAAATTTTAGTATTAGTAAGATACTATATTATACTAGCCTAGTAAGATTAGGACCTTTTATTAGGAAAAGTTTAGCTATAATAGGTAAACACTATTAAATATTATAGATAAGAGAAAATTATAATTACTAGAATAAAAAGTAAAATATAAACCCTTTTAATATACCTATACCTAGACTTATTTTAGAAAGCTAAGTTCTATACTTAGCTTCTATAAAGAATAGATTTAAATAAGATTATAAAGTATATAGAAGATAATTAAAAAATCCTAGAGAAAGTAAAAGAAGTCCTAAGAGGGATAAATAGTAAGATATTTTATAAAGCTAGGAACTAGGAGTTAGAAAACTAAGTATTATAGATAATAATACTAGTAATTATTTATATGTTCTTAAATTACTACTACTAGATAAAATTAGAATATTAAATTTTAAGGAAATACTACTAGAGAATACTTAGGGAATTAAGTAAGGATAGAAAGTATATTAGGAAGATAGGAAGACTAAGGGAAGTATTAATAAAAAGAATAATAATATTATAAATAAAGTTAGGATTAAAAAACATAGTTTAGATAGTTCTAGCCTAGATAATTTAGTAAAGATAATTAAGAAATAAGTTCTTACCTATAAACTAGAATTAATATCTACTACTATAATTATCTAGAAACCACTTTAGAATATTATTATAGATAGAATAATTATTAAGTTAAAGCCTAAGATAGAAATTAAATTATTTACCTCTTATAACTCTAGTACTAATTAACTAAAACCTACACTAATAAGTTAGATAATTACTTAGAGTTAGGCTAACTACTATAAAGCTTTATAGGAAAGGAAATTAGTAATAAGCTTAAATTATAATTATATAGAAAGACCCCTACTACTAATATAGATTAATAGAGATTACTTAGGAGAGTTAGAATTATTATAGGAAGAGGTATTAAACTATAATTCTAAAGACTTAGATAATAAAGAAAAATATAAGGAACTTCTAAGAATAGACCTAGCTAAGAAATAGGATTAGAATAGGAATAACAAGATTAATTTACTTAAGGTCCTAAGAGGCATGCCTAATACTATAAGATAGTAGGAGAAACTTATAAAGAATACCTTTAGATATAATAAGGCTCTAATTTATATAGGAAAATTAAAAATTAAGGGTACCCCCTTAGTAAGTAAGAATTACTATATAAATAATAGAAATTAGAACTTAATCTAAGAAGTTAGAGATAGGATATGTAATATATTAGACTTAGGCATTTTAAGGGAATAAGATCTAGAGGTAGACACACTAGGATATAGCACTAGCCTAATTTATATAGGGAAATTAAAAATTAAGGCCTACCCCTTAAGAAGTAAGAATCTTTATATAAATAACTAGATCTAAGACTTAATTAAGGAAACTAGGGATAGGAACTAGTATTTATATAGATAGCAATATTAGCTATAGGAGCTAGTTATAAGAAAAGGGTAGTATTCCTACGTATACACTCTTAGATATATCTAATAGCTAATTTATATAGAAAATAAGGAAATTAAGGCCTTCTCCTTAAAAATTAGAAATTACTATATAAATAACTAGATTAAAGAATTAATTAATAAAACTAGAGATAGTAAGGACTATAGTATAGACTTAGTGTTATATACAAATTATATAGGCTTTACGCTAGTTTATAGAGCAAATAGAGAAAAAGCTATATAGAATAGTATAAGACTAGATAAATTAGAGATTTATATAGGGAAATTAGAAATTAAGAGCTACCTCTTAAGATATTAAAATTTACATATAAACTAACTATTATTAGACTTACTAGCTAAAACTATTATTTCTTAGTTTAATTAATCCTATATTAAGCTTAGAGACTATGCAAGCACTACTAAATAGCGGATAATAATTATAAGGTTGTATTATACCTTTAAAGATTATTTTATTAAGAAGCTTAAGGATATTTATATAACTAATCTTCTTTAACACTATATTAACCTTATCTCTAATATATAACCTAGTAAGAGGAAATAGTATTACTACTTAGGACTATATTACAAGTTTTTAAAGAAGGTATTCCTAGCTATAGAAAAAGCTAGTATTATTTATAGAGGTAAATTAGAATAAGTAGCCCTAATAATCTTTATACTAAAACTAGGGAAGGAATTTTATATAGTTTATAACTACTATAATATAAATAGTAAGACTATTAGGATAGCATATCCCTATTATAATATAGAAGCTAATTTAAATTTAATTTATTATAGAAGATTAATAATTTTCTCCTAAGCGGACGCTTTAAATAGTTTCTAGGTAATTAGAATTTATCTACCTAATAAATATAAGATAGCCTTTTTAGGTCCTTATAGTATATATTATTATAATAATATAGCCTAAGGCTTAATAGAATTACCTATAATATATACTAGGTTTAGAGATATAATCTTTAGCTACTTATTTTTTAAAAATAGAACTAAAAGCAAATTTATATTAGGGTATATAAAGGATATTTAGACCTTATTTTCTATCTATATAGATAATTATTACTTAGGTTTAGAAACTTAGGAGGACTATTTTAACTTCTTATAAATATATTACTTCCTAAGAGTTACCTAGGCACTAATTAGGTTAAGTAGATATAAGACTACGCTTTTTATATCTAATATTAACTATATTAGGTACTCTCTAGAAAATAGGAAGATTAGGCTAGTATAAAGACACTATAAAAGATTTGCTAACCTAGTAAAACACTTTAAACACTAACCTCTAAAAACCTAGAATAAAATCTTAGTATTAATATACCTAATGCTATTTTTAAGGAAGTTTATCCCTAGGAGGTTAGACTTAGTGTTAACTATTAAGAAGGTTTTCTTTAAAGAAATATAGAAGGTTATAAAGTTAGAAAAACTATTAGTCTAAAGAGTAAAAGTTCTAAGGGTAAACCCTAAATAAACACTAGAAGCTTAGTAAGCCTTACTATAGATTTACTATAGTATTTAGGTAAATCTACTTTTAGAGCCTAGCTAGAGATATAGTTTTATTTAGTAACTAATACCTTAGATATAGGTACTAGAGGAGTTCTATTCTAACTAGAAAATATTAAACCTAGCACTAGTATAATAAACTTAAACTTCTTAAAAGTATAAATTATTATATAAATATCCTATAAATTAGAAAACACTAAAAGATAATATATAATGCCTAAGAAAGAGATATTAGCTATTATTATAGGACTAAAAAAGATATATTAGCTAGTAGATAAATTTGTATATCTATTAAAGGTATATATAGATTATAAGGGAATTATTAATTCTATAGCGAACTTTTCTAAGGTTTATAGGAAGGTTACTTAATAGGTAGATATTCTATAAGAGTTAAATATAGAATATATACACTAACCTAATATAACTAAGATTATAAAGATTACTAATAGAATATTATAACTACTAGAGAAACTTAGATCTAACCTATATAAAGTAAAGAGGAGAATAGGTATTAATATAATACTAGTAATAAAAGACTAACTAGTACTAATCTTAATAAGATATAAGATAATTATACTAGAAGGCAAAAAACTAGATAATAAAGCTTTAGAGATAATAAGAAATAAGCTTTAGGAATAGCTAAACTCTAAGTAGTATAGGGAAGTCTTAACTTTAATTATTTATAGTTACTAGATAATCCTAACTAAATAATATAAACTAGTTTAATATTAAGCTCTAAAATATTAAATTATAGACTAAAAACTCTACTACTTAAAACTTAATAAATTACTATCTAAATATATACTTTCTAAAGAAGTCCTAATAAAACTCTAATAAGCTTATAATACTATAGGACATTTTAGGCTAACTATTATAATATAAAAGCTTTATAGAGTATATTTTTAGCTAGATAGGGTAAAAAATACTAAGTCTTACTACTAATCTTATCTTATCTATTAGTAAATAGGAATAAGATTACCCTAATCTACCCTAAAAACTATTATAGTATTAGAACTATAAGTATTAGTTACTATAGATTACCTTAGACCTATTACTCCTAATGTTACGATATAAAATGTAATATAAAAGAGTGTTAAGGTTGTTCTTCCTTTAACTAGCTAGAGGGCAGAGCTATCGTCAAATATAGGGGTTCTAGGTCACGTGCAGGCCACACATCCTTAGCAACGAGACTACATCCGAAGTGGCAGTCCACTTGTTAATTCTAGCACGTAATAAATACGAGCACCACGGATAAAAGAGATAGCTATCCTAGCTATCTAAGATCTAACGAATTTGCAATAAGCTAGGAAGCGGGCTCTTATAAGGGAATTCAGTTAGATAGATTGTTAGGTCTGGCGGTTATTAAATCGGTTATCAGGTTGGTTATCGAATCGATTATCGAATTGGTTATTAAATCGGTCGTCGAATTAGTCATTGAATTAGTTATTAAATCGGTTATTGAATTAATAATTAGCCCTACGGGATCTGTAACTATAGCGGTCGGATTGATCGTTGGATTGACGGTCAGGTTGACGGTCAGGTTGACGGTCAGGTTGACGGTCAGGTTGACGGTCAGGTTGACGGTTAGGTTGACGGTTAGGTTGACGGTCAGGTTGACGGTCAGGTCGATAGTCCGAATCGCTATTAGATTGGTAGTCGTACAGATAGTCGTATTAATCAGGCTAATAGATCTGATAGTTGATAGCTTGGCTAGTCAACAAGCGTTGCAAAGGGTCAGGTAATGAGCTTTGCAAAGGGCTAGGCAATGAGCGTTACAGAGGTCTAGGCAATGAGCTTTACAAAGGGCTAGGCAATAAGCGTTGCAGAGGGTTAGGCAACGAGCTTTATAAAGGGCTTGTCAAGGTAGGGGTCGGGGTAGATGATGAAAATGGTTCAATTTTGGTCAATCAGAGGTGTAGACAGCACCTGACTTTTGTACCTAAAAGGTACATAGTGCGCTATAGTAATAACTAGACTACGGAGGTACTTCTAATATATTATCTCTACTGTTATCTTATTAAGGGTTTTAACCTAGTTATTGCGTAGGCTGTATCCACATATCCAATACCTTAAGGAGGTCTCCCTAACACACCCCCCCTAGCTAAGATATCTATTAAAGCTAGAGATTAAAGCTATAGGAAGAGATTGTAAATAATTTCTAGTGTTATGATTAGATAGGAATCTCTTATAAGCTAATTCTATAGTAGAAGTCCCTATATATCTAACCTAAAAGTGGCTTTATAAAGCTATCCGCAGGTATCTTAGAGGTTTTTATCTAATTAACCTTAATATTGCCTATTATATATTATTCTTAAATCTATATTTAATTTATATTAAGGTGCTTAAGGCTAGTCTAAAGCCTTCCTTCTATATATTTAGTAATCTAGATTATCTACTTATTATTACACTAGATAATTAAGAGCGGCGGTATACAAACCTTAATATTATAAAGTAGTCTTCCTAAAGATATACGCTCTTTTATGCTATAATTTAGGGTAAAGAGCTTTACTTCTATACTTAAAGTTATTATGTAATATTACCTACCTAACTTCTAATTAATTATAGCGCTATATATAATAAAGACATAACCTTATATTAATTTCTAAGTATTAGGGTTATTGCTAAGTAAAGCATTAGTGCTAGAGAATAGCATATTAAAACTATCTACTCCTAAGTAGTAAATACATAGCTTCTTTATATTCTAAGTATATAAAATTACTCCTTTAGTAAGCTTAATATGCTTTACTAATAAATTTATTATAAAAGAGGTAAGCTTTAATACTATAAAGGCCACATTAGGTTTTCTAATAATATATAGATATACTAAAGAGCTAATAACTGCTTTATAATAATTAATCTCTTTATTAGTAGCTTCACTAGTGTTAGTAAGGATTATAGCTATAGGAAGAGGAGTAGGGGATAAGCTCTTTAAATCACTATTAATAACATTAGGAATAAATTTCTAAGTAATCTTTTAAATATATAATTCCTATAATAACCATATCTCTTTAGTATTGCGATTTCTAATAATTTTAATGCCTAGGAACCACTTTAGGTTGCCCTAGTCCTTAACATTAAGACTGTTTATTAGTTATTTATAAAGCTCTTTAAATTCTACTTTAAATCTATTAGGGTATATTACTATAATATTATCTATATAGAAGAATAGGATAAATCCGCCTTTTATAAAGATATATAGGTCTTCCCTTCCTTATATAAAGTCTAGCTTTAATAGGAATTATATAAGATATAAGAACTATTATTAAGGAGCTTCCCTTAGCTTATATAATGCTTTTATTATTTTCTAGAGATAACCTTTTACGTTCGTACCCTCTAGGGGCTTATAGTAAATAGGTTCTTTAAGCTCTATATATAGGAAGGTATTCTAAATATTATATTATTAGGTATTAAGATTATTAGCATAGTAGACTATAAGTAGTATATATAGAGATTATAAAGTAAGTGTAGTAGTATAGTTATTAAGGTTATCCTTTAGTTATTAGTTACCTTAAATAACTATTCTAGCTTTAAACTCTATAACTACTCCTTTTTTATTAGTCTTATATTTAAAGACCTAGCTAAGGTCTATAATTTCCTTTTACTTCTCTAGATTAAATAATTTATCTAGTATATCCTCCTAGTAGTTTAAGGATAGAAGCTTTAAAAGCTCCTTTATAATTACTTCCTTCTAGTGGTTATAATAGGCTAAAGCTATAGCTTAATAATAATAGGTAGGTTCTAGTGGCATATCTTTAATCTATAAACTATATTAAATACCCTATAATACTATAGAAAAAGCAGAAGTAAACTATACCTACCTAGCTTTATGTGTCTCCTTTCTTTAGTATTTTCTAGTAATAATATTATCTAGATTAATACTATTATCCTAGGGATAATAATTCTCTATAACCTTACCGCCTTTACTAGTAATTTTACTAGTCTCTATGGTAGTCTCTGCGTGTTTAATTATTATATTACGTACTAATTTATTAATTTTATAAAATAGCGTATTATTACCTTATACCTAAAGCTCTATGTTCTCTATAGTAACTAGCGCCTTATAAGAAGAGTTAGGAGGGGTTAAAAGTACACTAGAAAGGTTATCTTTTTCCCCTATTATATAAGAAGGTGTTTCTACTTTAAACTGCTTATTTTCTCCTTCTATATTTAAAGGCAGAGAGGTATAATTCTTATAATTCTTATCTTCTAATTCTATTCTAATAAGGTCTTAACTAATTTCCTTATTAATATTATTAGCTTTAAGCTCCTTAAGTAATGTGATTATTAATATCTTCTCCTTTTAGGCTAATTCTAGCTTTTCTTCTAGTTTAAAGAAGGAGTTCTTATTAAATTAAACATATACTAATATAATAACCTTATAATTATAAAGCAAAGGCACCTATATAATATACTAGGACTTACCTCTATAACTAATAAGGTATCTAATGTAAGCTTTTTACTCTAACTATAGTATTACGTTATGTGATTTAACGTGCTCTAGAGCCTTTGTTATTATAGGAAACGCTTTATATCTATAGGCTTATAGATATGTGATTAAAGGTTTCTAGACCTCTACTATATTTAAGTATATAGGGACTGTTTTCCTAGCCTAATCCTACTAAAGTTTATATAGTGTAGTCCACTTCCTATAATATTTAAAAGGCATATAATTTAATAGATAAACTATAGTATTAAAGACCTTATTATTAAGATTAGATAGAAGGTTAGCTTTAAGACTTAAAGTATAAGCTTTCTACTTAACTACCCCCCTAGATCTCTCTGCCTTTCTATTTTAACTAGGCGTTAAGGGAGCTAAATTATAGACTATAATACTAGCAAAGGCTATCTTATCCCTTATGTTCTCTATAAAGAGGGCTTTTTTAATATTACTATATAAAAAGCGTAGTTAAACCCTAAATTAAGTGTTTAGGAACGCTATTATTATATAGAAGCTATTATAAATCCTATTCTTTATCTTAAATAAATAGAAGAACTATATTAAGGTTATAAGGCAGGTAAAAACGCACTAATACCTATTACTATTCTAATAAGAAGAGTTATAGTAATCTAGATTAACTAAAAGACTATAACCTAGTCCTTATAGAAGTCCTTTAGGTATAACCTGCGATCTCTATTGCTTAGCCTTGCCTATAGTATATATCTTGCACTACATAAGCTTAGGACCTATTAATTTAACGCCTAAAGCTATATTTATAAGCTTTATAAATGCCTTAACGCTAGGATAACCATATTATTAATGCCAAAGGTTTACATCTCCTCTTATAGGTAGTCTTAGTGCTCTGCTAGATATAGTATAGGCTTCCTTTAGATCCTCTAATAGTCTTAATAATATATAAAGCTTGTTAATATTATAGACTTTAGCTATAGGTATTATCCCTTAATATAGAAATAACTTCTTCTAATTCTAGAAGATACCTGCCCTTATAAGAATCATTGCTAATACTAGATTAACGTGGAATTCCGGAATAAACAATATAGTCTCTAATACTAATATCCTTGTGTTCTATAATATAGAATCCGTAACGGAGATGCGTATAGGGCCCTGTTCTAAAGCTATATATATTATGCCTCCGGCTTTAATCTCTATCACAATATTTCTATTAAATTCAGATTAATTAAACCAGCGGATATTATTAAATATATAAACATTAGCTCTAGAGTCATAGAGGACTATGTTCCGCCTTAATTCTAAGCTATCTATAGTATTAGTTATTAAATTCACGCTTTCCTTTACCTATTAACCTTATTTAGAGTGTATAAATATCTCGCTACTCTTCTTCTCTGGTTTCTAACTTATTACCTTAGACTTTTCTTATAGATTCTCCTTAAGATACTTCTTAATATTTTCTTTAGAGTTCTTCCTAACTTCCTAGTTCTTTAGTATAGCCTCTAGCTTATATATAGCCTTAAATAAATTATAGGATTCCCACTACTTTAAGGCATTATAAACATTGTGATTTATATATCTAGGGCACTTCTTTTTCTCTAATTTACTTTAACCACTTAATCTATTAGTAGTAAGCGCATTAGCTAACTTTAGTACGCTCTACGGAGCTTTATAATCTCTTTTAAACTCTATAATAGCTTTAAGGAAGCTTTAGTTTATGCCTTTATTAAGCAAATCATTCTATTTCTTCTAAAATAATTTAAATTTGCTATTGTGAGAACAAAGGATAGATAGGCAAGAGGTATGGGGGCACTTGTGTATTTACTAAAGCTTGCTAGGTCTAAGTGTTATGCGCGTGAGTCACTGGCTTTTATCTAGCGGCTTACTAGTGTTACGTGGACCTAGCCCTAGGCCTAGTATGCCTATAGGGTATGCATGCTATGTTATAGGCAGGGCCTTATAATTACCTCCTTACTTATAGCTAGGCTCCTAAATAGCTTTTACTAGCTACTTTATAGCTATTTACTAACTAGTAATAGCCTCTAAAATAATAATAAATAATAGATAGGGTTTAACTATAAATTTACCTATAATTCTTTATTATATTATATACTTTTCCTTTCTATAACTATAGTAATTTTTTAATTATTTCTTATACCTTTAGTTTCTATCCCTTCCTAGTCCTTAATTACTATATATTTATTATAGAAGATAAGTATATTCCTTTAAAAGAATATAGCTATATATATTATTTATACACTAGATATACTAAGTTTAAGAAATATCCCCTAGCTAAGCCTATATTACTATAGATTAACTATTAATTTCCTTATAATCTATTTATAAATCCTTAAAAGATAAAATATTCTAAGTACTATGCCTAATACTATAACTATAGTAATTCTTATAAAACTATAAGTATACTACTCTTTTTATATCTTTTAGTCTTATTTTACTAATAAATTCCTATAGGCTATAGCTATAATAAGGGGTAATTTTATTAATCTCCTTATAGTTTTAGACTAGGCCTAAATGCTTATAGATATCTATAGTAATATAGTAAAGGAAGACCCTAAGGACTGCTTATTTTTAGAGGCCTCTTACTTCTATATTACTAAGTATTACCTTTATCTAATAATAGGGTTTAACTATATAAATATATTACACTATATTACTTTTAGCTTAACTAGGGCTATAAAGGTTTATTAGGTTTATCTCTTTACTATATATTTACTAGTCTCTTACTTATATTTAGTAGTAGTATACCTTTATTATATACTAATAGTATATAGTGTTATAATAGTAGCTACTTATTATAATATTCCTAAGCCTAATTCTAGGGTATATAAGTATTATAGTTATTCTACTTTACCTTACTATATATTTACTAATTCTTCTATAGCTAAACTACTATAAACTTAAGATTATATAGAATATAAAAATAACTTTATACCTATAATACTTAGACCTAGGATATATCCCCTAAGGGATAGTAAAATATTATTTTATACTAGTAATACGCTAGGTAATTACTAAGAATAAGAATAGCACTAAGTATTTTATTTATAGGGGTTAGGCTTTTTACTATAAGAGGGTAATAATAAAGGGATTCCCCTTAACCCTCCCTATACTTTAGGTATATTTTCTTTTATTATTTAGTAAGTAGTCTAAGGTAGTTTATATAGGAGTATAATAGTGGCTAATAAGGCTAGGCCTTTTTTATTATAACTCTATATCTCTTTACCTATAACTTACTTATATATTACTACCTTTCTTATATAATTTGCTTTAGTAAAATACTTAAATTATATATTAAGCGCTTTCTATATCTTCTACTAGAACCTATTAGTTATATTTACTTAGCTAACCCTTCTATTTTACTAGGTATTTATTACCTTTATAGGTCTTTTTATAGTCCTTAACTTCCTTAACTTTATACTTATCTTCTTTATCCTTAAGGTCTAGTATTAGTATATCCTTATCCCTAGTATCTTTATAGTAATTCTATAGCTCTAATAGGCTTATATAAAATATATTATATAGCTATCTATACTTCTTAGGTAATACTAGTCTATATACTTATTTCCCTATAGTATTAAGTACTTAAAAAGGCCTAATAAATCTAGGGGTTAGCTTCTATTTTATATTCTTAAGCCTAATATTCTTTACTAATAGTAGTACTAGATTACCTTAATATAGTATTAATAGCTAGTAATACTAGTTATAGTACTTTACCTAGGTTTTAGTAGCTTTAGCCTAGTTTTTCTTTAGATACTCTCTAACTTTATATAGCTTTATAATATATATATATACTTCTAGCACCTCCCCTTCCTAGCTCTTGCCCCTAAGGGCTAGATAAAACTTAGGTAAATAGCCTATAAGTAAATAGTTTAGGGAGTAATTAGTACTCCTACTTATTATATTATTATAAGTAAATTAAGCTATTAGGAGTAGCTTAGGCTATATCTATTAGTTCTCTATAATAAAATATTAAAGGTAGTGCTTAAGTACTTAGTTTATTTTTTCTATTTACCTATTAGTTTAGGGGTAAAATACTATAGAAAGCCTTCACTTTACCTAAGATAGGTAGCATAGGTCTAACTAGAATTAGCTTATAAAGACTAAACCTCTATTAGATATAATGCTCTCTAAGGCTTTAAATTATAGCTTAATCTCTTTATAGAAAAGTTCTACTAATTTAGCTATATTAATAGTAGTAGTTATAGGTAGGAAGATAGAATACTTAGTAAATTAGTCTATAATTACTAGGATTATATTAGTCTCTTACTTACCTACTTATATAATAGGTAACCCTATAATAAAGTCTATTAAGATCTCTATCTATAGTTACCTTAGTATTAGTAGTGATTTAAGGCTTCTATATAGGTAATGCCTTCTAGCTACTACTTATTAGCAAACCCTATAGCTTATAATATAGTTTAAAATAGACTTACTTATAGCTAGCTACTAAAAGTAATACTTTAGTAGCTCTAGAGTATACTTAGTCCTAAAGTAACCTACTAGTAAATTATTATAATATAGCTATAGAAGCTCCTATTATAAGATAGGCTCCTAGGGAATAACTACCTAGTCTTAGTATAATAGAAAACCCCCTATACTATATAACTATAGACTAGCCTTTCCTTTCCCTTTTACTAGGGAGTTATTAATCTTACTATTCTATCTCTATAGATCTAAGTCTTAATCCTATACCTTCTATAGTAGTTACACTAATAGTTTATTTAGCCTAGATTAGTAAGGATCTAGTAATATAGTAGTTCCCTATATCTCTTATACTACACTAATATCTTAGATATATATTACCTTCTCCTTAAAATCCCCTTTAGTTAGCTAACCTTTTACTAGATCTATAGTAGCTAACTAGCTTCTTAACTAGGCTACTCTAGCTATTCTCTCTATAAGGGCTAGGGCATTTTCCTCCCCTAAAGATATCTTATTAAGCCTCTTTATACCTAAGACTAGGGTATTTTCCTTCCCTAAAGGTATCTTACTATATTTTCTTTAATATATTAGTTTCTTTTCTTTTACTATTTTAGTAGGTACTATCTTCCTTTAAAGTTCTAGTAATAGTGCTCTATTTATTAGGGGTTTGCCCTTATAATTAGACCTTCTTAATAGTATATTTACTAGGTTACTTTTCCTAGGTCTATGCCTAATTATAAAGTAAAAGGGGCAAAGGAATATATACTATCTTACCTACCTTTTATTTAGCTTCTACTACCTTATAAAGGTCTATAAGTTATAGTAGTCTAATAGGACTTTAACTAGGCTTACTACGCCCTTAATATAGTATTACTAGTATTTAAATAACTTTACTATAGTAAGTAGCTCTTAATTAGCTATACTATAATTACGCTTAGTATCTATAAATTTCCTTAACTAAAATACTACTAAATACTAATAGCCCTTATTATCCTATTAAGATAGGATTCCTACTATTATAAAGATTAAAGTATTTATCTTAATACACACTAGTTAACTTAGGTTATAATAATAGAGAAGAGGCGCTTACTAGAAGGCCTCTTTTAGCTAGTTAAATACTAGCTATTCCTTTGCTCTAAATATAAACTTCCTAGTTTAGATACTATTTTAACTACCTTTTATTAATATATAAAGAGGTACTATAATCCTAGAGTATCTATAAATAAACTATTAGTAGAAGTTATAGAACCTAAGGAAGGACTATATATCCTTAAAGCTTATAGGCTTTTTCTATTCTTAGATTATATTAACCTAGTAAGTATCTATTAAGATCCTATTAACTAATAAAATAAACCCTAGGAACTCTACTAACTCCTAGTAAAATAAATACTTTAAGGGTTTTATATATAACTTTACTAATCTTATATATTCTAAAACTTCCTTAATATATATAGTGTGTTCCTCCTATATCTTTAAAAAGATAAGGATATTATCTAGATATACTATATAAATAGTATTAACTAGCTTATAGAGTGCTTTATAAATATAACTTTAAAAAGTAACTAGGGTATTAGTTAACCTAAAGGGTATTATAAGGTATTTATAGTGTCTATAATAGGTATAAAATATAGTCTTTTACTTATTACCTCCTTTAATATAAATTTAATAATATATATTCTTAATATTAATTTTTAAGAAGTAGTAAGCTCCTTAGCACTAGTCTAGGATCTCTAAAATTAGAGGGAGAGCGTAGTAATTCTTCTATATTACTCTATTAAGTCCCTAATAATCTATATATAACTAGAGTATCCTATCTTTCTTTAGTATAAATAGAATAGGTATACCTATAGGGCTCTTAGAGGGTCTTATCTAGCCTTTCTATAGGTTTTTATTAATATATTTATAGAGTTCTTTTAGCTTACTTTAGGAGAGAGGGTAGATTAGTCTATATAGGGGTGTAGCCCTAGGTACTAGGTTAATTATATAGTTAGTCTCTTTTCTTAATAGTAAGCTTCCTACCTTATCTAATATAAATATATCTTTAAACTTATATAGTTCTAGGGGAATATCTTTAATAGTTCTATATACTTTTACCTCCTTATTATCTTTAAGGGTAATAAACTTATCTTCTATAACCCCTATAATAGTATATATAATAGTCTTATTATATATTACTTTTATAAATTTATAAGGAGTTAATAGTAAAAAGGCTACTTTTCCTTTCTTAAACTACTATTCTTATAAATATAGGTAAAGGTATATATATTCTTCTATAAGGGTATATATTCTAATTAATATAGGGCTTCCCCCTACTCTTAGGTCTCTATCTATAGCTATATATAGTAGCTTAAGGTCCCTTTCTTCTTCTCTTAAGTTCTTAATTATAATAGGTACCTTATAAATACTATATTAAAGGACTATAAGGGCTCCTACTACCTTAATAATAGGTACTATAGCCTTAGCCTAGTTAAGTTTATAGGTTCTTATAAACTTAATGCTAATTATATTAATCTTAGCGTAACTATCTAGATTAGCCACTATTTTAATATCTTTATACCTATAGATAGTAACTAGTATGTAAAACCAATACCTTATTAGTACCTTAGTATTAGAGATAGAGGTAAGGGTATTTACTTCTACCTTAGGGAGTTTTCTAGGCCTTCTTAGGGCTCTTTCTTAGGTTTCTTATAGTAATATATAAGGTATTCTATATTATTATAGTTATAATACTATATCTTATCCTTAGGTTTAGTAGTATTTAGGTAGGTAGCTAGGCCCTTCTCCTAGTCCTTATTCCTTTAATCTTTATAAGGTCTTTAACCTTATAGGGAGTTATTCCTATAGTGCTAAGGGTTCTTATATAGGCCTTTATTTTCTAATTACTTAGATTTTTACTTATTCTTTAGCATAGCCTCCTAGAATTACTAGGTAAGTTATATAACCTCTTCTTAAGTCTTATTAGTAATAGAGGTGTATAGGTTAATATAATCCTATAGGTTAGGGAGTAACTTTATAAAGAATATAAGGGTATAAGTCTTTTCTAGGGCTTTTTCTAGGTATTTCTCTAGTAAATCTAAGAAGATACTAAACTTAATAAGGCTTTAACCCTTATATTACTTTATATTCTCTAATTATATTACTATTTATATATTATAATTAGTAAAGTCCTAAAGTAGTATAAGTATCTAGGTCTAAAATTTATCCTAGTTATCTTTAAGGTTATCCTAGCTATTAGCCTACTATTCTTTAAGGTATCTATCCTATCTTACCCTATAATTAATATATATATAGTTAAGTATAAAAAGGATCTTCTAGTAGTTATATTAGAACTTCTTCTTTACCCTATTAAAGGTATAGTTTAGGTTATTAATCTATATCTTATATCTCTATAGGTTTATAGGGTATTAGAGATTAGTAATATTCTAAACTTTAATCTCTTAGCTACTATAGCTTAAGGAAGTACTAGCTTTTTACTACCTTTTTAATTATTCTTCTCTAGTATTATACTATAATAGATTTTAAAGCTCTTACTCTCTTTCCTATAGTTTCTAGAGTTCCTTAAGCTAGGTAATTTACTTTACTATTACTATAGCTTAGGTATAGATAGTAAGGGGTATATCTTTAGTTATAATACCTATAGAATAGGGCGTATTCTTAGCTATAGTATTACCCTTATTTAGTAGCCCTTAGTTATTATCTAATATTACTCTTATAGATTAGGTAGTTCTTCCCCCTATATTACTCTTAGGTAGCTAGTAGGAGAAGCTTTAGAATTATAAGAATAAAGGATAGTGTGAAGGGCTTGGGCTTTGCCCAAGCAATAGTATGGTGCATGCAGGTAGGGGGGGTAGTAGGGGATAAAAAGGGGGCTGACATAAGACACCTAGAGGATATAAGGGGAGTAGGGGGGATTAGCCACGTAGTCTTCTTCTTCTTCCCCTAAGTTTCTCAATACTATATCGACGCCCTATCGCAGTCGCCTAGGGGCCAGTCCATAACAGATAGCTAGGTAAGAGGTATAGGGGTACTTATATATTTACTAAAGCTTACTAGGTCTAAGTGTTATATACGTAAGTTACTAGCTTTTATCTAGCGGCTCGCTAGTGTCACGTGGACCTAGCCCTAGGCCTAGCATGCCTATAGGGTGTGCATGCTGTGTTGTGGGCGGGGCCTCATAGCTATAAAGAGGAATCACGAACTTATATAGCATTATCTCCTTAGTCCATTAGGTCTCTAGATCCTAACAATTTCTCTACAGTACCTCTATTATCACTGCCTATTTATACTAATTATAGGTACCCTTAGCTTATAAGTAATTATTAAGGCACGTTTCCGTAAGAATTAGTATCTTCTAAGTATTTAGCTTATACTAATCTTAAAGAAGCTTTAATATTCTTTAAGAGTGCTAATAGACTAACTCCTTTCCTTTCTCTTTAGTATTAAAGTTAAGGGAGTCTTAAATATTCTTTAAGAGAGTCTTATAGATATATTCCCTAATCTTTAGTATTTACTTTAATAGATTATAATACTTTATAAGATTAACTTATAAATCTCTATATTAGAAGTTATATTTATCTTTTATATCTTTATAAGTAAGCTTCTAATCTTTAATAGCATTAGGGTTATTCTTTATAATCTCTAGTCTTAGACCCCTTTATAGGTATATAGGTATTATAGGTTCTTTAAGTAGTTTATCCTAATTTAGATTAATATACTCCTAGATACTATAGGATTCTATATAATTCTTAATTTATATAAACTATTTAATCTAGTCTTTCTCTAATAATAATACTATATTTAGAGTTTCTTTAGGTATTATAAAGGGGAACTATACTAGTTAAAAGGAAGCATAGGTTATATAGTTTAACTAATTAATATAATAAAGGGTGATTATCTCTTAATATTAGCAAGCGTTAAATTAATAATATTAATAGAGCTTATATTATCTATAATAATTAATAATAAGGGTAATTAAAGCCTCCTAGGCTTATAACTATTAAGGTAGGGGTTAGGGTAGATAATAAAAATGGTTTAATTTTAGTTAATTAGAGGTACAGATAGCACCTAACTTTTATACCTAAAAGGTACATAGTGCGCTATAGTAATAACTAGACTACAGAGGTACTTCTAATACATTATCTCCACCGTTGTCTTATCAAGGGTTTCAACCTAGTCATTGCGCAGGCTGCATCCACACATCCGATACCTCAAGGAGGTCTCCCTGACAGGGCTAGGCAACGAGCGTTGTAGAGGGTTAGGTAACGAGCTTTGCAGAGGTCTTCGGTCAGGCTGTTAAATTAGCTAATGAATTTGCTAATAGGCTAGCTGCCTTTAAAGGTTATTGCGTTCTTTAAAAGCTTCTATTATAAGGTCTTTAAGCTATTAGAAGTTATCCTCTTCTATAGCTAGCTACTATTAAAGATCTTGTATTTGCTGCTACTGCTGTTAAATTTGCTGCTGTAATTGCTACTGCTACTATAGATAATAGGTCCTTAGGTCCTGAAGATCCTATTAATGCTAGTCTTATTGCCACTAGAATTACTACTATAGCTATTAGTCTAGCTACTGTTTTAGTTACTATTAAATCTGTTAATATTGCTAACTAGCTAGGCATAAATCCTTAAGATATTAAAAAACTAGATTTCTTAAAGGGAAGGTCTTCCTATAGATACCACAGGTTTAGCGCTAATAATCCTGCTTATAAAGCTACTATAATCGCTGTTGCTCACACTAATCTAGCTAGTGTAAGGGAAGCATTATATCTAGTAAGCTTTATTGGATTAGGATTGACGAATTTATTAGATTTAATGGTTAGGTTAAAGGTCAACAAATTGATTAAATTAAATCGAAGGTCAAAGGTTAAAGAAATTAAAGGTTAAAGAAATTAAAGGTTAAAGAAATCGAAGGTTAAAGAATCAAAGGTTAAAGAAATTAAAGGTTAAAGAATCAAAGGTCAAAGGTCTTCGGACTGACGGATTGAAGGTCTTTAAATCAATTAGATCGAAGGTCTTCAAATCAACGGATTGAAGGTTAGCACAAAGGTCAACAAATTAATCAAATTCGCACGATCAAAATGTCTTCAAATTAATCAGATTAAAGGTCTTTAATTCAATCGGATCTCTTCGGATTAACGGATTAAACGTTAAAGGTCTTCAATTTAACGGATTAATAGTTAGGATAAAGGTTAATAAATTAATCAAATTAAATTAAAGGTTAAAGAAATTGAAGGTTAAAGAATTGAAGGTCAAAGGTCTTCGGACTGATTAAATTCGCACAATTAAAAGGTCTTTAGATTAACCGGATC
Organism: Epichloe bromicola; assembly: GCA_023658445.1. Taxonomy (NCBI): domain Eukaryota; kingdom Fungi; phylum Ascomycota; class Sordariomycetes; order Hypocreales; family Clavicipitaceae; genus Epichloe; species Epichloe bromicola. Next base: position 937,201 of record CP098271.1, read on the forward strand.
GAAGGTCTTTAAATTAACGGATTAAAGGTCTTTAATTTAATTAGATCAACGGTCGGGACGAAGGTTAATAAATTAATTAAATTAAATCAAAGGTTAAAGAAATTAAAGGTTAAAGAATTAAAGGTTAAAGGTCTTTAGACTAATTAAATTCGCATAATTAAAAGGTCTTTAGATTAACAGATTAAAGGTCTTTAAATTAACAGATTAAAGGTTAGCATAAAGGTTAACAAATCTAACAATAGGCGCGATGCCTAGAGGAAATTAAGGTTAGATTAATAGTTAGATTAAAGTTAATAGATCTAACGGTTAGAACGAAGGTTAATAGTTCTAATAGTTAGATTAATAGTTAACGAATCAAAGGTTAACAAATCTAACAATAGGCGTAATGCCTAGGGACTATTAAGCCTAGTGAAAGGGATAGCTTTAATAGGCTTAGTGTATTAGTTAACTTAGTTAGTTTAGTGGCTTTTATTAAGCAGTAAAAGCGCTAGAGGTACGCAATAATTAAAGAGTAATTGCTACCACTTATTATAATATAAAATGTAATATAAAAGAGTGTTAAGGTTATTCTTCCTTTAACTAGCTAGAGGGCAGAGCTATCGTCAAATATAGGGGTTCTAGGTCACGTGCAGGTCACACATCCTTGGCAACGAGGCCACATCCGAAGTGGCAGTCCACTTGTCAATTCTAGCACGTAACACCTAAGGCCTAAAATAGGGACTTATATATACTAATTATAGTAGACTATATAATAAGGTTTACACTAGGAGAGTCCTATAATAAAGCTACTAGAGATTCTATTACTTAGATATAGGATAAGTATTAGAGCTTTATTTTTAGCTAGCTAAGAAGAATTTATTATAATAATAAATCTTATTTTAAGAATTTAAACTTTAAATTAATAGTAGGGAAATATAGTATAATAATTACTTTTAGACTTATCTCTTACCTAGCTTCTATAGGACTTACTAAGTAAAATATTTATCTAGTAAAATAATAATTAATAAAGTAAGTAGTAAAAAGAGATAGAGTATTACTTAATTCTTAGAACTAGGCTATCCTAAGTATTATAGTTATTCTAAATAATTAGTTTATATTAAGCGTAGGGATAACCCTAGCTATATTAATATTAGGATTTAATCTATTCTCTAAATATATAGAACTTAGTAATAATTAGGATAATATAGACTTATTAGAGTTAGAAAATAACCCTATTCTAATCTAAGAAATAAACTTATAGTATTCTAACTTAAAGAAGAAGAGAAGAGAATTAGTTTAAACCTAAAAAATAAATAATAAAGAAGACTTCTTAAAGCTACTACACTAGTTTAAGGTAGGAAACCTTATATAAAAGAAAATTAATAAGGAGAATAAATTAAAGGGAAAGTTCTATAAGACCTAGGGGAAACTTTTAATAGTAAAGAAGAAGTTATTATTAGTATTATATAAAATTAAACCTTTAGGTAGTAGGTAAGTTTAGAAAATCTATATTAATAACCTAAAGATATATATCCTACGCTAGGAAAGGTTATAACCCCTAAGGTTAAATATATAGAATATAGCTAATTAGAATCTAGAGGATTATAAGACCTAGAATTATTAGGGAATAGAGAATAATAAATAAGAAAGAGAATAGTTTATAGTGTTTTAGAAGAATATAGTGTTATAGTTAATACTATCTTAAATTAGGCTAGCCTATTAAGGTAGGTAATAGCTTAGGTAATTAGAGGTAGTATTATTATAGAGAACACAGTAGCTAGATTACTATATAATAAAATAACCTTTATCCTAATCAATTTTGGTACCGCTTCAGGGGTCATGACTCATCAAGGTGTGAACTTCGGCCGAGGTAGATACAACATGACAACTTCACTTTCAACGTCGGCAGATAAAATGCACAGTGAGTTTGATTGATTTATTCAGGTTGGGTGCAAATGGCTATACCCGTCTAATTCTTCACAAAGGCAAACACGGGTAGCTATGCTCTCACAACGCCAGATGTCCATGACATGGCCAAAATGTCAAAATGTCAAAAAAAAAGTGTACGAAACGTCGCCTTGCCCGTTTGTCAAATCCCCCAAACTCCCGTTCTTTTCTTTTCGAATCTAGGAAAAAGTGAACAAGAAAAGTTCGCAACATCATTGAGTGCCATGCTCATGTGCGTTGTTTAGACCGGTGCAACGACATTGCTGCCTTGCGTGGGCTCCATGTCGGCAACAAACTGTGCGTATCGCGACTTCTTGTTGTGGATACCACACTCGGTCTTGGCCTTGCCTTTCCATCGGCCGGCGCGCTCATCCTCACCCTCCTTGACGGGAGAGGTTGAGTGCCAGTCGCCAATGGACTTGTAGCCTTGGTCGAGAAGAGCATTGTAGGGCACATTGTTCTCCTTGATGTACTCGTTGACTTGCGAGAACGACCAAGCGGCCATGGGGTTGATCTTGATGACGTTTCTCTCCTCGTCCATTTCGATGATGGGGATGGATCCCCGGGCAGCGCCTTGTGATCGACGGCGTCCGTTCAGGACAGCCGTGACCTTGAGCTCCTCGTATGCTCGCTGGAGGGGCTCGACCTTGACGATCCAGTCGTACATCTCGTCGGCAGTCTCCCACAGCTCCGGACCATATGTCTCCTCGAACTGCTCGGCACTGTCCATGCCGTCAGGTCGGAAGATGTTGACGGGCACGTTGGGATATCTGGCCTTGACGCGGTCCACAAGCTGGTATGTCTCCTTGAAATGGTGCAGGGTGTCGAGGAAGATGAGCTCGACGGGTTTCGACTCTGGGTTCTCATCCTGGATCTTGGAAAGCATGTCCATGGTGGCCAGGCCGGTCAAGCCGAACGCTGTGGATTGGAACAAGTTGGGGAACAAGATCTTGCAGAAACGGAGGATGTCCATGGGGTGCATGGGCTCCATCTGACTGTTGAGGTATTCGACATGAGCCTTGGTCAAGGTGACGTCGGGTCGGGAAGGCTCTTCTTCTGGCGTGTAGTCGGATTGCCCTGAGGCGTATCCGGATTCAATCTCGACTTTTTCGGCCACGAATGACGAGTGTGTGTTGTTGTTGTTGTCTGCCATGACCGAAGAAGCCGTATCGCGGACTGTTGGCGGAAGAGAGTGAGAATTGATGAAGACTCGGCCGAGGGGAATGCAGTGATGCCTCCTGCTTGGATGTGCTGCCGACCGAGGGGGCTGATGCCTGTTTTTATGGCTTGTATTCCTGTCGTTGCTGTTGCTGTTGTTGAAATGGTTGGCTTGTCTTGGGAAGGAAAAGATTTGGCCGAATGCTTCTGGTTCCAGAGAAAGCAAGGGCTGGGAAACTAAGCAGTATTACAGCACCACGTTCTGGGAATGGAATAATACAGAGAAAATGTATTCATTGAAACAGAAGAGCAATGGCGATATGAGTCTGGTGCACTTTTTAGGGAAAAAAGACTGGCAAGGGCGAGGAAGGGGGGTTATTCGTCCGGACTAATTTGGACCAAGCGGACAAGCACAAAGCACATCATACACACCCGCAGGCCTCTTACAATTTGATTTCACCATTGCTCAGCAGAGCATTGATACGTTGGCTCTGCGTCAAAGACCGATCACGACATCGACGCCATTGCTTCCGCGATGTTGGATAAGTGGGGTGTGATTGGCCGATGGCCATCGGGACTTGATGCGATTTTGTAACATCTACTTGGTCTTCGGCGCCCGTCTCGAGCCTTCCTGAGTACCCGACACTCACGCTGTCTCCATTTCTATTTACTGGGGCTGGGGAGGGGTTTTCTGGGGTACATATTACAAATGCACAGATGTGCCTGAGTTACTCGGAATTATTGATGATCTCATCGCTCAGATGAATAAGGATGAGTCAGTCAAGTTTCATGCTGATATGGATGCGAGTTAAGAATGAAATCAGCGTCTTGCTGATGCAGTTTTTCCGAATGGAAATGCGACTTCTGAAGCCACGACGCTTCTTTCACTCAGCCGGCTGGATAACGAGATAGCTCCAGACGGGCGTCTGGAAACGGCCAAGTAGCCGGTAGCATCACAGAAGGTGACCCTGCTTCCAGCGAAGGGAGCCAAACCAAACAAACCACTGGGAATGGTTGGTGTAATTGGTAAGTGGGATGTCGGACGCACTCGGACAACTCAAGCGTCGGCTCGTCGGCGCAGTGCGGGAATCGGAGGACCCTACCGACTGCCGCTGCGAGCACTCCAGAAAAAAAAAAAAAAAAAAAAAAAGCTAGTCGCGAGGAGGAGGCCGAAGAAACCGACGATTGGCCCGTTTGTGACAATATCAACTTTGCTAACCACCGTGCAAAGAATTCGAGAACGCCTCATGAAAGTCTGTCTAACTGTAGCTGTCGAGTGAAGAATGGCACCAAGGGGTCCAAGGAGTTCTGCGCTAATAAATCAAGTCGCTGCATGATTGAAGCTGACTACTAAAGCCTGGTGTTTTAGGAAGGCGATGAATGTTTCTCGTCAATCAATCGACACGACTTCGTCAGATGCCCTTCTCCACAGCTGTCAACCACCTGCCATGGATCCTCCACAGAAACATCTCCTCGCCCTCACCCGGGATGGACTTTTGTTTCCCCCCCCCCCAAAAAAAAAACCATCTTCACACCACCGCCTGACGGCCTCTGTGGTCTCGAGTATTAGTTGATTGCACGTTCACATCGTACAAGCCACCTCTCGCGGCGACCCCCACCCCGGAAGCCCATGCCAGCCGACGTCGCACCAGCTTGCAACATTGACTTTTTTCCTGACGTCTCTGGCTTGAATTGCGTTGTTTTTCGGTCACAACGCATGGTCGTTTTTCGATCGATTCGCAATACTCCAAAGTTGAGATTCCGACCTTGTCCCTGCGCAGTCTGACGATATGGCTGATACCGCGGGTGCTCGCAAGCAAAATGCCACTCGCCCTCAGATGACAGAGGGCATGCGCACGAGCTCCTATCTGCGCGATCACCAGCAGTACAGAGCCCCAAAGGTGACGGAGCAATATCACGGCATCGACGAGGTGGTGGAGAGAAGTCCTGCGTCCAAATCCGCGTCGCCAAAGCCCATCCTGCCATTCCGAGGTGTCCCCAGCGATGACATGCCCGCAACCATAGTAGACAGCGGCGTCAACCACAGCCTCTCGCATCCTAATTGTGCGCCTCCGCCGGGTCTGAGGTCTGATAGACTTGTGGCCACTTTATTCTACAAAAGTCCGTCTTCCAGCTCTGCGCCGACTCAAACTCGTTTGGCCAGGCCATCAGATAGTCACGAAGCCCTGCCCGCAAACATGGCACCGACTACAAACATGGACGATTTCCCCCTGGAGCCGCCTACACAGGAATCAGAACAGTTGGATCACATCTATGGCTCCTATATCTCCCCTCTATGCATCGCTTCGTTCCTGCATCTCATGTCCACTTTCCCCCTGCCTCACGGAGCGGACGAACCGCACTCGTCCCACAGGTGTCTTGACAACCCCGACACTCCTCGCATTGTCGAACTCACTCTCTCCCCCGCTCCCTCCTCCGACTACCTGAGCTTGTCCGACCTACGCAAGCATGAAATGATTTATCGCTTCGAACAAGAATGGAATGTAGACGTTGTCCTTCAACGGGATGTGGTTTGGAGAAGAAACCCCCGCCTCGTTGTCTTCGACATGGACAGCACGCTCATCACTCAAGAGGTGATTGAGCTCATGGCCGAGACCATCAAAGACCCCCCGGATCTGGCTGCCCGCGTTGCAGACATCACGCACCGAGCCATGATGGGCGAGCTGGAATTCGATGCTTCGTTCCGCGAGCGGGTTGCCCTCCTCAAAGGTGTGAGGGCGTCGGTATTTGAAGACTTGCGCCAGGTCCTTCAAGTCACGCCTGGCGCTCCCGAGCTGATGATTGCTCTGAAGCGCCTCGGCGTCAAGACTGCCGTGCTGTCGGGAGGGTTCCAGCCTCTCACCGGCTGGCTGGCCGAGAAGCTGGGAATCGACTACGCTTTTGCCAATCTAGTTGTCATAGAGGATGGCAAGCTGACGGGAGAGACGAAGGGCAAGATCGTGGGCAAAGAGCGGAAGCGAGATCTCCTGGTGGAGATTGCGGCCAAGGAGAAGATTGACTTGGCGCAGGCTGTGGCCGTTGGTGACGGGGCCAACGATTTGCTGATGCTCGGCAAGGCTGGCTTGGGAGTGGCATGGAATGCGAAGCCTATGGTGCAAATGGAAGCGGACGCGAGGCTGAATTCGAGCAGCTTGTTGGATTTGCTGTACTTGTTTGGATTCACAGCCGAGGAGATTCACATGTTGACGGCATGATGTGCTTTGAGGCGTTTTGGGAGGGGTTTGCCATATGCCTACGTGAGATGGGCATTGGCAAAGTTTTTTTTTTTTTCTGCTTTTCTTTCCTTTCTTTCTCCATTGCGTGGCCTATGCCATGGAAAGAGGGCCCTCTCAGCGGGTGTTTTAGTCTGATGGGGGAAGTGTTATCAGGATATCTTATATGTAGGCAGTAATAACACAAGACCGCGTGAAATGACGCATTTTATCCCATTTGGGTCTCAACAATCCTCCTTCATGCTCAGGTGATATTCCCACATGATGTGCCAAACATGAGAAATATTTTTTGATATATTATAACAGTAGCAGACTGATCCACTCTAATACCCGAGACCCCAGCTCGCCATAACCTTATACTCGTGTCCTGTCTTCTTTGCTCTCTGCGGCTATTCCCACCCACTAACCCATCACCGCAATACGGCATCCTCGGCAATGAGCAACGCATTGTCCCCCCCGAGAAGAAACAAGACGTTCAAGGATACCCATCCTTGCCCCACTTGTTGTACTTGTCATGCAACTCCTTGGGCAAAGTGACGTTGGGGACAACAACGGCGTTCAAAGCACTGGGTGCATCCTTGGGTTCGGCGCTGAGATCACCACCGGGGTGGTACTTGTATTTGCCTTGAACGTCGCCCTCCCAGGGCATGCCGCCGTGGGCAATGGACACGGGGTTCTCGGAGGTGGACTTGGTGGGGGTGCGGCCTGCAGAGAAAGAAGAAGTCGTTAGTTTTAGTTTCTTTTTTTTTTTCGATGCTCAATTTCCTTTTTTGTCGCGAGGGGCTCGTCCGTACCAAAGTAGAAGCCTGCGCCGCCGAGCGCAGCAACCATTACGGCACCGAGGATCTGCCAATCCTGTCAATCTCTATTCTTGAAACACCGCAACAGCCTTTGAGGGGAAAGAAAGAAAGAATGGAAGGAAGGAAGAGATTGCCCGACTGCACAATCGTTTGTTGAAGACCGGCGGCAGGTGTTTGTCGGTCACGTCGAAGGCGAACTGAGCTGACGGGAGGGGATGAAGAGCGTGCATTTATCACGCACCATTGTCTCGGGATTTCGCTTGCTCTGGGCCTTGAGGCTCTCACTCTGCAGGCGAGCAGATGTGGTGAAGCAGCGGCGGGCGAATTGGGAAGCCATTGTTTCTCGCGGGACGTCGTGTATGATGACTGTTTGGTACGGGTTGTCGAGGAGAGCAAAAAAGCTGTGAGGTCAGAACCTTCCCTTGCCCGGGTTCCTGCGAGTTCGTGTCTGGACCTGGAGGGCATGTGATTGGTCACTGGGGGGCGGGGGAGGAAGGTATCACGTGAAGATGGATGGTGATTTGCCTGCTCTGTTGCGGGGCAGCCAAGACGTCATATTCATGGATGGGTTTTTGTTCCTATTTGAATTGAATTCATTATTAGGCGTGATTGAGGGGGGGGGGGGTTGCCATGGTTGCTACTGAGTGAATGCACAAATGGAGAAACAATGCGCCATCTAAACAAACATCTTCAACACGAAGTCAACTGCCGGCGTGTTATTTAGGGTCCGTCGTCTTCTCGGCGTGGATGGCCTGCCATACGGAGTACACAGCGGCGATATAGTCCGTATTACGGATCTGCAGTGTTTATCATGTGTGTTTATTATGTTGATGGCTGGATGCGCGTGGGAGCTGAGGAGGGGAACGTTCTCCCTGTGATGTGGTTCAAGGAAGGGTGGGTTGGCGGTGGCTGGCCGGTGGTTGGTCCAGCTTCGGCCAGCCCGCCTGGCTTTGATCTGCTAAATTAGTTTTTTAATCTTGCTTGTTGTTGTTGGAAGACTCAGGAAGAGCCCGGCAGCCCGGTGCTATCCTGTCGAGCTACCAGGCCCGTACAGCTAATTATTATTTGTGCGTCGGTTTCCGAAGCCCCTTACATGGGGTTCCTGGCTGCATCAATCATCAATCGGTCATCAATCGGAGTACTCCCTCCGTACAGCAGAAAGCAACGCGTCCACGTCCCACCCTCAGTCTTCCCCAGCCCCGATCGCCAGCCCGCCACGCCGCCGCCTGCGCTCAGGTGTGCTCAGGTGTGCTCAGGTGTTGTGTGCTCACTGCCTTGTTTTTGGCCCGGAAAAAGGAACAAGCATCACCCTTTCGCCTCGTTTTCCCTCCCTCATGCACACAACTCGCTCCCTGACGCACAACATCGTCGTCGCCTATGCAGGCGTTTCCTTGTTGCTGTTGCTTCCTTCTGTGCCCCCGCCTTCTTTTTCCTTCCTTCCCGCTGCGTAACGAGTACGCCACACTTGTGCTCTTCTCTTCCGACTTCGCCTCGTTCGACTTCCATCCCCGTTGGCCCACCACAATTCCCATCTCGCTCCTTTTCCCTCTATTCGACATCTCGACCTCGTCGCCTGAGCTCGCCCGAATTTCCTACCGACTCGACTGTTCCCTAACCATTCGTCATCTTTCGTCTCCTCATCCAATCGTCAAATCCGATAACGATGCTTGATTGATAAAGCACACTTGTTCCATACCTCAACCGTGACAAGCAAGCCTACCTCGGAAATCTACTTCTTTGACAGATTTGATGTAGGACGAGATCCCGTGGGGTTACGACATATTGCCTATACCCAAAGAGTGCAGACTTTCCGGGCGTTGTACAACAATTTTTTTTTTCGCATCGCATCATCCGGTTCGGGACAGTCGAAAGACCCGTTTCTCGTGGGACAAACACACAACACTCGATTATGTTGTAACGTCGATTAGACGACTGTATCGACCATTGACCGCTAGATCCCATGGATTCACAAGAGTCGGCCGACAAGCCAGGGTCACCAGGGGACGCCACCGGCTTGCATGCAAGGCAACATGGAAGCAGTAATCATCGGCCAACGAGTGTTGTTTCTTCTCATGCGAGCGACATTGCGAACGACGATGGACGTGAAGCGGAACCAACTACCCAAACACGAACGGTGGACACGGATTCGCGTCCAGTGACGGCCCAAACCGCTGCCTCATCCAAGGCTACCAGACGCGGACAAGCAGGGCGGAAAGGGTTTGCTGCCGGACTGCAGCTGAAGAGGGGGAGCGTCGCAAGCACGACGGCATCAGGACGAGCCCCGAGTTTGACAACGCGGAGTCATGTTCCTTCTCTGACATCGGGTGCATTTTTCCGACCCATGAGTTCGCAGAAGCTACAAGCTCAGCGAGGAGCTGGCCCGAGACCGGTTCCGATGAATCAACAGCCGCAAGCCCCACAGGCCAACATGGACGACGATCAGACGGATATGGGCGGTAGTGTCATTGACGGCGCACCAGGCGACAACGCTCAGAGTATGGCCTGTCTAAATCGCAAATTGAGCGGAGCTGGTAGCAGTATGCGGCCTCCGCCATCTCGCGGCACCGAAATGACGGATCAGGAAACATTTAGTCGCATCACCGCCAACGCAAGCCCGACTACAGGCCATTATCAAACCCGCAGCATGTCTGATAGCGTCCGACCACTGCGAAATAAATCCGACCAGAATGAGAACTTGCATATCAAAGTTGACAGGAGTTACCGAGACCTTGCCGGGCTTCCCAGTCCAGTCAAGTCAACCAGATCGTTTCGATCAAGTTTCCTCTTGCCCGGCAAAGTCGAGCAGGCGCAAGGTAGCCGGAACAGGAGCACTGATGGCGCTGAAAAGCTCTCATCCACGGCATCATCGCCCCGGTTCGCTCGGATCGAATCACAACCCGGCCCAAGATCCCTGACTGCCGATTCCAAAGGGAAGAGTACTGGCAGAGTTCATCAATACTTCGAAGGCAACACCGTGTTCTGTCTCGGCGGAAGATGGCAGAACACCAAGCATACGCCAATCAACATTGCGACTGGATTGTTCTTAGTTGTGCCATGCGCCCTCTTTTACGGATTTGAGGCGCCGTGGCTGTGGAACAACATCTCTCCTGCGATCCCCATCACTTTTGCGTACTTGACTTATATCTGTCTGTCCTCTTTTCTTCATGCCTCCGTGTCAGACCCTGGAGTAAGCTGCGCGATCCTGTTTCTTTGTCTGCTTGTTCTGGCAACAAACCTGCTGACCATTCATTCATGTACAGATTCTTCCACGAAATCTCCACCAGTTCCCACAAGCAGCGCACCAGGATGACCCTCTTCGTTTGGGCCCTCCTACTAATGACTGGACATTGGTCAAATCGGCCGAGTCCACAGCAGCAGCGATGGAGGTTCCAGTCAAGCACTGCCGGACTTGCAACATCTGGCGTCCGCCGCGTGCTCATCATTGCCGCTTATGTGACAACTGTATTGAAGGCCACGACCACCACTGCGTATGGCTCAACAACTGTGTTGGTAAACGTAATTATCGATACTTCTTCACATTCGTCACATCTGCCACCATCTTGTCAGCGTACCTGATTGGCACAAGTTTGACGCAGATACTCGTTCACATGCACCGTGAGAATACATCCTTTGGCGAGTCAATCAACCACTTTCGAGTGCCGTTTGCCCTTGTCATTCTCGGAGTTCTTTGCTTCGTGTACCCCGGTGGTCTGATGGGCTATCATCTATTCCTCATGGCTCGTGGAGAGACCACACGCGAGTATATCAATTCGCACAAGTTTGCCAAGCACGAACGATTCAGGGCTTTCAGCCAGGGCAGTTGGCTCAAGAACCTGCTTGCTGTCCTGTGTCGTCCGAGATCACCAGCATACTATAGGTTCAAGAGCAAATACAAGGCTGGCGATCAGCGCCTCGGCAACCACTACCGTCAACGGCCGCGGCAGAACTCCCAAGGACTCGAGCTGGATAATGTGCCTCCGGGATCTTCAACAAGTTTCCAAGGGCCAGTGACACTACGAGGCCAGAGTCGTGGATAAATAAATGACGGAGACACACACCAGCCATTTACATACATACACCTCCACCTTCCTTGCCCTCTCCTTTTTCCATTTTCCCCTCTGACTCGCCATCCCTAGAACTCTTCTCGTATCATGCGTTTGTTCTAGAGCATGTACATTACCGTGCACGCCACTTTTCTCTCGGTCATTTACACCGCGTATCAGCATTCACGCTGTAAGCTAATACCATACCCCAGCTTTTTTCCTCTTCATTTTTTACTGTATTTTCAGGCAAGGAGCAACATAAGAGTGGATCGGATTGATGGGGCGAAGATAATATGGTACGCACTGTGAATCCAGTGAGTCTATTCTATAATGTGTTTTTGTTTATTATATACCCTCAGCGCCCTGGGCTTTTTTTTCTCTCTCTGTTCATTTCTCCGGTCTATTTCAAGCAAGTTTGACAGAGGTCGAAGCGGTGGCATGGCTATCGTACGATTGCTGCCTGTGTCTGCTTGCGCGTTTGAGATGGATTGTGGGTATATACATATATATACATATTGGTACATCATCGATGTAAATGCGCACTTCAACTGGGATGATTGAATTGGGCGATGCAGGAGAATGAAGTATCGATTAATAAGCACTAATGAATAGACACAAAAAGTATGCCGAAAAGTACGTAGGTGCGTCGCAACCAACTTCAAACGTGGCTCAATGAGCAGCCCCACGTGGATGCGCCTTGCCAATGTAGATTCTATGTACATAAGCTGCCTTGTCGCACCACCAAAGGTACGTGCCAATGTACTGATGTACCCATCCCCTCCATAGTGGGGGTGATAAGAGATTTCCAGTGTCGGCAGCACCGTCGATAAGGGGAGTTTCGGTGGGAAAGATGGCGAGACAAGGAGGGGAGCGAGGGAGGGGAGGGGAAGGGGAAAAAAAAAAAAAAAAAAGATTTCGAAATTATCCGTACATCAGAGCTCATCCATCGGTCAGCGACGCCTCACGTTGCCCACTTGAATTGGTCTAGTCGGCTGAGGTGTGTGTGGTCTTCTTTCGGGCTTACAGTTCCTTCTTTTTGCACTCACTTTCTCGCTTGTCTCGTTCTCCTTGCCGCAATCCGTTTTCTCCTCCAGTACGGACTACGCAAGGGAAGTGACAGAAGATACAGACTTGCGCACCCTGCGACTCGTCGGATCTCGCCACCTGCCTCATCTCATTGTCTCTGATTGTCTCTTATTGTCTCTCGTCGTCCCCAAATCGTCTTGCCACTTCGCCCACGATGCCTCATCCCGTGTCACCGCCGACCATGGTGTCCAAGGATGCCCCTCCCCCGCCGTCACAGGAGGACGTCGCTGGCCTCATCAACACCATCTTCACTGCCCAGACTTCGGCGGCCTCGGTCGACGCTAGCTATGGCCTTTGCGAACTCTTCCTCAACTCGGTCGGCTACGTCGGTCTGCGGCAGTACGGCGTGCTGGCCGAGCTGAAGAAGGCCGCCGCCGACAAGAAGAACGGGCTGCGAAGAGAGAGCAGCCAGAACCTCTTGGGTGCCATTTTTGAGCGATTCCCACCGAAACAACGCATCTCCGAGGTCGTTTTCCTCTGCCAGGACGACGGTCTCGTGGCTTGTGCGCTGGACGCACTGGCCGACAAGGGCGCCGTCGTGCGCGAGGCTGCGCAGTACGGCCTCGATGCCCTCTTGAACAACCTGAGCGCCGAGGCGCTGGCCACCGGCTTGCTGCCCGTCCTGTCGACCTACCTGGGCAAGAAGACGGGCAAATGGCAGGGAACCGTGGGCGCTTACAAGTTGCTCCAGAAAATGGCGGACAAGGCCAAGCTGGCCATCGGCGGCAGCAAAGAAGAGGCTGTTGAGAAGGACGTTCTTCGCGAGGCCATGGGTGCCAAACTGGCCGGCTTGATCCCCATTGTCGAAGGCGGCATGCACGATCTGAAGGCCGAAGTCGAGAAGCAGGCTGTCCAGACCATGAACTCCTTGACCTCGCTGCTGTCCAACGACGATGTTGCGCCTCGTATCCCACTCCTCGTCGAGACGATGCAGCACCCTTCTGCTCAGTCCACGCAGAAGGCCATCCACGCCTTGTCCCAGACCACCTTTGTGGCCATCGTCACCTCGCCAGTCTTGGCTCTGCTGACACCCTTTCTCGAGCGATCGCTGAACTCGCCCAATACCGCCCAAGAAGTTTTACGACAGACTTGTGTCATTACCGAGAACTTGACCAAGCTTGTGCACGACCCCATCGAAGCCAGAACATTCCTGCCCAAGCTATCCCCCGGTATCAAGTCTGTGGCCGACCGCGCTTCGCTCCCCGAAGTCCGCGAGGTCGCCAACCGAGCCCTAGACGTCATGGAAAAAGCCATGGCCAACGACAAAGAGGTTGCCGCTCGAACGACGGCCGACGATGTCGCCAAGCTGTTGGACGAGCAGATCAAGAAGAATGGTGGTCTTGCTGGCCAGCCGGACATGTTCGCTTTCGCTCGCATCTACATCGGCGGTATGGTCGCAGCCGATGTCAACTACCGATTCGTGAACCGCATTGGTGAACGCGTCGGTCCCTATCTACAGCCCCTCATGCAGAACCCTGAGGCTGCCCAGAAGGTTGCTGATGCCATCCAACAACACTACGTTGAAGAGGATCAACGCCGGTATGGCGTTCCCGAGAAGGAAGATGACGGAGAGGTCGAGATTGTCAATGCCGATTTCTCACTGGCGTATGGTGGTATGCTGCTCCTGTCGCACACAAACCTGCGGCTGCTCAAGGGCCATCGCTATGGTCTCTGCGGCCGCAACGGTGCTGGCAAATCTACTCTCATGCGATCCATCTCCAATGGCAAGCTGGAAGGGTTTCCCTCCCAGGATGTCCTGCGCACTTGTTATGTCGAGCACAACCAGGGCGAAGATGCCGACATTTCCATTCTCGAGTTCGTCGCCAAGGACCCCGAAATCGGCCCCCAGGGCATCGAGCACATCTCCGAGGTCCTGACCGAGTTCGGCTTCACTGCTGGGCCAGAGGGTCGTCAATCCCACAAGGTCGGCTCGCTGTCTGGTGGTTGGAAGATGAAGCTCGCCTTGGCTCGTGCCATGCTCAGAAAAGCCGACGTGCTTCTCCTCGACGAACCTACCAATCATCTCGACGTCGCCAACATCGCCTGGCTGGAGAACTACCTCAAGACTCATCCAAACATCACCAGTCTCATTGTTTCTCACGACTCCGGGTTCCTGGACAATGTCACCACGGACATCTACCACTACGAGCCCAACAAGAAGCTGGCATGCTACAAGGGCAACCTGGCTGCCTTTGTGGAGGTCCGTCCTGAAGCGAAGTCCTACTACACCCTGTCTGCCTCCAACGTCCAGTTCAAGTTTCCTCCTCCGGGAATTCTCACAGGCGTCAAGTCACAGACGCGAGCCATCATTCGCATGAGCAACGTGTCGTACACGTACCCCAAGGCCCCAAAGCCCTCGCTGTCCGAAGTCTCCTGTCAGCTGTCTCTGTCTTCTCGTGTGGCCATCATCGGGCCCAACGGTGCGGGCAAGTCCACCCTCATCAAGCTGCTCACCGGTGAAAGCATCCCCACCACAGGCAAAGTCGAGAAGCATCCCAACCTGCGCATCGGTTACATCAAGCAGCACGCCCTGGAGCACGTGGAGATGCACCTTGAGAAGACGCCGAACCAGTACCTCCAGTGGCGATATGCCAACGGTGACGACCGCGAAGTCCACATGAAGCAGACTCGTATCTTATCCGACAAGGACCGCGAGCAAATGGACAAGTGGGTTGACCTGAAGGACGGCCAGGCCGCCAGGCAGGTGGAAGCCCTCGTCGGTCGTCAAAAATACAAGAAGACGTTCCAATACGAAGTGTACGTTTATTTCCTTCCCTCGCGCCTCACTTGTTCAAAACTATAAACTGCATCGTCGTACCAAGCTAACACCGTATCCTCCCCCCCTCCCCTTAAAAAAAAAAAAAACAGAAAATGGCGAAACCTCCTCCCCAAGTACAACGCCCAAATCTCGCGCGAGACCCTCATCGAGCTCGGCTTCGACAAGCTCGTCCAAGAATTCGACGACCACGAGGCCTCCCGCGAAGGTCTCGGGTACCGTGAGCTCCAACCCTCGGTCATCTCCAAGCACTTTGAGGACCTCGGCCTGGACCCCGAAATCGCCAACCACAACGAAATCGGCTCCCTCTCGGGCGGACAGAAAGTAAAGGTGGTCATTGCCGGCGCCATGTGGAACAACCCCCACTTGCTCGTCCTCGACGAACCGACCAATTTCCTGGACCGCGACTCCCTGGGCGGTCTCGCCGTCGCCATCCGCGAATTCAAAGGCGGCGTCATCCTCATCTCCCACAACGAAGAGTTCGTCGGCGCCCTCTGCTCAGAGCAGTGGCTCGTCAACGACGGTCGCGTCGCCCACCGCGGCACTGCCGCCGTATCCCTAGACCGCTTCGAGGACTCCCGTCCCGGAAGCGGCGTCACCAGCACCGCCGCCAGCTCCGTCGTCAGCAGCGCCGTCAATTCCGGCGTCGAAGACAACTCGGAAATGAAGTTCAGGGCCAAGAAGAAGAAGAAGATGACCAAGAAGGAAGTCAAAGAGCGCGAGGTCAGGAGACGTCTTCGCCATATCGAGTGGTTGAATAGTCCAAAGGGTACGCCTCATCCTCCTGATACGGATGACGAGGAGTAGAGGAATGACGAATACATTTGTCTCCTTTCCATTTCCTTTTCTTTTCTTTTTTATTTAAAAAAAATACCATCATCTCTTGGGGGCCATGGCTTGCACCGTGCACTACAGGCTGTGATTGACGATAGATTGATAGAGTAGATTGGGCATAGAGGCGTCTCGTTTTGTCTTGTTTTCTTCTTCTTCTCTTTTCGTGCTCGTTTTCGTTCCTACTTTTCTTCTCACGTCGCGAGGGGTCTAAAAATGGTTTGGGATAGATTGAAAGACCAGGCTCTTGTCTGAATCGACCATGTTCTCGAGACGTCATTTTACAATGTTCCGTGCTGTGCCATGTAGCGCAGTATACGTGTGATTATGCGCCCAAAATGCAGCATTCCAGGTATTTTTACGCGCGAGTGTATCTGCGCCATGAGTCTGGACGTGTCTATATTTCGCCTACCATCGTACCTACTTGCTACCACTTCCGTGTGCTCTATTTGTCATTCCTCATGTGTCCCCGACTCCTCCGCCCGCTTCTACAATCCTTGAATATGAACAATTAAAGGCAAGACGCCTCACGTGCCTTCTCGTTCGACTCCTTTTGCCCTCCCACGGATGGCTGTCACACCAATACCGTGCAATGTTCCCTGAAAATCTATTAGTGGAGCGGAATCGGGCCATAGCCAGACTGCCCGAACCAAGTCATGAACACGTAAATGGTGAACCCCCCTTGAAAAAAAAAAAGAAACTCCTTTGCCGTCTAATATAGACTCTCCCAAACATGACATGCGAAATAAATGACGCAAGCAACGTGTGTCGGATTGCTGTAGATATAGATACGAAACGCGATTCGAGGCGCGTTGGAGTGCGAGTATGCCGGTGTGTAGAATATGTGCATGTATATAGTTGTAAATACGTGTTGTGGTTTCCCTTGACCCCTACCCTTACCATGAGAATGTCATGAGGGCAGGGTTCAGCGCCAGCGGCAGCAGGAAGTGACTGGCAGCCACCGTCGCCATGGGAAGAATGGCGACAAAGTCTGTGATGCGCCAGTCGTGGGGAACGAATGGTGCAACGGCTAATATGATCATGCCAGCAATGGCAATCAGTGAGAAGAGCATGGAGAATTTGAACTAGAATCCCATCATGGTCAACATTCCCATTCTTTTACTAGTCAGTCGTGGCTCGCAGTCGAAAACCTCAAACCAAGGTTCAGCCAGAGGAATGAATATTCTTCCAGAGACCCTGCTTGTGCGCTGCCCTTGAGAACTCTAGACCAAGTGGAGAAAGGCCCAAGAGTAAAGTAAAACCCAAAACTCACCTTTTTAAGAACCTTGGGGATCTCAATGAAGAAGTTGGAGAACTCGGCTTCCTTGCTGGTTGAGCCCCAGGTCATGTTGATCTCGAACATGTGAGCCAGCAGCGCTTGACTGACATGAAGCGACAGTCCACCCAAGAAGATTGCCAGCATGATGGTCCACTTGAAATTCTCGAATAGCGCGTATAGCAGACTTCGCTCGCCAAGGCGATACCGCATCACAGCGAGAGCAACATTGCCGAGCCCATTGAAGACAATGATGATAGAGAACCAAACCTTCCACGAGTCGACATAGTACTTATCAAGGTACCCATTGAACCACCCCATCAGGAAGTAGTTCACAGTGGTCATGATCCAGGCGGCGCCGATGGCATAATACGTGCCGATATATGATATAACAGTGATCTTGGAGGTGAAGCGGATGTTGGAGAACAGGAAACGTCGGAAGAGGGGCGTGAAGGGACCACGCCAGAGCCAAGTGCGGGCGGGATGGAACAACAGTTCATTGCAGCCGTAGGCGTACTTCTCCCATCGCGCAAGCTCGTCATACACAGTCAGAGACACACCTTCCTTAAAACCCTCGCCAGCCCACGCGGCAAGTCGAATGATATAGCCGCTGCACTGGAGACGGAGCGACATGTCGAAATCCTCGGAAACGTGGCTTTCGGACCAGAATTTGTCATAGCCATCCTCATCTTGGTATGACACTTGCTGGATAGCAGACCAACGAAGCATGGCATTGTGGCCGACAAAAGGGGCCACATCGCCATTGGAGACAGTGTATCGAATAGCCGAGTAAATGAGGTTGGTGAAGAACGTGATGCCGTTCTCAAAGTAAGTGTGCACAACTTGCATGACACCGGAAGAGAATTGCATGATGCCAACGTCGGGAGACTGCTCCATTTCGGAAACAGCATCGAGGAAGCAGTCAACAGGAACACGAGTATCGGAGTCAATCAAGAGGACATAGTCGCCAACACGAATGTTGCCGTCGGCCCAAGCTCGACCGTCTTCTTCGAGGACCTCCTTTAAAGCCTGCTCGTAAGCGTGAGCTTCATCATGCTGACTCCACTCCGGAGGGCGGTTGATGGCTTGAAGCTTCTCCTCGACCTTGCACGAGACCATGAGGGCGAAGTTCATGTTGGATGCCTTCTTGAACTTTCCCTTTCGCGTGAACCCGTTCTCGCCATGCTTGGGACGAGCGACCCAGCCGATGCTGTTATCGGCATAGAACTCGATTCGAGCACGGCGATCCTCTTCCGGGAGAAGCTGCAGACCATCGTCGTTGATAAACATGTTGGCGGAACCACCCTGAAGTTCGTACGTCGACATGGCCTGCTTAATCGACTTGACAGTGGGAACGATGACACCCTGCAGACCTTCCTTGTATACGGGACATTGAATGGTGACGTGAGGCAGGACTGAGCTCTGCAGTCGGGGTGGCGGTCTCGCGGAATAGAACTTGGAGTTGATTGTGAGCTGGCGAATGGGGCCAAAAATCTGAGCCAGACAGCCGACGATGACTTGGGCAAAGAAGAGAGTGAAGAAGATTTGGATCGGGAATAAGGCGACGAGCGCCAATCGAATGTAGTCGCCATCGACAGATACTTCGATAGCCAGCGCACGCCAAGCGGCACCAAGAGAGACCGTGACCAGAATGAGTGTCAGCGAAACGAGCACAGTATTTTGCAAGTGAACAGGTCGCTTCTCGGGCTTGACCTCGCCGCTCTCCTCGTCTATCTCGGCCTCAATGACGTTGGGACCCTTCTTTTCATCCTCTTCGTCATCGGTGTTGCCAGCTTTCCAGACGAGTTCCATGAGCTCCGACTCAATGGCCTTGGCACGCTGCACAATGTGCACTGGGTCATCATCCCACACAACTAGGAGGCCTTCGGAGGCGACGAAAGCGGCAAACTGATGCTTGCGTGCCCTCGGAAGATCTTCAACGGTGGGCAGAATTTGGACTCTCAAGCCATTCATCAGAGGAACGTCGACGGCATCGGGAGTCCACTGAAGAAAAGTCTTGATGACACGGGAGTTGACGGTCATTGCGCACTGCACATTCATTGCCGTGCAAGCCATGGCAAACGGTGAATTGCCCAGCTGAGGAGGGCAGGCCATGTAGTGGCCGCGAACTTTGCGAAGCAGAACACCCTCAATCTCGCCGGAGCCATCACTCACCCAGAGCTGGGAGCATTGCTGCTGGTACAGGTAGTTGACCATGACTTCATGCTTGATGTCGTCTAGAAACATGGAACTGCCTCCAGTGGATGGTGTGGATCGGTCAGACCGGCCAGAAATGGACGGTGGTCGCGAGTGGAATCGAGGTGTTGGCGGCTGCAGTTCCATGTCATTACCATTACTCTTGGTCGAAGAAGGGGCTTTCTCTGAGAGAGCCGAGGGCTGTTGGCTTCGATTCGGCCGCCATGATGCGTTGTCTGTCTGGGGTTGAGGAATAGGCTCAGGCTTGCTGCTGGCCTTGAAGTAATTGGAGATACCCATGGTGGACTATGGAACCATGAATTCGATCTGAGCGCATAGGCAATCTCCAGTATGTTCTCAGCTTGGGAGTTGGGGAAAGAGACGTGGACAATGCGCACCGTCGCGCTATTGGTGTTTTTGCAGTTGGTATCTGAAGCGTCTGGGAGAACGATGACGTTGTTGTGGATTGTATAAGTTGCCGTTTTTATTCATGAACAGAGAGCGAGGGGCGTCACGATTCGGCAGCGAATGGAAGCAACTAGGTCTTCGTTTAGAATGATGAAAGTGAAACAGCGAAACAAACGAACGCAATCTCCTCGAATGATATAACTCAACAAAAACTCATCAGGCCAGTCGCGGACAGCCAAATGGTGGAGAATTGGGGGAAAGATATTCAAAAAGGACGTATGCGGGAAGCAGAAGAGCAGAAGAGCAGAAGAGCAGAAGAGAGAGGCAAAGCTTTGATGAGTAGGTAACGACTTACAAGATCTCTGGCATCAGTTCGATCTTTTCCCCAACCGCTTGCCAGCAGGGCTGGACAGAATGAAGAGACAGGGAGAGGAAAGGGGGGTGGGCGCAGTGCCTGCAGGCTCGCCGGAGGAGCGGTACTGGCAATGGTGGTCACTGGTGACTGCTTTTTCCTGCGAATCCTTACTCTGTTTCAGGCCTGATATCGGACGAAAAGGCCGGAGTGCAACGAGTACGACGCGTTTTGTCTCGAGCTTGGGTCCTCTTCCTCTGCAGGACGACGAGGGGAGGGGGGCCAGATAGACGAACAGCAGGAATATTATACATAGAATACGAGCCAGCCATGAGTGAGCATGGAGCTTCATCCAAGAAAAGAGGTCCGGGACAAGGTTAAGTGCTAGCCGAGACAACGGCCCTGTCGACGAGATAGCATCCCTTTTTCTTTTTTTGGGTGTCCGAAGACCTCGGGCAGGTCGCGGACCCACGTCCAGAGTATGTGATGGCAGATGCAGCCTTTTGCATACCAGGAATCCATTCCGTACTCGTACCTCTCCATTGTAGCGAGTCCGTGACAAAACGCCCACTTCACTTGGGCTCGTGCCTATGGAGTTTGCGGTGCTTTGAACTGAACAAAGGGGGGCGTGCGTGGAGGGACGGTCGGACGGTCGGACGGTCGGACGGCTGTGGAATCTGTGGAATGGATTGATGTCCCCCGATGAGCCATTGAGCCCCCAGTTCGTCCACGTTTTTTTTTCACTCGTCGTGGTTTGTTGGCTGGCCCGCACCCCTGACTAGTTGAAGAGTGGCTTTGTTCGCTGACCGCCTGCCCGCTCGCCCGCCTCAATGGGTTGTCGTCGAGAAGGAAAATGCGCTATTAACTTCTTCAGCTTTTTGCTTACTGGGAATTCTTTCATAGAAGGCTTGATACCCCAGAACATCGGGGCTCTGTGGCTGTCTTTGTCTTTGATTCGTCTGATCCATCCGATCCGTATCTGCTGATGGAGACAACATCCGAGAAGCGCCGAAAAGGAGTTGCCGCCCGCTGCGGAGACTTTTGGGTCGGCAGACTCTGTCATGGGAGTTGCATGTTGTTGTTCAGCGCTTCGCACGCGCCCATGCAAGAGGTCGTGGCTGGACGGGGCAGGGCAGCCTGTGTGCGTGCTCTGACTCCTCTGAGGGCGGAGAAAAGACACCGAGTGGGAAATGGACGAAATGGATGGCACTCGATGGAGTTGCCGTGTCATGCATCCCGATTAAGCAACACCGAGTGCTGCTTCATCGCAATGTGCTCCTTCCCCTTCCCTTCCCTTGCTCTCTCGGCCGTTAGGCAACCCCACCCCTGCCGAGCTGCTGTGGTGCACCTGCTCACACACGCCCAGTACCGTCTGTAGCAGTCGCTGTCTCTCTAGAACAAACAGCTGGGCCAGTTGGAGCCGAGATGGGGACACAATCCAAACAATGCCATTCGCGGTCGTGGTCGGTCACAAAGCTTTTCACCGTCGTCACAGGCCGGTGCAAGTGAGACAACCAACTCTGTGCACACCCAATGTACGTACATAGTCACCATCACATCACAGTTACGCACTGACTACCCAGATGAGTCCAGCACAAGTACAGTGGGTGTACATGTTGTCGCGACCCAGATTCGTCAGAGCCAAGGTCGTGCAGCAGGGAAGCTTTTTTTAATTTTTTTACACTCCAAAGCCGGTCCAGCCGTCCAGCCGACAGACACATTGAATCCATCATTGACCTGGTGTCCATATTTCTCACCCACCGAGTGAAAAGTCGGCTGGAAAAAAAGTAAGAAATTGCCTGCTGGCGACTGGCTGTTGGGCCTCGTATTCCCGGCGGCACGCAATGCAGCCTGCCGCACCCATGCTCAACTTGCATGTCATATCTGACGCCGATAACCAGTGATTTCCAAGTCTTCACCTCTCACTTTTCCTGCCCGTGTTGAGGATGTGGCATGAGCCATCATGGGGTGCACCTATGGATGCAACAAGAAGCTGTGTCCATGTACATGATACGTATGTACTCCCCAGTCGGAAGAGCACGGTCACCTCGAAGCCGCTTGGCATTTTGGCATTTTGATTGAGCGGCTGGCTGGAGTTCCGCACGGCCGTCTTCTGAACGTCCTGGACTGCTGGGCCAGGCCCACTACACGCTATGTATGCGTCTACATGTATGTATGTAGAATCGTGAATAAGCGGGCTTGGAGTGTCGGATGAAGTCATTTTACCAGACCTGGGACGCTTGGTTCATCCCAGCGTCACCCGACGCGAAAATACTTGAAGTAGGTAGAATCGGCCGGACCGACGACGCCTTGTTGTACGGCAGCAACTTGCTTGAACCCATTCACCCGTCGATGGATGGGTCCAAGGGCCTCGCCTCGCAGTGGGGCTCGCACACGCATGTTCGCGACCAGAAAACCCGTCGGGCTCAGGCGCCCCGGGGGGGGCTGCTGGTTCGATTGTGACCCGCAACCTTTTGACGGCAACCGCTTCAGCCAATTTCGCGTTGCGACTGTGGCGGTGCGAATTGCGAATCAAGAGGCGGGAGCCACCAAGGACCAGCATCATGCTAACAGTTTCTTATCTGACTCACTTGTAAGTGATGATGCTGGCTAGTTTTGGCTAGTTTTGGCTTCTTGTTGGCTTTGTCCAGAGGGAAAAGAGCCTCCCCTCTCCAACGTCTTCTCCCCAAGAAGGACAGGAAAAAAAAAACCCCTTTCCTCACGAGAGGGCGAAAGTCAACGTGGGAGGAATAATCATTCATATCATCCCGCTGGGCGATTGCCATCTTGATACGAGTGGATTTGCTCCGTGGCGGCGATGCCCGCCGAGAACACCCTGTTGGATCCATTGTGAATGCAGAAACCTGCGTCTTACTCCGTACATGGGGAAAACCTTGGCCCGAACCTGCTCCACCCTTTTCAGTTTCGAGTCTTCTCCCAGGAGACGGATGGACGGGGTAACATAACGAGGACGTATGGACATTCTAGTAAAGGCCCCCCCTCCGACCCCCAATCTGGCCCGGTGAGCGACCAGACCAAGAAAAGGAATTTCAGCGTTTCACGACAGCTCAACCGCATCACCTGAACCTGCAAAGTATCATTGCCGCGACGCAGTCGTTGGGCATTCCATCGGATCATCTGCCCTGCATCGAAGCACAAACTGCAAAAGAGTCTGGACTCGCGTATGAGCGTGACGGGGCTGCATTGGAGATGAGACAAGAAGAAGAAGAGATTACTCCCCGTGCAAGCGCACATACGGATCACGGACTGACCGAGACAAGATGGCAGACATGATGGGGGTTTGAAATGGCGCAGATCAAGATCGTGTGGTTGTCTTGCTTCTCCGTGCAGTCGAGTTGAGGGATACGAGTTCCTGCCAATAGTGCTTGGGCTTATCGTCACGGAGCCGTATTCACACCTTTACGGATGTTGTTTTCACAATCGTCAAGGACCTTGTCGCATTCAAGAGTTTGCACTATTGCGCCAAAAGTAGTCGGGGATATCTCACCTGTTCCACATTGTAGGACCAGTGGACCACCATCACCATCCCCTGTTCAGAATCGCAAAGTCGAGTCGGAGAAAGTCTGTGATTTGCTCCCAAATACCCAACCAGTCATTCCAAAAAGAAACATCTCATAAGCCATATATATCTGTTTGAAAAAAGTATTCCCTGATATTCGGGAAAGAATCAGGTCAATACCGTGGCCGCCTCCATCTATGAATAGTACTCAAGCTCCAAAGTAGGCTTGTTGTGAAGCACGCCGGTGATGATGATGATGATGATGATGATGATGAAAAAAGAAATATTCAAAGCTGCCAACGTCGAGCACGGACCCTCCTGCCCGCCTCCTACCCCTGTCCCTGCCATATTTATTTATTGTGGGGTCGTTTTACAGTCCTTCGTCACCGTCGCATTGCTGCAGCATCACCACCCGGCTTACCTCCAGTTGAGGCTGTTTCCAAGTTGGGTACCACTTGTCTCTGGCGCTCCAGAAGTCTTTGCGGGCGTTGGGTGACCGATCATTCCATGGCTTGCCTGACCGGCCATCTTCGAACCAGCCATTTGTGCCGCCAACGGCGAGGTTGATGATGAGATAGAATTCCTGGTCGAATGGTGCGTTGTTATTGCCCGTCTGGCTCCACACATTCGTCACGCGTGTGCCGTTGGCACTGAATTCAGAGAAGCCGCCTCGCTGCCACATGGGCCGATCAAAATTGGTATAGAGCACTTGGAGAAGCCGGCTGTTGACATATGTAAAGAGATACTTCTGCGACCACTCGAGGCCATACGTGTTGAAACCGCCGCTGTACGTCGTGTGAAGAGCCTGGCGCTTGTTGTTTGTTTTCCACCAGGCATCGTTGGCAGGATCCGGGCCCCAGTGGAGAGCAGATGACATGATATTGTTGCCGCCTTGGCCATAGGTCCAGTTGTTTCCTCGAGACTCCATGATGTCGATTTCTCCGGATGCCGGCCAGGGTCCGTAATTGTCTTTTACAGGCATCATCCATATGGCTGGCCAGAGCCAATCGCCCTCTGGAAGCTTCGCCGTCACCTCGACACGACCGTACTTGAGTTTGGCGCCTTTCCTAGTGTGAATTCGACCTGATTTGGTCGGAGGAACGATACTCGAGTTACCGTTGGTAGTATTGGTGGCAGCCACACAGCTGTACCAGTCCTTGGACGTGCACGTCCCATCCTTTATAAGATTGATGACATTGTTCTTTTCAACCTTGTCGGCATCCTGAATAGTGGCTTTGATGACCAGGTTTCCATTCTCAATAAAGACATTTTCATCTCCACCAGTGGTCTGTTCGAATTCCCCATTGCTATGGAATGGACAACAGATTAGCTTGTGCCTCTAGTTGGTATTGATGATTTGTTGTTGACAAGGCAGCGACTTACCCGAAACCTCCAACCTGGACTTCTTTACTCCAGACGTCAGTGTTGAGGCCGCCGTGGAAACTATCATCAAGGACAGGGCAGTACTTGTGGTGGACCACGTTGCGAATGCCATCCCACACCAGGAAGCCCGAGAGAGCCAGGCCTATGAGAATACCGGCAACAGGCATAATCGTGACCCACTTCTCTTTTGGGTCTCTCTTTTCTAACCATGGTTTCTCAATGTCCCCCTTCGTTACGCGCCTTGAGTGAAAGTATCGCTGAGAGTTGACATCGTAACGCGGCCCCAGGGCGCTTGAGGATCCGTAGCTAGAAGCTGGCCGCGAGGCATCTGGGCTGGAGAATGGATTTGTGCTTCTGCCAGGTCGATGTGAGGATGCAGCGTCGTTGAAATCGAAAGGATTCCGGCTGCCATCTGTGTTTGGGGTCCCCGAGCGAATTGGAGTTGCGTTGACTGTGGTAGCAGCGGAAGGGACTGGGTGGCCATGGTAGCCGTGGTTGTGTGAATCTTGATCCATGTCCGTGGGCTGAGAAGATTGAGGGGATGAAGGTGCGAGTGCTACACCAAGATGACCGGAGACAAACTGTAAACAGCAAACATGGAGTTTTGTGAACAGCAACTGTCAGATTGTCAATCGGCTGCAAGCGCGGGTGTGGACGAGCAGCGTGCCGCGCAAACAGCCTCGGCCCAACCAGAGGACTGAGTGTCGAAGTAGTCGATTGCTGACTACAGAGGTCCTAAGGATTCCGAAAATTCGATGACAACACCTAGTGATGTATGGAAGGGTTTGTTGAATCGTGAATCTGGTGGGTAAGTATGCTTTTGTCAATGAGCGTTGGAGGTTGCAAAAAGTTGGAAGACATGTGGGTGAACCAGACCGAACCAGCCGGAATGGCCATGGTGGATGGTGAATGGTGGATGGTGGATGGGCTTGAGGGTGTGATCCACGAGAACTCTGCTAAGTTAGCAGGGATAACCCGCAGTATAACTTATATGTGGATTACTATAGGGTAGCTACTTTATATAGTCTAAGCTTATATATTATAGCTTTTTTTCACCGCCCTTATATCTAAAGCCCCTTATAACTAATATTCCCTCTATTAATAGTTAAAAAATTTAATCTATATTATTATTTATTAGTAAATAACTTATAACTTAAATATTAATTAATATTATATCCTAATTCACCTAGTTATAGGTATTTACTATAGATTAGCTTTATTAGTTTAATAAAAAGATACTTTTCTTACTTAACTTACTACTTAAAGCTTAGTATAAGTAGTAGCTTAATAATAAGAAGCCTAGTATTATAAGAGATATCTTTAAGGGCTTTCTTCCTACCCTTACCCTTAAATTCTAAAATTATTAATAAAAGGTAAGGCTTATTAAGAATTACTATATATAGCTTAAGAAAGTATAGTAAGTATTTTAAGCTATAAAGTTATAATCTAGTATAACTTATAATAAAGAGACTAGAAAGCTTTATATAAGTAAGTAAAATATTAAATTTATTAAGGAGGTTTATAAGAGATTTAGAAAGGCTATTATAAAAAAGCCTTTAATTATTAATAAGAACTTTATAGCTATAGAGTAGGTAGAGGTCTTTATACTAGACCTTCTAGCTAGTAATAGAATTCTTAAGGCTTAGAATAATAAAGAATTTACTATAGTAAAAAAGAAAATAGGAAGAGATAGTTACTCTCTAAAACTAGATAATAAAGAAGGGGATATTAGAGGCTTATAATAAGGTACTAATAATAATAATCCTTCTTCTATTAAAGAGATTTATAATAATAATAATCCCTTTAAAGTTAATAATAATTCTTTACTTTAACTAAATATATCTAAAATTATAGGAGATAGCTACTCCCCTAGTTATAGTTCTTAAAGGCTAGCCTATAGCTACTTATTAAACCCTTTTACTAGGTCTATACCTATTAGATTATAGCTAAATAAATTACTAAAAAGCTTATAAAAGTAAAAGGCTATAGTATAAGTAATAGAGCTTTTAAAGGTAATATTAAATATTCTTAGGCTATATACTATAGGCCCTAGGTAGTATATCTTTTCCCTAAGGTCTATAAATATAAAAGATATTATATAGGCACTTAAAAACTACTAATTATATAGTAAAGAGCTTAGGATAGCTATAGTAATTTAAATTATCTTATAGTTAAAGAAGAATTATATAAATACTCTTATTTAGAATATATTATTCTTAAGGGAGGTAAAGAAAGCATAGGTTAAATTAAACTTTAGTATTAGGCCTAGCTAGGTTATAGAAGTATAAGGGTATTAATACCTTTTATAAGTATATATATTATTACTTTTTATCTATAGTATTATTAGTATAAAAGCTAGGAATTTATTAATAATACTACTAATTTTATTTAATATATATATCCTTAACTTATTCTATACTCTAATATTATTCCTAAAGCTACTTAGTAACTTATTTATAAATCTATAACCCTATTAAGCCTTAATTTACCTTATTAGCTTATCTAGTAGCTACTTAAAGAGCTTTATATTTATCTAGAGGTAGCTACTTTATCTTATATACTTTAAAGTTATTAGGTTCTCTTTTATATATTTTAATAAAGTTAAATAAACCTATAATAGTATAAATTATCTTAATTTATACTAGGAACTTATATTTAGCTATACTATAGTAAATAATCTTTTACTTTTACTTATACTACCTAAAGACTTACTTAATAACTATTCTTAATTATAAGTACTAATAATTAAAGAGCTTTTCTTAGTTTATAGGCTATTAACTAGTAAGTGCCTAGTCTTATAGATAATACTAAACTCTTAAAAATAGTATAATTAGCCCTTAATATATACTAAATCCTATATCTCTAAGATAAAAGTAATATTAGAGTATTAAAAATAACTTTAATAAGGCTATTTATATTAAGATTATATTATTAATAAAACCTTTTATACTAGGTAGTATATATTAGAATAATCCCTTAAAGCTAGTAGCTATAAGTATATTTTATAAGATATTATTCTTCCTTAACTAAAATCTTTTTTACTATAAAAGTATAATATATATAGGAATATATATACTATTAATAGCGCTAATTATATTATTAAATTAAAGGAATTTATAATTTAATTTTATAAAAGGTAATATAAACTCTAGATTTAGCTAATAAATAAATCTTATATATAATTTCCTTATTAGATTAAGTAACTTATAAAAAATCTATAATACTAATAATTAGCTTAGATAAAATTAATAGCCTATATTTCTTTAAGGCTTATTATAAGTATAAATCTATAAGAATATTATTACTTTTTACTTAACTAATTAGTATTATAAATCCCTAATTAAAGTATTATTCTAAAGCTAGCTATAGAGCTAAAGAAAGGTTTTCTTTAGTATTTAAAAGAGATATATAAAGTTAATACTAGGCTTCTAAAGAATATAATAATAAAGGTTTTATAATATAGTTAGTAACTATTAAGTACTTTCTTTAAGAGCTATAAATTTAGTATTATTATAATAATAATAGTAAATATACTCTTAGAGTTAATAAGGCTAATAAAGTACTCTCTATATTCTTACTATAGCCTTATAATATATAAGAATTAATACTATAATATAAAGATTATTATTATTATTATTTTCTTTAATAGTAAGGTACTTAAATAAGAGATTATAATCCTTAAGAAAGGTTATTATAGTGCTTTACTAACTTTATTATAATACTTCTTATAAAGTTTATAAAGTAATTTACTCCCTATAAAAATAAAAGCTAAAAAATAGTAGAATTCCTTTTATTCTTAGTATCTAATCCTATTATAGGTATTTACACACCCCTTACTAGTATAATATATTATAAATAGGGGTAAATATAAAGTAAACTTAATTTTATAACTTTCTATGTAAATTTACTACTAAAAATAGCTAGCGTGTCTATTATATATGCTTATACACTCTGCTAACTTAGCAGAGTTTTCGTGGATCACACCCCAAACTTTAAAGGACTATCTGTGGCGGTAAACCGAGCCAGCTGTGTTACCACCGGCCAACCTCGCGGCAGCTGGGGACTCCGAACCGGCACAGATGTTCAGCCTGCCGCCAGCCTGCCGCCAACGTGCTGCCCTCCCAGCCTACATACGTAGCACGCACGGGCCACCTAAGGCGGTGGGGGAACTGTCTACATCGTGCACGGCCCCACTGATGAGGGCGTGTGCTACCGATAGACCTTGTTCTATTTTATGTATTTCAGTCAGAATTTTCCATACAATACACCCCCTGAATTAACAAATCTACATAACAGGGGGAATTGAGCCACGAATCTGTGGCGCAAGCCTGACCCCGGTCCGTGCATGCGCCATGGACGCGACGCCCCCCTGAGGACGGTGGTTATTATGGCGGGTACAGCACGGCAAAGACTTTTGTGCGGTCGCACTGCGGGAGATGGACGACGATGCACTTTTCCCCGACCTTGACCTCAGGGTTCACCAATACATCCATGTGATTCTAGTGAATGATGTCTTCGTGTGACAGTGCCATGCGGTACCGACGTTCACAACCATCATTATCATGTACGGATCACTTGCGTAGGCAGGTAGGTAGTAAAAAGTCGAGATAAACAAGTCCGCGTACAAAGTCTGCCTCCAGATTGCAACCCGTCCCGACCCCTTTGGTGGTTGCCCAGTTGCTCACCGTCGCTCATCAATGATCAATGTGCAACCTATCATCATTATGCCGAGTACACTCCAGTCACGTAGTGCTGTCCGAACTGCCACAAGGAACTGCCACAAGTGTTGAAGTTGATCACGTATGCGAGACAATGCTCACGATGGAACCTTTTCTTCTTCCCTCTACTCCGTACAACTCTGTACGATGTCGAGCTGCATGGCAATCTGCGGCTTACATTTGCATACAAGTACGAGCCGGGCACCTACCACCCTACTGGTCAGCTGCTGCGTGCAATACAATGTACATACAATGTACATACAATGTACATTCAATGTACGTGCAGAAACATGGTGAGGGAGTCAAACCCGGCCAAGACAATGTCTCGAATGCCTTGCTGTGACAGGTGCAACGGGGCCTGGACCCTTGTTTCGCGTCCCGTATCGTTTCACAAATCAAAGCGCAACGGTGGGTCGACTGACTTGTCGCCGGAGCAAGAAGACGACGACGGTATCATGGATCAATCAATTGACCAACAAGCGCGGCCTCGTCAGTTGGGCGACGCTGCCGATGACTTCGTATTCTGGAAAGTCTCCCGTTCAAAGCGGCTTGGCAACACGGGACTCCCGCCGTCGTATGCGCCGTCGTATGCACCGTCGTATGCACCGCGTCGTATACGGCGATCCATGCACATTATGGACTCAGGAGAAGTAGCACAGAAATAGAACCAAGTAGACTAGTGCCAGGCCCAGCGAACCCCAAGACCCATCCTTGTCCATCTTGCTGCTTGCGGCCACGGGAAGGAGTGAAGGTCAAGGTTCGCTCGCCAGCTGGTCCAGTTTCTTCGTGGCCGTTGCTGCGAGACAGGCGCCCGACCAGAGAATCCCGTCCGCCTTTCGCATCCTGCTCCTCGTCCTCTGTGCCAGATAACATATCTAGGACCATTCACGTCATAACGCCATACCCGGGATTGCCGGGGCGCGTAATACTCCGTAAGCACAGTGTCATCATTGCAGCGCCATCCATCATCATGTTGTTCAAGGCTGCGCTGGGCCTGATCTTTTTCGCGGCGGGCGTTTGCGCCGACGACAAGAGGGACTTGGGCTCCGTGCTTGCTGGCAACAAGGACCTGAGCAAATTCTACGACCTGATCAAGGTAGAGTTTTCCTTGTCTTGCACACCATCCGCCGACATACGACTGGTTACGAGCCATCACTGACGAATCTGGTCCATGTAGAAATTCCCCGATATTCTGTTGCAATTGCCCAACTACAGCGGTGTGACGGCAAGTCTTGATCCAGACCCAGGACCTGTATAGGTTTTTGCTCTCAAGATGTTAACACGAGGGAACAGATCGCCGCTCCTTCCAACAAGGCCATAGACAATATCCCCTTCACAGCCCTCAACAGTCTCTGGGATCCGGAGAGCAAGGACAAGACGATCCCCATTCTCCAGTATCACATTCTCAAAGGCACCGTTGCCATCGGGAGTCTTCAGGAAGGCCCGACCTACTTTGAGACCACGAGCCTCACCAACTCGGCTTACACAAACGTCACTACCGGCCAGGGCGTCCTCATCAACAAGCAAGGCGATTCAATCATCTTCACCAGTGGTCAGGGATCACGATGCACAGTCACCGACCCGGACATCACCTTCACCGGCGGCCTGATCCAGGTTGTGGACAACTTGCTTGTTCCCCCTACGCAGGTCGACCAGACTGCCGAGGCCTTCCAGGCCAAGTCCTTCCTGGGAAGCCTGTACGCCGCCGGTTTGATGCCGGACATTGCTTATCGCAAGAACGTCACCATCTTCGCCCCATCCAACGAGGCATTCAAGTCTGTTGGCGGCACCCTTCAGGGCTTGAATGCCACCAAACTCGCCAGAATCATGAGCTACCACATCATCCCCGACCAGGTGCTTGATTCAAAGACGCTCACCAACGGGACGAGCTACACGACTCTCGCCAAGGACGCGTCG
Source organism: Epichloe bromicola (assembly GCA_023658445.1). Taxonomy (NCBI): domain Eukaryota; kingdom Fungi; phylum Ascomycota; class Sordariomycetes; order Hypocreales; family Clavicipitaceae; genus Epichloe; species Epichloe bromicola. Next base: position 968,824 of record CP098271.1, read on the forward strand.
GGTCTCAACGCCGCCCACCTCACGATTCGTCAAGACGGAAACAACAAGTTCGCCAACTCGGCCCAGATTGTCCAACCGGACATCTTGCTCGCCAACGGTGTCATGCACATGATCGGCAACGTCCTCAACCCGGATGTAGAGCACGTGGTGCCCAATCCGAGCGTTTCCAAGCAGCCTCCCGTGTACGCCGTATCAAATGCCTCTGGCGCCTTCACCACGGCATTGCCATGCACGGCCGACTGTCCCGTCACAACAACGAGCGGCGACGCCGCGTCTGCTACGGGGACGACGACGACGAGTTCCCTGTTCCATAGCACTTCAAAGGGCATTGGCCCTAGGTGTACGGCGCATGTGGCCGGTGCAGCGATGGGGATGCTTGGACTAGGTGCCGGCATGGCCTTTTTGTAACTAGTGAAAAGGGGGCGGGGGCCGGGGGCAGATTTGAATCAACGCCATGGCCGAAAGATGTAGACATGGTAATAATGGACTGGTACGGGCTGGAGAAACAAGGCAGCCTCCTTAGACATGATTCCCAATAATACAGAATACGTGTCATTGCCATGTTTTATCGCGCCATCCGAGCGAGTATCTGGTGTACCGAGTTTTGAGGAGATTGGCATTCACTCTTGACCATGTCGACAAACGTGGATAAATGGCATCATCGCCTTTTAAAATTTTCTTTTTTTTTATCCTTCTTAAATGAAATGAAAATCCCGTAATCCCGAGCTCGGACGGATTCTGCAGACCGTCTGTTTCCGTAAGTCAACATCGTCTTATCTGGACCCCTAAACGCCAAAATAGATTCATCCCCCTTCTGTTGACATGGCAATTTCACATTGAAAGTATACTCTGGCTAGCACCCATCAACGGCCACCTCGGGGACTTCGCGATCGGCCCCAGCCACCATGGCTTCCGAAGCTGCGACTACGGGTGCGTCGTCTGTCTTCCGCATCGTCGTACCCGCCACCTCCAGCGCCATTCCCGCCGCCTCTCCTTCGGGGAGCGGGTGATCTGGACCTTGACCGAGAGGAATAGGAGTCCATGGATCGGCTGCGATATCTGCCCCCACCGCCAACGCCAACGCCACCGCCCCCGCGTGAAGGCGGCGCACCACCCGGTGACCTTGAAGGGGATCTTGACCATGGTCTGTAGACGTCAGATCTGGGACCGTACCGACTCGAAGGTGGTGATTGTCGACGACGGCCGCCGCCAGGGTGAAAGCCTCCGCCACGCCCTGACGGGCCACCACCTCGCGGACCTGACATGGGAACTCGAGGATCGATGTTGGCTCCGCGCCGAGCTGTGGGAGGTGGTGGGGAAAGCTTCCTCCGCGGCAACACAATAGACACGTTTATGACGGCGCCATCGACTTGGGCTTCGTGCATATGCGAGATGGCAGATTCAGCATCGGCTTCGTGGTCATAGAGAATGTATGCGGTTCCTCTGTTTGTACCGACTGCGAATAGCTTTCAGTAAGCCCAAATTCCGGTGTGACAATGGGGGGGGAGGCCAGAAATGGTCCGGGCAAAAATGAAATAGAACAAAAACGAAACAAGGTCGGCCTACAGGTTCTGTTCATGGGCAGATCAAGATCCTTGATGGGGCCGAATTGGCCAAATATCTCATGAAGGTGATCTTGATTGATATTCTTGGACAATCGCTCAACAACAATCTAGGAATCTCGCGTCAACGATGCTGAACCTCTTTGGGGTTTTTTTTTTCGCGGTTTTTTTCCCCCTCGGAGAACATCATAGTACCGACCTTTGTGCTTCTGGATACCGGAGACTCACTCGCATCCCGGCTGTCTCTGCCCCGACCTCGGCTCCAACTGCGACTATTGCTCCTGTTCCGTCCGTTGCGGCGAGGAGGCGGCGTTTTCGACCGCAAAAGGCTGCGAGAGTCGTGTCGTCGCTGGCGCGCGGGAGAGCGCGAAACGTCTGAGCGAGGTGACATGGATCGTGTCGGAGATCGAGGTCGACCCCGTGATGGGGAGCAGGAGCGCAATGTCATGCTCGGCGTTTTCAGGCGCGCGATGCGACTTTAATAAAGATGAAAAGTATGCAGACTCGTTCGTTGGTAACGAACGTTGCAGCTTTGCGGTGGTGAGGTGGTGGTGGAGCTTCTGCCACTGGTAATAGCCAGCTGCACGGCTCGCGTTGGGCAAGTGCGACGCGTTCCGGGGTCCATAAGTCCATAAAAGCTCACGTGATTTGCGATTGAATTTGCCATGCATGGCACAGCAACCGAACATCAACACCCAAGAGCAGTTCGCGTTGTCTCTTGCCACCGGGAGGCCAAAGAACAGGATTTTCCCTCGGACAAAGGTTCTTCACGGAATTATGATTATTTGGTCCGACGCTAGTCTACCAAGTTCAACGTCGGACTGGACTGAGGCAACTTCACAGTCAAGCCACCGACCCAAGTGTAGATACGGAATTCTACCGGCTGTCAATTCTCAATGGAAGAATGACAGTGAGAACTAAATGTCTAGTGCAGTTGAACCACCATCTACAGAGTGGTTCTGGAGTACTACTGAAGCTATTCCCATGTTTTCAGCACCAGAGTGCCTTGGCTGAGAAGCAAATATACGGTGCGTCTGTTTGGCGATAGTCACTCACGGACTTGTGCCCTTGTGCTCCGTTGAAGTTGTTGGGAAGGGGGAACGTTCGAACACATCAACTTCAAAGCTCGGGACGCCACGGCTGGCGCGGCTGCATCGAGTCAACAAGGTGCTCGTGGAAGGGAAAGGGGGGATGAGGAAGCTTGAACAGAATGATCTTCCATGGTGTACAAAATGCCTTCCCCCACTCCGACGTAGTTTTTCCTGTGCAACTTTTTTTTTTTTTTTTTTTTTTTTTTTGCGTCTGGCGGATATGCCAGACCCCGCAGCCACCAAGCCAAAAGCACAAGGGGAAAACCTCCATCTGAACGTGTCGAGGTGCTTCGTTGATGGCGTGATTGATAGTGCTGCAAACGGTAAAACGATGAGCCAAGGACATGGGACAATGAAATGGGTCTCCGGTACTTCTTTTGCGCTCGAGGGCTGCTGATGCCCCCTTGCAGATTCACGAAGGATTCCATTTCTGGTTCACCCGTTGGCGCTGGAGAGTAAGTACGATGCATCTGAGCTGGGTTCCTGGGTTCCAAGGGCAAATGGTGACATCTGCACTTTGTAGATGTCTTTCGATGCCCTCCCTGTTACGTTTGAACTCCACAAATTCGGCCGAGGGCACCGGGACAAAAAAAAATCGAAACCCCCGAACGAGGCACACTAGTTTGAGAACATGAGGACAACGGGCTCTTCTCCAAGGGGCGAGACTGTGTGCTGTTGAGAGACCCCTTGATGGGGAGACGAGCTTCTCGGAGTATTGCCGAGTTGCTACATCCAGGAGGGGGCTTTGGAACAGCAAGGCGGCGCGGAAGCGTTATAGCAGGACGGGTCATCAATTTTGAGGAACAGGGACGGCAAGTGCTCAGCTGCGAGGACATTCCTGACTTCTTCTAGCATCACGATCTAGATGATCGGCTCAGCTACTGCATAGCTGTCATGAAATCGAAAACATGAGTACTTGCTGTCCTGCACACACGCCCTAGTCATTGACTGTTGAAACATGAGAGCACGAGTCGCATTTTAGCATCACCCCGAAAATGGAGAGTGCTTGCCAACAGTTTCCATCAACTGAAATTCCCGCTCCACACTTTACTCGCCCAACGAAGCCAGATCCTTGACCAGCTTCTGCAAGGCCGGGGGGTTCGCCCCCGCCAGGTTGTCGACCTTTTCGCCGTTCTTGAAGGCGAAGAAGGCGGGGATGCTCCGGACACCGAGTTCCTGCGCGAGATCGGATACCTCGTCCGTGTCGAAACGGGCAAAAGTCACCTTTGCATCATTGTTTCCTTCCGAGGCAATCTTTTCGAAGACGGGCGAGATGGTTTTGCAGGGGCCGCACCAGACGGCGTGGGCTTGGAGGGCGACGGCAGGCTTCTCTTTGAGGAGCTCGTCGAACTGAGCTTTGGATGTGATGTTGATGACGGACATGATGAGCGAGGGATTCGCGATTGATTCGTGAGGAGAAGGAAAGGGCTGGGCGGGGAGGGGTTTTGATGAGGGGTTTGGTAGGTGCAAGTTGCAAAGAGGCGCGGGCACATGATGATGGAGAACCTTGTTTTGACCTTGATGGTCAACCACCGACCCCGCTCTGGCACGTTCAGGCCTAGAAGCTTTAAATTTAACCCTTTCCTAAACCCCTATTTCTCCTACTTCTCTAATAACATAAGCTTGGTTTAGTCTTAAGACTTGGGTAGGAAGAGGTTAAGGAATTTGTCATAGGATCATTTAGTTGGTTAGGCAGGTTGTATATATACATCTTATGCTTAGGGGATGTTAAAACTAGTAGGGTTAGGGTCTGTAAGTCCAGGCGCGCTCCAAGAGCTGTTACCTCGTAGAGGCGTCATAGCTAGATTTTCGTGGTTTAGAAACCTTTACTAAGCTTAACTTTACCATATAACATAAGACCTAGATAAGAGGCTTTAATCCCAAGCTCTTATCCTATACAGTCGAGTTTAACTTCGCAGAGGTTCTCTAAACCACTAAAATCCCAGTCATTCAAGAGTAGGCTTGCCCGACGGCGAGACTCTTAAGAAGCACCTGGTACTCACCCAATCTAGTGCAAAAACTTGTATTGTCGAGGGCTTTAGCCCAGAAAAGGGTCATCGACACCCATGAGCACCTCGTGTCACATGTAGCAGACGCCGCTTCAGCTGCCATAGATGGGGTCCCGAACACTTGGGGATATAGACTCCCAGCTAGTCCGCTCCGAACTGACAAAACACGAGAAATCGTAGCAAAGCAAGAGAGCAAACAGCAAGGGGCAGAAATTTGATTACAAGCACAAATGGGGCTTCGATAAGGCGACGACCAAATTTGAGCATTCGTACATGTACCCTAGGTTTATAGTCGCCCTCTTGGATTCCTCCACCGATCGTAATGAATCAATGAATGAATGGATATGTAATATCATTACTCCAATGGCTTGAAGTCTCTGCGCGCAAGGGTATACAAACTAGCCATCAACGTAAAAGTCGATTGCCATTTGCTTACGGATGGGCTCTCCTATTTTGATAGCCTCCTCTCCCACATGTCGATGGTCCCTCCAGAACTTCCGATCAAAGCTGTAAGTATTCGTAGAGAGATTGATCTCTACTGAGAATCCATCCTTGCCAGCCTCGCTTCCTCCCCCGCCTTGTACCCTGACAGTGAACGTGGTGTCGAGAACAACTAAAACCAGTCAATCACTGGGCATGCGCGGCCATAAGCTAGAGACCATACCTGGCAGAAATCTTCCGGAACCACTGTCGTACTTGTAGCAGACATGGCTAAAGTAAAATTTGTTCTCTTGTCCCGCGAGAATGTTGCCGCTGATGGTATTGAGAACGACCCCGAACTGGCTCTGAAGTTGATGATCCTCTGTGGCAAGGGCCCGCAGTCCATGCAGGATGGCACCATTGACCCCATCTTGAGTTGTCTCAACAGGTTTCTTGTCTCTCTTGTTACTTGCGAGGGGGAGCCTTCAAGTCGTCCCCAACTAGAGTCTTGAGTCTTGAAGCCTCACGGGAGACCCGGTTAGGGTGGGAACGGAACGGAACGTACCATGCTTCACCCCCTCCTCTGAAAAAGTCGATCGTCTTGGATCGATAATTATTTCTGGCGACATGAGAGGCGACTGAGTCGTCAGATGGGAGCTTGCCGGCTTCGACATTCTTCATTAGTTGAACCTCTGCCTGTCCGAGTTCCCGCGAGGTCCGACCTGGGTTTCAGGAGTTTTGTTTTTGTTTTTTTGGCAACTTCCCATTCTTCATCACCGTCCTAACTAGACTGAATCTATGCTTCATTAGAACCCATGGCTTCGACAAGTCAATGGCCTGATGTGGTGACACTTCCCATCGACAAGCCTCCCACTACAGCCCCTCACAAGTTGGAGAGTGAGATACCTAGTGACGATGACATGAGGTTCAATGATCCCGAAAACATCCTGTACGTCAACTTGACTGGCCCTGACGTGGCAAAGTTTAAGGACCGCATAGATGAGCTTCAGGAAATGCTCCAATTGACTCACCAGCTGGCGACCATTCATGCTGGCATTCAGGTGATGCGGCGGAAAGCGGAAGGTAAGCTGCCAACCGATGACAGCCAGGAATCTGGACAGAGACGCTCTGAATACCGGTTCAGGGTGTTGGATACCTATTCCAAGGATGATGTTTACACATGGTTTGTGTTGACTGCTCAGCTCCTCAAATCGATTGTCACATCAAGGGAGGCTAACAGTGTGAAAGGATGTACAGCCCTCAGAGCACCCAAGTTTCCAAGGTGGTCAACATCAAAAAGAGTAAGTTCCACTGGAAAATTCTCGCCGACATGCTGGAAGGGATGGTGATTCCCCGGCCACTTGCAGCGACAATTGAGAAAATCTTCAAGTCAGTTGGAGATACCATCAATGAGACGGAATACACCCGCGATGGTCACAATTTCTGGAGTATGCTTCAAGTATACACGTATGATAAAAATCGAGACGAGCTACGTGCATGTAAGTACACGCATATCATTGGCGCCACGGCAAGTCTACTGACTGGAACAAAAAAAGCCTTGCGGAATATTACCTATTCCTTGAGTCAGGACATGTACATGGTCACTAAAAATAAAAGTTCCATGACGACGATCAATGACAACTGGGACTTTGGCATAACTAACTTTTCCTTCAATGAAACAACGTGGAAAACCGTCAAGTCCGCGGTCTCAAAATACATCGACGACACTGGAATTCATAACATCGAAAACCCACCCAGCGTTCCAGTCTAAGTTTGCACCATTGGCGGTTGACGGCTTGCACAGTGAAGATACGTGCTTGTTTCGTCGTGACTGGCTCGGACCGTGCTCTTGAATCTGGATGGGGGGTTATGTGCTGATGATCTTTCTGATCATGTGGACGGGAGGTTGGTCGATTCAAGCAGATTCGTCGGCTAGATCTAGGAACTATTGTATTGTAGCATCTCATACCCGCCATCTCATCTTGTCTTGGCTTCACTAGGAAGCTTGAGCGTCCACTCACTTAGTTTACCATATAGTTGGTTCCAATGCCCGCAGAGAATGACACGGATTGGACCTCGGAGAGAATATTGGCCACATTGTTGGCTATCCAAGTGCATTGTTGGTGACTGGTGTCGAAGTACCGAGCGCTGCCATGAAGACGAATGGTTGCGATACCAATTACTGAATTTTGAATTCAAACTCTAGGTCAATATTCAGCTTGATTTACATCCTTTGTTAGTTGCAACGTAACACCCATGGCGCAATCCCGTGTGAGAAACCACTGTCGCATGGTAAGGTGAAATATACTGGGACCGCATATGCATGTACGACACCTCATGTAGCTGATGCTGTTTGGTGACTGAGATTGAGGCGTTGGGCAGCAATATCAAGGTTGTGGCCAAATATTTGTGAGCGTCTTGTCACCGAATGCGGGGCACAACGAGTACATACAGTGGTGGGACAAGGCGGGGCGCTTTGATTTCTCAGGCATCAAGATGAGCTGCCTCAGGTTCTAGACAGGCCTCAACAACTCCGACACGGCCTGACTAGGGCACTCGTTCACGAAGAACACGTCTTGACCGCTTTTGGATCAACGCCTCATCGTTTTGCCACTTCTCGACCAAACCTTGAACAACCATGTTTCTGAATCAAGGACAGCTCCTCACCGCATCTCATGGCCAAGGACAGTTTTTGGCCGAGAGTCGTCACTTCTTGACCGAGGACATTTCATGACCATCAACACTTCTTGATCAAGGGTTTGACCGAGGTGGTTTCGCCCCACCCACTTCACATGTAGACGTTCAAAGGCGTCATGTGGATTGTGTTTGTGCTTGGATAAAAACAGCTTCTCCGTGTTCTGACGGCGACGGCAGCGACCGACTTCTCTCGGCCACCTTCACCTCCGGACCAACTCCCCAGAATGGCGCAAACCTTCATCCACCATGGCTCTCACCACTCCATCCCCCCCGACTCCCCGCCCGGCCTCTTGTTTCTCAAGGCCATCCTGCCCGCGCTCGACGCCCTGGGTCCCTCCCCCGGCACACCCGGTCTGGCCAACCTTCTCGCGCCGGATGCCACCTTCACCATCAACGACGGCGCTCCAGTGGACGCGGCCCACGTGGTCAAGACGCTGGGCCTGCGCGCATCGCGGCTCTCCAGGTTCGGCCACAACCTGGAGCGCGCCTGGGATGTCGACATGGGCAACGGCTCGAGGACAGTCATGTACGAGTCTACGAGCGCGACCGTCTTCAAGGAGGACGCCGAGGGCGTCGAGGTCAGGATCAAGGAGTTCAACGTGATTGAGCTGGAGCCGAGCCACGTGGGAAGAGGACGGGGCGGACTGCAGGCCGTGAAGTTGACGGCGTATTTGGACGCGTCGCCGGTGAGTGCGCGGGCCGAGGCGATGCAGAGGCAGGCTCATCAGAGTGCATCATGACTTGATGACGGACGCTTTCTTGCCCATGCCATTCACTCATTTCATGAAGGGGACCCCTTGCCAGTCAGTAGTAGATCGGGAGCGGTCTCGAGAAGCCCGAGGCGGGCCGAGACAGAGAAGAGCGGCACATTGTACATACATACATGGCTGCCATGCCTTGGCAGGGAATTTCAACATAATTTATAGCGTTACATGCTACCGAGTATATCGTGTATGTATACGGATCCGTACCCAAGGAAACGTTGCGTGTAACACGGCGTTGTCTGCCCAAAATGTCTCTCCGGAGTAAGAGTAAACTATATTTTATTATCTCAATAGCCTCATTTAAGCGATAGTTAATATATATAAGAAGAGAGAGAGAACAGCCATGAGGATTGAGGATGTGAACCCCCCGATCTGCGCGGCGCAACTAGGCATCTTGTTTCCCGCTCATCTCAGATTCCTAAGAGCTGCAGGAAATGCAACGTTAAATAACTTCCGAGACAAAAAAAAAAAAAAAACGTGAGCATGCCCATCTGTGCCCCTTGAGCTGCGAACAATTGCCGGCTAATATTGCCCCGTCTTGGGCCATAAGCCGGTAGCTTTCGTGGCGCGCATTAGCCTGAGCCTAATTCTCCTTTTTCCCAGGAAAGGCTGCGCTACCCATCCTGTGGCTCATGTTCTGCTTCTTCTCCGCCCATTGGCGCATCACGAAGCTCTCTTTGTACAATTAGTCAAGGACTTTGCAGAAAAGATGCGCGTGGCGTTATATATAAAAGTAGCTTCTGCTGTCGCTTCGACACCTTTCCCCCCCCCTTGGCGACAGTAGCATCACGAAACATATAGCTTCCACTTATCCCTACGGGATAGGGATTTTTTATTGACAATGAGGTTCCTTGCGCTCGTTCTCTTCGCATGGGTAGTCGGCCCAGCTACGTGCCTGACGAGCTATGAATGTAAAGCCGTGGAAGCCGCCGTACGTTTTTTTTTTCCTCCTCAGTCTCGAATTCCGATGCCCTCCGTCTTCACATCTGCAGTACGCGTGCAAGACCTCACTGACATTCCCACCCCAGTGTGCCTCTCTGTCCAGCATGATGCCAGACGTCCACTATCCGAACTCGTCGAGTTACCCTCTTCTCAATACGTATTGGTCCACTCGACAGTCCGATGTTCACCCACGATGCTTCTTCACGCCCCGTTCCACAACGGACGTGTCCCGCGCCTTGAAGATGCTCATGAAGCTCCGAGCCCCCTTCACGGTAAGGGGGAGCGGCCACACTGCTTTCCCAGAATCGTCCAACATCGAGGATGCCGTGACCATCGATCTGAGGAAAATGAACCAGATCGCCGTGTCCATGGACCAGAAGACCGTCTCTGTCGGGCCCGGAAACCGATGGGTCGACGTATCCGAGGCTCTTGATCTACTAGGGCTAGCCGTCGTAGGCGGCAGATCAGCCACCGTCGGCGTGGGCGGTCTGATTCTCGGCGGGGGAATATCGTACTTCTCGGGGCGATACGGCTGGGCATGCGACAACGTGAACAACTTCGAAATCGTCTTGTTGTCGGGGAACGTCGTCAACGCAAACGCCGGGGAGAACGCGGATCTCTTCTGGGCTCTTCGCGGCGGCGGCGGCTCCAGCTGGGGCATCGTCACGAGATTCGACCTCGCCTCCTTTGAGCAGGGTGAATTGTGGACGAGCTCCATCGTCTACGACGGTGCGACGGCGAACAAGTCTCTTCTGCCAATGGTCACGGACATGGCGACCTGGAAGCTGAACATGGACGATGACGCCCACGCGTACTTTGTCCAGACGTACGATCGAGCTTCGGGCCGGTGGCTGTTCCTGGCCAGTTTCTTCCACGCCGCACCTCCGACGTTGAACGTCACGCCGCCCGTCTTCGGGCTGTTCGATTCCGTCCCAGGCGTGATCCGGAACGAGACGCGACGCGCCGACGTCTCGACGCTGACACGTCTGGTCGAGGAGCCGGTGGGATTGTTTCGCAAGACGTGGTGGGATACGACCATATCGGCGGCACGTTCAGAACAGCTCTTGGGTGAAATCACGCGTCTCTACGAGGGATACGTCTCGAAAATCGTCCAAGAAGCTGGAAACAGGACATTCACCCCTTTCCTCGTCCTGCAACCCATCACGGATAACGTCATAACGCAAATGCAGAAGAACGGGGGCAATGCCCTCGGGCTGTACCCCGAGGACGGGCCGCTCATCATGGTCCAGCTCTCGTCGAGCTGGGCTGATGCCGCGCTGGACACGCTCATCGAGTCTTCGTCCAAGGAGTTCATCGACAAGGTGGAGAGCATGGCCTCGGCTCGCGGTCTTCATCGCGGTTTCGTGTACATCAACTATGCTGGCAAATCGCAGGATGTACTGAGACGCTATGGCCCCAAGAACCACCAGCGACTGAGGGATATCGCGGAGAAATGGGATTCGGGCGCGTTTGGGCGGAGGCTGTGGAAGGGGTACTTCCAGCTGCTTCCAGCTGAATTAACTGCAGTTCCCACGACGACAGCAGCAGCGTCCAAGTGCTTTGAATAGAGTTGTGCCTAAAGAAATAGAGCCCACGTGTTTGATGGAGACTACATTGCTCTGCCAACCTATTCAAGACGGCGGATTCTTGGTCCCCTTGGTGACCTTCCCTTCCTTGTCGTTCCCGTCTTCGTCGAAGAGCATTTCCTGCGCTATTACACGAGAAAAAGGTTAGCATTGCTGCATATGTTATTTTAGTCGCAGAGCCCAAGAAGCAAGCCCTTGTTACCGTCCCGAGAGACCTTGGTACTTACCGCTCCATAGCTCAGAGTAAACTCCCGCGCGATCGATCAACTCCCTGTGCGTTCCCATCTCAGCCACACTCCCATCCTTCAACACAATAATCATGTCCGAGTCGAAAATGGTCCGCAGACGATGGGCGACGAAGACGCTAGTGCGACCCTTTTCCCTCAGGATCCCGTTGATGTTTGTCATCAGCGCCTGTTCAGTGTGCGTGTCCAAAGCACTCGTTGCCTCGTCAAAGAAGAGCAAAGGAGGGTCCTTGAGAAGCAGTCTGCTCACAGCCAGTCGCTGCTTCTCGCCACCAGAGATCATCATGCCCCGTTCGCCGACCTTGGTGCTGTATCCGTCGGGGAATTTTTCAATGATGTCGTGCACGCGAGCCCGCTTGGCCGCGGCGACGACGTCCTCGTGCGAGGCGTCAATGAGACCGTAGCGAATATTGTGCTCCACCGTGTCGTTGAAAAGGGGTGTATCTTGGGGCACGACGCCAATTGCCTTTCGGAGAGAGTCCACGGTGACGTCGCGAATGTCTTGGTCGTCTATCAAGATGCGACCACCTTGCACGTCGTATGAACGGAAGAGAAGCCGCAGTAGTGTCGACTTGCCACACCCGCTGGGCCCGACAATGGCTACCTTCTTGCCAGCGGGGATGGTGACGGACAAGTCTTTCAAGATGGGTCGATCAGGGTGGTATCCGAAGCGGACATTCTCGAATCTGATTTCGCCTCCGCGAGCAAGCGCGAGCGGTTTGGCATCAGCCTTGTCCTTGATGCTGACATTGACCTTTTGCAGGTTGAAGAGGGTCTCCATGTCCAGGAGCGATTGGCGCAGCTCTCGGTACACGGAGCCCAGAAAGTTGAGGGGCACGGAAAGCTGGAACACGAGCTGATTCACCAGGACGAGGTCGCCCACGGTCAAGGCGCCCGTTGCCACACCATCCGCCGCAAGGTACATCATGGCCGTCAAGGCCGACGAAAAGATGATGTTCTGCCCGCTGTTCAGGAAAGCCAACGACGTCGCCACCTTGATGGAGCTCTTCTCGTATTCCAACAGCGCCTTGTCGTACCGCGCCACTTCGAATTTCTCGTTGTTGAAGTGCTTGACCGCCTCGTAGTTGATGAGTGAGTCGACGGCTACCGTAGAGGCCTTGTTATCGGCGGCATTGGCCTGCCTGCGAAACTTTGTTCTCCAAGCCGTCGTCCAGATCGTAAACGCCGTGTATCCAACCATGGTCAGGGCCGTGATGGCGGCGAATTTCGCACCGTACTGCCACGTCAGAATGCCACACACCAAGCTGATCTCCAAGGCCGTCGGGATAATGTGAAAAACCATGCTTGTCAGCAAGAAGCTGATGCCCTTGGTACCCCTATCGATGGCTCTGGTCAACCCTCCCGTCTGCTTCGACAGGTGGAAGTTCAGATCGAGGCGCAGCAAGTGATCGAACACGTTGCGCGCCACGCCGCGAATGGCCTTTTGCGCAACCGACGCAAACACGGCGTTCCGGAGTTCCTGGAAAACCGTGGCGCCTACTCTGGCAGCGCCGTACGCGACAATCATGCTTCCTGCCACGGCGGCAGCTGTGCCGCCCACGGCCGTGAAGTCAATATTCATCGAGTCCACTATGCTTTTGAAGTAGAACGGGACTTGGACGTTGAGCAGCTTGGCTCCCATCAGCAGCGATACCGCCACGCCAACGCGCACTTTGGTGCCGAAGCCATCTTTCGGCCAGAGGTAGCGCGACATTTCGCGAATGATGGCCCAGTCGGCTTTGCGCTGCTCCGCGGCCGACTTATCGACCGAGGCAAGCGGGTCGTTGTTCTTGTTCGGTGCGCCCGGCCCAGGAGGCGCTGTTTTGGGCAGAATCGCTGAGAGCTTCACGGCAACGGTTGCAGTCTTCGGCGGCGGCGGCGGCGGCGGCGGTTCGCGACGAGATGAGACCGACGTTCGAAAAGGTCGTGACGAGGCAATTGGTAGACGAGGAAGCCAAGCCGGACGGCTGTGAGGTTGGACGAAGCTGCATCGCGGGCAAAGAAGCGATGAGCGAGGTGATAATCGTGGTATCATGGCTGCTTCACCGCGATGTGAGCATGTTGAAGTTGGTCGGAATCGAGGACCCCCGAGAGCAAGTGGCGGGGTCTTACGGTTAGTTGATTGGTCACTGCGGGCCACAAGTAGCGGGAGCAAAAATGGGAGCGAGAATGGGCGAGTGAAGGAAAACAGAAAGGCGATGGATGGTAAGACTAAGACAAAATGGTGTGCTATAAAGAAGAGAAGGGGTCTGAGTTGTTTCGCCCCCCTGTGAGGCCCCTAAAGGTGGTGAGCCAATGGCGTCAGCGTTCCAGCCCATGGCCGTCGACCCAAATTTTCATTTCTTCATAAACAAAAACTGACCAACGCTATGCATCTCCCACGCTTTTGTACGTGCTGTCCACACAGCCTTGTCCCGTAATAACGGCCCATCATAACGGCTCATTCTTCATTCTATACAGCTCCAAGACCAGCCAGAATATCAGGGGATCAGCATTGGCGTTCATTGCCCACGAGAGTGCGACATGGCAAGACGCTCGAGCTTCCAGAGGCAGGCCGCGAGCGCGGAACAACTCAGTGCGAGTCTTGACCTGGTCAACCATAGCATCGACCAGGTTGCTCAGGCCAGGCTCAGAAAGCATGTGCTTGAACAGATCGGGTGTCTCGTGGGCCAACTTGGTACATGTAGTTTGATCTTGCTTGCCAAGGCCAAAGCTGGCCGTGAGCATGCGGATAGCGATCCGACCCTCTTCATAAGAAGTACGTGGTCGATTCATGAGGGCGCTCGATAAGGCGGGCTCATGGGTGATGTGGTGCTTCTTGCCCATCATCTTCAGAGAGAACATGCCCTCGAGATGTCGTTTTCGGAGGCCGGCCAGGAACCCATCCTTGTTCAGTAAGAACTGGGGGCTATGACCCAGGAATGGAAGCCAGTAGCCTGGCACAGATGGCGGGCCTGCCTTGCCAGCTGTGTGTTATGATGGTGCACTGAAGAGCGCTAGGGTTGATATCAAAACCACTGCAAGGGCTATCAAGGCTGCAGCTACTGGGTTTTGTGACACGCGACCGAGGATGATGGCATGCATGTTGCCACAAAATGGGGAGAAATGGGGAGAAATGGAGGCCCGGGCGCAGGGTTCCCATCTTTGGCCAACAAACCAACAAACATCCAGGCTGCCATCTGGTTGACCACCCAGCCCTCCGGTTTCTTCCAGGCCCCCTCATCGTAAGATGTTGCGACTTCGGTCACAAGGAATCGGACGAGACTAGGGTGTAAAATCTTGGATCCATGGGTCCAAGAGTTTACATGCATCACCGTGCTCACTTTTGTTCATAAGCTTGCCTCAAAATCAGGAAATGCCCATTTCACCATCCATTCCGACTTGAGGACTTCTTCAGTCGTAGGCCGCTCCTCCGGCCTGTATGAAAGCATTCGGCGCATCAGGTCTAAGAGAGCAGCAGTCTCTTCTTTGCTGAATTCTCCCGCGTCAAGCTTTCGGCGATACCTCTGTACGCATTCTTCAAATGCATCATCGAGGCGCGGCCATACATAGCGAGCCTTCTTTGGCCGTCCATCCTCGTCAAAAAAACGGGTTCGTGCCTCCCAACGCTCGAACCAGCTCGAAGGAATAAGCCCCAGCACATCAATCTGCTGAGATGCTACTTCATCTATACCAACAAACTCGCTGCTAAACAGGGCCTTCATGCCAATAATCTCCCAAATTGCCGTAGCAAGACTCCAAATATCTGCCGAGTAGGAAAGAGGCAACCCTGGTTCAAAAAACGCTTCTGGCGGTCGCATGGCCACAGGTGTTTTGCAATCTTGTCCCAAACGAGGGTCCAGGTCTGGGGCAAACGACTCTCCAAAGTCACTGAGAAGTACCCGCGCATCAGATAGAACAAATTCTTTCGCGTCTTTGCCCATGCAGAGGGGTACTACTGCCTCTGATGGAACACCAGGTGGGAGGCGCTTTCCGTCCCGCCTCATCACAGGGACCGTCTCAGGGTCGCCATACTCTTCACGGAGCTGCTCAACCGACAGCTCGTCGAAAGTCGCCGGGGGCTTGACCAATACGTTGCGAAGATGTATATCTGAAAGATGATTAGTCAATGTAAGCCCAAGTGACCAAGTATACTGCTTTGAGAACTCAGACCTCCATGAACATAGCCCCGTGAATGTACATAAGAGACGGCGAGTGCCAGCTTGTATGCCAAAGCTCGCGCAACGTTGATGGGGAACAGGCGGCTGAATGAGATGTCCCTGAGATTGCACATTGCCGGTGTCATTGTGTAGCATGAGTGACGTCCATTAGGACCGCGGAGTTCGAATTCGTCAAGGGGAACAGGGACCAAGTTTTGCCCTAGATGTCGTGACGACGACGGGGGTTGCGTTGCAAGGGCTCTGAGAATGCCAATCTCCCGCGGCTGTGAGTTCGCTATGCAGACTTTGATGGCTATATATCGCTTCATGCAGACATCGTGCGCTAACCAAACGGTTGAATAGCCTCCATATCCTAGCTTATCAATAACGCGGTATCGCCCGTTAAGTATGTCCTCAATCATGACGGGATGATAGCCACCCGGTCTATACTTGGCGAGAGGTTCCGCACCATCAACCCATTCGTACTCGGCATGAGAACACGGTACGTTCTCTGTACGCTGCATTGATGACGAATAAAAGCTGGCGCAGCTGTGCAAAGTCAACAAATCTAGCCCTGTCCTCCCTCTGTGGACGGACGGCGGGCCTAGGATCGGCCCTAGTGATTGTCGCGAGGTTCGTGAGAAGACAAGAACAGAGGTCAGCTTTTTCGCAGTTGCCGCAGGATACCCGAGACAGCTCATTTCTTGGTAAATGGGTTTCACAAAATTTTTTTTTTTTGGCTCAGTTGTTTGCCATTAAATAAGCAAATGCAGATTACGGAACAGAAGGGTTAAGGCTGCCACATTTTCCGATCGCACCGCACACGTGACCAGCGCCACCCTAATAAAACAGTATTTCCATGCAAATCTACATGCCCTAGTTTCTCGTTCCTCTCTTACAGCTGCGAATTCAGGGGGTGCATTATAGTTACTGTACCCACGGATGTTGCTTCATCTTTCAAGGTTTGGTCGGAAAGGAGCTCAAGGCAATTCATTCGCAAAGATCTGGGTATCCGATGGCTAACAAGCTACCGACGAAGCAAATCAAACCAAGACATTCGGACATTGAAGCGAGGTCAAGTGACATGGAAGCCCAAGTATCACGGTGGCACTTGCCTGGACATCTCAAAGCCGATGACACCTTGCAGCAAAGTGAGTGACTCTGTGTACGAGATTGAAGTTTCTCAAGGCAGGCAGACAACCTCAAATCCTGGTGGAGCGGTCACATCATTTAACGCTACAGTACTCCTACCATTTGGCCATTATAGTAATAATTGACCAGACTACCTGAAACGCGCACAGATGAGGCTATTTTTGAATCTGCGATTCGCACTCCATTCTGCTACTTCCCATGCTTTGACGGTCAGAGTTCAAGACGGGCACAACCAAATGGAGCAGAGAATACGCACTACAAAATATGTCGTGTCCCGAATATAGCCCACACCACAGGTCACAAATTTCATGTCTCCGAAGCAAATATGGAAAAGAGAAGTGTGAGCAGAACAAATATCTTTTCATCAAACTTAACGTCCCATACGCCAAGAAAACTCATTTTGATAGACAACACTTCTGAAAAATTGCCCACAACAATGACACATCACCTGTAGAGCGAGAAATTTCGAGTCTGGGGTTCTTACACGGGACCGCGTGAGGTACAATAAACAGTTCTCGCCGTCTCATAATTGAAAACAGAAAAGCCTCAGGATGCGCTCTCACGCCTCAGCTGCGACTTTGGCTGGCAGATCCTCCATATCGTCCATAACACTATCATCGTCGTCTGGTAGCAACTGCTGACCGCCCTTCTTGCTTCCCGGGGATTGGAATTTGCTTGGCGTCTTCTTCTTGCGGAACTGCTCTACGTCGATCTCCGAATCATGGTCTTGGGCTTGTTCGTGCTCTTGGGTTGCATCTTCGATGGGGTCAGCTTCTGTCACCACAGACTTGCGGCCTCGCTTCCGAGACGTCGGAGTCTTGTTGCCTCGCTTAGCAGGCGTTGTCCTGCTTGTAGTTTGATCGGCTTCCGCCAGGGCAGGGTCAATCTGCATTTCTTCATCATGTGGCTGGTTTTGCTCCTCCTCGCCAGCGGCTGCTTCTGAACCACCATTGTAGTTCGCGCCATCGTCTCCCACATCTGGTCCAGTGACGAATTCTGTGTTCACCTGGCCACGCCCATTAGTTTGGGTGCTGACTGCCGGCGTGATGGTTCGTATGAAATGCATTTCATCAGCATCATCAAAGAGCTCATCAGGCACATCGGGGAGGTCGCCATTTTGGTTGTAATGCTCCACCAGGTAATGTGCCGTGTCGCGTACAGAGGCTTCCGTGTGATTTGGGACAATCGCCTTGAGACGTCGCCACAAAAGCATTTGCGTATAACGGTGCCACCGGTTACGGAACGGCTTATCGACCAATCTTTGCCAGGGGATTTTGACATCCGTACCGACCGCAGTGGCTTGAATGGCCATTACAAGACGATATCGTTCTTCGCCAGGCATGACAGCAATTTGGCGTCGAGCCTTCTCCAGCCTGAACGATATTTGCGAATCAGGCTGAGTGGAAGCGAGCTGGTCCCTACCATGCGTGCGAATGTTGAGTGATTTCCATTTCGTGATGCACTGTAATCGACTGCGAGTCCGGTCCATACGCTCGCTGATATCCTGCCAATCAATGAGTTCTTCGTAGCTCTTCTGCAGTATAGCCCTAGACGGCTCGTTTACGCGCAACTCATCAATGGCGTGCATCGACTCCATGATGTACTGGGTGAGACGGGCTTCCTCGTGTTCATCCCATGCATCTTTACGCTGATTTGCGCCGCATACGATATAATTGCGGTATCGATCTCGTAGATCCTCTGGATGCCGGTTAATCAGACCCGCAATATGTGACCATTTCGTGCCATGAATATTGATGAGCTCGGCAAGCTCGGCGTCTTGTTCTGTTGTCCAGGTTCCGCGAGCAACAAAGTTGTGGAACTTCTTGCGCGTGATATTAATCATTTTCTGTCTATGCCGATCGGGGCATTCAGAAAAGATGCGAGTCCAGAGTTGCGCGTTGGTTTCTCCGGCCGTCGTTCCACCAGGAGCATGAATAAGCTAAGCATTAGGGTTAGTTTCATTCTTTCGCGGTTGCATAGGTTGCGCTTACTTCATTCACTTCTTGCTGCGTCAGACCGTTGTCCTCCCGGAAAGATTCCACTGCCCGTGATATGCGTGCAAGTTCGGCATCACTAAATCGGCCTTGCGTGTACCCAGTCAAGCGATTTCGCCTCTCGCCGGCTCCCCCTTCGCCGTTTTCTGCGTCAACTGACCCGCCGCGCATCGACTGAGAGAGCCTCTCTCTCTTTGGTTTAGGGCCACGGGATTCCTTCCTGGCTGCGCGCTTTGTCCTATTACGGGGCTTTGGCGTCATAGCCGACGGCGATGGCAGTTCTGTCAGCCCATTTTTGTTGTCGTCCAAAATCTCCGGGCTGGGTCGCTCGAAGTAGGTGGGTTTGGCCTTCTTTCGTGTATTTCGTGATCTTCTTTGCTGAGGGCTGGTCAACTGAGCTTCAGCTGTCGTATCTACGCCAGTGCTGAGGTGCTCTTCAAGATGCTGATCGGGCATATCTGTGTCGTGGTCACCCTGGGGCACTTCGTCTTGACTCTGCTGTCCATTACGATGCTCATTCCATGCTTCCCGAGCAATGCGTTCCGCCTCGTAATCCGTATCAGCAGTCGCACCTGTTGCGGCTTGTCCAAGACTGGTGGTTGCTACATCGACATCCATTGGAGCAGACACGGGAACACTATTCTCCCTCGATCGGGCTTCTCGGGATTGACTGCGTCGGCGCAAGTGTGCGACAGTCGGTGATGCCTGGGGATCCGATCCTGGCTCATTGTCTTCGTAAATGGCGCTTTCAGGGACACCTCGTTTGTGCTTGCCCTTGTGGAGGAAAGAGGTCGCGCCTGCCTCGTGTGAACCACGACGCTCTTCTTCGCCAGATGGAACTTCGGACTCTTGATCTCTAGACCTGTGCTTCTTTCGTCGCTTTCCATCAGCCGAGCCAGAGAGCTTACGTTTCTTCTTTGTTTTTTTGGCCGCCGCGGCCTCTTCTTGCAGCTGGCCCCAGGGTGTGTCGGCGGGTGGCTCAGCTTCCTCTTTCGACGGTTGGCTGTCGGGAACTTCTACATCTCTTGTCGACTTCTTCTTCGACTTCCGGTGCTTCCTGGCTGAATGGTCCTCTGCTTCGGCAACGGACGAGCTGAGGACAGCACCCTCTAGAGATGCTCGTCGCTTCTTGTCTCTCTTTTCCTTTTTGTCGCGTTTTGACTTCCTCGACGATGAGTGCATGGGTGCGTCTTCAGTCATGATGGCTTCTGGTGCCTGGGAGAAAAATGTAGTTGGTGCGGAGTTGCTGTCGAACATCTCGATGGCGCCAAAATCGGCGTCGACACCGTTGTCCTCGTCTACATTCGCGCCACCAGAACCTTCGGAACCAGCAATTGAGCGATCATCTTCGACATCAGCCATGTTAACAGAAGAGTCGCCGTCGCGGCCTATGGTTGCCACTCGTTGTTCGCAATTCTATCGAGAAATGATGGCAGAGTGGATGCAAGACAGGAAGGAATGTGGCCATCTGGTGGTGTTTGCAAGCATTAGATAAGATCGCGAGGCTGGGTTTCGGTTTTGCGACCACCTGTAATAGTGAACTGTGGGGCCACGAATTTTGGAGGCGCGTCGACTGGCGACCAGGCGTTTGTCAAATTGATGGTTATTGATTAAACAAAGGTCGCGAGGGTTGATGCCTAAATTTTGAGGCTGCATATCTGCCACTCAACTCAAAAAAGGAGTATTGCTATTCGTGCGGCCAGAAATTGCTATCGGTGCGGCTACCCCGCTTTTACCCCACATACACCCCACTGCTTTTTAGGCAGTAGCGAAAAAAATTTAATCTACCCTCTCTACTATAGTTTACTACTATAGTAATATATAATATTATAGAGTTAATTATAATTATTAGAAGCATTAAGTAAAAGCCTAGAAACCAGCTAGGCTAGAATCTACCTATAGCCTCTTCTTCCTCTTTTCCTTTCTATAAGTACCTTTTATTAGTAAATTTATTAGTAGTATTATTATAAATACCTTAATTCTACCCTTTTTATTACTAAATTTATTAAGAAGTATCTATACACTATAGTGTAAAATAGTAGGGGGCGTCTAGGAAAAATAGAAAAATTCTAAATCTGGAAGTAAGTGGGCTAGCCGCACTAATAGTAATTTCTGGCCGCACGAATAGCAATACTCCAAAAAAGCTTCGACGGGGAAGGGACAGCCAATCAACAAGCGTCAATGCTGTCCGTCAAGTCGACGAAGGACCTCACCTCTCGCGATGGTTTCTGCAGCCATTTTGAATAATTCGAGAAGGTCTAAAATACAGTTTATACATGGAAAAGAAGAAAACAATAAGATAGCCTAGAAATCATCCTCTAATCCTTTACAGTCGTTCATACATGCAATCCAATACAATATACACGACAATTTGAGAAAAACACAAAAGTAACGTTTTTTTTTTTTCTTCCTTCGTGAAACCCATATCGCTCAGTCTTCTTTCTCTTTATTCTATTCAAGCATTTGCAGCTTGACAGTGAACTTGTTTCGCTTCTGTGCGATATCGTACTGCCCGCCAAGGACCAGATCCTTGGCAACCAGCTCTCTTGTTCGTCCCAAGCTTTCGATGGCGGCAATTCTTTCAATAGTGTCCTCCAAGTGCTGCTTGAAGCCAGGCTGGCTGCAAATCTCCCTAAACGCGCGGTGCATTGGCACGCTGCTTGCTCTTACATCTGCTTGACTTGTGATTGTGAAGAGGTTTAGGCTGTCGAGATCTCGGATGAAATCGCACCGCGTCATGATTTCCTGTGCCATGTGGAACGGATACGATGGTAGAACATGTCCTTGGCTAGGATCATATGTGCTGGCCATATCATCTTCCTTCTCGACTAGAGCGTGTGCCAGAACCATGGCAGCAGCCTGTGGGTGCAGGAGAAGAGCATACGGTCAGTCTTCTCTAATTGTGATTCGTGGAAATGCTTTGAAAAAGAGTGCAAAGCGAGAAAACTTACAGCCCATTTCTGCTGATCCATGACGTCGTCATCCATTTCCGAGCCCATGATCCAACACTGGTTTAACAACCATCTCTTCTCAGTGTCCTTGATGCTTTCACATGTGGCGAGCATGTCGTAGCTTTTGGCTACGCGGTTCAAGAAGCTCAGTCGGCCTCCGACGCGATCGTACACGTTGTCAAGCTGTTCTTCGGACAACGTCTCGCCAAAGTAGCGCATACGGTATCGTTGCAACGCCTGGACGGCTTGCTGTTTGGGAAGATCGGTGACTGGCAGAACTTCCATCCTGGTAGACAGCTGCTTGAGGCGCTCATAAACCCAGTAGTCGTCTGAGTTGAACACCATAGTAACCAAGCCCGCAGCAGCCCATTGCTCGGCGCGCTGTTGGAAAAGTTCGATGAGATTGCGGCCATCATCGTCGTGTCGTAACAGGTGCATCTGGTTGACAATGACGACGAGAGGCTTCCTCCTCACCCGGAAAAGGTTCATCGCTACCTTTTCCAGCTTGTTCAGGGCACGCTCGATATCGAGCAGAGCCCCCATGTCGCGTGGTCCCCTTTCACTAAAGTATCCGCCGATGTAGTCCTCATGGAACTCATAATCTAGCGCCTTGCCCAGACGTATTCTCACAATTTCAGGGTCAGCATGGGCTTCAAACATGGCTACGCCATCGCCGTCGATCTTGCGCATTGCTTCGATGAGCATACTGCTCTTGCCGGAGCCTTTCTCGCCCAGTATGAGATAGTAATGACCAACTTCTTGGCCAGTGATGATGCGATCCACGTGTTCCTGCTCTGGTCGGCGAACCCAGTGCTCCTCGCCGGGCGGGTGGCTGTGTGGAACATCTTTGCCCACGGCAGCTAATTCAAGAACAGGATCCCCAGGCTCGAAAGCCCGCGTCATTTTTCGCAGCACGAGCATTTTGTAGCATTTGTGGTAGAGGTAGCCGGCGCCTGCAAAGCCCACGCCCAAGACAAATATTGAAGCAAATGTTGTGGCGGCGGATTCGCCCATCTTGGCGAAAACGGACGGCTCATTTGATCTGCGACTTTTGCTTCCATGGTCTTCATTCTGAGTGGCATTTTCTGTTCGCTCGTGTCAGCAATGATGCCAGGAGAGATGCGCTCCAGGCGTCCAGCATTAATGGGACATGCCGACTTATTTTCCTCGCCGTGTTAAACGACATCGACCTTGGCAAGACGCACTACTTACCACTGCGTCTGGCGTCAAACTTTGAAAAATGTCGTGAGCATATGACGAATTGACCAATTCGCTTGGGAGCGACATTCACTGCCTTGGCAAATGGCCGCGGTGCGTGCGGAATGGATCGCACTGCATGCATACTGAGATTAGGAATAATTTGCGAGTTTGCCCACTCCGGTCTGATGAGCATCAAGTACCACCGCACACGGATACGCGGGTACGGATTGATTAGGGCCAATCTCGCCCAATCTCGGGGCAATCTCGTGGCGCAGACGCAGGCGTGGTATCATCAGGCGTTTCAGGATCATTGAGCGATAACTGATAACTGGAGCTGAAACTAGCTGTGGGTGGGTGCTAAGTGCTAAGAACTGACTAGTGGGGCCAGCACGAAGTTGGGGACTTGAGGTTCATGTTAATAACGTTGCCCTTGAAACATTCCTTCTTGATTAAGGATAACTCTACAATAATCTTCGCTGCCTTGTTCGTTCGGTCACAAGTGCTGCATGATGCAAACTTTGGGCTACCCAGCCGTTACCAGATGCAGCTAGCATGTAGCCTCAAGACGCCTCGAGTCATGGTTGGTCAAAAACTTGTGGCAATAGAATAGAATAACTCGCCTTTCATTGGCCACTACGGATTATTACCACCATCACATCGCGTTCGGCATCTTCGACGTCCGGTGCCCGCTTGATCATCTTGCCACACTTTCTACTGGTTCACCACTAATTCCAAGGCTGTATGTACAACATCAACTGTCGCCGGCGGCTTCTGGGAGATTTGAGCTACCGTATCACATATCACATATCCGGAGACCCGGCAGAAGCCTCGCTCACACTCGTCTCGTCGGGACCGACCAGCTCTGGTGGCCTGCCCCATCCGATCCGCACAATGGTATGGTAGAGAGCTTGGGGCAGTCTTTTAATCGACAGTGCTTTCCGTCCAGAATGAACCATCCGTCACTTGTCATCGATCCATCCGCCACTTGTCCTCGATCAAATCATGGACCTTCATGCTGCGCTGCCCACCATAGTTGGCTCTCTTTTGATCTTGATTGTGTCCAACTTGCTGTGGAAGCTGAGAACTCATCGGCGGCAATTCCAAGATCTTGTACGTTTTGAGATTGGGCGTGCTTTCTTTTCCCCTTCTTTCCATTTCTAGTTACATATTGGCTAACACCTCATTTTTCTTCTTCTCGATGCTCAGCCCAAGCCCCCTCATAGCTTCTGGTTTGGCAATATTTGCCCGTTTTTCAAAGCCTTGAAACAGTTCCCAACAAATCCACCCGTCGCTGCTGTTCTTTCTCTCCTTCAGAACCAATACAACCTTCCCGATGTGTTTTATATCGATCTTTGGCCCCTCCTACGTGAGCCCTTCTTGGTGACGAGCAATCTAGCCGTTGCTGACCGCTTTCTCAATGACTATACCCGGCACCCAGCGGTACTGGGCACCGGTCTACAACCACTTGTCGGTGGTTCGCGCGGGCTCGTCTCACCAAATACATCTGAATGGCATGATTCGCGAGGCTCCATTCGCGTTGCTTTCTCAGTGAACAACGTGATGCACTACTTGCCCGAAATGGCAGAGTACTCGATGCTGCTGCGACAGGAGCTTTTGAGCCACGCAACGACGGGTCGCCGCTTCCCCTTGGTGGAAACGGTTGAAAGATGGGGAGCAGATCTCACTTTTCGATTTCTTGTCGGTAATGACACAGCCGTCCAGCAAGGAGGCTGGGGCGCCTCAGTCAATGCAGATGTTCAAACCATTATTGAGCAAGCGGATGGCTCAGTGCCCTGGAACCCATGGACCCAACGACGGAGGAGAAAGAGACGCGAGACTTGTCAAGAGCGTGTCCGCACTCTGATTCAGACGTCATTGATCCGCGCGCTGACACGAGATGGACCGACAGAGAACAACAAATTCGTGCCTTTGCTGGACGCGCTGGCTATCAAATATCGGGAAGAGAACCCGGGCAGGTTGGATTGGAAACCCGACGTTCTTATTCAACATGTGGACACAGTCATGACCTTGTTTCTCGCTGCAGATGTGTCTTCCATGGTGCTTTCAGTTGCGTCCCACCACTTGCTTACTCTTTTTCATGTTTCCACGGCTCTAAATATGTTTTTGTTGCTGACGTACCCCTCTCATCTAGTATGTATATGCTTATATCGCCCAGAGCCCAGCCGTGGCTCTTGAGTTGCGAAAAGAGCACAGCGCTACATTCCCAGGTGATGTCAATGACACTCTTACACAACTTCGTCAGAACCCTGGCAAGATCAAGCAGCTTCCATACACCACGGCCGTGATCAAGGAGAGCATGAGGCTTCGTCCTCCAGGAGTCTCAGCCACGGCTGCTCCAAAAGGGTAAAAACATTGATGGTTCTGCGTAGTGATGATCAAGATATACAATGGCGAAAAATGCGATGTCTAACGTAACTTTTGCTTGTGTAGGCATACTATCAATTACGAAGGAGTAGAGCATTCTCTGGAAGGAAAATTGGTATAGTACTTCGTCATGCGTTTGAATCGTCGAGAAATCATTCTAACATTCGTATTATTTTCTACTCGATACCTAGCTCTACGTCAATATCGCCCGCCTCCAATCCAATGACACCTACGCACCCGATCCATTCGCATTCGACCCATCACGCTGGCTACCGAGCCCCGTCGCCGATCTCGCCAATTCATGGAGGCCATTTCAGCGCGGCCAGCACAGCTGCATGGGTGAGAACATGATAATGCCGGGGTTGGTCACAGCCCTTCTACTGACAGTGCGTGACATCGATCTCTCATTGGCATATGACGAAAGTGACGTGGCCCTATCACCGGAATTCGGTGGGCTTGTGTATATGGATGGCCAGTTTGCCGCAAAACCTGCCAAGGGTCTACCTGTTACAGTAAAGGTGTTATCGCGCTGAACTATGCTGCCTTTGTGTTGTCTAGCGCCATCCCATGTTTGGATTGGACAAACAACAGGTGTGAGTCAAGCGTAGTCTCAGCATCAGCTTGAATTCACTTGATGTACGTCTGATTTCCGGTGCATACTTATTTAGGTAGGTAATTCAATATATAGAAAAGTTTCTCCACCTAAACTTTTGGCCAGATATGTACTCCGTAGAAGCTGGAGAGCCCCTTTTGCTCACGGTGAGCAGTACAGGCACCTATCATTAACGCCTCCACATGAAACATTCCCGGACTTATCTGTTGTTGGTACAGTTACCCATCTAGGCGCGCTAAAAAAAGAAGTGATATCCCAATCACACTAGAGCGCAGTTAGCATTAAGACTACTAAAAGGGTAGGAACAATATATATATGTTATAGTTAGTTATCTTACGCAATAGGTATGAAGGCCTTGAGCTTCGCAACCGCCATTGCCATGGGCTCCGTGGTGGTCACAGTGCATAAGGCTGCTCCCATCTGGTTGCCACTTTGATTTTGGTTTTGGTTTTGGTTTTGGTTCTGGTTCTGGTTTTGGTGGATTTTGATCCCAAGGGGTGCCACCAAAATTCAAAGCTATGGCCACTGGGATTAAGAGAAGAAAGAGGAGCTTTATTTTAGCCATATAGTACAGATTAGATTGGATTAGATTAGGTTCGCAAGTGGGAAGGAGGATTTTATTAATACTAATTTTCTTTTTAACGATTAAATTTGCTAGTAGGCTGCCTTTATATATATACTCACGAAACAGAATCTCTAGAAGCCTGCTAGGAAGTGAGTCATGTTCTTTTGTATGTAGATTTGTTTTAAGGGGTGTATTGTACGCAAAAAAAAGCTTGCGGGGACTCGTCACTCTACATACATAAATGCGGTGATTATGTACTTCGTATCTCCTTGAGCATGCTAAGGCTTGTGGAGTCACCTTAGCTAGGGTTTGTATCCAATCGGATGAAAGTGCATGAGAGGTACATAGATTTATGTGTAAATTAGCCTATAATAGATGTACTGGTAATTATCCCTGGTATAGACTACTACATTGCCCTATTAATTATCTTAGATAAGCAACGCGTACCCACGCGGTCACTGACCTTGTGGCATGGGGGCTGTGGGGGCCCCACTAACCCACGAGCCTTAGCACGCTCAAGGAGATAGACTAATGATAATCATATAATAATCGTATGATAATTACACTCTCCCCCCTGAATTATTTTACAAATCTACATGCCCCAGTTATTCGTTCCTCTCTAACAGCCGCGATCAGCTGCAAGTGCGTGTGACCCCCTGCAATGTTTTAGAGAGCTACAAGGAAAATCTACAGGGTATATTACGCTATAAAAGAGTATATGATTTTCTATACAAGGTGTGAGGGAATCCAGGTATCTACTAGTGCTAGCCCCTATCTTCTTCATTTCCTTTCTAGCACCTAATTCGCTCAGATCCCCCTGTCATGTAGATCTGTAAAATAATTCAGGGGGTGTATTGTATATAATAAACTTTCAACAGGGGTATCTGAGCCAATCAGATGTCAGCTAGGAAATGAAGGAGACAGGGACTAGTACATTTTAGTACTAGTAACCTACATAGAAATATATGTACTCTTTTGTGGCGCTTTTTGTGGCGCTGTATACCCTTCGCATTTTCCTTGTAGCTCTCTAATAATAGTATTACTCATAGCTGATCACAGCTGTTAGAGAGGAACGAATAACTGAGGCATGTAGATTTGTAAAATAATTCAGGGGGGCCATTGTACATGGCTTGTTGAAGACAGGCCCATGTTCTTGCGCTTGAAACTCGGACGAGGTCGGGCTTAAGAGCTGAGTGTACGTGGTTTGCTGTGGTGAAAACGGCAGGAGGGCCTACAAGGAGGGCGAAATGCAAGGGCAAGAAGATGAATGAAAGCAAGCCCTTTGGCTATTTCGCTCCTTCCTCATAATACTGAATCCATGACTGGCAAGGACGAGGCATGCGCCGCTGATTGGGTGTCTTTGACGCCATGCAAGCCAGCACAAATCAAAGACAAACAAGGATCACATGGTGGACCGCGTGTTGATCACAAATCGCTGCGCGTGATACAAAGAGCATTGCAAAACCAACACGGATGGGAGCAGTTGCAGCCGGCGAGCTCCTTGAGCGGAGGCACGATTGATAAAGACAGCCACTCGCCCATCGCGATGGTGAATGCGATGCAGTTCGCCTGGATAGCTCGACTCTAGCCCACGGACTGCCGTGTCTCATGTCTCATGTCTGCTGCCACGGTGCTATTCACAGGGCAAGAAATAGCACCTACTTCGCTTTGCGGGATCGAGGTCCGCCACGGGCAATAGTGACACGAAACTGAGGGCGAGGTGAGTAGAAGGTGAGACCGCAGAACACAAATAAGAAACTGAATGCCCCGCCGCCTCTCCTCTTCACAAAAGACTTGAACCGGTGACCACAATCCCGATCTCCAAATTATGAACTCGATATCATGTGCAACCCCGATAGTCTTTTTTCATTGCTGTTCAAGAGATATCGCTCACCATATCCACGCACCCTGAGATAAAAAATCTCCGCATTTACGAAGTTCTCATGTCTTCTTATCTGGCAGAGCTGGAAAGAAGGTGGCTCACAACAGGATTGGACCACCTACTCCAGCTCGTCGATATCACCGATATCAGTCTTACCCGTAAGGACTGCGGCTTCGACCAATCTATTCAGCGCAAGCTCCGTAAGTTCGACGGAAATAACGATATTGGCCCAAGGGGATATTTCGAGCCGACACCGGCGACCTCTTCTCCACTTCGTGGCAATGTTCGGGGAAAACTTGGTGAGACACGAGAGATATTCAGGCAACCTGATAATGGAGGCCTGCAATACAACAGGGCCTTTCGAGGCTTAGAAGTGCTTGAGGAGGTCGAGATCCATCGCCAACATCTCCTACGAGACACACGGGCCAAACTCAAATCTCTTTGTCCGGATGACCACAGTTCGCGGGTGCTTGAACAGCTGCACACCCATGCAACGGAGCATTACAAGGCAATTCAGTTAGGGTTTCGATCAATGGTGAGAGCGTCACTGTACACAAGGATTGTTCTTCATTCTGCCTCAATCGAACCTAACTCTTGGCTTGTCATTTAGTGTCTCACGGATATCTTACCAACTGGGTCTCTAACCCAACATGATGCAGCGAAAGTCATGGCTCGTCTCAACACATTGTTTCCACCAGAATTCACCGATTTTTCTGACAGTAGCTCGGTCAAAGGTGCCAACCTTTCACCATGCACACCAGGACTGCGAGATAGTATTCGTTTCTGCGTTTACAGGCACCTGATGAGTTGCGAGGTGACTCCTCATCAGGAAGGCCAACCGTTCAAAGACAAATTCAGCTCGCGGTGCAGCATACCCACGTACGAAAAAGCAAGAGAGAAGCTATGCAGTTACATAGCAGAGGCAAAGAAGACGGAATTGACATGCCTCGCCGTTCTTCACGCAATAGAAGCTCGATCCTCTACCATAGCTTTGGAATACGCCCGTCCGTTGACACCATCGAACATCACGGATCAGGATAGCTCAAAGAGCCCAGAATCGACGCCAGCCACGCCTGGCTCATCCAACGCCTATGCTTCCGACACGAGCACCATTGCTGATGCCTCCATCACCTCCATCCGCTCATCAATACATACCTCTGTCACCTCGATCTCGTCCAGTAATCTTACGCCGCTGCTGAAAGGTATGCCCGGCCGCGAATTATCAGCCTCAAAGACAGACGGCGCGGCGTTTTCTATGGACTTGACTGCCCCAGATGTTTTAGTTTACCCAAACGATCTTTCTCAGACCGAATTTCATGTTCACCCACTCGCCAAGTATCTCGACTGGGACAACGATGCAAAAGCCCAGTGCGGTCTCATCATCCCCAAGGAGCGCTCGAGTCGAGACTTTTAGTATAATTTCGACAGCGAGGACGACAGCGGAGGTGAAGATCCAGCCCCCACGGCGGCCGCAGCTCGAACTACCAGAAAAAAAGGCAAATTGTCGAAACGCAGAGGAAAGCAGAGTGATGAGCTACCCCCCGCGCCGCCCTTGCCTCCCATCCCCGAAGCATTCAAGTCGGCGACGACACCAAAATTATTCGGAAGGCTTTTAGAGCGCATCAGGAAGGAGTCTGAATCGGTAATTGCTGCTAATGGCTTGGCACGAGATTCGAAAGTGTCCAAGAAGAGTGAAACTACGTCTGCGCTCAGGGCAGCCAAGGGGAGGAAAAAGGTTTCTCTCAAATCTCAAATTTCCGACCCGACTCCGAGCCACGTTGGCAGTTTACCACTCGTGATTTCATTCGATCGGGAGGCAAAATTGGAAAGAAGCTTGAGTGAAGGGAGTATTCCATCGCCTATTGTTACAGACTGGGCTGCTGTCTATCAAGAACAGGACTTCTCCAGCGCGCCTTTCACTTTCACG
Source organism: Epichloe bromicola (assembly GCA_023658445.1). NCBI lineage: Eukaryota > Fungi > Ascomycota > Sordariomycetes > Hypocreales > Clavicipitaceae > Epichloe > Epichloe bromicola. The sequence continues at coordinate 998,948 of CP098271.1, forward strand.
CTGGCTCGTCCACGTCTGTCCCCCATGGAATACACCCGCATGTACATGATTCATCAGGCTGGAACACGGAGAAATGGTCAAAAATGTCGATTTCCTGCTCCCCAAAAGGAATGGTTCTGGACACCTAGGTGGGAGAAGTTCCTCATTGTCCCTCGCATACCGCACATTATCAAACGATGTGACTCGCCCGAGCGTCTTTCTGAATCTGACTTAAATTTGCGACTTCCGGCACTGCGCAACTCGGCAGTCTTCCATACACCCTCGGAATCAATGGCCGGCTGTCCGCGACTCTCCCTTCATCTCGGAGGGATAATCACCCTAATGCCTTCTGTCATGAACCTCACTGCTGTTGGGATCAGCAATGCTGTCGCTTCGTATGACCCGGCTATAGCTCCACGACGCAGGTCGCGCCGCCACTCCATGAGCTCAGATGACAAGAGGACATCTCTTACGACACTGACCGAGAATGAAACTTGGAGTCCATCGCGATGGGATGATGCACCTAGATTTGCGTGGACCAAGAATCAATCTGCTCATCAAGGTCTAGACCAGTTATCTCTGGCTACCAGGCACGGCTTCTTCACCAACCCAAGCCCTAGAGCTCGTGAACAATTGTCACTTACGGGGTCAAGGGTCTCCTCGCTCAGTGCCCCAACTTTCAGGACGCCGTCACACAATCATGGCTCATTGCACCCTGCACCCTTGTTTTCCAGAAACATCCCGTCGCAAGATACCCACCTCGTAGCATCAGCCATGCGATGCAAACCGCTCAAAGTGGACGGCCTCACTCCGGGGAGGATCCAATCTGTAGCCGCTTCAATCTGGGACGACACGGGCAGTGGGGACTCTGATGTTATATCAGAAGGTCAGCACTCGCCAGAGCTCCCTTCTAATTCCCATCGCCGCTCAGAGAAGGATGATTCAGACAAAGACGCAGCCATCACGACAAATACTACAAGAACAGCCCCACAGTACAGTCCGAGGTTCGACAATCGCCGCCATTCCATGCACGTCCGCACACCAGTCTCTTTTCATACACGACATGCCAGCTTGGAATCCGTCCTTGGTTGTAACGGTCAATTCTCATCTTCACCAAGTACTTCATCCTCATTCCTGGTGGAAGATCCCTTTCTCGACACTCACCATGACATGGCGCCGTCATCCTCGTATCAGCAACTCCGACAACAAGCGCCTCATACACCACTTCCCGATTCACCAACACTAGGTCAAGAAAAAGTGTTTGTCGCCAGCGAAGCTCCTCATCAACCACTTGATCGCTCTTTCGAACTGCTCGGGCCGTACATGGACAGCAAACAACGCCATGAAATACGCCAAACTCAGAAGCTGGACTCCTTCTTACCATGCGGTGATCCCGTCGAGCAGGTTATTCAGCTTCCATCGCATTCCACACGCCCATCAAATCGTAGAGGAGGCACAGCCCATCACGGCTACAGCTCCAGCTTTGCTCTGAACAGAGCCAAGAGCCACGAGGCATTCACATTACTTCCCCGGCTAGCGCCCTCAACGACGTCCAGTACAAGCAAAGCAGTACAAGGCGAAAACCCTCACGACGTTCACAGTCCCGAGGAACTAGTCAGATTGTGCGCCGTCTCAGACCGATCAACAGCATTGGCGCTTCGCAATCACGATACGGCATCCAGATTAGCCTCTGTGGCAGGTCGGAACGATGTCCAGCAGTCAGCAGAGTTGAATATCCCTGCTGTGCCGGAAAAGGAGAAATCAGGACAAAGAAGAACCACATTCGGCAGCTTGTTTATCAGACATGGAAGACGGAGATCATGCAGCAGGTCTCACATCTGTCCAGAGGATGACTCCGTCCCAGAATCCGTCTCGTACACTATTGAAAGTGAACAGACCTATTCCCGACCCGAAGGCTTTCGGAACATGTCAGAACCGCTACAGCTTCACAGGCAAGGTGGGCTTGGCTTAGGTTCAAGTCATGCCAGTAATAATAGCAGTCTGGCTGGCCTCAAGGAGAAATTGAAGCTGAGAAGGGGAAAGCCTCAGTTATAACAGCCTCTGTGATCATACCCACGGGGATAGTATGCATGCAAAAATATCGTCCACAGAAAATGTGCAGGTGCTTTGCATTTTGCAGTGGAGCAGGGCCAGCCGTCGATTGATGCCGAATGAACACTACGGCGGATGATACCGTTAAAAGTGGTACCGAAGGCTCGGTGACGGATCCCAACCCGGACTGCCAATGCAGGGAGCTCGAACTGCTGCCGTTGGCACTTTGAGCTTCGTCCAACAACTGTCAACACTTTCCATGTGTTCAGAGCACCATCCAGGGTAGCGCATCCTTCGTCTTGCTTGTTCAATGGAATGGCTATAGCCTTTCCTCTCTCTTATTCTCACCATCACTTTGACTCTACGGTACGGTAGAGAAAATGGAATCCTAGCTGTAACACGAGACGCTAAAACCGCACTTGGCCAACCGTAAGCAGCCCTCCGGGCGCTCCACCTCGTATACCCTTGAAAATCGCTCATCGATGGATGCTGACTGATTCCAAGATTTATCCATTGAAGCTGAAAAAGACTGAAAAAGAATAGGAGGCAGTCTACTCCATAGCTCCTGACATGATCATGCTAGTAGGGGGGGTCCTGCAGCTGGCACACGGATCAAAAACGGATTGCATAATAACAGAGTTGAGAGAACGGAGGTTGAATGGACACATGAAGCCTTTGACCGTGTAAGATTGTGTCTCCGGTATAAAGTCATAAAAACGCACCCACCCCTGTATTAAGCTTGTTGGTTCTTGCAGAAATTGAGACTTGTCGTCTTGTCCTGTAATGGAGGCAATACGAGAGTGCAGTGCAGCAATGTCCCCGATCCTCTGCGTTTCCCATCGTCGCGTCGACCTGGTTTTGGCAAATCCTGCATCACTCACTGGTTTTGGCAAATCCTGCATCACTCACTGGTTTTGGCAAATCCTGCATCACTCACTCACTCGTTAGCCACAAAATGAATTTCTCGTTCTCCCTGAAGTGACCGAACATCAACATGCCCTCCGTAATTCCTCCGCACAGAGTCCGAGTATTAACTAAGCCTGATGCCGATCGCTCCCGTCACCAAAAGGGTGGGTCAAAGAATGCTTGTTCGTTTGGGCCGTGGCAACAGGGGATCTCATGGCTCTTTCTCGAAAGGGAATCCCGAACAGAAACACTGACAGCCCAATGTGGAGATGTCGAGCATTGCGCATTCGTCATGGGTGTGCTGGCTGCCCAGGTTGCGCCCTTCTTCGGACATCGAGGCCATTGCATTGAGCCGAGAGTCAAACTGCCATTATCGAGATTCATGGAACAGCTGCCTGTACGGAGTACGGGGTCTGTCTCCAAGCTTTCACAAAGCTTTCCTCACTCGGAGTCACTGTAGGCGGTGCGGTGTCCAGGTCCCCCAAGATGTCTGACTCTTCTCCCCATGCCCTCTCCTCCGCCCGTGGTCCGCGATTCGGCTACGTTCCCAAACACAGTCGGCATCGGGCAGCGGCACCAAAAAGCAAAGTACGAGTTGATATTTGCAGGAGACATCAGATTTCGCTTGCCCCGCACCTGCGCAAAGTCGATCTCGCAACCGTCTGGGGTAGCTTGGAGTCATCGCTGGGCCGTCCCGAAACTAGCCAGACCTGAAGGGACGGGTCGACTTGTCGCATGTTGTAGCAGTAATCGTGACAAGTAAGGGCCCGGAACACATGCCAGACATAATCATCAGTTGTTGACGAGACAGCTGGTCGGAACAATTAATCCCTTGACGGATGGACACGGACAGCCTTGAACATGAAGCACCTCGTATTGTCCCACCAGTCACTGTTACACATTGAAGCCAATTATACATGCTTACGCAACCGGGGTATGTCTTTTTGCGATATTTAGCGTTGACATGAGCTCAGATCTTGTAGTCTATACATGTAGGGTAGTCACGCGGTCGGCATGACATGCGCGGCGAGACCGGAATTCGGACAGATAAGCTATCAAAACGTCGAGAAAGATGAGGCGCATTGCCGTTTACGATGCGCTTCATACTTGGGTACGAGAAAATTGAGCTGGCCTTTGTGCATCCGCAAAAGAAGCTCGCGATAGACTTCCACTACCACGACATGTGACTTATTTTCAGTCATCAAGCTCCGGCTGGAGGCGCCACACCTCACCGCAATTTCCATGCCCGATGTTGCTGGGTCATAGTAGACGTTGAACATGATTTTGACGCTGGACTAGCGCACCGATCAAAAGCCTTGTTAGCACACCCTCATCAGCATCAGCTGGCCAAGCGCCGGAGCTGGTGACTGAGCTGGTGACTTGGTGAAGATGATGCAGAACTCGATTGTCATGTTTCATCGTATTGGCGAAGGAAGGGCTCGTCATTGGCTTGGCTCGCTCTTGCGAGACCCCGCCTTGGCTTTGGCAAACCTGTTTGATGATTAGGTCAACTTTACTAATCCACATCATATTTGCTATTAGCGGGCCTAGATTTTCCGATGGTATGTTTAGTGATCGCATCAGACGATGAAAGCGCAATCGATAGATCAGTCCATCAGCAAAGGTAGCTGCTGCCTCAGTTTTTGTTCTAGGTCTTGAGTCTTTTTTCTTTCTCTTTTTCTTTTGGCAAAGCAGATACAGGGTTGTGCTGGTCAGGAAAGAACTGAGGGCAGCCTGAACGGGGGAGGTCGCTGAAGCCCCTTGAAGGCCCTCGTCGTGCAGCACTTTCCAACGCAACGATTGTTTGCATATATCAGGATCGGCAATCTCGTCCAATGCGTGGGTAGCTTATCCATGGGACCCAAAGAAGCGTGTGCGCTATTAGGTAAATCACAAGGTCTAGGCGCGCCTGTCACCCCCAGCAAATTCACACACGAAGGTGGTGCTGCGACGTCTCAAGCCGCCAAAGTAGTCGAATGCTCGTTCTCCACTCGAGACAGTTTTAAGGATGATCCGCCATGGGGCCTGGACGCGGGACGGCGCGGAAAACGGCCAGCGGCCTCTGACGCCCGTGTCCGGAGTAGGCAGGCCACTGGACTCTATTTCGCCCAGTCAACGTTGATGCTCAAGAGTCAGGGGGGTCACTTCTAATATAGCCGCCCAAGATTGTTATCAGAGGTAACAAACTCACATGTAAGCGTGGGTAACTTCGAATCTCGGTCATATCAGCAACTTTGATGCTTCGTATTGCGTTGGTCGCGAAGCCCGTGACAAAAGTCCATCTTACAAGTCTAATTGGTGGATCTGTGAGTCGGACTGGGAGGTATCTCAATGTACGGAGTACATGCGCCGTCATATGTCACCTTTCTCACCCCAGCTGCCTGAATCACATCCATCAAGGCTAGGTCAGCAAGTGGCTTGGGGCCGGGATTGAGACTGGTCGCAGTTCGCAAGGGCTCAGGAGCTGGAAGTCTTCTTGCGACTTCCAGAGTCCAGACTCAAGAGGATATGGGCGGTTATCGTAGGTATCATAGCAGGCGCTCTTGTACGAATATTAGTTCCGCTAATTTGTCAGTTACTATTGCAGAGCTGTGACGCTCCGTTGTCTATGCCGGCAAATGAACTTTGATATGACATGCTTTTGTGAACGGTGGTGAAGCTGAGGTTTCCGTAGCTCTGCGCAGATAGTTGACACGTCGGGGTAATATTTCCCTGCATGGACGTGCAGAGGTACATAAATGTCGTTCGATAGTAAAGCGCGCCATGGCCAAAACAGGAAAGCCGATGCCAATGCAACAGTTGCACAACAGCCATCCACTAGGATAAAGCCCCATCAAAATAAACATCAAATGAGTTAGATGGAGTACTCCGTATAGTGGCGGCGGTGCTGGCATCAGAATTCGATGGCTGGGCTCAGAGAGCGTCTCCCAGATGTCCTTTGTGTGGTAGCAGTTCTCCTTCTCCTGTTTTATTTATTGATGTAATTAACAGTTGCCACAGAGGAGTGCTTGATCCGAAGCGGGGGTTAGGGAGGCCTAGAGAGAAGTTGTGCGTGAATGTGCAAATTCCAGCAATTTTTCGTCACTGCCATCGCCTCTCTGTTCCAAAGATCTGGATTCAAAATTCCAGACATCTTGACCGCTAGCTAGCAACGTAAATGTCTAAGAGAAAAATGAAATTCGAACGGAAAAGGGCTAAAGAGATGTTATGCGATTTTGTCTGCACATCCAAGCGCGTCGTGAAAAAAAAAAAAAAAAAAAAAAAAAAAAAAGGCAGAACACGTACTCCGTAGAACACAGCAAGACAAGACGAGAAGCGCGAGTATATCCCTAATAAGGCCGCGACTGACGGAAAGGGTAGGCGCGACCTCGTCGTGTTGCCAGCACGGGCAGGTTCGCCTGAAAGCTGCTTCCACTCTCGAATCATGGTTCTGTCGAATTGCGCGCAAAAAATGTTTCTTTCGTCTCCATATCCACTTGGGTTGCGATCCAGTGGGTGCCATGATATCATGGCACATCATGGCACATCATGGCCAGAGCACGCTGCATGTGTACGAACCAAAGGCAGCCACAGTACGTCCGTATGTACGGTCGGTCCACTCGATAATCCCCATGTCCTCTGCAGCTTTAGGGACACTGCCCTGGTATCAGGGGCATGTTTGCTTTCGCGATGCAGGGCTAAGCGAGCACAAGAAGCACGAGTTGCTACTGACGGCATTTAGTCAATGCTTTTCAACCAAGTTAAAAGCGTGCTTAATCCAATGGCGATACAGAAATCATGCTTCCGAGGCTCTTCATCTGGTGTCAAATCTGCCAGCTTTCAGACCATCGCCGAACAATCAAGTCGGGCTGGAAGACGTCACATTGATCCGTACATACGGATCACTACATGCCTTTTTCCCTGAGCAGGGGTGCTTCATTCCCTGTCTGGACCCCTCGACCCAGGCGGGTAATAAGTACTCGGATGTACTCCGTACCTCGACCGCCATCGCAGTTGTCGGTGGTTCCCTCCCTGGTTGCATCCCAGGATTCCATCGACGGCACAAATCGGACTATACATAAGCTCGGGGCGTGGCTTCGCAGACCTTGCGCGAAGCCACTATCCCACCCTGCATCGTGACTCGTGAGACTGGGTTTCCGAGCCTCCGTGCCCAGGATTTGGAGCACCGAACGTCAGTTGGCAAGTGAAATGTGGGGGAACAAAGTAAGCTGGTAGTTCCCATGGCCATGAGGCCCGAGTTGTCGCTGTTCCGTGCGATTTGGTTGGAAGCCTCAAGCTTCTTTTGTTCTGCCTGGTCCGTCAAATAGCACCGACCTCCACAAGCTCAGAGGGGCTGAGCTTTCCTTCTTGGACCATACATGTTCTCCATCGCCCGTCATCTTCTCTCAAATCACCTGTCACGGCTTGCCACAGCAGCTTCAATCAGCAGCTTCGATCAGCAGCCGCCGCAGGGTTTGATTGCCAGTTCTGCCAAGCTACACAACCGTCGTACTCCCCACTCGGCCTCAACTTACAGAGAGATACCATATATGAATCTGCGCTCCGACTCGGTCATTCGAACAGTTGCCAGCAGGAAAGATACGATCCCTCAAGGCTTCGCCTTCACGGCCAGCTGTTTTGGCTATTGAAAAACTGCACATAATTGGACCACTCATATGCAATACCAGCTGGACTCGGGCATGTCAGTGTCACTACTCATAACCAATGGAGGCACGATTGATCATAGCAGCAGACAAAAACGTGGGGTGGCCAGGCGATAGAGCCAAGTCTTCTAATGATGGGGCTTGGGGGGCAACGCTTCTTCCATCACCTTCGCCAACAGAAGCTGTCTGGAAAGGCCATACATTTGTAGGAGCACTCCCAACAGGGCCGCTCTCTCCGGTGAGCTCCGGAATGGACACAGTCATGGACAACTCCTCTGCACCAACGACTGCTCACTCAGCTTCCTCGTCCTGTGCCGACTCGTGGAGCATAGGATACGGTGACCATGAGGAAGGGGACAACAAAACCACTTGGGATCAATGGGAGCAAAGTCAAACCGAGTCAATGGCTGTTCTCAAATTGGAACCAATAGACGATGACATCAAACTTGGTGACATGACGGTAGCTCCAGTTCGGTCCCGTACGTCGCCGGATACGTCAAAGAGCAAGCAAAAGAGGCCCCGAGGAAGACCCCGGAAAACTCCTCCCACTGTTGCTGTCTCCACTAGCAAAGTCACAAAGGGGCGATCCAAAACAGGTTGTATTACTTGCAGGAAGAGGAAGAAGAAATGCGATGAGGCGAAGCCGCGCTGTAAGTTTTCCCCTCGCTTTATACTGCCGCTGTTGAAGCATAATCGGTCATGAAACTTACACTTCACCGTCAGGTATGAATTGTGAAAAGAACGCGGTCGTCTGCGAGGGCTATCACGAGAAGCAAATCTGGAAAAGCGGGAAGGAAAGGGCTGATGAAGGTGAGTGAGGATTCGATTCCGAAGCGCAACACTTTAGAGCTTGCTGACTCGAGCGCTTATTTGTAGAACGCATGCAGCATGATGCACAGCCCAGCGTTACCATGCAGCCTATATTTCATGGCGTAGAAACCGCTGAAGACTTGATTTTCTGGAAACACTACGTCACTCACTTGAGCAACGTGTTAACCGTGGAGGGCGAGGCGAAGAACGCCTTCAAGGATATTGTATTGCCACTAGCTAACCAGCACCAAGGATTAATGCATTCCATATTGGCCGTAAGCAGCAAACACATCGACCTAGAATCGCCCTATGGATCCAAAATCTTGAACGGCGATCCAGCTGCAACCCGAGAATCTTTGCAACAACGGGGTGATTACCACCATGAAGAAGCATTGAAGCGACTCTACAAAGACATGGAGACTCCGGTCAGCAAAGACGACCCAACCTATGCTACCGTTCTCGCTGCGCGCTACGGACAAATGCTCTGCTTGCTGCTGCAAACCCGGGCCGAAGGCAATCCAAGAGGGGAGCATCGGGTTCACTTGCAGGCATACCAGACCCTGATACAGCATTCTCCTCCTGAGAACGAGGTGTTACGTTCATTCATGACGGAATTTTTCCAGTACCACATTTTCGCCGACGACCTCCTATGGTATTCTGGGGCGAGCGCTGGCCGCTTGTCATCTGAAAGCTGGGTGTGTGATGTTTCGATGCCAACACCTCGTCTCATAGGCGTAGGTGACGGGCTGTTTCGCTGTCTATCACAGATAACCAGTCTTCGAGACGTGATTCGGGCAAACATGTCTGCGGCCATGGACCCAGTTGTCGACTACAAAAGTCTGTACCGAGCTGCGGAGATTGACGCGGTTATAAGAGAATGGACGCCTCGATGGCCCCCAGGTGACAGCCGCCATCGTGTTGGTCCCCTGTACAGGCAAATGATGTGGGTGTATCTCTTCCGAACAATATATCCGCCCTCGCCATCACCATCACCACTTCGACGGCCTACTTCTGCAATGGCGCCCTCCAATTCCTATCAAACCCATATGAGCAGCCTGCGACGCCGATCCTCCATGGTGGCCAGCGTTGGCTCGTCGGCGACCTCGACCACGATGTCTCCCGCCGCCGGGACAGAAATGGGATCTCAAATGGCGCATAGTTGTCCCTCATCACGCAATACGTCTCGAACCAAATCGATGCATGAGCAGGACTCGGCTTCAATGGTGCCTGACACACCCGAGTGCTGCGCCCCCAAGCGGTCTTCTCCCCTTCCTGCCAGAAGACCAGCACAGGACGATAGTCGCATCACTCTCGCTGTGGAGGAATCCTTGGCAATCTTTGAATCATTCCAGCCGTCTGACCCGGCTCAAACTTTGCTGTTGATTCCTTGCATCGTGATTGGCACTGCATGCTTCAGTATCCTACAACGTCAAAGGATAAGGGCTGCAATCAAAGTAATTCGTGGTTATACAGGGCTACGCAATTGCGACCGCGTGATGGAGCTGTTGGAAGAAGTTTGGTCAACAATGGACCAAGGTGACTGGGTTGCCGTATGGGACTGGCAATGCATTGCGAAGAGCTTGGGTCTGGATTTTATCTGCGCCTAATACAGAAGACATTTTGCGAGTCTGCCTGGAGCAAGCATTGCAGTCAACCTATTTTGATCGACAGGCCTTTGAGCAGGCCTTTGAGCAAACGACTGGATGAATTTCAGCATCAACTACCTGCATCTCTTTTACTTCGTTTCTGTCTGTCAATTTTTAGCCTGCATAGCTTGTCCCTTTTTGAGGCCGATTCAGAAGCATTAGAAGATAGGAGTCTCCTTCTCTGCGTCCTTTACCTCTCCTTCCATTTTCCTATAAGACGGTTCAAGATTTTGGCTTGGTCGTTTTTTATTTCGAAATAATTCATAAGCCTTCAAGAGCATCGTTTTCGCAAACATAATTCTTACTCTACGGGCTTCTGTGAGACGCCGCCGTGGATAATATTTCTTCTTCTTTTTCTGTTGTTGTTTGTTCTGGCTGTTATTGGCGAGGAGGGATGGGACTACTATACTATTTGCATTGAAAGATGGCGTCATTCGGAGGCTGTGAAGTCACTTTTGTCAGAGTGGAGGGGGGTTCTAGTCCTGCTGGAGTTGACACAATCTTTTGTGTTCTTTTGTTACATGGACAAAGACTGCTATGACAGCGTTGAACCGTTTCAGCGCGCAATGGCAGCGACAAGGGGCAGCGTACAAGGTTCGCGGGCGGCTTTTCGTGTATTTCTCTCGACCTTTGTAGTGTCCACATGGTTTATTACATGAGAAGTCAGCGGGTAATGGTAGCGGGCTGCTCGTTTTGCCACGAACAGAGTTAATTATTCGTTCATTATCCGAGTAGTTGTCATGTCCGCTCCAAAACTTGGTCTCCTACTCGTCTTTCTGACGGAAGAACCATGTGCATCTGGCTCACCCTGCATGGTGATGGCGTCATCAAAATCCAAACCGTCCCGTCCCATACTTGTACGCGGAGAAACCTGCGTGGTCATGATATGCACGACGTTTCGATGAGACGACGAGAGGCAACATGGCAACACGTCGCTGATTGTGAGAATACGGGAGCAAAGTGGCTTGACGCGGTTCGCGACCAGTTTTTTTTTCTTTTTAGTAAAAAAAAAAAATTGACTACTTCTTGCGCCCGGTTTCAAACACAGGTCGCTCGTGCTATGGACGTGAACTTGAACAAGGGCATGATACAAACGTGCATACATACGCATGGGGGCAAACATCTTGCTTGACATGTGCCTAATCATCGATCTGTGGCCGATTAAAAAAAATAAAAAAATTAAAAAAACCTCAGAGAAATCGGCTGCCTTCCAGATAAAATCCCTACTGCGATAAGCAGAGGATTTGCGACTGTCACTGTTCACTGCCCGTTTAATCTCTTCCCTTGTCTCCTTCAAAGTAAAACTTCCCTAGAGGTTGGCCGCCCGCGCCGGGAGTACCCAAGCCTGACGGCCCTGCCCGGCTCTCGCCGCTGTCCAACGTTGACAGGATTCTCTCAGCGGCTTCTCTGTTCTGTTGAACCTGGACCCCGGTTGGCACGGGTCCGCCGAGGGTTGTGTCGACGAAGCCATCTTGTTCCGTAAGCATGTCATGTTGCGAAGGGTCGGCGGCAACGCCATCCATCATCCGGGGATCTCGTCTGTCATGAATGGCGGACGCCATCATCGGGACATCGTTTCCGCTCACCAACATGTCCCTGTCTCTGCGCGAGTCGCTCATGCCCGAATTGGTTCGCTCGAGGTTCCAGGCCGGGTGGACGGCGGAAGCACCGGGAGGAGGGCGACGATGGTATATGGGACCCGAAACAGTGCTTCCGGCGCCCTCGCCGAACCCGACAAGCGAGGCCGACCCGTCGTCGCTCATGCGATCTTCATATCCCCCGACAGAGCGCGTGGCCATCATGTCCATGTCTTCATCCATGGCGTCATGATCGGCGCCCGTGCTGGCCACTGATCCGGCTTCGCGGTAGTTGGTGCCGACGCTGAACATGTCTTCTTCACGGTCCCCGGCCGTCGTCCGGCCGTCGTCCCCTGCGTGACTCTCGGTGGCGCTGGCCGATCCAACCGTGCTCATCTTGGTGACGGCGACAGGCTGGCCATTATTGTCGAAGTATGAGGGCGTTAGGTTGTGAGTGGTGGGGAAATTCGGCGGGAACCCTCCTCCCGTCGTCGATGTCGGCGTGGTTTGGGGCGAGGTGGACGATGGTCCCGTTGCATTGACTCCCCCTGCAGCTCCCCCGGGGCCAGGTCGAAGTGTTGAGACTCGCTCGAGGCCAGCAAGACGCGATATACGGTCGGCTCGCTCTGCTTCTAGGCTGGTCGTGGAGGGATTGTGCTGGTGTCCGCGCCCTGATGGACCGAAGGAGGCAAAGTGGCCCCGATGTCCATCTTTGATGGCCGTCGTGGAGAGAGCAGAAAGTGACGTCGTTGTGCTAGTGGGAGTACCTCTGTGTCAAAACAGTTTGTTAGCTTAGCCGGGACCAGGACGCGGGACGGGTCGCTCATGAAGGGAATTCGCAGCTCACGGACATGCAGTGACGTGACTGCTTCATACTTGACTGGGAGAGACACACGGTATTTCTGACGGAGTATCAGGATTTGACCCCGGAGGCGGGAGATTGATGAACATCGGACGTGGTGGCACTTGCGACATCTGAGGACACAGGACACAGGACACAGGACACAGGACACAGGAAGCGCCAATGAGGCTTGCGCGGTTGTCGCGCGCGTGAGGTCCCGAGCCGACGTTGCCAAACCAGACGAACGTCCAGACTGCGCAGCAGCTTATAATAGCAGCAGCAGCCGATCGGAGAGGTAATGTTGGGGAAAAGAGCAGGTCGGATTCAATGCAAGAACACTGTGTGAGTCACGGGGAGCAAGCAAGAGATGGATGCAAGAGATGGAAAGAGGAGTCCAACTGGCCATGCGATTTGTGGTCGATGGGTTTCGCGTCTGCGGTAGCACCTGAGCACGTGTCTGTCTGCATTGTGTGTTTTTGCGTGTGTTTATGTGCCCGTGTGTGCTCGTGTGTGCTTGTGTGTTTTTTGTTTGGACATTGAAGCTTCAGGGTCCAATGACGGCCTCTGAGTGGCCGCCAGGCGCCAGACATGCTCGCTGTCGACTTGGCGCCTCTATATTCCTAGCGCTGTTACCGTGGGTGTAGTGGGTGCGCGCTGCAAATGGGGGGGGGGGGCCAACAACTGTTGCTCCTCGGCAGGATTCAGCGGAATCGCGGGGCAGGAGCGGGGCAGGAGGGGGTCGTAGGGGGGGTCGTAGGGGTCTGGTGAACCTGATTCTAGGCCAGCAATGACGTACACCCCGCTGTACCGGTGGAAGTCATGGAACTATTGGACGACCACTGTGTCGCATCTACATTCATAACTGACAACTGACAACTGACACTGACAACTGACAACTGACACTGACAACTGACAACTGACACTGACAACTGACACTGACTGGATTGCTTCTTGGCTCATGCAGCGCAACATATTCCAAGCACGGATCCCTGTTCTCTATCGTTTCGAATTCCTGCGCCATCCTCACAAGCAGGTCAACCGATTGGGTAATGACCTGCTGCTGTGCCGGACAGATCCTTGGGCCTCCCGAGAAGGGCACGAACTTCCCATTTGGCCACTCTGCCTTCAAATCTGCTGGGCCGGAACACATAGGCATCATCGCCCCAGACTTCTTTGTCGTTGAGATGAGACGATAGGTCAAGAGACACCCGGGAGCCCTTTGGTATCGGGTCCCGTATCTGTTTGGCTGCCTCATCCAGGAGCACATGCCGCTTGCTTCCCGTACACATGGGCTCTGCTGCGCTCATGTTTCTCGCATCCGTGGCAGCGAGAGCACGAGCAACTTGGCGGTCGACAAAAGCGTGGACCTTGTTCACATTGTCATCAAACCATGTGTCAAACAAGATGCTGAGCTTGCTCGTCGCATGTCTACGCTTGCTTATCCCTATCAACGACTGGTAGCAGGCTGCGAGAAGCTCGTCTCCTTGGGTAGAGTGCTCGTCCAGTGAGCCCAAGGACTCTCCAAAGGTGAATTCCGTACCACTGTCAAGGAACTATCTCCAAGTCAGTTTTCAAGTGCCCGTCCTCCGCCGCTGCAACTGCAACCTACCAGACAAACAGTCTAGACCCTAAATGAGGGCTTCGTGGCGCGGAGAGATACGGGATAACATACATGAATAGTCACATGCCCTACAAAAGATGCATTGGCGGTTTTCAATACGGAGAACTACCCTTTTCAACATAATATAGGCCTGGGTGGTCGTAGCGACAGGTCGACAGCTGGGCGGACCAGAAGTGAGATTTCAACGTCAAAAGATTTCATATCAGCCGAGAAGGATGTCCACGGTTGTCACCGCGCTCCCTGGCTTGGTTTGGCAAGTCATGACTACTTGGTGCTCGGAAGTCATAGGCAAGCCGTCCCGCACGTCCTTTTCTGATCAAACGTGCGTTTTGTCGATTCGAGCTTGAGTTCGAGTTGGCACCGGAGACGAGCTGAACAAGCATCACGCATCCGGGCGCCAGTGCGTTGAGGCGAAGCAACCATTGGCTGCCCGGGTTGCTGCCTGCCCGCTGACAAGGTATGCATCAGCAGATCACCATGTCCACCCTTCTTCTACACGCATCATTCGTTTCTCGTTTCGTCGTCTTTGGGGACATCTTGCGAACGTGCGGAGCATGTACTGGTTTTTTTTTTTTTTTTTTCCCTCTTTTTTTTCTACATCATGACCGAGAAGCCAACATCTTCCTGCAGCACACCTTGCAACAAGGTATTCCAATCGGGCATGTACATGTGCTGCATGTCATCGCACATGCCCACGTCGCTCATCTCAACCAGTTTCCTGTTCGGCAAACCCAGCAACATGCCGTCTGTCGGACCAAGATCCGTCTCATTCCTGTTGCCTTGGTACTGGGCCGCAGCTTGAGGGATCAGCGTCGCGGCTCTGGCCTGCAGCGCCTTGAAGATGGTCCACTTCGGACCTCGCATCACGGCCGTGCTGGCCCTCTCCATTTTCCGAACATGCTGCTCAACGGCGTCGAATGCCCGTCTTGCGCAGGCCCGTCTCGGCTGCAGACATATGTTCCAGAGGATGAAGAGCATCAGATGATACTGGGGGTACGATCTTGTGGACCAGTGATAGGGACGGAGCAGTTCGTCGCCTAGCATGTTCTCTCCCTCTTCAAAGAGAACAAGCGCCTCGAGAAGCGTCTGCTCCGTGGCGAGGAGCTCCTGCTGCTCCGGATGGTGATGGGCTTCCCATTGTTGACGGGTGACAAAGTCTAGTTTGCGGGTGATGAAGCGGCATGTCGCCATGGTCATTTTATGCACGGGGAGCACTGGATTGCACCCCTGCATCATGTCCTCCACTTTGTTGGTCAAGTCGCCGACGATGCGGTCGCGCGCCTCATGAGACGGGGGCGCTGGCCCCGTAGACCGAGAAAGCTGCGAGAGGTCTGCCCACGTTTGCGTGATGTGTATGCTGACGAGGACGGTGAGCATTCTCGTCCATCCTCTTCGAGCGGGCGGGAGCTGCTTCATCTCCGGGTACAGGTCACTGTCTTCCAGGTTGAGGGGCAGCTCTGCGCCCCCAAGCATCGTGGCGGTGTTGGGTGTAGGGAATTCATGGAGGCCCAGATCTTCTGCGGCGCGACCATCTCGACCAACGAGGTACCACCATAGTCGGCGGCGTATTTCAGATTCAAACGGGGAGAGGCCGAGCTTCTTGCCATCCCTGTGGAGCCCTATTGATTGGGCGATTCGGATGGCGAGGCCGTTGAGAGTCCAGATGCCACGCCCAGTGTTGTGAACGCGGACAGCACTCTGTTCATTGGAATCAATCAGTCTTTTTACGGGAGCAGGTGAGCTCTGGTAAGGGATAACAAGGGACAACAAGGGATAGAAGGGAGGTGTTTTCTTTGGAATGCTGTCCCTCGGGGAGTTGAGGCACGTACCAGGTAAATAGCCATGGCCTGTAACATGACGACAGTGGGATTCTCCAGCAAGTCCGCTTGAGCAAAAGCCTGCTCCAAGCCCGCCTTGTATCGCAGCAAGGCGCTGTTCCACGTCTCACCGAGAACCTGGACGCAGTCCTCTTGTTCGTCCAGAGCCACTGTTGCAGCATAGTAGATGGCGTAGCAGAGAGCCAGGGACTCGGCGGGTGCAGTTTCGGGGTCATTTATCACTGTGTACACGGTGATCTCCGTGGTGGGTATATGGACGAGCTTGTAGAGCGTATCGACGACATCCACAAAGATTCTCCAGAGCTGGCCAGCCGTGGACTTGGGTGGGTGAAAGCTCGCTGCTGGCTGGGAGTAGACCGGGCTGGAAAGGATGCCGATGGGATTGAATGCAGAGGGGATGTTGGATTGGGAGATTGAGTCGTCCCTCGGGGTGGCCAGGGCCGTTCGCACATCGCTCTCCTGTGGACTGGTGTGAGTATCATCAAACACTCCACATTTGGTCTGAAAGAGCGATCAGAGGGACCACCTACCTGTCCGATGACGCGCGAGACGAGCACCTCGTTGAAATACTGGCTTGACGAGCCCTTCCCCAGCAAGATCTCGCCCGGGGGGCTCCCCGCGCCGCGTCCCGGCCCGCGCGATGAGGATGAGGCTGAAGCCGAGGCCGCTGCGGTTGCCCCGCCGTGGGGGGACGATGCAGAGGCTGGCGTGCTGGCCCGATCTGGCGGAGCGGATGAATGGGGAGGAGCGGCGTGGTCTGCGCGTATCCAAGTGGTGGTGACACCCGTCAGCGTCGTCTCCAGCCTGGAGATGCGCGTGGCCACGTCGTTGATGGTGGTTTTCCGGACCCGCGGCGCCCTCGGCTCCTTGGGTGGATAGCAGCAGGCGCGGCGGCCCCGGCGGCATGGTGTGCAGGGTGATTTCTTGTCGCAACGGACCTTGCGCCGACGACATGTCGCACAGGATCGGTCTACTGCGGCTGGGGGTTGGTCTGATGCCTCAGACGCCGCGGGAGACTGGCTCGACATGGACGTTGTGGTTGTGGATGGGATGAGGAGGGGTTCAGCTTGGGTCTGGATCTCCGAGAGATCACAAGCAGCCAGCCCCAGGGGCAAAAAAGAGGGAAAAAGGAAAAAGGCAATACCACCCTTTGAAAGGCTGCGACTTCAATTCCTTTCTTGCTAAACGCGGCGCGTTGGCGATGGAGAGTGAGCGACATGTGTAAGTGGCAAGTTGCGAGTTTCGGCCTCGGTGATTGGGGAAAGGACCGAGGCCGAAGAAGGGCATCAGTCAGCCTCATGCTGCATCCAAGCGGCGGGCCCCGAAAAATTCCCGAGATCAGAGTTCTCCGATGTCGTGGTTCATTTTTTTTTTTTTCCCATTTCGGTCATCCGAAGGCGCGAGTGCCCGAGCGTAATGGCGACAGGCCTTGTCCATACTTATAATACAATGCGTGGGTGAGCCTTGGGCAAATGCAACGAAAGGGTCCCCGACAGAAACCCACCATCAGCTCTGTTCTTCTTGCGTCTCACAATTTTTGTGTCATTCCACACGTGAGACATTTCACTCTTGTACAATCAACTTGGTCTGGCCCCGCAAACCTACTTTGTGCTCACTTCTGTTATATCGTCGTCAACCAACGCCATGACCCCGGCCTCAAGTTTGAAAAGGCGGCCCTCCAGCGGCTCCCTTTCCAGCAAGACGGCGCAGCAAAACGACCGGACAAGCGCGGGCAACGCATATCCCGCCGAGAAGACAGATGCGGAGAAGACGTCTGCCGAGGACGAACACTTTGGATCTCCTGCCCCGGACGGCGGTGCTGCAGCATGGCTTGTTGTCCTGGGTGCGTGGTGCACGTCTTTCTGCAGTTTCGGCTGGATAAACAGTACGTTTGGGACTGCTCATGCATGCATGCACGATACTATGGCAACATGATTGCTAATCCGTAAGCAGGCGTCGGAGCGTTTCAGCAATTCTACCAACATGAGCTTCTGTCATCCTACTCTGCCAGCACAATTGCTTGGATTCCATCGTTGCAAATCTTCTTTATGAGTGCAATGGTCAGTACCGCTCTATCTCTTACCTCTCCACTCGGCTTCTTCATTTCTCTCTGGACCTTCGAAACTGCTGGACTGACTGTTATGGAAAAGGGACCCCTCGTAGGCACCCTTTACGACAAGTACGGACCTCGACAGCTCGTCTTCTGGGGCAGCATCCTCCACGTCTTTGGACTGATGATGTGCTCTCTCGGAACGCAATACTATCAGATTCTTCTGGCGCAGGGCGTCTGCTCGGCCATTGGTGTTTCTGCCATTTTTCAGCCTTGTGAGTAGTTGGTTTTGGCACGACCTTGCCCCCCCTGGATCTGTGGGGTTTTCCCCGT
The DNA here is from genome assembly GCA_023658445.1 of Epichloe bromicola. Classification (NCBI taxonomy): domain Eukaryota; kingdom Fungi; phylum Ascomycota; class Sordariomycetes; order Hypocreales; family Clavicipitaceae; genus Epichloe; species Epichloe bromicola. The sequence goes on from CP098271.1 coordinate 1,017,244, forward strand.
CAATCTCATCAGCTAACAGACATTCGTCGGAATAGCCATGAACTGCATCCACGGATGGTTCGATAAGAGGCGCGGCGCGGCCTTTGGCATCCTCGCCACGGGCTCCAGCCTAGGCGGCGTCGTTTTCCCCATCATGGTCAGCCGGCTCATTCGCCAGGTCGGATTCCCCTGGGCCATGCGAACCTGCGCGTTCCTCGTCCTCGCCCTCCTCGTCGTTGCCAATCTCACCGTCCGGACGTTCCAGCCGCCCCGGCCGCAGAAGCTCACCAGGACACTGCTCGCCCAGCCCTTCCGCGAGCTCGACTTTGTCTTTCTCTGCGCCGGCTTCTTCTGCTTCACGTTTGGCATCTACATCCCCATCGACTACCTGCCTGTCCAGGCGCTCGATGCTGGCGTGGAACCCAATTTGGCGCAGTACCTGCTCTCTATTCTCAACGCCGCGAGCCTTTTCGGTCGTCTGTTCTCCGGCATCATGGGTGACAGGATCGGTCGATTCAACATGTTTACCGTCGTGTGTGCGTTGACGGGCGTGTGGGTGCTGGCGTTGTGGATTCCATCCTCCAGCACGGGCGGCATCATTGCGTTTGCCGCTCTGTTTGGTTTCTGCTCCGGCGCCTACGTATCGTTGATACCCGCTCTCGTTGCACAGATTTCGCCCCTGCGAGAGATTGGACTCCGAATGGGCATCATTTTCTTCGTAGGGTCCGTTGGCGGCCTCGTTACAAACCCCATCAGCGGGGCGATTCTGGGCCATGACAAGAATTGGGTGGGCGTCAAGGTGTTTGCGGGTGTCTTTTGTCTGGCAGGGACGCTGCTGGTGTCTGCCTCGAGAATACACCATACTGGATGGAAGTTGGCGATTGTGTTTTAAGATTTCTTGAGAGGTATATTCCAATTTTTCCCTGCGCCCTTGAGCTGTCGAGGGGGTTTTCTCATTACGTATCAAGGCGGGTTGCATCGGGACTTCCTCTTACGTCTCGAGACGCAGCGAATGAACAAGAGCCCGAGTATCAATGAATGCCAGGGAATGGACATGGGAATCTATAGAGAAATGGGTAGACAGATGCAACTCTCAAAAGCATAGTCGGTAATGCAATACTCATCAAGAAGAGTCATCGAGTCGAGACAATTGAGCCTCCATGACAAGCGAGCCAAGGCAAAGCCAAAGCCGTAGTGCGTCCATTGACAAGAAGAATCCAATTGTAGACGAAAGCGGGCGTCGTGGGAAGCCTCAACCGCCACGGCGCCGATACGTAAGCTCCCACGCGCACTCCGCATGATGTCAGTCGATGTTTAATTGCATGCAACCTGGCTCCACGGATGTTATGGAGTATGTGCTGGTAATATCCCAGAGTCAGGATCGAGCCTCTTGGGAGTGAATGTGGGACCACTCATTACCTGGGTCATGACGCAGGTCACTGCCAGACACTACCGTATGAGAATGGACGAAGAAGAAGAAGAAGAAAAAGCCAGACCCGAGACGTGAAAAATTGAAATAGCATGCCTCGTCATCGTCATGGCTCGTCACGGATCGAGCAGGCGTGGTTGGACCCTGAGCCTCCTCCGACGCGGGCAGACCGCGCGGGCAGGAAATCAATCGGAACGCGCATCATGCTATTTTCGAATCCCGCATTTTCTGCCCCGGGGGCAGAAGAAAGAGAAGGAACAAGGAAGAGATATTCTCCGTCTCAATACTTTGTCTCAGCCAGTTTTTCGTCTCGACAGGCGCTGGCATGGACGTTGGTGGGGGGTTTCCCCCATCTTCTTTTATGGAGCCGAAGCGAGGGAGGCGCTTTTCGCCTCAGGCCGCGACAAGAAACCATCGAATCCAGCATGCCGGCCGGGTTTTTCCAAAATGCAAAATGCAAAATGCAAAAAGACCTTGATCCAAGACGCGCGTACCACATGGCGGGCTCTGTCGCCCGGCTCCAACGGCTTGCGGCTCCGTTGATTGCATGCCGGACCTCACCGTCAGCGCGGCGTGGGCGTCTTTCGAAATGTGGCCGGCCGTATTGATTGATGAGCGCGCGTGAGAGAGACAACTCTGGTGCAGCAACGTCGAGCCGTCTGGTAGATATAAAGAAAGGGGGGAAGGGATGGGAATTGTCTGGATTTTGATCTTCTTCATCAATCATCGCTTCACATCTACGCAACTTGCTAAGAGAAGATACATTAATTTACACTGCCAAACTTGTTTTTTTTTTTTTCCCTTTCTTCTTTCCAAACATTCCCCCTTATAACTCACAAAACCCCCAGGAAGTACCACCGATTTTGATAGAAAGGACCCGAAACGGCGCCTTTACTTCCATTGAATCAAATTTGGCTCCCGAAAAAAGGAAAAATTAGGCCGTCGACTCCCTTCCCACTTTGTCTCTCACTCAGGCGTCCCCCCATCATGGCTGGCAAGATGTTTAATCTGCTCACCATCCTGGTCACTTTAATGGGACTCGCGTCTGCGCAGACCCAGACGACGGCGTCCGGGTCAACCGTCCTCGCGGACATTACGACAATGGGCGGCTCGGCAGACATGTCGACGGCGGCTGCATCGACCGCGACGGCGGCCGGGGCCGTCAACACCGTGGCCGCGTCCATCATGAGCAACCACCTGCATCACAACCAGAACACCGCTGCCGCCGCCGCTACCACGGGGCCCAAGATCAAATTCGGCCTCCCGACGGCGTCGAATGCCAATCCCGTGCGCAACGCGGGGAGGCGGCCGTCGCAGCCGGGGCTGAGGAAGCTCACCATTGTGGTTGGGCTGGTCACGTATGGACTGATATTGCTCTAATCCATACTTCATTCGATGAGAGGAGGCGATACCCGGTTGGGGAGGTCGGGATTAGATACAGCGCAACGGGACTCGAAAGCTGGTTCTTTCGTGTCCGACTCGAACAAAGAAAAAAAAATTGGAATCAAAGTACAAGGAATGGGAGAAGTGCGCATGGCAGCTACAATTGGGGCGGATTGTTTCTCCAGGTGCCGAGTAAGATGACAGAGCGACAGGGTCGCATCTATTAGTAATTGGGAAGGGAATTATCATTGATAGGACGTGCAGTCATTTAAACGGCCAGAATAGTCTGAACTTGTCAATACATGGTTTTTTTCATCTTCTTATATCATGTCCAGAGACGTTGCCAACTGCCTGCGACAACAAGCAGGATTTCCGGTTTCAAAAAAATCAAACAAAAAAAAATTCTGCCCCTCCAAAAACGCAAAGGAATCAAGAAGCACTCGCTCATGTATTGTTCAATGTACCACTGTTTGGGGGCTATCTGTATATGAGCAGAGATACCAGGGACATGGGGAGCAGAAGTCGAGGCGCCCATGGACCACGCAACTTCAACCGAGGATCCAATAGACAATTCTGGGAATGTAGCATATCGCGAGATGGAAGTGGCATGTGCGTCCATATCAAGTCGTCCATGCCGTCTACAAGACGTGAGATCAAATGGTATATCTGAACCGCGGCGAATCATCCCCCAGCTCGACCAGCTCCTCCTCCTCCATCCCGCGATGCTTCTCGCCCATGACGCCTCCCTCCCGCCTCCGGTTCGCCCTCCAGTACCAATACCAAAGGAATCCGTAGATGGCTGTGCCCATGCCCACCATTGCGAGACACACGGCGTGTCCGCGAATATATCGAGGCTGGTCTGGTTTGGGGCTACATAAAGGGCGTTAGCCAGCCTTCTTCGAATCCAGTATAAGATGGAGATGGGGCGGAAAAGAAAAGGACGAGAAATGAAATGAAAGCCGCATCTTCGACAAAAATGCCTTTGACTGCTGAAACTCAGAGCCAGGACCAACAGGAGGGAACAGGAACTCACTATATGAACGCAGACATGACGCCCGCCGCATTCCCAAAGGTAAGCTGCATCCCCGTCGCGGTAGTCCTCTTCCCATACCGAGGCGAGTTATTCGGCAACTACATTCTCCCCATTAGTCACAAGACAACCCCCCTAATCCATCTTCACACGAACAAAGGGGAGGGAATCAACGAACCCACGCCAACGGCAGCCCAACAACAACGTACAGCCCCCCCGCGACCAAGAAGCACGCAAAGTAGTGCACCCCGGCAGCGACATCTGCCAGCAACACCGCGTACCCTACCGCACTCACAGACCCAAAGATGACGCAGAAGAGGCCGCGCATCTGAACACGGTCAGACAGCCACGCCGTGCCCATGTACGTGGCTGCTCCGAGGAAGTAGCACGGTATGGTGAGGAGCTGGGCCTGAGCCGGGGACCACTCGCCAAGGGCCTGGATGATGGTGGGCAGAAAAGTCGAGAATCCTAAACACCCGTCAGCCTTTGCAGCTTCGCTTGAGAAAGGAGAGGAAAAAAGGAGAGAGAAAAGAGGGGGGGAAAAGAGGCATCACCATAGAGCATCGTATCAACCCCAAACTGCGCCACGTAAAAAGCCCATGCCTTCCAGTCCGTGAAAGCCCTCAGCACATCCCCCCTCCCCACGTCCTCGCTGCTCTTGGAGCTCCCGTACGCCCTCCTCCCGCGCACCTCCATCAGGGCCTTCTCCGCGTCGTCCAGAAAGTACGCCGACCCTGCATCGTTGGGCAGCGCAAAGTACGTCACCGCGCCCAGCACCACGCTCGGGATCCCCTCGATGATGAAGATCCATCGCCATCCGCTCATCCCCTGCACGCCATCCATGTGGCCGATGCCGTAGGCGAGCAGTCCGCCCAGGGCGCCGGCAATGGCCGCGCTGACAAACAGGTAGCCCACCCGCAGCGCTAGCTCGTTCTTGGTATAGAAGAAGGTGAGGTAGATGTTCAGCCCGGGGAACAGCCCTGCTTCCACGGCCCCGAGCAGCAGCCGGCATGCCAAGAGGCTGCCGTACGAGTTGACGAGCCCCATGAGCGTGGCCACGAGGCCCCATGACACGGTGATGAAGGCGATCCAGCGACGAGGCGTGAACAGCTTGAGCACCAGGTTGGACGGCACCTCAAAGAACATGTACGTCACGAAGAAGATGGAGACGGCCACTTGGAACTGCGCCGAGCTGAGGGACAGGTCTGCCTCGAGCTTGTACAGGCGCGCGTTGCCGACGTTGACTCGGTCTATGAAGCTGAAGAGGTAGACGCTCATGATGAGCGGTATGAGATGCAAGTCTAGCTTCCGGACAAGTCTCTTCTCGTCGACGCCTTCGCTCGCAGCGAGCAGCTGGTCCATGGTGGTGATGCGTCGGTCCATGGGGCCTCCGTCTGGCGAGCTCTCGTTGCTGCCTGCGGGCGCCGAACGCTCATCCTCGCCAGTCAGGCCCATTTTGAGGGCTTAGGTGATTGATTTTGAATTCCTCCTTTTGGAACTTTTCATCGAGGGTTTTTTTTGACGCAATCATGGTGGGAGGAATCAGAAAGGGCTTGATGGATCATTGGTTGTCCAGCCCCACCCGATCGGGGCTTTGACTGACTCGTCGCATTTCATTTTTATTGGGAACAAATGCCACGAAATAACAGAATGCATCTTTTGGTACTATGTGAGTTGCGCTCTTCATTATTACAACTTCGCTATAAAAGTCTCTTGTCACCGGCGTACGAGACCTGCTCCTGTTTCCCTATAGCAAGATTCCGCTTGAAGCCCTGCTCGACCAACACGATGTGAATGCCCTCCTTCGCCCAATGTAATTCGTACCCAGCCAAACCTTGCGGCGAGCGTACAAAAAAAGAAGACGGGCCAGTTCGAAATTCCATATTCAGAGGAGTGCTCCACACCAAGGTATATATACAAAAAAAAAAAAAAAAAAAAAAGGTATAACACGATGACATCGACAGACTCGCCCTGTCATGATATGCCACTCAAGAATCCAGATTATATGCCTTTATGCTATGTCCATTCAAGCAACATTTGACAAAGCGATTGATTGTATAGAGCAATGATTAGCGATGCTCCGTCAAAAGTCTCCTGTCGCGAGCCAAATCCCCTTTTTGCGCCTTCAGTGATACCCATGTTTGAGTCATGCGTGAGTTTTGTCTATCTGTAGCTCTCGGTCGGCATTTCATACACCGGCCCACTGTGCCGGGTCGAGAAGGGTTGGCTGTCGATCTCTTGTGCGTTGTCGCTGTGCCATTTGGCAGCTGCCGGGTTATCGGTGGCCATTTCCGCAGCATCAGCCTGGTGCCATTTGGCACCAGCGCCATCGTTACCCAGCTCGACGGTATCAGGTCTGGCAGTCATGGGGCTGACCGAGGCGGTGTTGGTCTCCGGCGTGGGGTGTCGTGGCAATTGATCTCCAGGGGACAGAGTGCTGGCTCTGGTGGTGGTGGTGGTGGTGGTGGTTGTGTTTCGCGTGGGGGCATAGGCGGCGCCGTACGGCTCGGGCTTGGCGTAGCCGGCACGACCGTCTCCCATGGCTGTTCCACGATAGCCTTCGGGCTGAACGTTGGGGAGTACTGGGTCGCGGCGTGGAGCGGCGCCGGGAGCAGATGAGAGTGCCTCAGACATGGGCCGCGAGTGGCGAGAGCCGCCAGCAGCAGCGCCGCCAACGGGTACCTCGGACGAAGGGCCCAGCAAGTCATCGGGATCAGGCTTGGGGCTGCGACGTCGTCTCAGGCAGAAGAGAATAATGGCTCCAATGGCAAGCAATCCAGCAATACCAACACCAGCTCCAATACCGGCCTTGGCACCAGTTGAGAGGCCACCATCGTTGTTGTCATTGTTGTTGTTGTTGCTGTTGTTGTTTCCACTGCCCGCATTTCCAGTGGGTATCGAAGTAGATGTTTCAATGGCTCCAGTAGCAACCTGCGTCAACTTCAAGATGATTGTGGCGGTTGTGGTAAGAGTGGTCTTGGCATTGGCTTGCTCGGTTTCGGTAACGAATGATGTCGTGTGGACCAGCGTAGTTGTCGTAGACCTGATAGCCCTGGTAGCAGTCACGAGAACAGTCGAATCTCCACCACCACTGCCGATGGTAACAGTGACGACATTGGTGACAAGCGCCCGCCTGACATTGTAGACGGCCTGCGGAGCCGGGACGGCAGGAGCAGGAGTAGCTTGAGCCTCGACTTGAGCAGGTTCGTTGCCAATGTACACAGCATCCTCCTCCTCCACAGAACGCTTAGCATTGACAATTTGAGTCGAAGTGACATAGACCGTCTTGGTAGCGACATCTCGGTCGCGGCTGGTGACCGTCGTCGTAGCGACATCAGTAGTTGTAACGGTTACAGTGACAACGGTGCTGATGGACACAGTTGTCGTACTGGTGACTGTGCTTCCAGCATTTGGCAGAGTAACGGTCTGGGTTACTTGAACAGTGGTGTCGCCTGCGGCAGTAGGTGTAGCAGATGGGGTCGAACTTTGACTTTGACTTTGGCTGCCGCTTCCAGTTTCGGATTCGATGATTGAAGTAGTCAAAGGAGCCAGCGAGGTGGTGCCAACATTCTGACGGACAGCGACTTGACCTGCCTGAGCGCCGAGGGCGGCACCCAGAGTGAGTCCCCAGAAGAGACGCATGCTCGGGTCAAAAGAGGGATCCTGTTTAAAGAAAAAATGGGCTCTCGGGCGGACAAAGATGAAGATGGTCTCGAAACGGGAAAGAAGTAGATTCCCAGATCGAACAGGTGAACCGAGCGATTTCCAAGCCGCACTTTGTCGCTCGCGAAATAGTCGGACGAGATGTGACGAGCGAATCAACCGATCAGGACTACTCTTCTCAGCCAGTGAGGGAGAGAGTGTGTAGAACTTTCGTCGGCGAGTGCGGATCGCGTGTGGATTGCTGGGCGGTTCTCGACAATGTGGCCGTTGTGCGCGCCGCGCGAAACTCAAAAGGGGCCGTTACTTGTTTACACAGACAGCGTGGATTGATGTGTCAATTCCGAGGGGAAATGTGAATGCCGGCCGAATGGTGGACGAGAAAACACAATGAAGAAAAGGCCGGCTATGGTGAATGCCGAGTGAAGAATAACAGTGAAGATTACAGCAAAGAAAATAAAGAAAAGCTGTGATTGCCTGAATAGCCCAGACAATGGTTGGGTTGCTGAAACGAGAAGGGGTGGTGAGGAAGTCAAGGCAGAGCAAGAATGGAGTTGGGATGGATGGATGGATGGATGGATGGATGGGTGGGGGCAGGCAGGCTCGGCTTGAGACGCATTTTTCACGGCAGGCAGGGCCAATCCAGCTGCCAATCTTGCCCCGTCAGTGGCGGCTAGCGGCCACAAGGGTGCCTGGAAGCCCAGAAGCCTAGCAGGGCGCTAATTCAGCTGGCGGGCTCAAGTGCTCCGTCGCTAGCATCAGCCACAAGGACCGGCGTCCGTTGCTGTGTGTGGTGGTTGTTTATTTTTATTCTCGGTGCATCCGGCGGCGAGCCTGGGCAACGGTGATAGCCAGTAGACCCCCCAGCAGCAAGCAAGCCCAGGAACACCGTTCCATGTTGGCCAGGCGCGCCAAGTCAATTCAACACCCGCATGGCATCTGTTACTCGTGCCCCGCCCCACCTTACTAGGTGACAACGGTGCCACCGGGCTTTATCACGGCTACACGCATTCGCCTCGGCTGCGACGCAACCGCCGTCCTCCGCACTTGCACCAGACGCTTACATATCCTTACTCGCAGCAGCGTGGTGCCAGCGTCGGGAATTTGTATGTGGAGCATTGTCCGACTCCACTTGTCCCTGACTCTCCCCCAATTTGCTTTTTTTTTGTCCCCAATGGACGGAGACGATGAAAAATAACAGTAGATGCACGAATGCAGGCACGTAGCGTTGGTAATAAAGCGTCGTCTGGTTGTATCTCGCGATGCTAACTATAAATGGCTCAAACCCCACCCAACGCCATGTCGCGCGCCACCGTCTGTTCGTGACATCGCTCTCGCCGGCAAGTTGTGCACAACCCAGAAATGAAGAAGAGAACCCCCATGCCCCAAGACTCAGTTCAGAATCGACCTGTTCCCCTTTCCGGTTAGCCAAGGCCCCCCTTGGCTGTGGCGCAAGCAAGCGCGAGAGAATGAAAGAAATAAAAAGGAAGAAGAGAAAACGGCAGCTGGGGACCCCTCTTTCAATACGAGATTTTGAATTTAAGAAAGAAAATCCATCCACAACGATGTCATAACAAGTTGCCCGGTTGTGTTGTCGGCGGGGATTTTTCCCCACTCGGTCGTCCGGTGTTCTCATTGGCCTTGCATATCGGGACATTTTCCAGATTCACGGCAGGCACGATTCCCTGACCGACGATTGCCACTGGACAATGGGGCTTTCCTTCCCCCAGGGCCAGGGCCCCCTGAATCCTCTCCCAAATTACATCCCAGACCAACACCACACCACACTCCAATGCCATCAGCCAAATCAATTCGCTTATTCTCCCTGAAAAAAAAAAAAAAAATGCAAAAAAAAAAACGCCAAACTGCTCTCACATCCGTCATTCACAGAAAAAACGTCTCCTTCTCGCACCCATGTGGCAGAAGATGAGCGAACCGGAGCCCCACCTGCCGTACACACAATCTAGATGCGAACGCACGCCACAAGGCTACGGTACGGGTATCGTTGACCAATGCCGGCTTGGCTGGCTTCATCTGCAAATCCAACGTTTCCGCCCACTTCTCGGCCAAGGAAGGATACTCAGATAGTTCGGCATTTGATTTACCAAGGGTTCTCCCCTCCCCTGCTTCATCCGCACCTGGCAATGCGTTCCAGAGCCACCATCCTGAACAATTCTACCCACCATGATAGTACCTGGTTCATCCAATCACCAACCCAACGTCTTTATACCCGTGCATCTCCTTCCCTTTCGGCGTCCGGCGTCGCGAAGCACAAGTACCGCTGAGATAATGTCGTTACCCAAATACCCTGTCGTAACATGTCTTTCCAAAAGACCCGTGAGATCGATCACCCAAGAATGAAATAAAGTAGAGAAAAGGGGGGGGGGCATCAAGATAATGAACCAAGAGTGTTCCATTTTATTTCAAAAAAGCCCTTTGGCAACATGATGAAAAGGTGCGCATCGGCTTGCGAATATACTGGGTATAAAGAGGGATAGTTTGTATTCCTAAAACATGTCTCCGATTCCCCCAACCATATTTCATCTAAAAGTTTTCCTTGCCCCAAACATACGAGAATCTGGAGAAACTGTCAGTCGCCATGGCACTTACGGATGCAGATGGGGGGTTTCAAACATACCCGGGTTCAGTGTACTTGTTGCAATACACGTGCAGTGAGCTGCCCAGGCCTTTGGGACCGCAGAAGAAGACACCCGCCTCACCAGGACAGTGTATTTTCCGGATGCCGCGGAAGATCATGTCCCAGTTGGGTCGGCCAAAGTTTGTCGGGCTCCTCAGACCTGTGATGGTGTCCTTGTCTGCGTTGGCGTCGTTGATCATGATGTTGGTCGCGTCATCTGCCTTGATCTTGGCCGTCAGGTAGGTGTGAATCTCGATGCGGTTCTCGACGTCCTGCGCCTCGACGGCCAACAGCAAGGATCGGAACCACTCGAACGATCCAAAGTCGCGGCAGATCCAGAAGAAGTACACTTTCGATAGGCGCGTCTTCTTCTGGGGGTAGTTCATCCGGTACCAGATGGACTTCAGAATAGAGGCAAACGGCGTGACGCCAATGCCGGCGCCAACCAAGATGGCTGTTTCGTACTTGAAAACATCTTCCGAGGCTGACCCGAATGGTCCGTCGACATAGACTCGCGGCAAGACTCTCTGGAGAGCAGGGTCGACGCCGTTGCTGTCTCCGTCAATGCCCACGACCTTGCTTGTGTCCCCTTTCTTGCCCCATTCGCACCCGAGAGCCTGGGATACCGCCATGGTGAAGTCGCCTTGGCACCGCATGTGGATCGAGATGTAGTCCTCCTCGGGAGCGCTGGTCAGGGTGAAGGGATGGTATTGCCACAGGGATACGGCCGGACAGCAAAAGAAGATGTATTGGCCGGCACGCGTCTTGGTGTTCTCCTTCTTGATCTGGATCTCGCACACCTGACTGGGGTGTTGGATCACCTTTGAAATATATGTCTTGTGTCTACCACGTATTTCTCGAGCCACACGCTCGGCCAGGTAGATGAAGCCCCCGTACATCCAATACTGCCAAAACACGCCAATGGCGGAGGCGCCGATGCTGGAACAAAAGGGCGCCACGTCCGGCTGGATCATGCAGAACGCTCCGTGCAGAGACCAGAAGAAGAAGAAGACGATGAACATGTGATGCGTGTACCAGAAACGCTCGTAGTTGGCCCGGCGGGGCTTCTCGACTGAAGTGATGACCATTCCCATGAGTGCAATCAGCATCACATAGCCCGTCCAACCCGGCCCTGAGGCAAAGTTGGCGAGCAGCCACCCGTAGAACCCCAGCTTGTTTTTGGCAGCGACCTGGGCAAAGTTGCTCCAGTGCGCAATGGTATGTACCCATGAGAAGAAGACGATTGACCACGCGGTGGTGATGTGGAAGGTGATGTTCTTGTCGAACTGAATGATGCCGTTGAGTGGTGTCTGGCGCATGAGTGAGATCAAGGTTCGGCAGACGGGGAACAGGATGATGCCGACATCAATGTGCAAGACCAAGGCGGATGCTCTTGCAATGGTAAAGGTGAAGCCGAATATGTCTCTGGCGCTCTGCAGACTGTCTTTGAGTGCGTAATGGACCGAGGCAAATGAGAAGATGAGCGCATGCGTGAGCATGAACACGAACACAAACCTAGCTCCGAACGTCAGTCTATCCATGATCCTTTCTTCATGTATGACAAACAACTTACACCCGTCGGTACCCTTCGTTGATCATCCATCGGTCAAACTTTTCTCTCGAGGAAAGTTCTTGCTGCTTTTCCTGCGTCATCTCGCCAGAGAGGAGCATTCGTGTAAGTGGCGTCCATCTTGAGCGTTCGGAAGGTCGTTCGGAGCCCGCATCGGAGCCCCTAGGGTAATAATAGCTCATTGTAGTCGGCGTGTTTCCTTTGATTAAAAAAAAATGCACGATCAAATCTGGTTTCGACAAGTGGGACTTTCCCTTGACAATATCGAATGTGTGACTCGGCAAAGACTTTGCGTTACTCTATCGACCTCAACATGGGATATCAAGGTATAAGTTTTGTCGTTGAACGGCTGGCGATTTTTTTTTTTTTTTTTTCCTTTTTTTCGTGTGAATCAATTCAGATCCTGCTGAAAGTAACGATGGGCTTTTTTCGAAGAGAAGGGTCGGGGAGATCCACATCCAGTATGTTCACTCAAAAGACAGGCATGTCTATAGGCTCATGTTAGTGAGAGCAAAGACATTCCGAGTGGCTGACGTGCGTAAAGAGAGAAGAATGGAGTGTTTGGGGGGGGGGGGCTCTTCTTCAAGGTCTCGTCAAGTTTGCAGAGGGCGGACCAAAGAACCAGGCGATTTTCCTCCAAGTGAAAAATGGGTAAAAGGCCAAGACGTCGCAAGACTCATGGGGTTATGCGGCACGGTTGCAAATCGTGAAACACTAGACGGCGTCCGCAAAGGGAAGAGAAAGTCTTACCAATTATCTATTACCAGGCACGTCCGGCACGTAACGACAATGAACTTTTATTCAACAAGGCAGAACTTTGATCTGAGTGACTGGGCTCGGGGCGATGAGAACCGAGAGACAGGAAGCCAGCTTTTGAGACGGAAATGCAGACAAAAAGGTTCCATGTTATCGGTGTCAGGCCGTGTAGATGGGTGGATGGATCATGGGCTGATTCATGGCTGGCTCCATCACAGAGACCCGAGCGCAGAGCCAAAAGCGGCCGAGGACTTCCCCTTTCAGGTCAGAGACCGAAACTGTCAATATGTAGGATCCGAAACGGCTTGCCCGGTGAAAATTGCCTGCCTACAAGGCTCTGTTTTGCGCAAACCTGTTGCGAATTGCCACCACATGTCTTGGAAACATGTGCTGTTCTGGGTTGATCTCAGAAGAAGAGCCCAGAAAGAAACAATCTTCGAACTCGTTGGCCCCGATGCCGTCTCTTCCGACGGTGGCAAGTCGTTCGTTCATACCGCGACTGTGATGCGCACGGCCATCGCGGGCCGAGCTGTTGTGCTGTACGGAGTCAAAGTGACGAGGATTCCTGTACATATGGGCAAGCCAGCCAGGGGCCAAGATGCGGAGGCAGTGGGCAGGGCAGTGGGCATGGCAGTGGGCAGGGGGCAGTGGGCAGTGCTGGTGTCAGTTCCAGCCCCGTGAAACCCGGCTGCGACAACGGCTCGTCACGCCAACCGGTTCGTTAGAGAGGCCAGCGCTCTATTCTTTTATTCTTTTCGTGTTTTGCCAGACAGACCATGTGCAGCAGACTTGGAATCTTCAAGCTTGAATGGTCAGAATATTCATCATCAATCTAGTCGCATCTTAGAAACAGGGCCCTTGCTTGCTTCACCCTCATCATGAACGCTGCTGCGTGCGTCTACGGCCTTGACTGAGCTCGCATTTTCGAAAATTGTCTGAAAGCACCGTTGCTTTGGAAAAGGCCCTCACTGACATCAGTCACGTTTGTCTGCCCAGACATGCATGTACAAGGAGAGGCGTGAATATAATACCAGACTGTACTGAGCAAAAGCCATGCCATAACACACGTCAATCATGATGCAAAAGAGAAAAGGAAAAAAGCCAGCCGCATGATATCCCTTTAGTAGCTGAATGTGATCTGTCTAATTTGCGTTGTCACCTCCAGAACCCCCAAACCTCACCTCCGTTACGGTCAGAAGCAGCTCAGCCAATACGTTCCAGGATGAGGCTCTCTGGCCCATCACACATGCTTGACCTGCCTCACTTCCGCCGCTATCGTGAAGCAAGAATCCCTTGAAAGGAATTCCTTCCCCGTGCCGTGCCGGTTATCTTGCAAAAGAGAAAAACGTCACTCTTTATCATCCTCCTCCATACATCTCGTTCCCAAGCCGTCTGATTCTGGCTCGCGAGTTAAACGGCATACTTTCGAGTCCACTCTCGCGCCGTCGCCTCGTATCGAGGCCTGTCGGTCTTGTACACATGAGCGATTTCAGGCACAAGGGGGTCGTCGGGGTTGGGGTCTGTGAGCATGGAGCAGATGGAGAGAAGAACTATTGATCCACCTATGAGCATGACAATTTTTCTTGCATGATCCGGATTTCGTCAGGACAATCAAACGTACCTTTGGAAATAGTCAAAGCAGGGCTCCACTGATCTCGCAGGATATCTAAGCAGATACTGCCGTTGGAGTTGATGTTGGGGTGGTAGATACGAGTGGTGAAGTTAACCTTGGGAGGCTTGAAGGGATAGTCGGTGGGGAAGTGAATGGCAAGGAAGAAAACACCCCCAGAGTATGGTGAATCGCCCTGTTCATATAAAAGTCAGTTACTTGAAGCCTTAAGTATCGCATCGGTCAGGGCCGCCAACGATTGGCGTCTGGCGTTGAAGCGTCGTTCATCATTCAAGCCGTTCCTGGCAAGATGAGGAGCTTGCCGGCCATGCCTACGCATCAAATAGCCGTCTTTCTTTCAGCTGAACTTACGGGTCCCATAATCGTTGCTTGCCAGTGAAACTACGAGACTGTTAGCTAACCTGGTCATGTGCTAATTATAGCATTTTGCTTGTTTCAACGTACCAGGTCTTCGCCTACTGGGCCAGCAGAGCAGGACGACGGCGGGTCACTACATAGTCGGATTGTTAGCAAATCTACTCAAACATTCACATGGCGCAGGGAAGCAGAAAAGGGAGCCAATGATTTTTTTCAGCAATGAAGTCGCCAGACCCGAGACTTTGGCCATTATCAAAGGCCAGTCTCAAAGCCGTCCTGACACTTGGTATCGGGCGCATTCAATGAATTATCTTGGTCCCATGTGGCACCCCGCTCACTACATGCCCCACCTCGCAGAATTGGGCGCCGGAAGAGGCTGGTCATGCCTCTCACAAGGCTGGCTGGAGAAAGGGGTCGGAGATGAAGGGAAAAGGGTGAGTAATATTTACCGGCCGAGGTCAGTAAGCTCCTTGTTGATGCGCTTGAGGGCCATATCTGATGATTTGTGGTGTGTGTCTTTGCGAAGATCGCTTGTGCTGCCAGGTCGTAGTTAGTTTTTTGCTGGAGAGTGGGAGGGGGCAAAACGCCGGCGGGACGGGCGGTCGGGAAAGGCGAGAGCAGGCCAGAGAATGACGCACTTCAGAGAACAAAGTGTGCTCGCCAAGGGTTTGATCTGCCAAGACGGTGCAGGAGTGGTAAACGTCGTCGAGGATGTGCTGAAGTCAAAGCCGTTCGGATATGAAAGGGTCGAACAACGTGCACGATGGCTGGAGGGTGTTGACAGAGTCGCCGATGTCTCGCGTGTGGAGGAAAGCAGGTCGTTTGGTACGGGTATGTGTATGGAAGGAAAGAGAAACCACAGGGTTCGGTCAGTGAGATAGAAATCCGAGGCGGCGAGCACGGGGCCAGAGGGGCCAGAGTGGGCAAGAGTGGGCATCTGTTGGGCTGGCCAAACATGGACATGGACGTGCCTTTTGGGCTCAGACACACAAACCGCAAACACAAACCGCACAACAACCTGGCTCCCTCACAGCCAGTCAGCAAGTCAGCCAAAGTCTTCGCCGAGCAGTCTGGTCGGGATTGCTGAACGAATCATTGACTCTTGGGCAGAGTTGACCAAGCACGCCCGAAATGCATTCAAGCCAACAGTTATCATGTCGTGCGTTTCTCGACCTCTGACACTAACAGACTTCCACGTCTAGCGCGCGAACCAATTGATAGTGCACTGCTCGCCCCCGTGTGCGAAGGTCGCCACACCGAATCCATCGGCAGTGTTCGTCAAGGTTGCAGCAGCTTGAACGCCTCCGTCATCTTTCATCTGTTGTGAACAAGTTGCTTGCTGGTGTTCTCGCGCAGTAGTGTTCCCAACCAGGTCCATGTTCAGATATCCGGCCCTTTGCGAACCAGATGCAACCTCTAGTCACTGGGGTTTGCAAGTGAAAATGTGCAGAGCCTTATCGACCTTGATGGTTCCATCTGATATGGTGCATTGGCCAAACGCACCCAGAGCAGAGAGCCGCCAATGTTGGACATGTGTTGGCGTCGACGAGACACAGTCTTGGGAGCAACATTTTCTTCCCCCATGTTCAGTGAGCATCACTTTCCATAGGGGAACTCCCCGGGGGACCTTTTGAAAAGGCTGATTGTGCATGTAGTAGGCGGGTCCAGTTGTTTCGATGAACAGCGGCTACTTTATGGGGGGCACAAATGCCGCTCTTGGCGTAACGACAGCATGAGCTTGTGGAAGAAACAACATCCACACGAGAGCTTTTTTTGGAAATGAGACGAAATTTTCTACTTTGGTAATCGATGGAATTTTATGCATTAAACATTCGTCTCATGTTCGCCAAGTGCAACTACTATTATCCGCTAGGCTCGTTTCCATCCTCGACTTGGGGCGACTTGGGCGTCTTCTTTTCCCGGCTGATTTGTTACATTTCAAATTGACTACTTAGCAGAACGCCTGCACGCCGGTAATGGCTCGTCCCAATATAAGGCCTGAAAACCGAGTTAGTTCATGCATTTTATATGGCACTGGGTCGCGGGTTCGACTTACTGTGAATATCGCTCTGTCCTTCGTATGTCTGCGTCACATACAGATTGGCCACGTGACGGCCGATGTGATACTCGTCACTCACCGCATTACCACCAAAAATCTCCTGGAGAATTCTCGAGTTTCGCAAAGCAGCGTCGCAGTTTTGTCTCTTGACCATGCTGATCATCTCAGGGGTGGCCTTGCCCTCATCCTTGAGGCGACCGACCTGGATAGAGGCAAGCGTCCCGTACGCAGCGTCCGTGGCAGCGTCAGCCAACTTCTTCTGGATGAGCTGGTACTTGGCAAGCGGGTTGCCCTTGAACTGCTTGCGTTCCAAAGCATAGGTTCGTGCTCGGTCAATGCAATCCTCCAGAGCACCCATGACTCCCATGGAGATGCCATAACGAGCGCTGTTGAGGCAGCTGAAGGGTCCCTTGAGGCCCTCGACATCAGGGAACATGTTGGCCTCAGGGACGGGGCACTCATCCATTTGAATCATGCCGGTGATAGAGGCTCGCAGGCCATTTTTATCCTTGATGGCCGGGGTTGAGAGAGTACCGGGAGGACAGTCCTTTCTCTCGACCAGGAAGCCTCGAATCTGGCCGGTTTCTTGAAGCTTCGCCCAAACCAGGAGCACATCAGCAATTGGACTGTTCGTGATCCAAGTCTTGGTTCCGCTGAGGGAATAGTATCCCTTCTTGGTGGCGTGCGGCTTGGCAACACTCTCCATGCTGCCAGGGTCGCTGCCATGGTTAGGTTCTGTGAGTCCGAAAGCACCAAGAAGCCTGCCCTTGGCCATCTCGGGAAGGAACCTCTCCTTTTGCTCTTCAGTGCCAAACTCGTGTATGCCACCCATGACGAGTGACGACTGTACGGACATGCCAGATCTGTAACCACTGTCAACGCGCTCAACAGCTCGAGTGATCATGCCGCCCGCAACCGTCGACACACCGGCACAGCCATATCCGTCAATGTTGGCGCCAAGCAGGCCAATCTCACCCATCTCTTGCAAGATCTTGGGGTCATAGTGCTCATCACGGTAAGCCTCTGCAATTCAAGTATCAGTCAAGATGGGCAACTTTCGTCAAAGGTGGCTGGAGATGGACTACGGGTCAATGACGCCATGGAAAGCGGAGTGGCAACACTTTTGGGAAAAGCCAGACATACGCAAAACTCTGGGCAACATTCTCTCTTGGCAATATCTCTCGGCAGTCTCTGCAATAGCAAGCTCCTCCTCAGTCAAGAGGTTCTTAGATGCAAGTGGGTCTCGCCAGTCAAAGGCTGTCTTTGGCACCGTGGCATAACTTCTGACGGCTACTTGCCGCCATGATGATGCGTTGCTCCGAGCAACGGTTCGCAGAGCATGGCGAAACATTGTGAGTGGTGCGTGAACAGGCGGGGTAGGAGAATAAGAAGAAATAGGCCTCCGTCTCCTAAAGATGTGTTCAAAATGTTGTAAGAGAAGGAGACGTGGTGGATATGGGAAGTTGCTGAAGAGGGAGTTGGTAGTTAGTTGCATTGACTTGGCGGCATAATAGCTAACTTATTGGACGGCTTCAACTTGTGCGATACCGCTGGCACCCATATTACCTCGGTCTCACCGGGTCTCACCCCCCACTGGGCCCCCAGTCACCGGCGTAATTCGCGGAGGGTCTCCACTGGCGCCCTGCCCTGTGCAAACCTGCTTAGCTGGCCCGTCAATCAATCACGAAAATGTGCCAATCCCAGTCGCCGTCCGGCCCATAAGTCGGCGACCTGAATCGAATCAAGGAGCTCTCCCTGACACTGGGACCCCACTGTACATAGTAGGCTATACAGCTGCATTGAAAATTGCATTGACAGAACAACCACTTGGCCTGGGTCCGTCCAACCACAGCTTCTACTTCTGCCAGATTAGGTAGGTATCAGGAGAAATGCCCAATACAGGAGAACCTGCGTGTAGATTGTGACAGAATAATAATCAGGGATTGTCTACATTTTGCTCTTGGTTTATTGTTGCGAAGTACTGTACATACGACCAGAATTACATCCGACCATGCCTGTCTGGCGCTGCACGGGACTCTTCAGGCAAAGATATCGAGACGTGGAGAAGAAAAACATTGGGCCCTCAATCGGCATGGTCTCTCTTCTCTTCTCCATATTAGAATCTGTGGTTTGCCATCCCTCGTCACTCACTTTCTTTATGCTTCCGCGCCATCTCACTCAACCTATCAAGATCTCCAGTAGCCAGCATCACTCCGGCCCTTGCCAAAGTGCTCGTTGCCTCGGTGTCAAGTGGACTGTGTGCTGAAGGGGTTTCCACTTCGCAAGAGTCATCATGGTGGTGCCCGCGAGATTGCCGGGCTTGAAAACGTCTTTCCTTGCCGTCCCCAAGTTCAACACATAGCCCAAATGGCGAAGAGATGCCCTTCATGGGTTTGTGACGTCTGTACAGCTCATGGCGTAAACGTCTACCTATTGTAAATCGACGCCGAGATTTCTCTGATGGTGGCAGTGATCGTGACGCGCGGCGACCAGTAATTCCTTTCCGACTTTCGGGCAGGGGGGAGCTCTACGCGATGTGTCAGTAAATATACTTTCATAACCTCGGTTGGATACACAACTTCTTGGCCGTGAGAGGTATCTGTGATCAGTTCAGGGCAAGAAACCGTGCAATGCTGCAGGTGGCCTTCTGAGGCACCGTACACGGCTTCATGTGTCGTTTTGAGAAGTTGTAATGACTTTCGTTGAGTCTGTGCACTTTCGACGACGCTTGATATTTTTAGCTCGTCTTGGACAGAAGTTGCGCGATGATGATAGCTGAGGGGACTGCCGGAACGACTTGTAGGTTGCGGTTTTTCAGAAGACATCGACGGCACGAGAAATCGTTGCTCGTGAAAGAGGGCGGGGCGTCCAGGACGTGATTCACGATTCCCAGTGCTGATGATAATAAGGATAGTAAACAGAACATCTGGCGGGCTTATAAAACGTAGGCATTCCTAAATGAGGAATATGTCACAACTGCAGGCATTCAGTTGCTTCGAGCCAATTCAATGGAATCGCACGCAGAGCATTTCCGGGGACGAGGCCCGCTCCTTCCACATGTTCCCGGCTCTTTCCATCTACAGCCTTCGTGTCATGGTTCTCACCAAGTCCATCCTTGATGTCGCCTTCTTTTGTATCTCGCTACATGATCCGACCATAGGGACGCTTGGGAGGGTGTACTAGCCGTGAGTCTGAGGTGGTGGTCTGCAAAGGCGGCCGCTGTGGTGGTGCTTTGGATCGAAATTCTTGGCTATCGGCTGATTCAGGAGGGAGTGCTTATATACAGAATGGCATTGGCAGCTGTTACAATGCCGACGGTGGCTGAGGTAAGGACCGGTATCTGCTCCGTACGGAGTACTCCGATCTTAAACCAGACATGAATTAGCTGAATGAAAATCAGTTGCAGTCATAGTGTCGTCGACACCGAGACAGGTGGTTGGCGAATGTGGGACCGAGAAGCAACCAGACATTGAACGGTGAAGAAAGCCTTTCGGCTGCTCATACTGGCCACGTCACATCAGCCTGTACTGAGTACTTTTTGTGCTGAATGGTCATGGATATGTATTTGGCTCCAAATACTCCGTACATGTTCGAATGTTGATGAATCCCAGTCATGTCCGCCTATCCGGACGTCAAATGCCGTGCTGGGGCGGGCAGTGCTTCGTGGCATGGCGCCCTCGCCATTTCACCCAATGCACCAGACATAAAATAATAGCCACACCGACGATTTGCAAGACAAGGAAGGAATCGGCTTGGTCTGGTCTGGCCTTGCTTGGCTAATAAGCCCGCCCCGCCTTTGGCCCACCCAGTCTTTGGAGGACAAGTCATCATAACATCACAACAAGGAGCCCGCACAATTTATTATTCTAAGCTAGCACAGGGTACCTCAAGTACACAGGTACTTGTCAGACGGGGCTCAACGTGCGCTGCATAGTCCGTACTCTGTGCCATTCAATGCTGACTTGCCTACCGCCCAGGTAGGCGGTACTCACCGGTACTCACTCGCCCGGTCGCTGCCTGCACCACGCTAGCTTTTTGCTTCCAACCTCGACTCGACCCATCTCAAGTCATCCTTCGACGTCTGCAAGCCAACGCCCGGCTTTCGCGTCGACTGTCTGCATCTTCCCAAGCTGCCCGTAGCATTTTCATTTTCATCTCGAACTGACGCTTCTCATCGCTCGCCGTTTCGGAGTCTGCTTTGCTCCGCCGTCGTAACCGCTTCCGTACTTCTTCGACGACGAATCACTCCGCAGTTCTCCTCGTTGGGTTTGATTGAACGTGATCCCCGTTTGGAAGTGCTTCAGCTAGTCTCATCATCGACTTGGATTCGAGACCTTCGACACTGCTTGACGCCTCGCTCCTGTATCACCGAGGTGGTTTGTGTGTCGTTTGCTTATTTGGACTATTTACGAAGAACCAATTTCCATTACGTCGGCCATCGCACCGCGACCCCAAACGACTATGAGGTAGAGATCTCGGCAGAAACAATTCTTTGTGGAAGATCTTCAGGATCTTTAACCTGTTTCTCTGAACCACCTTCCCCTAGACAGGAGAAACCCGAATTGGCTGCGTCAAACGCAGGAAACCGAGCGAAATGCCCTCGTTTCTCAACGACGACCACTCGCCCATCTTTTCTGCCGAAGCTGACGTCCTCGATCTCGATCCTACCTACCAATTTGGTCTCGTTGGGAAGAAGAAGATCAATGGCGATTCCATAAGCCATAGGCATCCCGAAGCGATAAATGAGAGCTTCGACGAAAGTTCTACATCCTCCACACACGACTCGGATATATCAGAGACGAACCACATGCCCTTGGCTGGGAACGGCACCAGGCCGACGAGCATGAACTCTATCTCCAACGGCATCAACGGTGCCAATGGGAAAGATCCTCTGGAGCGAATATCCCACCCGACGTTTCCACGTGGCGCTGTAGCTCTTCCGGATCGCACTGCTCCCACGCCGCCCGCTTCAGGTGTCAATGGCAACTCTATTTCGACATCGAAAGCGCCCAACTTGCGTCGTAACACGACTGCACCTGGCTCACCCGTGCCCGATGAAAAGTATCAACCCGACGGTACAAAGCATGTACCATGGACCAACGGTGCAGGCGCTTCCGGTGACTTGACATCCAGTGTGGGCACCGAGCCTGAATCGCAAACGAAGGAGCTCGTGGCTTCTTCTTCGGTTGCACAAACACTAGCAGCCACAGATATTGTGCTACCGCGGTCCTCGCCACACAGATTCTCATCCCCCCCGGCTTACCAAGGCAACACGACAATAGGGACCTCACCATCCGGACATCTCCAGCCCTTGACCCCGGGTGCTGCATTGAAACATCGGCACACTCTTGAAGTTCCAAAGCCCCTTGGCCGAGGCTCTAAAGATGGCTTAGACACCGCGCAAGCAAGCGGAAGATTCTCCCCTACCGTAGCCACTGGTGCCGGGCATCGTCGTGCTTCTCTTACCCTGGCACGCAGGACTACTCGGTCAATGCAATCTGACGCACCCCGGGACGGAGTCTTGCCCGATGAGGATGCCATACGCTGGGCTGAAGCTTATAGACAGAAACGGGCCAGTAAACGCAGGAGGAAGGAAGAGGAAGATGATGACCGTGTCCTGGTTGGTATCAAAGTCGATGAGAGTCATGCTAATTGGGTCACGGCATATAACATGTTGACCGGGATCCGAGTTTCTGTCTCGAGGACAAATGCCAAGCTTGACCGAGAACTCACAAATGCTGACTTTGAGGCTAAGCAAAAGTCGACGTTTGACATGTAAGTGCTCCGAGAAACATGGAGAAAAGGGGACAATTCCAGGCAAAAAAAGACTAACGTGTAGCTCTTAGCACTGGCAATGAACTCGTTCCCTCTGCCAAGTATGATTTCAAATTTAAGGACTACGCACCTTGGGTTTTCCGGCGTTTGCGATCACTCTTTCGTCTTGACCCCGCCGACTATCTCATGTCCTTGACTGGGAAATACATCCTTTCTGAACTCGGTTCCCCGGGTAAGAGCGGAAGCTTCTTTTACTTCTCCAGAGATTACAAGTATATTATAAAGACGATACATCACGCAGAGCACAAGTTCCTCAGAAAAGTTTTGAGGGATTACTACAATCACGTTCAAAGCAATCCCAACACGCTTCTTTCACAGTTTTATGGCCTGCACCGGGTCAAAATGCCTTATGGGAAGAAAATACACTTTGTGGTCATGAACAACTTGTTTCCACCACACCGGGACATTCATGCTACATTCGACCTAAAGGGTTCGACCATCGGTAGAGACTACAAAGAAGATGACTTGGAGAAGAATCCTCGCGCAACACTCAAGGACTTGAATTGGCTGAGACGGCAGCAACACCTGGAGCTTGGCATTCAGAAGAAGCGATTATTCCTAGAACAATTACGCAAAGACGTTGAGCTTCTCAAGCGACTACACATCATGGATTATTCTCTGCTAATAGGTATCCATGATTTATCACGGGGGAATGAGGAAAATTTGCGTGACAAAACTCTCCAGGTTTTCAATCCTGGTGGCCAAAAATCGAGTACAGACGAAACGCCGTCGGTAATTCTCAGGACCCCTTCAAAGATGGAGAACGTGAGAAAGGCTCGAGAACTGAGAGAGAAGATTCGCCAGGAGAGGCCAGTGCCCATTGGCCCAGCAGACAAGATGCCCAGTGAGCTGGGCGAAACCCATTCTCGGCCTGGTTTCGTATTCAATCAGGATGATGGAGGTTTCCAAGCTACCCACGAAGACAACTCGCCAGCAGAGGAAGTCTATTACCTCGGCGTCATTGATTGTCTGACACATGTAAGTTGAGGACATGTGCCAAGTAGAAGAAAGTTGTCCATTGACGATACTAATATGGAAACCATGCAGTACGGAGTAATAAAAAAGATCGAGCATTTTTGGAAGGGTTTGTCAAACGACGGGAGTCAAATCTCCGCCTTACCACCGGAACAATACGGCGACAGATTTTACAACTTTGTTGAGGGTATCACCGTGTCCGCCGAAGAAGCTCGCAGAAAAGCATTGCAAAAGGAGCGGGATGCAGTAGAAGGCAAAACGTCCACCGACAAAACCTCATCAGCTAGGCACAATTCGTCACACAGGCACAGTCACGGTGTCCCGCCCATGCCTGACCACTTTCCTCCCGCCCCGCCTGTTGACAGCGCTTCGCCTAGGGTGGTGCAGGTAACGATGGAAAAGGCGTCGAAGGAAGCGCGTCGAACAGAACACAGCGGAGCAACAGAATCCGAAGTCCCAGATCGAGTCCTCACGACGTCAACGTCTCCAGACAAACGCGAATCCCTCCAGCATGAGCCCATCTTACCCGTAGTTGAGGAGGCATCTGAAAACAAACGCAACGAAGGGGGCTCATATCGGGACGTCTCATCGATACTGAAACTGACAAAGGGCAACACAGCATCACCACCTGAGCCAACAACGCCGCCACCGCCAACACCACCCAAAGACCAGCGGCCACCTCCTCTTCAAATGGTTGGTCCTGAACATGGCCACACTTTGCGACCGCGACTGAGTAAGGAAAGCCTTAACAAAAACCTTCCACCACTGCCTAGAGACGAAGGGACGCAAGACAGCGGCGTACGCATGGTTTAGTTCTCCCTGACGTTTGGATTTTGCTTCTGCGTTCCAACGAGTGTGATGCATACTCGAGAGTGATGACCGATTTCTTTCCGAGCAGACATTTCTTTAGTATATCTGTTTTACAGCACAGCAATGGCACATTTACTAGGCAACTGAAAGCGAGCGACGTGGTATTTGCAGATGACTAGCACGCTGTCGACATGACAGGATTGTGGGAGCGACCAGATGCGAAAGACGGAGTATGCCTATTGTGATGCCTACTTTTTTTTCTCGGGGAAGAAGATGGAGATGAAGAAACAAATATGCGGTAGAGAGCACTGGGTTGGTCGGATAGTGAGAGTTCTAGGTTGAGGACGTTGAGGGCCGGGCTAGGAAGGCGAGACTGCATCAGAGACAATTCGTGTTTTCATACCACTCCAATTTCTTTCTCTTTGTTTGTGTTTTCTTGTCACAAAAAGACATGGATGATACCATTGATGCATCGAGCATGCCTGTCTGTAGTGCTGCACTTTATTCTCTTTTTCTCTTTTTCATTTGTCGACTTCCCGGTCTTGTTTGTCATGACCCGACCATGCAATCCGCATCCTATTCCCTTCCTCTTTCATGTATCTTTGGGCTTGGTGTGGTTGTGGCTCAGCTAGCTCACTGTGGTGCGTTGGCAGGAGCAAAGCAGTGGCATGTATTTTTCAGCATAATAGTCTTGTGAGAAGAATGAAGTTGGTTAGATAGTTAACACATGAATATATGTTGTATGGACACCTACTGTGCGTGCACGATTTGTGATGATTTGTATCACATGTCTTGCTTAGTCGCAGCAATATCTGAATCCATCTCGTCAACTTTCCCACTTTCAAGAGAATCAAATTTTAAAAGACTACAGACTAGCATAATTGCCAAGTTGTAATACCTCTTAGCATTCGATTATCATTCATCTTACACAGCCTTTTTTTTTTCAGCCAGTTCCCAATAGACATGTGTGGCGGCGTGGAAACCTGTTATACAGTTGTGTAGTCTAGTCGCCCTATAATACAATATCCGCCTCTCAAGCAAGAGGCTCCCGATATGTCTGCGTCTTCTTCGAACCCTTCTACCTTCTCTTCTTCTCCAGCATATCCTGAATAACCTCTTTCCCGTTGCCCTTGACGCCTGCAGCACCCTCTGGCGCAAATGTCGTGGACACCTCCATCTCCTGTGCCCCCTGCTTCCTCAACTCATCCAGTCGTCGCTTCTTCTGAATGTCGGCCACGCGCCACTGCTTGAAATACTTGACCCATGCGGCTGCGCAGTCACGATCAAAGGCGTCGCTCTCGCGGGGACACGCGCGCTTGGCGGCGGATGCATCCTTGTTTGCGTCGAGAATATTGTTGGCGTCAAGGCAGGCGAAGTAAGCATCGCGTGATGCCCAGCACACGGAGCGTTCTTGGCGATTTGGGATGGCGTCGCCGGAGCGAATGGCATCGCTCCGGGAGGATGATGAGAAGGGCCACCAGCCCATGGCGCTTGGCTGCGATGGCACTCTTTGTGATGTGGAGGTTTTGTGGTCTTTTGGAGTGCGGCGTTCCGAGAGGGGAGGCTTCTTCTCGGCTTCGGTACTATGGACCCAATCGGCGGGCGAGTTCGGACACGACTTTTCGGTTGAATCGAGTTGAGTCAAGTACCGCTGTGGGACTTTTGAACGGCCGAAAGCTTGCAGGTCAACAAGATGGTGATGGAATTGTCGCAAGTAGAAGTTGTGACGACCTGATCGGCAGAATCCAGGCGGTGAGATGTCCCCAAAACAGGGTAGACGGAAAAGGTCAACCTACCAAGTGTGTGAGAGAGAGAGAGAAGCCAGGCACTTCCCTCAACCCGCTTGTTTCTTCACAATGGCGGCTCTCACAACCATCGACCTGCCGTCGCTGCAAAAGATGGCGTCGGGCAAGGTCCGCGATCTTTTCAGCCTCCCCGACGACCCGGACACCCTCCTCTTCGTGGCATCGGATCGCCTCTCGGCGTTCGATGTCGTCATGACGAACGGGATCCCCAACAAGGGCGCCATCCTGACCCTCATCTCGGCACACTGGTTCCGCCTCCTCCCCGAGCGCATCCCCGGCCTGAGGACTCACTTCATCAGCCTGGACGTCCCCGCCGGCGTGGGCCCCGCCGAGGCCTGCGCCATCAGGAACCGC
This sequence comes from Epichloe bromicola, assembly GCA_023658445.1. Taxonomy (NCBI): domain Eukaryota; kingdom Fungi; phylum Ascomycota; class Sordariomycetes; order Hypocreales; family Clavicipitaceae; genus Epichloe; species Epichloe bromicola. The sequence goes on from CP098271.1 coordinate 1,043,514, forward strand.
AGCATGCAGGTCCGCAAGCTGGAGGTGCTGAAGATTGAGGCCATCGTGAGAGGCTACATCACCGGCAGCGCGTGGAAGGAGTACCAGGCCAAGGGGACCGTTCACGGGCTCGCCATGCCCGAGGGCATGCAGCTGGGCCAGAAGTTCCCCGAGGCCATCTACACTCCTAGCACAAAGGCCGATGCGGGCGCTCACGACGAAAACATCCACCCTCGCGATGCGTGGAGGGAGATTGGCGACAAGGAGACGGCCGACAAGGTGGAGGGGCTGGCGCTGGCGATTTACGACGCGGCTGCGGCGTATGCGGAGGAGAGAGGCATCATCATCGCCGACACCAAGTTCGAGTTCGCGAGGGATTGGGAGGGCAACATCTACCTGGCGGACGAGGTGCTGACGCCTGATTCCTCGCGGTTCTGGCCCAAGGATGGGTACGAGCTGGGCAAGGAGCAGGACAGCTTTGATAAGCAGTATGTGCGGAATTGGCTCATCAGGGAAGGCCTCGAGGCGAAGGAGGGCGTCGCTATCCCGGAGGACATAGTACAGGCTACGTCGGACAAGTACAAGGATGCATTTTACAAGTTGACAGGGAAGACGTTTGAGGCGGCTGCAGCTCCAAGCTAGGGAAGTAGCATGAACGATGAGGGAGAAGAATACGGACTACTTGAAGCGTTATGCATGCCGTCTGGTGTATTTTTGAAATCAAGTCCATGTCTGTCTACGTCCATGGAACTCGTCCGGACCCTCGGGGACCCCTGCTGCTCCATCTAACCTTTGGAGTAATTCGTACAAACAAGAAGTCTGCACAGCAATGCATACGAATCCCTGACCAATGCAAAACCAATGCAAAAAAAAAACTGGAAAAAAAATGACCAATGCAAGTCGATATAATAGTCAGTATATTTGTTGATTCGTCATGCTGATGTATGGTCATATATCTTGTTGATTCGTCATGCTTGATCTATCTTATCTGTTTTCAAAGAGTTGTGTATGTTTTTTCTTAGCCTGTGCTGCGTCGTCCCCTCTTTGTGTGTGGCTATTATGCGTTGAACCCGTCTGATGTACGTCTGGGAAGGCTGGCCACCGAAGAAACGTGCCAAACTGTCAAGAGCGACCCGCCGCGCCTGCTAAATCGCCTGCTCGGCTCGCCTGCCTGCCTTGCGACCGACTGGTTATTAATTGACCCCCCTGCATGCAGCCTGGGGGATTTTAATACTTACTGTCTTTTCACACAGCCGGCAGTTGCGCAAGCTCACCTGCTTCCTGGTCTCTCCCTAGAACTTGTTCTTTTCTTCTTCTTCTTCTTTTTTTTTCCTTCTCTTTTGCTCTCGTTTACATGATAGCGCGCCTTCCATTTTCTTGCTTCCTTCCTTGGTACAAACCCTTTGCGTTCCATACTTGGGAACCGGCGTTTTAGTTGCGACGATCCCCGTGTTCGTCTGCTCCAGTTTCAGGGACCATAGTTCGATCCCGACGACGACCACTTCGTGCCAAATCGACGGATGCAAAGCGCCCATAGAATCGTCCTGTTCTTCACGTGCAGTTTGGAGCTTTCGATTGTTCGAGCTCAAATAACACCTTGGGTCAACGATTAGCGTTCTCCCCAACCTCGACCATTCTTTGTTTCTTGAACAAAGACCAACCCGGTTCGGACGGAAGTCGCGTTCGACTGCCGTCTCTTTGGCCGCTTCCCCGAGGGCCTCGCAACGTATGTACACACGCATCGACTCCGCGACCAGACCGGGAAACTCGCGATGCCTCGGAGACGAAAGCCCCCGCGCGCTGGCGCGCTGACGGAGCTCCAGCCCCTCAAGATCGCCACGCAAATAGCTATACTCCAAGCGCTGTATTATCTTACAGCTGGGGCTCTGATGCTCTTCACAGCGCTAGTTGCAGGCATGGGATTCAGTCTCGACATGGTTTTTGGCTGGGATCATGTCAGAGGTGACACGACACGGGGGTGGCTGTTGTCCTTTGTGTGGCTAATTGACGGAGGCTTATTCATGTGCGTTGGCCTTTGCTTTTCCCCCCGCCATAGCTTGTGGTGAGAAATTGTTCTGACTCTTCTGCAGGGCTGTCGCAATCGTCATCCTCGTCGCGAGAAGCAAACTCGTCGCCGACTTCGCCCTCACTATACACGCCCTCCATCTCGTCTTCACAACTCTATATACACGCTCTCTCCCGGCACACTCCATGTGGTGGATGACCATGGCTGGCTCGGCCTCCATATCTGTTGCCCTCGGTATGTGGGGTTGTCGCTATCGCGAGCTGCAGCCAGTCTTCTTCGGCGGCGGCGGCGGCGGCAGGATCCTCGGATCCAGAACAGCGGCCTCGGCGAATGACCAGGTCGCGGCTGAGGAGGGCCAAGCCGGTCTATCTTTCGAAGGGGGGGGCGATGACGCTGGTTTTTCACGCGGGAGAGGAAGAGGGCGTGGGAAAGATGGCAACGGCGAATACGAGCTGGCTGAGATGAAGCAAACTGCTTGATACGTTTTGTTGCCCCTTGTTGCTCTTTCTTTACAGCACTTTGGAGCGCAATTGCTACTCGTCCATGACCATGAATGAAGCCTGCCATTGTAGGAAAATCGAGCAATATATAAGTTTGACCACGGCCTGGAGCAGTCAGCGTAAAACCAGACGGGATTCAGATTCCATGTCTCCTGATTTAGCCACGGTGTCTGGGAAACCGAGCGAGTTGGGTGTTGCGGTCAAGCAAGGAAAATTATGCCATTGTGTTTGACCACGGCTCCGAAACCTCCCGACAGTGTTGCAACACGCTTGGTGCGGAGGAACTGCGTCGAGTCCCTGGCATCGCACAAGGCAGCTTCTGGTAAAGAACGGCAGAAGAGAAGGAGCAAAGAGCAATCATCACCCGTTGGTAGCTGAATCTTGGGATAAGCGTAGCATTGCTTGGCGTTTCTTTTCATCAACAAAAGGGGTTTCTTGTATATTAAACATGCGCTCGGGTTGAACAGGCGAGGAGGGGATCATCGGGGATTTCAACAACAGCTGGATGTAATTTCTGTCACGTACTCTGAACCAGTAACATGAGAGATGAATTACTACGAGGGTAATACAATTTCAACTACGATGGACCCGTCATCCCATGGAGACCCCAACATTGATTCGTACTTGATATGACGCCGTAATCATCGTGAATTGGCGATGGGGGGGCCAAAAGAACCTAGTCCGTAATCGACTCCGATTAGGCATTTGTTACCGAGAAATACATACATCCATGACCGTATACTCCGTACACGCGGCCCGATATTTTGCTTCCCCCTTCGCCATGATGTCTATTACGCCCCGGCCACCACCGCCAAGTTATCGTAAATCGCCTTCTTGACCTCATACAGCGTGTTTCGTCTCCCCACAGCCGGCAATCCCACACTCTCCACCTCGATCCTTCCCTCTGCCGTCTTGCGAACAGATACGGACCCATCAATGACAAGAATACCTTCGCCTCGGAACTCTGCTCCGTGGCCGGACCCCTGCATCGCTCGTCGCAGATCTGCCAATCGCAAGTCGCCCACGTGGAGGGGCTGGGCGGTCGTCCTGGCGGCCGAGACGAGGTTGGAAGGTATGACGTCCAGGATGGGGACAACGCCCTTTGCTGCGGTGAGAGCCGTGGACGTCAGTGCTACAGCGTTGGAGGATGGCTCCGTCTTTTGACGCTTGTTGGCTGCATCTTGTTCGTCTTCGTCGTCCCGTTCCGCAGTGCTTTCGCCGCCTTTGGCCGTGGCCAGCAGTTGTCCGCTGATGGTTACGATGCTCAGCCCGCGGACACTTTGCCATTTGAGCTTCCTGACGAGGGGTTCTGCGAGTTTGACGACCCAGGCATTGGTGTCTACGCTCGCGTCAACCCAAACGCCTATGCCTGGGGTGAATACGTCAATGGCCTTGTCGCCATCCAGGCCGAGGGCGGCTCTGCAATCTTCTGCGAGAGCCATGGTTTCCTCATAATTGCCGCCAACGAGAATGAGCTTGCGGGGTTGGATTAACGGAATGAGCATGTCCAAGCTTCGTCTGTCGTGAAGGCCGCTGAAATCGACGAATCCAATGCGCATGTTCACTTGGATTGTCTCTGTATTGTATATCAGCTTGGAAGGACCCGTGGGCTCTTTGGGCTCCGTGTCCTCGACCTCATCGAGATCATCGGGAATGAAGCCATCTTTATCAGAGCCGGCACCGTTGCCGTCATCGGCGTTGGCCCTGCCATTTTGGCCTCGCTTGTTAGGGCCTGCCGAGCCTTTTGCAACTTCGTCCCATTTGCGCTTCTTTCCTAGCTTGTCGTCTTCTGCCGTCACATTACCACCCTCGGCGTTGTCCTCGTCCTTTTCCTCGGCTCGAAGATAATCTTCTGGCCGAATTAGCTCGCCAAAATCGTCGTTCCTCTTGCGTCGGATGGCCACGGGAAAGCATCGCTCTCTGCCCTTTTTGCCTCGTGAATCAAAATCGTAGACCCCTTTCCGTTTTATCAGAACGTTAATACCCAGGTCTTCATCTTTGAGTATGACGTTCTTCCGACTTGCTTGGCCCATTGTAGCTGACACTGTTAGTGCTTTGCCTTGTTGTTGACCATCCTCGTCCTCTGAATCTGACGAGGATTCTGATGAGGCATCGTCGACAACATCGGCTGGCCCTTCCATCGATCCAGCTGCGCCCGTCTGTTGCGTTGCTTGAAGCTGTCTCTGAGTTGCAAGCCACTGTTGGTATACTACCAACTCGTCGCCCTCCAACGCTTGCCTTCTGGCCTCGCGTATCTCCAACTCTCGCCCACCTGCATTCACTGATTCAATGGTTTCCCCATTGCTGCTGGCCTGCTCCACAGATACTCCATCCCTCCTCTCCTTCCACCATTCCCAGAGAGTCCTTGCTATTGAGGGACTTCCATCTCCCGCCATAGTTGGACGGTCTGTTAGGATAACAAGATTATTTGAGTCCTGTGCCAGGCCCTTGAGGGCGTCTTTCGAGAACCCCCACTCCAGGCTCATATCGCTGGCAAGAATGACTCGTCCGCCAGTTGCAGAATTCCCGCCAGGCGTTTTTTGGCTGAGAAGTTTTGAGATTTGCGCTCTTCGCTCGAGTAGTCGGAGATATTTGAAGTCGAACGGGCCCCCTTCTTTCCTCTCACTTGTTCCATTCGCCTTGCGCTGACCTTCGGCAAACGCCTCAAACTCTTGAACAATGTTATCGTCCATCCACTCGAGCATGCTTCTGGCGTACCGCATGGTGCTTGACATGTTTCGGCCGGCCAGGTACAATTTTGTCGATTTCAGCGTGCTATTGTCTGAGGCAGCATCGGCTCTCCATGCATGTTCGAGGAGATACGACAGCTCCAAGACCCTTGCGCTGGAGTCGACTGGAATCAACACAGTGCCACCCTTTGTCACGCACGTCTTTATCATGTCGAGCATTTGTTCGTCTCGCTTGATTCGACTACCCGACTGCGCTGACTTCTGGGCGCCACGACTGCTGCAAATCAGGGCAGTGGGCTTGCGAAGCTGCTCGATAACCTCAGCTCCTCCACCTCCCGCTCCTCCGAGCCAGGCTGCGCCGGCAAATACATTCTCTCTGGCCTGATTCCAATCCACCGCGTAGACAATTGACTCGAGTCCATGTTGTATATGCCAGATTGTACCGCCGAGGGTATGTCCAGAGTTATATGCGGTGATGGTGAGCCCGCTCAACGGTGGTGAAAAGGGTGATGGAAGAGGTTGATGTGGCTGAGAATATTTCAGGGGCTGAATGAGAGAAAAGTATCGCGCGATCTCGTCGGGATTCGGGGATTGTAGCAAGATGTTTTGCGCCGTCACAGCAGTCTGCGTGTATGCATAAGCGATCTCTGATAAGGAGCTTTGTCGAATGGTTGTGGATGCTGCAGGCGTTGAAGAGTAGAGATCTTGGGTCAGTGATCGGCCGAGGTCGATGACAGGGCGAGTCGCATAGGCGGGAATACGAGTGAATAGCGGGAAATTCTTGCAACAGTGGACGTAGGCGGCTAGATGAGATGCAGTTGCATGTGTGAGGAGGATCAAGGATAAAGTAGGGACTTGCCTGCGGTGCGGCAATGTGTTGTTAGCGAGCGAACATGAGACTCAGAGCCAAGCGCTCTCGATCACTCACTTTTCCAGCTCTCCCAGCTTCCCAACATCAAACTTTTCGTCCCATCCGATGTCGATCAAGATCTTGACGCCGCCATCAAGCTCCAGGAGTGATTGCGATGCAGTCGATTCGGAGAGCGCGCCCTGAAGAGGACAGAACGTGAACATGGTAGTAGTAGTCGTGGCACAGCGACGATGCCTGGGGGGGATATCAGCAGGATGGCGCTAACATGATCCCCTCCACCTCGGTCGTCGAAGTCTCAATGGAGTGGATGGTTTGCGAGATTCAATGGCAAAGGTGGTGTGGTCTCTCGTGCTGCTTGATTATAAGTTAGACAGACACACGAAAGAGCTTTGGTCGCGCGTCAGATCCTGGCGACCCGAAAAGTGATGGATGCAGGTACGTCAATTGGCCGCCCTGAGGGCCCAGATCAGAATCAACCTGCATCGGATCGGCCCAACGATGTCGCGGCACAGCCTGCTACCCTAGAGCCGTGTTTTCGAACGGAGTCGTACATACAGCGAAAATAACAAGTCACGATGCGTGCAATGTACAAAAGAATATTTCTGACGGCTGCACACCAGATCTGATGGCATCTGAAGATGACATAGATTTTGCCGTCCATATCTCCGGATTCTTCTTCTCATCTGAAGCACAACAAGCCAGACTATGGCATCTATAAAGAAACCCGTCATTATCGTTGGCGCTGGCGTTGCAGGGCTGACGCTTGCCCACGGGCTCAAGAAGGTATTGCTCCCAAAAGGCTCTTACTTGATGAAAGAAGGAGAACCCTCCACAGCAAGCTGCTGCAGGCAACAACTTTTGCGCATAAATGTGCTAAATCCACACCACAGGCCAAAATTCCGTTCAAGATCTACGAACGCGACGAGCACATTGATTCACGTGGCCATGGATGGGCCATCACGATCCACTGGGCTTTGCCTTTTCTTATTGAGCTCCTGGACGACGCCACAGTTGAGGCCATTGAGCATGGCCAAGTTGACCCCGAAGTTGGTCGCAATGACAATGGCAACTTTCTCTTTATTAACCTGCAGACGTTGCACTCCAAGTTTCGAATCCCTCCCAACAAGCGTCGTCGAGTCAATCGCGAAAAGCTACGCAAGGAACTCCTTCAAGGCGTCATGGATCATGTTCAATGGGGCAAGCGACTGAGCAACGTCGACGTATTAGATGGGGCAGATGGAGGTATCCGTGCTACCTTCTCTGACGGCTCCTCGACTGAAGGGAGCATGATTATCGGAGCTGAGGGGACAAACTCACAGACGAGGAAGTTTCTCGTCCCAGATAATTATTCCAACCATCAACTTCCTGTGCGTTTCATCGGCGCGGCAGTGGACATGACGCCAGAGCAAGTCAAACCACTACGAGACATTGATCCTCTTCTTTTCCAAGGTTGCCACCCGGTGACGGGCCACTTCCTCTGGGTATCCATGATGGAGACGCCGGAGGGTAACGGTACCAAGGGCACAGACCAAGAACGGTATCGAGTACAAATCAGCACATCATGGATGGTCAAGAGCGACAAAGATGAAGTTCCGACTAATGATGCTGAGCGGATTGCAGAAATGAAGCGCCGTGCGAAGGAATTCCATCCGCTTCTCCGCCAAGCCGTTGAAAGCATCCCCGAAACAGCACCGGTGCTGAAGATTAGTCTCCAGGATTGGCCATGCCTCAACTGGGACAATCGCCAAGGAAGAGTGACACTTGTTGGCGACGCAGCTCACGCCATGACAATGTATAGAGGAGAAGCCGCCAACCACGGCATGCTTGATGCTTACAACCTCGTTCAGCATCTGAAGAAGATTCACGCCGGCGAGGTGACGCTCAAGGCAGGTATTGATGACTACGAGGAGGAGATGAGAGACCGCACAGGTGGTGAGGAGGGCGCCGTCATGCTAAGCAGACAGGCGTGTCTCGATGCGCATGATTACAATGGGCTGAATGAGAACTCGGCAGTATTGAGGAGACGAGCCATGAAGGCCAAGCAATGACAATCGCACAGCTAAATGTCCAATGTATGGATGAATGAAGGAGGAAGAACACTTGCTTCACCTTGTGATGTACATTTCCGCCAGAACCGTTCTCGCTGGTAACGCATAAATTCGGGTGACTGATGAATCTTCGCTCTGTGGGAACGTACACACCGTGCCAAAGGAGGTAGTTGCGTAGAAAAACTCAACGACCTTTGCGTTTCCTTGCTGGAAGGTCTCTTTGCCCCCCATCCTTCGAGTTCCCGAGCCCAAATCTCCCATGACAGGTATGTGTGTATTCATTCCCCCCATGGGCCTCTTTCCTCTCCCCAGAGACTTGCTTCAAAACTTGCACGGAACTGCACAGTAGCATGGGACGTGCTCCCTTCCCCCGCCGGGTGCCATTCCGACATTCCGCCCATCGCGAAGACGCAGCCTCACCTGCTATATACCGCATGGAAATTAGGCAATAGATGACGGCGCCACACGCAGCAGATGGCCGTGTGCGTCCCTGTGAGGGAGATGAAGGGCGATTGCAGCGGGTATGTGTTGGACGACAAGGACGTTGGAGGACGTGCTGAGCATGGTTGGGTGGATGCGGGGATGCGTCTGATGATGGCGATGATGGGTGACGGATAAGGTGATGATTATTTCTGGAATTATTGTCTTGATATCTTCTGTTGTTACATTACTGGAACTGGAACTGGAACTGTTCATCATAAGATGCTCTACACTTGCGGGCAGGCTGATTTACGGAATTCATCACATCTTCGCTCTGGATTCAGTTCCCTCCGAGGAACTGTGCATGATAAGTTGGCCGATGGCCCTCGTTGAGGTCGCGTCATTGGTACGACGCCCGCCCCCCATCCATCCATCCACACTCCTTCCTGCACGACGTCATTTTAGCATACATAAGCTTAATTACAATTTTTCACGGCCGAGACATTCGCAGACATTCGCCGCGACCACCCCCCCTTCCCCTTCCGCAGGAGAAGAAGGTTTAAGAGAATGGAGAAGAGTTTTCCACCTAATCTCACGTTGCGGAGCAGCTGGGTCACCATTTCATCATGCGTTTCCGTTCGAAAAAGCCAAGCAAGTTTCCGCAAACGTAGCATACATAGCTAGCGCATAGCACTGTTACAGTGTATGTCCTTGCGTCCTGAACAGGCAGGCCCTTCTGCCGCGGTTAAATCTGCACGAGTACGGACCAGACGAAACATCTTCTAGGTGCTCTTGAACGTGCGTCGGCAAACCAAAACATCCATCTGGTGAGAAAAGAAGAGCCAGGGCCAGCCAGAATATTGTCTGAAACGCGTCCACTCCGTACAGGTGACCTACCTTGCTCTGTTGGCGTCGGGGCAGAAATTTTTGATTTGAATGCAAAATCACGGAGTACGGGCTTACATACACGCAGATAAGAGTCATGTCAGGGTAGAAGCGTTGCCGATTTATCCACCTCGGCCACGATTTTTGGCAAACACTGGCAGGCGCGTGCGTTGATTGATGCAAACCAGGCGGTGACACACACGGCCAGGGGCTTGCTGCCAAGTGGTAACGCCGTGCCCTGCCCCTTGCTTCGGCCGAATGAATGGAACATGGAACATGGACAAGGACAGGTGGCAGCCCGTGAAGTGAGCGAACACGGTGGGTAATTGAATGAATGTTGCGCCTTTGCTGTGATCCGTAGCAAGACGTGGAATTACATGTACGATTCCACTGGCCTTATCTTGCTCCGTGATTCGTGGCACGGTGCCCCGTCACGTTCACGTTCACGTCAACTCCGTTGGCGTCTTTATTTCCATTTCCACCGAGTCCATGGACGGACGCTGCGCAGAACAATGTTTCGGCCAACAAACGGTCAAGTTCATCCAACATGTGCGGATTACCCGTACAAGCCAACAAGTGAAAACAATAAATATGGCTGACGACGACAACTCCAAGCCACGCGCAGCAATGGCGGCTCCCATCGAGGCCGTGCGTGTGCGTGAGAAGACCTTTTTTTTTCTTCTCCTTCTTTTTAGGACATGACCATCCAGTGCCACCAACAGGCGCCTTTCTCTCGCCCGGGGTCGGAAAAAAAGTCACAGGGGGGACACGGCCCCCCTCCCCTTTCTTCCCGAGTCAGCAAAGACACGAGACAAAAGCCTCTTTTGGGTGAAGTCAGTTTCTCGACCTTGCATGTGCATGTGGCGCTCGAAGGTTCCCAGCTGCGCCTGCCTGAGGAACCAGCCAATCTGGGGATGGGTCTTGGCGTAGTCTTGTATGTATTGGCCATGGAGCTTCCGGAACGGATGAATCGGCAAACCAGAACGGTGGCATTTGGCTTGCCTGGCTTTGACTCTTCTGTTTCGAACCCTAGACGCGTTCATGGCATGCCATGGCACGACTTTCTTCGTCTTGAACTTGACTCTCGTCGATCAGACGTGGGGGGGGACAGAGAAACAGAAAGGGGAAGAAAGGAGAGGGGGGCAATGATTGCAATGCGTCTAATCGTTCTTAAAAAGGTTATCATCATGTCTGGAACTTGCCGGCGATTTAGCTTTTTGCGCCCACAAAAAAAAACAACGAAATGGCCCGGTGAAAACCACATGCGCGATGCATATTACACGTAGAGACGCGATACCTGCTGGACGAACCACTTCGCGTACACGGCCGACCCATTGCGGAACATCCCAGGGCGCACCAACACAAACTCTCATTAACTCTGACTTTGCTACTACTAGACAGACGCCCCCCGCGGCCGCCCGCTCCCACCCCCAACGAGCGAGCTTCCCTCTCTGGCAGCCCGAAGTCGCCAAGTCGGTTCAGACGGCAATTTCACCAGCGCCAAGCTTTTTGCTTTCTTTTCCTCCTTGCTGCCTCGGCGTGGGACACCCGTTGCTTTTCCTACACAGTGTGTAATATTTTGGGATCCCCCCCCCCTCACGGCGGCATATGTACTACGTTTCTGGCCCAGCTGAGCTCCTTCCTGGTAGGATGCTCTCTCTTTCTCCAAGGTTTTAATGATGATCGAGTCCCTTCCCATCATCATTCATCCACTTTGTTGTCCTCGAAAAACGATGGTCTCATTGTCATCATTTCGAGCCCCCCGGCCCGTGATAGAGGATGCACTGTGCGAGCCGCGGTCCCACGCCAAGGCACCTGAGGTGGCTTGCAACGCTTAAATTCATGCTTAAAAGCCGGTGGACGGACGAAGCTCGTTTCCCCTCGCCCAATGACCGACCACCAACCGTCCCGCGCCTTCCCGGGCAATGGAGGGAGGAGGGGACTTGGCATTCGCGGCGAACTCTGGTCATGTACCCGATTACAGTATGGTCATGGATAGAAGAAGCGGTACTTTTGAATCGTCGTTCTCATCTTGCCCGGAGGTAGGCAAGCCTTGTTTGTCCAACGTCCAACGTCCAACGTCCATCCCAAAAGAAGTTGCTCCAAGTGCAGTTGTGGGACCATGAATCTGCAGAGAGGGGCGGTTTCGTAGTGACAGTTTGTTTGTGTCTGAACCGACACGTTTGAATAGGTGAGACGCCGTCGGAGCCGGCTCGGCGTTGCTCTCGACGGTACGGAGTACAACGTCATCATCACGGCACCTGATGGCGGCATGTTAATTATGTATTCCACACGAGATACGTACATATGTATTTTAAGTGCAATTAGGGAAATCGCGGGATCCTCCGTGGAGACAACGGAGATGGGATCAAAGCGCGCCCCCCCCCTCTCCGGTGAATGTCTGGTGAACCCTGTCCGCAGTACACAGTCTGAGCAAATAAGGTTAAAAATTCCCATCCCCACCCACACTTGTCCAATGGCCATTGACAGGGATATTCCCTTTCCTTGCCATTGACAAGAATTCATTCGCCGCGAACTTGGTCGTGCTCGCTCTTTCGTTTTCAAGCGTGTGTTGACAAGATAAAGTACCTCAAGCAAGTGAAGGGCGTTTCCTCAAACCAGGGATTTTACACGATGCAGTAACGCAAAAATAATAGTATCCAAAGTATAGCTTAATGCCGGACTTTGTGCATCGCAGCGTGCCGACGGCGGCTATTGCACTGATGTGCCGCAGTCTTCTGGGTGCTGCATCTTTAAAGATACATCCGGCAATGTACACAGTGCTAATACGGTAAATCTGGAACGGTTTAATGTGGCGTCTAAACGGGCACACTTGTCAGGGAACGTTGTACCCGTATGCTTATACAGCACGAGCTATGCCATGCCTTCTCCGGGGCTCGGTCTGGGCCACTTTGGAGCTGTCACAGGCCGTTGGTTGTCTCTTTCTCATAATTTAGAGACAACGATATGTGTGTCGACCTCGAAACATGTCCGCAGACACTGCTGGGTGGGACGGTGATGGGCTGCGTCAAGTTTGTTTAAACAAGTTCAACGGCTAAGACGGGTTGGACTGATCTGCCTGCTACACTGCCAAGAACATCAGCTCCACTCGAGATGCCGATTTACCCAGAGGCGCTCGCGCTTGGGCTCTGCGGGCGCCCTCCACGGGTGTCTGTAGTGCCTGCAGCGTCTGTCTGCTGGCTGCAGTTGTCTGTTCTGTTGTCTCACCATGCCAGCTGCAACCCTGTGCTAGGACAGGCAGGATTAGAAAACGCTACACGGCCCCTTTTGTCAGCGGCACGCCAGGACCAGGCAGAATCAAGCTTAGGATACGGAGTAGGGGAGTACATACTCTTTTTCCCCACCTCAATATGTATGTAGGCACCCGATAGGCTTACTCGCAAGCTGTGCCACGGTGCCGACTTGCTAAGACCTCATCGAAGCCCGCCCGCCAAAAGCTTAAACTGTCTCACGCATACGGATTACGCATGAATCTGATCCCTCACTGGCGGAGTGTACCGGTCAACGACCATAACGCAAAGCTGCTCAAGTCATGGAGATGGCTCCGGTTCTCCTGAGCCCTGTTGGCAATGTAATGCAATACCTCGTACGGAGTAGTTGGCCGATGTTATCTTGGCGAGTAATCCGTACATGCTGTATGTGTAGGAGCGAGCCTGCATGTTCATGCGTCTGAGAGGTCGACTTGGTGCAAGGTTCTTGCTTGACATTGGCATTTCTGCGACCCTGTGCCTGTCTGAAGACGTCACCGACCGGCACGCTCCAAATTTGCATTATTCCCGACCAACCTTTTGCTGAGACATGCCCGTAAAATGTGATTTTTTTTCTTTTTTCTTTTTGGGTTGTTTGGGGCTACCAAGCCGGAGTGTTGTATTGTATGTAAGAGCGCGCCGCTGAGCCGAGCAGTATCGATGATGAGGTCACCTCCTGAAGTTGAAGTAGTCCTCGGTCCAAGTGGCTAATGGTCAACCCTGGCCAAACTGTCCCAGACAGGCAGGGGAACAAGGTTCACGGCATCCCTTTCGATGCTACGGAGTAAATGTAGATAGGAGGGTTCGAGAAGGAGCAGCGTTCAATTACGGATCCGTAGAGTATCGATTGTTGTTGCCATGTTGCTAGTCCGTACTTTTGGGCAGCCAAAAGAATGAGACCAGCCAGACTATATATGAGCGGCTCCTTACTCCGTAGAGAGCTCCATCACCATTGATGATGTTGATGGCTGTCCTCGCCTTATCCTCGACAAGTCCACACAGCTCGCTCCCACATTCCGCGGTGCCGAGCTATCGCCAGCCGACCAGATACATAAGCCCAGTTGACGATTACGCTGGAGAATTAATACGGCAGGGACATTACTGGGCCGCACCTGGACGCATTCTCACTCACCCCACTGGCTGCTTCCCTGGCTGCTTCCCTGGCTGCACCCCTTCCGTAGTCGCAGGAACAGACCTTTCGCAAACCCTTATCACCGCACACCCCCCCCCTTCACGGCTCCACGGCGCCGACTTATCCATTTGGTACACTTTCATACACATTTTTGGGATCGTTGCCCCCTTGCTGCCTTGCCCCAACCTTATTTCTTTTCCAATCCTCCTCTCGTTCTTGACTTATTACTCAAAGCTCTTGGGATCTTCTACGCCGCTTGACCTAACTATTTCGACAATTACAATCGCCGCCTGACAGCCTGACTGCATTTGCGTACTGCAGTCTGCCTGCCAACTGTAATCAACAACCACGCCATTGTCGTCTCTTCGTCGCCGCCGTCACACAAGCGCCAAAGCACATAACCGCTGCGTCCAGGTACCACGCTCTTCAGCAACAACCACGCAACGCCTCGCCAAACCAGTCGACACTCTTGCAGCAATTCGCTGTGTCATTCTATAGGTATGTTTCCTCGCGAGGGTTGTGTATGTCTGGACTTGATCGCCTTTTCTTTACACCCTATTTCTTGAAGCAACTGGAACCGGGGGCCCCCGAAGCACAACGTACGTGGTACTCGTGTTCGCTGTACTTTTTTTTTTTTCACAAAGATCCATCCATGAATGAGGCTTGCCAAAGGACAGCAAGACAACTTGGTATTGACCGCCACAGAAGCTGGTCTACGTCCTTGGCTCTTCTCACAAACCTTTGTCCTCACCTGTTTCTCCGCCACTAAATAAATTCGTCTTGTGCGAAGTGGTCTTCTCTGGCTTTAATGACTGACTGGGAAGCATTGCAGCAGAAAGGTCCTTCTGCCACCAGAAGTTGTCCTTCTATCAACTCAAGCCCAGTTGTTCACGCAAGGTTCACGCAACTTAGTGTCATCATAATTCAAAGGGTTCATTGAACTCGATTCTGGCGCTCACTGCACCCATCTCAGTTATTTCCCACACATCAGACGTCCTGCGAAAGCAGGTACGGTGAAATCCTTCAAAACGGAGGCCATAAGTTCCGACAAGATGGAGACGTACCACGGCTACGTACGTACTCCCGGCGACGTCATCAAGCTATTCGAGGCATGTCGCCTCGGGCTGTTACCTCGTGTACAGCGTCGACTTTCCGAAAAAGAGAGACAGTCCATTCGCTCTGGTTCCGTGTTCGTATGGGACGAGAGGGAAGCTGGCATGAGACGATGGACAGACGGCAAATCATGGAGCGCCAGCCGTGTATCGGGCAGCTTTCTGACTTACCGCGAAATGGAGGGCAAAAGGGGAGGCGGTTTCGGAAGCGGCCGACGCGGCAACGGCAAATCTCCCGACTCTGGCCGCGGGAGCGACGAGGACCACGATGATGGCGAACCAGAGGGTTACCGATACAAGGCCGACGGTCTCATGAAGCAATCATTCAGCATCACCACTTCCACAGGTCAGCATCTTCACCTCATCTCATACTACTCGCGTCCTCAACCTGGCCAGCCCGATCTATCACAACCCAGCTCAGACCCAGCACTCCGAGCCATCATCCCACCAAAGGGCATGTATCCAGAGCCAAGCATGGGCGAAGCCAACCAAACTCCTGCGCTCACCCGGACACCAATGCAACAGCCGTACTTGATTGCTCCTCATCATTCCAGCGCTCCCCATCCGGCTTATTCTCACTACCCCCAACCCGGATACGGCTGGCCTCCATCACCTGCCGCAACTCCTCCGTATTCTCATTACACGCCCGCTCCATTCCCCCCCCACGGTGCTCATCCTCACGCGCTTCCTCCGCCGCCTCATCCAGCCTATGCAGCAAACGGTCACTATACCCAGGCACCACCTCCTCCCTCACAATATGACCGACCCTCACTGCCTCCTCTGCAACACCCTCAACCAACCACTGGTGCTACACTACCCCCATACCAAGCAGGTCCATCACCACCGAGACATCCCGACTCTCCTGGTTGCAAGGAGCGTCAGGGCTCAAATGCACCCTTGCCAGCTCTCAACTCTGTTGCAGGGCCCGTCCCTCATCCCAGGATGACGCCACCCACCCGAGAGCATAGTGCCAGTCCGCCCAGAGTCAAATATGAAGGCGCCATGAAAAACGGCAGCCACCGATCCAGCTTGTCAGCCCTGCTTCATCCTGCGAATGAACCCCCCGTGCACAAACTCGTGGGCAACAGCAGCGTTCCGAGTAGTCCGCGTACGAATGGCATGTTGCCCGAGAAGTGCGGCGTCAGCGAGGACACGAGAGCATTGAGAATGCTGGACAGAAAATTCTGTCTGTAAAGAGCTTTTCAGGTACGAGACTGGAAAGTGCTTCTTTTGCTCAATCTTCTTGTCCACGATTTCAATATACCCCGAGACGCACGAGGTGATGTACCTGTCAGTGTATGTCTCGGGGCTTATACCATCGGGCGGCGTTTTTCGGGTTTGTAGAACACGTTATATAGGTATCTTAGATTATAGCTATTACCCAACGGTCAAGGGCAAAAACCCCCCGGGTGGGGGGGTTATATTGAGGTTTGTTGGGATAGGACCGGGCGTTTTACGTTCTCGTCATGGATGGAGTCCTTGAAAATAGAGGATGTTTTGCCATAGTCTAAAGCGTTTCGAAATTCAAGCCACTTTTTCATTACTCATTTCAAATTTCTCGTCGTATCAATGCGCATACCCAGTGTCTCACATGTTGTGACAAAGCCCACGCCGTATCTTTGATCTAAACCATGCCGCTCTCTCCTGCACATGGTCCCCCCACTGTCTAGATTTAAGCTTCATTCTCCGGGCCGCGTCATCAGCGGAAGAGGTTTCCACATGATGTCCACACCAGTATTCGAGATGCATGCATTCTTGCCGATATTCCGGCCTCGAGCCCGCCGGTCAAAGCAAAATCGTCTCCCATCTGGCTGGGATGCTGAATGCTGGGTGGGTGTTTTGGAATGGGCTGCACGCACATGATGGCTTTCTCTGTCTCGTCTCCATGGTCTGAACTGCCTGCTTTGATTGTACTTCCATGGCGATGCCTGTGCCTTGATCGTCGTGTAAGCTGTTGATTCAATCGCTAGTGAGCCGCGTGACGATCATGTCACTTGCGATTGCGCGTGCTTCCGTATTGTCAGGCATGAATACGAGGCCGAGTCACGCTCTGGTAATTACAATGCTCCTGCTGTCCGCAAAGACCACAGCCAGCTGTTCCTTCGTTGAAAAAAAAAAAAAAAATACTGTGGATAGAAAATCGATATTCGTGTTATTACAATTTTGATCTTCTTCCTTGTTTCGGAAAGCTTCGTCCCGCCTTGCTCCATTACGTGCTGTACAAGTTGTCGTTTGGCCCGGAATATCCTCCCCCCCACAACTAGACGGAAAGCTTAACCCGCGCGAGTGTAAAGGGCCGAGCGGGCCATGGTAGCCGAGGTTGACATCGCTTCCATGCTATAGGACGTGCTCCTTTGGAATAAGTATTTTTCTTGTCACATGGCACATCTACCACTCTCGTCCATGGTTTCCGGCTACCAAATAAGAAGGACGCCCCGTTCGTTGTGTGTGACACCGCACTGATACTTCCGGCTCGCCTCGTGTCTCTATGGCCAGTCTTGCCCAATAATTTTTTTTTCTTTTTACAATGGGTCGTGGTCCACAAGATTGAATATTACATAGTTCTTGGTCCCCATCCGGACATGACTCTCGCGCTCATTGTGCGAATCGGGAATCGACCGAAATTGTTGGGCCGGGTATAGTGTACCGAAAATCACAAAACAAAACACGTCGAGCTTGGAGCACCCTAACCGATCCCAAGCTCTAGCAGTCGCAGCGCTGGTGATGACGCGGAAAGGGCACAATGTCACGGACGTTTGGCACGCCGCTCAGATAGCTGAGAAGGCGGTCAAATCCAAGACCAAAGCCTCCATGTGGTGGGCATCCCCATCGTCTCAGATCCAGATACCAGCCCAAATTGCCGCCTCTTTCTTGCTTCCAACTAGGCACCTCCAGCCCGTGTAACCTCATGCTGTTCTCGAGCTCGGATAAGCGATTTTCGCGCATCGAACCTCCAGCCAGCTCGCCGAGATCCGGGACCAGAAGATCAAAGCAGTCGACGGTTTCACCTTGTGGTGGGGACGATGCTGAGCGGAGCATGTAGAATGCCTTGATCTCGCGAGGATACTGAGTGATGAAGATTGGGAGATGAGCGTTGTTCGCTTCGTCGTGGCCTACCTCTTTGGCTAGGTACTTTTCGTGCTCCGACTGAAGGCCGCTACCCCACACCGGCTTGTGCTCGAATTGATCAGCAACCGGTTGGAGACGCTCTATTGCCTCGGTATAGGTAATTCTGGGCCACTTGGTGGAAGATAGCAAACCTGCCCACCGTCGTCGAAGCTCTTCTCTTTCTGTCAAGTCAGCAAATGCCAGTTTTTCCGCCGGGTCGCGAGAGTCGAGCCTATTCGTCTCAAGCTCATTTGCGGCCCGCAAGTCCTTCAGGCCTCTTGCAAGACTCATCAGCATCTTCTGGATCAGATCCATGACTTGATCCATGTCGCTAACAAAACTCAATTCAGCCTCGAGCATATAGAACTCGCTCAGGTGTCTGGACGTATCACTCTGCTCAGCTCGAAAGGTCGGAGAAAGAGTCCACACATTGCCAACAGATTGAGCCAGCGCCTCAAGATGGAGCTGGGTTGAGACAGTGAGGTATTTGTGATCTTTGAAAAACTCAGTTTTGGAACCAGTTCTGACAGTAAAGGCTTCACCGGCACCTTCGCAATCTGAAGAAGTGATGATTGGTGGATGTGTCTGCTGAAACCTCTCGTTGAAGAAGAAATTCGTGAGCAATGCGGTAGCATCAGACCGTAGACGAAGAAGAGTAGAGTTGAGGGGTGTCCGCCATCGTAGATGTGACATGTACCGCAGACTCTCTGGTGTCTGGTACTTGTTTTGGATAGGGTATGTCTTTTACAAGCACAGGAAAATAATTAGTGTGGAACTTGAAGGCCTTGGAAACTTCTCAGTCGACTCACTTGGGGATCTGAGTTGCCGAGAATGTCAACCTCTTTTACTTGAAGTTCTTGCAGCGTCTGAGGTCCGTCAACATCCTGGCTCATTCCAGCACAGTCATGTGCGGCCTGTTTGAGTGAAGGAGAAGATTCTGAGACAGAAGGCTCACCCGCAGTGCCCTTCTTCTTATCGGCTGTATTGTACCACGTTCCCTTCAAACGAACCGCAGCGCCGGGACGCATGCTGGCGAGAAACAAATTGGCAAGTGTCAACAACGGGAGGCATATACTGCACGGGGAGCGGGAGCATCATACTCTATTGCAAGAGCCTTGTCGACAACTGCTTGCACAGGCCGCATAGAAGATCCGTCGGTGACATCAACGAAGCGAACACCGGAGCTCTTGCGTACAGATCGCACCCATCCACACACTTCCACGTCTGGTACATTGGTTTCTGGCAGCCATGCTTTGAGGTCGGCCACTGTCCTGATGGGTGGCGATGGCTGCTTGCCACTGATTCGTACCGAATACTTCCTTCCGTATAAACGAGCTGCTGGAGAAAGTCGAAGAGGTGTGACGAGTCTAGGCACGAGAGTCGGCCTCACCATGTCGGCGCCAATGTCCCTGGAGCGTGAGAGGGCTCGAAGTGGCGTAGAAATAACAAAACTCCCGGATTGTGCTCATGCGTAAACAACAGCTACAACTTGAAGCTTGCTTGAGGAGTGATGAGGTGAGGGTCATGTGAAGAACTATGGTAAGGTAGCTAGCTCGCTCTCTTCTGAATTGATGCGCCTTTCAACAAAAAAAGCGGCAGCAACCGGTTCTCCCAGTGAAAAGTGGGTCCGCGTTGCTTCGCTGCTGCGCCGCTCGGAGGAGACGCGACTACTCCGTACAGATGTGCCGACGCCTGGATGGGCCTGGTGATTCGCTGCAATATATCGGCAGGAGCAATCAACGCAAGGTGGCTGACCAGACAGACCAGATCATCTTGCCCACTCGCACTTGCTACTTATTACATGGCTCGGTAATAAGAAGAATTTTTTTAATAAATAGACGCGAGAATTCTTGTGCCTGGCAAGTCCAGAACCCGACCCCCGGATCCCCGATCCCCAATCGCCGACATCCGATCCCCGACACCCGATCCCCGACCCTCGACCCCCGACCCTCGACCCCCCGACACCCTCTACATTGTTCTCGTGGATCAAGCAATTTCGGATTCCTCCACCTGTTTCACGCTCTTCGCCAGCATCCCCTCGCGCACCATGTGCCTGCCTATCAACTCCTATCAATTGTGGACGTACCTGCTCCGTACCTTTGGCGCGTCTTGTTGGCCATCAGTCTCACTCTCGTTGAGTCGCTCCCCACCACCTGATCCTCCACCATACCAGACATCTTCTTCCCGCTTCATTTGCGTGTTTAGGCGTCCCGCTTCATTCTTGACGTTGAATCCCATGCCTGCACGACCAACGTGCTGTGATGATTGAACTTTCTTCTTCTGCTGCGCCCTTCCCGTCCATGTTTCTCGACTAGATGACACATAGTCTGAGCATCGACTCGGCTTGGCTTCGTCGTTCATCCTTATATTGGGCTCAAATGTGTCTCAGATGAGTGCTCGACTCGACCATACCATTCACAAGCCCTACCCGCCATTCGCTTCGTGCCAGACGCTAGTCCGGCTACGTATCGGCAGTTGAATGTCATTTTAGGCCTTTCACAGGAGCGCTGGCCGCATGCCAGCAACGGAGCCAAGATGCCTCCGTATCTTCAATTACTCCGTCCTTCCGCAGCTGTGGTTTGACGGATGATTCACGGCACTGTCTTGTTGGACAAAGGCGAGAGATGAGGTACCACAGATCGGACCGGCAGTACTTCTCGCTGCGAGGAGAAACATCCGGTGTCGAGGCATCGCGCCTTGTCTTGCCAACACTACTATTATTCGGCTATGCTCATGTACGGAGTGCGACCTGCAACATGGACGTGGCCATGACCAACAAAGAGGAGACAAGACCTACGGACGTGTCGACGCGGAGCCGTGTCCGGAAGAGGGTCTCACGGCCCTTGTCTTCGCACTTTGAGACTAATTGCCCTAACATTCTCCCAACCTACCAAGCAAACAGCCGAGCAAGCCATGGAGCAGAAGAGCTCGGCACCATGCCACACTTTGGCTCCAAACCCCTCGCTGTTCCGCCTGCTGTTCCGCCTGTTTGGAAGCGTGGTGGTGTGCTTATGCTTTAGCGGGATGGTATACTTGTCTCGCCGGCGAGACACCACCTCTCCACCTCGAGCGACACGACCGTGGTGGTTTTAAAGCAGAGCAGCAACCCGCGCATTACTCAGCCGCCAACTACTGCCTATCTTTTATATATTGGCTCGTACCTCGTCTCTAGTGGCCGTCCATGTCTTCCCTATCTCGCCTCTAGATGAACATGGCTCAAGAGAGGTGATTCAGGTCTCTCGGTATCTGGTCACACAGAGTTTGTCGAGATCTGTTCATTCTCATTGTAGTCTCACACGGCCCATTATTGAAGGGGCTCTTGATGATCAGATCTTGCCAACGACAACTCGAACCCAGAATATAAAGTCCGCCAATTCGGCCTCATTGCCCATGTATCAACTTGCTACAACCTCACACTCACAATCAGTCTACGACTGTTACTCGGGATTCTTTCCCAGTCCATCCATCGTTACTTCTTACAGGCGCACTTCCATAATGGCTCCCGGACCAATATCTAGACGTGTGAAGCCCTCGGAAATCGCGGCTGATACCAAAAGGAACTTCATTCCCTCGGTAAATGCCAACTATGCCGAATTATTTCCACCATATTCGTTCCTTTACAGACAGCCTACGACACAGCTGGAAATATCACGCCGCAATCTGGGCACTCGTCCTCCAGCCTTCCGAGTAGAAGCTGGAGATCCAGTCATGGCTGCCATCACGTATGCTGCTGCTGACAGTCAAGCTAGTGAAGCCATGGGTGGCTCGAGAGTCCGGATTCCGTTCGTCTGCGCCGCCAACGAACGTCGGCCTGGGGGTGATTGGGGAACTGGATGTTCAGGGTACGAGGAGAAGCTGTGTCGCAGAAGCAACCTCTCCGCTACGCTCAGCAGCCCTTGGCCAAACACACAAACAGCATCTAATTATCCTATCCCTTCCACTGGCGGCATACTTTCTGATGCTGTCGTGGTCTGTCGCGGCCCCCATGATCATTATGAAAAGCTTGAACAGTGGCACGACTTACCTGTCGTCTCCGTACCTCCTACACGTTGGCCCAAGCTCAAGGAGAACGGAACAATGTATTCATTTGCAGAGGAGAGGGGCATGATGAGAGAAAAGATGCGCGGGGCTCTACGTATTTGCCTGTACAACAACTATGATCGAGTGATCATCGGAGACTTTGGTCTAGGCAATAGCTGCCGCAACCCGCCCCAAGAGGTTGCAGAGATTTGGCGAGATGTCCTACTCTTCGATCCCGACCTCCGTGGGCAATTCACATACGTTATCTTCGCCTTCGAGGACCCAACGCAAAGCACGACGCGCTTCATTTGGGATGAGATGGCGAGGAAAGGCAGGAAAGGAACGGGGGCCACGTCCACTGTATTGGCAAAAGGATCGGCATCAAATGCTCCAAGCGACTTGACCATTTTCCAGGCCGTTTTCGAACCTTCTGAAATCGAGCGTGTACTTAGCGTACCCGACCCGCGGTACGGATTAGATATGATAACATCTTAAAAACACAAAAGCATCAGGCACATTGACTGGCGGCAACGCCGTTGCCTCGCGAGCAGAAATGGATCAGAAATGGATGACAGAACATTCAGGCAATGCATTTTTCAGATGGATCCGCGACGTTCTGATGTGGCGGTTGGGGACCGTGTTGGGCTAGACAAATAACAACAACAGCCTCGTATAATAGTTGTGTTCACTATTCATAATTTCCCGTCACAAGTCCATGGGCTTGCCAGCATGGTGCTCGGGATGTAGTCGCTAGTGTCGGCAGTCTAGTCCAATAGCTTTAGTTGAGAGGAGGGCCTTGTCGCGAAACACTGACTAGCAACGTGTTGTTGCAACGGACGGTGTTGGCCTGTGACGGCGCCATCCTTCAATCTCGGGTCACACCTTGGTTCATACGGAGGGTGAGAGGGTTTAATTCCTTTGTCTACTCCGTACAAGTCCGCAGTTGGGCTTTTCACTCGGTCCAGGTCAGTACGGCCAAGACTTGATTGAGTCCTTGCGCTCGCCAGAGGCAAAAGTAAACGATTTGGTTCAAGATGCGAGCTCCACAAGGCGATGTGAGTCCCCATGCCTTGTTCGGCAATGTTCCAACCTTGTCACCATAGCCCCAACAAGCCTTACCGGTCAGCCGGGAAGGGAGATGTCCACAGACCAGACCATTTCGCTACCCATGCTGCGCAGAGTTTCATAACTTCTCAAGTCGCCAGAAGTCGCCGAACCGGAGACATGGCTCCGTGATTCATTTGCCCCGGGCGGGCCAACCTGATCTGATACACCCACTCGGCGTTTACTCGTCGCAAATGCCCACCGGGCCGGATACGCGATTCTCAAGCGACGAAAATATTGGCAAAACAACTAAGCAGGAGATGAACAGAAGAAGAAGAAGCGGAATTCCCAAACATGGCTCTCTCTCTGCCACGAGTCAAACTTGACATGGCAAGCGTTGCAAAGACGGCTTGCCTGTTTTGCTTACCCTGGCGCATACATTTCCCGCGATAGGCAGCGACGGGCGGGCGTGGCGTGACCGTCATGATTCCAACCCATGTAATGGTACCTGCTTGGCCTGGATTCCAGGGGAGTCGAGTTGGCGTAATTGTCTCACGGCTGGCTCATGACAGGAATTGGACTAAACATCGACGGGAATGGCGGGCCGCCTCCGAGACTAGCTTCCCATCACATTCCCATTACAATTCTCCTCCCTTTTTCTTCTTCTTCAACCAACCTTTGTCTATCTGCTATCATTCCTCACCACCATGTGATATGCCCCCACCAAACCACAAAGGCATCATGTTTCCGACAAAGCGCACGTTTGACAAGATGCGGAAAACTTGAGCTCATGGACCACCCACCACCGAATTCCCCGTGATGCTACAAAGTGAAAAACTGCCATCAAACCCTCCGGACTCGTCCCCGTGTGCATATATGCTGCACACGTGCAATGTGATGCAATGTATGAGCAGACTTTTTGCTCTATTCCTTCTTTTCCGCGGGGAACAAGGTGGGGGGAAACACCTCGGGTGGCTCACGGGGCGTAGCTTGAATGGCCGAGTTCAAGTGAACTTGAAACTTGGAGGAAGGAATGCACGGGTAGAGTAGCCTGGACGGGAAGGGCTGTTGCACTACTGCATCGAGCGTCGAGATGTATGGTGTCACAGGGCCTGAGATTACGTTGATCACGTCGTCCTTTCGGGCTCGCATATATTGCATCGTCCATGTCTCATTTCTGTATATGTTACACAAGCCCCCTCATCCAATTCCCTCCTGGATATATGCGGTTTTTTTTTTCGGTCTTCTTCTCGTCCATCATCTGGCCAAGTTCTTGACATGTCACCACATTGTTGGTCGGAGTCCAGTGAAATTGGACATGGCGTTCAGATCAGTTTCGCTTTCTTTCTTGCGCTGGCCGCTGAGCTGGAAGGTACGTGTTTTGTTAGCCTAATCAACTTGAAATCAAGGGGAGGTGGTCTGAAGAAGAGGGATGAGTCATGTTATTATCGTACATCAAGTTGGACGTCTCGATGCACTTGAACCAGCCAGTCCACGTAGTTTGGTGCCTCGTTGTTGCGATCCTCGACCAGCATGCGGGCAAACTCGAATTCGGCCCCGTCGATTCCTTGTCTTGCGAGCTGGAGGGTCAACCCCTTGGAGCCTCGCATCGTCTTGAGAAATTCGATGATGTTGCGGACCTGTGCGTTCAGATGCGTTTCCAGAACAGGTAAAGAAGATGTGTATGCGTCCAGGCTCCTGAGGGAGTCCTTGCCCTCTCCAAACAGATCGGAAACCAGGTTTGGCGAGGTTTGAGAATGGAACCACAACAAACATTGCTGGCCATTGTCGACAAGGTATACACCGCCGGGTTCAATGCGCGACAAGGATGCTCGTATTGAAGGTGGTAGCTTCAGATGGCCTGTCTCTGGATCCGCAAAGCCCTCTTCCGGTTGCAGGTTGTGAAGAGGCAACATGCGAGGATAGAGATATAAACTCAGCTCCAGGGCACCCATGGAGCGTACCATGCGCATTTCGTGGACCCTCCTGTCCGAACTCTCGATGCCACCTTTGAAGGCTCTGCACTTGATGAGTCCAAGCATAAACATGCAGAACTCCTTCAGTCTCTTGGGCATGACGAGTTGGCCGGCAGGATGCTGTTGGGTCGAGTTCTTTCTGTAGCATGCCATGACATCGATCGTCCGCTCCGTCATCAAGTTTCGAATCTCCTTGAGATTGGTCGACGTCGTTGCCAGCTTGGTAACGGCTTCCTTGGCGAGAAGAGCAACCACTGCGTCTTGGTCCACGAACTCCATGCATGTTCGAACGTCTTGCTCCCTCATGCCGGAATTCTTCGAGGTTTCGCTCACGCTGGCGATGATGTTGGAGCAGCGCACTCTGCGTTGACCGGAGGGTGTGGTATACAACAAGGCTGATTGGAAGTGAGCGTCCAACTTGGAATCGAGTTTGCCATCGTAGCTGAACGACACTGCCAGGGCCTTGTCTGCGTCGATGACGCCGATTTCCAGATCGGCCCCAAAGGTATGTTGTATGAAATGGCCGTGATAAGCACCAACTTGCAGGCCATTGGAGCATCGAACCTTCATTAGAGCTTGGAAGCCGGTGAGTCTGGTTACTGTATGGCTGACCTCGGCTGACAACTTGGGACCATCTCGCGGCGCGATGAAATTAGGGTAGTAAAAGGTTTCTCCACCAGTGGTGGCTGCAACATGGCCTACATGGGAAAGTATGTCAGCCTGCATTCGTCCACCGAGGGCTTGTCATGTCTGCCAAATTCTTACCGATGGTGGCGATGTCCAAATATCCTCCAGAAGGAGCAGCAAGGAAGAAGTCCGCGCCGACTCCTGCGGCCGTCATCTTCTCCGCAACCTTCTTCCACGCCGGGTGCTCCGTGGTGTACAACTTCTTATCAAGCTCGCCTCCGGGATGATTCCCGTCGTCTCTCATGAACAGCCTGCCTGGGCCCCAAGTAGGTAAAGCAGAGCACGAGCACACGATTTTACCGCCAGTCGTCTCCAGGGCCGCCAAAGCGGCGTTGAGGGTAGCAAGTAGAGCAGGTTCTGGATTCTTGACTTCGGAGAATATTTCAGGTAGTCGCGTCAACAGAGAAGTGATGAGGGACTTGGATTCGTACGGGTCGACAAACAAGCCCTCGCCGAGTGGCAGGAATGGATCTTCGAGATCGGGCATGATGAGCATTTGAGGTTGCTCAAGGCCAGCCTAATGATTTCAGAAAAAGATGAGTAGTTGTCTTTCTGATTGTATTTTTCGAGACTTGAAGACTTTCGACGTCGAATAAACTTACATGCATGTTGTAGAAGTGGATGTCCTTGTCATAGGTGACGAACCCAACCTTGGCTCCTTCAGGTACCCGTCTCTTAGGCTCGCCATTCTCGTCATCCTCTCCTTGATCTTCTCCTCCGTAAAGAGCAGCTAAGATTCCGTCGCAGAAAGTCTCCAAAAAGCCCTTGTTATACGATTCTTGCGTGACATCAATGACAAAGAGCCATCGCAATCCAACCGGTTCTCGTGTCCAGTATTCCTTGGGCACGACGAACTCGACCGTGCCGCGGTGAAGTTCGGGGCGCTGATCTCGGTCCACGCGGACGCCCTGGGGGCTCAACGCGCAGAAATACTCGGAGGGTGTGTCGTTGGGGTGAGTACACAGGTTACAAACGAATTTGTTCCCACCAGATCGGAACATCATGAAGGGATTAATGTACGCACGGCATCGACGACATCGTGGAGGGCCCGCGTCGCCAAAGTCCAGCACAGGAATCTCCGCTTCACCGGCTTGGAGCGGTGCCAGGGGCTGCAATAGTAATCCAAGGGGAAGACCGGTAGCTTGTAAACCGTCCGACGTGGCAGGAATATTGTTCAAGGTCAACCGAGCGAATTTCGGGGAGGCATTGCCCTGATCGTAGGCAACAAATGAGACGGTCGCAGGAGGTGGTACATGACGCTCGAAGGTCGGATAGATTTGCTTGAAGAAATCTGCCTGAACAATGTCGCGAAACATGGGAATGCTGGGCATGTCTTCCAACGAGACCTTGGTAGGCCCAGATGTCGAGATGCTGGGGGCGGCGTCTGCAGATCCGTTGCCAGAAGCAAAGTATGCGGGTGCTCCTGGGACAAATGAAGCATTACCTGGAGTCGGGAACTGGTTCGCATTCATGTATTGCCAGTATTGGGGCGTACCTTGCGGGCTGCCAAATTGATCACCAAACCCAGGAGCACCAGGCTGTCCTTGGACAGGACTGGGAATGAATTGGTTCGCATTGGAGCCAGAGGGTGGCATGCCATTGAAGGCCTGGGAAGAGCCCGCAGGCTCAACCGTGTGATAGGCATGGCGATCTTTCTTCTTCTTTCGAACGGTCGTCTGCCCATGTCCCAAATTCATGCTCCCCATCTGTGCAGCGAGAGCAGCGTCAGGTCCAGGTTGGGCAAAGCCACCTTGGAGGTTCTGGCCTTGGGGCATCGCATAGCCAGCTCCTACGTCGGGAGGCCCTCCCATATGTGGCGGTGGTGGTTGCTGGCTTTGATATTGCTGTTGCATGTCATAGGGTCCAGGAGCTCCATATCCAGGAGCCTGTTGCTGAAAGGGTGGTTGACCAGGAGCATTATTTCGATTCGGGTCGTTGGGGTCGGCATTCAAGCCCTGGCCGAGGGCATGATACTGCGAGTAGTCGGCCATTGCCAGAGAAGAGTCGGCGCGTGAGGGAGAAGTGCTGCGTGAGCGAGCCTCTGACCGGGGGAAGGAGATGTTGGTCGCGGAAGGGTTCACAAGGGGGGGGGTCCCAAAGGTAGCCAACCAGGCACCCAGGCTAGCTAGTCCGCAGTGCCGCAGTGCGCCAATTGCAATATGCAAGTAGAAGTGAGATCTGAGACCAAGCAGGCGAATTTGAGCGAATCATGAACATCGACTGGCTGCCATATTCTCGTGGTCGCAGTCGGGGTCCAAATCTGCACAAGCAACAAATGTTGTTGAATCGTCTGATACGGGGAATGGGTGGCGCTTGCTTTGCTTTGCTGGCCTTTTCGATACATAATAAGCGGGAGCCAGAGCCGCCTCTGAGACGGCGGCCCGCGTACTTGCTGAGCATGACACTCTGGCTAATAATCTACTAGGAGGTAGTCAAGAACCTGAATACCCGTATTACCCCGTAATAATTACTCGACAGAGCAAGCCGTGTGTGCGTGGCTCCCTATCTCCTTGAGCGTGCTAGAGCTTGAGGGTCGGTGGGGCCCCCACAGCCCCCATGTCTCAAGGTCGGTGACCGCGTGGGTACGCGTTGCTTATCTAAGATAATTAATAGGGCAATGTAGTAATCTGTACTAGGGAAAATGATAGGTACAACTATTATAGGCTAATTTTCACATAAATCTATGTACTAATAATGCACTTTCATCCGATTGGATACAGACCCTAGCTAAGGTGACTCCACAAGTCTTGCCACGCTCAAGGAGATTTGCAGGCTATGTTTATCAGTCTGTGGGCTGGAACTGGCACAGTGAGGAAATCCCCCCACGTGGTGCTGCACACTGTGCTCGCCGAGATATGCATCTACCGAGTTGTCGTGCAGAAAAATGGCTTCACGAGATGCTAGCTCCACACGTGAGTAGTCACATGCGCTCCGGCCTGGCCCCACCCGCGACACCTCGTGTAAGTCGAATGGTTTGACTACAAGACAGAGAGGCATCCTGTTGGCAGTGCGAGAACACGGATTCGTCGCAAATGTCGGGCAAATAGTGTGGAAACTTGCGGTTCTGGATTCGGCTTTGCAGGATGTGCAGCCTTCTGTAGGAACCTTTATCAGCATCATCGGAGACAGTTCGGCGTAGTTATTGTCGGTTGATATCAATCTGCATCGTCTTAATTTCGCTTGACTTTGGCCATGAATCAGACAGAAAGTTCACACTACGCGCGCCGTGCAGCACGGATGGAATGCCAACGAGTGCTGGAAGCTGTTGGATTGAATCGACGGGAGTTTTTGATCCTTTTCTGTAGACTTTTGAACTCGAATAGTATGGTCATGGTAGTATGTCTGCGCTTCGTGCTGACAGAAGCCACATGTTCATTGGTTGGGGTTTTCGTGTGCATGGCCCATGAGCCCCCATTGCGCGCGCTGATGGTGGAAGATGATCAATGTACTTGGATGGAGGATGAAGGTTCCCGTTTTTCTGTTCTGTTTTCTCTCTCAACTAAGAAGAGTAAACGTGTTGCTGCCCGAGTCCGCGGACCTGATATCCATCGAAGCGAGACGCGTGGTAGGAGTGAAGTCATCGCGGGCTCCGAGGAGGGGATAATGAAAGATGGCACTGGAGCAGCAACAACGCAAAATTCTCATCGCAGTACACCGCTTGTCGCTTAGGATAATTAAGGAAATAATTTTACAAGCCAATCAGTCAATGCATTTTGTTGCTTCGTTGCTTCTCTTCGCTGTGTTTGTGCGCCTGCGGTCGCGGTCGCGACACAAATCCCGACCGCCAGATGCACGCCACAAGGTAAAGTGAAATTTTCCACCACCGCAATGTGACAGAAATATTGGTTCGTCTACGTATCAGTCGTATTTAACTGATCGAATGAGAGAAAGAGCATCACAGAAGTATATCTATCATTCATTTTCGGCAAGATTGAGAGCCATGCGACACTGCATCCGAAACGTTGTCGGCCCAAACCTCAGACGCGCCGGTCGCATCCCAACCTCTGAGCCTTCGCAGATAGCCAACGCCAGGCCCGTAGGAGCTGAAGTAACAAGACATGCATGCTGCAGAGCCTGTCTACATTTCAAAACGATTCAAAATTGAATGCACTCAATTTACCGGCTTCGTTGCTCGAAGATTGTTTGCGGAAGACGTTGGTGTAGATGGCTTCAGGACAATTGCAGGCGGGGTTGTGTGTGTGGGCGGACCCATCTGCGTTGGCCATGCCGAAAAGTGACTTTGGAAAAGAACCACGATGAAAGGTGCATAGCACGCAGGAATGGGCAAAAAAATAGCATCACCTGATAGCGACAAATCATCTACGCCAAATACAACCAGCCAACGATCACAAGAGTGGCCGAGTCGATGGCAATCCGGCACGCGACAATGAGGCCAGCGAGACAACAAGCGGGGAGACCATGATCTGGCCACACGTCTCAGCACCTATAGGGATGTCATGTCGGCTAAGTACATTTTTTTACGAAAAGGCAATGAAAGGCAATGGCCAATAAATGACTCATGCAAATCGTGATGGAGGGTCAGATCTGCAAAAGACGGCGAAAGGGATGCAAAGCGAGAAAGAAGGAAAAGAAAATGGGAACATCGAATGTCGAAGGGTGGTGGGCGGTCGCTGCTCAACCCCATCTCAGATCACGCAGAAGGTACTCGGGCGAAGAAGTGATGTTGAGCGCCGACCAATCAGAAAAATAGTTCCGGGGCGGGTACGCCGATTTTTACTTGGGTCCATAATAACAACACCCTCACCCACGCATGTCATTTTTGGAGGGATGGACGAGAGGGGACTTGGAGAATACAGAAGAGCGTATGGCAGAGGTACTTTAGTGTGGCTGGATGAAACCCAACAGATTGGCTCGAACGCACCCAATGGAGGACTTGTCGCCAGGTACCAGACCAAGTAGCTGATCAAGTTCCGACAGCTGGTGCAGAGAAGCCGCCTGATGTGGCGCACCGTCGCGCTAAGGCAATCTGCCCCCCGGGCGGGAGCAGACATCTAGACCACGGTATCATGGCAAAGTAGTCCGTACTCCGCAGCTCCCGACTTTGTTCGAAAGCCAGATGCAACGTGCTGCGCCAGCCACTATTCTGTTGGGTTTTCAAGCTCGTCTTGTTTGCTTGCAGGCACCCCCAGGGCGCAACAAGATGACCAGTAATTGTAATAGCAATGGAAGTTTCCTCCCATTAGGAGCGTATGAGCATACTTTGGTCGCGGACTGAAAAAGAAGCTCGAGCTCGGGGGGGTGAGCCGGTCCCCCATCCCAATCCTCAGTCCCGTTTTGCTTTGACGGGTCCCCTTCGCGGCTTGCAAGCACGCAGGGTCTGCTGGTGTGTTGGTGTCTTGTGTGCCTGTGCCTGCGCCGGCTTTGTCTGACCTTTCCCACAAGGCAAGAGCTACTGATTGCGCTCCCCCCCCCGCCCAATATATAAACAAGCCCCATCCCCTCCACGCGCCCGACCTGGTCGATCCTGGTTGTCCCTGCTTCCATTTGATCTTCATCCTCTGTACAATTCGCTTTATTTCTTCTCCCTCCGCCAGTGTAGATTCAGTCGCGTCTGGTTTTTTTTTTTTTTTTTTCTCAAACAAGCCCGCCAACATCACTTACACGTTTTCCCTCAACCTCCAATCACCAATCCATTACAATGCCTCCCAAGAAGGTCGACAGTGCTGCCCCCAAGGCTAAGCCCACCCATGTTAGTTATCAGGTATGTCGCGTACCGTTGGGTTGGCTTCTTTCTACGAATACATGACAGATATTAATTCTCACAACAGGACATGATTACGGATGCCATTGTTAACGTACGTGTGTGTCATAACTGCATCCCCGGCGCATTCTGTGTAGGAGGGTTATGTGTTTTCGTGATTGACGTGGCATGCCGACGATTTCTTTCTGTCATTATCATCGTCGCATCTTCGCCATCCACTTCAATCATGCTGGTTTCTCCTTGGTCGAATGTCTCACCCGTTCAGTCGTGCTAACTAACTCGACACAGCTCAAGGACCGCAATGGCTCCAGCCGTCAGTCTCTGAAGAAGTATGTCAAGGCCAACAACAACCTGACCACTGTCACGGCCAACATGTTCGATTCACTCTTCAACAAGGCCCTGAAGAACGGTGTTGAAAAGGGCGTCTTCGCTCAACCCAAGGGTCCCTCTGGTGGTACCAAATTGGCCAAGAAGAAGGTTGAGCCTAAGAAGCCTGCCGCCAAGAAGGAGACCGTCAAGAAACCCGCTGCTAAGAAGGCTGCTCCCAAGAAGACCACCGCCACCGCTGCCAAGGACGAGAAGAAGGCCCCCGTCCCCAAGGCGGCCGCTCCTAAGAAGACGCCTGCCACCAAGGTAGGCTTATTCCACGTTTTATTCCTCTGGCTGCTCGGACAATATACTGACAGGTTTGCAGACCGACTCTGCTTTGACCAAGACCAATACTGGCCGTGTTGCTAAGACGACAAAGCCTACCGCTAAGAAGGCTGCTGCGCCAAAGAAGGCCGCCGCTCCTAGGAAGGCGGCTGCTGCCAAGGCATAGGCAACCCTATTCTTTTTGTCGATCAGATTCAATTTCTTGTTTAATGAAAGAACTACGGCGTTTTGGGATTTGAGCTTTTCAGGACACGGCTAGGGAGAGGCTGGTTTTGTCGGGATTATTGCCATTTGGGCTGGAGCGACTAGGGGGATATGTGGCTTGTTTCGTTGCGCGCGCACGCGCGGCACAGGGCATGAAGTCTACGGCAATTGCATGTGAACAATTTCTTGAGAAGGGCGGCATGATGCCCCTCTGTAGGGGCAAGTGGTCGTCACGCCAGGTCGGAGAGCAAGTTTCTCTCAATCATATGACCGGATCCTAACATTTCACGACGAGTATGTTATCTTTTCTTATTCTCGACGTTGACTATAAGGGGGAAAAGGCGTTGGATTCTACGCGACTTCTCTCACGAGGATCGCGACAAGTGGCAGTGTCTTGTGTGCCCTTTGCCCTTTGCAGTATTGGGTGGTTGGCGCTAAATGTAATTATATACCACACGTATGAGCAGGATGGAAAAACGGAAATGACACGCAATGACTGCAAGCGTACTTGGCGTACTAGATCGTGCTGATTTTTTTTTGATTTTTTTTGGCGTGCTTTATTTATCCTGCGTGATGTTTGCGACGTGCTGTGGATTATTATGGGTTTGTTTACAACCGGGCGAAAGTATAAGCCGTGGTCAATGCTGTCACGTGGGTAATGCTTGCGTACTGATTTGGCTACCTACTACCCTATCGTGATGGATTTACTACGGGGGACCGGCAGCTTACCCCCCCCCATGTAGTGTATGACCGTGTAGTGTATGATTGAATGCCTCTTTTTTGTGTTTGAAACCTGTTAGTATGATATACAGCCACTTCTTCTGGTGCTTGGAATGTTCATGTTTGTTAACGCGGACAAGACGTGCCATGTCCGCCTTTTGCAACTTTCATCTCACCATCTACCTACCTAGTGCATACGTCGGAATGCTCATGACTGCTCACCGCCCGAGGAGCAGAGTCAATCTATGCAATAGTTCCACATTTGTACATGCTCAGTGCATCAACGTTCCATGTGTGTGATGAAAAGTGTGTGTGTACGCCGTGTGGACTCAATATCGGTGTCATGGACAATAA
Organism: Epichloe bromicola; assembly: GCA_023658445.1. Classification (NCBI taxonomy): domain Eukaryota; kingdom Fungi; phylum Ascomycota; class Sordariomycetes; order Hypocreales; family Clavicipitaceae; genus Epichloe; species Epichloe bromicola. The sequence continues at coordinate 1,076,935 of CP098271.1, forward strand.
TGCCTGATGTACGGATTATTCGGTACGGAACATTGTGGATTTGAACGGACAAGTTCTTCAAGTCCATGCCACGTCGTCGTCGGGACCCGCTCTGCTACTTTAGCACAGCCGTGGCCCTATCATACTGCAGAGTTGAGCGACCTATTACATAGTCCGTGCCAGCATCACGGAGTGACACCGAGACGGGAAAATGGCTTCAAGTTCTCAACGCGTTCTGGCGTCTGGCGTCTGGCGTCGGGTTGGCTTGGTGGAGCGTACCAGAACGGTCGGTTAGAACTTGGTGGTGGTGATGTCATTTCATTCAACGAAACACCACACCCAGGCACCCTCCAACCCTCCATCCCTCGGTCTTGTCAGTGCGCGGCAGAGGAACAGCTTCCCTCGATGCGTTCTGATTTGCTTCACACTCGGATACCCCGGTGCAAGCCCGAGGAACATGCTGCAATCCCCTCGCAATAATCCGGCCACGAGCCCGACCATGCTGAAGAGACCTGATTAACGCTTCACACTCGGCCTTTACCCAATCTGCCGCTACCCCGACCAACGCGCAGCTTTTCGAGTGCTGATCACCACCGCCACCGCCGCCATCACGACGACGACGCCGACGACGACGACGACCTAGCACCACCTGCCATCTGCAGCAGCCTTCCCTCATCTCACCTGACGCTTATACTGCAAGGCCACCACGCAGTCTGATACGATATCGCCAGCCATGTCGTCCAATCCATTCCGCAAGAAGACACCGAAGACACCCGGAATCATTGACACCTCCCGCACCAGGTCGCCCAAGTCTAGCATGCGCAGCGACGATCCTCTTGCCTCTGGCGACAGGAAGAGCAAGCCCGTCAAGAAGGTCCGGGTGCTATCACCGCCACCATTATCGCCCGACTCTCCGGAATGGGACAAGCTCGACGGATCCAAGCCGCCCGGAACGCTTTCGGGCGACACATTCAGCTATACGAACTACTATCCCGCGTTCGACCCCTTCAGCGGAACATCCACAGACGAGAGCGACCGCGACAGCACGATTACCCCCCCGCCTGCGCCGCAGCAAAACCAGCATGTACGAGACAGGGTTGCTTTCAACAGTGCCCCTGCAAACCTATTTAGCAAGACCTCCCCGGAAATTGAAGGATCCGAAGAACTGCAGAAAGAGAGAAAAGAGGAAGGAGAGGTGCTCAAGGCTGCGAACGCCGGGAGAAAATCGCTAAATGTCGATGCCTTCAAAAACCTGCTTTTGACAGGCCGTGTTGGCGACGAAACGACGTCTGTGCCGATGACTGACGACGAGTCCCTGGCCAAAAAGTCGGCAACTGCCGCTTCAACGTCAGAAACAAATGCGACGCCCGAAATCACCCATGGCGGCTACCATGACACCTCTGCCGAGTCTTCCGAGAGTCAGAAGAAAGATGAGGGTGGCCCGAGCATGCCACATTCACAGCAGATCAAACAGGACAGAAAACCCCCCCCCCCTCCCCCCCCGAGCTCTCGGCATGGAAAATCAATCAGACAGCAAGAGTCCGCACATGTGCCGCAAGACGCACACGACGCCCTGCCGGGACTGGGAGTCGGGATTCAATTCGCATCACCGTCGTGGCGTAGCCTCGATGACGATGCACAGCTCGCGGCTCAACGCGAGCTTCATGCCGGATCAGCAGCTTTGGAAGCGGACAACAAACGGCAACCACAGCAACAACCACAAGCCGAGTCTGCTCCGCCACGCTCCAATACGATCAAGAAGCCGGCACCGACGCCGCCTCCACCGCGAGGACACTCAAGATCCGATAGTAAACTGGCCGACTCGGAAGGCTGCTCTCGGCCAACTTCCGCAGAAGAAGTCGTGGCTACCCTTTGTTCCGACAGCAGCATCAGAGCAAGTGGTCATGTACCAGCACCACCTCCACCCCGGCGACCTCACATGGCATCCAAGCAAACAAGTCAACCATCTGCTCCGAGTGTCTCGTCATCCAACACGGCTCACGCATCTACATCTCCTCCCCCCCCTCCTCCCCCCCCCTCCACCGCCGCCGCCGCCGCCGCCGAGGAACCGCGGCGGGAGCGGCAACAATGCCGTCTCATTGAAGAAGCCACCCGAGGCGCATCTCCCGGCCACCTCGGGCAAGAGTGCAGATATCCTGGCGGACCTGAACGCGCTGCAAAGAGAAGTCGATGCATTAAGGGGCAAGATGAGCTGAGGTTTTCAGAGACGGGGCATTTCCAATTTCACCGTCCATGTACATGAAGTGGGTTCCTGAGCGACCAGACCACGTCGCTGGAGGAAGTCGTAAGTGCGTCGGTAATGGAATCGGCCATCTTGTACTCCGTATTACGTATTCCGTACTCCGTATTGAATCATATGAAAGATAAAGTGCGAGTGGCTTTCGCAAGGAGACTTTTTAAACTGGTAATCGGCTACCATCACTAGGGAAACCCAAGGCCGCGACATGTTTTTCTTGTCTCACACTCCTTCGTGTTTCGATTTCTGTACCCGGTCCTGGCGATATTAGAGCCTGCGTTTCGTCACGGTCCGACTTTTGATAAATCATCACTGCCTCGCATCATGCTGGACAAGAGTGAGACAGAATTGTTGTTTTTGTTATTGCTCAGACTGCTACTGTTCATCTCATCAGCCCCTTTGCTATCGAGAACATGTCGCCACGTGTGGCCGCAAATGCTCACATCCCCCGTCTAGCCACAACTGATCCGAAAGCTGCCCAGCCAGCCCAGCGTCCTGTCCCAAAAGAAAAAAAGTGTTTTTTTTTTTTCTTGTTAAAGTTTTAGTCCTTCCTCGCCCCCAACTAGCTCCTCAGACTCCCGTGTGTAAACTTGCCATCTCACACATAAGTGTCTGAGAGAACCACGTTGCCCAGATAAACCATCCGAGTCGTCCAGTGTTTGTCTGGCCCGCCTGCCAGATTTTAAGCCCCCCCCCCGTCCGATGCCTTTCCTCTACCCATGGCATTTCAGTCGAAACCAGATCCGGCCCTGCTCGTAAACGTAGTCATAAGTGGTATCATAGCCCCCGCTATCCCCGATCCGTCGTCCTGTTTCCCTACCATTCCCATGTACCACAAGTTGTTAGAACTTTGGTTCCAGCTTCTCGAGAGACGAGACAAAACAAGGGAAACAAAAAAAAAGAGAAGAAGAATGATATCCACAATGATAACCTGATACGCCTCTTCGCCCAGCTCTCGTAGCTAACACCAGTCCAATGCAGTAGCTACGCCAATAAGTTTGCCGCAGCTGCGTCTTTGTGTGTCCATGACATGTGTGCTGTAAGTCCCTCTTTGTGGTTTCAAAATTGTTTTCGTCGTTTCGTATAATGCACGCTTCGCGAGAAACATGTAGGCAAAGATCTCCCGGCATCATATTCCATCTCAGAGTCAACCCAAAAGAGAATTACCACAAGTCAGACAGGGGATCAAAAAACGACTGCTGCACCAATGCAGAATCGGAGTCGGATATGAGAATGAAAGAATGAGAGCAATGGCAAAATCCTCGTTCGACAGAGCACATTGGTCTCCGAATGTCGGTCCTTCGTCCAGAGTGCGCCAGAAAGAAAAAGGTGCACGCTAAAGGGAAAGAATATGGTTCTGGCGTGAAGCCTGACAAAGGCCCATGTCAGCCAGGAGAGCAAATCAAGTCCGCTTCGCCTTTTCCGCCGATTCGCCCCCAAAAAATGTGCGAATAATGTACAATCCAACAAATAAATGAAAAAGATGAATCAACTCCCTTCGTTGTGCACATCTGTCGACCCAACCTCCCTCAAACTAGGACGGAGATGAGTGCAAAGAGGCACCCGCCGCATCACCACCCACGTTTCTGTCTCTCCCCCAAAAAAAAAAAAACATGGAATGAAGCTATGATTGGGCTTCGCGAAGTTGGCCGCGACCGCGACCAGCGCCGCCTCCGCCACCACCCCCGCGTCCTCGGTAGCCACGGCCACGACCACGGCCACGGCCGCCGTTCAAGTTGTTGTGGTGGGCATTCTGGCTCTGCCAGTTTCCGTGCTGCTGTGGCATGGGTTGCTGAGGATAGGCGCCCTGCTGAGGCTGCTGGGCGTTTTTTGGAAGGTTGGAAATTGGTCGGGGGATGGAGTCGGGATTCTCGTAAACGTAGAGGCTCTTATCGATGCTCGAGGGAATGGGCTGGATTTCGGTACCCAGGTCCCTCTCGATGTTGTAGAGGTTGAAACGGTCGTCCCAGTTGATCAGGTTGATAGCCAGACCAAGATGGCCATAACGGCCGGATCGACCAATGCGATGTAGATATGTCTCGGCGTTCTTGGGAAAATCAAAATTGATGACAACATTGACAGCCTGAATATCGATACCACGGGTGAGGAGGTCGGAGCACACCAGGTTTCGACAAACGCCATTGCGGAAATCGTGGAAGACGCGGTTGCGGGCCTGCTGCTGCATTCTAGCGTGGCTGTAGAAGCATGAATAACCTAGCTCGGTGATCTTTTTGGCGAGAAGCTCGACTCGGTTGGTTGAGTTGCAGAAGATGATGGATTGGTTAATTTGGAGTTTGGAGAAGAGTGTGTTCAAGCAATGAACCTTTTGCTTTTCCTCAACGAAAGCATAGTATTGGGTGATACCGCGGAGGGTGAGTTCGTCCATGAGGTTGATCTCATAAGGGGAGACCATGTTCTTGTCAGAGAAATCCTTGACCGAGAGGGGGAAGGTAGCGGAGAAGAGCATAACCTGGCGGTCTTTGGGGTGGAACTGAAGGAGCTGTTCGATGACAGGGGTGAATTCGACCGAGAGAAGCTTATCCGCCTCGTCCATGATGAACATGGGGCATTCGCTCAGGTCGGCAACATTCTTTCCAGCGAGATCGAGGATACGGCCGGGTGTTCCGACGACGATGTGAACGGGCTCCTGCAGACGCAGGATGTCATCACGCAAACCGGTACCGCCGGTGGTGACCATGACATTGATGCCCAGGTGCTTGCCAAGAGTCTTGCAAACCTGCGAGGTCTGCATGGCAAGCTCACGAGTAGGGACGAGAATTAAACATTGTATCTTTGACACCTTGGGGTTGATGCGCTCCAGGGTGGGGATAACAAAAGCCGCCGTCTTGCCGGTTCCATTCTTTGCTCTGGCCAAAATGTCCCGTCCGGTCAGGGCAACGGGGATAGCTTCTTCCTGAATTGGCGAGGGCTTTTCGAAACCAGCTTCGAAGATACCCATGAGCAAGTCTCGTTTTAACGCAAAATTTTCGAATTCCAAGCCTTTCGTTTTCGTCACATCCTGAACAAAACACAGAGGGAACAGATCCTCTTTAGTCCGAATGAAGCCAACTTCATGTTTCTGAGCATCTGCATACCTCTGTTTGTTGTCTGTTATCCTTGGCAGGAAGCTTCAGGTTCTTTTTCCAGTCGTCGATCTGTGGAGGGACGCCATCGCTGCAAAGTGAAATGAAAAAGCCGACGTCAGTCAATCAAGGCAACAATACTGCAAGAGTTGCGATTGCTCCTCTACTACGCAGTTCCAGCATCTGCCACATGAACATGAACGGACCTAAGTTGTGTGCTTCGCAGCTGATCTACCAGCTGATCTGTCATTTTGAAAAGATTATAGGAGTAGGAGGACCACGAGTCGCAAAAGGCTGTGGTAAGATGTGCACGTGTGTCGTGCAAAGCTGCCACAAGACACGCTCTCTAGCGGAGCTGATTTCGTGGCCGGGAGAGTTGATTGCGGTGGTGCGGTGGTTGATGTCGACTGTTTAGATACCAAGGGCGGGCCGAGGAGGGAGTGAAGGGGAAGGAGGCTGGGTTGGTGGGCGTGCCGTGGGCAAGTCGTTTTCAGAGGGTTTTGTGGAAAACCAAAAAAAAGGGAAGAATGACCCGTTTGACAGAGCTGGCCGCCGAATTGTTTGGCCGCTATGTTCACGGGCTCGTCAATGTTGCGATACCTTGTTTGAGTATTTCGTTTGTTTGAGGCGCAAATTCCTTGTGTGCGTGTGCGAGCAGACTCGTTGGTGGAGGAAGTTGCAGAGGTGTGGTGAAGCGCGAGGATTCCATCCGATTCAGCACAGCCAGACAAACGTTTGGTGATGTGCGGCCCAGCTGCAGCTTGCAGCATTGCTTGAGCAGGTCACGTGATCGCGGGGTCGCTCCGTGTATCTTGGGATTCTTGGCATACCCGCGAAACCCGCGAAACCCGCCTGATCACAGATGATTGGGGATTGAGCGAGTTGAATATCCGAGTCGGACTGTAATCAAATTTCGCCTAGATGTTTGCAAGCAAGCCTCTGCTCCTTTCCCACGTCTTATCATCTTCACGAGCCCATCTCAAGGATTTTTTCGCGTACGGCTACGGCTCTTTAAGATAAATCTGATCATCCCACCATATGCCTTGTTGGGAATCGAGTAAATACAGAAGGAGCATATATGTGAAAAACGAATTGAGGGAATATAACAAGAAAAAAACAAAGGAAATGTGATAAACACCCATTCAAGTCATACAATAATATGGTGCCATAGAGTTTTACGCCGTCAATAGCCTCGGTACTCATAAGAAAGAAAAAAAAAAAACCCCCTCCCTGTGCCTCAACTCGTTTCACAGACGCTTTACAGTTTCATGCCCATGATCTGAGCGACCTTCAAAGACTGTCTCATGCTCAGATCCAACATGATCTCTTCGCTACCACCAGGGATAGCATAGGCCCTGACGTCTCGATACAGGCGCTCGACCTTGCCACCCTGGCCACCGCGCGAGTATGACAGACCACCGAATATCTGCGAAGCCTCACGAGCGCAAAACTCAAAGGTGACAGTCGATTGAGCCTTGAGACCAGCAATAGGTCCACCCAGACGAAGCATGGCCTCGTGCTCGCCCATCTTCTGGCACTGGTAAATCATGCTCTCGAGCCAGTTGTAGGAAGCTTCAATTTGACGAGCCATGTGAGCGAGCTTCATGCGAATGACGGGATGCTCAATGAGCTTCTTGCCAAAGGTGCGGCGCTTGTTGGCGTACTTGACGGACTCCTCGTAGCAGACGCGGGAGAAGCGCAAGCACTGAATGATGATGCCGATACGCTCGTGGTTGAAGTTGGTCATGATGACACCAAAGCCCTTGTCCTTCTTGCCGAGCAGGTTCTCCACCGGGACCTTGACATCCTCAAAGGTGATGTAGGTGGTTCCGGAGGACCACACACCTTGGCAGTCCATGCGGCGGGTGCTGACGCCGGGACCACGCTCGATGAGCAGCAGGCTGACGCCGTTCATGCCCTCGCCGCCAGTTCGGACAGCAGTGGTGAAGTAGTCGGCCCAGATACCGTTTGTGATCCACTTCTTCTCACCGTTGACGATGAAGTGCTTGCCATCCTCGCTGAGCTTGGCCTCACATGTCAGGTTGGCAACATCACTACCGGCGTCGGGCTCGGTAATGGCCAAGCAGACACGCTTGTCACCGGCCAAGATGCCGGGCATGATGCGATCCTTGAGGGCCTGGGAACCAAACTTCATGATGGGGGGGCAGCCGATTCCGAAACCTCCGATCAAGTTCCAGACGAAACCGCCAGAGCCAGCGCGGGACAACTCATCAGTGAGAAGCATCTCGTGGAAGAGATCCCAGCTCTCAGTGGGAACAGACTTGACGCCACCGGGTACGTACTGAGTGGGATAATGGACGCCCAAGAGACCGGCAAGATATCCACGACGACCCATCTCCTTGTAGATTTCCTCGGGCACGCGCTTGGCCTCGTCCCACTCGGTGACATTGGGCTCAATCTCATTCTCCACCCACTCACGAACCTCGGCACGGAGAGCAGCGTGCGTCTCGTTGAAGTAGGGCGAGTGGTTACCCTGATACCACGAGGGATCGGCAAAGGGAATCATGTCGCCAAATGGCTCGAGGGCTTCCGCTTGCTCATGGCTCGAGCTAGAGGGTGCCTGCTTCTTGGGAGCCGGAGCAGCAGCGGGCTTGGGCTTGGGCTCGGGCTTGGGGTCAGCCTTGGGTTTTGTGTCAAGCGAGCCGACCTGCAGCTTGCCCTTGTACTTTTTAAGAATGCCCTCGTTGTGGTATTTCCAAAAGATCTTGGAGGCGTCTTTGCCAGCGACACGAGCGAGGATTTTTTTGCCGCCTGCAAGCAGTGAAGAGAAGATGAGTCAGCATCTCGCAGGAGAGTTGAATGGAAAGCGCGAGGAAGAAGTATGAGGAGGAGAAAAAGAAGAACATACCAGGATGTTCATCTTGGAACTTGGTAATGTCGTACACGTCGCCATCGACAATAATGTACATGTCGTCGCCCTTGTTATGCGACGCGACGTCGCTCGTGGTGAATGTCTTTGACATGATGGGCTGACTGAATGTGTATTGTGCCACTGTCTGAGTACATGCATGAAATGGAGGAATACGAAGATGATGATGGGGTGAGAAATTGGGAAGAAGAGGCAAAGGGTTGGCCGGAAACGAGGCACATGTGGGCATGGGTTTAAATTCACAGCGAGTCGGCATCGCAAGACAATCACATGCGCCCAAAAGCCAATTAGTTTGGCAGCGAAGCCTCCCCGAACAAGGCATGTCCTCCGGCATCCGGCACACAGGCAGGCCAATTCATTCCCCGGAACTTGTTAACTTGGGGGGGAGAGGTAGTAAAGAGGTGCACTGGCACTGGCGCTGGCGAAAGCAACTGGCGCTGGCACTCGCCCGCTGGATTCTGGAATTGGGGCAGAGACTGACTATTGCATCATGTGGACTGGCGGCCGTCCGGTCTTGCTGTCAGCAGAACACGACAAACACAACTACCTGACGATGAGCACGCATCAGCCAAAGCATCAAGCATCAAGCGTCAAGCATCAGGCGTCAAGCATCAAGCATCAAGCATCAAGCATCAAGCATCATGTGCATCAAGTGGTCTCTTGTTCTCGAGGTAACCCACGGCCGCACTCGTGGCATGTGAAGATTGCTGATGTCATGGACCGAGCCTGTGGGCCAGACACCGGCTTGGCCGAGGCATCAGAAAATCATTCGCCAGTCCGCGTGCCAGCATTGCTAAGCAGCCTCAGCCCCAGCCCCAGGCCAGCAGCCAGCAGCCAGCAAAGCCAATTCGAAGTCTCGTGATGACGCCCGTGGGTGGCCGCCCGTGCAGGTCCTCCCGAGGCCAGCTAGCTACTAGCTCTGTACCGTCCTTACTCCGAATCCAAGAACAGAACGCACGGTATGTGTGTGTTATGTGTAATATAAGGAGCCCTGTACTCCGTATACATCTTCACATGGAACAAGCGCCGACGGGCCTCAAGTCTAACGTAAACATATATTTATCTATGTGGAATCTTCACGATAAAAAGAGGTGGGTGCCCTAGTCACGTGGTATCGTATAGCAGCCAGCATATCATCAGTCAGGGGGTACTTTTCCCCTAGACTTTTTAAGGGGTAGCAAATGGGAAGGAATTTTCCTATTTGGTTAAATCTGCAGGGCAATTTGAAAACAGCCAAAGGATAATTTGCTTCCCCGCAGCGGAAGCCCCAACAGGAGCAGGGATCCCTGGCCTGGGCCAATTTATTTCCTTTTCCCCCGATGCACAGAACCACGGAACCACAGAACCTGTCACGCCTCATTCCTCTGCTGTTGGGGGGCTGTTGGGGGGCTGTTGAGGGGCTGTTGGGATGTGCGTCCCGGTGTCACAGAAGGGGGTCGTTCAATCGGTCTCCTCCTCTGGTGCAGGTTTGATTGCCGAGTTTGGATGACTGCGCTGCGCGTTGGCTGCGCGTACAAAAGTAATCTATCTATCTGCTGGCAAACAGGCGGCGATGGTCTGTCTGGTTGGGTCTTTTGCATCACCCAGCAAACATTCGGGTCTGGCAGTCTCGTTCGCATCACCGTGTGCTATTTATGGCTCATGTTAGGCGGGCTGTGGACCAGACGCTTGTGAGCCGGGTGTCAGTCAGCTCGGAACTTCAGGGCCAGACCCCAACGGCGAGACATGCTCAAGTTGGCCTGGCGTGGGGATTGATGGAGGTTGATGGGGGTTGATGTCGAGTCTCACACGTCCAAAGCGTTGCGGCTAGTCATGACGGGGTCACCGAGTACACATGTAACGGGCCAACGTGGATTGATACTTGCTCGTGTGTGGTGGTTTGGGCGGCCAGGCGCTGCTTCCACCTCATTCCGCCACTGCCTTCTCGCGTCACCATATTGTTATTATTGTTATTGTCCTTTTCTATTCTTCACTCCTTGCACGATTCTCTCCGTTGTCGATCCAAACGCAGCGGGCGACCAGGACAGTCCCACTCTCCTTCTTTTTTTCGTGGACTGCCCCGAGGAAGCTTGATTGTCTCGGCCGTTGCTCTCGTTTTCTTTGCGACGGATTCTAGTCGCTTCTCGTTTCGGACTCGTTTCGGACTCGTTCCGGACTCGTTCCGGACTCGTTCCTCTCTGGTCTTTGACATTGCATCTGCTAGTTTACTCTTTCCCGAACCCACACTTGACGGACGACCTAATATAGTCAACTGCTTCCTCGTCGACAACCCGCGCTTTGCGAAATTCTGTCGAATATCTCGTCGTTGCACACCTTGGAATCTTGAAACCCGTAGCGGAGCCTCAACCTCTATTTCTCATACACGAATATTTTGACCGTCAAAAGAACCCCCCTCTCTCGCAATATGTTGCGATCCGTTGCTCTCGCCACCCTGCTGGGGGCTTGCTCCGTCTTGGCTGCCAAGTGCAATTTCGACAGTAAATGCCCTCAGGATGCGCCTTGCTGTTCTCGTAAGTCAAACTTGCCCCCACTTGTGACACAACACACACATGAGTCGCAACGTACAGCAGCTGACCCAAATGCGTAGAATATGGCGAATGTGGCATTGGTGCATTTTGCCTCGGTGGCTGTGATCCCCGCACGTCATACAACCTTTCGTCTTGTGTTCCCGCGCCGGTTTGCTCGGACCGAACTACTAAATTCACCAACCTGGACAGCATTGTCGATGTCAGCAAATACTTGGGCGACTCTAGTAAAAAGGATTGGGTCGCTCAGGGAGAGCCCGCGTCGCTTGATGGAAACGTCTTGCTGACTATGCCCAAGGGTAGCGTGGGAACCGTTCTCGCATCCACCACGTACATGTGGTATGGTAATGTCAAGGCCAGGTTCAAGACGGCTCGTGGTCAAGGGGTTGTGACCGCCTTCATTCTTCTCTCCGATACCAAGGACGAAATCGACTACGAATTCGTTGGCGTCGACCTTGGAACTGCCCAGACTAATTACTATTACCAAGGCATCACAAACTACCACAACTCTGGCAACATTACCTTGTCCGACACATTCAACAACTTCCACGAGTACGAAATCCGATGGACTCCTGACAAGATTGAATGGCTCGTCGACGGTCAGGTCGGCCGCACCAAGCTGCGCAAGGACACCTGGAACGAAACCTCGCAAAACTGGATGTACCCGCAGACCCCGGCTCGTGTCCAGCTATCCATCTGGCCTGGCGGTGCTGCCACCAACCAAGAGGGCACTGTCAACTGGGCCGGTGGCGCCATGGACTGGAATGCTCCCGATATCAAGAACGTTGGCTACTTCTACGCCACGTTTGCCGAGGTCAGCATCCAGTGCTACAATGCAAAGAACGCCCCTGGTACGAACAAGAACAAGAGCTACACTTATAGCAGCGCCAAGGCAACCAATGACACCATCATCGACGGCAATGGAGACACTGTTCTTGGTTCGTTCCAAGGCACCGGATTCGACTTGAAGAAGGACAAGGCATCTGTTTCCCAAAGCGGCGATGCTCCCAAACAGACGGCGGCCACCATCCCCGGTGGCGGCAATGGTGCTGCTGGACAAGATCACAGCGGTGGTGATGGCAACAGAAGCGGAGGCTCAGGCGGATCTGGTTCAGGCGGCTCGGGCGGCTCTGCCTCTTCCAGCAACTGTCCGCCAAACTCATTCAATCAGGACTGCGGCACCGGCAAAAACAAGAATAGCAACGGCGAGAGTCACGGTAACAAGGCGAGCGCCAGCGCATTGGCCATGGTTATCGCTGGCGTTGCGTTGTACTGGTTGTAAGCGTGCGACGAAGTGCCTAGGTTTTTGGCTTCTCGGGAGAGATCAGCGCGCGATGAGGTCTGGCCTGATTGATGCATATTACTTTGCGATGCATATTTGGGTGTTTTCTTCTTTTCTCTCCTTTTCTCTTGGCCCCCCCCAAAAGTCTCTGTTCATTGCAGAGTCTTCATGTTACTTATTCTACACCCCGGGCGAGTGTTTATTATTGTTCTCCCTTTTTTGGTTTGTCTTGTCATTACGGAGCTCGAGTCTGATTGTAGCCTCTTTGAGATGACTGTATTTGCATGATGGCTTGTATATACACAAACCGGATGTATGGATTAGATGGGGATCGGGTCCGATGCGTTTGCTCGTGGCCCGGACTTGACATGAGCGGACATGGAGGATCATAATGACGCCTTGGGTCTTTCACTAGTTGAAGAAGGAAAGCCAAGGCTGAAGCATCTTGAATTGAATAAGCGATTGACTCGATGCAAGGGCCAGACGGTGATTTCGACGCAATATGTGCTTCTGTTGTACCTGTAGAGGCGTGGGTGTGTGTGCTCACTGCTTACACGTACAAAGTGTGCTCACAGGCAATTCGTGCGGGAGCCATCTTGGCATTTTGTTTCATTCTTGAGCCTCGATGCAGCAGCAATTGTCAAAGACCAATCCGTGGAACCCTCTCGAATGAACAGAGGACATCGAATGAAAGAAGGCACCGAATGAAAGAGGACAAAGAAGAAGAGGGGGTGCAAATTAGCCGCGTCGCTTCTCCACCAATTGATCCTTTTTGGCCAGGTACGTGTGAATCAAACGCGCGTCACGCGCATTCCTGTGTCCCCAGCCCCTTGTTCCGTTTGCCGTTCAGCTGCCTTTTCTGCCTGCCGCGCTGTGTCTCCATTGGCCGGTGTTTCTTTTCCATCTCGTTTCCCGCTCCCTGTTCGTTGTTGTTGCGACAAACTTGCGCTTGTGCTGGCGCACAAAGGGGGGCTTGTGTGAGCCGCTGTGATGCTGTTCTGATTGACATTCATCTGCCGGGAACATTTTAAAAAGACCGGGGTTGCTTCATCTAAAGGGAAAAAAAAAGAGGAAGAAGACGCTCTGTATATCATCTTTCGTTCTTTTTTGCTTCTGCTACACTTGACAAAACAATTCTTTCTTCTTCTCTTCTCTCTCCGCTACACTTGACAAAACAATTCCTTCTTCTTCTCTTCTCTCATTTTAACACCGAAAATCAAACACGGGCTCCAAGTTCGTATTTTCCTCCCCCGGCCCAAAACTAAACAGCATCGTATCATGTTCAAGCAGCTTCTCGCCCTGGCTGGCGTGGCAGCGGCAGCCTCTCTGCCCCGAAACGGTGACATGGCCGCCTTCGCCCGCGACGCGCCTCAGTCCAAGATTCTCATGTCCAACGGGAGCAACCTGCTGCTTGCGGACTTTGACGGCGCCAAGTTCAACATTGTTCTCCAGAAGAATGTCCCCATTGCGGCGACGTGGCTGGTTTACGCGCGGCCCGACCGCTTGTACGCCGTGGACGAGAACAACCAGACGAGCACGCTCTTCGGCATCGACGTCGCGGGGAACAAGATCGAGCAGAAGACGACCACGCAGGCCAGCAGCGGAGTGGTGCATCTCGCGCTGTCCAAGACTGGGGACCGCATGGTCGGCGCGGGGTACGGGGCCGGCTCCATTGACGTGTACGATACTTCTGCCGGCGGGCTCAAGTTCCTCAAGTCCATCAACTCGACGGGAGGTCAGCAGCAGCAGCAGAAGAAGGCGCATCCTCACCAGGCTGTGCTCGACCCGACGGGTAGGTTCTTCATCGTCAACGACCTCGGCATGAACGAGTTGCTCCTCCTGGACAGCACCAACGATTCCTTCGACATTATCAACCGCGTCCCCGTCGAGCCGGCCGGCTGCGGGCCCCGGCACGGAGCCTTCTTCCCCTTCGGCGCCGCCCAGCCCACGCACTACATTGTTCTCTGCGAGACCAAGAACCTTGTCAACTTCTATTCTCTCCAGTACGTCGGCGGCAAGGGCATCGACTTCCGCCGCGAGCAGAGTCTTTCGACCTTTTCTGGGGATGTCCCCGCCAAGGCCGCGGCCGGGGAGCTCGTCGTGGCCCCTGACAACAGGAACGTCTACATCTCCAACAGGCTATCTGGCGCGACCGACTCGATTGCCAACTTCCGCGTCGTCGAGCAGTCTGCGAATGCTTCGTCGTCGTCGGCTTGCACCCATGCCGCTGCTACCACCAGGCTGGAGCTGGTGGGCTTGACGTCCACGGGAGGCACCTTGCCGCGTATGTTTAGCTTCGCCAACGACGGCCAGACGCTGCTTGTTGGCAACCAGGGCGGGGACCTGGCTGTCGTGGCGCTCAAGAGAAATCAGGATGGAACCTTGGCCGAGAAGCCTGTTGCTAGTATCGCGTCGAGTGCCTTCCCTGGTGGCAAGGGCCCTGCTTACATTCAGCAGATTGCGTGAGCAACCATATCCCCGTGTGCAACGAGGAAGAATCGTGCATGAAACGGGAGGATACTCTGGTATATATCTTGTCAATAAATCTCAATGGGAAAAGATGGAGCGCCTCCCTCATCGCCCAAGATACAACGGGGGCGCACACGTCCATGTAAAAACCTCTCCTAGTCAATGCCCATAGTGCTTATGCTGTTGTCGCTCTGTGCCAAGATGCCTACCGCCATGCAAGTTCAACCATGTCCCGGTAAGAAGTTCCAAGAAAAGTCCCATTACCAAACCAACCCCGTCACTGCCAATGCTCCCAGAACGCCAATCCAGGTCCACGCTATGCTAATAGACTCCGCCCCGCTGTTCTTGTCCGGTTTCTTGTTCCCGTTATTCACATCAGAAGGGCTGCCGACCGGATTGGCGCCCGAGCTCCCGTTCTGTGCCGCACATGTTCCCATCAGGGACGAGATCTTGGTTGTTGTGTCTATCGCTTGCGGTGTGGAGCCGCAGTTGGAGTAGGGCGCCATGTAGGTCATGTTGTTGGAAATGTCGAAGACAACTGTGTGGGATCATTAGCATGCCAGTACAAAACATGTTGCGCAAAAAAAAAAAAAAAAGAAAAAAAAGGGGAAAAAAGGGGGAAAAAAAAAGAAAAGAAAAAGAGGAGGAGAGGATAACTTGGGCGATGAAGAACAGGACAGAAATCAGAACGCACCATACGCAGACCGCAAAAAGGTATCGCCCAGCAAACTAAACGATGTGCTGGCCACGATGCCCAAGTAGCAACTCGTCGGCAGCCCGGAAATCTCCCTGACCAGCTCCTTGTACGGCACGCGGATTGTCACGCCGTCAAAGTTGAAGTCGATCGTGCCCTCCTGCCTAGCAAGCTCACAGTCAACAGTGTAGAAGCCATTGTCGTCCGCCTTTGTTGCCCCCACCGCCTTGGCCATGCCGTCGGCCAGCGTCGGCGGCAGCAGCGTGAGCGTGGCACCGGTATCAAGAAACACGGGCATGGAAGCGCTCGTCAAGTTTGTCTTCTTCCCGCCCCTAGAAGTATGCTGGATGGAATCGAGCGTGGTCCAGAACCTCGTCACGCCGTCGGGCGACTTGTCCGCGGGGATCAGGGGCAGCGGCGCAAGGTTACCGGAGAACTTGCCCGTGTCTACGCCGCCAAAGACCACGACGCCCGCCTTGTTGGTCTTGCTGCCCAGCGCGACGCTGTACGCCTTGGTCTTGGTGATGCCTTGGTCTTGGAGCTGGTCGATGAAGTTCCTGTACCCCGTGTTGACGCCGAAGCCGTGCCCGATGCCCAGTATGCCGGCAAATTGGTCCTGGCTGGATTGGGCGACGCCGAACTGCACCTGCTTCATCTGCTGCTCGGACAGTGGGAGGGCAATGTCGTCGAGGACGTATTCGATTTGGGCGGAGCCGATGCCGTAGCGGAGCTCCGTGCCGAGATTGCTCTGCTTGGAGGTCGACGACCTTTGGGGATCATAGTTGCCTATGGCCTGGCAGAATTGCTTGTCGGCGAGGGGCAGCTTCTGACAGTCTGGGTTGACCCAGAGCTCGAAGGAGCCCGTGTCTAGTTGGGCGAAGACCTTTTGAGGAGGGTTTCCGATGTTGACTGTTTGTTTTCAATTTTTTGTCAGTTTAGTATTTTCTTTGGTCCAAGAGGAAAGCTTCAAGAAAACGAAGTTCACATACGCTGAGCATAATATGCTACGTCTGATCGGTTTTCGAGCCTCACCTCCACGCCTCTACGGTCCAACCTAGGCCGCTCGATATGGATGACTGGCAGTGTCAAGAGACCCGGTGGTACATCAACCACTGGAAGTCCTCTATTCTGGTCCTCCCCAGCGACGCCTCCATTTTCAGGCTCATCGACTAACTTGCCGAATGCATCTCGTTTCGGGAGTCGCGGCACAGGCAGTGTCCCCATCGACACTGTCTCATCAACGACCGGCAATCCTCTGGGCGAGACCTTGGCAACGATGTCTTCCGCGGCAATCGCCTTTCCAAAGAGCTCGGAGCCATTTCGAATCTGCGGCCATGCATACGCTGATAAAGACAAGGAGATTAGAGTGGCAAGACGGACGGATTTCATCTTCACGCAACGGGCTGTTGGTATTCGTGTCAATTTCTTCTCACAACACACTATACCACGACTTGAGCTTTGTTATAGAAGGGAACAAGCACCAGGCTGTATAATAATGCGACGAGTGTGTTCCCCCAAAACGAATGGGACAAAAGTAACAACACGCAACGGTCAATAAGTCTCCGAAATTGAACAAGGCAAGACAGAAAAAAAAAAGACCAGGATATGACTTCAACAATCCCATTTCTGAGAACAAAACTCCAAAAAGGTACATGGCGTTCAGTGAAGGCCTGCTCTTGCCATGGCCCGGGCCTTTTCTATCGCAAACGCATGTCGGAAAAGGGGTCAACCGACACCAGGTGGCTGGCTGCGTCTGTACCTAGCCAAGCGCTGCTAATGGGATGGACACAACTCGCGACAGGAAGCAGCGCGCGAACTTGGTTTCTCACGTTTCCATGGTGGATCTTTTGGGGAAAGGAAAACAAAAATGTCCGACCTGACACAGGTGCGCATGGGACGTAAAACGGCGGACTCATCGAGGAGGGGGAAGAAGGGGGAAGAAGGGGGTTTGAGGCTTAGTCGGGGCTGGCCGCGTCTGTAACGGACGGCATGTGGCATAGATGGCGATCGGGTGCGCTGCTGCCACTTTACTTGAAGGAACGGCTTTGCACTTGGGGATGGCAAATAATATCAAAAATACGAAGCAAAAGTGCTATCGGCTAAGATGATGTGATGTTAAAATCACCTGACTTGCACTTTCCACCGCCGACGTGCAGGTTGCACCTGCCAATTTTTATTGCACGCGTAGTAGGCTTAAAATGCGTGAACTGGGCATCCAAACTGAAACTGCACCAGCGAAATGATATCCACAGGTAATGTGTACAATGTGCCTCAGTCACTTGATTTCCTCCCAGCTGCAACAAAGATTGTGGTGTGTCCCGCGGGAACTGAACAGTGTCTGGAAATTGACGTATGCTTGGGCAGGAGGTATTACAGGCCCACACCTATATTATGTAGAAGCCAAGTGAAATGTCCTCCGCATGTCGATTTAACTCGACACGCCCGTGGCTTCTCTCCAAGACCCAGGTGCATCCTCAAACCCGTCTTGATACCTCAATTGCGGAGGTCGCAAATACTCTTCGTCCCAATTTCCCGCGTCACTTAACTGTTCCTGAAAAGCCACGTAGTCGCTGACGGTCATGTACATCCAATCCAGCCCACATTCTCGAATTCAAGTTCAGTCACTCGACCTTCCCATTCGGAGTCCTCTCGTATCGGTCCTCCCGACTCTTCTATTTCCTCTTCCGAGTAGCCTCCCTGTCCATGCCCTGCCCTTTGTACAATTTTCACCACGGGGCCGCACTGCTGATCCATGGACTCCAGACAGACCTCGTCCACAACCAAGAAGAAGTTGTAGCGTGCACCGCCAGAGTACCCAAGCTCCTTTCCCCTCTCGTCTGCTTTGAACTGTTCCACAGAGGGGCGCTCGTCGTTTTTGCAATTGCGCCTATACTGTTGGACCGCGTAGCTAGGGTTCAATGAGGTCGCATCTATTGAGTTGTCTAACCCTATAAGAGGGCATAGACTACGGTTTAAATACATAAGTACCTCTACTAGAGGTAGGGTACTTTTATAGTACTAAAACCCACTATATAGTTATAGAGTGTATAGAAAATAACTAGCTAGGGGTGTCTTCCTGTCTTAGCTAGTTAAGTAGTAAGACTATTATGTAGCGTAGGGATAATTATACTATAGAGGGTGTAACACCCCCCCCTAGGAGATGTTATTTAAGGTCTCCTATAATAATTTCCAAATCGATTAAATTAGTTAAAGCTTGCATTTGCCACTCAAGAGAGCTAGTACATTTAGCAAGGGATTTAGTGAGAAGGTATTTCTTCTGTTTTAGGACTAACAGGGTATGCGCATTAAAAAAAGGAGGTATGCGCGTTTAGTGACAATTAGTTACCCAACTTAAACGTGGCCTCTAGTCACTTGGCTGCCCGCGACACTCTCTTCCTATAAATCACGCACTAAAGACCCCTCATCTCCCTCTCTTTTTTATCCTTTCTCTTAGTAGACTAAAATAAATGAAGAATACATACTTATTCTTTAGTCTAACCTAAAAACCCCTACTAGTAAGTTTATAAGTATCCTATAAATACTAACATTTTTATAAACATATATCTAACTCTAGGTATTTGCCCCTTCTTTCGAATTTCTCTGCTTAATACACCTCGAATTGCCTAGTTGCCAAGATGACGCGTGTCATCCGCTCTCTTCTTAGGGTCTTACCTATCCTAGCTACTTCTATTGATTTTTTAAATTTTTTTGGGGGTCATAGGTTGTGGCCAATACATCTAATAAAATAAGACAACAATAATTACTAGCGATACCTAGCTAGTATAATAATTAACTTATAAGTAATCTTAACCGTAGTAATAAATAGAACCCTAATAGAAACAAGCTTTAAGGTTACGAATACGGGGGGGGCTGCAAGGTTAGATCAAAGTTTGCGATAAACTTTGTGCTAGCTACTTCTATTACTATAGTTAACGCAAAAGAAGTCCTTAGGTAGGTCCTTGCAGATAATCTAAATCATTTTACAGTCCCTTTTAACAAGGTAGAACTCGACGGAGCTTAGGATCCCTAGATTAAAGGGAGGGATACAGTCTTGCACCCTAACCCAAACGGGGTTTGTCCTGTGCCTGTTGGCCCGGAAATGCCGTATCACGACCGCCCGGATGACCTCACCTGTAACACTGAAATCCCCGATTACGAAGGATCTATATTTGCCAACGTTGAATCTACCTGCGCCGGGGCTTACCGCCGTATCCATTGCGCACTTTGTTTTGATAACCGACCCAATGATATTGTGCCTGTACCGGACCCTAATCCACTGGTAAGTCTCTAATCTCTACTTTAGCCCTCGATAACGTTATCTAACCCTAGAACAAGGGCGAATGGGAAATAAAGGTTCGCTGCGGCGCAGACTCATGGTGTTATCAAGACGGATTACGAAAAAACAAATGGGGCATACGCAAACCAACTTGCTATTGTGGAGAAACCAAGAAGTTTAGGCACCAGATAATCAGCAGGGGTGCTGCTATTAAATCGTACTGTGCTAAGCTAGTTCGATATATTATTGTCAGGGAGACCTCCTTGAGGTATCGGATGTGTGGATGCAGCCTGCGCAATAACTAGGTTAAAACCCTTAATAAGATAATAGTAAAGATAATATATTAGAAGTACCTCTGTAGACTAGTTATTACTATAGTATACTATATACCTTTTAGGTATAAAAGTTAGGTACTATCTATACCTCTAATTAACTAGAATAAAACTATTTTTATTATTTATACTAACCCTTATTTTAATAGTTATAAGCCTAGGAGGCTTTAATTACCTTTATTATTAATTATTATAAATAATATAAGCTTTATTAATATTATTAATTTAATACTTACTAATATTAAGAGATAATTACTCTTTATTATAATAATTAGTTAAAGTATATAACCTATGCTTTTATTAACTAGTATAGTTTCCCTTTATAATATCTAAGAAAACTCTAAATATAGTATTATTATTAAAGAAAAACTAAATTAAATAGTTTATATAAATTAAGAATTATATAGAATTCTATAGTATTTAGAAGTATATTAATTTAAATTAGAATAAACTACTTAAAAAACCTATAATATCTATATACTTATAAAAGAGTCTAAGACTAGAGATTATAGTAAATAATCCTAATATTATTAAAGATTAGAAGCTTACTTATAAAAATATAAAAAATAAATATAACTTCTAATATAAAAATCTATAAGTTAATCTTATAAAGTATTATAACTTATTAAAGTAAATACTAAAGATTAGAGAATATATTTATAAGACTTTATTAAAGAATATTTAAGACTTCCTTAATTTTAATACTAAAGAGAAAGAAAAGAAGTTAGTTTATTAGTACTATTAAAGAATATTAAAGCTTCTTTAAGATTAGTATAAGCTAAGTACTTAGAAAATACTAATTCTAGTAAAAATATACCTTAATAATTACTTATAAGCTAAAGGTACTTAAAATTAGTATAAATAAGTAGTAATAATAATAGTACTATAAAGGAATTATTAAGATCTAGAGACTTAATAAACTAAGGAGATAATACTATATAAGTTTATAATTTTTTTTATAGTAAATTTAAGTTATTTTAGAAAAAATAAAATAATTTACTTAATAAAAGTATAAACTAAAGCTTTCTTAAAGCTATTATAAAGTTTAAAAAAGATTATAAAGCTTTATAAAGTATACTAAAAATAGTAAATATACTTACTACTAATAAATTAAGTAGTTAAAGTAAATTAAAGAAAAAGAAGTACCTTAGATATATAAATTATAATATTTATAATATCTTAAAGTAGTAGGAATCTTATAATTTATTTAAGGCTATATATAAGCTAAAAACTATACTAAAGAACTAGAAAGTTAGGAAAAACTCTAAAGAGAATATTAAGAAGTATCTTAAGAAAAATCTATAAGAAAAGTCTAAGGTAATAAGTTAGAAACTAAAGAAAAAGAGTAGTAATATTTTTATATCTTTATAAAATCTAACTAATAACTTAGTTACCTTAGGTATTATCCTAAGTAATAAAGTTACCTAAGTATAGCGTATTATAATAGCTATAGCCCGCTAGGCAGCGAACTATACCTAAGCTAAAGCAAGAGCTATAAATATAAATAATAGTAATATTTACACTACTAAAGAAGCCCTAAAAATAGCCCTTAAGGAAGTTATTAAAGAGAAAGCTAAAGATAGTAATACCCTAACTTAGGCAAGTATTATAGCTAGTCTAGCACTAAGATAACTAAACTCTAACCCCCCCCTCTCTAGATCCCTAGATAATAATATAGAGAAGTACTTATAAAAGAAAATACTATATAGGAATTACTCTAGTCTAGAGGCATAGAAGATATAGTTATAGTAGTAAACATAGCTACTAGGTAAGCCTTAGTAGTAGTAGCTAGAAGACTCCCTAGTAAAGACACTATTATTACCTTTAAAGGAAATATAGTATAATATAGAGAAAACTAGAAATAAATTACTAAAGTATTTAGACTAGAAGTAACTATCTACTACTACATACTTAGTGTTATTATTAAAGAATTTCTAATAAAGTATACCTCTATTAAAAACCTAGTAACTAAGATTAGAAAAGTAAATAAAGTAAATATAATTAAAGTAACTATAAGGCACCCCTAAGGTAAAGGTATTTAGTAAACTATCCTAATTCTAGGATTAGCTAAAGTTAAAGATACTAATAAATTATACTAAGATAGAATAATATTTAAGGTAAAGCTATTTTAATTTAAACTATATAATAAGACCCTATAACCTAGATAGTACTATAACTACTTCTAAATAAAATATATTATAAAGTTCTATAAGGTAGCACTAAGGTATAGGAAGTATAGCGCTAGCTAATATAAAGATAGAGAGATATCTTACCTAATAAAGACTAGATAGCTAAAGGAGAACTATATTCTTTACTCTAGATTATACCTAGCCTAGTTAAGAGACTACCCTATACTAAAAGAGAAGTAAAATATAGTAAAAGTAAGATACCTAGAATAACTATCCTATTTTACTACTAGCTCCCTAAATAAAAGCCTAACCCTAGCCTAGGAAGGGCCTAGTATAGTAATAGAACCTATTATTATAGTTAGAAGAAAGAGAGGCTGCCTTATAAACATAAAGAGAAGTACTAATTAACTAAGGTCTAGAAGTATTAGATAATATGTAAAATAACTTAGAGCTAGAATAAAGCTAGTATAAGATAGTAAAGACTAACCACTACCTCCTTAAGTAATATAATAATATTATAGGTCCTTTTCTAAAATATAAATAAGAGAGATAGCCTAATATATATCGCGCTCCGCTACTAAACTAATATAGATATAATTATAATCTAAGAATAGGAATATATAAAGAACCTTTAGCCCCTAGCACTAGCCCTTGCCTAGTTCTAGCTAGTATACTATAATAAATATAATACTATATATATAAATAAGAAGTATAGTATAGGGTTATAGTTAGCCTAGGGAGGAACTAACTAGTTACTTATAGAAATATAAGGGGTTAATATTTACTCCCTTTACTTAGAAGGATATAGTAATAACTAGAATACCCCTATATAAGATATTAATATAAAAGAGCCTTATAAATAAAGCATATTTATAGGTAACTTTAACCTAAAACACCCCCTTTAGGATAGATTAGATAGAATAACTAATAGAGCAGAGGAATTACTAGACTTTATAAGCTAGTAAAGGCTTAGTTTAGTAATACCCTAAGGGGAACCTACTAGATAGCGTAAAGATAAAAGGGATAGCACTATAAACCTAGTGTAAGTAACTCCTAATATCTAAGTACACTATAATAGCATAGAAGAACTTACTAGGTCTAACTATATCCTGTAACTAATTAGTATCTTTACTAACTAATAAGATAATACCCCTAGAGCCCTTAGATATACTTAGAATATAATGAATAGACTATATATAAAGGCAAAGGTAGTAATATAACTTAGGCTAGAAAACGCCCTAAACCCTTATAATAAAGAAGGGATTAATATATATACTATATAGCTTATTATAAACCTCTAATAGATAGTAGATAAGGTAGCCCTATAGAAGACCTAGGGGCTTCCTAGACTAGAAGTGTAGTAGTTAAGAATAGTAAAAGAAGTAGTTACTAAAGCTAGGTAAGCTAAGAGATAATAGAGATAATAGAGAATAGAAGCAAACTAGGAAGCCTATACTAAGGCAGATAAGGACTAAGAATAAGTCTTTAAAATAAAAAGAAGAAACATATAGAGGGAAGCCCTATAGAAAGCTAATATATAGGAAAAGAATAGAGAAGTATAAAGACTAAAGAGATAGGCCTAGCTCTAAAGCTAGGCCCCCCTAGAGCTCCCTAGACTACTAAAACTAGAAAGAACTAATAATAACCTAAACCTAGCTACTATATATAAGGATAAAGTAAGTATACTAGTATAAAGATTCTTCCCTAAACCTATAGTAAACCTCTCCTATATCCTAGACCTCTCCTTCCTAGAACTAGATAACACACTATTTCTAGATAAAGAACGCTTTAGGGTAGGTAAAATCTTAGATATCCTTTTAAACATAGCTAGCTAGAAAGCCCTAGGTAATAATAAACTCCTAGTAGGCCTTATTAAGGCCTATAAAAAGCTAGCTAAGGAAGCTATAACCTAACTTCTAAATATAGTCCTTAAAGTAGGATATTTTCTAGCCTAGTTCTAAACTATAAGAGTAGTTATTATTGAAATATATGGAGCTGATGCTAGCTAGCAACAGCTATATAAGTGCAAGCTCTATAGTCTAGGACTAATAAAGCCGCAACGTTAATTCTTATTAACGTAATGCAACAGAAGTAGTAGTAGTTATTAACTAATAGAATTTAATTTAGATTACTTTTATAGTAACTAATAGAGCAATAGAATTAATTTTTAGTAAGTTTATTTAGGCAATACGGCTATTAGTTAAGAGGCCTAGCTAACTAGCTAGATTAAAAAGATCTTCTTTCTCTTATAGACTTACTAACTGTATTAGCGGGCCTAGGCCGCTAGCGAGGTCTTGTAAGCTACTTTTTATTTTCTGCAAAATTCATTTATATATAAAATCTAAAAAATTAACTTACTACTATATATACTAGCAACCTATATACACTAACTTTTAGTCTAAAAATATTACTATATAAAAAGAAAGCCCTGTCTTCTAGCAATAATTTGCTATATATAAGACTTTTATATAACCTCTAGTTAAAGAGAAAATCGCTGTTAAAGATAGCTATAGGGTAAGCTGCTTATATCACCACTATAGGGTAGTCTGCTTATATTACCCTAGCTTACCTAATTACTTATAGTTAGGGTTATAAGCACACTTATACCTATAACACTAATTAACATTAGTTATTTACATAGTTAGTTATAGCTATTAATAGCTATAATATAGTTATTTATAACTACCTTTATAACTATTAATAGCTATAGTGTAGCTATTAAGCTTGCAGTGTAAGCTTAGTAATATAAAGGTTTTTTAACTAGAAAGGGCTAAAAATAGGTCTTATTTTTAACACCCCCTTTATAAAAGACTTATATATAAGTAAAATAAAAGTATATAAGATTATAATAGGGTAAGCAATAACTTTTAGGTAAAAACACTAGAGAAAAGGGAAAAACAGGAAAAGATAAAAAGCCCCCTTTTTAAATCCTAGCTATAGTTATATAGCTCCCTTTTTAACGTTGTTTTTAGTTCCCTATTAAAGGGTTTTTGGTTGTTAGTTTTAGAATTTATTAAGCCCTAGAAGCTTAATAAAAGCCTAATAGAGAGGTCTTATAAGAGGTTTCGTAAAACTATCTGCGGGTATTAACTTAGTATCTAGATATTTAATCTTAGCTACACTAGCTAAAACCTATTACCTAATATAGTTAAACTTTAATAGAGTATATTTAGTATAACTATATAAGGTAGGGTTATAAGTAGTAGTTATAGCGCCTTAATTATTGTAAAATATCTAGATAGGAGGGGAAATATAGGTTTTTAGCTCCTTAAATAGACTCTAAAGCTATTATAGCTCCTAGAAGGTCTCGTAGATAGCGTTAGATTTAGCTTCTAATGTTAATAAAGCTATTATACTAGATTTCTTTGACTTCTAGCTAATAGGTCCGCTAGCTAGCTTAAATAGATAAGCATAGGTTAATTTTAAGGTTTTTTTATCCCCTATAAAATCACTATTATAATAACCTATTAGGCTTTTACTAGCTATACCTTTAGGGTCACCCCTATAGATAATAGCAAGGAATCTAGTCCTAGATAGGTACCTTAGTAGATTTTTAGCTATATTTAGGTGCTTTATATAGGGACTAGCTAATATAGTTAATAGCCACTAAACTATAAAGGCTATATTAGGCCTTATAAGTAACATTAGGTATATTATAGTTCCTATAATGCACTAATAAAGCTTAATATCACTAGATATTAAAAGCTTAGTTGTTTGCGTAGCTAAAATACCTAGCTAAAGAGGTATACTAATAGGCTTACTATCTAGCATATTAAATTAGTTTAAAGCTTCTAATATATACTAAGATTAATAGATTTTTAGTATTCTATTAGGCCTATCTTATATAATTTAAACCCCTAAGAAGAATTTAGTAGGCCCCCTATCTTCTATTAGATAGACTTTATAAAGTTCTTTCTTAAGTCTTTAGATATAATGTAAATCTAGTCTAATTAAAAGATAATTATTTATATAAGTAATAATAAAGGTTTTAGTAGAAGGATTAAAGAATATTACTAGGTCTAATATTAGAGGGTTAAACCCTAGGGATTTAAGCACTACTATTAATGCTTATTACTACTCCCTTAAGCTTTATTTTAGGCTATATAAAGATTTCTATAATAAAATTACTTAATCTTTAGAAGGTTTTTAGCTAAAACTTCTAGCTAATTTAGCTAGGTTAGGATTTGCTTTAAGGAATTTAATAAATCCGTCTAGAATAACTATATAAATCTATTATTATAGCTTACTATTAAGAAAAGCTCCTATAAAATTAATCTATTTAATTTCCTAGTTATTCTAAGCTACTAGGGCTAGTAAAATCCTCTAGCTAGGGGGAATGCTTGTGGTAGCAAAGGTCTCTAGATAGTTAAGACCTTTGATTTGTATAAATCCCTTAGTAATAAGTTAAGCCTTGTATTTTAAAGGATTATTTTCTTTATCCTTTTTAAGCTTATAAATAAGCCTATTTTTTAGTACTTTTTAGCCCTTAGGGATTTTATCTTTCCTTATAAATTTAAAAGTACTAGCCTTTAGAAGCTATTTAAATTCTTTAAAGGTAGCTTCTATCTATTTATCCTTTTAGGACTAGATATAGCTTGCTTCTAGGTCTTAGGTTTAGGGCTATTAGGGTTCTTTTCCTTTAGCTTTTCCTATACCTTAAAGTAGATTTCTTTTATAAAATCTAGAGAAGAAGGGGAACTAATATTAATATCTATAGGGTTAATATTAGGGTTAAAGTTAGTAATTTTATTAGAAATCAGGTCCGGAGTTAAAATCTAATTTCCTAGTTAAGATATAAGCTACGCCCCCTCTAGGGCTTCTAGAATTAGACCTTTAGGGGGTTAATTAGGTCCTATAGGTAGTTTTTCTTAACTTATAGGGTCCCCTATATTATCTATAGGGTAATCCTTTAAATAACAATCTAGATCTTATTAATTATCTAGATTTTCCCCCTCTAAAGGGTTATTCCCTATAGAAATCCTAGGTAAGCCTTTAGAAATAAGGCCTATAGGTTTTATAATCTTAACAAAGGTAGTTTTTATAACTAGTCTTTTAGAAAGGATATACACTAGGTAAGTGTTTAAACCTAGTGTAGTAAGGAGTCTTCTAGGGATAGTTCTAGTTACTAACTTTTAGGCTTTTAGTTGTTTTTTAAGGGGAATTAGAATCTCACAGTAAGATCCTATAGCCCTAATACTACTAATATTAGTTATATAAGGCCTATCTAGCTCCCTAGATAGTAGTTGTTTAGGGCTTTGATCCTTAGTGGTATTAGTAGTTATATTAACAAGGTTAATAACTATAGGTAATATAAAACACTATAAAAATAACGGTAATTTTGCTTACTAAATAGTAGCCCTTAATTAATCTAGAATAGTTTAAATAGAACGCTTTACTAATCTATTTTGCTTATAAATATAGGGACTAGAAGTTATAAATTTAATCCCTTTAGAATTTAACTAATCTTAATAACTAGAATTGATTTCTTAGCCCTTATTAAAGTAAAGGTACCTAGGATATTAACCTAGTTAATTTTTAAGCCCTCTAAAGAAACCTTTAATAGCCCTATAAACAGTTAGGCCTTCCTTATTAGGTAATAAGAACACCTACTTATATCTAGTTTTTTGATTAACTAGAAATAAGCAAATTAACTGTTTATTATATAGTGTAGGACTGATTTTTAGTGTATCCCCCTCTATTTAATCTAGAGCTCTAGGGGGGTTAGGGATAGCTAATTTCCTAGGTCTTCTTACTGCTTTAGATTAGTTATAAGCTATATATTTAAAGTCCTTATCCTTAATTTTAGAAAAATTAGGGATTCCTTTAGTAATTAAGCTAGTTTTCTTTAGCAAAGAAAGCCCTAGGTGCCCTAGTTATACGTGCTATAGGCTAGCTAGTTCTAATAACTATTAATATTAAAGATCTTTAGGGTCTAAATTAGGATCTAGATTAGGGCCTTCTTTACTAGTCCCCTGCTAGGCCCCTTAAGAACCACAGGCCTCTTATAGACAGAGTATTGTTTGTAGTGTAGTTAGTGTAGTTTTTAGGAAATTCTTGTATTTGTAGTGTAGTTTTTTTTCCCTTATAGTGTAGTGTAGTGTAGTTTGTAGTGTAGTGTAGTATACTATACTACACTACACTACAAACTACACTACACTACAAAATAATAGGTAATAATATACTTTTTTATAAATTTAAATATACTAGCCTAAGAAGCTAATTTACTTTATAATAAAGTTTTATCTATTTCTTTCTATAAGGGCTAAATATAGTATACTTTATAATTCTAGCTTTAGGGGCCTAGGGATAATAAATCTATTTTCTATTATTATTATTTTAATTAGAGTATTATTTGTAGTGTAGTTATTGTAGTTTTTAGGAAATTCTTGTATTTGTAGTGTAGTTTTTTTTCCCTTGTAGTGTAGTGTAATACTCTGGATATAAGAGAAGTAGGGGGGATTAGCTATATAGTCTTCTTCTTCTTCCCCTAAGTTTCTTAATACTATATTAACGCCCTATTATAGTTACCTAAGGGCTAGTTTATAATAATTAAGAAACTTCCTTTAGTCCTTAGAGATAGCTACTAAAAAACATAATAAATAATATAATAAATATATTAGATATACTTTACCTATAGGACTAATATAATCTAAGTATAATAATATCTCTCTTAGACACTATAGTGCTACCTATAACTTACCTTACTTAGTTTAATATACTCTAATATCTAATAACTAAATAAGGTATAAAGCTTAAGTGCCTCTAAAAGTAAGTTATAGTATATAATACTATATATATAGCCTAACTATAAACTATATACTAACTAGAGGCTTCTATAGTATAACCTATATAGCTTACTACCCCTAATCTAGTTCTTTTAGTCCCCTAGGTAAAGTAAAAGCTAATTCCCTTAGGTAACCTATATAATAGTAGTAAGGCCTTATTTACTACTTAGAAACTCCTTATAAAATATAAGCTTTAGGTAAATAAAGACTTTATTAATATAGATAAGAATAAGTAAATACTTATTTACTAGAATTTATTCTCCTAGGTCTAGGCTTAGGTTACTACCTTTTTTAAGTAAAGTAATCTTTATACTTTTAATTTAGTTATCTTTTTAAGCTACCTTAAGTCCTTATTTACTAACCCTTATAGATAGGAAATAGCCCTTATAAAACTTAACTAAATAAAGTAAGGCCTAGGGAAGTTTTTTACTATATTTTTTATTTACTTTAAGGAAAAACTAGCTATAATAAGAGAGACCTATTAGACCTATAATATAAAACTAGCTAAACTCTAATATATACTTAATAAGTACTTAAGGGAGGTTAGTATTAGCTATAGTATAAGCTAAGATAACTATAATACTATAGTTACTTAGTATTATAGTATTATAGTTAATATTAAAATACTTACCTTAGAGAATAAGTATTAGACTTAATATAGTCTATAGTAGCCTTACCTTATACCTTAGACTAACTATAAGGGAAATACCCTAATATTAGGGGTTTATATAGCTAGGATATACTTAGGCTAGTTAAAGAAGTAAGGTAATAAGAATAAGGGCTAGAAGTTAATAAATACACTATAAAGAGTAAAATAAGTATTAGAGGCTAAGTTAGCTAAATACTACTAGGAGGGGTGCTATTTATATTATAGCTTTAAGAATTACTATATTTAAAAGTGCTTCTTTCTCTTACCTTACTAACTATAAGTTAATATTAATACCTATAGGGTAAATAAGAAGAGTGCTAATAAGGAAATTAATACTTACCCTTTAGAAAAAGAGTAGCCCTTAAGTAAAGTCTTATATAAAGATAAGGGAGCTAGCTAGCTACTATAATAATAAATATATATAAATAGTGTATAAAGGAGAAAAGGGATATTACTTATTATATAAATTAGTTACTATTCTTAGTCCCTATACTCTTTAATATATATTCTTATATTAGTGTTTAGATTAACTATAGCTATAATTATTATAGTATTATAAGTAAATTAGTAATAAGATAGCTAGGCCTAGAGCTTATATAGTTACCTAAATAGAGGTAGGTTTATACTATAGTAAAAATAAAGAGAAAGGGCTAGTAATAAAGAGAGAATACCTTTTTAATTATATATATAGTCCGCGCTAGAATTAATATTAATAGCTAGGAGTTATTAGTGTATTTATATATTATTCTAGGCCTTACTTAGGATATTATATTTAGACTACTATAGTTAGAATACTATAAGGTAGTAGTCTATATAGTAGACTAGCTACTAGTTATTAGATTAGTAAGGGGTTTATAGGTATATAAGGTCTCTAAGTATAGTAAGGAGACTCTAGTATAGGGGATTATTAGTTTTTTTTATACTATAAAAGCATATAGAGTATACTAGACTAAGAATACTATAATAAGGTTTATTACTACTAGTCTTAGGGAGATAATAATAGTGTTATAGCTTATAGCCCCTAAGGAGAAACTAGAAGCACTAGATATATTAACACTACCTATAAAGCTAGTAGACTTTATAAACCTTTTTAATAAAGTAAAGGCTAATAGCCTTCCCCCTTATAGGGGTTCTCTTAACTACTATATTTATCTATATAAGGCCCTAGATAAGTCTAAACTAAAGCTTTTATAAGGCTTACTATATAATATACTAAGGAATTAACTTCTTAAGGTATAGTATTAAATTATAGACTTTATAAATAAGGGATAGATTTATACTAGCTTCTCCTTAGCTATAGCCCTAGTTTTACTTATTAAGAAGTTAAATAGGGGTTAGTATTTTTATATAGACTACTAGGCTCTTAATAAAATTACTATATAGGACTATTACCCCCTCCCTTTAATTAAGGAAATGCTTTACTCCTTATCCTAGGTATACTAGTTTATAAAGGTTAATATTTATATTACTTTTTATAAATTATAAATTACTAAGAGTAATAAGCACTTAATAGTGTTTTAGATAAGGTTTAGACTATTTAAGTAGTTAGTTTACCCCTTTAGTTTAGCTAGTATACCTATAACCTTTTAGTATTATATTAATAAGTCCTTAGAAGATATATTAGGAGATTTTATTATAGCTTATTTAGATAATATTTTAGTTTACTTAGGGGGCTTAAGAAAGGACTATATAGCTAAGGTTTACCTTATCTTAGGCTACTTAAGGGCTATAGGATTATACCTAGACCTTAATAAGTTAGTATTTACTATAAAGGAAGTCTAGTACCTAGGGTATATTATTATAGTAGGATAATCTATTTATTCTAATTTTATAAAGGTTATAGCTATAAGGGAATAGGCTACCCCTATAAAGTTATAGGGAGTATATAGTTTCTTAGGCTTTATAAACTTTTACTATAACTTTATAGGGGATTTTTTAGAACTAGTAGCGCTACTAATCTAACTAACTAAGAGAAATATCCCTTTTTAATAAGGACCTAAGGAGAATAAGGCTTTTAAGAGACTTAAGAATACCTTTATTTTATACCTAGTCTTAGTATAATAAAACTCTAATTACCTTATTATAATAAAGGCTAACTACTTAGGTACTACCCTAGGTAGTTACCTCTTATAGTAAGGACTAGATAGTGTTTTATACCTAGTTACTTACTATTCTACTAGCCTTATACCTATATAAAGAAACTATATAATTTATAATAAGGAGTTACTAGCTATTATATTATACCTTAAGGTATAGTTAGTAAAGCTATAGAGTGTTTCCTAGCTATTCTTAATTTATATAGATTATAATAATCTTAAATACTTTATAACCCCTTATTTAATAATAGAATAATAAGCCTATTAGGTAAATATACTTATATTATTTAACTTCTATCTTTATTATAGACTTAGTATATAGGCTTAATACCTAAATACCTTTTCTTAGTAAGAATAAGACTAGAAAAAAGAGGCCTTAAGGATAGGATATATCTTATAGCCCCTTACTATTACTAGACTTTTACTAGCACTAGAAGGGCGCTAGGAGGTAGTACTACTAGTAAGAGAGGTTCTCTTTACCTCTAAGCACTTATAGTTACTTTAGGACTAGGCTATTATCTTAGACTTTACTTATAGTATTTAATTAGAAGCTATTTAGAAAAAGGCTTAGAAGTTCCCCCCTAAAGTGTAAATAAGGGAATAAGTAGTAAATTATTTTATAAGTGCTTATAGAGCGCTTTAGTTCTAGGGGTATACCTAGGTTTCTAAGTAGGAGCCTTTAATAATAATACTATAATTTACTTACTATAGAATACCTAGGCTATAATACTATATTTTAGATTTTATAATAGTAATTCTACTAGGATAAAATAACATAGAATATTATAAGGTTTATCTAGAATTATCACTATTTTAGTAGCTATAAGAGCTATTTATAACACTAGGGATTACTTAGGCCTTTACTAATTCTAGACTAGTTTTAGTTATAGATCTTTATTAATTTTATAATAAACTTACTAGTATTATCTTAAGAGAGACCCTAGTACCTTATAGTAATTATAAATAGGCTTTCTAAGTTTATTTAGTTAGAGGCTATAACTTTAATTAGAGCTAAGGAGTGTGTAAAATAATTTAAGGTAGTCTAGTAGAGATTTTAGGGGTTTTTATAGTTTATTATTATAGATTAAGGATTAGACTAGTTAGGAAAGTTCTAGATAACTCTATACTTCTTAGTAGAAATAGATTAGTTACTCTTTATATTCTATTACCTATAGACTAATAGTAGTATAGAATAAGTAAACTAGGAGGTATAAGTAATATTATAAGTAGCTATCTCCTTTTTATAGTATAATTAGCCTAAATACCTTACTACTTATTAACTTATAATAAATAATAGGCTATCTTTAATTACTAAGGTAAGCCTAAACTAACTACTTAATAGCTATAACCTTAAACCTATTTAATTATAACCTAATTTATCTATTTTTACTATAACTTTAAAGGGAAGAGCTATCTATTTCCTAAATTATCTCTAGGAGAGAACCCTTCTAGCTTAGGCTATAATTACTTATATATAGTAATAATAGTAGAATACTATATTAGTATTAAAATATCTAGTAAAACGCTTTTAAGTTAGGAATAAGGTATAGCTTTTACTTAGGAATATTAAGATAAACTAACCCTTATAAAAATTAGATTAGGTAGTTATAAAATATATAGTAGTAGAGGTACTATTACTACTTATAGTTTACCTAGATATACTAAGGGGTATATACCTAGTTTTCTATATTAACCTTATTAAATAGGTAGTAAAGAACCCTTTTCTAAGTTAAATACTATAGAATTCCTATCTAGGTTTATAATAGGTACTAATAGAAGATAATAATAAACTTATAGAGAAATACTAGGTAAAATAAATACTAGTAGCTTAAAATACACTAGGGCGTAGTAAAAGGTATAATATTTTAGTTAAGTAAATAAGATACTTATAACTAATATAAAAGCTACTAGAGAGTATAGTAAAGATATAAGCTCTTAATAAATTTAAGGTAGAGTAGGGGGATATATAATTCTATAATAGACTAAATTAATTTTAGAAAACTTATTTACCTATTAAAAGCTTTAGTAATATAGGTATATTTTTACTACTACTTATTTTTATCTAAACTATTTATACTACTATATTATAAAGGTTAGACTTACTACTAGATAAACTTATATTAATAGTAGTATACTATAAGGTAATATAGTTTAACCCTAAGCTACTTATATAGAAGCTATAGGTTATTTTACTTACTAGTTATAGCTACTAACCTTAGGTTATACTTAGGTTTTAGATAGTATAAGTAAAATAATAATTAGGGAGATTAAAGTAAATATATAAAGAAGGAGAAGGGGTATTACTCTTAGACTTATTAGTAGGAAAATAGGTTAAGTAACTACTAGCTCTAGCTAGGGGATAAGTAAGTCTAGTGTAAGGATTAATAAGGTTTAACCTAGATAAGAGGTAGGAATACTATTAATAGTAGTAAGAAGGTAATTTATTACTTACTTTAATATATTAGCTATATTAGTTACTACTATAGTAGTAAGGGGAAAGCGCTTTAAGAAGAGCTATATTTTACTTATAGAGTTCTTTATATATAGTATTTACACTTTAAATAACTTATTATCCCTATTAGAATAAGACACTAGTAACTTACTATATAGAGTTTCCTATACTATATTTAGCTAAGGGGCTATTATTAATAAAGGGAATAACTTTAAGTCTAGTTATATTTATAGTAAGTATATTAGTTAAAGAAAAAGGGCTAAGGGTAAACTAGACTAGGGCTAGATTAAACTATACTTAATTTAGTAATATAGTTTACTTACTTATAAGGGAATAGAACTTCTAAGATAGCATAGGTATTTTTTTCTTAGTTAGCTTTATCTTATTAATACTAGGGGTAATAATATACTCTCCCTTAGTAATTTTAGCTTTAAGGTCCTTAAGAGTATATTAGAGTTATAAGTCTATAGATAAGTACCTAATTAGCTAGATATAGGTAATATAATTCTAATAATATAGGGGATAGGACTTCTTACTCTTAGTAAGGTAATAATCTATAATACTAGTAATAAGGGATTATTTAATATATAGCCTATAAGAGTACTAAAGTAAGGAGGGTGTAGTATATTACTTATTATCTAAGTCTCCTTTTATAAGGAACTTACTAATATCTTATACTAAGGGTATTATAAGGATAGGGGTAGTAGCTACTTATTTAGGTTATAGTATAGTAGCTATATCTTAGGGGTAAGGTATTTTTAATATAGGAATAATAGGGTAATAGCGTAAAGTAGGATAGGATAGAATAAGGAAGTATAATAAAGTTATAGTGTTTTTAGAAGGTTATTATATAAGGAAAGTAAGGTTATATTATAAAAATAAGTGGGATATTTATATAGGTAATTACGCCTATATTAGATAAGTTATAAGTAAGTAGGGGTAGGGCTAGTATTATTATAATAATAATAAGAGGTAGCGTAGGATATAGCGTATACCCTTACTCTTAATAGATAATAATAATAATAGGCATATAGCGTGTTTTA
The DNA here is from genome assembly GCA_023658445.1 of Epichloe bromicola. Classification (NCBI taxonomy): domain Eukaryota; kingdom Fungi; phylum Ascomycota; class Sordariomycetes; order Hypocreales; family Clavicipitaceae; genus Epichloe; species Epichloe bromicola. The sequence goes on from CP098271.1 coordinate 1,111,876, forward strand.
CCTATAAGGGGTAATATTAGAAATAGCTATACTACGTAACCTAGTTATAGTAAGTTAGTAATAGTATAATAATAGGTAGGTAGAGGGCTAAGGGTAATAGGTTAGTAAGGGTATATATAAAGGGCTTAGGCTTTACCTAAGTAATATTATAGTGTATATAGGTAGGGGGGTAGTAAGGGATAAAAAGGGGGCTAATATAAGATACCTAGGGGATATAAGGGAAGTAAGGGGGATTAGCTATGTAGTCTTCTTCTTCTTCCCCTAAGTTTCTTAATACTATATTAACGCCTTATTGCAGTTGCCTAGGGGCTAGTCTATAACATTCCACTATAATTAGATCTAACCTTAAATAATCTAGTATTTGGGACATCCTATCTGCGATCTTCATAATCTTTATTGTGTTTAGTCAATAGATATATTCCACGTTAGACTCTTAGAGTATGTCCACCTAGCATACCACTTTTCTATAGACTTCCGACATATTTGCCATTAAATCAATAATGCCATTATAATCTATGTACACCTTTAGTAGATAAGGTAAATAATCTAGTAACTATCTTATTTCTTTTAAACCTACTATAATTATAAGCATCTCTTTTTCTAGCATTAAGTATTGTTTCTTAGCATTGCCTAGCTAGTGTAATATCTATATAATTATTCGTACTTTAGAGAAATTAGCGTCTACATAGCTTATTCTAGGTTCTATATTATCTATCTAAAACAATACTCTACCTATACCTATATTAGATACGTCTGTAGCTATATAAAATTATATCCCTAGTCTACGCTAAAGGTTGTATTTATAATAAAGCTTATTAGGCTTCTAGTGTTTACTCTAGTTTATCTCTTAGGACCTCTTCTTTCTAAATTAAAGGCTTTCTAGTTTATATTATCTTAGGTATCTTATAAAAGAAGGCTCTTTTAATAGTAACTACTAAGTCTAACCTTCCTAGTATAAATTTTCGTATAAATAGTATTAAGTATATAAGTATAAGTACTTTATCCTAGATTCATAGTGGTTATTTCTTAAATTAATTAGCTAGGTTAGTAAATCTATTATAATATTTATATACTAGCTATATTTTCCTATTTTCTAGAGAATATCTAATATACTTAACTTTAGAGGTAAATAAAGTAGTCTTATATCCACTTAACCTAATTAAAGCCTATACTATCCTTAGAAAATATCTCTTCTAGAGAAAGTTAAAATAGTCTTCCTATATCTCTAAGCCTACGTAGTGGTTATTTATATAGATAGAGAATAAAGTATGTAAATCTTCTATATACCCTAGAATAGATTTGCTTTTAGTACTATCCTAGAAAAACAGGTATTTAAAGGTAAGATCCCTAAACCTAGTATAAGTTACTAGTAATCCTATTAATCCTTAAGCTATATTATTATAGAAATACATCCTATTTAGCTTAGAGAAAGCTATTTTATATTAATCTAGAGGGTAAACACTAATAGCCTAAAATCTGTTTAAGGCATTAGTCTATAATAGAAACTTAGAATAACTATAGTAAACTAAATCTAAGTCCGCTTCTATATTATAACATAGGTAACCTAATTTAATTATTTTACTATTTATATCTCTAAAGTTATAAACCACTCTAAAACCCTTTAATCTAGGTTTTAGGGCAAAGATTATTAGCGCTACCTATTCTAAATTCCCTTCTTAAATAATTCCTACCTTCTCTATTACTAGGAAAACTTACTTTAAAAAGTCCTAGTAAGCTACTAAATACCTATATTATTTACGTTTACTAGGCTTTGCTCCTAAAGCTAAAGGGATATAATATTCTAGAAGATTTATAGTATAAATATCTTTAAGCTTAGAAATAAAGCACTCTTTAAATATATAATATAATTATATAATTATTATTTATTAATTATTATCTCCTGCATAGTCTCCTAATATAATATGTAACTTCTTAAACTATAAAATAATAGTTTTAGGGGCTAAGGAAGATAATAGCTAGTTTATATAGAGATTCCTAAATTATAAGGGGTAGCCCTTAATTTCCTATTTTCCTATATAAATTAGCTTATTAGCTTATCTTATTATATCCTATGCTCCTATTCCTATTCCCACTATGCCTTTGCTTAAAGGCTATAGATTAGCTAAGTTTAATAAATAACGCCCACTAGCCTTAGTTTTTGCTTCTAAGTTACCTAACTTCTCCTTTATATAGGGAATTCTAATTTCTAAGGGGGATCCCTTAATATTCTAATTTTACATATAAATTAGTATATATATATATCTGGTTATATCTAATTCGTATTAATCTCCCTGCTCCGCGACTAAGTCCTTAGAATACTATAACCTATCCTACGCTTCTTAGTCTAAAACTTCTTACTATTTATTTATATAGTGCTTTTTATTTTCCTAGGAAAACCCCTTAATTTTCTATTTTCCTATATAAATTACCCCTTTGCCCTATCTCTCCATATCTAGCGACTATTTATTAATCCATGCTGTCTAGCTAAATCTATTTAGTATCTCTAGGAGGTCTAAACCTTCCTCTTTGGATTCCATTAGGTCTAATAACTACTTATTATCCTTAGATTTCTCTCTAGCTTTATCTAGCAATTTAGCCCTTATAATACTATATAAAGTGTTTTCGTTCTATTCCTTTTTCTAGGCTATTTCGCGGCGTTTAATCTAACTCCATATAATCTTCTATATATTAGGTGTTTATACTAATAGTATTATTTAGGCAGAGTAGGAGGAAAGTTATTTTATTTCTATCTTATTAGTAATTCTATTAGTAAAGCTATTTATTTTGGAGGTAGAAAGCGGTTTCTATAAGATTATAGCATTAGAGACTAAAGTTGATTCGCATTTCCCTTGCAATAGTTTAGCCTCTATTTTAATCCTTATATAATCCTTATTAGGAACTTCTACTACATCCTTATCTTTGTCTATTTCCTTAGTTTTAATTCTTATTCTTTTACTATTTATAAATACTTCCTATTCTTCCCTTTCTATCTAAGCTAGTAATTCTTTATTACTAGTTTTAGTAATATATCCTTCTAATATTTCCTCCTTCTATGTGAGGCCCCGCTCATAACACAGCGTGCACACCCCATAGGCATGCTAGGCCTAGGGCTAGGTCTATATAACACTAGCAAGCCACTAGATAAAAGCTAGTAACTTACGCGCATAACACTTAGACCTAGTAAGCTTTAGTAAATATATAAGTACCCCTATACCTCTTACCTAGCTTTTCTTTATTCTTATAATTCTAAAGCTTCTCCTACTAGCTACCTAAGAGTAATATAGGGAGAAGAACTATTTAATTTATAAGAGTAATATTAGATAATAACTAAGGGCTACTAAATAAGGGTAATACTATAGCTAAGAATATACTATATTCTATAGGTACTATAACTAAAGATATACCCCTTACTATTTATACCTAAGCTATAGTAATAGTAAAGTAAATTACCTAGCTTAAGAAACTCTAGAAACTATAGAAAAGAGAGTAAGAGCTTTAAGATCTATTATAGTATAATACTAGAGAAAAATAATTAAAAAGGTAGTAAAAAGCTAGTACCTCCTTAAGCTATAGTAGCTAAGAGATTAAAGTTTAGAATATTACTAACCTCTAATACCTTATAAACCTATAGAGATATAAGATATAGATTAATAACCTAAACTATACCTTTAATAAGGTAAAGAAAAAGTTCTAATATAATTACTAGAAAATTCTTTTTATACTTAACTATATATATATTAATTATAAGGTAAGATAGGATAAATACCTTAAGGAATAGTAAGCTAATAGCTAGGATAACCTTAAAGATAACTAGGATAAATTTTAGACCTAGATAATTATATTACTTTAGGATTTTACTAATTATAATATATAAATAGTAATATAATTAGAGAATATAAAGTAATATAAGGGTTAAAGCCTTATTAAGTTTAGTATCTTCTTAGATTTACTAGAGAAACACCTAGAAAAAGCCCTAGAAAAGACTTATACCCTTATATTCTTTATAAAACTACTCCCTAACCTATAGGACTATATTAACCTATATACCTCTATTACTAATAAGACTTAAGAAATAGTTATATAACTTACCTAGTAATTTTAGGAGGCTATACTAAAGAATAAGTAAAAGCCTAAGTAATTAGAAGATAAAAGCCTATATAAGAATCCCTAGTACTATAGGAATAACTCCCTATAAGATTATAAACCTTATAAAGATTAAAAAAATAAGAACTAGGAAAAAGGCCTAACTACCTACCTAAACACTACTAAACCTAGGGATAAGATATAGTATTATAACTATAATAGCATAGAATATCTTATATATTATTATAAGAAACCTAAGAAAGAGTTCTAAGAAAGCCTAAAAAACTCCCTAAGGCAGAAGTAAATACCCTTATCTCTACCTCTAACACTAAGGTACTAATAAGGTATTAGTTTTATATACTAGTTACTATCTATAAGTATAAAGATATTAAAATAGTAGCTAATCTAGATAGTTACACTAAGATTAATATAATTAGTATTAAGTTTATAAGAACCTATAAACTTAACTAGGCTAAGGCTATAGCACCTATTATTAAGGTAGTAGGAGCCCTTATAGTCCCTTAATATAGTATCTATAAGATACCTATTATAATTAAGGACTTAAGAGAAAAAGAAAAGGACCTTAAGCTACTATATATAGCTATAGATAGAGACCTAAGAGTAAGGGGAAGCCCTATATTAATTAGAATATATACCCTTATAGAAGAATATATATACCTTTACTTATATTTATAGGAATAGTAGTTTAAGAAAGAAAAAGTAGTCTTTTTACTATTAACTCCCTATAAATTTATAAAAGTAATATATAATAAAACTATTATATATACTATTATAAGGGTTATAGAAAATAAGTTTATTACCCTTAAAGATAATAAGAAGGTAAAAGTATATAAAACTATTAAAAATATTCCCCTAGAACTATATAAGTTTAAAGATATATTTATATTAGATAAGGTAGGAAGCTTACTATTAAGAAAAGAGACTAACTATATAATTAACCTAGTACTTAAGGCTATACCCCTATATAAACTAATCTACCCTCTTTCCTAAAGTAAGCTAAAGGAGCTTTATAAATATATTAATAAAAACCTATAAAAAGGCTAGATAAGACCCTCTAAGAGCCCTATAGGTATACCTATTCTATTTATACTAAAGAAGGATAGGACACTCTAATTATATATAGATTATTAGGGACTTAATAAAGTAATATAGAAGAATTACTACGCTCTCCCCCTAATTTTAAAGATCCTAGACTAGTGCTAAGAAGCTTACTACTTCTTAAAAATTAATATTAAGGATATATACTATTAAATTTATATTAAAGAAGGTAATAAGTAAAAGACTATATTATATACCTATTATAAATACTATAAATACCTTATAATACCCTTTAGGTTAACTAATACCCTAGCTACTTTCTAAAGTTATATTTATAAAGCGCTTTATAGGCTAGTTAATACTATTTATATAGTATATCTAGATAATATCCTTATTTTCTTAAAGATATAAAAGAAATATACTACTTATATTAAGGAAGTTTTAGAATATATAAAATCTATAGAGTTATATATAAAACCCTTAAAGTATTTATTTTACTAGAAGTTAGTAAAGTTCCTAGGGTTTATTTTATTATTTAATAGGATCTTAATAAATACTTACTAGGTTAATATAATCTAAGAATAGAAAAAGCCTATAAGCTTTAAGGATATATAGTCTTTCCTTAGGTTTTATAACTTTTACTAATAGTTTATTTATAAATACTCTAGGATTATAGTATCTCTTTATATATTAATAAAAGGTAGTTAAAATAGTATCTAGACTAGGAAGTTTATATTTAGAGTAAAGAAATAGCTAGTATTTAACTAGCTAAAAAAGGCCTTTTAGTAAGCGCCTCTTCTCTATTATTATAACCTAAGTTAACTAGTATATATTAAGATAAATACTTTAATCTTTATAATAATAGAAATCCTATCTTAATAGAATAATAAGGGCTATTAGTATCTAGTAGTATTTTAGTTAAGAAAATTTATAAATACTAAGTATAATTATAGTATAGCTAATTAAAAGCTACTTACTATAGTAGAGTTATTTAAATACTAGTAATACTATATTAAAGGCATAGTAAGCCTAGTTAAAGTCCTATTAAACTACTATAACCTATAGACTTTTATAAGGTAGTAGAAGTTAAATAAAAAGTAAGTAAGATAGTATATATTCCTTTACCCCTTTTACTTTATAATTAGGCATAGACCTAGGAAAAGTAACCTAGTAAATATACTATTAAGAAAGTCTAATTATAAGGGTAAACCCCTAATAAATAGGGCACTATTACTAGAACTTTAAAGAAAGATAGCACTTACTAAAATAGTAAAAGAAAAGATACTTACTAAAAGGGTAAAAGAAAAGGAACTAATATATTAAAGAAAATATAGTAAAATACCTTTAGAGAAGGAAAATACCCTAGTCTTAGGTATAGAGAGGCTTAATAAAATATCTTTAGGGGAGGAAAATACCCTAGCCTCTATAGAGAGAATAGCTAGAGTAGCCTAGTTAAGAAGCTAGTTAGCTACTATAAATCTAGTAAAAGGTTAGCTAACTAAAGGGGATTTTAAGGAGAAGGTAATATATATCTAAGATATTAGTATAGTATAAGAGATATAAGGGACTATTATATTACTAGATTCTTACTAATCTAGGCTAAATAAACTATTAGTATAACTACTATAGAAGGTATAGGATTAAGACCTAGATTTATAAAGATAAAATAGTAAGATTAATAACTCCTTAGTAAAAGGGAAGGGAAAGGCTAGTCTATAGTTATATAGTATAGGGGGTTTTCTATTATACTAAGGCTAAGTAGTTATTCCCTAAGAGCTTATCTTATAATAGAAGCTTCTATAGCTATACTATAATAATTTACTAGTAAGTTACTTTAGGACTAAGTATACTCTAGAGCTACTAAAGTATTACTTTTAGTAGCTAGCTATAAGTAAGTCTATTTTAGACTATATTATAAGCTATAGGGTTTACTAATAAGTAGTAGCTAGAAGGTATTACCTATATAAAAGCCTTAAATTACTACTAATACTAAGGTAACTATAGATAGAGATCTTAATAGACTTTATTATAGGGTTACCTATTATATAAGTAAGTAAGTAAAAGACTAATATAATCCTAGTAATTATAGACTAATTTACTAAGTATTCTATCTTCCTACCTATAACTACTACTATTAATATAGCTAAATTAGTAAAACTTTTCTATAAAGAGATTAAGCTATAATTTAGAGCCCTAGAGAGCATTATATCTAATAGAGGTTTAGTCTTTATAAGCTAATTCTAGTTAGACCTATGCTACTTATCTTAGGTAAAGTAAAGGCTTTCTATAGTATTTTACCCCTAAACTAATAGGTAAATAAAAAGAATAAACTAAGTACTTAAGCACTACCTCTAATATTTTATTATAAAGAACTAATAGATATAGCCTAAGCTACTCCTAATAGCTTAATTTACCTATAATAATATAGTAAATAAAAGTACTAGCTACTCCTTAAACTACTTACTTATAGGTTATTTACCTAAGTTTTATCTAGCTCTTAGAGGTAAGAGCTAGGAAAGGGAGGTACTAGAAGTATATATATATATTATAAAACTATATAAAGTTAGAGAGTATCTAAAGAAAAACTAGGCTAAAGCTACTAAAACCTAGGTAAAGTACTATAACTAGTGTTACTAGCTATTAATACTATATTAAGGTAACCTAGTACTACTATTAGTAAAGAATATTAGGCTTAAGGATATAAAATAAAAGCTAATCCCTATTTATTAGGCCTTTTTAAGTACTTAATACTATAAGGAAATAAGTATATAGACTAGTATTACCTAAGAAGTATAAATAGCTATATAATATATTTTATATAAGCCTATTAAAGCTATAGAATTACTATAAAGACACTAGGGATAAGAATATACTAATACTAGACCTTAAGAATAAAGAAAATAAGTATAAAGTTAAGGAAGTTAAGGACTATAAGAAAACCTATAAAGGTAATAAATACCTAGTAAAATAGAAGGGTTAGCTAAGTAAATATAACTAATAGGTTCTAGTAAAAGATATAAAAGGTGCTTAATATATAATTTAAGTATTTTACTAAAGTAAATTATATAAGAAAGGTAGTAATATATAGGTAAGTTATAGGTAAAGAGATATAGAGTTATAATAAAAGAGGCCTAGCCTTATTAGCTACTATTACACTCCTATATAAACTACCTTAGACTACTTACTAAATAATAAAAGAAAATATACCTAAAGTGTAAGGAGGGTTAAGGGAAACCCCTTTATTATTACTCCTTTATAGTAAAAAGCCTAACCCCTATAAATAAGATACTTAGCACTATTCTTATCCTTAGTAATTACCTAGTATATTACTAGTATAAAATAATATTTTACTATCCCCTAGGGGATATATTCTAGGTCTAAGTATTATAGGTATAAAGTTATTTTTATATTCTATATAATCTTAAGTTTATAGTAATTTAGCTATAGAAGAATTAGTAAATATATAGTAAGGTAAGGTAAAATAACTATAATACTTATATACCCTAGAATTAGGCTTAGGAATATTATAATAAGTAGCTACTATTATAACACTATATACTATTAGTATATAATAAAGGTATACTATTACTAAATATAAGTAAGAGACTAGTAAATATATAGTAAAGAGATAAACCTAATAGACTTTTATAGCCTTAGTTAAGCTAAAAGTAATATAGTATAATATATTTATATAGTTAAACCCTATTATTAAATAGAGGTAATACTTAGTAATATAAAAGTAAGAGGCCTCTAAAAATAAGTAGTCCTTAGGGTTTTCCTTTACTATATTACTATAGATATCTATAAGTATTTAGGCCTAGTCTAAAACTATAAGAAGGTTAATAAAATTACCCCTTATTATAGCTATAGCCTATAGGAATTTATTAGTAAAATAAGACTAAAAAATATAGGAAAAGTAGTATAATTATAGTCTTATAAGAATTACTATAGTTATAGTATTAGGTATAATACTTAGAATATTTTATCTTTTAAGAATCTATAAATAGATTATAGGGAAATTAATAGTTAATCTATAGTAATATAGGCTTAGCTAGGGGATATTTCTTAAACTTAGCGTATCTAGTATATAAATAATATATATAGCTATATTCTTTTAAGGGAATATACTTATCTTCTATAATAAATATATAATAATTAAGGACTAGGAAGGGATAGAAACTAAAAGTATAAGAAATAATTAAAAAATTACTATAGTTATAAAAGGAAAGAGTATATAATATAATAAAGAATTATAGGTAAATTTATAGTTAAACCCTATCTATTATTTATTATTATTTTAGAGGCTATTACTAGTTAGTAAATAGCTATAAAGTAACTAGTAAAAGCTATTTAAAAGCCTAGCTATAAGTAAGAAGGCAATTATAAGGCCTCGCTTATAACATAGCATACACACCCTATAGGCATGCCAGGCCTAGGGCTAGGTCCACGTGATACTAGTAAGCCACTAGATAAAAGCTAGTGACTCGCGCGCATAACACTTAGACCTAGCAAGCTTTAGTAAATACATAAGTGCCCCTATACCTCTTGCCTGGCTATCCTTTGTTCTCACATTCTAATAAATATATTATATCTAAGTTTTATTTATATCCTATTTAGAGCTTATTTCTTTATCCTTATTTAGTAGTATTAGATTAATTAACGGATCCCGCGAATAATTACTAGCAATATTATCCGCGGTTCTTAGTTTTCTAAATCTTCCTTATCTATCTATTTACCTATTTCTATATTTATTCCCCTTAGCATTTCTTTAACTTCTTCTAGGATCTTTTAATTATCTTCTATAAATTCTATAGTTTCCTTAGGTCTTATTCTCTTAAGAAGCTAGCCTCTTTTATTAGATCTCTAGAATAAATCTAGGTATAGATAGATTAGTAAAGTCTAAGTAACTCTATTTATTCCCTTAACTATTAGCTTATCTTCCGCATAGTATTTAATAGCTTCTATTCTTCTTAGCTAGACTTTACCTAATAACATATCCTAATTATATTAAACTAGTATAACATAAAATTTTACTAGGGCTAGGATTCCCCCTATAATAATTTATAAGTAAGCGTAGAAGGTAATTAGGTAATCCTTATTATTTACTATTTAAATAAATTACCTTTCTTAGAGTTAAACTTTAGAGAATCTAAACTTTACTAGGAAGCGTTCGCTTACTAGTTCTACACTAGATCCTCTATTAATTAGAACTAAATCACATTAATAACCTTTAATATATATTATAATATAACCTAGCATTATTGCTATATCTCTATTAGGCTTAGCCACATTATTCTAGGTAATTACCGCGTTTACTAATCCTAGAGTTAAGTTAGCCTTATAAGTTAGATAAATTACTTCTTTAAATAGTTTAATAAGATTTATAATTATAGTTTTCGCCCCTTTACTTTTAGTTTTCTTTTAACACTATATTAAATAGCTTAGTTATTATTAAATAATAGGAGCTAGTTATAATAGTTAGAGAGCGCTAATAAAAACTATTATATTCCCTAAATATCTTCCTAGATTAAATACTAGAACCTAGTACTCTTCTATTACTCTAATCTTCTCTAATTCTAACCTTTGTTTTAGAGGTTAAACTTCTTTTAGAGTTGCCTCCTTTATTATTTCCTTATAGGATAAATTTAGAGTTATAGGAGCCTAGGAAGGTCCTATAATTCTATCTAAATAAGGTCTTATAGTAGGCAGTAATCTCTTAAATTCTTTAGGTATTATTTCTTAGGGTAGACATATTATATCTAAGGGAGATAGAGTTTAGGTTTCTCCAGGTTCTTCCATATCTAGGATTTCTTCCACTTACTATTATATTTGTTTATTTAAAACTAATCCTAGCTTAATAACTAGTTTTATAATCTTTCTTACTAGTCCCTGCGTCTATATAGGTTTTAAACCTTTTCCCTTTAACTTACCTAGGGTTATAGCGTAGGTAAAATCTATATTATTCTCTTCTTAGATATAGCTTAGAGGTTAATAGTTTAATACTAATATATTAAGCATTATGAATTTCTCTATTAGCATAAAACTAGGTAGGGGAATTAGTTCTCTTTCTAGCCCTCTAATATAGTTAGATTAATTAGAGTTATCTAACTCTTATTAGTAATCTCTCCTTATCTAATATCTATCTCTAGTCTACTATTTACAATACCTTTTAAAATTCTCTAATAAGCATTTATCCTTACTTAAATAGTTATACCCTATATATCCCTATTCTCTACATAAGAAACACTAAAAGAAGTCTAGGTCTTATTATCTATCTATTAGTATTTATTTAATTACTAGTTTTTAGGGTAACTAAGGTAGGTTATTAATAGTATATCTTCCTTATCTAGTTTATTTATATAACCTAAATAATTCTCCTATAGCCTAGGCTTAAAATGCTTTAAGTTAATAGATAAGTTCTACTATTTATTTATCTCTCTTAACTTAAGCTTTAGAAGCTAACTTATCTCTTTTAGCTTATTCTTTTATCTACATATATATTAGGTTAGAATAATCAGGGGTTCTAGCATCTTCGCTAAGTTAGGAGATCTTTTTAAATACTAAAGACTAATAATTATATAAAACCACTTTAAGATCTAATATTATAAGATCCTAAGATACTATTCCTTATATCTATTTATTAGTTATATATAAACAATCTACTACTCTCTCCTATAGTTATAAATCTAATTCTCTATTCGCTATATATATTATAAAGTTAGTAAATAGAACTTATCTTACTTCTGCCCTTACCTTTAATACTAGATATTTTACTCTTTAAATATAGGCATTTGAACTTTCTCCCTTCTCCTTAGTAAAGCAATAAGCTTCCTATTATATAGCTACTTCTAGAAGTAAGTTAGGTTTCTTAAATTTCTTTATAAACTTATCTTTTAGAATATCCTATCTATAATCTTTATAGTCTAAGTCTTTATACTAAGTAGTAGCTATTAAAAATAAGACCTATTTTTAGCCCTTTCTAGTCAAAGAACCTTTATATTACTAAGCTTGCACTACAAGCTTAACAGCTGCACTACAGCTGTCAACGGTTGCGAAGGTAGTTATAAATAACCACATTATAGCTATTAACAGCTACAACCGACTGTGTGGATAACTAATGTTAATTAGTGTTATAGGCACGAGTGTGCCTATAACCCTAACCATAAGTAATTAGGTAAGCTAGGGTAATATAAGCAGACTACCCTATAGTAGTGATATAAGCAGCTTACCCTATAGCTATCTTTAATAGCGATTTTCTCTTTAACTAAAGGTTATATAAAAGTCTTATATATAGTAAATTATTACTAGAAGATAGGGCTTTCTTTTTATATAGTAATATTTTTTAGACTAAAAGTTAGTGCATATAGGTTACTAGTATATATAGTGGTAAGTTAATTTTTTAGATTTTATATATAAATAAATTTTATAGAAAATAAAAAGTAGCTTATAAGACCTCGCTAGTAGCCTAGGCCTACTAATATAGTTAGTAAGTCTATAAGAGGAAGAAGATCTTTTTAATCTAGCTAGTTAGCTAGGCCTCTTAACCAATAGCCACATTGCCTAAATAAACCAACTAAAATCAATTCTATTACTCTATTAGTTACTATAAAAGTAATCTAAATTAAATTCTATTAGTTAATAACTACTACTACTTCTATTACGTTACATTAATAAGAATCAACGCTATAGCTCTATTAGTCCTAAACTATAAAGCTTACACTTATACAGCTATTACTAGCTAGCATTAGCTCCCTATATTTTAACAGGTTATAAGCCTAGTTATTTATCACTATAAATTTTTTTTATACCACTTTTACATTTAGTTATAGAAGACTTCCTTTCTATAAAATAGGAAGGACCCACAATTATAGAAGTTTTCCCTTCTATAAAAAGGAGATTTAGAGAGAATAAAAGCTTTCCCTTCTATAAAAAAAAAGGAAAATTAGTGGGATAGAAGTTATTTTCTCTTCTATAAAAAAGGAATTTTAGCACGAATAGAAGACTTCCCTTCTATAAAATAGGAAGATAGATACTAAATTAAAGGGAAAGGGGGCATAATCACCCCCTAGTGCGCAAGAGGTTCTAAATAACTAGCTAAAAAAGCAGGCTATTAAGCAACAAGCAACTATTAATAAGCTATTAGAGAAGCTAGAGAGCCTATCTATTACTATAAATAGTTATATAGAGGGTGTAGAACAGGCTAAACCTACTAGTTAAAATCTAGAACAATAACCTATTTAAGCATAATAAGTTAAATCTAGCTTTATATAAGCTACCTTTAATAATTTAATTATTAAGGAATTTAATAAGAGGGTTTATAGCTTTCTAGAGACTACTAGGCTTAAAGGAGCTGAAAATTTTAAATAATAGAAATAAGCCCTAGCTATCTAATTTAGAGCTTTAGGTATACCTAATTTTCTAGATAAACCAGAGAGTTCTAGGGCGCTAGGGGACCCTAACTAAGCTATTATCCTAATATTACTAAGGGATAGTTATACGGAAGGTCTATAGGCCGCTATAACTTAGCAAAAGTTACCTAAAGAAGCCTATAAATTACTTATAAGGTAGTATTTATATAGCGTTAAAATCTAAAGAGGGTCTCTATATTTAGAATTTTATAACCTAAATTTTTAGAATTTTAAGGGATCTTTAGAGTCCTTTAATATAGTCTTTAATAATCTACTAGCTAGATTATTAATTCCTAGGGTACTAATGAATCCTATTAATTAGGTTAATTAATATCTTTAATCCCTTAAATTAACCTTCCCTTAGTAGGCTAAGAGGTAATAATTTAGCATACGTATAAATAGGGCTATAGGGGTACCTATAGAAGCCCTAAACCTTTAATTCCTAATAGCTAACCTTCTAGTAGAATAGAGAGATAAATTATCTACGGTATTTAAAGCTCTAAATTATAGGTCTAAAGACTAAGAAAAGGGTGCTAAAGAGAAAGAACAAGCCCCTAAAGGTTAGAAGAAAAAGAAAGAAAACTCTAAAGAAAATAAGAGCTCTTCTAATTCTAATTCTAAGAAGAAGAAAAAGAAGCAAAAGGGTTCTAAATTAGATAAAAAGGACAATAAAGACTCTATAGAGGGGTCTTTTATACTAGGAAATTATAACCTTTCTAATAGTACTCTTAAACTATATAAGAAACCTAGTCTTTATAAGACTAGTTATAAGAGCTCTAGCAATAGTAGCTCTAAATCTAGCTCTAGTGAATTGGATAATGAAAAATAAGAAATTAAGACCTTAAATAGTTTTAATTATTATAGTAAAGACATAAAAAAGGCCCTATTATATAATATAGGTTTAACTGTACATATAGTTAATTCTAGGGAGGTCTTTAGAGATTATACCCCTTATAAAAAGGGGGAATCTAACCCTATTAATAAGGCTTCTAGTGTTTACTCTAGTTTCTCTCTTAGGACCTCTTCTTTCTAAATTAAAGGCTTTCTAGTTTATATTATCTTAGGTATCTTATAAAAGAAGGCTCTTTTAATAGTAACTACTAAGTCTAACCTTCCTAGTATAAATTTTCGTATAAATAGTGTTAAGTATATAAGCATAAGTACTTTATCCTAGATTTATAGTGGTTATTTCTTAAATTACTTAGCTAGGTTAGCAAATCTATTACAATGTTTACATGCTAGCTATATTTTCCTATTTTCTAGAGAATATCTAACACACTTAACTTCACAGACCTAGTAATATTCTTTAATCCTTCTACTAAAACCTTTATTATCACTTATATAGATAATTATCTTCTAATTAGACTAGATTTATATTATATCTAAAGACTTAAGAAAGAACTTTATAAAGTCTATCTAATAGAAGATAGGGGGCTTGCTAAATTCTTCTTAGGGGTTTAAATCGTATAAGATAGGCCTAATAGAATACTAAAAATCCATCAATCTTAGTATATATTAGAAGCTTTAAAATGATTGAATATACTAGATAGTAAGCCTATTAGCATCCCTCTTTAGCTAGGCATTTTAGCTACGCAGATAACTAAGCTTTTAATAGCTAGTAATATTAAGCTTTATTAGTGTATTATAGGGACTATAATGTACCTAATGTTGCTTATAAGGCCTAATATAGCCTTTATAGTTTAGTGGCTATTAACCGTATTAGCTAGTCCTTATATAGAGCACCTAAATATAGCTAAAAATCTGCTAAGGTACCTATCTAGGACTAGATTCCTTACTATTATCTATAGGGGTGACCCTAAAGGTGTAGCTAGCAAAAGTCTAATAGGTTATTGTAATAGTGATTTTATAGGGGATAAAAAGACCTTAAAATTAACCTATACTTATCTATTTAAGCTAGCTAGCGGACCTATTAGCTAGAAATCAAAGAAATCTAGTACAATAGCTTTATTAATATTAGAAGCTAAATCTAACGCTATCTGCGAGACCTTCTAGGAGCTATAATAGCTTTAGGGTTTATTTAAGGAGCTAAAAACCCCTATTTCCCCTCCTATCTAGATATTTTATAATAATTAAGGCGCTATAACTACTACTTATAACCTTACCTTACATAGTTATACTAAATATACTCTATTAAAGTTTAACTATATTAGGCAATAGGTTTTAGCTAGTTTAGCTAAGATTAAATATCTAGATACTAAGTTAATGCCCGCAGACGGTCTTACGAAACCTCTTATAAGACCTCTCTATTAGGCTTTTATTAAGCTTCTAGGGCTTAATAACTTCTAAAACCAACAACTAAAAACCCTTTAATAAGGAACCAAAAACAACGTTAAAAAGGGGAGCTATATATAACTATAGCTAGAATCCAAAAGAGGGGGCTTTTTATTTCCTATTTTTCCCTTTTCTTTACTATTTTTACCTAAAAGTTATTGCTTACCCTATTGTAATCTTATATGCTTTTATTTTACTTATATATAAGTCTTTTATAAAGGGGGTATTAAAAATAAGACTTATTTTTAGCCCTTTCTAGTTAAAGAACCTTTATATTACTAAGCTTATACTATAAGCTTAATAGCTACACTATAGCTATTAATAGTTATAAAGGTAGTTATAAATAACTATATTATAGCTATTAATAGCTATAACTAACTATGTGGATAACTAATGTTAATTAGTGTTATAGGTATAAGTGTGCTTACAACCTTAACTATAAGTAATTAGGTATTAGGAGCGTAAGGGACAGAGACAGGATTATCATATAATAGAGCACTAGCAGGACCTCGGACCCACTAGGTTAGGGAGGGGATAGCTAGTAGCTAGATAGTTATATAAGCGTAGGGCAAGGTATTTAGTAAGGACTACCTATATTCTTATAGAAGGTTAGAGCTTAAAACCTTTATATACCTACCTCTAGGTAGTACCTTTCTAGCTATAACTATAAATCTAAGCTATTACTCTATTCTAATATCTTTTAACCCTTAAGTTATAATAAATTAAGCTCTTAATCCCTTTAGGGTAATAGACTATTAGCTAGATTATAATATTAGTATACTAGAGAATATCTATATAAAATATACCTATACCCCCTAGTAGTAATACTATAGATAAGTAAGGTAGTAATAGTGTAGTAAATACTTAAATAATAAATACTAATAATTAAGTATATTAGATACTACTTAAGACTAATCTAAATAATAATACTAGAATTAAGAATAATAGTATTAAGAAGGTAGTGTAATAGTATTATAATATTATATAAGCTAAGCTATAATATATATAGAAAATACAGGAAATTCTATAAATAAAAGTAAAAATTAGAAAGCTTTAGGTAAACCTACTATTAGTTAAAACCTAGTAAGGACTTATAAATCTACCTCCTTAGGTTAGACTAACTACTCCTATACTTACTTTACTAATAGGTACTAAGTAAGTAGTAAATATATACTAATATAGTATTATTAAGATATAGCTATAGATACTATTATATAAGGGGGATACTTATAAAAACCTCTAGAATTTCCTAGTAAACTTAAATATATTATTTAAATTAGACTAATATACCTTTTATAATAATATAATAAAGGTAGCCTATACTAGTAAATACCTTACTAATAATATAAAGTAATAATAGATATACTATATAGCTATAGATAGTTATATAGAATATAAGGACTATAATTAGGTAAGCTTTATTATATAGCTAAAGACTAGAATAATAGATAAGGACACTAGATACTTAGAAGTAACTAGGTTACTACTAAATCTTTAGTAAGGTAATAGCTAATTATTTTAAGCCTTTATTAGAAATTAGACTAAGGTTAAATCTAACTTACCTAAACTAATCCTAATATAACTAAGAATCTATATATTTATTAATAGCCTTAATAACACTATAAGGAAGTAAATACTTAGCTAGGAGTTTCTAATTACTTAGAGCTAGTTATAGGGCTAAGGTAAGAAAGCAGAGGTAGTAATAAAACTAATATAAAGTTATAAGAAAAGTTAAGATAATAAGAAAAAGTAATAGTAATTAACTTTACCTATAGATAACTTATAGTAATAAAATAAAGGATAAGTAGGAAGATTACCTATTATATATTATAAATACAGGAAGCCTAGATATATCTTAATAGCTTACTATTTATTAGACTACTTTATTTATAAGAGTAATAAACACACTATAGAGAAGCATAATAATAGTAGTAATAAAGCATCTAATCCTAATAAGATACCGCTTTTATCTATATAAACCTAGGATAGGGGGCTTATTATAGATAAATTAGTAAACCTAAGAGTTAGAGTCTATATATCTTTATAATAAGATTACTAGTAGGTAGTAATAAAGGCACTAATAGATTTAGGCATATAATCCTTAACTATATACCTAAAGTTATTATCTAAGAAGGATTAGAAAAAAGTTAAAAAAATAGATTAAAACCTTAAAAGTATAAGTAAGAATATAGTTCTATATTAGGGAATTCTAAGGAGATTAGTATTAATAAAGAATAGTATAGGGTTTATAAAGGTTTACTAAGTTAGCTACTTTATTACTAATACTAAAGAAGGGCTACTACTAGGTATAGACTAGATTAGAGAATATAAACCTATAGTAATATATTATAAAGAGAAGTTTTAGAGATACCTAGTAATAAGGAAGCGCCTCTTATATACTTAGGGTAAGCAGAGAGTGTATAAAGTATTAAAATAGTTAGTAGTTACTTTAGTACTAGGTTTAGTAAAAGTTATCTTAAATAGCCTAAAGAATAGGAAGGGAAAAGAACTAGAAAAGGACCTACTAGTAGACTTACTAAAGCTAATTTAGGAAATAAGTAATAAAGAAGTAGTAATAGTCTTAGAGTATACCTATAAGTTATATAAGTAATATATTATAGCTAACCTAAGATCCTTAAATAGTCTAAGTAATAAGTAACCTATAACTAAGTAAGGGCTAAGTAATAATATAGATAAACTAGAGCTTCTAAAGAAATACTTAGAATTTAAAGATATATTTAATAAGGATTTAGTAGGAATACTTCCTAAACTAGGGGGCTATACTTATATAATTAAATTAGAAGAAGGGAAAACACTACCTTAGGGACTAATATATAACTTAGCTAAGAAAAAGCTAGAGGTGCTTAGGGAGTATCTTATAGATATATAGTAAAAGGGATAGATTAGAAGATTAGTTAGCCTAGCTAGGGCCCTAATTTTATTTATTCTAAAGAAAGGAGGGAAATTAAGGCTTTACGTGGATTATAGGGGCCTAAATAAGATTACTATTAAGAATAAGTCCCCCTTACTACTAATTACTAAAATCCTTAATTACTTAAAGAGCGCGGTTATTTAGATAAAACTTAACTTAATAAATATATACTACTAGCTATATATCCGCTTAGGTAATAAGTGGAAAATAGCGTTCTATTATAGATATAGGTATTTTAAGTATCTTATAATGCTATTTAGATTAGTTAACGCGCTAGTGACTTTCTAGGAGTATATTAATAAGGTCCTTAAGGATATTATAGATAATATCCTAATCTACAGCAGCGATGTAGCTGCTTACGTAGGCTATGTTAAATAAGTCCTAAGCAGACTCCGTAATATAAAGCTTTTTATTAACCTAAAGAAGTGTTAATTTTCGGTTATAGAGGTTGAATTCTTAGGATTTATTATATCTAAGAAAGGTATTATAATAGAACTATTAAGGGTAGAAGTAATTATAATATAGCTAATACCTTATAGTATCCTAGATATCTAATTATTCCTTAGGTTTACTAGATTTTATTAATATTTTATTAAGTAGTATAGTAAAGTAGTTATTCTATTAATAAACTAACTTAAGGGGGGGTAATTAGTAACCTTTAAGCTAGAACCCTATAAGCTAGCTATATTTAGAGAACTCTAGAGGTTATTCTAGGAAGCACTAATTTTAGTGCACTTTAACCTACTTACTTTATTAAGAGTAAAGATAGATATATTAGGTTTTACTATTAGAGTAATACTTATAATATTAGTGCTAGGTCACTAGCACCTAGTTATATATATATTAAGGAAGTTAACTAATACTAAGTTACGCTACCCTACACTAGATGCTAAATTATTAGTAATCTAAGAGGCTTTTAGGGTATAGAGGTATTACCTAGTATACTTAACTTACCTAATTATAGTAGTAACTAATTACTTAAACTATAAGTACCTAGCTATAAAGCTATAGCTAACTAGTAGGTAGGTAATAGTGCTTAATAAGCTATGCCTATTTAACTTTAGGATTAAATATAAGGCTAGTAAGTTAAACCCTACTAATATATTATTAAGAAGGGTAGATTATATAAGTAAGGATAGGAAAGTAAAGGCAGTGACCTTATAGCTACTAAACTTCTTATCTAAGTTTATAAATACTAATTAATAGGAACTCTATAGTAGTAATAGGAATACTATAAGCTTTATTATATTATTATTTAATATAGTAGATAGTTAGTTATAAAGACCCTATAATAGTAATAGGAATATCTAGGGTTTTAAGAAAATATAACTTAGCTATATTTTTAAGGAAGCTATAAGACTAGATATTATTAAAAGGGGTATTCTAGCTAGTATAGTTACTAGTAAGTAGTAAGGGCGCCCCTTAGAAACGCTGCTTAACTATAGTGTACTTATAAGACTAGAAGTAACTTATAAGCTAGCTACTTATAAAGATATTATAGTAAGGATCTAAGCTATATAGAGAACCTCTTCTAAGTTTAACTCTAATACTTAGGATAATAGCTTAGAATTAGATATTCTAATTTAAGTATTATTATTAGGTGCGTAGTAAAATAATAAGTTTATTATATATTAGAGAAAGCTACTTAAGAGTAGTAACTTAGAAGTATTATAAATATAGTTAATTAGACCCTCTAAGCTATTAATATTTAAGAGTTAAGTTTATATTCCCTAGGGGATAAGAAAAGAGATTTTACTACTAATATATAATAACCCTACTACTAGGTATTAGGGAGTTAGTAGGATGCTTTATTAAATTATAAGTTAGTACTACTAGCTATTAATAAAGAAAGATATAAAGGTATATATTAGTACCTATATAAACTATTAAGTTTTAAAGCTAAGGCACTATAAGCTATATAGTAAGTTAGCTACTTTACTAAAGCTAGATTACCCCTTTTAAGAACTATTAATAGATTTTATTACTAGATTACTACTAGTTAAAGACGCTAACTAGACTTATAATATAATCTTAGTAATTATAGACTATTTTATAAAGTATAGTATTTATATCCCTATTTTAATATAACTAATAAGTAATAGGTTAGCTACTATATTCCTAGAATATATCTTTAGAGATTATAGAGCCCTAGAAGGTATTATAATAGACTAAGGTTCTATATTTATAAGCAGATTCTAGATAACCTTTTACTATCTTATTATAACTAAGCGGCTACTAAGCACCGCTTTTTACCTATAGATAGATAAGTAAATAGAATAATTAAACTAGGTCCTAGAATATTATTTAAGGGCTTTCTCCTACGCTAAATAAACTAACTAGGCTAATAACCTATTAATAGCATAATTTATATATAACACTAGTAACCACGTAACTTATAGCTACACATAGTAAAGGTATTATAAGGGTATAACCCTAGGGGCCTATAGTAAGTAGTACCTAATATTCTACTTATAAATAATTAGGCTAAGAGTAGAGTATTATTACTAAGAGAGAAATATATAGTAATTAAATAGCTTTTAATTAACTTATAAGCTTAGTATAAGAAATACTATAACTAAAAAAGGACCTTAAAGAGGTTTAAAGTTAGTAATTATATTCTACTATCTATAAAGAATATTAACCTAAGATAGCTAAGTAGGAAGTTAACTATAAAGTACCTAGGCCCTTATAAGATTATAAGGGTAGTTAGAAGTTATAGGCTAGCTTACTAGCTAGAATTACCTACTAGAATGTAGTTATATAATATATTTAATATTATAAGCCTTAAACCCTTTAAAGGGAACCTAAGTAATATAGTAGATACTTCTTTACTATAAGATAATATTAAGGATAATAAGTAAGAGTTTAAGGTAAAAAGAATTATCTTATATTATTATAATAGTAGGTATTATAAGTACCTAGTTAAATAGAAGGGCTATAATAGCTTAGAGAATTTATAGGTATTAAAGAGGGATTTTATTATAAGGGATATTATCTATAACTATAAGTAGTAACTAGGTAGCTAGGTTATAGTAGCAAAACCACTCTTAGTAAATAATATAAGGTAATACCCTATAAATATAGTAAATAATATAGGGTAATATTCTAAAAAGACATAATTATATTACTCTTATAATTATAATATAACTACCTAGTAATAATTACTTAAAAAGTATTTCTTTATCCCTACCCTTACCCCTATTTTCCCTAGAGACTATAGTAATAATAGGTATAGGAGCCTTTAGAGGTATAGGGGCCTTATTATTAGAAGAGTTACCTTCCCTATATATAAAGATATAGAGCTCTCTAGGTAACTTAGAAGGACTAATATAAGTAGGAAGCCTAGAGGTATAAGGAGTAAACTACTAGTAAGTTAGTAAATAAATGCCTATAGATATTTAAGAGACTTACTATTAGGATATTCTTATATATATAGTAAAGATAGTTTATAATATTAATTTAGACCTTAAGATTAGTAGTATTAGCTAGCTATACTATAGTAATATACTTATTATACTTAGCTTCCTAGGCTACTTTAGTAGCTACCTAAGTATAATAAATATACCTATACTTATTAGTGTTTTTAGTCTTTAGGAGGGTATTATATAGTTTCTACTTAGTATAAATAAGAGACTATTAGTATATTAGTAGTAATTAAGTTAAGAGGACTAGGGATATACTTACTTTATTAAGGTAGTAGTAATCTCCCTTAGGCATAGCTTTAATAATATTAAATAGCTTTTTATAAAGCTATATAATTTAAGTAAGGCACTAGTAGTAGGTTAGTGTCTTAAGACTAGAGATTTAGAATAAGTAGTTATACTCTAATATATATCTTATTATTTTAGGCATAATAGGTATATTTAGCTAAGTTTACTACTATAGATTAGTAACTATAAGAAGTAAAGAAGTAGTAAGATTATACTATAAGAGTTATTATACTCTATAGGAAAAGGTTTATTCTCTTTAAGATACTAAGGAATAGTGTAGGTACTATTCTTAGGCTATATATTCTATATAGTAACTTACTAACCGCACTATATATATAGAATTTTAGTATTACTAGCTATAAGTTAGTAGTAATAACCTAGTAAAAAAGTAGTAAACTTATATAGAAATTTTAGATACTATTCTCTTTTAAGGTAACTTCTTTAGTAACTTCCCTAAGGGTTTATTCTATAAAGGTAGACCTAGTAGTAAAGTAGGAGTTAATAGATAGATTTTAGATATTATAAGCTAGCTATAGGTTAGTAGTAAGGAAGTAGTAAAGGGAAGATAAGTAAAGATAAAGAAACTTATAATAGTTAGATAGTATATAAGGGAAAGGAAGCGTGTGTATAAGGGGGGAAGATCTAGTCCCTTTTATATTAACCACAGACCCCCTAAGTAATCTATATACTATATATAGCTAATATAGGGATTATAATATTTACTATTATTATTACTATCTGTAAATATACTAGTAGCTATAAACATATAGTAACTATATTACTATATTACTAAGACCTATAAATAAGTTTATTTATACGCATAGTATCTAATACCCTATCTATTTAACCTAATTATAAAATTTAATATAGGGTATTTACTCTCTTAGAACTATTAGTATAAGATAAAGAGCATTTACTTTACTATATTAGAGTAGCAAATAGGTTACTATTTAGTATTAATAGATAGGGGGATAATAATATTTATACCCTAGTATTATTAGTATTATTATTTTTAATAATATATTACACTATAACACATTATACCTAACCTAAACCCTCTATTAACTATAGCCTCTAGGACTATATAGTGTAAACGCCCTAAGCAAGTAGCTTATTATATAATTAAGAATAATTATATAAAGAGGGGGTATTATATTAGAAGCGTAAGGGATAGAGATAGGATTATTATATAATAGAGCACTAGTAGGACCTTAGACCTACTAGGTTAGGGAGGGGATAGCTAGTAGCTAGATAGTTATATAAGCGTAAGGCGAGGTATTTAGTAAGGACTGCCTATATTCTTATAGAAGGTTAGAGCTTAAAACCTTTATATACCTACCTCTAGGTAGTACCTTTCTAGCTATGACTATAAATCTAAGCTATCACTCTATTCTATTATCTTCGACCCTTAAGTCGTGACATTAGGTAAGCTAGGGTGATATAAGCAGACTACCCTATAGTAGTAATATAAGTAGCTTACCCTATAGCTATCTTTAATAGCGATTTTCTCTTTAACTAGAGGTTATATAAAAGTCTTATATATAGTAAATTATTACTAGAAAATAAGGCTTTCTTTTTATATAGTAATATTTTTTAGACTAAAAGTTAGTGTATATAGGTTGCTAGTATATATAATAGTAAGTTAATTTTTTAGATTTTATATATAAATAAATTTTACAGAAAATAAAAAGTAGCTTATAAAACCCTGCTAGTAGCCTAGGCCTGCTAATATAGTTAGTAAGTCTATAAGAGAAAGAAGATCTTTTTAATCTAGCTAGTTAGCTAGGCCTCTTAACTAATAGCCATATTACCTAAATAAACCAACTAAAATTAATTCTATTGCTTTATTAATTACTATAAAAGTAATCTAAATTAAATTCTATTAGTTAATAACTACTACTACTTCTATTGCGTTACGTTAATAAGAATTAACGCTACGGCTCTATTAGTCCTAGACCGTAGAGCTTGCACTTGTACAGCTATTGCTAGCTAGCATCAGCTCCCTACATTTTAACAGTAGCTTTCCCTCTTAAGCCTTAAGTAAAGTTATAATATACTAGAGTATTAGTATATTCTAGAATTTAAGCTATAGCTACTATAGCTAAGTAGTAGTCTATATAATCTTTAGCTAGGCTATCTCTAAGATACCTAGAGAAAGTTATTCCCCTAATATTATATAATATTATTAGAAAAGGTAGGATATTTATAGTATTTATATATCTAATTTTACTAGTGTCTTTACCCTTTAGTAATTAGATTAATAAGGATAGGAATTAAGGCAAAACATCCTCCTTATAAAAGGAGTGTATAAGTAATTTAAGTGCTAGACTTAGATAAAAGGGAGATAAAACCTTATCTAATTTAGTGTCTAATAGATCTAGCTCTAACTATAATTAGATTTAAAGTAGTAAAGGGTTTATAAATAAAGATTAAGATTAGGTTAATAATATTAAAAGGTTAAAGAAAAGTTTACTATAGTAAGTAGGAGAAGTTTTTTAATAAGGACTAACTAGAGAGTGCTATAATAAACTTTATTTAAAATAAGGGATTAGGTTAAACTTAAAAACTTACCTTAATAAAGTTCTTTATTAAGTAGCCTAAAGAGTAAAAGAAAGAGAAAACTAAGTATTCTTAATTCTAGAAAAGATAATAAACTATCCCTAATAGATTTTACTACCTTTCTTATTTTCCCTTTTCTAGTTTTAACTCCTATATTAAGAGCACGCTAATCTTATAATAAACCACGTAGAACCTTTATATTTTCTACTCCTAAGGCAAATTTCTCTTATATTAGTATAGTGCGTTACATATTCCCACACTATATTAACTAATTAGAAGAATAGGTAAGCAAAAAGGTAGAGATATTAGTGAGGTAAAGTAAGGTAAAAGCAGGGTAGGGGTTTATACGCCCCTATTAGAAATAAGTAGTATAATTAACCTAGTAAACTATAGTTTCTATAGGTAAGAAGTAGCTTAGGGCTAACCCTAAAGTGTAAAGTTCTACCTTTATATCTAGAGGTATTATAAGCTTCTATACCTACACTTTTTCCACTATAACTTTAATAATTATTAGCGTTAAAGGTCTGTGATTTATGCTTAGTAGTCCCTTATTATTCTATAGTAATAAATAAGGTAATAATATACTTAACCTAATACCTTACTTACGTAAGATATGTAGATTATATACTACTTCTTATAGCTTTATAAATTAAGTTTAGCTAATACCCTTTACTAGGGCTTATTTCTTAAGCTTAAGCATGCTTTTATAAGTCCTTAGAAGTTAGAAGGTAAATTCGCTATCTAAGTCTATCTAGGTTATATTTTCTTCTCTAAGGAATAATAGCGATTTATATTATTTTAATATGTCTAAAAATATTAGCTACTAGGGAAGGTTTTCTCTTATTAAACCTAATTTCCTAAGTCCTTTAAATTAATTTAAAGTGTTCTTTTATCTTAGCGTGTCTATCCTTAGATAATGTTATGGACTAGCCCCTAGGCGACTGCGATAGGGCGTTAATATAGTATTAAGAAACTTAGGGGAAGAAGAAGAAGACTATATAGCTAATCCCCCCTACTTCTCTTATATCCCCTAGGTATCTTATATTAGCCCCTTTTTTATTCCTTACTACTCCCTTACTTATATACACTATACTATTACTTAGGTAAAGCCTAAGCCCTTTATATATACTCTTACTAACCTATTACCCTTAGCCCTCTACCTACCTATTATTATGCTAATACTAACCTACTATAACTAGGTTATATAGTATAGCTATTTCTAATATTATCTCTTATAGGTAAAACGCGTTATATGCCTACTATTATTATTATCTATTAAGAGTAGGGGTATATATTATATCCTATGCTACCTCTTATTATTATTATCTAATTATAAGTAAGGTATATATTACGTCCTACCTAACCCCTTATTATTATTATAATAATACTAGCCCTACCCTTACTTACTTATAACTTATCTAATATAAGCGTAATTACCTATATAAATATCCTACTTCTTTTTATAATATAACCTTACTTTCTTTATATAATAACTTTCTAAAAATACTATAACTTTATTATACTTTCTTATCCTATTATATCCTATTTTATACTATTACCTTATTATTCCTATATTAAATATACCCTATCCCTAAGATATAATTACTATACTATAAACTAGATAAGTAGCTACTACCCCTATCCTTATAATACCCCTAGCCTAAGCTATTAGTAAGTTCCTTATAGAAGAAGACTTAGATAATAAGTAATATACTATACCCTCCTTACTTTAGCGCTCTTATAGGCTATATATTAAATAATCCCTTACTACTAGTATTATAGATTATTACCTTACTAAGAGTAGGGAGTTCTATCCCCTATATTATTAGAACTATATTACCTATATCTAGCTAACTAGGTACTTATCTATAGACTTATAACTCTAATATACTCTTAAGGACCTTAAAGCTAAAATTATTAAGGGAGAGTATATTATTACCCCTAGTGTTAATAAGATAGAGATAACTAAGAAGAAAATACCTATACTATCTTAGAAGTTCTATTCCCTTATAAGTAAGTAAACTATATTACTAAATTAAGTATAGTTTAATCTAGCCCTAGTCTAGTCTACCCTTAGTCCTTTCTCTTTAACTAATATACCTATTATAAATATAACTAGACTTAAAGTTATTCTCTTTATTAGTAGTAGTCCCTTAGCTAGATATAGTATAGGAAACTCTATATAGTAAGTTACTAGTATCTTATTCTAATAAGGATAATAAGTTATTTAGAGTGTAAATACTATATATAAAGAACTCTATAAGTAAAATATAGCCTTCCTTAAAGCACTTTTCCCTTACTACTATAGTAGTAACTAATATAGCTAATATATTAAAGTAAGTAATAAATTACTTTCTTACTACTATTAATAGTATTCCTACCTCTTATCTAGGTTAAACCTTATTAACCCTTATATTAGACTTACTTATCCCCTAGCTAGAGCTAGTAGTTACTTAACCTATTTTCTTACTAATAAGTCTAAGAGTAATACCTTTTTTTTATATATTTACTTTAATCTCCCTAATTATTATTTTACTTATACTATCTAGAACCTAGGTATAACCTAAGGTTAGTAGCTATAACTAGTAGGTAAAATAACCTATAGCCCCTATATAAGTAGCTTAGGGTTAAACTATATTACCTTATAGTATACTACTATTAATATAAGTTTATCTAGTAGTAAGTCTAATCTTTATAATATAGTAGTGTAAATAGTTTAGATAGAAGTAAGTAGTAGTAAGGATATACCTATATTACTAGAGCTTTTAATAGGTAAATAAGTTTTCTAAAATTAATTTAGTTTATTATAGAATTATATATCCCCTTACTTTACCTTAAATTTATTAAGGGCTTATATCTTTACTATACTCTTTAGTAGCTTCTATATTAGTTATAAGTACCCTATTTATTTAACTAAAATATTATATATTTTACTATACCTTAGTATATTTTAAGCCACTAGTATTTATTTTACCTAGTATTTCTCTATAAGTTTATTATTATCTTCTACTAGTACTTATTATAGACCTAGATAGGAATCCTATAGTATTTAACTTAGAAGAGAGTCCTTTATTACTTATTTAATAAGGTTAATATAAAAGACTAGGTATATACCCCTTAGTATATCTAGGTAAACTATAAGTAGTAATAGTACCTTTACTACTATATATTTTATAGCTACCTAATCTAATTTCTATAAGGGTTAGTTTATCTTAATATTTCTAAGTAAAAGCTATACCTTATCTCTAACTTAAAAGTGTTTTACTAGATATCTTAATACTAATATAGTATCCTACTATTATTACTATATATAAGTAATTATAGCCTAAGCTAGAAGGGTTCCCTCCTAGAGATAATTTAGGAAATAAATAGCCCTTCCCTTTAGAGTTATAGTAAAAATAAATAAGTTAGGTTATAATTAAATAGGTTTAAGGTTATAGCTATTAAGTAGTTAGTTTAGGCTTACCCTAGTAACTAAAGATAGCCTATTATTTATTATAAGTTAGTAAGTAGTAAGATACTTAGGCTAATTATACTATAAAAAGGAGATAGCTACTTATAATATTACTTATACCTTCTAGTTTACTTATTCTATACTATTATTAGTCTATAGGTAATAGAATATAAAGAGTAACTAATCTATTCCTACTAAGGAGTATAGAGTTATCTAGAACTTTCCTAACTAGTCTAATTCTTAATCTATAATAATAAACTATAGAAACCCCTAAAACCTCTACTAGACTACCTTAAATTATTTTATATACTCCTTAGCTCTAATTAAAGTTATAGTCTCTAACTAAATAAACTTAGAAAGCCTATTTATAATTACTATAAGGTACTAGGGTCTCTCTTAAGATAATACTAGTAAGTTTATTATAAAATTAATAGAGATCTATAACTAAAACTAGTCTAGGATAGGTAAAGGCCTAAGTAATCCCTAGTGTTATAAATAGCTCTTATAGCTACTAAAATAGTAATAATTCTAGATAAACCTTATAATATCCTATGTTATTCTATCCTAGTAAAATTATTATTATAAAATCTAAAATATAGTATTATAGCCTAGGTATTCTATAGTAAGTAAATTATAGTATTATTAGATAAGTATTATTATTAAAGGCTCTTACTTAGGAACCTAGGTACACCCCTAAAACTAAAGCGCTCTATAAGCACTTATAAAATAATTTACTACTTATTCCCTTATTTACACTTTAGGGAGAAACTTCTATACCCTCTTTTAAATAGCTTCTAACTAAATACTATAAGTAAGGTCTAAGGTAATAGTCTAGTAATAGTAAGGGGCTATAAGATATATCCTATTCTTAAGGCCCCTCCCTTCTAGTTTTATTTTTACTAAGAAAGAGTATCTAGGCATTAAGCCTATATACTAGGTTTATAATAAAAATAGAAGTTAAATAATATAAGCGTATTTGCCTAATAGGCCTACTATTCTATTATTAAATAAGGGGTTATAAAGTATTTAAGATTCTTATAATTTATATAAATTAAGAATAGCTAGGAAACACCCTATAGCTTTACTAACTATACCTTAAGGTATAATATAATAGCTAGTAACTCCTTATTATAAATTATATAGTTTCTCTATATAAGTATAAGACTAGTAGAATAGTAAGTAACTAGGTATAAAACGCTATCTAGTTCTTATTATAAGAGATAACTACCTAGGGTAGTACCTAAGTAGTTAGCCTTTACTATAGTAAGGTAGTTAGGGTCTTATTATACTAAGGCTAGGTAAGAAATAAAGGTATCCTTAAGTCTCTTAAAAGCCTTATTCTCCTTAGGTCCTTATTAAAAGGGAATATTCCTCTTAGTTAGTTAGATTAGTAGTGCTACTAGTTCTAAAAAATCCCCTATAAAGTTATAGTAAAAGTTTATAAAGCCTAGGAAGCTATATACTCCCTATAACTTTATAGGGGTAGCCTATTCCCTTATAGCTATAATCTTTATAAAATTAGAATAAATAGATTATCCTACTATAATAATATACCCTAAGTACTAGACCTCCTTTATAGTAAACACTAACTTATTAAGGTCTAGGTATAACCCTATAGCCCTTAAGTAGCCTAAGATAAGGTAAACCTTAGCTATATAGTCCTTTCTTAAGCCCTCTAAATAAACTAAAATATTATCTAAATAAGCTATAATAAAATCTCCTAATATATCTCCTAAGGACTTATTAATATAATACTAAAAGGTTATAGGTATACTAGCTAAACTAAAGGGATAGACTAACTACTTAAATAGTCTAAACCTTATCTAAAATACTATTAGGTGCTTATTACCCTTAGTAATTTATAATTTATAGAAAGTAATATAAATATTAACCTTTATAAACTAATACACTTAGGATAAGGAGTAAAGTATTTTCTTAATTAAGAGAAGGGGGTAATAGTCTTATATAGTAATTTTATTAAAAGCCTAGTAGTTAATATAAAAATACTAACCCTTATTTAACTTCTTAATAAGTAAAACTAGAGCTATAGCTAAGGAGAAGCTAGTATAAATCTATTCCTTATTTATTAAGTCTATAATCTAATACTATACCTTAAGAAGTTAATCTCTTAGTATATTATATAGTAAGCCCTATAAAAGCTTTAGCTTAGACCTATCTAGGGCCTTATATAGATAAAATATAGTAGTTAAGAGAACCCCTATAAGGGAGAAGGCTATTAGCCTTTACTTTATTAAAAAGGTCTATAAAGTTTACTAGCTCCTTTAGTAGTATTAATATATCTAGTGTTTCTAGCTTCTTCTTAGGGGCTATAAGCTATAATACTATTATTATCTCCCTAAGACTAGTAGTAATAAACCTTATTATAGTGTCCTTAGTCTAGTATACTCTATATACTTTTATAGTATAAAGAGAACTAATAATCCCCTATACTAGAGTCTCCTTACTATACTTAGAGACTTTATATACTTATAAACCCCTTACTAATCTAATAACTAGTAGCTAGTTTACTATATAGACTACTACCTTATAGTGTTCTAACTATAGTAGGCTAAATATAATATCCTAAGTAAGGCCTAGGATAATATATAAATACACTAATAACTCCTAGTTATTAATATTAATTCTAGTGTAAACTATATATATAATTAAAGAGGTATTCTCCCTTTATTACTAGCCTTTCTTCTTTATTTTTACTATAGTATAGACTTACCTCTATTTAGGTAACTATATAAGCTTTAGGCCTAGCTATCTTACTACTAATTTACTTATAGCACTATAATAATTATAGCTATAGTTAATCTAAGCACTAATATAAGAATATATATTAAAGAGAATAAGGACTAAGAATAGTAGCTAATCTATATAATAAGTAATATCCCTTTTCTTCTTTATATACTATTTATATATATCTATTATTATAGTAGCTAGCTAGCCTCCCTACCCCTATATAAGACTTTACTTAGAGGCTACTTTTTTTCTAGAGGGTAAGTATTAATTTCCTTATTAGTGCTTTCCTTATCTACCTTATAGGTATTAATATTAACTTATAGTTAGTAAGGTAGGAGAAAAAAGCACTTCTAAATATAGTAGTTCTTAGAGCTATAATATAAATAGCACCTCTCTTAGTAGTATTTAGCTAACTTAGCCTTTAATACCTATTTTACTCTCTATAGTATATTAGTTAACTTCTAGCCCTTATTTTTATTACCTTACTTCTTTAACTAGCCTAAGTATATTCTAGCTATATAAACCCCTAATATTAGGGTATTCCCTTTATAGTTAGTCTAGGGTATAGAATAAAGCTACTATAGACTATATTAGGTCTAATACTTATTCTCTAAGGTAAGTATTTTAATATTAACTATAATACTATAATACTAAGTAACTATAGTATTATAGTTATTCTAGCTTATACTATAGCTAATACTAACCTCCTTTAAGTACTTATTAAGTATATATTAGAGTTTAGCTAGTTTTATATTATAAGTCTAATAAGTCTCTCTTACTATAGCTAGTTTTTTCTTAAAGTAAATAAAAAATATAATAAAAAACTTCTCTAGGCCTTACTTTATTTAGTTAAGTTTTATAAGGGCTATTTCCTATTTATAAGGATTAGTAAATAAGGACTTAAAGTAGCTTAAAAAGGTAACTAGATTAAAAGTATAAAGATTATCTTACTTAAAAAAGGTAGTAACCTAAGCCTAGACCTAGGAGAATAAATTCTAGTAGATAAGTATTTACTTATTTTTATTTATATTAATAAAGTCCTTATTTACCTAAAGCTTATATTTTATAAGAAGCTTCTAAGTAGTAAATAAGGCCTTATTACTATTATATAAGTTACCTAAGGGAATTAGCTTTTACTTTACTTAGGAGACTAAAGGGACTAGATTAGGGGTAGTAAGCTATATAGGTTATACTATAGAAGCCCTTAGTTAGTATATAGTCTATAGTTAGGTTATATATATAGTATTATATACTATAACTTACTCCTAGAAGTACTTAAGCTTTATACCCTATTTAGTTATTAGATATTAGAGTGTATTAAACTAGATAAGGTAAGTTATAAGTAGTATTATAGTGTCTAAGAGAGGCGTTACTATACCTAGATTATATTAGTCCTATAGGTAAAGTATATCTAATATATCTATTAGGTTATTTATTATATTTTTTAGTAGCTATCTCTAAGAACTAAAGGAAGTTTCTTAATTATTATAAACTAGCCTCTAGGTAACTATAATAGGGCGTTAATATAGTATTAAGAAACTTAGGAGAAGAAGAAGAAAACTATATAGCTAATCCCCCCTACTTCCCTTATATCCCCTAGGTATCTTATATTAGCCCCCTTTTTATCCCCTACTACCTCCCTACCTATATGTACTATACTATTGCTTAGGCAAAGCCTAAGCCCTTCATAGATAAGACTTCTAGGCTATATAGCAAAAGTTACTAATTAAAGACTACCTTGCTAATTAGTACTCAGACCCTATCCGAAAGGATACAGAATAAATTTGATTACTAAACTTACGATTAAAATAATTTACGTATTAAAGCTGTATAAGCTAAAACAATAAATAAATAAAACTATGATAAGAAACTTAAAACCAATAAAAGTATATTTAAATTCTGATTTAGATAAATTAAATATCCTAAAGGATAATAAGAATAAACCAGGTATTTATTCATGAATAAATAATCTTAATAATAAGATATATGTAGGAAGTTCTATAAATTTAACTACTGGATTTTATAAATATTATAGTGTTAAAAATTTAACTTTACATAATACAATTATACATAACGCTCTTCTTAAGTATGGATATACTAATTTTAGTTTAGCCATATTAGAATATGTTTCTATTGAGGAAGATTTAATAAGAAGAGAACAATATTATATAGATAAATTAAAACCTGAATATAATATATTAACTAAAGCAGGATCTATTTTAGGTTTTAAACATAAGGAAGAAACTTTATTATTCTTTAAAGAAGAACGTAAACTTACAGAAGAAGCTAGAAATAATTTATCTATAGCAGCAACAGGTAGAATATTACCTCACTAATCTGAGGTAATCTTATACTAATCTCTTTGTTTATAGATTATTCTAGTCTTATTAACTATTATTCCTATTAATTCTAATTAAGGTTTAATTCTTTAAGATTCTAGACTTCTTATTCATATTCTATCTAGGATTCTAACCTTATTAGGTTATAATTTCTTATTCTTAGTATTTTAGCATAAAGGTTTATTTAAGTCCTATAGTTCTTAAGATTATCCTTTAAGTCCCTTAGTTCTTATTAATTACTATTTATTATTAGAAGCACTTCCTAGCCTTAGTTAGGATTAGTCCTTATCCTTTATAAGTAACCGTAGCTCCTGGATTTAAACTTATTCTCTTCCTATTTCTAACCGTAGCTATACTCTAGTAGCTTTTTCTTATAATTCTAATATATATTCTTATTCTAATTATTAACTTGTTTATTTGTTAGTTATTTAATTAACACTAATTCTAATTTCCTTGTTTATTAAGATATAATTAATTATTTAAAGTAATTCTAACTAATTAGATAATAAGTCCTAGTCTTATTACTATATAATAGTACTAAGAAGGGTTAGGGTAATGATAATGGTTGATTACTCTCTAGCTAGCTGCGGTGGTCCCATAATTGTTACCACCCTGTTTTTATTATATAAGCCATTTCTCCACCCAACAGACCTTGACAATAGGTTGTCGCAGCCACCTTAGCCACATTTAGGGGTGCTATTTACGCTTACGCGTTTGCTTGATAAACACGCCCTTTAGTCGCGCGCTCATCTTGTGAATGCAGGGACGACAGTGATCAAGGCAAACGACAAATCCCAATTGCTAAGAGCTATGGCGAATTCCAAGTGGTTTGCATACGGATGTGCATTGGCAAGTAGCAGCCAGAATCTCCACCTCTGGTATTCGGCTCTCCTCGCAGCAGCTAGGACAGCCAAACGATGGGTTGATTTGCTAACATAT
Source organism: Epichloe bromicola (assembly GCA_023658445.1). Classification (NCBI taxonomy): domain Eukaryota; kingdom Fungi; phylum Ascomycota; class Sordariomycetes; order Hypocreales; family Clavicipitaceae; genus Epichloe; species Epichloe bromicola. The sequence continues at coordinate 1,146,399 of CP098271.1, forward strand.
CTCGATGAAAGTTGGTGATTCTACTGGCGGCCATCTACCCGTACATTGCCAGCCGCCTATGGTCTCTATCTGTGCTCATATCCAACTCTCCTGGTCAGCTCGAGGAATTCAAGGCCTTCTCCAATTACCAAGTCAAGTTTCGCAACGAGTTGAGAAATTGCGAAGATGGTCTCATGGTAGAAGGCGAGGGGCTGGCAATTCTAAGCTGCGATTCTGGACGAGACCTTTGGAACACAGTCATGGGGGTATTCACCCAGCCCTTGTCCTCTATTCCGTCCGGGGAATTGCTCATCTATCGATACCAAACTTCCCAACGCCAAAACGAGACACTTTCCCGCATTCAATTGCTTGACTTCCATGATGCGTCCGGTTTCCATCCTCTAGGCATAGAATATCACAAGGCTAGTCGGCAGTTGTTTGTCTGCAATCACCACTTCGAAGGCCCTCGCGTGGAAATTTTCACCTTGGACGACTTGAACTCGCAGAGTCCAACGGCCAGACATCGTCGAACAATTACAAGTCCTCTCGTTAACTCGCCCAATGCCATTGTTGCGCTGAATGAAGGCGAGATCTACGTCACCAATGACCATTTCTTTCAGATAAGACATCACCGCCTGCTTGCCCGGTTGGAAACCTATGCTGGTCTACCGTCTGGGAGCATCGTGCATATTGACCTGCAAGGGGACGATCCGTCCGAGGCTGCCGTACAATCTGTAGCCAGGGTGCCATTTGCCAACGGGATCACGCTCCTCAACTCTTCCGTGCTGGCCGTAGCCTCAACCAATGCTTGCCAGGTCCGACTCTACACAATTCTCCCCAACAGAAAACTCGAGCTGTCGTACAAGATCAATGTCCCCTTCATGCCCGACAACCTATCTGCCGACCCCAAAGGCGCACTATTGATTACCGGCCATCCTCATCCGCCTAGTTTGGACAGCCTGGTGGAGGCTCGTCGAGTCTGCTTGAAGGATCCGTCCCTACTCGACAAATGCCACAACGGGAGTGCACCAAGTTGGGTAGCCGAGTGGACAGAGGATAGCGGACTAAGAATACTGTATAGAACCGTTGGAGAGTTCGGGACCAGCTCTACCGCTCTACGAGATACGAATTCTAATCTGGGTTTGGTAACAGGGCTCTACGAAAAAGGAATCATGGTTTGGAGGGAGTAAGCCATTTGAAAACATGGACTCGAACTAGGGGCAAAGAGAGTACGAAGGACCAAACACAGTACACGTCTACTTGTAGATTGAGACTTGAGCCTTGTCCAACATTATTTCGTCAAAAGTCGGTTCATTACGTTGTCTTCCTTACAGGTTCTTCATTAGCCATTCCGAGTTGAGCTTCAACCATTCGCGCAAGTGTCCCATGGCACAGTGATCGTCATTTGGATACAAACAGAGCTCAGACTTGGGAGCCCAAGCCGCCAGATCAATCGTATCTTGGGTGGAAATTAAAGTGTCATTCTCTCCATTGATGGCGAGCACAGGGCACTGAATCTGCTCGATATCCGCACGCGAAGGTATGAGTTCATGGAGACTGGTCTTGAGCTCCAAGAGGGACTTGGCGCCAACAATACCAAAAAGCGCTTGAACCAGCAATTCAGGCATCCCAAAAGACCCTGTAGGCTTCAAAGACCGACCCAAGGGTGCGCCGTTGACAATAACCGCCTTGAGGCGATTATCGGCTACAGCCATTCGAGTCGCACAGTTTGCTCCAAAACTGATGCCAACCATGCCGAGGCGCGATGCGTCGACGAACTCATGTGAAGACATAAAGTCCAATACGTCACGGTACACCTTTTCGGATGAGGCCTTGCTCATGGGTTGTTTGTAGGCATATGTTCCGGGCATCTCCATAGCCAGTTCCGCTTGTCACCAGTCCAGACACTCGTACTCTAGGCTGTCCTCCTTGTTCATGCAAGTCCTTCGCATCTCCCTCTCGTTGGCGGCACTGGGAATACCTGAAAGACTATTGTCACACAGGTCCGGGTCTTTACACTCATCAATGTCGCAGACATCCTCTTTCAAGGCATCGGGGTTAGGAGTACAGGAGGAGTGACTTCTGACGCCACCAGTTGCAGCTATCACTGCCTATCAGTGTTGCCGCCCTTTTGCTGGAGGTCAAGAGCGTCACCTCGCAAGAAGAGCAGGTATTATCAGCGCAGTCGCCCTGGCCCACCCAGTGGCAGTTGCTGAAAGGTATCGACCTGTCCTTTTTGCAGCAATACCGCCAGTCGTCTTCAGCAATCTGGTGGGCGACCTGCTCTTCGTCCTCGTCGCAGTTTTCCGTCTCCCAGCCCGTTGTCCAGCGGCAGCTGTCTAGTCAGACAATCCATCTGGCTAGCCTTGCAGCAAAAAGCCTCGCCGCCGCGGCTACATTTCTTCATACCACTCGACTCGCCAGGAGTGCCGGCGTAATAGCTGGACCCCGAAATCTCTTGACTTCACCCCCATGGCACTTGCCATTGCAATCTCCGCCAATCCCACGCCAGGTACAATCGGTCAAGCCCGACGTTCTGGGGCAGCAGATGATATAACCGCAGAGGCTGTCTGGAACGTTCCTGCATTTTTTGCCGGCCCTGTCCGCTCCGACTTTGACATAGCCTGTCTCACACATTTGGGTGCTCTCATTCGTCTCTTTGTAACAGTTGTTACCGAAGTTGTTTCCATGTCTGCTGCCAGCTTCCAACTTTTGGACGGCACGCAGTTGCAGACTCTTTGTGACACCACCTGTCAAAGCGACCTCTCCTCTATTCCTTTCACTAGATTTACGGAAGCCGACCATTACGACCTCCCCCCCCCCATTGATCTGGGTCAGCAGATCAATTGAATCAGATTATGCGACCGGTCCGGTCCTCTACATCGACCGCCAGCATGACTGATTCCCTCGACCGCCATCCATACATGAACCGCTAGTTTGACTATATATTGACCCGGCTCTGAGCAAATTAGCCCGGCCGCTCTACCGCTGTCATCCCACGATGCCATGACACAATTGAACACTTTTACAGTCAAGGCTCAACTCGGATGATTCCCCCGCAATCTAGTTTCAATGGCGAAAACATGACTTCTCCGCCTTTCCGCCGCCGGGGGGAAAAGCCAATACAACGCGACGAGAACCCTTTCCTACGTAAGTTGCATATGCAGGCTGTCAACAAACGAGCGGGCCGCATTTGGATGGCCCATGGAGAGGAACCATTACCACAGTCCTTCCCGAAGGAGTAAATTTGCTTTTCCAGCACCTCGAGAAAAAAAAACCAGAAACGAGAAATGCGTCTTTTTCTTGTAAATGTCCTTGTTTTGCAGCATTCTCCGGGTTCGTTATTTCGACCACGCCCTTTTTTTTTTTCTTTGCTCTTCCGCCGATAAAGAAACCGAGGGTCAGGGTCGTCGCGGATGTATATCCCCCTCCCGCTGCTGGTGCCTCATGCCGGGCCAACGAGTACGAGGGCGCAGAACGGCCTCGAAAGCGTACCGCCGCTTCGTCGGACATGGGGCGTCGTGTCGCAGCGAGTGAGGGCGTCGTCGGGCAAGGCAGAGACGGTCGGGCCGTTCCTTGGCGATGACTCTGCTGTTTTCCGGAAGAGGCAATTCTCGAGCAACCCGGCCGACAAGACCGACATGCAAATCGGGATCGCAATGGGCATCATCCTGGGCGAATTTTCTTGTGGCAGCTTGCGCATTCCTCTACATTTATCGTTCTTCTATCAGGTTTGGGCATCGGAAACATCGACACCATCGTACGAAGTCCTCCGGGAGCTCTTCCAAGAGTTCAGAATCCACCCAAGCGGCGCCGGCAGAAGGCGCACCGGCTGAAGAGCCAGGGAAGTGAGTTCAAAGAGATGCGTGGACGAAAGATTTTCATTTCTCGTACACGCAATTCAGCATGAGTACTACTATTGTTGTTTGGTGGAGCGGAGGAACGGCGAAGCGACTATTTACAAACTGTACGACTACGAATTGGTCAAGGCTAATTGGGAAATATGAGTGGGCTTGATGACTTCTTGTTCATATTCGCACAATGGCATCTCCAATGAAAGCCGGTTCGGTCTCATATCTTTTTCGTCTTAACCCTTGAGTTCTCCTCTACGGGTCAGAGGCCGGCTGGCTAATGAAATCCGAGACCATCTCAGCAAAGTCCAAACAGAGAGAATATACATTAGGCGAGATGGTCAATCTGCATCCAGCGCAGTCGGCCTGCTCCTCCTCCAAATCAAACCAACAATGGCTTCTCGTCAATCAGCTTCGTCGGCCCATGACAGGAAATCAAAAGATGGGAAGCAGGTTCCTTCATGTTGGATCGGGATGTACCTTGGAAAAGTTTTCTCTCAACTAGGTCGTTTGTCTCAAATGTACGTTATTAGGACGAGCAACATCGCCCGTCTCTGGATCCAAAGTGTCCAGAGGAACAGCTACCGGGCTGGCGTCGCGTCTACGATGGCCATGCCGAGTCCCACGGCGGAAACCAGTAGTGAGAATCGAGCTCGATGGCATTCGACGCCTCCGTCTGAAGGAATAGACGTGGTGCTCGAAACACCCCCAGTGGAGGATGCAAGTGAGCACCAGGGCAATGACGGCGCCCAGGATGATATAGAGGGCCGCGACCCCGGGAGACGTATCGTCTCTCGCGTGCAGATGGTGATGTATACTGCGCGGCACCATTGCTGACGATGATGATGAATGGACGAAAGGAGACCTGCTGACAAGACAAGCAGACATGCTTGCGATGGAGGGTTCTTGCTTAATTTTCGCTACATCTTGGCGCTTGACCGGGTAGATATAACGAGGCGGGAGTACGTACGTACGGTATACAGAACAAGGCACCTCGTAGGTAGCAAATCTACCCTCATTGTTTGGGGACGGTCCATGACATGACATGCTGCGTTGACCACATCGTCCGTTTCAAGGTTCGCCGTTTGTGACAACGAATGAGGGTTATGCCACGGCCATGTCAGCGTTGGCGAGGCAAACCGCGGAATGTGCTTTCAGTGCGTGTGCGTGCAGTGGATATGAGCGGCGGCCTGAGTTTGTGTCACTTGGCGTCGTGTTTGCGCAAACAGGCTTGTTTCGACGTGCAGGAGTCAGGACGGACTACTGTGACTTTTCCTAGATGCTTGTCCTGGATGCTTTTCCTAGATGCTTTTCCTAGATGCTTTTCCTAGATGCTTTTCCTAGATGCTTTTCCTAGATGCTTTTCCTAAATGGCGATTTGAAAAATGCCATTTTTGAACGTCAACGAATGGTTCGCGGCTCTCTTGCATCTTTTTACCAACATCATTCTTCTTGCTTGCCCTCTTTCTTGCACCGGGACCGGAAAGAAGACGCACAAATCTGAATCTGAATTGAATGATTCCGCCCACAAACAAATACACACCGTCGTCGCAAGATGAACAATGCGCAATGTCACACGGCAGGACAGCCACATGGAAAGGAAAACCTTCTTGTTCCTCCGCGGCCCCCGTGACGCAGAGGGGACTGCGGGAAGAGGGAAGAGGGAAATCGTACTTGTTCGTTGCCGGCAAACTCGGGTGCTGATGCTACCTTTGGCATCTACAAGGTTTAGCCTCAGAAATAGTGGCGAATCGACTTGGTTTGCGTTTCCACAAATGTTCCTTTCAGATCCTTTCAGGTCTTCAGAGTTCATATGGTGGGATTCCGCGGAAACGGGCCGTCCAGAGGAAGCTTGAAGTACCGACGAGGCTACGGGACTACTCCGCAATATAACTGGTCTGATTCTTTTGAATTGCCCCTCGCTGCCCCTCGCTGCCCCTCCACCTCCATCAAATCAAATCGCTCAGGATGGCTCCTGCCGTTTTCTACAGCGGGCGGGGGGCGACGCCCGCACTTGATGTCAAGTCCGAGTTCGACCCATTCATGGTAAAAGAAAAGTGAAATGGATCGATGAAGCAGTTGCGTAGGAATGAACTCATCATGGTACCCACTCGAGCTCTGATGCTCTGATGCTCTGATGCCAGCCCTCTCCTACATACGCCCCCCCAAGCCCCCCCGGGGGTACCGCCCCCCTCTCTCTCCATTTAAAGTGTTTTGATTCCTCCTCCGTTCCGTATCCTCAGAGTCTCTCCGAGTCCAATCTCCTCTCCAAGTCGAAAAAAAAAAACCCCGAGAAGAAAACCTCCCCCAGAACACAGCAAAATGTCTTTTGGCAAAACCATCACTCTCAACTCTGGCCACGCCATTCCCCGTGTTGGATACGGCACCTGGCAAGCCGCCCCCGGCGAGGTCGGCAACGGTGTTTATGAGGCTCTCAAGGTCGGCTACCGCCACCTTGACCTGGCCAAAGTCTACGGCAACCAGAAGGAAGTCGGCGAGGGCATCAAGCGCGCACTCGCTGATGTTCCCGGCCTGAAGCGTGAGGACATCTTCATCACCTCCAAGCTGTGGAATAACAAGCACGCCCCAGAGGATGTTGAGCCTGCTCTTGATGACACCCTGGCCGAGCTGCAGCTCGACTACCTCGATGTACGCTCTCATCTTGCGCCCGCTCCTTCCATCGTACACGACTTCTGACCTCCTGGCTTAGCTCTACCTCATCCACTGGCCCGTTGCGTTCAAGTCTGGCGACGACATGTTCCCCAAGGTTGCCGACGGCAGTGAGGTTGAACTCAACCGTGGCGTCACCATTGCCCAGACCTGGAAGGGTGGGTTTTACAACAACAATCATGTCAAGACTTCCTATACATCAGTCAACTAACACATCTTCTTTGTGCCCCTACAGCTGTCACAGAGCTCCCCAAGTCCAAAACCCGCTCTGTCGGTGTCTCCAACTTCAGCATAGAGCATGTACGTTAAACTTGGACACAATGAACCCACCCATCCCCCCACCAAAAAAAAAAAAAAAAAAGAAAGAAAGAGGGAGAGAGATGGAAGATCCCATTCACTGACACATCCACAATTGAAACAGCTCGAAGGCGTCATCGCTGCCACTGGCGTCGTCCCCGCCGTCAACCAGATCGAGCGCCACCCTCGCCTGCCCAACCTCTCCCTGGTTGACTACTGCGCCAAGAAGAACATCATCGTCACAGCCTACTCTGCCTTCGGCAACAACAGCTGGAACGTTCCTCTGCTCGTCAACACCCCCGAGGTCAAGGCCATTGCCGACCGTCTCGGAGCCGCCCAGGGCAAGACCGTCACCGCCGCTCAAGTCATCATCGCCTGGTCCGTTCTCGGCAACCACACTGTCATCCCAAAATCTGTGACCCCCTCTCGCATCCGTGAGAACTTCCAGGAGGTTGAGCTCGACGACCAGGCAGTCCAGGACCTCAACAAGCTTGGCGAGACTCCTCAGCGCTTCAACATCCCCAAGACTTGTACGTCTCCACCCCTCCCGCCACCTTCTTTGGGCAATGGTTCACAGCAACCTCGTGCTAACCACATGTAGACAACCCCTCATGGAACATTAATGTCTTTGGTGACGAGAAGGAGAAGGATGCCAAGGCCCAGGTCCTCATCAAGTAAACTTACGCGGCATGGATAACAAAATTAATACCCCCCTTTACAAAGTGAAGAGAAATGATAAGACATGGACCTTGGACGACTAAAGTTAGATACGAGAAAAACAATGACCCTTTGCCTATGTTTCCAGTAGATAGAGACCCAATCGATGAAATGCCGTGGTAATGATGTGTGCTTCCTGTTGCGTCTCGTAGCTTATCTGTTATCGCTGTGCGGCACGTGACTTATTGGTTAAAGATGTGATCAGAAGGGGTTATTAAAGGCAGAAGAATTGCTCTAATTAATTCTTTTCTATTATATAAATAGAAAGGCAAAAGCTTCTCTTTTATAAAGAAAGTAGCTATAGTAAATATTATATACTTCTTATTCTAAGATTATATATTCTTTTAAGGTATATTTTAGCTTCCCTAATATAGTCTAATATATATAGTTTATATAATTAGTTATATTCCCTACTACTAGGTAATATACCCCCTAATTAGTATTAAGGCTATTAAGACTACTAATTATTATATTAACTAGCGGATATATAGTGTTATTATTATAGGTAAATCTAATATAAGATTAAAGTAAGCTTTCTTACTTTTATACTTATACTTCTCTCTTATAAAGGCTTTTTTAACCTAATATTTATAGGCTTTCTTTTCTTACCTTTTTAATATACTTTTTTATTAATATTCCCTATATTTTAATTAATATACCTTAACCTTTATATTTATTAGCTTAGGCTAAGAAGAAGGTAAATTCCTAGGGGGATTTAACTTCTAATTAGTATAAGGCTTATACCTTAGCTTATTTAGCTTTAAATTTCCCTTTAGGTAATAGTACTACTTATAAGGATTATTCTTCTTCCCTAGCTAGCTCTAAGTAGCTTACTAGTAAGTTATTATCTCTTACTAAGGTAGGAGAAAAGTATCCTATATATATACCTTTATAATTATTATATTCTATTAGGGTATAGATCTAGGGTAGAAGTATAAGGTATAATTCCCTATAATTCTTATAGAAATAAAAGGTTTATTTAAAGCTTTACTCTCTCTCTTACTAAGCACTAACTCTATAGCCTAGTAAACCTAATCCTTATAATACCTTATAGAATATACCTTATAATAAGTATATTTAAGTAAGTATTATAAGTAAGGGTAATCTAGGTTACTACTATAAGGTTAGGTCTAGATAATCTTAGAGATACTACTTATATAAGATTAGTAATTACTATTATTAGCCTTTATATAATACTTATATTTCCCTTACTAAGTAAATATTATTAGCACTAGATAATAACACTAAGGTAAGGCACTCTTAACTACCTTTTCCTTTACTTATTTTCTTATAATTATATAAATAGTTAAGTAATACTATAAGGCACTATAACTCTAATTAAAACTTATTATAAAACTAGATTCTATATATAATAAGGTTATTTCTAGTATTAAGGCTAAAGTTACTATTAGGGGTTTTTAGTAATATCTAAGGAGAAGGTAACTATAGTAATAGCCTATCTTAAGGAGGTTATTTACTTTCTTATATAAGTCTTATCTTTTTTCTTTATTTAAAATAGTGTTTATATATATATTTTTATATAATAGTGTTTTAGAGTTTATATTTTACTAATCCTATTTACCTTAGTAATACTTTACTTACTAAGAAGGGGGCCTTTATATATTCTTCTAGGGTAATTAATTTTATACCCTCTTATTAATATTCCTATGCTTCCTTAGTAACTTATATACTTTAAATATCTTATTATATATATAGATTTACTAACCTAAGTATTAATCTAAAGCGTTTAAATTACTCCTAATTTAATACCTTTATAAATCTATTAGTAAGTATCTTAGCTATTAGTAAATATATAATCTTAAAACTTTCTTTCTTAAATTCTTACTTTAACTATATATTATAAATATTAATATAATATAGTTAAGTATTTAATTACTTACTCTTATTTAATATAAGCTAAATTATTTATTAATTATTATAATTAATAACCTAGTTCTTATAAATATTAAATTTAATATCTCTAAATAAGCACTATAAAATTATAGTTTTCTTTATTATTTATTAAAGAGTAAGTAATTTAGCTTTTATTATAAATATAGTTATTATTATTTAGTGCGTAGCTTTTTAGATAATTAGTCTACTAAATAAAGTAATTAAGTATTCTTATAATAACTTATATATCTTAAGATTATTTATAAATAATATATTACTTAAGATTTAAAGAGCTTAAAGTTTAGTGCTTATACTAAAGTATAGTATAAGTTTATATATAATAAGTAAATAGTAAATAGCTTAGTCTATAGCCTTTATATACTCTAGTCCTAGATTTATAAGGTATTATAATAATTTTACTACTATAAAAGTAATATCTAGTTTAATTATAATTATAGTATATAGAATTAACTTAATCTTCTCTTAGTAAATCTTAATTACTTACTTCTTAGCTTTACTCTTAAACTTATAATACTTTACTACTAGAATTAGTATAGTAAGGAAAGTGCTTTTTCTTACTTAGCTAAATTTTTCTCTAATCTTACTAATATATACCTTATAACTAAGATATACCCTTTACTATAGTTAGTCTCTAATAATCTAAATCCTAAGAAAAAATCCTACCTTACCTTTTTTATCTAATTTATATATTTTCTTTAGTCCCTTAGAGATCTAGTTAGTAGTTTTCTTATTATTCTTATAGAAAGCTATAAGAATATTATCTATAAAGAATATAAGGAAAATAAGGAAAATAAGGAAAATAGTCTAATCTTTTATATAAAATAAGTAAAGCTTCTCTTAGCTTAACTTAAGCCTAAGCTTCTTAAAAGACTTACTTAGTTTTTTAAACTAAAGCTATAAAGAGTTTTTTAATTTATATAAAGCCTTAAGTAATTCTATATACTCTCTAAGTACTATAAAGCTATTAGGAAGTTTATATATTATAGAAATTCCCTTTTTTTTATATTTTATATAAAGAAAAGTATTTTTAATATTATACTACCTAGTCTCTAAGTTAAACCTAGTAACTAATACTATAAATATATAGAATATATATAGTAAGTATTATAATATAGGTATATTTAATTATTAAGGTATTCTAAAGATCCCTATATATATATAAGCGTGCCTTATATTAGGTTAATATCCCTTTCTTATTAAACTTATAAGAAAATACCTATTTTAATAGTAATAGCTTTAATTAAGCTATAAAACGCTTTATTTACTACTATATTTCTTATTCTTTTAGCTTATTAATCTCTTTATTTATTACTTTAATTTATTTCTCCTTTAAAGGATAATTCTTTACTTTTTTTTATAACTTTAGAGGTTTAGCTAGGTTTAATTAATAAACTATTCTTACTTTCCTTTTTAGTTTAAGAAGTAATTTACTTTTCTTATTATAATATATATTAATTACTAAAAATACTATTTTATAGCTCTTAAAATCCTAATCTCCTAGAAAGAGCTTATAAGGGTCTTTATTCTTAGTCTTTTTAAACTTAGTAAAAAGATCTTTTAGGTCCTAGAGGCTATTAATAAGAGCTTTATTAAGTTCTTTTCTCTTTTTTCTTTATAGTAAAGTATAAGAAAGAATCTAGCCTTACTTTCTTTTAGTTTATAATCTTAAGCTAGTTTATATACCTTTATATATTATAACTATTCTAAGGCTTTTTTCTATAATTTCTAACTATATAGCTAAAGCTCCCTTTAAGCTCTCTATATAGGTAGCTAGTCTAGTATTTACTTCTATAGATTTATCTTATTACTAGTTTACTTTATTTACTAGCTTAGGTAGTTAATTACTTATTAAGCTATTAATAACTTAGTCCTTAGTATTATATACTTAGTATTCTAGAACCTTATAAGAATATTAGCTTTCCTAAGCCCTTATAGTAGTATCTTACTTATTACTTATTAAATCTATTACTATATTACTTTCTTAAGTATATATATCTAAAGCTTTATACTTTATTTTACTCTTCTAAGTACTTAGATTAGAAGTCTCTTACTCTCTAATTAGTAAAACTAGTAATAGCTAAGGTATTTAAAGTCTAATATTCTTATTAAAATAAATAGCTTCTCTCTCCTTTAGTTATAATTAAGAAGTCTATAGGATATTTACCCCTAAGTTTAAACTCTTAGTTTACTTTATTTAAGGTTTAATTAGTGCTATAAAAAGATTTAATTTATTATCTAATTTAGTATTAATTTTAAGGACTTAGAATTATACTTTAAGCTTATAAATTAAAAGCTTAATTACACTTTCCTATACTATATTATAAAAGATTAACTTATTAAATGTAATATTCCTTATTATTATAACCTTTCCTAGCTTTAGGATTAAAATATAATAAATATTAAAGGTAGAATACCTAATAAGATATCTAATATAACCCCTAGGATATATCTTATAGAACTATCTATATTTATTAGCTTTATAATCCCTTCTAAGGGGATAGGCATAGTAGCTATATATATATAACTTACTTTAATCTAGCCTTAGGTTAGCTATAGGCTTCTAAATTAGTAGTAAAGTATTATTATAAAACTAGCTTTCTAAGGTTTCTAGTAGTGTTTTCTAACTAGATTATTAAATAGAACTAATATTATATAGGTATACTACTACTTATATACTCTCTAACTATAGGTTTAGTAGTAGTCCTATGCCTATAAGTATTATATTTAACTATAGTATAATTATTTACCTTACCCTTTTTATAGCTTTATTTAGTTTATAAGTATATAGTAGTGTAAGCTTAAGATTAATACCTTATAAGTATACCTATATTTAAAAGATTATATCTATAAATTAGCTAATAATAGTGCCTTTATAATCTTACCTAATTTTTATAATTAATACTCTAAATTACCTTATAACCTATTATTTAAAGTAAACTAGTATATTAAATACTATTACTTATAATTTATTAGATAATATATAAACTTAAATTATACCTAAGAACTTATCTTTTATAACTAGTAACTAGTTTATACTATTATAGCTAGTCTTATCCTCCCGAGTACGAGGTAAAACTGCTTAGTTTGTTACACCCTAATGCCCTATTCTTTTATCTTCTTCTTATCTACCTTGTAAATCTTATTATTAACTTTGCCCTTATTTTTTAGTATTTTTTCCCTTATATTATAAATACTATTAATTATCTCTAGGTTTAATTTATCTTTACTTCCTTTCCCTTTACTTTTCTTCTCTTTTACTATAGTATTTAAGATTTTAAATAGGGCGGTGCCCTTTTTATTACCTTTAGCTATACTATAGTTAGATTAGTTAGGGGTTAATTAGTTAATTAGTAACCTATAACCTACCTAGTGATTATAGCGAATTAGATTTAAGGCAAGTTAGAATAAGTTATATTTAAGTAAGTATAAGTTATAAGGTATAAGATAGAAGAGGTGTTACACAGAGAGTAGGAACAAACACAGTTATAGAGAAAGGGGGAATTACGTTAATTTATACTATAAGTAAAACTTAAACAAATTTAAGTTTAACTACGGTTATAAACTATAACTATATCTTGCGCTAATATAGCTATAAAGTTTATTATAAACTTTAATCTAACCTTGCAGCCCCCCCTATATTTATAACCTTAAAGCTTGTTTCTATTAGGGTTCTATTTATTACTGCGGTTAAGATTACTTATAAGTTAATTATTATACTAGCTAGGTATTGCTAGTAATTATTATTGTCTTATTTTATTAGATGCATTGGCCACAACCTATAACCCCCAAAAAAATTTAAAAAATCAATAGCTAGTCTTATAGTCCTAAAGGTCCTAATAAATCCTTTAGAATAGTCTTAGTAATATATATTCTAGTAGTTTTCTTAAAATAACCTAGTAAGTATAGACTAGAGTATATATCTTATAGTCTCTACACTTTATTTTATATAATTACACTTCCCTTATATAAGTATAACTCTTTATAAAAGTATTTTTTCTAAGGTAACTAAAATATAAGTACTATAGTCCTTTAGGGTTTACTTATATAAGGTATAAGTCTTTACTTAGTTAACTATACTATAAGTATTATTTATTTTCTTCTAAGTTAATTATTAAGAATATTACTAGTACTATAGCTAAATTTACTACTTACTTAGAACTATTATAAGAGAAAAGAGGCTTATATTAAAGGAAAATAATATTATACTTCCTCTTAAGTTTAGCTAATAATAAGCTTTTATAAAAAGGTCTAATATATAAGAAGTAGTTTACTTTATAATACTAAATACTTTTTTTCTAAAGAAAGCTCTCTAATATAATATTTATATAAAATTCTTCTATAAGTATAATATTTTATAAAGTAAGGTTTTCTATAAGTTCTCCCTTTAGCTTATTAAAAATATTCTTAATTATATAAGTATCTCTTTTTATAATCTAAAAAGAGATTATTCTAGCCTTAAGGTAATTATTAAATATTTCTTTAAAGGTTATAAGCTTAAAGTAGCTTATATTATTAATAATATAAAGAGTATTATAGTTATTAAAGAGAGTACTCTTTAAGAGTATATACTTTATATTCTCTAGTATAGTATAGCTTCCCTTTAGAGAAGTAATACTCTTTAGAATCTTAGGGTTAATAATTACTATAGTAATAGCACTAGGTAACTTCTTTTATTTATAATCTTTAGTGCCTTTTATTATCTACTTATTTTTTACTACCTTAATATATAAGTTCTTTTATTTTATACTCTTATAGTATTCCTTAATTTTCTTATAGTTAACCTTTATAAAGGGCTTAAATCCTTAAACCTTCTTACTAGTTACTATATAGTATAAGGTTTAGTAAGCTTAAGAAAACTAAAAGTAAGTATTTAATACCTTACTTATCTAATAAAGGTACTTCTTAAGTTTATTATTCTTTTAGTCTTACTTCTTATTACCTTAGTTAAAGTATTCCCTAAGTATAGTTATAAAGCTCTCTTTACTAAAGTTAGTATATATAGTTTATATTACCTTATAATATTAAGTATACTTAGCTATAATACCTATAAGAGTAATATTCTTAGGAAAAGTATCTAAGGTTTATACTAGCTATATAATCTTAGTTTTTACTTATTTAAGGTTAAAATATACTCTAATTACTATAATAAAGTTATAAATTATATTAAAACCCTAAACTTTATTAATCTTATATATTAAGGCTTTTTAGTATAGCTTTTTTTATTACTTATTCTAATACTTAAATTAAATATTTATATATTTAGTATTATTAAGGTATACTATATACTTAGCTATAACTTTTACTTTAATAATAACTTAGCTAGGTAAGAACTTTTTCTTAAGCTTAATAAAGATTTAGTAAAGAGTTAGCTTTTTATTATTAGTATTTTCCTTCTTAATTTTATTAATTATTATTATATAAGTATTAGAATTAATAATACTAGTAATCTAGGTTTTAATAGTTCTCTCTTTTAACTTAGTTACCTTATATATTTAATACTTAGATATATACTAATAAGAAAAGAAGAAAAAAGCCTCTTAGAAAGTAAGCTTAGTTTTCTTACTTCCTTAGTTCTTAGTAATAAAAGCTTTATAAGTCTTTAGTATAATTATAAAAAGCTTTTTAAGATAGTTAGTATTAAGCTTTAAAAGCTAAGAATTAACTCTTTTCTAAATCTCTTAGCTTTAAGTAGCTTACTTTAATACTTTATATTATTTCTTTTACTTATTAGATAAGACTAACTTAATATTAGTCTTAAGACTTAGGTAAGAAGAAGTTAAGGTATTTATTATAAGTATAGATTAGTAAGTAAAGTATAGTATATATATAGGTCTTATATATAGGGGATTTAGTAGAGTTATAAGTATATACCTCCTAGGCTTATAACTATTACTATATAGTATATAACTTATTAGTTAAAAATATAATTAAAAAGGGTTATTAAAGGTAAAAGAATTACTCTAATTAATTCTTTTTTATTATATAAATATAAAGGTAAAAGCTTCTCTTTTATAAAGAGAGTAGCTATAGTAAATATTATATACTTCTTATTCTAAGATTATATATTCTTTTAAGGTATATTTTAGCTTCCCTAATACAGTCCGACGCGCATAGCGCGTACGATCGGTCATATTCCCTACTGCTAGGCAACATCTGTAGCACCCACACCATCTCCATAGTAGCACGTCACATACAACATGGTCCGCCAGAAGCGCCGACAAATGCTCCCCAAGGAAAGTGACCACTCGGTGACTAATAATATAATAGCTACTGTGAGTGATTATGCTTCAACTGAGTAGCTCTTTAATGTCTTCAATGCGCTGTAATTTCTTTTCCTCGTCATTCATCATTCCCAGGGAAGTCGCGCTGTACCACGATTAGTGTCTCGTAAATACAATACAAAAGGCGCTTGTCCAGAGCAATTGAGGAAAGGAGGGACCCATTGCAAAACTCACATGAACTTCTTCCGATCTTGTATCCTCAGCATTCTCTCCTCCACGCTCCCTTTGACAATGAACCTCTTCACAACGACGCTGTCCTCCTGGCCTAATCGGTGCACCCGATCGATGGCTTGCGCCTCAATGGCAAAACTCCACCAGGGATCCATCATGAAGACTCGTCCTGCGCTTGTCAAGTTCAGACCGACTCCGCCGGCGCGAAGACTGATGAGAAGAACCGTGAAGCCCTTCTTCTCCGAGAAGTCCCCCAGGACGGCTGCGCGGGCCTTTTGTGGCATGGTGCCGTCAAGACGGAGAAACTTGACATTGGCGCGCGTCAGGGCGGGCTCTATGAGGGACAGGAACGATGTGAATTGCGAAAAGACGACGGATTTCATGTGCGGGTGCTGTTTACGGAGAGCTCGAACCTCGGACATGAGGGCTGCCACCTTGGCCGAAGAGTGGTTGGCTCCGAGCCTCTGGAGACTGATTCTGGGCTTGGAGGAACCGGCGTCCATGTCATCGTCGTGCTTGACTACCTCGAACAAATCTCGCTGGTTGAGCGGCTCTCGACAATTGAAACAGCGCGGCACTACGCCTCGATCGCCCTCGTGTTTCATAAAGTCTAGCAGGCACTTCCTGCATGCCGAGTGCCAGCACCCAGTGACGGTCTGGTCGTTCATGGGCTCATCGAAGCACAGGGGACACTCTTTTTCGGCTTCGTTGCGAATCTCGTCGAGAGCATGGGCCCCGTACGTCAACTTCTCCTTGGCTACGTCGTCCGTCGTGGCTGTGAAGTGTGCCACCAGGGTCTCCAGGTCCATGTCGTCGCCCAGGCCCGATGCTGCATCTGCTGCGGCGCCAGCCTCGACTTCGTCGGCCACAATGTCGCGGTTTCGAACGAGAATGGGGTGACAACATGTTTGCCGTAAGCGCAGAATCTGGGCAAAAATGGTGGTGAAAGCCTTCATCACCGTTCCAGCCTCGACATTCTTGGAGAAAGTGCGCTTTGCCTTGTTGAAGATGTAGTCGTAAATGTCTCGCTCAGGCTTGGACAGTTCCACCTCTACAATGTCAACCTGCTTCGGTGGCAACGTAACGAGCGGTTGGCCGCTAGGCGTCTTCATATCCTTTGTTCTTCGCATGACTAGCGGCTCCAACACGGTCTGGACAACATCCAAGGCGCGCACAAAGTCGCCAGACTCGAACGGAACTGTGATGAAAGTTTTCCAAAAGGAGAAGTTGTTCCAGGGCTCTACGCCAAGGAATCGGACCAAGCTGAACAAGTCTTCTAGTTTGTTCACAATTGGTGTGCCCGTCAACACCCACCTGTGGATCGCAGAGATCTCGTAGCACGCCCGGGCAGTTTTGGCGCCCCGGTTCTTGATGTGATGAGCCTCATCGAGAATGACGCGGAAAAAATTCAGGGAGAAGAGACCGTTGTGAAACGACTTGTCGCCATTCTTGGCCACCAGCGATGTGAACTCGGACAGCACAACGCCATAGCTAGTAATGACTAGATCTGGGGCTGCAGATGCGTTGGTGGAACTGCTGCAGAGTGCCTGCAGATTGTTGGTCTTATCATTGCCATAGTAAAGCTCAATCTTCATGCTGCCTCGCTTTGAAGCCTTTTCGGCCTCGCTCTGCCATTGTGCCAACAGTGACATGGGGGCCACGACCAAGGTTGTGCATAATGCAGCCGATATACCAGATGAGTTTCCCCTCAAACGAGACAGTTCATTGACAGTCGAGATACCTCCACTGGAGAGTCGAACTTCACAAGCGGTTTCTGATCGATGGGAATGAACAAGGCTGAGCATCTGTATAGTCTTGCCCAAGCCCATTTCATCAGCGAGAACCCCACCAAGGCAATGCTGCTCCTGTACTGGAAAATCAAGAGACAAGTCGCCAGAGTAAGGATTTACATAAAACTTGGCCTGGCCTCGCACTTCGGGTAACTCTTTGTCGTCCACGTCCCGAGTGGGCCACTGGTACTCCTCCCAAAGGGGATGCATGGATGGCTCGCGATTACTTCTCTCGTCTTTTTCTTTTGCCATCATCCAATAGAGTGACTGCTTTTGATAGGGCCGCAACGTCATGTCAAAAGTATCGGCTGGTTCGGCTTCCGGGGTGTCAAAATCGAAGCATTGCGCCTTCTTGTACAAAGCATCCAGCTGATCCTGCTCTAGTTCTCCACCTTCTTCCGCGTCTGATGAATTTGGTGGTGAGCCAGATTCTTTAGCAGCAGAGTTGGCCACTTTCTTGGCCTCTCTTTGTTTCTGTTCCTCCATTTCGGCCACTTGAAGCAGCCCTTTCCGTCCATCCTGCGCGGCCGCATTGGCCCTGGTAGGCTGGAGATTGATTTCCTGAAATAATCTGACTAATGCTACCTGACGTAGCCTCAACTCTTTCTCATCTGTGCTTTCACTCTGTTCGAAGATGGTGGTTGATCGGTCATCTGCCAGCTTGAAATTTCGATTGTCGAAAGCAGACTTCAGTAATGAGCATCTCAGCTGCAGGAACACGGTATCATTGGTTCGTAGTCGCTCGGGAGCGTAAACACAAGTTCCCTCCAGGTAACAAACGTTCTGATCAAGCAGGGTTGACACCCAGTTGGCGGTATCCTTGGCCAAGCGACCGATCTCTGTCCCAGACTGAGTAGAGAATCGGACGATAACATCAACTCTTCTCGAAGCAGCAGTATTCTGTCTTGTGGGCGTGCTGGGAACGCCGGGTTTGGCTTTCGTCTTCGGAGGTGGCGGTGGCTGTATTTTTTGACGCTCAATTTTAACGATGTCGCCGTGCTTCAATAAGTTTGTCCCACTGCGGGTGACCCAGCCTTCCACACCAAAGGCGCCTATGTATCGTCTTTGCGGCATACTGCCTCGGGGAGTTGTCGAAACGGGCGATGTTTGTTGTCCATTCGACGCAGCCGGCGGCGGTGGCCGTTGACTGAGAGGCCCGAGAGTCTTCTTAGATGAAAGCTTCTTGTACGTGCCGTCGAAGTACATGTTGACAGCTCTCTCCAGATTGTTGCCGCATGTATCCCGGATAATGTCGAGCACCTCGTTGCTGATCTTGTCGCCAATGAAGCTCTCAAACATATCCATGTCAAAACTCATGGGGGACTCTGGACGTGATGGCGTCTCACGTGGATTTTTTGGCTTGCCGGGGTTGGTTGCACCATTGTCATCGAGTTCAGCAAGAGCAATGCGTGCGTCTGGATGCGGCCGTTCATTGTCGTCGTCCTTGAGCAATTGCTTGCCAGACGCAGGCGAATCACTGCCTCGCGGGCTGAAATGGACAGGATCGGATGAAGCCTCGTCGGGATCCTGGAGAAACCTCCGCTTCTTGGAAGGGGGCTCTGTCGCGGCATCCATCTGCATGATGAAGCGTGCCCATCTGTAAATGCCTGTTGTGAAGAGACACACACACACCTTTGCCACTGCGTACCCCGTCCGCCTCGAGATAATTACAGACGTGACGTGACGCGTTTAATGAGTTTAGTGGGGAGACGCGCCGAAAGCGTGTTAGCAGCAAGCAGCACACGTGGTCATGTGCTTTGGCGGCACCGGGTATTGACAACCCGTGGAGTTAGCTATGTAAGCTCTCACCGACAACGTCACCCACTCTCTTGCCCCAGCTCTCCAGCTGGCAGAGGCACAAACTAGAGCGTGGAGTGGCAGTCACCACCCCGGACCGCGCTTGCGATATCCAATAATGTTCTTCATTGGCCCTTGAAGACTGATTTGCACAACTTCCTCGTCCCTGCCAATCTTGAAACCTGCAAAGCTCCCAAGTAGTTCTTTATGCGCCGTCCCCAGGTACTGGGCCACGGCCTGAGAAGGCTTGCCAATTCTCCGGCAAGTTGTCGACGATATGTGACGGACGCCGACGTAGAATCAGCGAGGCGATACTGCTTGAAGCAGCTTCAGTATGGCCGCTGCCGGCTTGTATTCAACTGATAGTCTTCAACTAACTGTCTTCGCAGGACGAGCGACTATGATGCCCATTTGATCCGGCGCTTCGTCCCCCCTCCCGTCCAAGATACATATGGGGCTCTCCGGGCTCTGAATCTAGAACTCGTTCGACTTCCCGAGATCGTATCTAACCCGACAATCGGCGCTTTGCGAATAAAGTTCTGGCAAGAGTCTCTCGACAAGACCTTTGCTGGGGTGCCCCCTCGAGAACCCATATGCCTCTTACTCCATCACGCTCTGCAGAGTCTGGAGGCACGAGCCGGAACCTCCACCAAAAAGTCGATCAAGTTCTGGGTGTCACGACTTGTGAAAACGCGGGGAAAGCACATGGCCAGCAGGCCGTACCCGAGTTTATTAGCGCTGGAGGACTACGCCGAGAATACCTATTCGACCATGATGTATGCGACGCTGGCGTCCATGCCCCTTCGATCTATGCATATCGACCATTTAGCCAGCCACATTGGCAAGGCTTGTGGTATTATCGCTGTGCTGAGAGGAATTCCCATCCTGGCTGCGCCAGGCCAGCCCATTAAAACGCCCACTGGGTTCGATGCACCGCCGATTCGAGAACCATCACTTTTACTTCCACTCGACATCATGGCAGAGGAGGGCGTCAAGGAGGAGGAGGTGTTCAGGCAAGGTCCCAGCGCACCAGGTCTGCAAAATGCTGTTTTCAAGGTGGCCACTCGTGCCAACGACCACCTCATTACCGCCAGGGAGATGCTGAAGCGCTTAAAAGCCGGCGAGGACCCAGGACACGAGTTCGAACACGAAGGAGAGGCTGAGCATGTGTACTTGGAAGACAGCGACACAGCGAGAGAGGTCAGGCAAAGCTTTGGCGTGCTTCTAGAAGCTATTCCTGCCGGGAATTATTTGGAGAATCTGGAAAAGGCCAATTTTGACCCATTCGCCGTAAAGACAGGGGGGTGGAAGCTGCCATGGAGGATATGGCAGGCGCTATCAAAAGAAGGATTATGATGAGAATGTACGGTATATTATTGTTACCATAGTGTACTTCTACAACATATGCCTGCGCACCAGAATCTAGCATATACTGATTGATTTAATCATGGGCTTTTTTTTCCCTCAATGATTATTGCCAACACATTGGATCTGTGGTCATGAATATCGGTATTGCTCCGATGCGTTAGCAATAACCAATTGAAAAAAAAAAAAAGACTTATCAAAAAACTACCAATGATGAATCAATACATCCTAGCTTATATTGATTCACTTGATCACATAATTACTCCATCAATCGTTTCTCGTGGAATTAACTGCACGACTTTTCATCGCCAGCTACACCCACCCGGAGACATTGAAGACCATTCAATCACCGCAGAGATGAAACCCCTGACGACGACGTGACGGTGATCCATCATAGGAACAAGAAGCTCAATCACCCGTGACTACACTGCCTGCCATGCTGCAACCCATAACAGCTTCTCGCGTTCATCAGCAACGCGACAATGCCTCCGCCCGGCAAATCATCGGCCCCACGTCGGTCCCGAAATTCGACATGCTTCAACGAAAGAACTTGACCATCCACCAGGCCGTAACAATCTCAAAGCATAACGTGCCGCCAACATGCTCTACGAACTCATCGCAATAGTAAGCGCACTGCCGGGGGGGAAGGGGGGACAGAAACGTCCTAGCAACATCATACTAACGTGCACTTACCCAGGTCCGACCAGGCAACCTCGTCGAAGTAAAGGAGTATGTTCCGACCACGCCATTTCCATATCCAACCGTATCATCACGCCTGGAAGACCAAGGAGAAAAAACTAACGAGCGCGCAGAATCGCCCAAACCGTTGGATCACTCGTCCTCCGCAACGGCGGCGTCGTCCGCGGCCTCTCAAACTGGGGCGTCTTCTCGCTACCGAAGCCCATCTCCGTGCACCAGATGAAGCACACGCACGGCCATTACTTCGTCATGCGCTACGATTCTTCGACCAAGGTCCATCAGGATCTGCGGACGACGCTGCGCCTGGAACCCCGCATGATTAGGTCCGCGCATGTGAAGCTGGGGGATGGGAAGCTGAATACCTTGTCGAGATTTGGCCCGCCGAAGTGGAGGACGCAGGGGAGTGAGGCGTGAAGCTCGTCCGGGGGAGCGGAGAAATAATTTCAGAATACCACGTGGTTTCCTTGCTGAGCAAGTAATCGTGTGAGAAAACGTGGACACGTGTGGTCCACGAAATTCGGGTCTGTGTCCATGTTGGACGGCACTCACCTTGTATGATAAGGAAGCTTTGGTGAAAGAAAAGGGGCTACGCTGTTCGCGTACCACACCAGGAAAGGGTGTTGCGAATTCAAGGAATTCAAGGATCATCTTGTAGATTTGGCTAGATTTGTTATCTGTCCCGACAGGAACATGTTGTAATGCAAATATCTTGAGTCAGCAACTAAGTACTATGCAGACAACAACAACAACAAACAAACAAAAAAAAAAAAAAAAAAAAAGGTTCACGTGGACCGAGCTTTCAGGATATTCATATTTGGCAAACTTCGGATATAACATGACTTGACTTCTTTGGTCATCGTGGTGTTCGTAAGTATCTATCATAAGATGTTCCAGCTGCGCAATCATGGTTGCATCAACCCGAAACGTTGTTATTCTAGTCGCAGCGTTCAAAGATCGAGATTCTTCGCCAAAGATCCCAAAGTCTTGCGCCACCCCATTCACTGGCGGCCAAGACGATTCAACACTGCTATGACGGCAAGAACACAAGACTGTTCGAGATGCGCTTTGCAGTTCCGCCGGTATTCTTCATTTCCTCAGTCCTCATGGTCCACATCCATCGACTCAGACTTGCCAATACCTTTGGTTCGACACCAGTCGACGAAATCATCGATGACGCTGGGCCAGGCACCATCTTCATTCCAAAACGAGAGGCTCTCGTCTGCCATGGATTGAACGGCGAATTCCAACACCATGTTCCACATATCCTTGTTGACAGACCGGGTCCATTTCTCGTGGAGATACGTCTTCCAGAGTTCCAACCAGTCGTGATTCTTGCTCTTCCAAATCATGCCAGGCGGCGAGAAAAGCATGCCCCAGTATACCATGGCGTTTTCCAAACTGAGTGCTTTTTGATCGGCTTCTCGGCCCGCTACAAATGTGTAGCGGTACACCTTCTTGAAGAGGGCCGGGTCCGTTGACAGCGATGATGAAAGACTCTTTATGTAAGCGGCATGTTCTTGGTTCGTGGTCCCGGCTCTACGTCCCAGTGTCAGTTAGTGCCACGAGTGACAACGGCATGAAGAAAACATGACATAAATGCATATCGGTTCAGAAAGTCTCACTCTGTGGCCTTCCATCCCTCAACAAAACCACGGCGACTAATCTCACCAACGTTGGGAGCTTGTACTATTTCTAATGCGATGAAAAGTTCGGCGTTCTCTAAATTGACCTTGAGCTTGCTGTCAAGGTAACTCATCGTGGACTCGAGTTCCATCTTATCCTTATCATCGCTGCCATCATCTGCGCCGTGTCAGTAAACCGATTGCGAAAAGTTCGCACATAATTCCTGTACCCCTTAGTGAATCAAACAAAGCCTCCAATTGAGAGTCGATCGGCGACGGGCCTTTGGCATCGTTTGAGGAGTAGAACCTAGCAACAAGGCTTAAAGTTAGTACTCCGTCGACCCGTCATGCCAAAACCTGTGTCCATGAGCCACTTGGCCGCGAATGTGAAGAGAGGCTTGTACCGTGATTTCGGCGAAGACCAGAAAGGGAGCTTCTCAGAAGAAGGCAAATGACGCTTGACTTGATTCTTCCAACCCATCTTCCTGACCCAACCATGAGGACAATTCGATCCGAAGTTTCAAGCAAGGTGGCTCAAAGTGCCCAGGCCATAGAGAGGGAAGGGACCACGGGTGATATCGGAGCGAGTTCTTAAGTGAAGTGAAGAGTGTATTTGACTGCAGCCATTCGCGGAACTCAGGCTTATGGTGCGTCCAGAGGCGCAGGGTGACCACAAAAGAAGTGTTCGGTACAGAGAAGGAGGGGAGGCGATGTTCTTGACATTTGTTTCAAAGCCATCGGCGTCACTCGGCCCTACTAATATGTCGTGTGTCGGGAAGGGACGGACTACGTCAGTTAGTGGGACCCCACTGATCACCCACGCAGCTTCAGTATGTAAGACACGGGGTACATCCTCGGAGATGTCCCAACGAACAGAGACAAATCAAAGATAATTGGAGCCCACAGAGGACGGACTGGTCCGAGGAGACCATGGCGAGGAGACGGGGAAGTGTGATTTCATGTTATGCTATTGTAATTTCGAAGGAGCGGGGCAGCCCGGTCGAGGTGCAAAATTTCTGAGAGGGTCGAGGAAATGGCCAAGACTTACGCATCAACAGCCTCGTTGATTTTGTAGCCAGTCGATTTTAAATACTGTACCCCACGCAGATTAGCTTCAGGTTTGAATGAGGTGACGGGCGATTAATTCGCCTGGCCGGATTCGACGATAAACCGACGGGAGATAGTTGCAGCAACCCCAGTAATGAATGCGACGTCCAAATGTACCCGACAATCGGGCCGGCAGAGGGGCAATGAGGCAAGATGGTTGATTGAGCTTGTCGTTGAGCCCGTGTTGTTAACTCATCACAACGTACCTTGGTCGCCTGTCGCTCAGATGCGCCGGTGAGGGCCACGAACTGTGCAACCAGGACCTTTTGTTGACCTGATGATGGTGGCATTTCTGCTGGAGTGTCGGCCAGACGTCTGGCACAGCTTGTTTCGGCTTGATTGAGGGACTCGTTGACAAGGTCGTGGGCTGGGCCGTCAGCGGCCTTGGGTTTAAACGTTCGGCGTAGCTGATACGGGACAGAGCCCAGCAGCGCGAATGTGTCGGTCGCTGTCAAGCAAGATAGAGTAAGATAGAGGCCGGAACACTCGGTGAGGTGTCGGGTTCGGCAGACACCACTCTGACAGAGCGAGTAGCAGCAAGCCGTCCAAAGTCGAGAAATGGTAAATCGGAGAGAAGGCAGGATTGGTGGGGTAACTTGAGGTTGTCTCTTGCGGGTGGATGGAACACGGCCCCGGTGTGGAGTCACTTGTCCAATGAGCACCAACGACTTGCTGCTGAGTGCTCACTGGTCACAGTAACCTGGATTGAAGGTGCGGCCACTGTCAGTGAGAGCACTGTATCGCCCAGACATTCCGTTCCACATTCACGAGTCGAGTTGGAAACGCGATCGGGCCCAGCTCGACGCGTCCCACTCTCTCATTCACCTTAATGGGTTTGCCATTTGTCATGTCCACGATATATGATTGTTAAGGTAGGGGTCGGGGTAGATGATGAAAATGGTTTAATTTCGGTCAATTAGAGGTGCAGATAGCACCTAACTTTTATACCTAAAAGGTATATAGTACACTATAGTAATAACTAGTCTACGGAGGTACTTCTAATATATTATCTCTACTATTATCTTATTAAGGGTTTTAACCTAGTTATTACGTAGGCTATATCTATATATCTAATACCTTAAGGAGGTCTCCCTAATATACCCCCCCTAGCTAAGATATTTATTAAAGCTAGAGATTAAAGCTATAGAAAGATATTATAAATAATTTCTAGTATTATAATTAGATAGGAATCTTTTATAAGCTAATTCTATAGTAGAAGTCCCTATATATCTAACCTAAAAGTAGCTTTATAAAGCTATCTATAGGTATCTTAGAGGTCTTTATTTAATTAACCTTAATATTACCTATTATATATTATTCTTAAATCTATATTTAATTTATATTAAGGTACTTAAGGCTAGTCTAAAGCCTTCCTTTTATATATTTAGTAATCTAGATTATCTACTTATTATTACACTAGATAATTAAAAGTAATAGTATATAAACCTTAATATTATAAAGTAGTCTTCCTAGAGATATACACTCTTTTATACTATAATTTAGAGTAAAGAGCTTTACTTCTATACTTAAAGTTATTATATAATATTACCTACCTAACTTCTAATTAATTATAATACTATATATAATAAAGATATAATCTTATATTAATTTCTAAGTATTAGGGTTATTACTAAGTAAAGCATTAGTACTAAAAAATAGCATATTAAAACTATTTACTCCTAAGTAGTAAATATATAGCTTCTTTATATTCTAAGTGTATAAAATTACTTCTTTAGTAAGCTTAATATGCTTTACTAATAGATTTATTATAAAAAAAGTAAGCTTTAATACTATAAAGGCTATATTAGGTTTTTTAATAATATATAGATATACTAAAGAGCTAATAACTACTCTATAATAATTAATCTCTTTATTAGTAGCTTTATTAGTGTTAGTAAGAATTATAGCTATAGGAAGAGAAGTAGGGAATAAGCTCTTTAAATTATTATTAATAATATTAGGAATAAATTTCTAAGTAATCTTTTAAATATATAATTCCTATAATAACTATATCTCTTTAGTATTATAATTTCTAATAATTTTAATACCTAGGAACTACTTTAGGTTACCCTAGTCCTTAATATTAAGACTATTTATTAGTTATTTATAAAGCTCTTTAAATTTTACTTTAAATCTATTAGGGTATATTACTATAATATTATTTACATAGAAGAATAGGATAAATCCACCCTTTATAAAGATATATAGGTTTTCCCTTCCTTATATAAAGTCTAGCTTTAATAGGAATTATATAAGATATAAGAACTATTATTAAGGAGCTTCCCTTAGCCTATATAATACTCTTATTATCTTCTAGAGATAACCTTTTATATTTATACCCTCTAGGGGCTTATAGTAAATAGGTTCTTTAAGCTTTATATATAGGAAGGTATTCTAAATATTATATTATTAGGTATTAAGATTATTAGTATAGTTATTATGGACTGGCCCCTAGGCGACTGCGATAGGGTGTTAATATAGTATTAAGAAACTTAGGGGAAGAAGAAGAAGACTATATAGCTAATCCCCCCTACTCCCCTTATATCCTCTAGGTATCTTATATTAGCCCCCTTTTTTATCCCTTACTACCCCCCTACCTATATACACTATACTATTACTTAGGTAAAGCCTAAGCCCTTTATATATACCCTTACTAACCCGTTACCCTTAGCCCTCTACCTACCTATTATTATGCTAATACTAACCTACTATAACTAGGTTATGTAGTATAGCTATTTCTAATATCGCCCCTTATAGGTAAAATATAACACGCGCCTACTATTATTATTATTTATTAAGAGTAGGGGTACGTGTTATATCCTATGCCGCCCCTTATTATTATTATCTAATTATAGGTAGGGTATACGTTATATCCTACCTAACCCCTTATTATTATTATAATAATACTAGCCCTACCCCTACCTACTTATAACTTATCTAATATAGGCATAATTACCTATATAAATATCCCACTTCTTTTTATAATATAACCTTACTTTCCTTATATAATAACCTTCTAAAAATACTATAACTTTATTATACCTTCTTATCCTATTATATCCTATTTTACACTATTACCCTATTATTCCTATATTAAAGATACCCTACCCCTAAGATATAATTACTATACTATAAACTAGATAAGTAGCTACTACCCCTATCCCTATAATACCCCTAGCCTAAGCTATTAGTAAGTTCCTTATAAAAGGAGACTTAGATAATAAGTAATATACTATACCCTCCTTACTTTAGTGCCCTTATAGGCTATATATTAAATAATCCCTTACTACTAGTGTTATAGATTATTACCTTACTAAGAGTAGGGAGTCCTATCCCCTATATTATTAGAACTATATTACCTATATCTAGCTAACTAAGTACTTATCTATAGACCTATAACTCTAATATACTCTTAAAGACCTTAAAGCTAAAATTATTAAGGAAGAGTATATTATTACCCCTAGTGTTAATAAGATAAAGATAACTAAGAAGAAGATACCTATACTATCTTAGAAGTTCTATTCCCTTATAAGTAAGTAGACTATATTACTAAATTAAGCGTAGTTTAATCTAGCCCTAGTCTAGTTTACCCTTAGTCCTTCCCCTTTAACTAATATACCTGTTACGTGGCAGAACACGTGCAGTACATAGAGGCTGCCATACAAAAGCTAGATTCAACATCTTAGTTTAGGAATTTAACTTACTTTATATATATTATATTACCCCTAATAGTAGCTTTTATAAGTAAACTTAGTATAACTTATAACCTATTAAATCTATTAGCCCCTCTAATAGAATTAACCTTCTATTATGTAAAGCTAGTATATAATAAGTAGTAGTAATTAGAGATTCTTTTGTTATACCCTTCTAGTAGCCTAGAAATAACCTATATGTCTAAAACTAACTATTTATAATAGTAATATACTAATCCTTAGGGCATCTTCCTACTCTCTAAAAACAAACTACATATTATTCACTAGTTTTATGCTTTTAATAGCATAAATCTAGATTTTAATTATTAAAAACAGAAACTTATTAGGATTAATAATTAAAGGGATCTAAACTAACTTATAAGATATAAATTTAATAATAAAGTAGTAGAAAAATAGGAATAGCTAATATATTAAGACCCCTTATTTATTAGAATTTAGTAGATCTATAAGCTATATATTACGCCTAGAATTAAGTTAAATCCTATATCTAAAAAGCTAAAACTAGAGGCCTACTTAATAAACCTAATAAATTAATAGGTAGTAAGGTATTAGAAAGGCTATTTTAAGATACTCTTAGTCTAGCTTATAGTACTACTACTATAGGAACTAGGAGTAGTATAGGAAAAGATAAAAATAATAAAGAAAAGGGGATTATAAACTATCCTAAAACTAATACTACTACTTAGGATATTAAACCCCTTAATTAGTTAATAGAGTTAAATCTAGAAAACCTACTACTAGGACCCTTAGAATGCCTAAAGGATCCTAAGGATTCTTATACTAAGACTAGTAAATATAATATAGTAAGGATAATATAGGGGATTTAGGAATAGTAATAGGCATTATAGTAAGCTATAGAGGAGATAGTGTTAGGGATAGACTAGCTAGTAATAAGATTAATAACTAAAATTAGGAGCTTGTAAAGTGTAAGTGCCTTAGTAGGTTTAATGCTATTAGTATAGAATACTAACTAAGGATTGCTATATCTAGCTAATAAATAGGGTTAGTATAATAGGCATCTATATGCTAATAGAGGAATAACCAGACTATTAGTGTAATTATTTCTACCCTAATACTAATAAGGACTACTATAACTATAGCTAGGACTATTAGTATAGCTAGGACCACTAGCGTAACTAATATAGCTAGAATATTAGTAAGGATACTTATAACCTTAGCTAAGTCCTTACTAGACTTAGTAGCAAGGACTATACCCTTTAGACTAAGGTTAGTATACTAATTCTAGAAATTAAAGAAGGATAGACCTAGTATTACACTAAAATTAGTATAACTAGCGAATAGAAATAGCGGAATAGAATGTAGATTTAATATAGAAGATTATGGATATTAGGCATTTTAAGCCTTATAATAAACTAGAAGAGGCTAGTAATAACCTTATTACACATAATAGAAAGCAGACTATCTTCTATGATATTAAATTATAGATCTAGGCAGTTAAAGATCACTTATATTATACTAATCCTAGCTATTAGGATATTATTTAGAAGAAAATCTAGATATTATTCTAAGGGGATGTAATAGTATAGTATAGATAATATCTTAACTTAGTAGAATAGAATACTATATTTAGTAAAATACTAACTAT
The DNA here is from genome assembly GCA_023658445.1 of Epichloe bromicola. NCBI lineage: Eukaryota > Fungi > Ascomycota > Sordariomycetes > Hypocreales > Clavicipitaceae > Epichloe > Epichloe bromicola. The sequence continues at coordinate 1,175,978 of CP098271.1, forward strand.
ATTTATAGCTATATAAAAGGAATTTAGTATTTAGGTTTAGGACATAATAGCATAGCTTAATAAGGCGGAATATACTAAAGAGAATATTATAAAAGAGGTATCTTTCTATAAATTTACGTTAAAGATCTTCTAGTATATAAGGGCAAATAGCGAGTTAACTAACTATTAGCTTTTAGTATATTTATATCTTAAGCTATATCTAGGATTATAATAAATATACCTAGTTCTAACTTAAATAGACATAAGATTAGCATATATTACTATAGTAGATAATAAGAGATATAATCTATATAACTACTTATATAGCGAAGGTTAGTCTATAAGTAAAAAAGGTAAAGGGAAGCTTAAGGTTTATTTTAATACTAAAATATCTAGTAGTAATTTAGAAGAAGATAAGGATAAAGCGTAAGTAAACTAGAACTAGCTATTTAATAGATAATTCTCTTAAGGAAACTAGCGTTATAGGTAGGATAAGTAAAATACCTAAAGATTTCTAGGATATTTCTAACTATAGCTATATAGGTATAATTAACCTCCTAAAGGATAAAACTAGAGACTATAGTAAAATAGGTCTTAAGAGGATAAAGAGGGAGAGCGTGTGGAAATTAGGTAGACTTAATAGACTAAAGCACTAAACTAATAAAATAAGTAACCCTAAGACTATAGTCCTATAAGAAAAGGAGGCTAAGTATAGTGGCCTAGATAATTTTAGTAATAGGAAAAGGGTTCTATAAGGGACTAGGAATATGCTAATATTATAGTATATAATAATAATTCTAATATATAATAATATAAAACTTATCTCTAGGAATGCGGTTATTATATAGCTAAAGAAAGGGAGGTCCTAGAGGATAATAGTAAGGATAATTAAGGATAAGACTTAAATTTTATTAAAACTTATTTTATAGAAAATGCCCTAAAAGAGGTAAATAAGGCTATTACTAGGATAACCTTAAATAGGACTAGATAACTTACCCTAGGATAAGTAATTAAAGCTATAGCAAGACTATAAGAAGTTAAATATAATAAAAAAGGGCTAATATATATCTAAAGATTCCTATTAAATTTAATAATAAGGGTAAAAGTTACTAAGTCTATCTTAACTTAGGAATATTATTAATTTTAGTGGATAAGGCATGGCTATAATAGCATAGATTAAATGTGAAGTAGGTAACGTAGGAACTAAAGCTAGTATCTAGGGTTTAATCTTCCTTTTTTATTACTAAAATAGCTATGTTGAACTTTTATATTCTAGGAATAGCGTATAGAACGGAAATCGCTAGCTATTTTATAGTTATAGTAGATATAATACTAAATTTAGGACTAAAATTATTACTTAGAACGAATTTTGCTTATAAATATAGGGCTAAAATTAATTTTATCTAACTAAAGGTGGTTTTTAGGTTGGTTTATAGTATAATAGTACTAGTAGAAATCTTCTAACTATTAAATAGGGTCCCTTACTAAAAGGTAGTTACTACCTATATAGTATTAATTCCACTAAAGACTTATTTATATATACCTATTAGTTAGAAGGATACGTAGAAAAATCAGGAAATAAGTATATACTACGTGTAATTATATTTAGAGTATTTCCCTAATACGCTATTTAACAGATGTAGTAAGGGATAGATAATTACCTATAATCTAACCAATAAAATCATTACTATTAGAAAACACTAGAAGGTTACACGCCTAACTGTAGCTAGTAAGGTTAATGCTAATTACCTAGTTAATAATCCTTTTATATACCACGCCTATTTTAGTAAGGATATTATAGAGAAGAAGGAAGATAAAGATAAGGATAGTAATAAATCTAATAAAAAGAAGGATAATCTTAATCTAAAGAAAGTTAATACTAGAGTGCTATTATATAGGATTTTATACCTAGAGGAAATCCTATATATAACTAATAAATTTAGCGTATAAATTACTAATATTAACCAGGAAGCGGTAAGTAAACTAGTTTAACTAACTAACAAATATAATATTTATTATAACAGAGGTATTATCCCTATACTAGAAGACTAGAAGATAAGAATTAATCTTATAGATAGATAATAGCATTAAATAAGGCTAATTAGGCCTTATAGACTAGGAGGACAGGATATAACTAAACTTAATAAAGTATATAATAAACTCTACCTAAAAGGGAAAATATTATATTTAGATAAGCTAGTAGCTATAGCGTGCCTAGTATTTATAGTTTAGTAAGAAACTAGTTAGGAAAGAAAAGGAAGAGTTATAATTAATATAAGGCCGCTTAATAATATAGTAGTGCTAGATATATACCCTCTACTAGACTAAAGTAATATTATAGATAATACATATAGTAAGAAGGTTTTTTCTCTTTTTAATAGAATAGGATTTTTTTACTAACTACTAGTTAGAAGTGACTATTAAGCCTGTATAGTAGTTATATTAAATTAAGGTCTTAAAGCGTTAAATATAGCATTAATAGGATTTAAGAACTCCCCTATGTTTACCTAAAGGTTTATAGATAGACTTTTCTAAAAGTATAAGCATTTTATATAAGTCTATATTAATAATATTATTATGTTTTTAGACAGTTTTAAAGAGTATTTAAGCTATCTTAATATTATACTTAGGATTCTTAAAGAAAATAGGATAATAATTGCCGCGAAGAAGTTATTTATTAGTTATCCTACTATTTAACTACTAGGTTTTATTATTAATAGTAACGGGATTATTAACACTAATAATAGGCTTAAAGCTTTTTAGAAGATAATTTTCCTAAGTAATCTATTAAGTCTTAAAACCTTTATTAGGATAGCTAGATTCCTCTATAATAGAATTCCATAGTTTAACATATAAATCTAACTATTATAAATACGGAAAATAGCGCTATTAAGGGAATTCTATAAAAAGGATAAGAAAATTATTAGTATCTTAAAACTAGTATAAAAAAGGAAGATATAGTAAAAGACATTTTTACTAACTAAGTAGGAGAAAAAGGCTTTTAAAGATATTAAAGCGTTCCTAAGCAAGAAATAGACCCTATAGTATTATAATCTATAAAAGCTACTTTTCCTTAAAATTAATACCTATAAGGAAGGATTTAGGTTATATGCTTTCTAATTATAAGAAGAATAGGATAGTTAGAGCGTCCCCAGAAAGGATATTAAAAATAACTAAATATAGCTAATTTTATTTCTTTCTAGGGCGATATTAAGTGTTAAGAAGTAGTATAGTTTAACTAAGGTAGAAGTGGCTATAATTACATAGAGTATTAGAAAACTTTAGAAAATAGTCTAATCTAATAACATAATAGTTAATATATTAACTAACTATTCCCTAGCAAAAGGAATTATTAAGTATACCTTATTATTAATAATAGATTTAGATAAGGCTAATCTAAAACTAGTAAAAGTTACGAATTATTTATTATAATTTAACCTTAAGGTAACTTATATACTAGGGATACTAAATATAGTGCTAGATACACTTTTAAGACTACTAGTAGAAGTAACCTACTAGGAGGCGGCATAGAAAAGCTAATATAATAAATTAGATATAAGCGCTTATTTTATAAGTAAGGAGTATATTATAACCATAATTATAGATAATAGTCTTAAAGCTAGAATTATTATAGGATATTAGTATAATTAAAAGTTTAGCTAAATTATTATAGTAATATAAGCCTACTAAGAAAGGTAAGCGGTAAAGAATACTAGAGTTAGACTAAAGATTCCTTTATATAGGTAGGACTTATGTAAGGATAGTCTATTATACTACTATAGCGGAGATAGATTTTTCTATCTCTATATTCTAACTATAGAGATTAAATCTATCCTATAACTAGTCTATAATAAATAGTAATATTTTAGAATTACTTAAATAGTAGCAGAGCTTTATTTAGTCTACTTTCTATGTATAAGTTAGTAGATTTATAATTATATAGCCTATTATATAGTATATTAGGAAAACGTAATTAATTATTTAAAGCTACCTAGGGAGTTATAGCTATTATAGCTAAAGCTAATGCTATTTTATATAATCTTACTTAATTTTATTATAGATATACTAGAAGTATTAGCTACTAATATAATATAGTAGATAGAAGGATACGCTATATATAATTTATTATATCTAGTAAACTGCCTATTTAGTAAGAGAACCTTTCTAATACTAGGACATATAATATATCTAGTGGAGATTTAGGTAGAATTACTCCTTTATGCCTTATATATTATAGACTAGGAATTACTAAGATAAATTATTAGTAATAGGGACCTAAAGTTTATATCTAATATATAGAAAGAGATATTTAGGTATATAGGAGTTAAACTCCTTATAGGCATAGCGTATTATCTATAGATAGATAGAATAGCTAAAAGAAAAAACCAGATAGTAATAATTATAATATATTATTATATAGTAATAGATCTAGATATAATATAGACCGCGATACTCCTAGTACTATAGTATTAATTAAATAATACTATAGCTATAAGCATAGGGTAGGCTCCTAATAAGTACTATATAGGTTTTATCCTCTAAGTATTATTAATCTTCTTTCCCTAAATAATATAATTAATATAGGAACTAGTGTAAATAATATAGTAGTGCTATAAAAGTTATACTAGCATAAGGCCTAACTAGTAATTATAATAGTAGCTACCCTTACTAAAATTTAGTATAATAACCGCCATAAACTAGTTAATATTAACATAGGAGATATAGTTTATCTATAATTATATAAGGGATATAAATTACCTAGGAAACCTAAGAAGAAATAGTTACTATAAAAGGTAGGACTATATAAGGTGCTAGAAAAGGTAAACCTATTAGTATATTAATTAGAATTCCCCCTAAATTTATAAGTCTATTTAGTAGTTTCTATAGTATAAATATAGAAGCTAGTGTAAGGAAAGGACCTATTTAATAGGGAAGAACTAGCTCTGCTACTAATTATATTTAATAATCTAGAGGAAGTAGACTATTAGGAGATTAAATAAATCTATAGTTATTAGGTTAAAATCTCTAAAAGAAATAAGACTATAAAAGTAGAATTCCTTATCTAATAGAAGGGATTTACTACTAAGGATAACTAATAGATAGCTAAAAGTAAGATGCGGGTTAATATAGCTAAGATAATAGAAGAATACCTTAAAAAGAACCTAGTTAATTAGGAAAGAGAGTATATAAAGAGGGGTATAAATTTACCTATAGAGTAATAATAGTAAAGGAATAGAGATAATTCGTAAGTAGTTAGATTTAACTAGTTAGGGCAAAGCCGCGAGGCCTTTTCTTATATATATATTTTATCACGCTAACTAGGGGAAGCTCACTACACTCTTACTTTATATTATCCTCTAATACCCCACCACTTTTATATAGTTAAATTTAATATAAGTATAGTTATTTTTATTTTAGTCTTATTTTCCTTTATATTATTTATTTCTAAGAATAATATTATATATAATATAAAAGCTTTTATGTAGTTAAATTTAATATAAGCATAGTTATTTTTATTTTAGTCTTATTTTCCTTAATATTATTTACTTCTAAGAATAATATTATATATAATATAAAAGTCTAAAAACTATTAGAACTAGAGCTAAATTAGCTATAGGAAATATAGGAGTGTAGTAATTACTAAAAGTACTAAGTAAGACCTTATAATATTATACTAGAAGTTAAATATAAGTTTTATAGATAATATATAAACCTATATAATAACCCTTTAGCCACACTAGATTTTATTCTATTTAATAATAAGGTTAGTATATAGGACTAGACACTCTATAAGTAAATATAGGTAGCTTATTTATATATTTAAGTACTAGTATTAGAATAATAAAACTAGTTATTAGGATAGCTTATAGTTACTAATTTAGTATAATAGTAATCTACTATATATAGTAAAAGAGCTAAATATAACTAGTAAATTAATAAGATTTTAGTATAGCTAGGAACTATAACCTACTATAAGAGAGTAAAGTTCTAAAACCACCTTCTAGATTAAGTAAACTAAAATAGCTAATTATACTAATTCTTACTCCTAATATAATAAGTTATATAATTATAGCTATAATAGTATTAAGATAAATCTAGTATATAATAAAATAAGGTAGATAGACTATTACTATTAGCGGAGGAAGGTAGTAAAAGCACTAATAAAGCGGCTAGAGTTATGTAGGTAATAGTTAATAGAGAGGAGTAGATAGAGGATAATAATAATATAGTAGATATTATATTAGATTTATCCGCGGAAAGGTAAATAAGGGATTAAGCTATATAGGATTTAATTAGAGAGAATTATATAAGAAAGGAAAGAAAAGAATTAGTATAAAAAGAAGATAAATTTAGAAACTTACTAACTAAGGAAGGTAAGAGAGAAGTAAGATTTAACTTAACCTAATTAAGAGTAGGATCTATTAAGCTAGAATTAGAACCTAAAAGTAATAAAGACACTAAGTTTAGGGAAATAAAGGTTAATAATAGTATAGTAGAAAGTAAATTTAATAAGGAGGTTAAAGAGATACCTATAGAGTACTTTATTAGACTATTATAAGTCTATAAATAAATAGTAAAGCTTAATTTTAAGCTACTATTTGCTAGATTTAGAAAGCCTAGATTAAGAGTAGACACTTAAATGCTAATACCTAATATTAGTGTAGTAGCGTGTAAGAGAGTAATAGAAGAATTTAATATAGTATATAAAGAAAGAAGTATAAAAGGAGTTAATTTTAGTAAATTTAGATATATAATAGTAGGTTACTAGAAAAAGATATAGGATATTAGGGATATAATATAGACCTATATATATAAATTTGCCCTTAAGGGCACTAAGATAGTATTTAATAGTTTAGAAGTGGATTTAAAGGATATATACTTTATATTATAGTAAAACATAGTTATCTAAATTTTTACTATTTTTAAAGAGTAAAGGGTTACTTTAGTAATAAAGTAAGCAGCAGTAAGATAGGTAGGAAAGCTTATATATTAGGTTACTATTAATCTAATAGAGTGTGAAGTAATAAGGAGAGTAAAGAACTAGGTAAAAATAGTAGTAGTGGCTTTCTATAATAGTATAATAGTTAAATGTAGATAATAGATAGCTATATATAATAGTATATTATCTTTACTACTATAAGCTAATATATTAGCTCTTTATTTTATAGATAAGTATAGCGTAGTAAATAGTATAATCACAGGAGCGCTAGCTAGTATTAGATATATAGATTTGCTTTATATTAGCATAGAAAATAAGCTAGTACTAAAATTATCTAAATCTTAGTAGACTAAGGAGATAGATAGGTAATATAAATAGAGTAAAATTAATAACTTAATTAATAAAGTTAATGCTATTAATAAGCAAATTAATAAAATAGAAAAGGAGTTTACCCTTACTAAAGAGTAAGTAAATATAGTATTTAAAGCTATTAAAGAGTTAGTAAAGGAGGTTTATAAGCTAATAGTTATAATAGAAGAGGATTTAAAAAGCATTAAAAGTAAGTTTAAATAAGTATTAGAAATATTAAAGAGTTATAAAGAGAAGATCTCCTAGTGTAATTTAAGTGAAATTCTAGTTAATATTAATAAATAACTTAATACTTTAAAAAGGAATATAGCTAAGAAGACTAAAGATAAGAAGAAGATTATAGAATTAGTATCTATAGTGTTAAAGATTTTAAAGGTAATATAGGATTAGGAGGTAAAAATTAAGAATCTTATAAATAAGTAGAAAATATTTAAGGAGAATATAAGGAAAATAAGATTAGCTCTAGTAAGGCTAATTCTAGTAATAGGAACCCTAGGAAGATAGATTTAGATATTACTAGCTCTAGAGACTCTAACATAGCTAACACTAGCCTTAGGCGAAATTAATAGGTAATAAGGCAAATTACATTAGGGAATACTAAAATTAGGTAATAAGCAACCTTAGGGCGAAATAGGACCTCTGCTAACACTAAGTAAGAGACCTAAACTACTAGGGAAGCCTAGTTTAAATACGCAAGTAGTTTAGCTAGATACCTAATAAATAACGCTAAGAATGCCTGTATTATAGGAGATAAATAAGATATTACTAATACTATTAGGAAAATAGATAAAAAGGGCAGTAACCCCTAGGCAAATAGTGTTACTAACTATAAGGGCAATAACCACTATAGTAGCAAAACCATAAGCTAAGGAGGACAAATTTACTAGATTACTAGATTAAATAAATAGATATAGAATATTAGGGTATAAAGTTAGGGTATATAGATTAATAAGGGAATAGAGGAATTTAGTAATTACTAGAAGGAAATAATAAAACATAGTGGAGATAGAGTACTAATAATAGGATAGGAAGAATTTATTATTTAATATAATAAATTTAATTATAGAATTAAGGGATATATATTATAAGAAGAGTTATATAATATTAAGTGATATTATGAAATAATAACTATAGATGCGATAATTAGCGCGCTAAACGCGTTTTTCTTTTATATAACTTTAATAACTACACATTTTAATATTTGCTTTAGATAGTAGCTGAATTTAGTTATGGTTTGACTATATATAACTAGGATAGTTGTCTTTTTAGCGTGCCTAGCACTTATTATATAGTAGAACACGTGTAGTATATAGAGGCTGCTATATAAAAGCTAGATTTAATATCTTAGTTTAGGAATTTAACTTACTTTATATATATTACATTACCCCTAATAGTAGCTTTTATAAGTGAACTTAGTACGACTTATAACCTGTTGAATCCATTAGCCCCTCTGACGGAATCGACCTTCTATCGTGCAAAGCCAGCACGTAACAATACCTACTATAAATATAACTAGACTTAAAGTTATTCCCTTTATTAGCAGTAGTCCCTTAGCTAGATATAGTATAGGAAACTCTATATAGTAAGTTACTAGTGTCCTATTCTAATAAGGATAATAAGTTATTTAGAGTGTAAATACTATATATAGAGAACTCTATAAGTAAAATATAGCTCTCCTTAAAGCGCTTTCCCCTTACTACTATAGTAGTAACTAATATAGCTAATATATTAAAGTAGGTAATAAATTACCTTCTTACCACTATTAATAGTATTCCTACCTCTTATCTAGGTTAAACCCTATTAATCCTTATATTAGACTTACTTATCCCCTAGCTAGAGCTAGTGGTTACTTAATCTATCTTCTTACTAATAAGTCTAAGAGTAATGCCCCTCTCTTATATATTTACTTTAATCTCCCTAATTATTATTCTACTTATACTATCTAGAACCTAGGTATAACCTAAGGTTAGTAACTATAACTAGTAGGTAGAATAACCTATAGCCCCTATATAAGTAGCTTAGGGTTAAACTATATTACCTTATAGTATACTACTATTAATATAAGTTTATCTAGTAGTAAGTCTAACCTTTATAATATAGTAGTGTAAATAATTTAGATAGAAGTAGGTAGTAGTAAGGGCGTGCCTATATTACTAAAGCTTTTAATAGGTAAATAAGTTTTCTAAAATTAATTTAGTCTATTATAAAATTATATATTCCCTTACTCTACCTTAAATTTATTAAGGGCTTATATCTTTACTATACTCTTTAGTAGCTCTTATATTAGTTATAAGTACCCTATCTATTTAACTAAAATATTATACCTTTTGCCACGCCCTAGTGTGTTTTAAGCCGCTAGTATTTATTCTACCTAGTATTTCTCTATAAGTTTATTATTATCTTTTACTAGTACCTATTATAGACCTAGATAGGAATCCTATAGTATTTAACTTAGAAGAGGGTCCTCTACTGCCTATTTAAGAAGGTTAATATAGAAAACTAGGTATATGCCCCTTAGTATATCTAGGTAGACCGTAAGTAGCGATAGCACCTTTACTACTATATATTTTATAGCTACCTAATCTAATTTCTATAAGGGTTAGTTTATCTTAATATTTCTAAGTAAAAGCCATACCTTATCCCTAACTTAAAAGCGTTCTACTAGATATCTTAATACTAATATAGCATCCTACTATTATTACTATATATAAGTAATTATAGCCTAAGCTAGAAGGGTTCTCTCCTAGAGATAATTTAGGAAATAGATAGCCCTCCCCTTTAGAGTTATAGCGGAAATAGATAAGTTAGGTTATAATTAAATAGGTTTAAGGTTATAGCTATTAAGTAGTTAGTTTAGGCTTACCCTAGTAACTAAAGATAGCCTATTATTTATTATAAGTTAGTAAGTAGTAAGGTGCTTAGGCTAATTATACTATAAAAAGGAGATAGCTACCTATAATATTACCTATACCTCCTAGTTTACCTGTTCTATACTGCTATTAGTCTATAGGTAATAGGATATAGAGAGTAACTAATCTATTCCCACTAAGGAGCATAGAGTTATCTAGAACTTTCCTAACTAGTCTAATCCTTAATTTATAATAATAGACTATAGAAACCCCTAAAACCTTTACTAGACTACCTTAAATTATTCTACACACTCCTTAGCTCTAATTAAAGTTATAGCCTCGAACTAGATAAACTTAGAAAGCCTATCTATAATTACTATAAGGTACTAGGGTCTCTCTTAAGATAATGCTAATAAGTTTATTATAAAATTAATAGAGATCTATAACTAAAACTAGTCTAGGATAGGTAAGGGCCTAAGTAATCCCTAGCGTTATAGATAGCTCTTATAGCTGCTAAAATAGTAATAATTCTAGATAAACCTTATAATATCCTATGTTATTCTATTCTAGTGGAATTATTATTATAGAATCTAAAATATAGTGTTATAGCCTAGGTGTTCTATAGTAGGTAAATTGTAGTATTATTAGATAAGTATTATTATTAAAGGCTCCTACTTAGGAACCTAGGTATACCCCTAGAACTAAAGTGCCCTATAAGCGCTTATAGAATAATCTACTACCTATTCCTTTATTTATGCTTTAGGGGGGAACTTCTATGCCCCCTTCTAAATAGCTCCTAACTAGATACTATAGGTAGGGTCTAAGGTAATAGCCTAGTTTTAAAGTAACTATAAGTGCTTAGAGGTAAAGAGAACCTCTCCTACTAGTAGTACTACCTCCTACTGCCCTTCTAGTGCTAGTAAAAGTCTAGTAATAGTAAGGGGCTATAAGATATATCCTATCCTTAAGGCCCCTCCCTTCTAATCCTATTCCTACTAAGAAAGGGTATCTAGGCGTTAAGCCTATGTACTAGGTCTATAATAAAGATAGAAGTTAAATAACATAAGCATATCTACCTAATAGGCCTACTATTCTATTATTAAATAAGGGGTTATAAAGTATTTAAGATTCTTATAATCCGTGTAAATTAAGAATAGCTAGGAAACACCCTATAGCTTTGCTAACTATGCCTTAAGGTATAATATAATAGCTAGTAACTCCTTATTATAAATTATATAGTTCCTTTACATAGGTATAAGGCTAGTGGAATAGTAAGTAACTAGGTATAAAACACTATCTAGTCCTTACTATAAGAGATAACTACCTAGGGTAGTACCTAAGTAGTTAGCCTTTACTATAGTAAGGTAGTTAGGGTTCTATTACACTAAGACTAGGTAAGAGATAAAGGTATCCTTAAGTCTCTTAAAAGCCTTATTCTCCTTAGGTCCTTATTAAAAGGGGATATTCCTCTTAGTTAATTAGATTAGTAGCGCTGCTAGTTCTAAAAAATCCCCTATAAAGTTATAGTAGAAGTTTATAAAGCCTAGGAAGCTATATACTCCCTATAACTTTATAGGGGCGGCCTATTCCCTTATAGCTATAACCTTTATAGGATTAGGATAAATAGATTATCCTACTATAATAATATACCCTAGGTACTAGACCTCCTTTATAGTAAATACTAACTTATTAAGGTCTAGGTATAACCTTATAGCCCTTAAGTAGCCTAAGATAAGGTAAACCTTAGCTATATAGTCCTTTCTTAAGCCCCCTAAGTAAACTAAAATATTATCTAAATAAGCTATAATAAAATCTCCTAGTATATCTCCTAAGGACTTATTAATATAACGCTAAAAGGTTATAAGCACACTAGCTAAACTAAAGGAATAGACTAACTACTTAAATAGTCTAAACCTTATCTAAAACACTATTAGGTGCTTATTACCCTTAGTAATTTATAATTTATAAAAAGTAATATAAATATTAACCTTTATAAACTAATATACCTAGGATAAGGAGTAAAGTATTTCCTTAATTAAGGGGAGGGGGTAATAGTCCTATATAATAATTTTATTAAAAGCCTAGTAGTTAATATAAAAACGCTAACCCCTATTTAACTTCTTAATAAGTAAAACTAGGGCTATAGCTAAGGAGGAGCTAGTATAGATCTATTCCTTATTTATTAAGTCTATAATCTAATACTATACCTTAAGAAGTTAATCTCTTAGTATATTATATAGTAGGCCCTATAGAAGCTTTAGCTTAGACCTATCTAGGGCCCTATGTAGATAAATATAGTGGTTAAGAGAACCCCTATAGGGGGGAAGGCTATTAGCCTTTACTTTATTAAAAAGGTCTATAAAGTCTGCTAGCTCCCTAGGTAGTATAAATATATCTAGTGTTTCTAGTCTCTCCTAAGGGGCTATAAGCTATAACACTATTATTATCTCCCTAAGACTAGTAGTAATAAACCTTATTATAGTGTCCTTAGTCTAGTATACTCTATATGCTTCTATAGTATAAAGGGAACTAATAATCCCCTACACTAGAGTCTCCTTACTATACTTAGAGGCCTTATATACCTATAAACCCCCTACTAATCTAATAACTAGTAGCTAGTCTACTATATAGACTACTACCTTATAGTGTTCTAACTATAGTAAGCTAAATATAATATCCTAAGTAAGGCCTAGGATAACATATAAATACACTAATAACTCCTAGTTATTAATGTTAATTCTAGTGTGGACTATATATATAATTAAAGAGATATTCTCCCTCTATTACTAGCCCTTCTTCTTTATTTTTACTATAGTATAGACCTACCTTTATTTAGGTAACTATATAAGCTCTAGGCCTAGCTATCTTACTGCTAATTTACTTATAGCACTATAATAATTATAGCTATAGTTAATCTAAATACTAATATAAAAGTATATATTAAAGAGAATAAGGACTAAGAATAGTAGCTAATCTATATAATAAGTAATATCCCTTTCCTCCTTTATATACTATTTATATATATCTATTATTATAGTAGCTAGCTAGCCCCCCTATCCTTATATAAGACTTTACTTAGGGGCTACTCTTTTTCTAGAGGGTAAGTATTAATTTCCTTATTAGCACTCTCCTTATCTACCTTATAGGTATTAATATTAACTTATAGTTAGTAAGGTAGGAGAAAGGAGCACTCCTAAATATAGTAGTCCTTAGAGCTATAATATAAATAGCACCCCTCCTAGTAGTATTTAGCTAACTTAGCCTTTAATACCTATTTTACTCTCTATAGTATATTAGTTAACTTCTAGCCCTTATTCTTATTATCCTACTTCTTTAACTAGCCTAAGTATATCCTAGCTATATAAACCCCTAATATTAGGGTATCCCCCTTATAGTTAGTCTAGGGCATAGGGTAGGGCTACTATAGACTATATTAGGTCTAATACTTATTCTCTAAGGTAAGTATTTTAATATTAACTATAATACTATAATACTAAGTAACTATAGTATTATAGTTATCCTAGCTTATACTATAGCTAATACTAATCTCCCTTAAGCGCTTATTAAGTGTATATTAGAGTTTAGCTAGTTTTATATTATAGGTCTAATAGGTCCCTCTTACTATAGCTAGCTTCTCCTTAAAGTAAATAAAAAATATAGTAAAAGACTTCCCTAGGCCTTACTCTATCTAGTTAAGTTTTATAAGGGCTATTTCCTACCTATAGGGATTAGTAAATAAGGACTTAAGGTAGCTTAAAAAGGTAACTAGATTAAAAGTATAAAAATTACTTTACTTAAAAAAGGTAGTAACCTAAGCCTAGACCTAGGAGAATAAATTCTAGTAGATAAGTATTTACCTATTCTTATCTATACTAATAAAGTCCTTATTTACCTAAAGCTTATATTTTATAAGGAGCTTCTAAGTAGTAAATAAGGCCTTATTACTATTATATAGGTTACCTAAGGGAATTAGCTTTTGCTTTACCTAGGGGACTAAAGGGACTAAATTAGGGGTAGTAGGCTATATAGGTTATACTATAGAAGCCCCTAGTTAGTGTGTAGTCTATAGTTAGGTTATATATATAGTATTATATACTATAACCTACTCCTAGAGGCGCTTAAGCTCTATGCCCTATTTAATTATTAGATATTAGAGTATATTAAACTAGGTAAGGTAGGTTATAGGTAGCACTATAGTATCTAAGAGAGGTATTACTATACCTAGATTATATTAGTCCTATAGGTAAAGTGTATCTAATATATCTATTAGGTTATTTATTATATTTTTTAGTAGCTATCTCTAAGGACTAAAGGAAGTTTCTTAATTATTATAAACTAGCCCCTAGGTAACTATAATAGGGTGTTAATATAGTATTAAGAAACTTAGGGGAAGAAGAAGAAGACTATATAGCTAATCCCCCCTACTTCTCTTATATCCTCTAGGTGTCTTATATTAGCCCCCTTTTTTATCCCTTACTATACCCCTACCTACATACACTATACTATTGCTTAGGCAAAGCCTAAGCCCTTTATAATAGTAGACTATAAGTAATATATATAGAGATTATAAAGTAAGTGTAGTAGCGTAGTTATTAAGGTTATCCTTTAGTTATTAGTTACCTTAAATAACTATTCTAGCTTTAAACTCTATAACTACTCCTTTTTTATTAGTTTTATATTTAAAGACCTAGCTAAGGTCTATAATTTCCTTTAAGTAATTATAATAGGCTAAAGCTATAGCTTAATAATAATAGGTAGGTTCTAGTAGTATATCTTTAATCTATAAACTATATTAAATACCTTATAATACTATAGAAAAAGCAAAAGTAAACTATACCTACCTAGCTTTATATATCTCCTTTCTTTAGTGTTTTCTAGTAATAATATTATCTAGATTAATACTATTATCCTAGGGATAATAATTCTTTATAACCTTACTACCTTTACTAGCTATTTTACTAGTCTCTATAGTAGTCTCTATATATTTAATTATTATATTATATACTAATTTATTAATTTTATAAAATAGTATATTATTACCTTATACCTAAAGCTCTATATTCTCTATAGTAACTAGTACCTTATAAGAAGAGTTAGGAGGGGTTAAAAGTACACTAGAAAGGTTATCTTTTTTCCCTATTATATAAGGAGGTATTTTTATTTTAAACTACTTATTTTCTTCTTTTATATTTATAGGTAAAGAGGTATAATTCTTATAATTCTTATCTTCTAATTCTATTTTAATAAGGTTTTAACTAATTTCCTTATTAATATTATTAGCTTTAAGCTCCTTAAGTAGTGTAATTATTAATATCTTCTCCTTTTAGGCTAATTCTAGCTTTTCTTCTAGTTTAAAGAAAGAGTTCTTATTAAATTAAATATATACTAATATAATAACCTTATAATTATAAAGTAAAGGTACCTATATAATATACTAGGACTTACCTCTATAACTAATAAGGTATCTAATATAAGCTTTTTACTCTAACTATAGTATTATATTATATAATTTAATATGCTCTAGAGCCTTTATTATTATAGGAAATACTTTATATTTATAGGCTTATAGATATATAATTAAAGGTTTCTAGACCTTTACTATATTTAAGTATATAGGGACTATTTTCCTAGCCTAATCCTACTAAAGTTTATATAGTGTAGTTTACTTCCTATAATATTTAAAAGGTATATAATTTAATAGATAAACTATAGTGTTAAAGACTTTATTATTAAGATTAAATAGAAGGTTAGCTTTAAGACTTAAAGTATAAGCTTTTTACTTAACTACCCCCCTAAATCTCTCTGCCTTTTTATTCTAATTAGGTATTAAGGGAGCTAAATTATAAACTATAATACTAGTAAAGGCTATCTTATCCCTTATATTCTTTATAAAGAGGGCTTCTTTAATATTACTATATAAAAAGCATAGTTAAACCCTAAATTAAGTGCTTAGGAATACTATTATTATATAGAAGCTATTATAAATCCTATTCTTTATCTTAAATAAATAAAAAAACTATATTAAGGTTATAAGGTAGGTAAAAACACACTAATACCTATTACTATTCTAATAAGAAGAGTTATAGTAATCTAGATTAACTAAAAGACTATAACCTAGTCCTTAAGGAAGTCCTTTAGGTATAACTTATAATCTTTATTACTTAGCCTTACCTATAGTATATATCTTATACTATATAAGCTTAGGACCTATTAATTTAACGCCTAAAGCTACTTTTATAAGCTTTATAAATACCTTAATACTAGGATAACTATATTATTAATACTAAAGGTCTATATCTCCTCTTATAGGTAGTCTTAGTGCTTTACTAAATATAATATAGGCTTCCTTTAGATTCTCTAATAGTCTTAATAATATATAAAGCTTATTAATATTATAGACTTTAGCTATAGGTATTATCCCTTAATATAGAAATAACTTCTTCTAATTCTAGAAGATACCTATCCTTATAAGAATTATTACTAATACTAGATTAACATAGAATTCTAGAATAAATAATATAGTCTCTAATACTAATATCCTTATATTCTATAATATAGAATCTATAATAGAGATATATATAAGGCCCTATCCTAAAGCTATATATATTATACCTCTAGCTTTAACCTTTATTATAATATTTCTATTAAATTTAGATTAATTAAACTAGTAAATATTATTAAATATATAAATATTAGCTCTAGAGTTATAGAGGACTATATTTTACCTTAATTCTAAGCTATCTATAGTATTAGTTATTAAATTTACGCTTTCCTTTACCTATTAACCTTATTTAGAGTATATAAATAATAATATATTTATAGTCTTCTTACTAGGGGTAATTATAACTAAGTTATTAGTTAGATTTTATAAAGGTATAAATATCTTACTACTTTTCTTATTTAGTTTCTAACTTATTACCTTAGACTTTTCTTATAAATTCTTCTTAAGATACTTCTTAATATTCTCTTTAAAGTTCTTCCTAACTTCCTAGTCCTTTAGTATAGCCTCTAGCTTATATATAGCCTTAAATAAATTATAGAATTCCTACTACTTTAAGGTATTATAAATATTATAGTTTATATATCTAAGGTACTTCTTTTTCTCTAATTTACTTTAACTACTTAATCTATTAGTAGTAAGTATATTAGCTAACTTTAGTATACTTTATAAGCTTTATAATCTCTTTTAAACTCTATAATAGCTTTAAGGAAGCTTTAGTTTATACCTTTATTAAGTAAATTATTTTATTTCTTCTAAAATAACTTAAATTTACTATAAAAAGAAATTATAAACTTATATAATATTATCTCCTTAGTTTATTAGGTCTCTAAATCCTAATAATTTCTCTATAGTATCTTTATTATTACTACCTATTTATACTAATTATAGGTACTCTTAGCTTATAAGTAATTATTAAGGTATATTTTTATAAGAATTAGTATCTTCTAAGTATTTAGCTTATACTAATCTTAAAGAAGCTTTAATATTTTTTAAGAGTATTAATAAACTAATTTCTTTTCTTTCTCTTTAGTATTAAAGTTAAGGGAGTCTTAAATATTCTTTAAGAGAGTTTTATAGATATATTCCCTAATCTTTAGTATTTACTTTAATAGGTTATAATACTTTATAAGATTAACTTATAAATCTCTATATTAGAAGTTATATTTATTTTTTATATTTTTATAAGTAAGCTTCTAATCTTTAATAATATTAGGGTTATTCTTTATAATCTCTAGTCTTAAATCCCTTTATAGGTATATAGGTATTATAAGTTCTTTAAGTAATTTATCTTAATTTAGATTAATATACTCCTAGATATTATAGGATTCTATATAATTCTTAATTTATATAAACTATTTAATCTAGTTTTTCTTTAATAATAATACTATATTTAGAGTTTCTTTAGGTATTATAAAGGGAAACTATACTAGTTAAAAGGAAGTATAGGTTATATAGTTTAACTAATTAATATAATAAAAGGTAATTATCTCTTAATATTAGTAAGCATTAAATTAATAATATTAATAGAGCTTATATTATCTATAATAATTAATAATAAGGGTAATTAAAGCCTCCTAGGCTTATAACTATTAAGGTAGGGGTTAGGGTAGATAATAAAAATAGTTTAATTTTAGTTAATTAGAGATATAGATAGTACCTAACTTTTATACCTAAAAGGTATATAGTATACTATAGTAATAACTAGTCTATGGAGGTACTTCTAATACATTGTCTCTACCATTATCTTATTAAGGGTTTTAACCCAGTTATTGCGCAGGCTGCATCCACACATCCGATACCTCAAGGAGGTCTCCCTGATAATGATATCCACGATATATGATAAGTAATAATTTGTACACCACGCTTGCATCCCGCTTGCATCCCGCTTGCATCCCGCTTGCATTCCGCCTGCATCGCTCTCGTAGGGAAATCGTCGCGTCCATCGTTTTCACTTGGCTCGCATCGCCCGCGCACATGCTGTTGCGAAAAGAATATGGCATCGCTGCAACCTGCCGATGATGAAGGGCACTCGATAGATCCAGCGCAGCCTTTTCGCGACATTACCGCTTGTTGCACCAGCATTCCACCTGATCAGAGGGTTTGTCCCATCCCCTACGTTGCCCGTCCTTCCATCGAATATAGCCCTCAAAAACAGTGGTATTCTTGCTGACGGGGATCCCGATTGCTTTCAATTAGACCGACATCGCTGCCAAGGTCGAAGAGCTTGGAGGCGTTCACAAATACGATCTCACGCCAGACGTAACACATCTTATTGTCGGCGATTATGACACTCCCAAATACCGTCATGTTGCCCGCGAGCGACCTGACATCAAAGCCATGGACGCGGCTTGGATTGAAGCGGTGGCGAATTTCTGGAAAAACGACGAGGAAATCGATTTCGCGGCACTCGAGAAGAAACACCAACTAAAGGCGCTTGAGAAGTGTGGTGTCGAGGCTACATCACCACAGCAAGGGCAGCCTGATGGCCGTCAGTCACTGTTGATATGCTTGACGGGCTTCGGTGAGCAACGAGACGACATTGCCTCGCGGATCGTGGCAAACGGCGGGCGCTATACGGGCGATTTGACCAGAAGATGCACCCATCTCATCGTCAGTAAGCCAGAGGGCAAAAAGTTCACTGCGGCCAAATCCTGGAATGTCTACACCGTGACACTAGACTGGCTAGACCAAAGCATAGCGCGCGGTATGATCTTGGAAGAGACCAAGTTTGATCCGTTGCTGCCTGCCGAGGAACAGGGTGTCGGGGCTTGGGTCAAGAGGGACCCTAATACACTGGGTAAACGGTCCAGGTCGTCCGCCTCAAATGCCACAGAAGAGAGAGGGGTTCGAAAATTGCGCAAGACTGCGAGTATGAAACTCAGCTCACAGCGAAATCATCTCTGGGGAGACATCCTGGGTCAGTCTAGCTCAAGGGATAATTCCTTTGCCAACAGGCCTACCGGCGTCGAAGCACCACCAGATCAAGCCACCCCCGAGCCTACCATCCGACAGGCACACCACCTTCCCCAGCAGCCTGGAACTACCCAAAACGAAGGTGTCTTTGCCAGGTGTATTTTTGTAATCAACGGCTTCAATGACAAACGGCACACGGTGCTCGAAGATACCATCACCACCTTGGGTGGCTCTGTGGCCTCGTCTCTGCGTGAAGTGGCCGCTGCGGCAACTATGACCTCAACTGAACTTCCACACCGGTTCTTGGTAGTGCCCCAGATTTCAGCAGCCAGCTCACACCCCAAGCTGCCAAGTGATGATGTGGAGATTGTCACCGAGTTCTATATTGAAAAGTGCCTGCACAACAAGCAATTTTTCCATCCGAGCGAGCATGTCTTGGGCAGACCGTTTCCCGTTTTTCCCATTCCAGGCTTTTCCGATCTGGTCATCTGCAGCGCGGCATTTTCGGGCCTGGAGCTGAATCAAATTGCTCGCAGCGCGTCCCAGCTGGGGGCCAAGTATGAAGAAGAGTTTAGACAGACAACGAGCGTCTTGGTATGCAGATCTCTCGGCGCGATGCGAAAAGACAAGTTGAAGTACGCTCTCGAATGGGGCGTGCCCGTCGTGACAGCCGATTGGTTATGGGAGTGCATATCGACCGGGTTCAAGGTGCCGACGGACAAGTTCATCTTCCCCGAACTCAGAGACCGACATGAGCCACAAACGCATCCAGAAACCAAGACGGGGGGGCAACCCAGTCAGAGCACGAAATCATCACGGCCCAGTTCTTGGCGACCAAAGATCATGGGAGGATTTGACGCAAGTGGGTTTGATGAGGATTCCTCCTCGGAAGAGACCTCTCGCTCCAATCAAGACGTGGCCCACAGGTCAAGGCTGAAGGTTCCTCGAAAGGAGCTGACAACTTCAGCCGATTTCATCACGGCAAAGAGTCAACCTGCCGGTGCCACTGGTAAGCGAAGGGATACTCCGCTCGCTGAAGTGTCTGGAGCGCAACTCAACAAGTCACCATCGCCACCGAAGCATACCTTCCCGCCCAGTCGTACAGAGTCGGAGTCCTTCCGGGGTGAGTCCATGGAGAAGAAGCCCGTCTCACTATCTCGAGGCCCGTCTGCACCGCCACCCGATGTCTCAAAAGAAGCAACAACACGTGGTCTCGCCAGCCGCCAAAAGGATGGCGACGAGGATGAAGAACGAGACGAGGCCGAAAGAAGGCAGCAGCAGAGCAAAGCAACAGAACGCCAGGTCTTGTCGTCCAAGCTCTCTGACCTCATCCAAGTTGCGACGGGGTCGGCATCAAGTGACAGCAAGTCCCATACGCACACGGCACCCGTGCGGCCGCGTCGTCGGCAGCTGCTGGGTCGTGCCGTCAGCAACGTCTCCAACGGCAGCAGTGCAGCAAGTCATAACGGGGACGGAAGCGGCGGCTCGGGTCCTCGACAAATGACGGATAGTCTACGCGCTGCAGTGGCGGCAGGAACGGACGAGGACGACATGGACAAGGAGACACAACCTCCTGCCACGCAACTCGAATATGCAAATCCCGACGCCATGCAAATGAAGGAAGAAATCATGAATAGAATGATGGGAGTGGGCACCAATCATGTCCAGAACGCAAAGGTCACCACGGAGACAAGTTGTCGGCAGTAGATCTAGCAATGAGCACCACAATAGTCTTTTTTGGAAAAAGAATTTGGATTTTTAGGGGGGGGGGAATCTTTCGCGAGGCATGATGATTCCTCTAATCCCATCTTGGCTTATCCACAGCGTACTGAATCCTCACATTGGAAAACGTGTCTGAATGATGAATCGGGGCTACGGATTCTGTCAGCCATGGATGCAGATGAATGCAACACGTCAGTCCAGCAATTTACAAACCCAAGCTAAATGCTCTAGCCATCCCATCCATGTGTCATAAACACCCGTTCGTGATGTGCACCACCAACGTCCATGAAGGCCACTCGTTTGATTTTCCGCATCTCACCACCCGTCAGGCCTGGATGGCCTAGACGGAATAAAGTCGTTCGGCCACTGACTCTCTGAACCCGGTCCGGTGAAAACACCCACATTGCGTTGACTTGGACAACTGGTGCACATGGCGTGTTGGTTGGCTACGCCACCACAAGTTGTGCCAAGGGCCAAGGAAGTACAAAGGGGGGCCGGATAAGCCATGTGGGCGGGGGCTAGTCCGAGGACCGACACTAATGGTAAAGGTCAAAATAGCACAACTTCTCGTTGTTTTTACGCTCTTAGCACGTCATTATTCAATGTTTAAAAAAAAAAAAAAAAAGGTTGCTGCTTTTGGCGCATCATCTTTGCATAAAAGTATCGTCGTGGTTGGTAAAAGCTATATTGCTATCAAAGACATGTCCCATCATGCTTTTCAAAATATGCATCAGCACCGCGTGTGCAGGTCTGTTGCACGTCTAAACTGGAAATGTAGGATAGCCAAGCCAACACATCATGACAAGGAAGAAAATCATGCGAGTGAGGGCAGGCGTAACACTCATGTCGGGTATATGCAGCATCAGTTAGAAAAAAAAAAAAAAAAGATGAGCGGTGCCCACGGGAGAAACCCCCGTCATGACAACTATAGACCGGATGAAATCAACACCATCATATATCCCACCCACAAGTAGAAGCATCATGTGCAACAAGTCGTCCCCTGCAGACCAGTATTTCTCGACTCGGGAAAAGAAGCACAACAACATGAAACAACGCCAACAAATTCAGTAAAGGCAAAGGGGAAAAGAGCAGGCAGTATTTCGCCGGGTATCAACATTCACATCTACGACGTGTCACTCCTCCGGCCGAGAAAGCTATTCCCTGGGCGCAGGACTCGCCTCGTCGTCTATTACTGGCAGCTTATAAGATGGCATCGCCGCCCATCTTTTTTCAATCTCGTCCCTGGAACATGCAAAGTCAGCCGAGGCAAGCCAATGAATACTTCTAGGGAGCTCAAAAAAGAAAAAGAAAAAGAAAAAGAAAAAAAGAAAACACTAACGCTGTGATGCTCGTCAACTTCAACCGGCGTTGCCGGCAGTAGCTCAAGAATCGTCGCATGGTTGTCGCTCGTTTGAATGTTGCCATCACGTCACCTCTAGGCTTGCCATCCTGTGTGCATCTTGAAGAGCCAAACTGGCTCATGACAAAGTGCACCTGCAAAGCATCCATGTTCCAGTCAACCTGCGCAATGTCGTCCAGGGGAATATCAAAATCAATGGGAGCTCGAAGGAGGCCCCAAGTGACAGGCTTAGTGTCCTTCAAAACCTGATGCTCGAACACCCGCTTGTCCTCCTTCCAGTGCCAGTATTGTGTCACTTCGGTTTGACTTGTAAACAGTCTCGTCTTTACCTGATACACGCGCCAATCAAGCTTTTGAAGCGGAGCACCGCTCCAGGAGTCGGTGTCCGATACATCGTCCGTGTAGAACTCGTCGCTTGGGGGCGCCGAGACGGGGGACAACGGCTTCAGGCGCTTCGGAATGGCGTGCGCCGGGTCAGCAGTATTATGTGTAATGCTGCTACTCGGAACCGGAGATGGGATGTATTCTTCTTGGGGGGGGATTAGTGGTGAGTGACTGGCAGATGGCGTGGCCCGAGGCGTATCAGTCTGTGAATGCATGCTCTTTCTCTTCTTCACACTAGTAGGGGTGCCACTTGTGCCCCTGCCGCCGCCTTGGCCAGCCTTGAATCCCGACGGCCGTCCTATGCTCTTAAAACCATTCCTGTCACGAAGAGCTGCGAGTTTGGGATCGTGATAAAAGTCGTGCATTGTCTTGGAATAGTTGAAGTTGGCCCCTTCTTCCAAGATGATTTCGTGAAGACGATGTCGAAGCCATTCAACAGGCGAGATGTCCAGCCTGAATTTGGCCAACTCGCCCAATGTCTCGCACATTCTGAACAAGGTATCGTACGCAGTTATGGTTCCCTTGCCAGTATGTGTATATTTTTTGGAGAGGAGCTGGTATGGACTTATGTCGCCCTGTTCGAGGAATTCGAGTATCTTGACGCCCCGGTTGACTTGGCGCCCAGTCTGGAATTTGGCTGATCCTCCTTCGCCCTTGGCCTTCCTCTGAATGGCTTCGTTGTACTTTATTTTCCACATATCAAGCTGTGGCTTAATGATGGATTGGATGGATGGCCATCGGGGATCCCAGTAGGGGTGGCGTTGGTCGATCTTAATCAAAGGGACGCCTTCCACACATTCGGGGTAGATATAAGCAGTACCGTCATGTCTGAGGGCCAGGTTGCTCCTCGTGATTTCGGCTTGTGGCATAGGTTGGGGCGAGTTTTCGACTGACTGGATGGATGGCGTCGGTATGTCGCGGGATAGCGGTCGACTGTGTGCGTTGGCCGGTGTCAAGACGCTTGATACTGGATATTTCTGCTGTTGGTTATGCTGTTGCCGGTGGCTCAAAAAGCCGTATTCGTTCGGTGTTGGCAGTCGAACGGGTTCTGGGCCACCTTTTGGTTCATGGCTCGCATATGATCGGATCAATGAGAGATTCTGCCCTTGCCCTGTCGGAAGGGGAGGAAGAGGAGGAGGAGGAAGAGGTGGTGGTGGTGGTGGTGGTGCTCTAAAGACAAGCATTTCCGATCGTTCAGTAATCGTACTGTCCCCAGGACAATGCATACTAGAAGATGTGTTCGTTTTCGTAGGCATATGGCAGCCCTGCCTATTCCACTCGCAGTTTCCGCATTTTTGAAAAAGAGGCCCTCCCAAGATGATGCAGTCATCAAAGGCACCCTGGTTCTTGTCGCAGGAAGAACATCTCTGCTGCTGAATTTGGCCAGTTGCCTGGATCATACATGCCACCCACTTCACCCCCTTGGCTTCAGAACGATCGTATATGGTTGCCAGGTGATCCTGGGTGAATTTGCGGCCGCGGCGAATTTTGACCTGTCGTCTGATCGGCACGTCCTGGATAGCCTCCACCCATTGGTTCCAGGGTTCGATTTTTTCAACTGGGCCAATGACATGGCCATCGGAATTGGTAACATTAACAAGCACATTTCCAGGTTTAGATTTCGAGACGGATGTTTGTGCCTTTTTGGAAGGTAACGCTTGTGTTGACCTGGCCACTTCGTTTGCCTGTTGAAGTGCCTCTGCATGAACGGCCTCTCGATTCGGAACATTCTTTGGGGAATATTGTTCACAATGTCATGAAAGTGCTGCCGGTCTCGTCTTGTGGGTGCATTGGGGTCCTTTCCTTGCTTCTCGCGGAAGAACTTGTCCATCGTTGTGGCAATCTGGCTGCGTCTTTCGAGCTTCTCCCGCTCACACCTCCTACAGTCTTGTTCCAAGGTATGCAGTACTGTGACTTTGTCGTCGCATGCTTGCACCACCCGGGCCAGTTCCTCTTCGACTTGGGCGAGCTCCTTGGAAAGACGTCCCTGGCTGTGTGTGAGCTGGGTCCGCTTGTTTGTCAACTCATATAGTTCACCCTTGATGCTCGATGCCTGCATCTGATAGTGCGCTTCGGACTTGGCATCATGTATATGGTTATCGTTATCAAACTTTTGCCAAAAGTTGCGTCCAGTTTCATCCCATACAGCCCATTGCTCGTCCCTGGGGAGCGCATCCATGTCGACGGCTGTCATCTCTGCTGATGAAAGTCGGCCGCCGTATGTAGCATGTATATACCTGGGCCAAGTTGTCGTGCTGTCTGGTTCAATGTTGGCAGTGATGAATGGTCAATGGATGGCACTTTGGGTTGCCCAGGCGGATGCCCAGGCAGGTGTCAAGCTGGGGCAGGATGGCACTTGACGGCTCTTGACGGCTTGGGAAGGCGCCAACTCGCCGGTCTTGGATGTGGCCCGGCCCAGCCCTGTTTGCCGTAGTGGCGTTGAAGCAATCCTCAAGCCTCAGGCCCTCAAGCCTCCAGCTGCCAGGCCTCCAGCTGCCAGACCTGTGGTTCTCGTGCCCAGAGCAGGTAGGGGTGAGTAGCAAGCCAACAACAAGGGCAACAATACGGCGTCTTCCTGTGCCCCAGACGATTGAATACATACAACCGGACCAAAAGACCAAGATGCCAGAAGTCTTGTTGATCAGGAGGGTGGGCCTCTTTGCTATGTCCGTGATATACGCGCGCTCTCCAGCTAGAATACGACTGCCCTCACTTTCTTTGCCGTCTATGACACGGACACGCTCAGTGACGAGGCAGTATAGGTAGGTGCAAGGGAGATGAGCGAACAAGAACAATAAAGATGGTTGATCGACGGGTTCTATCTTGTAGTACAAGACTTTTTCAATGGAGCACGCGGAAGAGAGCAAGGTTGGGAGTCAAACGGGGAAGGAAAAAAAAAAACCAGCAAGGGAAAAACGCAACTGCAATCAAGAAGCTGGGATTCAATGCGGTGCAAGTAGAGAGAATGTGGGAAAGGCGTGATTATAGTGAATATGCTGCCTTGCTGGAGAAAAGCACTGCCCAACGCGAACAACATGAAAACTGGAACCTATAACGACGATGGTTACAGGGAGACAGACGAGGAGCCACTCCTTCTTGGATCGATTGAGTTGCACGTCATGTTGACTATCACTGAATGAATGGGCAAATCTTGGCTCAACTCTCTCCGGCCTCGACTTCACAGACTGCCCTGCCCTGCTTGGATGCTCATTACCTACCTCGGTCGACGGCGGAGCAGCGGATTTTGCCTCAAATACCTTTTTTTTTTTTTTTTTTCCATGGTTTGCGCTGTCAATAAGCTAGGGCCACGCCGAGGATCGCACATGACTAGGGCTTATCCAGCTCCCCCTATACAAGGGAAGCACACGAACCTTCCTTTTGTACGCTAGATCCTAGGTTCAACAATATCTTCACTTTGTATCTACCGATTACTACGTGCAAGACATCCATCTACGCATCGTCGACATGGGGGTGCGACTGGGGTGTGGGGCGTGCGGCGCGGGCGCGGGCGTGGGTGGGGGGCGTGGGCGTAGAGGGCAAAAACCATCCAGGTTAGCAAAGGCCATATGTATGTACGGACTACCAAACCTCACAGCCAGGGTTCCTCGCAGCTGCATTAATATGTAGCCAGCCAACGTACGGATGTACGTGCAGAGTCGATGGGAAAAAAAAGTACGGACGAACGCACATATGTAGGAAACTTCTCATAATATGATAACTAATCGGAGTGTGGTCTATTCACCCTCCATGAATGTCCATTGCAATTGCAGACTTTGCAGTGGGGCAGGGCAGGGCAACCAATGTGCGGATGAAGATGGAACAAACAACAACGAGATTGCAGATTGCAAGCAATGATTTCTATATGATCTAAACCAGCCTCATGATCGATAGGCCGACTTAGTACTTTGGTAATGTCTCCTCTCAGTCTGCACGCCCCCACCTGCACCCCCTAAGTAGCGTCGTGTCAAGTTGTGGCCAGCCAACATAAGAAAGCACTGCACGCCTTATCTACTTATCTACATTTACACGTGCCTGTCCACACCCCACTGTCCTCGTCTGGTATAAACAGGGAGGGTAGTGGTAGTTGCTGGATTGCATCCCTGTTATTTATTACTCGGTATTGAGCGATTTTTTTCTTTTTTTTTTTCTTTTTTTTTCTGGTCTGAATCTAGACCTATGTTACACACACCATTGCATTGTTAGATGACGTGTTGGACTCAAGACAACCATGCACGACACACAAAGTACATGCTCATGTGCGATGCGGTGCGATGCGATGCCGTCCCCGGAAGGTTTTTTCTCTTATCAAGGACGCAAGACAACAGGGAAAGCACGTTCCAATCTTGATCGGAGCCGACCGATGTTGACTCGAGCCGTCCTCAGCAAGCCTGCAGTGATTGTGCCTGTTCGGTGGGTTTTCTCAAAGTCGCAGAAGGGAGGCAGAGCTGGTGCCATCTCGGATCTTTCCTTTGTCGGCCAGAGACCAGGGTCCACCCATAGTCCTGATCAGTGAGTCGTTGATTTCATAGTAGCTGCAGTAAGCTCAATTGGGAAGAATACGGATTCTTCGGATTCTTCTGCATCGTACATGCTGTGGCATGATATGGGCGTGCAGCAGCCGGAATTTGTCAAACTCTCTATGTGTACTTGGAAATCTTTTTTTTTTTTTTTTGTTAATGCGATCAGGCCGCCTGGCCGGCCAACTCAATTGAGAAAATGAAAATGCTCCATGCCATACACCTCCCGGCCGAGTGAGTTCCGAGACACGCTGCATGGCTATTTCCATCAGCTGCACTCGGTACTCCGTAGGAGGCACTTGGATTGTCGCTGTGCCATGTGAGCGTACAGCAGTACATATTTCATCCACGTTTTCGTGCGCGCGACGGGCGACACGGCGAGGTTCCACAGCGCGCATGTGGTGGCCCGTGGGCATAACTATGTATATGTACATGTGAGCATGAGCATGAGCATGAGCATGAGTGACTTGAATTATGTAGAGAGCACGCGACACACGACCCATTATCCCCAATCTCTGCAGAGCCGCTCGGCCCATTCCCAATACAGCCCAGCCCTGAATCGGGGCAATGCTTGGCTATGCCATTGTTTATACACATCTGACGAGCTACTTGCCTAGTTGGCAGCAACTTCTTATGCTACATATTCCCTGGCCTGAAAATCATTATGAGCAATTATTGAGGGGTCTCGTGCTTCCCTGGCGTCCGAGCTTTGATTAGCATAAAAGCTCCTGGACTCAAACTTTTCACCACAACAACACGTCGACTTAATCATGCAATTTACTAGTAAGCCCGCGCAGTAGTAGCTGGTACTGTAATCGGTTCTGTTCAACCACATGCATGATGCTCTGCAGTCTAACAACCCCCCCTATCGATCTTATTCCTCCCAAAGAGAAAGAGTGAACAATACACATTGCATTGTGTGCAAGCTGAGATACCCACCCACCACCACCAACAGCATGAGCATGAGCATGAGCAACGGTACATTTCGTTTGGTGACATGTCAGGTTCTGTTTAGTTGGAATGTCTTTCGCAATGTTGGCGCAACTTGACCAATGGCGAGACAAGCAGGGCGACAAGCTCCCCGTATTTGCCAAGCCCTGCCTTTTGATTTGGTTCCGACTGTGCGGTTCGGCGCTAAATGATAGGTCAGAGAACAAGCTACCGACTTAGTGCGGCACACCGTGCGTCGTCTGCCTGCGTTGTTTCTGTGCGTGGGCTGCAGATCAATCAATGCTAGAGCACCCCCCACCCTCCCCATTCCTTCCAAGTGTCACCGACGGGCCGTCGGATCTCTTTTTTTTGGGCGACGATATAATACTCCGCAAGGCCTCGCAAAGTCGGTCGACCCACAACACCCCCTGGTCGCCACCAGTGACAGTGACATCTACAGTAGAGCATACACTCTACCCCCTGAATAATTTTACAAATCTACATGACAGGCGCCAAAGCCCCCTTCGTAACAGGCATTCAAGCCGCGCAGACTAGCCACTATTAGAGAGCTACACGCAGAGCAAACAGGGGATTAAGCGCCACTGAAAGATAACATCATTTTCTATGTAAATTATTCACAATCCCAAGGTACATGACCCGTCTCCTTCCTATATAAAGTATAAGGAAATCTAGGTACTTATTCCTTGCTAACACCTAATTTTCTTCATTCCCTCTGTCATGTAGATTTGTAGAATATTTCAGGGGGTGTAGTGTAGGGAGAGCCCCATGAGTACAAGGTATCTTCCTAAGATGTAGGGTACTTATAGCTCTGCAGATCGCATGGGCATATCAATGTAGCTCTGGTTGGTAGATGTTGATTGCACACAAGCCCATGTAGTGACCGCCGCGAGGGCCTTAATACCGTCACCAACAATCAAAGCGATAAGCCTGTGATCCACGAAAACTCTGCTAAGTTAGCAGAGTGTATAAGTATATATAATAGATATGCTAGCTATTTTTAGTAGTAAATTTATATAGAAAGTTATAGAATTAAGTTTACTTTATATTTACCTTTATTTATAATATATTATACTAGTAAGAGGTATATAAATACTTATAATAAAATTAGATACTAAAAATAAAGGGAATTTTACTATTTTTTAGCTTTTATTTTTATAGAGTGTAAATTACTTTATAAACTTTATACGGAGTATTATAATAAAGTTAGTAAAGCGCTATAATAACCTTTTATAGGGATTATAACCTCTTATTTAGATGATTTTGCTTGTAAATTAATTAATTAATCGAATTAATTGATTAATTAATTAATTAAGGTTTTGCTACAGGAGGGCTTTAGATATAAAGGCAGTGGGAAAAAAGCCATAAGATATGCTTAGACTATATAAAGTAGCTGCCCTATAGTAATCCACATATAAGTTATACTGCGGGTCGTCCCTGCTAACTTAGCAGAGTTCTCGTGGATCACAGCCTAAAGAGATAGAGGGAGGGAGGAAAAAGAAAAGTGGGGGGAGGCACGACCTGGTCTGTGTCTGTCTGACCACGTCTGCCTGGCCAAAACCCAAAACAACCAAACCCCGGCAAAGGCACCTTTTGCAGCCAACGCGACGCTGTGAGTGGCCAGCAGGTCCCGACAATTTGGTTCGGCCGCCCTTTGAAATCACACAAGTACTCCTCATCAGCCAGACAGCTCGCCCTTGACCGCTCTCTCGCTCGGGTTATCCGTCCGGTCTGGGACAAGGAGCGTCGTTGGCTGATGCCAATGCAGCAGCAAGCGAGGAGAAGGAGAGGGGGGCGGCGGGTGGGTGTGGGTGTTGGGCGAAAAACTCCATGATGAAGTGGGAAGTAATGTGAGACGGAGAGAATGAAACACACGACAGAGCGAGAGAGGGACAACACGCAAGGACTGGCAGAGACAGGCTAAGCAAGAATGTTTGTTTCTTTTGACATTTGAAAGACGGTGGCAGAAAAAAAGCCTTGCCTATTCAGACTTGCTCGCCAGGGGGTCGACGTCGTAGTCTTTGGAATCAGCTCCGACTTGCCGCCGCTTCTCGCTCTACATGCCATTGAGCTGCGATGAATAGATTGTACACACTGGAATGGCTCTACGGAGCCAACGGGCCAAGAGTAAGGGAAAGCCCCATGTTCATTAGGATCTACACACTTATGGAGGAATATATATACCTTTATTTATATCTACGGGAGTAGTGGTTTAAGAAAAAGAAAGACAGCCTTTCTATTAATAACTCCCTATAAATTTACCAAGGTAGTCACGGGAGAAAGACAGGCAGGAGAAATTAGAAGGACCAAGAGGCCTGTTTGACCACCCCTGATAGTTGCATTTGGGCCTGACGCTGACAGGAAACATTGATATCACATCAACGCCGAGTAACACACGGTGGGATGAGACATGGAGAAGAATGTGATGTAACATTGCAGTACGGAACACCACTTCTGTCGTTGCAGGACCAATGTCTTCACTCTTTCCTTCGGCAGTGCACTTGGCCTTGTACTGTGCTGTTCTGTTGCAACCCAGGTACATATTTCTGGAGTTGTTGCGCCTGATAATAGTATATTTCCATCTCATAGAGCATACGCGGGGGTTGAGTCAACATCCAATAGTACAAGGACGGACAAGTACATATATGGCCAATACTTTGGATTTACTCTGTACAGACATGACATGTCTTGTCGCACGGCTGGACAACGGAGTAAACGTTGGGACACGTAGAGGCCAAACCCAAACACAAAATGAATGAATATGCCTCGTTGATTTGATACCTCGTGCAGCATCTCGCATGTCATGTACTTCTTTGCTGTCAATAACGCCTCTCTCTCTCTCAAGTCGTGCTCATAAGGTTGGCCGCTACCGTACCCAGCTTTACAGAAAGCGTTTCATACGAGAAAAAAAAAAAGAATTCGAGGCCAGATACCCAAGAAAAAAAGAAACGCGGGAAGAGAAGAAACAATATAAACTCATTACAGTACTGAGTGCATAGAATATGGCACGTCGCTTGGATAAACAAGTCGGGCATGCGACAGGATGAATGTTGACATGCCTACAACAAAAGAAATACCCAGTATATAAATGCCCTCCCCCGCCCCCAAAAAGAAACCTTGAAACCAAAAAGAAAATTTCGACAACCTGCACAGCATGTACGCCTATAATGCATCAGTCCCGACGGCGACGACTTGCTCAGTACTTTGCAGAGTAACGATGAGCTGAGGGCGAGTAAGGGCCGTATGGATCTTCCGTGTAAACGGTGGCTCGGCGCTCGTCCTCTTGCAAGAGCTCTTTGACTTCCCAGTTGTTCATGCGTGTTCCTACGGAAAATTCCAAGTCTTCTTTGGTGATGGAGTCCCAGTACTGCGAATCCAAGTTAGCCGAGTACGTCTTCGAACTGCGATGTCATTTGGGGGGGGGAGATTATTTGTGATGTTGTTCAGCGACATGAAACGTGCCAGTACAGTTGTATGTATCAGACAACTGTCCATAGAATGGAGGACTATATAACAAGAAGCAGAAAGGAATGAATATCGTACCTTGTACACCATCATGACGCCGAGCAAATTGCAAACCGTGGCAAAGAACAGCCCATCGAGGTAGTGGCTCAATGAATTGCAAATCTTGCTGCTAAATGCATAGAGAATGACCTGGCCGACCACGAAAAAGAAGACGCCAAAGGCAATATCTCCGAGGGGCCATCGGTCGCGCAGAGTTCTAGTAACCAGAAGAACCTGCATGCCCACGTAGATAAACAGCTCAATGGCGTTGAGAAGATAGAGAACGACGAACAAGCCCACCGTGTTGGTTGGGTTGAGACCAGCCCATCCTTTGAAAGTCGCAAGGGACACGAGGAAGCTGATGATGAAGGCCACCAGGGAGCAGACGCGCATCATCCAAACGGACAGGGGCGTGCCGTCCTCGTACAGCTGGAATCCAACAAACCCGTTGATGAGGAGGCATGTTATGAGTGCGCTGCTCAGGCCATTCTGTATGCTGACAAAATACGGAAACGGACCGCTAGCTGGCGGGACAACTCCGGCATCGACTATCAACGAGATGAAGGTCAATAGCATATAGATGTAGAAGAAGGACAGAATCTCCTTTCGGCCGACAGCCGTGAACTTGCTACGAACATGGAGAATCATCACAATCGTCATGACAAGTGCCACAATATGCATAGCAGAAGCAGCGCCTTCAAAGATGATGGTGTTAGCCAGCGCAATGTTGCGAGCGTAACAATCGGGCTCTATGCCCACGTGGTTCGTCGCGGGAAGTGTAGGCCCGACGTTTGCACATAGCGGGAGCGGCGCATTCTCGCAGATGGAGGTGAAGTCTCCGAAGCTTGACATCGTTGCCGATACGCTGAAAGATTTGACTGTAGTGGTTCCTTTTAAACCCTAATATCGGACAGGCAAGGTCCGTTCGATGGCCGAATAATGCTGCCCTTTGGTAATCCAAACTCTGTTCCTATCGTCGTTTTAATTCCAATAGTCGGGAGTGCAGGAAGTGAAAGAATTACTGTTCCGCTTCAATCCACTATCTACGCGGAAAAAAAAAAATGTACTGAGCCGGGGAGACGGAAGGCTAGGCTATGCGAATTCGAGAGTTCGTACAAACAATGAGGGCCAATTGTCGCGTAGGTCGAGGAGCGAAAGACACTTCTTGCTTTTGAGGCTAGACGCATGGAAGAGGCAAGAATGCCACGCCGATTTCGAAAAGAAACTGTATCTATATCCCAAACGTTCAAGCCCTCATCGTCTTCCCACTCGGCCTTGTTCGTCGTCTCGCTGTGTCGAGGGGGGAAATATCGACGACCGTGCGGCCGGGCGCTTGCGAGGCAAAATCGAATGTGAGGCCGGCGAAATGTAGAGTACTCGAAAATCAAGTAATGGCCGGAGCGAGTGTCTAAGACAGCCCAAGGCGCTTTGTTGCCGACCTAAGGGAGATGGGAAGTTGAGGGAGGGTCAGAGTGCACACAAACTAGCGATCTGTACGGGAGGAGGTTGCTTAGTCAAGATGTCGGCCACTTTTGCTTTGCTTGTGGCGCTGCTTTGACCTGACACAGGCTTGTGGTTGGCTGACGGCTGGTTGGCTGCCCCTTCCATCCCCTCCCTGGGAATACATACATACACCCGCCACCACGGCGGTATAGCGCCCATATAAAAACATATGTATACCCACGGGGAGGGACCTTGGCTTCAATCAACACGAGCGTACCGACCTTGTACCATGCGACACATTTGCCACGTCATCTGCCTTAGTAGGTATGATATTAAAACATCGACAAGATGCCGGGCGGACATGTAAATGGTTTTCGACCTTTGTGTATTACGAACAGTGTTCTTATTGCATTGCTCTGCTTCGCCCTTGCATCTTCCATGATTACATCACCTGAAAAGGACTTTGCGTTTTTAAAATCAAGCAATGAAATGTCTCAAATAACTCCAATCATATGCACTGGTTGCTTTGCGGATATCCTTTTACAAACAAATGTACAGGGCAGTTCAAAGAACTCCCAAAAAGCCAATGAGCCAATGTCCCTGACACACCAACGCCTATGTCCATGCCAGCCGAAGCCCTACCATGCTAAAATCACACCATGCAAAATGGCGCAGTGTCTGAAACTGTCATAAGATACATCGAAAAAGCCGCGTTCATTTGAGCAGTAGACGGTTCAAAGCCCTTGCGTGTAGTGTAGAGTGTGCCTTCTGTGACCAACTGGTAGGAAGATGCAGCATCGTGCTTCAGCGTCTGGGTAGCCTCCGTCCCGAGATCAATCCGCACGACACGTCTTCCAAAATCAGGGGCCGAAATGCCATCTTTCCTAGGATGGATAATGTCCTGGTGGCATGCCGTGAGATGCCAACGTCTGTTGCTGGCTCCGATTATACACCACAAATTCCGGCACAATACCAGTTCGAAGGTCATGTCGGCGCCCAATTGGTTGATAATGCATCTGATTAGGGTGAACTGGTATCGAAAGATGATACCGGTCCAGAGATGCAGATGGCGGAGGGTACAACAGACGGTTGACGTGACGGATAGGCTTGTACGGACTAGCCCTGTCTTGCAAATACACGCTTGGAGAGTTGGAGATTGGGGTATGAACCACGGGTGTGTGAACAGCAGATCCCGGTCCAAAGGAATCAACAAGAGGCGATGAGCCATAGTTGGGCAACAGTCTTCCGGGACTGTGATGCTTCGTCGGAGTACCATAGCCCATGGATGTCTGTGTTGGTAGCGTAGCCATCGAATAGGACGCTCCTGCTGGTGGTATTGATACTGGTGTTAGCGCTGGCACTGGCGCTGTTGCATTTACAGGTACGACGGATTGTGGCTGCTGCACCCCTCCAGCTCCTGAATTAGCTTGATATACTGATGACATGGCTCGGATACCAGGCTGCAATGGAGGCAACGACACCATTTGTTGCGAGTTACCAGCGTTCGAGGTTGAATACAGGTGTCCAGTCGACAGCTGCTGATTCGTCACGAGGCTAAGGTGCGGAACGGGCAATCTGGTGTTATCGAGAGACCCGTTCAGTCGTGCACTGGGCATGGATTGCAACGCACGCGCTCCCTGTACAGATTGCATGTGTCGTTTGGCTGGATGTTCTGCCAAA
Organism: Epichloe bromicola; assembly: GCA_023658445.1. Classification (NCBI taxonomy): domain Eukaryota; kingdom Fungi; phylum Ascomycota; class Sordariomycetes; order Hypocreales; family Clavicipitaceae; genus Epichloe; species Epichloe bromicola. The sequence goes on from CP098271.1 coordinate 1,211,088, forward strand.
TCCGTGTCGGGGCTGCGCTTCCGGCTCGAAGGTCGAGGAATCGAAACTTTGGAGGCCAGTGGAGATGTTGCATTTGTCTGGTAGGCAAAGACGTTTTGTGATTGTCGAGAATTGGGTGACAAATTCGACTTCATCGACGGCGTGTAGGATGGAAATCCACCCGTGGTAGGGGATAATACGGGCGCATGCACCGCTTCGTGCGTGGGTGAAAGCTTCTGAATAGGCGATGCCGCGATTTTTGAAGCACGGTCATAGTACTCGTGGAAGCTGGAGAGCTTCACGATCCAATGTTCCCACTCCTCTTTGGAGGCCAGTAGGTTGTATCGCATGTTGCTGAGAAATTCGACTTCCATGACATGGATTTCTTGAACGGCGAAACATGATACTTCGGCCCAGGTCTTGTTGGTGTACGTGTTGTCATCCAAAACTAGCATTACCGTTAGATAGCCCACACGTGAACCAGTATTTTGGCGTGTCCTTGCCAGACTTACATTTATTGCCAAGCATTAAAGCCACTGTGAGCAGTCGATATTCACTGCCGGCCCGACCCTTGATTTGCGGAGTTGACATTTTCAAACGATAGATAAAGAGCAATGCCAGGAAAATGACATTCTGCGTAACTTGTGTGGTGGATAGTACATTGTACACCCATTTTTGAAACTGCTCGTGTGGTCTAGCCAATGTTGGCAATCGCGAAATCAACGAAGAGTGGGTTTTCGATCGAATCGTTTCGGCATTTCTTAATTCGTCAATGGATTCGAACCAGAATAAACATGTCATCTGGTGGCGCCAAAAGACCCGTTAGCACATACAGCATTAAGGTTTGCAGTGCTGAGAGGATTCAATAACCTGTGCAGCAAAATCAGAGAGGCTGCCCCCAGCTGGAGTGATGCATTTGGGTAGCTGAAGACTATGATATATCAAGGTTTCCGACCCTCTTCTAGACGCCATTTTGGAAGTATCAGGGGTGCCTGTTGATGGAGTCGCTGGACGGCTGGCTTGAAGGGCAGTCGGATTCGCAAGGTGAGACGAAGTTGAATGGTGGTGTGATTTATGCTGCAGCTGTGCCTGTTGAGATGGGTAGCGGTACTGCTGAGAGGTTCTGACATCGTCCATGACAGGCTTCAGATGGTTGGGTTGAGACAGAGTTGTGGTGCAAGGTTGAAGATGGCCATTGTATGCTGCCATAACAGGCTGATATGTAGCACTCATCTCGTCGACCGGTGGTGTTTTCAGCCCGTGGCCTGAGCTCGTGGATGCGAGTCCTCGGGATAATGTCTTGGGCCAGACGAGGCCAGATTCAAAGTTCTGTTGACGATTGAGGTGCAACGATGGCGATGAGGGCAGGAACGGAGCCGTAGAAGATATCTTGACAGACATGAGGAGAAATGGGTAGGCGAATGCCGTTGGCCCCGGAGGTCGAGTCACAGAATTGTGACTTGGAGATGGCGACGTCGATAGCACCGAACAGGGTCGTTAGCACCGAACAGGGTCGTGATGAGGAAGAGAATTGACATTCCCTAGTCCTGATGGATGTGCACGAAGGGTTGTCGACGACATGCAAGCTCTGAGCGAGCCGAGCAATCAAATATATTCGAAGGAAGGAAGCCGAGCTGGTAAATCAATGGGTCGTGAGTGTTGTAAGCCGCAAATGCCTTTTTGTTTTCGGGGCTGGCTTCCACGGTGTAAGTGTGGCTTCTCCAAACACCCCTCCCCCTCTTGCCGTCTTTATGATTTTTATTAACAAGCAGACAAAATGACGGGTACGACAGCTGAATCCTCATTAAAGTAGCACCATGTTTGAGAAACAAAAAGGGCAGAAAGACCCGAAGCGGCCCTGGAAACGAAAGAGACCAGAGACCTTGTTCGGCTGATGAGGGACAGAGGGAGAAATGGACGACGGTCTCGGCGTAAGTGGTGGTATGGTTGGTGGAGGGCCATGGACGGAGTTCTAGGTTCAAACAGGGCTGTGGTTGGCTGCGAGGCGCCAAGGCCAGGGCCACTGCTGGTGCTGGATGTGTGTTTATGCTTCTGGCTACCGGGTCGGTGTTCGATTGGACCGCACATGGGGGGGCGTGTGGGAAGGGTGGTTGATGTGAATGAAGAAGGAGTGAAGTGAGTCTGTGGTGAACAGTCAGGAGGTACCTGCCCAGTTGCCCCCCGTCTGCTTGGACTACTCAGTCGGCTGGCAACTGGCCCGGCAACAAGAGGGAAGGCACCCTGGAGGCGCGCGGGGCGGTGGGGGGAAGCAGGCAAGGAAGGCATGGTGGTCTCAGGCACTTTGCACGCACCACACAAGAGACGGGGCACTTGGAATTGCAAATCATCTTACTCCGTGTTTACTCCGTATCGATGGCAGGATTCTGTCGCTTTTGTTCGGTTCAAGTGGGTGAAAACACGAATGTCGAATCACTTGTTCGCGCGCGTCCCGTCTCGACAACCCGACAGCAGCTACGCATATGCGTGGCGCAACTACGGAGTAATACGTCTACTTGATACACCACCCACCTTCTGCAGCCCAAGAATCATATGTAAAAGAGTTTCCACTTCATCGGAGTGCTCCCTTTGAGACGACGGCAACCGACCATCACGCCTTGCTGGCACCGCATTCCTCTTGCTAATCAGACTTTTTAGTGTCTGTCATTCACTCACTGATGGGTCTCGCCACACGAGAGCTATTCACATTTTTACTCTTATGCCACAAAGTTAGCCTGGCGTGGCAGTGACCATCTGAGTCTGAGCAAGCGGACCCATGGCAAGCCCCCCTTGTTGGCTCTGAGCGTACTCCGTACATATGTATGTTGTTTGGATTACTCCGTACGAAGAGGATTTTTTCCCTCCCTCGTTCATCTATTATGCGAAGTCCTGGTTGGAGCGCGGCACGACCACCCAATCCTATGTATCGCACAAATGCAACGCCTCTTGGCCTGGATCCATACGGTTGAGTAGTTGTCAGCGCTGTGGACTGTGGCAGTGGGAACATTGAGGCCTTTGCCGCCGTTGTGGACCAAACTGAAAAGATGGCGGGTGCTATTATCCTTCTCACGACTCGCGTGGGTCATGCTAAAAACAAAACCAATACTTGTCAGTACGGTACTTGTCCGGCACGGCACAGACCCCCTGGTCTTTTTGCTCTCTCTTTCGTCTGCAAAAGGACTCTGTTCTTTTTCTTTTCATCATAGCCCATCCCAGTATCAATGGGTCAAATGGGTCAAGCCAGAGCATGACGATGGAGAGAAGGACATGATTCATAGCGTCCTTGTATTGACGGATCGAATCCTTGCCATTAATTTGAGATGCTTCACCGCAACTCGGACCAGACCTCAGAGGCAGTTGAGCCGTGACCTACGACCACCTATTACAACACTAACAGCTAAAAACACATCCCTTTCGTCGTGGTTGCACAAGACACACTACTAGGGCTGCTGAGTCTGATGTCCTACGGCAGACACCAACAAAGCGCCAAACATGGTCGTTGCAAAACTAACATGTACCAGGTATGAAGTGCATGCGCTTCCTCTTTATCGAGCGACGCTATCAGCTCGCTGCGACGGCCATAACATAACTGCCATCGAGTGCATTGAATACTTATTACTGCGCAAACCGAACAAGAGCACTCCGTATGGTGTGCTTCCTATCCAGAGCGGGACATTCCAAACATTGCTGGTCCTGTTGAAGCAACCCTGATTCAATCTAGAACATAACGGCGGGGACATCGCTGCAGCAACCTTTGTGCCTCCATCTGTATGTACGGAGTACACGAGCAAGCTCCGATCGGCTCCATACCCTCTGACTTCAGGTCACATTCTCAAGAACCGAGTTGCATTTTCAATTACATTTGAGTGGCCATCCTGCAAAAATGAACAAGAGCTAGCTGGATGGGGGTGCACATTTGGCCAGTAAGAAGTCATGCATTCACGATTCCGACGTCTTTTTTTTTTTCAATTTGGTTTGAACTTCCTGCCTGCCCCCCTTGTGAGTTTGTATGTAGGCCCTCTCCTCCGTCTTGATACCTTGACATGGCATGCTACGGTACCACAGGCCCGCCGTGCAACGGTTATCAGACGAGTGGATTCATCATTTGCAGCTGACGCTGACTGCGACGCCGCTGCTACCGCCCCTGTTGGGGAAGCCTGATCTTATTAATGATCCAGGTCTACTCCGTAGTTAGGCCAGGATTGGGAATGAGCGACAAGAGCACAGTGACTTGACGCCAAATTTACCGAGTCCTCCCTCCACCAAGCTCAGCAGCGTGCACTCATTCTTGGAAAATCTTGGATCAGGATTCACCTCAACCTGATACTTTTGGATTTCTTTCATTTACTTTTCCAAGGTATTGAAACCGAAAACGTCTGGCCATGCGAAGCGACAATGGTGTGTCATGTACTCTGTACATATGTTCCCCCCGGTCGGCGAAGAATAGTGATACATACATACACTGATGTGATGATGGGTCCAAAGGTTGAGAGGGAAAACCACAGCCCCCTGCAGATCATAAGACCCAAGACATCGACAAACAGACAAACAGAGCAGCCCACCAGACGCCCAGACGCCCAGACGCCCTGCCTGCACTGACCTCATTGGCCTCGGGTCGTTTTCTGAATGTCTCGCTTCATGGCGCTCACTTCGGGCTGACCTGCTACTCGACTACAGATATCCGACGAAACCAAATTAAGAGAAACTGATATCAATGTTAATACTAGACTGACATGCGAAAGAGGGAAAAAAGCCCTGGGCCAAACTGCAACCCGGCTAGAAGACTCCTGATATTCCGACGCAGGGTGGCGCTTAGGCTCCTTCAGAACGAGAACGGTAATACGTATAATATGTACGGAGTACATACGGATTACTCTTGCTTGCCTCTTCAGGATCCCAACCATGTCCAGCTGGGCACCAGCTCGCGAGCCGGGTTCGTGCTGGCTGAAATGAATAGCCGTTTCATCGATAATGCCCTTGGTGAGTCGTGTGTCATTGAAGGCGTTTTTTTGCGTCTATTTCGGTCTAGTTGAATGCAGGTCTTTGACAACTTTGGACGCTCGCTAGTAGACCAGTCAATCGTGGTGTCCCCCACCAAAAGCAGCTCAAGACTTGCCGTTGGGTTGTAACTTGTGATGCAAGAGAACCCACTTCGACCAGAGGCCACCTGGACTATCTTGCTGCGGCAGTGCACCCAGCTTGTTTTCAATTATTTATTTGATGGACTTGACGTTTGGCTAAACGCAGTTGGGTGACCTTGTTGACGACATGACCTTACACTGACGGCCTGAAACTTACTCGGTACTGATAGGGGGTATCATCGGCGGAGCAATAGTCCGTATGCAGTCGTGGCATTTGCCCGCCTACATGTAGGTACACATGTATGTGCTCTTGTGCTCCTCCATGCATTTGCATTGAACCCAAATGCCAGGATATGGCCATGACTTCAGTTCTTTGTGACACCAAGGACGGTACAGCTGACAGAGTGCAGAGTACGGATCAGTTAGTCCGTCAGCGATGGAAAGTAACAAGACTAGGTACATAGGTGTCAGGACCGAGGTCTCTATTTCCGTCATGCGGTCGAGGTTCGTCTAGGGCCCGAACCAGTTGCTTGTTGATGTGGTACTCCGTACAAAGGCAACAAAGGCAACAAACAAACAGGAATGGCAAAGTTGCTGCCAATCCGATCGTCACGAGTCAAGCCGGCAATAAAAGAGTGCTTCCTTTTTGCGACTATTTTAACTAATCATAATGGTGAGTGGTCCAGCAATGATACGAGCACGGCGACATGGCTGCAATGCTGCATGGTCACCAACCGCGCATGCTCCTCAGTCAGGATCGAGAACTGCACGCAACGGGTCGTGATAATTTGCTTCAAGGCCGAACCTTTGATGTCGTCCTCATCCTTGCAGTCAAATCCGTGACATCGCGGCCGCCACGTATTCCATCCCGCCAACCACCAGGTTTGCTGCACTGACTGCATTGATATTCCGTCGTGGCCAGCACAGTAATGAAAAAGCGAAAAAGCAATGCGTAAGCACATACAGTCATCTGCCTTGCACTCTTCTGGCTGTGAATTCATGGAGGCATTTATTACTAATTAAGAACGGACTTTAAAAAGTGATGGAAGACCCACAAGCTGCCGCTCGTTGGTATTACGTATCCCCCCCCCCGGGGACGGAGCAGACACACCTGACAAATGATATTTGTTGGTCCTACTGGTCCAAGGCTTGTGCGGGCATGCTTTTTAATTGGCCACCTTTTCGCCACCTCCAGTGGTCACTCGCCCTGCTTTGAGAGAAGAGACGACAAGGGGGAGCACGGCACACAGAAGGATAGGCTGGTCACGCACGGCATGATGCTGATAATCCCACGAGCTGCCTCGCGGTTGGAACATGAACAGAAGGCCAACACGCAGCAGCATGGACATGTTCGCTTTGCTGCGTCGGTCACACTCGAGACTTATTGCCGAAAAGAAGGGTGAAACGCCACCGATAAGCCGGAGCTGGCCCTGGTTCCCCTCATCAGACTTTACGCCAGGCCTGCTCAATGAATGTGCTCGTACCAGTTCCGGCGGAGGACGGAGGACCTTCCCGTGACCGTTCGGACTCAAAGGGGAGGTTCTGGACATGGCAACCATCCTATTGGGTGGAACCCAAATATCACCTACTCCGTACAGACCTCCCTTTATTACCATGGCTTACGAAATGCATAGCACAATAATAGTGACATGCCTTGCATATACTCCGTAACCGAACTAGCTATTTTCTGCTGGGCCAGAGGCGGAAATGAAAACTTTGCGAGTTGAACGGAAACGGACTGGAGCAGGGCAGACCTTGATGTGGTTCAAATTCAAATTTCAGTTCAAGAGCAAAAATAGCGAGCAACAGAATTTCACGGTACACATGATCGCTTGCCGGACCAGACATTTCTAGTCAACCGCCCCCCCCCCCTCCGGCTCATGGATCAGGCTGTGAACAAGTTGGCTCGAGGCTCCGCTGTACGGAGTACGCACATGTTACATACTACCTGGTGGCTAATTGCTTCACGATGACGGTGGTGATGTTGTTTCATTGGCGCGTCGTTCGCTGTTCTTGGTTACTTTCCCACGCCCCAGCCTCACACGACACGACAACCCGTGGCGCACTCGCCTCGAAGCACAGAATGAATCCCCCGTATTGATGCTAATTACTCCGTACAAGCTCATGCCAAGTCAAACTGGTTGGTTCCCCGCCAGCCACACTTGCCGCATTTCATTGGGAAGAAGAGCCAACTGCTCCGTAATACGGAGAAGACAAACCAGACAAACCCCAATCAAAAGACGGCTTCACTTCCAGACATCCGTCCCCTGGCCTCGCCTAGACAAAAAAAAAAAAAAAAAAAAATCCCTCATCTCAAGAAACAAAAGTGGGTAGCCAGCAGAGTGACGACGGCGAGCAGTTTCCAATCCGAAACGGTCCGTGTGGTGTGTAGGCTTTTGACAAGATCACAAGTGCCGTACCTGCGAGGAAAGGAAACGGATCTCAGGATGATGCCGTCGCAAGTTGCGAGTTGCGAGTTGCGAGTCTCAACGCATCGAGGTCTGGTGCGTCAGTGCACACCTGACACCTAATAATATGCCGTGAGCGCAAGTCAACAAGCAAGCAAGCAAGCAGAAACTGATGACGGCATGGATGAATGGCACGATGGGTCTAAAGGTTCACACCGTCGATCCGACAGCGGCAGGTGGTAGAGCGACTTGTTGAGGACGGTGCGGCCGACTAATAAGACTGTGTCGAGGCGTTCTTCTCCAGCCCTTGAGAGGCTCACATCATCGTGTCCTGCTGGGAGGATGGGAGGATGGGAGGATGGGAGGGGGGAGGGTTCAGTGACCCCCGCGATAACGACTTCTGCATCCCTACAGCCGCATCTGGTTTGGCACGCCCCCTATTGGCTTGAACTAGGCATACTACAGGACTGCGTTGCTTCTTGTCTCACCTGATGTGGAATGCTGCCGTGTCCAAACGAAGACGAGAGAAAATGACCCGTCACCATGGTCTGGGTAGGTGTCCGACGGTGCAATGAGGATGCTTCCCATTCAACTTGTTTTGTTGAGAGCCCCGTCCGAACACGTCGACCCTCCCTTTCACGGCTCTTGCGGCATTTTATCTGGTGCCATGGAAGCCGTCAACGCCTGCCTTGCACGGCTTCGAGCTCGGCAACACCATTGGTGAATCGTAATGTAGGGAGTTGTTGCTTTGACGGGGGATGAGTTGACCTACGCCAAGCGGGTTTCCTTGAGATTTGGCGTCTCCATCGACTGATAGTCACTCAGCTCGGCGGCCCACGAAAGCTTCCTGCTGCAAAAACAGGGTTGCTTCAATCAAGACTTTAAAAACAAAAACTTTTATTATCTAAGCTCTAGTTATTTAGTAGTAAAAAAGAAAGGTAGAACCCTTCCTAATAAAAAATTCTTTTTAATATAGTAGATAAGCTAGAAGGTAAGTTAGTGCCTTATACCTTCCCCCCCCTCCTAACTTATCTACTAGCACTAGATAGTTACCTTAACTATAAAATAAGAAAAAAAAAAAAAGAATATAAAGAGTAAATATTAGTAATACTAGTAATTATCCCTTAACTTAGATAGCTAAATCTATTAATACCTTAATTTCCCTTAGGGTAATTAGACTATTATAGTCTACTATAAAATCTATAAATAAACTCTTATAAATACCTACTAGCTTTATAGATAGGTAATTATACCTTATTACTTTCTCTAATTTCCCTAAATTATCTTATAGTTTACTTATTATACTATTCTACCTAAAATATTATAGGGATTAAAGCCTTATATTAAGTTTAAATATAAGCTCTATAACTTCTTTAGTAAAGTTAGATTTTTCTAAATTATAATATTCTAGGATATTAGCCTATAGGGTTAATTAACTAGTAGCTTTACTATTATATATAAGTATTAGTAGCCTAAAGTATCCCTTAAAGATAATAAAGCCTCTCTCTTTTCTATCTAATATAAAGGTAAGGATATTACTAGTATCTTTTAGTTTAGTAGGGTTTAGCTCTTTAGCTTTTATATTATTAATACTATTATTATAAATATTAATTAATCTCCTTAACTCTACTAGAGTAGTATATAATAGTTAATATATAAATAAAATTACTATAAGTACTTTAATAGCTTATATCTTACCCTTATTATCTCTTTATTAATTCTTAAGAAGCTAAGATTTTAAGCTCTTTATTTATAAGAACTATAGGCCTAGTAATTCTATAAAGTAATTATAAAAGAGTCTTTCTAGAAGAAGTTTAAGTTAGCTTTTAGATACTTTAATCCTAGGTAGTAGGACTAGGGATAGGGGTAGTAGAGAATTAGCCTTAGCTTTAGCTATTAGTTTAAATATAGTTACTATATTATTATACTTATTAATACCTATAACCTAGATCTTAGATAACTTAGGTATACCCTTTAGAAGGAGTTTATATTTATTAAATATAAATAAATTAGGAGTTATAGTAACTCTATAGTTAATAGCTAGCTTTATTAAGTCTTATAATTCTTAGACTAGAAGTTATCTTATAGCTAGCCTTAGTATTTTACTAAGAGAAGTCTTAGTTAATTTAGCTCTATTCTAATTACCCTAAAATATATAATATATTAGAAAGGGGTTTAAGTTTAGTATAATAATATCTAGTTTAAACTCTTAGATACTACTAATCCTAAATATATCTTAAAGTTAATAAGGATATTTACTAGGGAGTATTCTCTTAACCTAAATAGACTTAGTTATAATAATTAATATTCCTTCCTTAGAATATATCCTAGCCCTAGTATTAAATACTAGTAGTAGTTATAGGTTAGTTAGTAGGGGTTATAGTCTTAGAGACTTAGTATTTATTATAGGCTTTTTATACTTCTTCCCTATAGTTTTTTTATTACTATTAGTAGTTAAACCCTTATTCTTATTCTTTTCTTTACTTTTTTTATATTTATTAGTTTTCCTATTATTATCCTTCCTATCCTTATAATCTTATTTTCTATTACTAGCTTCTCTAGCTTTATAGTTTCTACCCCTAGTATTATTAGAATTAGGCTTATCTCTATAAGTATTACCTTTTTCCTAGTTATCTCTTCTAGTTAGTTTTTTAGGTAGTAGGTTTAAAAGGGCACTACTTAGTCCTTTATTACCTACTATAGTAGTTATAATCTTTCTAGCCTTACTAGGTTTACTAGGTATCTCTATTATAATAGGCTAATTTATTTTCTATAGTTAATATAGGGTATTCCTATTCTTTAATCCTATTTAGATTATATTAATATACTAGGATTTATATAAGAGATTAGCTCCTAATTTATAGACTAGGGCACTAGTTAAATAGTACTATTATAGGAAGTTTTTTAGAATTAATATATTCTATTTCTTTATTTTTACTATAAATAGTAATACCCCTATAAGGTAGAATAAACCTAAGGCTTAGAGGCCTTATACTACTAAGAATAGCTATTCCTATATTAATCTCCTAGAGTTAGGTACTTTATATAGTATACTATAGATATTATCCTATAAATATAAAAGAGTTATAGGTAATTAAAATAAGAGAGATAAGCCTATCTTCCTTAAAACCACTAAATATAGTTCCTATTAAATATTATTATTTTTAAGGGTATTTTTTACCCTTATAGGCTTTCCTACTACCTTATAAACCCTTACTACTATTAATAGTATATTATAAAAAGGATATAAAAACTTTAAAAGTTAAAGATTATAGTATAGTCTTAACTAGTACTAGAAATATAAGTAGAATTCTTTAACTCTAATTAGTTTTATATCTAGAATTATTTTTTTATTTACCTTCTTAAGTACCTTAGGAAATACCTTTATTTTACTAGTAGGGGAGTTAATTAAATTATCCTAGATAATAAGAGCTATAAAGAGTTCTATAGTATAGAATAAATTATAAAGGTATACTTTTATAAACTTTACTATTATCTCTAGAATAAAGTCTAGAAATTTAAAAGTAGCTATAAAAAGGAGTATACTTAAGAAGATTCCTAGAGTTTTTTTATTATAAGGTATAGGCTATTTTATCTAGGTAATCTACCCTATAAGTTTAGGATATTTCTCTAATAAGTTAGCTAGTTTAGTAATAGTCTAGTTTTTATAAGTATATAATAGTATAATTAGTTTTCCTACTACTAATTATTTATAAATCTATTTACACTAATCTAATAAGGCTTAAAGGGTTAGGGTTCCTTTCTTTATTAAAGACTTCTACTTAAACCCTAGTCTCTTTAACTCCTTAGTTATTTAAGTTCTTAATAATTAACTAGCTATAAACTATATTAGACCCTTAATTACTTTTATATTCCTATTAATAAGTATATCCTAATATAGGATTACTAGCTTAGGGAATATATAATAACCTATAACTAGGTTATAGTAGCTTTTAACTATAAAGTTATCTATCCTATTAAACATTACCTTTTAATTCTAGTTAGAGATTTAGATAGCTATAGGATATAGGTAATCTATATAATATCTAATAAAAACTTATTTTAGGCCTTTAACTATAGCCTCTTTCCCTTCTCCTAGGGTTCTTACTAATAGTAAGCTTTCTATAACTAGATTCTTTACTATTAATATTATTATAAGGTTATATAAACTTAGGGACTAGTTTATTAGTAGTAGGTAACACTATTTTCCCTACTAGAGACCTATATTAGAAAATAGGTTATTACCTCCTATTTAGCTTACTATCTCTATTAGGACTTTACCCTTATATTTAATTACTAGAAGGGTTCTCTTTAGTCTAAGAGATACCCTTCTAATATTATAATAGACCTATCCCTATAGTTTAGCCTTCTAATAAATATAGCTTATAGCTAGGTAGGAAGGATCTTTAATAAACTTAAATTACTTAAGCTTTAGCTAGTTTCTTACTACTATTCCCCTAAGGTTAGCACTTCCCTTAGCTAGTGTAATTACCTTTTACTTTATAAACTCTAGCCTTTATACTAATAGTTTAGTAGGATTTATAACCTCTATAATTATTATAAGTAAGGAGACTTTACCTAGTGTCCCTAGTTAAACTATATATAGAAAATTAGATAGTTAATAATTCTAATAGTTAAATAAATAGTATAATAGAATTAGGGTAAAGATATATTATCTTAAGCTTAGTAGTTAACTACTATACTTAATTTTTCTAAGTTATAGTATAAATTTTAAGAAGAAAAAGATTAAATAAAATAAAAGTAGAAGAGGTAAGGGAAAGTAAAATTAGAGAGAAGGAAGTAGATATAGTAATCTAATTTATTCCCTAACCTAAATTTACCTTTAACTTACTTTTTCCTACCTATTACTATCTAATACCCTATAGATCTCTCTTTTCCTCCTTTTTTTTTTTAACACTATAATCCTAGCCTTACTAATTATACTATATTACCCCTCTAGATCCCTTTATTACCCTTATTACTATAATCTTATCCTCCCTATTAATAGTTAATCCTATAATATCTTTAGATAGCTAGTCTAAGGGGTATAGGCTTTTAAACTATCTTTATAGAAGTCTAAACTATAATCTCCTCTTAATTTTAACCTATTTAAGTTAATAAGTTAGTAGGAAGTATATCTAGTCTAAACCTTAATTTAAAATAGCCCTTACTAGTATAGTTATAACTTTAGGGGCTTCCTTTCTATAACTACTATTACTATATTACTTAGTTTAAATAGCTTATTCCTTCTTTATTTATATTAACTCCTCTAGGTAGTAGCTTCTAAGCTCTTATTAGTTATAACTTATCCTTACTATAACTTAATATAACCTATAAAGTATATTATAGTATCCCCTTTTAGAGATTTTTCTAATAGCTATACTAAAGTTTTATAAAACTTATTACTCTAGCTAGTAGAACTTTTAGTTAGAAAAGCTCCTAGCTTTACCTTTTAATTCTAAGTTAAACTATATAGGACCTCTATAGGAAAATAGCCTATAGACCTAATATATCTATAGTTTAAGGCCTTAGCTACCTTAGGAAGTTAAAGATCCTAGTTCTTTATATTAGTTATTAATTTACTTAATACTCCTTAGAAAATTTAATTTAAGACTTTAACTAGCCTAATACTCTTATAAGATTATCTTAGAGTATTTAATAAACTTACTCCCTTTTTCTTTAAGAATATAGATAACTTTACTAATATAAATATAAGCTTAGGATTAGTATAAAAACCCTTTAGGGTAAGTAATAACCTATTTATCTAATCCCTTAGATAATTTACTACCTCTATAGTACTAGTTAATCTATAAGGAAATAGCTATATAAACTAAGAGAAATAATTAACTATAATAAGTATATATTTAATTTTTTATTTAGTCTTTAGAAATAGTCTAATATAGTCTATTCCTATAACTTAAAATAGTTTATCTACTAGTACTAGTTAATTTAGTGCCTTTCTTTTTTAAGAAGTATATTATATATATAGTATATACCCTAAGATATAATCTATAATATCTGCTTCTATCCTAGGCTAGAATATAGTCTAAGTTAGCCTTCTCTAGGTTAAATCTGCCTTAAAATATCTAGACCTATTATAAGTACCTTAGAGGGTATTCTTAACTTCTTCCCTTACTAGATAACACTACTTATTATATCTTCCTTTAAACTAAAGAACCTTATTCTTTAGCTTATACTACTAGGTCTTTATAACTATCTTTTATATAGTATAATAATTAAATTCTCCCTTACTATATTATCTAGTGATTAGGTACTTTATAATTTCTATATACTAGGGCTTATTTAGGTATTTTCTTAGTAGGATCTTACCCTTAGGTAATACTTCTACCTATCTTATATCTAAACCTAACCTATTAAGTATTAATATTTTATAAGTTTTAGTAGCTTTTAGGGTCTTTAATATCTCTTTATATTCTCTAGCTTTATCTTTCTAGACCTACTAGTTTTAGGCTATATTCTATAATCTAAACTCTATTAGATTATCTATATAGTTATCTAATAAAAAAATAATATAAGATAACCTATTAGTAGTAGTATTCTATTTTCCCTAAATAAAATAAATCTCTATATTTAATAATCTTAGTTCTATAACCTATTTAGTATAGATACCCTTATAACTAGTAGTAGTTATAAATATTATAAGTAGTTTATAATCTATAAATATTATTAACTTTATTCTTAATTTAAAAAAGTATTTATATTTATAATAAAATTTAATAATAGTATAAAGCTCCTATTTATAAGTATTATAATTCCTCTAAGTCTTAGTAAATAGAAATAAGTTATATAGGATAGGATAAGGTACTTTATCTTAAACTTATAAGACTATATACCCTTTACTAAATTTACTAGTACCTAAATATATTTAGGTAGGTAAATTAAATATATATTTATATATACTTAAAGTAATTATAGCTTTCTTTCTTAATATAGAGAAGGATAGGGCCTTAGAGTCCCCCTATTACTAGCTTATATCCCTAGTTAATTAATTTAGGGGTTAGGTAATCTTAGTATAATTCTTAATCTATTATCTATATAGGCTAATAGCTCCTAGGAAAGAATAGATATTAGACTAAGTTAAGGGTATAGGCTAATCTCTTAGCTTTATAGCCTAATCTAGTTTAATATATATTTTCTCTCTAACCTTATAAACCTAACTAACTATAATAATTAAGCTTATCCTAAAGGAAACCTTTTTAAAACTTAGCTTTAATAAAGTCTATAATAATCTAAGTAATAAGTAATCTTTAATAAAAGACTATTATTCCTTAAATAAAGTATATTTATAGAAAATATTATTTATATATAAGGTTAATATATTTAGATTACCTAGCACTTAAGGTATAATAAGAGAGGGCTTAGGGTAAGGTAAAGGAATTAGGCTAAGGGTAATTCTTAATACCTTAGTTATTATAAACCTTACTAACTAAGAGCCTTAGGGTATTTAAGATAGCTATAACTAACTAAACCTAGGAATATTAAAGGTAAATATATACCTTAACTTAGGAGCTATAGGTATTAACTAGTATATATACTTAAGGTTAAATATATAGTAGGATTTAGTCCTTAGATCTAAAAGTTAATTATAGACTTTAGCTAGTAGTAATAACTAATTACTAGGTATTATCTCCTTAATATAAGAATAGTTATATATAAGTTATTACTTAGCCTATAGGTTAGACTTATTCTTTAGTACTAATATAGGCTTTATATACTAATCTAATATCTTCCTATTTATAGCTATTATATACTTATATATTCTAGACTTAATTCCCTTTATAACTAGTTAATTTAACTAATACTTCTAAGGCTCTAACTACCTCCTCTTTAGGGATTATACCTAAGGTTTTATATTCTCCTTTAGTTAAGGTATATATATATAAAGGTTTATTATAGGGATATTAGTAATTAATAAAGTATTTAAATCTCTCTCTATATAAAAAGTCTATATAATCTCTTCTACTATTAATTTTAAAACTAGGGGGCCTAAGGTTATACTATAACCCTTAAACTATAATAACACTATCTTAATAGAGGTTTCCTAGTCTATCTCTTATCTCTAGACTCTTTATTTTATTAAAAATAGGAATAATAGGGGTTTCTATATAATTAGTCTAGGCTAATTATTTTTTATCTATTAAAATGTTTTTTTATTATTATTAGTTCTTTATCCTATAGGGTACTTATTCTTCTTAAGTAAATTTACTTCTAATAAGTATATATAATAACTAAGTTAGTTTATAAGTTAATATTTCTCTTATACTAAAATAAGGTAGGTAATCTAGGGTATATGCCTAGAGAACTATATTATAGGCTTAACCTAAAAATAAATAAATAAAACTATATAATATAATTTACTTAGATATCTATCCTAGGTTATTAGATTTAGTTTTTTAACTTAACTAGGTTATCCTAGGTAAGCTAGTTTTCTAAATTATCTAAATTATCCTTATCCTTAGATCCTAATAACGCGTTATCTAGGGATATATCTATATTATCCTAACTAATATACCTTTCTAGGATTATAGGCTTAGCTAGATAGAGCATTACTTTCTATTAGTTAGATAGAGTAACTAAGGGTTCTTTAATAGACTTAACCTTATCCCTATATTCTTTAATTCTAATTATAAGTTTAGAGTTCTAGATATTAAACTTTATACCTATATTATATAACTAGGGTAGTTCTAGTATTAGTATAGTTTAATTCTTAGGTTAATAGTCTAGTGTAATTATAGCCTAAACTAAATAAGTAACCCTATAGTAAACTACCCTTATTAATATAAAGTAAGTTACTATATTCTCCTATCTATTAGTATTAATTATTTAAAGCCCTTAGAAGCCTACTAATCCTAGATTATAGATTAGTATATTCTTCTATAGTATAAAGGTATAAGATATAATATTAATTTTAGCTCCTTAGTTAGCTATAGCTTATCTAGGCTTAAGGTTAAAGTTCTACTCTTTTTAGTATTCTATATAAGCTTAGACTAAAATCCTAAATAGCTTAGTACCTAACTAATACTCTTAAAGTAACTTAGTGTTATAGTTATCTAATATAGGGCTCTTCTAACCCTTACTAGACACTGCTTAAATAGAACTTATATCTAGTAAAAATAATACCTTTCTCTTTAGTTATTTCCTAGAAGTTATTACTCTAGATAATAGCTTCTAAAACTATTTTAATAGCTCTAGACTAATTTACTATAGATTTATTAAAGAGATAGGGACTAAAATATAACTTACTAATACTTTCTAGTTAATAGGGCTAAGACCCTTATATCTCTAAATCTTACTTAAGGCTTTTATATTTTATTTAACTACCTTCTCCCTTACTAATAAAGCTACTTCTAGGGTTAGAGTTCTATTATCTAGTATTTTACTAAGGGGTATTCTCTTTTATTTCTTTAAGGGTAGTATAGCTTCTAAGATTAATATTATAATCTAAAGGGCACCCTAAGTAATAGACTTAAGTGTGTTCTTATTAGCCTTTTTAAGGTTCTAGAGAAAGGGCTTTAGTAGATTATTCTTATTAGTAATATCTTTTACTTATATATTTATATTAGCTTAATAAGCTCTAAGCTTCTATAGATCTATAGTAGTTATTAATTACTAGGAAGTAATTAAGGTTTTCTTTTTAAGTTAGATAAGCTAGTAATTCTCTATAGGTATAACTAACTTAGAAGTAAATCTAGGTTTAATTAGGGTATAATAAACTCTAACTAAGGACTTATTTATTATTTCTTTAATAACTCTAGATACTTTAATATTACTTTATTTATCCTTATTTAAATATACCTAAGCTAAGTAAGTATAAGCTTACCTAGGAACCTAAGAGTTATTATTCTAAGGAGAAAGGGTTATTAACTTTAACTAGGATAATTCCTATTATTATAATAACTTACTTCTAGTTATAGTATAGTTTATAGTATAATATCTAGTAACCCTATATTTAAAATAAGCACCTCTATAAGGTAATAGGGTAGTGTTATTAATATATTAATTTTTTAACTTACTTATAGGTCTTAACTCTAAAGTATACCCTTAAAAACTAAAACTCTATACTACTATAAGTATACTCTATAGTAGTTAAAATAAATTAGTTATATTAGTCTAAGGTAAAGAAGTAAAGTTTACCCTTTAAGTTCTTATACTAGGGTAAGTAATATCTTATTAGTTAGTTAGAACTTTATTTCTAATATTACTATTATTCTAATTCTAAGTCTAAGCTTAAGTCTAAGGCTATAGATATAATCCCTAAGTTAGATTCTAATTAACTAGTATTATAGGCTAGTACTTATTAAACTATTAGGAATTAGAGAAACTATATATTTCTAAGAGTCTAAGGTATAATATTACTAGCTAAAGCTAAGTAATTAAAGTATTAACTAGGGTAAACTATTATTTTTATTCTCCTAATACTTCTATAAACCTAGGGAGTAACTTATATACTTAAAATAATACTTTATTAGTAAAATACTTACTCTAATACTTAATAAATTCTTTTATTAGTATAATTTTAGTATTCCTTATAGTTATTTTTATAAGATTAGCTTTTACCTCTAAGATAGTAGTAGCTTACTTAATATATTCTTAAGCCTCTCTAAGGCTATTAATAACTAGTATATTCTAGCTAATTACTTCCTATATAAGTAACTTATTATATAACCCTTAAATAAACTACTAAATAAAATTATAAAGAGTATAACTCTTAATTAAGATAAGAGAGTAATTAGAGGTAAGTAGCTTATTCTAATTACTAGCTTAATAAAGTATATTTAAAATATAGGAGTAATATATAATAAAGGCCTTTTCCTTATTTTATTAAATTTCTATATTAGTACTAGTATTAACTTCTTTATTAATAATATTAAAAGGGTAATACTCCTAAAGTAACTATTAGAGAGTAAATAAATCCCTAGTAGTAGCTAAGCTATTCTTAGCCCTTAAGATAATTAGCCTTAACTATTCTAAGCTATTAATAAAGGTAGTAGCTCTACTACCTAAGGCTATATTAATAGCTTAGATAAAAGTATTTAGGTTAATATTCTTACTCTTATTAATAGCCTTAAATATCTATTATAGGTAGCTTAACTATTAGCCTATAGAGGTAGAACTATTAAAGGTCCTAATATCTTAAGATAAGAGTAACTTATATAACTTTATTATAAGTAGTAATTTAGTAGGTATTTTAAGTATAAGTAAGGTAGTAAGTTATTTAAAGAAGCTAGTAAGTTTAACTATAGCTTTATTATCTATCTTATTAAAAGAGAAATAGTTTTCTTTTACTAGGATACTCTTTAGTAATAATAACTTTATTAACTTAGTAGTATTATATAAATATATTACTACTATTTATAGATTCTATAGTAAATCTTCTAATCCCTAAGAATCTAGGTTAATAATAGTAATATAGGAATAATAGGGATAGTTATAAGGAGAATAAATAGGGATTAGGATAAATAATAATATAGGTAAAGGACTACCCTAGCCTAGTAATAATAAAGGAATAAAAACTTAACTCTAGGAAAGCTTAAAGAAGCTTTTAATTACCTCTTCTAGTATAGTTACTAAAAATAGGGTTACTTTAATTAAGACTTTAAAAATAAAAACTTTTATTATCTAAGCTCTAGTTATTTAGTAGTAAAAAAGAAGGGCAGAACCCTTTCTAATAAAAAATTCTTTTTAATATAGTAGATAAGCTAGAAGGTGGGTTAGTGCCTCGCACCTTCCCCCCTCCTAACTGCTGCCGCTGCACGAGAGTTTGCCCGATTCCATCGCGCGTTCCGACTTTTTCCGTTCTCCATCAACGTTGGGGGCGCACCAGCCCCCCTCGGAGAACAACTGAATTTGACTTTCCAGGAATCGGTCCCGCCGGTGTGGTACGAAGTACTCAGTTATATGTATGTGTGTATATGTGTATATATATATATATGCACGACGCTGCCTCGACTCGTCCGGGCCTTGCCCAAAGTGCGCCCCCCAGCGCAACATGATACATGTCCTCGCGCGCACATTCACGCTCACGCCCACGCCCAAGCTGACAAACGCCGTCGCCGTCACCGTCGCTGTCGCGCCCCGAACCCAGCCCCAGATGCGGCATTCCCAGAGACCCGCCCTCATCGCGGCGCAGCAGCAGCGGTGGCGACAAGGAGGACTGGGAGAACAAGGTCAAGGAAAAAAGTCTTCGGGCGAGCATGGTGGCGACGGCGGCGGCGGCGGCGACGGCGTCGAGACGGGCATTGCAATCACCGTGGCCCTACATACTACACCTACGGGACATGAGGGGGACGCAATGAATAATACATGTACATGTGCAAGAGAGGGCCGGGTTGGCACCGCCGGTGAGCACCGAGGCGTGGGAACCCTTGGTGTGTGAGAGAGAGATTTTGATCCCTACATACATACGTTCGCTAAAGGGCAGGGTTGTCGGCATTCCCGGATGATCAGGTAATTGTGGAGGAGCACGGGCGAGCGGCACAGCAGGCGTAGAGCGAATACATAGATCCGGGAGAACAAGCAAACGAAGACATGAACACATCATCACTCCCGGCTTTTGGTCATCCAACATTAATTAGCAATTACGTTGCAAAGTGCGAATATCTACGCGTGATATCTGAGAATGCTGCCCCCCCCGTTCTGCAAATGTTGGGCTACTTTTTTCTCTTCTTTTCCACATCTATATCAGCTTGCCCCACCATGACTCATCCATGTTTGAGGCCCCTTCACATCTCGCGTCTTTTATCGCCAGCCATTAAGTTTCTAGATGCATGCTATTTATATATGCATATCCAAGATTCGTGACCTTCTTGTAGGCGGATTACTTTCGGCTTCATCCGCCTCCATCCGTCTCCATCCTGCTACACTGCATTGATTCAGCGACAGCATCTCGCCAGCAGGGACTACCGGTTCGCAAAACAAGGCTCGTGGTGAGGGAATCGCCAAAATACCGTTCCTTGCGGGTGCTTCTCCTCTCGCCGCCTTCCAATGCCGAGTAGGCACTTCTCGTGTTACGCATGCGCTTTCTTGTGGCCCCTTCGCCGAGGAGACTGTTCAGCTTCTGTCGCTGTTGCATCAGCTGGTTTTCAAAGGCAACAATGCCTCGAACCCACGGTGCAACTTCAACAACGATCAGACGCATGGTCCGGTCAAATACGGTAGGGTCGAGGTGTGACGTCGGTTGTGCTTTTGGTGCCACGGCGATCGGGTCGAATGCGTACGCAATATCCATTCTCGTCGTGTCTTGGACTTGGTAGCCGAACGAGGCGTCAAGTTCCGCAATGGCCGCAGACTCGTCCATGGAGCGCAGTCTGGGCTTGTCTAGGGGCTGTAGAAGCCTCTGAGACTCCAAACAAAGCTGATGTCGGGCTTGACATCTCAACGCTAGCGAAATTGACTGGCTGTAAGTTGTGTGATAAGAGACCTCTTGTGCGTCCAGCAAGTTCCGCCCGATGATGAAGTCGTCTCTTACGCCGGTGGCCATCTCAGGAAGAGTGGGATCAACCCGTTCCTTCAAAGGCTTCGCAAAGATGCCACTGGAAAAGAGGTCCGCATCACTTTGCGTTTGATAGAAGTCATCAAACGCTTCCAATGCCGTGGCTCGTTTGCCGCTCTGTTTCCTGGCTGCGCACCATACATCGTTTGCGAGCACGCTCATTTCCGCCGATTGACACCAGTCGCCCGTATCTACTTGCCAGAAGCTCCACGATTGCTGGAGTACCTCCATCTCTCTGTCAAGCCTGTTGCGTTCAGATAGAATGGCATCTCTTCCTATCCAGCCCATACCGTGTCGATAGGTGTCCTGGCTAATTACTCTTACAACATCTCCTCGCTCGTCCAAATCGCAACCCTTCGGCCACCGGGAATAGAACCAGTCAAATCCTCCTTTTCGATCCCCAACACCGATTTGACACCAAAAGTTGAGATCGGATATGGTGGCTCTCAAATCAAATTTCCTGGACTGGTACAGAGCCTCTACTGCGCCTCTGCGCAAGGCATGTCCTTCATTGGCAGCAATAAGGACGCACAGATCAACGGCCGAGGGGATTGGTGCTGGCGTGAAGCGGAAGATACCATGCAAATTCAGGCTTTGAAGTGGGACGAGGCTCTCATCGTTGCATGTGACCACAAACGGCCGCCTGGACTGGTTCATCATGCCCATAAGGGTTGCCCAAAGCTGTTTGTCTTCCTCGTATAGTATGTCTGCCTCCTCGATGAGAATGAGGGACTGTTTTTGTGCCTGGGCTGCGGATGCTTTCTTGGGCTTCTTGGGGTTCGCTTTGCCCTCTGGCTTTTTTTTGAAGAAGGCAGTCATGACGCCTTGCTTACTGGACTTTGACTCGTGCAAAGCTGCCGCGTCGGTCGTATCGTCGTCTGCACAGGGTGGCTGAGCTCGGTGCTGTTGTACGAGATGGTTCCTTGTCATATCGCCAATCCTCTCCAAAACGTCTTTGCCGCTTCGCCTGCTGCTAGCGTTGATTTCAAACACCTCAAAACCAAGCTCTTTGGCTATAGCGTACACGGCGGCTGTTTTCCCACAGCCATTTGGACCGCTAAGCACAATAGTGTTCTTCAGCCTTCCAAGTTCTTTTGACCTTCTGTGACTGGATCTCATGACTGACTTCTGAGCTTGCCAGGAATCAGTATCATCATCTTCGTCGTCGCCACATTCAGAAATTTGTTCCAACTCGCTCGCTTCATCTTCAGTGTCGAAAATGAAGTCATCCACCTTGTTCTTCTTTCGCCTCTTCTTTGGCAACACATCTGCTTTTTGCTTGTTCCTGTCACCCATACTATCACTGCCACCGGTTTCAACTGATTGCACCTTCATTGCTTCTAGCCAATGTTTGATATAGATGGCGTCCTTTCCCTTTTGTAAAACTTGTGCAGCAGAGACAGGCGCATATTTTTGATTCCAGTCCATTCTTTCGCAAGTCGATCTGTCAAATGCAGACAGTTGCTTCACCAGGGAAACATAGTGTCGACTGATTGCTGGATGGGCCGCTGCTGGCGCTGGCCCGGCCAACTCGTCTTGATTGACATCTTCTTCGCCAGCCAATGAGATAGGCGACGAGATACTGAGTTGAGGTCTTATTCTGTGTTGCAGTCTCAATCCACTCTCAAAGTGTCGTTGCGGCATGCGCAGCTCGGATGGCGCTGGTGTAAAAGAGTCCTCGTCCCGTGGTAAGCTTCCACGCAAAGCTTCTACATCAATATGTTCCATGACAGCTGTCAAAACAGATTCCGCCTGCCCGATGGTTGTAACCTGTCCCTTGGATTTTCTGTCGCCCACAGGTCTCAGCTGTGGAATTGCTGTTGACAAGTATTCAAAATTATCTCCTCGAACGTGAGACATTCCTTTCGGCGGCCACATGGGGTACTTGGCACCAGGAACCCTAGTTCCTCCAGATTTACTACCAAATTGCGGTGCTTTATTCTGATTTATCGAGATGAATGGATTTTTCGGCTTTCGTGGAGATACTGGCGTGGACATGAAGATAGAATGCTTCCTGCTCGGCGACTTTGCTGTTGCTGCATCTGTTGCGTGGCTTGGGGCCGATGATTGAGGCTTTGATTTGCCTGTGAAGAATGGATGTGTCGTTTTTGAAGATGACGCCAAAATCGTGGGACCGTCGTTGGCTTGTGCTTTCTTGCGGGTTGACCGCGGCTCTGTTGGGGTTGTGGGAAGTTGAAGGTCCCCATTCAAGATCTGTGTAATCTTCTCCCCAAACTCTCGCCGTCTCGAGTCATCCTTGCCGTAGCGCACACAAACCATGCGTGATGGCTTTGGTTTTTGCTTTGCTTTGGGTGGTGATCCAAGAGTTCCCGTTTTCATGTTAAATTTCAAAACTTTCCTCCCCGCTGATGGACCGGTTGATTTTGTATCCTTCGCATCGAAGGAGGTTGGTCCAGGAGCTGTCTCGCTAGGCTTGACAGAAGAGTGAGCATGAGAAGTAGTTGGAAACTCTGGTATGGCAAGGATTTCTCGATGCTGGATCGGACCTGGCGTCGGCTGTTGCTCAATCTGCTTCATCACGTGTTGATCGGGCAAGGGTTGTATCCAGCCCGCAGCCGAGACGGTATGTTCTTGGCCCGATGTCAGAGCCTCTGCATTGTTGGTAAACTGAGAAGACAAGTGCTCCAATTTGTGTCTTTTTGCTAAAGGACTGTTATGGTGCGGCCCTTTTGAGGGATCTCGGACGTCGTCGAGTCCAAAATGCTGGCTTGGAGGCGCCGTGGCCAAGTCGGATGGGGACCCTTTCGCAAAGAACGGATGTAGCTTTTGGGTCGAAGGCTCGCCGACGCCTCTATGGCTCATGTTGACGATAACCGGTCCCATACCGGTCCCATTTGAGGATCGGTCTTGCGCTGTTCGGTTATTCAGCATTGCTGATGGGTGAGGCTTGAGCATGCGAGTCTTACAGTTACTTCAGGCAAACCATGACTAGCCTTCGAGCAGGACTAGATGATTCAATGGGAAGCGAAAAAAAGTAACAAAGGAAAAGAACGTGTCGGTTTCAAACAATACGGAGTGATTGGGTCATAGTACGCAATGGTGTGATAATGAAGATGGGAGAGTATGGACTGTTTCTGCGCGATGCACGCTGCAATGTCGAGATGCTGCTGCCTACGCGTTTCGCTAATGAAGACGCGCCCCTGACCACTTAAGACGGTACGTATCTGAGTGGCTGCTTGCTGCACTGGTGGGTTCCTTCCGCATCCTTGACTTGACCCCACTACGGGCCCTCACCACCACCGGATTTTTGCGTCGGCCCGCAGCCAACTTTTTTTTCTTGGTCGCTGCGATACTACTGTGGTGATCGCAAACACAATCGCCGCCCACGCTGCTTCTTGTTGTAAGCGCTTTTTTCTTCACCATTGACAACAGCGAAACGATCTGCTTTGGAGCAGAAGCCTGTTGAACAATGGCCTCGGAATATAAGATCCATCGGCCGTTCGTGCTGGCTGCATTGCCTCGTCCTCTTGATCACACAGATGGCCGCATCGTAGCCCGCGAGGTTTATGGCCAGCGACATGGAGAGAAGAAGAAGAAACGCATGGAAGTTGTGATTGGAGTTGACGGGGAAGCAGCAAGTATATATGATGTAGGATGCCCAATCACGAGCTGCAATTCTGTCTGCAAAAGCTTGAGCTAACTGCTGGATAGATCCCTGCATCTCGCCTCATCACGTCGTACCCCATTCCGCCACAAGAGTCTTTTACTTGCGCTCCCTATTCAATCAGAATGCGCCTTTCGGATAGCCAAGATGTGTACAGATACACATATATTGCCACAAAAGATGCCAAATCCCACAGGATCACGTTGTTCAAAGACGTTGTGCATCCAGATGGCAAGACCACATCGACAAGCACTAGCCAGACCGTGCGAACATCTCCGGTCCGATGCATTACCAGCTCATCCTCCACGACTGTGAAGACACGCCTCGATGATATAGTGGCTATTTGTGAAGATGGGCAGATTGTACATCTATCGGCCGAAGACTTGAAATTACAATGGTCAGCTGCCTCGAAATCTACTGTACAAGAAGCCTTATCCGGAGCCATTGATTATTTCGAGGTGGAGTACGTCTCGTCAGGCAGTGTGGCCGATTTCAAAGAAGGCATCTTCAAGACCAAACTCGAGATCTTCACTGCTTTGCCGATGCTCGTCAACCCTGACCCGTCGCTCATCTTCCTAATTGTCAAGAGCGTCTCTCAAGGTCAAATAGCCCGTCACATTGTGATCTTAGCTGCTATGCCAAGTAGCACGGCCACTGCATCTGACTTGCAAAAGTTAATTCCCCTCGAAGTTAGCCCATTTGCAATCGATTCTGGCTCAAAGGCCGATACAAAAGTGTTCCAGGTAGACATTCAGTCGGGAATTTTGATGGAACTGGCCGACGGACGACTTACCACCTACGATCTGACTGGAGCTGTTCCCAAGAGGAAGTCTGCGGTTCAAATGGACGGTGCACAGTCTCTGGCACGATTGTCAAGACCGTTGCTTCTTTTGGCATCTCCCGATTCTTTTGTGTTGTATAACCACCATTACCGTTCTGTACACGCAAAGGCCGAACTGGATCTTTCCGAACTGCCAACGAATGGCCACCAAGCTCGATGCTGCCAATTGATTACCCACCTACGCAGTCAAGATCTTGTCGTCGCCTTAATCGACAATGTTCTTGTCTCTATACAAGTGGAGCCACCCTATCACCTTGGCAAACGACGCAAGGAAGGCCTTTTGATCGACTCCATTGGCAGAGGAACCTCTTACGAGATTCAAACAAAAAAACTGAAGGGTGACAAGGTATCAGCGGAGTTCTCTCGTCTTCTGCCTGGAACCCTGACGGATGCATATTTAGCCAAGTACCAATCTGAAACCAACAAGGCCGACAACATGCTGTCCAACGACGAATTGGACAAGTGGGAGGATCTTATCCGACGAAAATTTGCTATGGGCATTCAAAAAGAAACAGAGCAATCCAATCCCAGCACTGCAGATGATCAAGCAAAAGAGCCACCGGAGTGGGACTGGCTTGAAAAGCCCGGAGCTTATCCCGCCGTGGACCGTCGATGGGTAATCTACGCGATAAGTAGAGTTTTTACTGTCGAAGTGTCTGCCGCTGAAAACCCCAAACCCGAGTTGAGGTTGGTACTGCCAGACAACAACGTCACAACCTATCTCGCTGTGGCAGGCCACTTGACACTCTCCAATCTGGTGTCAGCGTTCCGCGAGGAGCTCTCAGCAAATAGTTCGGAATCCATGACACTGGCCAGGCAATTAATTCAAGGTCTTACAGATGCTGACCCTTCTATGACTCTTCTTCTCAACTATCTACAGGCCACTAAGCTTGGGGAAGTGGAGCTTTTGCTTGCCATTAGAAGCATCATGTTGAGCATGGGTTTGCTTCCAGATGCAAAGAAGCTGAACTCGATGAAGCTGCTGACCAATGAGGCTCATCAAGAAGCCGAAGATGAAGCTCCAGAGACGGACCTGGAAGACCTCGAAAGAGATATTGCAGTCACCGAGCACTACTTGGGTGATGACTCTAGCAGCCGGTCCCGAGGACTGACTCTCGCATTCACAAAGCTATGGCGCATCCCGGCGTTCAGGACGGTGAAAGCTTTACGGGCAACTATTCAAACTGAAGAGATTTTGTCGTTCATCTACTTGCTTAGGGTAGAGCTCGTTCGCGGAGCTTGGACCTCTCTCTACGTTGATCCCACGAGCTTTGAGTCAGAGGGGAACGATCCTCCCCCGGATGGCATCATCACACTCATTGCAGACCTGCTCGGGCGATGCCTGGATGCCGTCGGTGCAGGTGGTTGGCTTTTCAACGATGCCATGTCCTGGGCTGAAAAGGCTGAGGCGGGCGACTTCTTGAAAGCCCTCAGACTTGAGGTAAGTGCTGCTTTAGAAGGAATAGAGGAAGCTGTCGTTCTGAATGGCATTATTGGAGAAGCCGTGCGATTTGGACTTGCAGTCGAAAAGAATTGGGCGGCAAGGCAAACTTGGAACAAACCAAATATCTTGCAGGCAGTTAGCAGAGAATCCCGCCTGTTGCCACTGGGTTCGAAGATAAAGTTGATGCCCACGCGGGAGAAAGTGGTGTCTGGTGGCGAGATTGTCCAACGCAGCTCTCGAGAGACTGGTCATCTGATCAGTCAAAAGGTGGAAGCTTATTCGCTTGAGAAGCTGGCTATTTGAGCCGCATCCAAGTTGATTGTCTTGTCTTGCGTGCCGCCGAGTATGGCGCTCGCGAAAAGGAAAACACGTGTGCCGGAGAAGACTCTCGGGCAAATTTGTTAGCCCGAGCATTCTTTGAGGGGCATTGTTTGTGAAGGTTCAGTCCTAAATTTTGCTTGCATGATAGCATGGGCTAAATAGCCCGAGGAAGGCGTTCCATGGTGCTTGACATTTACCCTTTTGTACATATGCCGATATCAGATATACTTGATCATGATTCTACATGAGCTGCTAATTCAAGATGATTGTTGAAGGTATCGGGACGAGCCACGACACAAAGACTTATATGTCCCATGGCTCGTTTGCAAAATAGACACACGTCCTGTCTGTCGGATTTGCCGTGAAGGCTAAACGAGCGTTGCCATGACCCCGGGGCCATATGAGTGAGGCGGACGTTCATCAATCGCACGGTCGATAGAAGACGTCGACGAGGATTTATGACAGGGTGGCGTTGCGCATGATGACCGAAGGCCATGCTCTGCCATTTTAGCAGACTCCCCAAGTTTGTGTGAAACAGACCGAGACTTGGGCACATGGTAACGCTGAATTGTGATGCGTCCCGTGCATGATCATGACATGACGTCCAACGCAACTCAAGGCCAACGAGTGAAATGCGTGGCTCGATAGTGTTGTTCTACTAGTTTGCCCGGTAAACCTATCCGATCCCGTAGTTCGCAGAGAGGGGCGCAGCAAGTCGGGCGAGCGCCGAGCACCAGAGCCACATTCTAGAAAAGATTCAGGAGCGTGGGCTTGGACTTGGATGACGACGAACGGCCTCGAGTCTGACTTGCTGAAAGCCTTGGGCCAGGGCTGTTCTTTGCTAGCCCGATGAGGCTAGTCGGAGACGAGCGAAAAAGGCCAGCCAGCCTGTGGTTAGAATCGGGGGAAAACTATTGGAGAGCCCGTGGCACGGCTCTGCGGATGTGACTAGTCACTCCGAAATCAATGATTGGGGGTCGACTACTCGAAGTGTAAGCTTGAAATCGCTGGCAATTTCGAGTATAGGTCTGGCTCAAGCTCATATGCATGCTCAACCCAAGGATGGTGGCAATGGTGGTGAGTGACTCAGTCGTCCGGTCAAGTCCTTGGCTTGGGTCCTTGGCTTGGGTCCTTGGCTTGGGTCCTTGGCTTGGATCCTTCTCTCTGGTCACGGGTCTGAGCAATGAGCGTTGACGCGCACAGCCCCAGTCACTAGCTGCAGAAGGGACCGGCCATGCTAGTGGTTATGTATGTACGGAGTATGTGCACACGGCATAGACCGGGAAGTGGAGAGGACGGCTAGTAGCGAGCAATGGCATTTGTGGTCGTCCATAACGTCCATAACGAGTGACTACTCATCCTATGTAACGGTTCGAGGCGAGTGCAGCCTCTGGCGATTTACAACGACGTGACTATTTCTGTGTGCCTGCTGAGGAAGAAAAGCAGCAAAAGGAAAAAGGTGGCGCCGCGACAAATGAACAAAGAAAAGTGGAGCCAGAAGCCAAGCGAATTCCAATTACCAAGCGACCTGACACGTGCCAGTTGGTGTTGATCGTGTTGATCCGCCGAGCCAATGACGATGGCACTCAGCGGATCATAACCTGTCGGCTTTAGTCGACGTCATTGGGCCGAGTGCGAGGAAGGTCCAGGTATTCGCCCTGCAGCAGTTCATTGCAGGGGGTCCGACACGAGACCTACATATGCATGTATGTGCATATGTACGACTTACCAGCTTACATGCAGTCTGCAGCATCGCCGCCGTGACCGGACATGGTATGAAGAAGAGGGGGCACAAAAAAAAGGTGCTGGCAGCCTTGTCTGCAGTCTCGCGTCCAGCCCATCCACAACATACTCAGCATACGGAGTACTCAACTCACTTTGTTACTATCCTTGTTATCCCGCTCACCCACCATCCGGTAAGTGCCACTTGGCCAACTTGAGAAGGAACCACCCACACCTGTGTCTCGACTCTCCAGACACCAGGCAAAGAGAGACCAAGCCACCAGACGTTCCTCGCAGCCCAGGGAGGATTCCTTTTCTCCTCTTCCACCAACTTCCCGATTTTCGAATAAATCAACGAGAGCCTACTACCTGACCTCTTCAACGCTGCCGCTGAATCACCTTTGTCCTCTTTCCTTACACGCGCTGTGGCCAGGTCATCATCCAACGACTCGCGAAGGGCGTTCATGGCAAACTACTCTTGACGTAATACCTACCCACTCATCACGAGGACCCATCCCGTATTAGTACTTGCGCGTGTGCTTGGCAGGCCGCTGGTTCTTGTCCATCCTGACAAAGCCTGTCTGTTCACACCTGGAGAACACGACATACCACGCACTTGGTTCCCCCGAGGTTGATCAGGGACATCAACAGTGGGGGATCTCGCACACCACTTACACCAGCTCCTTCAGCCCCAAGGAGCAAGTCATGAGCGGCGGTACACCACTTGAGCACATCGACGCCGTCGATGCTTTCGCCAGAACCCTTTTCGTCCGCGTCAAAACGTGTTCGTCACCACTTTTTGCAGAGGTCGCTACCGCCGTACGCCAACTTCACCTGGTACTTCGACATCTGCGGGTAGAAGCCGCTGACCCGGATTCACTCCTCCGAAGCGCCGAAGCATCCATCTACGCCCGCCAGCTTCGTCCCATTGTCGAAGACTGCGAGTTTGCCCTGCAACAACTCGAGACAGTTCTAGAAAAGTCGAACGCCGCCGGCATCGGAGGGACGGATGGTTTGGCAGATCGAGTAGCCGCCGTGCGATCACGGCTTGCTAGTGAGACCACGAGTGTCGACATGTTTCTCGACACTATTCAGCTGCACAACCCGGCAAACAATGCACCGGAAGTAGTCATTCGTGAAGATGATTCAAGCTTGGAGAATATCAAAGACAAGGTGGACGTTATCGCCAATAGGCTGTTTCGGCGACAGGATACCAATGGCGGCGTCATCGCAGACAGGGACCAGATGTGGCAAGATTTCAAGTTTGAGTTGGAGAGGGAAGGCTTCTCTCCCCAGGTTTTGCATCAACACAAGGTAAGGATCACTCCGATCGTGACTCATGTATATAGGTATCACGTCGGGTTCTGATAACCTGGTGAAACGTAGGATATCTTGCGAGCCTATATCCGTGAGCTTCAGTCCATGTCATCTGCCAACGGCGGAGCACCACCGACAGTAAGAGGCCTACTCGAGCACGAGGCTATGAATCGATCTCCACCACCACTTCCCCCCAAGGAGCCACTATCGCCTTTGTCACCAAAGGAAATTTACCCCTGTGGAAATAACGATAAATATATCGTCGGCATGAAGAAAGAACGCCGTATGCCTGATCACACACTATCCGTGGATGCTTCGCATGATAAAGCAAACTACTCTTTCTCCTCAGACGATGGGGGAAGCAAAGCGAGCAACTCCCTCGCCGTCATTTCCACCAAAGACTTGGTAGCCATGGACAACATGAATACTCGCATGGCTAGCATGCACTTACACCCAGCCGTCTCGCATCTCGCTGCTCCGCAGATGAGAAGCAGTCCAAATTTAGCACCTCCAGGCATGGCTGGAAGCTGGCCACCACCGCATATGACCACAGGCCAATCTCTTACTACGCACTCACTGAGCGGAACTCCTTCTAGCGGGCATGAGCAATCGGCTTATGCTCCATACTCGTCCAGCCCAACATCGGTAGCCCGCTTGGCGCCAGATAGATATGGCAAAGAAATCCCTATGGATGCTCCATGGACAAGGGTGAAAAGGTCACTGATCAGTCCTGAAGTGCTGGAACGAGCCGGCGTGCGTTATGAAGCACGTCCCGAATATGTTGCAATTCTGGGGCGTCTCTCGCGGGAACAGATTGCCGAGTATGCTAGGCAAAGTGCCAATTGTCGTGCGGCTCGCTCAGGTAGGGAACATGCCCCGCCACGTTCGAACGACCAATATCATCACCGTCGCGATCGGGCCGACTCTAAAAGCAGTCACGAAGAGAGTGATGATGGGAGCGTCTTGTGGGACGAAAGCGACGTAACAGACTGCGACGACGATAAAACTTCGGAAATGGGAACCAAAAGCTACCTGTACATTGTCAACCCCCCCAATAAGAGCAAGACCTCCCCGTCTACGACCGTTATGCCAAAACCTATTTTGAAGAACAAGAATGAAAATCATGTACGATTCGATCCAGAGCCTCATGAAGTAGTAATAAAGGGTCCACGGTCTTACGACGATGCTCATGACAATGACCGGAGACGAGAGAATGGACCACGACGACACCGTGACCACCGGGATAACGGCAGACGAGACGAAAGATCACGCTGGGATGAAGATCGTTCCAGACATTGGAACCGTGGCGACCGTGATCGTCGCAGAGACCGCCGGGAAGAGAGGCATACGAAGAAGAAGTCGTGGGGACAAACAATAGGTGCCGTTGGTATCGGTGGTGCAGCTGCCAGCCTGCTGGGGGTATTGGCCGAAGCAGCAGTTGGGATCTGAAGATGAAACGGGCACTTGCGACAGGACGTGCTGAAATTGCGTCAGTCTACACCTTTACTTGCAGCTATGCTTGTTATTCTGCTTGTGTTTTGCAAGCCCATCTGTTCTACAGGACTCCTTTTATCTCCCTTGGCCGCCCTATGGTCTGTATGAAGCGATGGGTATTTACAGAAGCATGTACGAAAAGGGAAGGCATTTATCATGTAACATGGAGGGCATGTTAGGCACTATGTATGTGCGGGACACACGAGTTATGAAGACACGACAAGTACAGCTTTGATGACGGATACGCAAGCCTATTTTGCGCGAAGTGGTTCTGGGACGGATATCCGGAAGAGGCTCTCTGTATTTTTCCACGAACTGTTTGAAAAAGAAATCATTTACAGCCACACTATGAAAAGAACGTCCTTGAGTTATGGTGAATGACTGCATGGGTGAATAATACGTAATGCCAAACGGAACACGCCTTCATGCTCTATTAATGCGTGCCAGCAAAAGTATATCCCACATCGTACCAAGGTACTTACTGTTCTACAGCATCATTTCCTCTTCCAGCCTATCCCACCATTTCCGTGCCTCGGCTCCGTCTTTCGGTGCTCGTCCCAGTCGCGTCATGCGCCGCCTCGGCACGCGCCGCCACTCAAGCACCTTCATGACAGGCACGCGGGGGTATTCAAAGTCGGGCAGGTCAGAGCCCTCCATGTCACGGGCGTAGATGCCCGCCTTCTTCTGCGGCAATGTCTCTCGCCAGTTCCTCGTCCAGGTGAATCTGCGCGTGGCCTCGGGACGATCCATCCGCACTGTGCCCTGGGCGGTCCTGTACCGGATCTGGTGGGGGAAGAAGTCGCCGAACTCGAGGAGCAAGTTGGGTATCATGGTTCTCATGACGGCCCCGGCGCGGTGGCCCTTGTTTGACGAGGCAGTTTTGAGGAGCTTGTCGAACCAGCTTGCCATGCGGTGGTGGATGTAGTCCTTGTACAGCTGTGCTTGGTACCGACGGCGGGTGGCTTGCGGGGCGGGGCCGAGGTCGTTTTGGAGAATCTCGTCATGCGCTGCGATTTCGTAGTCGGATAGGACGCGCTCGTAGAAGGGGAGGATGTCGTTTCGGATGAGGGTGAGGGCGCGTCCGAAGGAGCGCTGGGCGAGGAGCGTCTTGATGTGGATGTCGTAGTCCTCGAATGTGGGCGTCACGAGGTAGGGCACCGAGGTCATGACGGCCCAGACTTGGCGGACGTCGGCAGCCGAGGTGGTGGTGGATTGGAAGTCTCCGTGGAGGCGACGCATGGGTCTGAAGGGCTTGGATGCGCATAGGTAGGTCCAGTTGAGGAGGTTGGACCACGTCTCGTGCGGGATGGGGAGGTTGTATCGTCGGGAGACGAAGTCGAGCAGCTTCATGCCCAGAGGGATGTGAGACATGGAGCCGAATGCTTCTACGATGGCATTGAGCAGCCGCGGTGTTGGGTGGATGAGGGATGTGGTTGGCAGCTCGTTGCCGCCTGATATTTGCATGTTTCCCGGCGCGGACGCCTCCCCGTCGATGGCGATGCCGTAGTAGTTTTTGAATATCAGCGTCTTGATGGCGTGCAGGGAGCTGGATCGGGCAAAAGCGACGAGGGACGCACAGATGAGCTCTTCGTCGACCTCGTGGCCGTAGTAGAGAGCTCGGATCCAGTGGCCCCTGTAGCCGCGAAAGTCGGCTCTTCGTCGAAACAGTCGTCGCATGTCCTCTTCTACCTCGTCTTGGCGCCGATTCCACGGCTCCTTCTTCATCGCATTCATACTCAATCTCATGCTGTCCATGCGCTTGAGCGTCGCCATGGGGAGCGGCTCTCGATTGCTGTACAGGTCGCGGGCCAGGACGGCGACGCGCGAACGGTCAAAC
This sequence comes from Epichloe bromicola, assembly GCA_023658445.1. Classification (NCBI taxonomy): domain Eukaryota; kingdom Fungi; phylum Ascomycota; class Sordariomycetes; order Hypocreales; family Clavicipitaceae; genus Epichloe; species Epichloe bromicola. The sequence continues at coordinate 1,244,667 of CP098271.1, forward strand.
TGGTAGTAGGTGGGCTCCGTCATGAAGCGAGACTTGATGAACTCGGTCCATGTCTTGGCCGTGCGAGAGTCTTGGAGCCCGCTTGTGGCCATGGCCGACCATATGCTTTTCGTTGCCTGGTAGTCGGCGGCCGCGCCGGCGCAGCGCAGCAAGACTTCGTAATCTGCGGTGCTGAGTCCGAGGGGAGATCCATGGCGCACTGCCAACAGGATTTGCATGCCTCGCAGGACGTGACGGTGGTGGTCGCGCACACCAAACTCGTCCACCCATTTGCAGGTGTCTGTGAACTGGGCCTGGCCCTGTGTCAGGTTCAGCCCGTGGGCGATGTCGTGCTTGTTTGATCGCCGAGGAGAAGGCAGAGGATCGAGGCTACGCAGGATTTCGGAGAATGAGGGACCCGGAAGCTCCTGGGCTTGCCGGACGGCAGAATCGTGTAGAGGTGAGCTTGGGTCGCCTAAGATATCCGTCCACAGGAGGAAGGCCTGATACACCTGGTCAGGGTCTTGGCCCTGTACCGCGACCAGTACATCGTCGAGCTCTGTACGGTCCGGCGGAGGGAGGAACTCGGAGAAACGATGTTGCCGAGGAGCCATGGCCGCTTCCGTTGCGGTTGCAGCAGCATGCGTGGCCATATGTCGTTGGCGTCCTGGATGTTTGGGAGCACATCTCGCGGGAGATTCAAAATGTGGTGTCACAGCCCCAGGAAGCCAATTGAGGCTCGACCTGGGCAGAAACGACCGCCTCAAAGCCATATTCGCAACGTGTACGCCATTGGCAATGCGCTCCTCGGAGAGAATCTTCTTGTCTTTCGCTCAAAGGAAGCGCAGCCGTGGTGGTGCGGGCAAGATGGGGGGGCCGACGGACGGGGTAATCAATTATCTGGGGTAGGTTTATTAGCTGTTCGTCAACAAGGCGTCAACAAGGAGGAACAAGGGACTCAGATCCACAGCGCCAAAAGATGGAGACCGGAGCTATTATGTGTTGCCCGGCAGCAGGGAATATGACCGATCGTACGCGCTATGCGCGTAGGACTGTATTAGGGAAGCTAAACTACACCTTAAAAGAATATATAATATTAGAATATAAAGCATATAAGATTTACTATAACTACTCTTTTTATAAAAGAAGAGCTTTTACCTTTCTATTTATATAATAGAAGAATAATTAATTTAATTATATCTTCTACCTTTAATTATCCCTTCTAATTATATCTTTACTAAAAGTTATATACTATATAGTAATAGTTATAAGCCTAGGAGGTATATACCTATAACTCTACTAAATCCCCTATATATAAGACCTATATATACACTATACCCTACCTACTAATCCACGCTTATAATAAATACCTTAACTTCTCCTTACCTAAGTCTTAAGACTAATATTAAGTTAGTCTTATCTAATAAATAGGAGGAATAGTATAAAGCATTAAAGTAAGCTACCTAGAGCTAAGAGATTTAGAAAAGAGTTAATCCTTAGCTCCTAAAGCTTAATACTAACTATCTTAAAGAGCCCTCTATAATTATACTAGAGGTATATAAAGCTTTTATTATAAGGAACTAGGGAAGTAAGGAGACTAAGCTTACTTTCTAAGAGGCTCTTTCCTTCCTTTCTTATTAGTATATATCTAAGTATTAAGTATATAAGGTAACTAAGTTAAGAAAGAGAACTATTAGAACCTAGATTACTAGCACTATTAATCCTAATGCTTATATAATAGTAATTAATAAAATTAAAGAGAAAAACACTAATAATAAGAAGCTAACTCTTTACTAAATCTCTATTAAACTTAAGAAGAAGTTCTTACCTAGCTAAGTTATTATTAAAGTAGAAGTTATAGCTAAGTATATAGTATATCTTAATAATACTAAATATATAAATATATAATTTAAGTATTAGAATAAGTAATAAGGAAAGCTATACTAAAAAGCTATAATATATAAGATTAATAAAGTTTAGGGTCCTAATATAATTTATAACTTTATTATAGTAATTAAAGCATGCTTTAACCCTAAATAGGTAAAAACTAAGATTATATAACTAGTATAAACCTTAGACTCTTTTCCTATAGATATTACTCTTATAAGTATTATAGCTAAGTATACTTAATACTATAGGGTAATATAAACTATATATACTAATTCTAGTAAAGGGAGCTATATAACTACTCTTAGGGAATACTCTAACTAAGGTAATAAGAAGTAAGACTAAAAGAATAATAGTCTAAAGAAGTGCCCCTATTAGATAGGTAAGGCACTAAGTACTTACTTTTAGTCCCCCTAAGCTTACTATACCTTATACTATATAGTAACTAGTAAGAAGGTATAGGGATATAAGCTCTTTATAAAGGTTAACTATAAGAAGGTTAAGGAATACTATAAGAGTATAGAATAGAAGAACCTATATACTAAGGTAGTAAAGGATAGGTAGATAGTAAAAGGTACTAAAGATTATAAAGAAGAGAAATTACCTAGTGCTATTATTATAGTAATTATTAACCTAAAGATTCTAAAGAGTATAGCTTCTCTAAAGGGAAGCTATACTACACTAGAAAATATAAAATATATACTCTTAGAGAGTACCCTCTTTAATAACTATAGCGCTCTTTATATTATTAATAGTATAAACTACTTTAAGCCTAGAACCTTTAAAGAAATATTTAATAATTACCTTAAGGCTAGAATAACCTCTTTTTAGATTATAGGAAGAGGCACTTATATAATTAAGAATATTTTTAATAGGCTAAAGGGAGAACTTATAGAAAACCTTACTTTATAGAATATTATACTTATAGAAGGATTTTATATAAATATTATATTAGAGAGCCTTCTTTAGAAGAAGGGTATTTAGTATTATAGAGCGGACTACTCCTTATATATTAGACCCTTCTATAAAAGCTTATTATTAGCTAAACTTAAGAGGAAGTATAATATTATTTTCCTTTAATATAAGCCTCTTTTCTCTTATAATAGTCCTAAGTAAGTAGTAAATTTAGCTATAGCACTAGTAATATTCTTAATAATTAATTTAGAAGGAAATAAATAACGCTTATAACGTAGTTAACTAAGCAAAGACCTATGCCCTATATAAGTAGACCCTAAAGAACTATAGTACTTATATTCTAGCTACCTTAGAAAGGATACTCTTACTAAGAGTTACACTTATATAAGGGGAGTGTAATTATATAGAATAAAGCGTAGAGACTATAAGATATATACTCTAGTTTATACCTACTAGGTTATTTTAAGAAGACTACTAGAATATATATTACTAAGACTATTCTAGAGAATCTATTAGGACCTTTAGGACTATAAGACTAGTTATAATAGTATAAACTAGTTACTAGTTATAAAAGATAAGTTCTTAGGTATAATTTAAGTTTATATATTACTAGATAAGTTATAAGTAATAGTGTTTAATATACTAATCTACTTTAAATAATAAGTTATAAGATAATTTAGATTATTAATTATAAAGATTAGGTAAGATTATAAAGGCGCTATTATTAGCTAATTTATAGATATAATCTTCTAAACGTAGGCATGCTTATAAGGTATTAATCTTAAGCTTATACCTCTATATACTTATAAACTAAATAGAGCTATAGAAAGAGTAAGGTAGATAATTATATTATAGTTAAATATAATGCTTATAGGCATAGGGCTACTACTAAACCTATAGTTAGAGAGCATATAAGTAGTAGTATACCTATATAATATTAGTCCTAGTTAATAATCTAGTTAGAAAACACCACTAGAAACCCTAGAAAGCTAGTTCTATAATAATGCTTAATTACTAATATAGGAGCCTATAGCTAACCTAAGGCTAGATTAGAGCGGGTTACACGCATATTGTTACGTGGCAGAACACGTGCAGTACATAGAGGCTGCCATATAAAAGCTAGATTCAATATCTTAGTTTAGGAATTTAACTTACTTTATATATATTACATTACCCCTAATAGTAGCTTTTATAAGTAAACTTAGTATGACTTATAACCTATTAAATCCGTTAGCCCCTCTAATAGAATTAACCTTCTATTATGCAAAGCTAGCATGTAATAAGTAGTAGTAATTAGAGATTCTTTTATTACGCCCTTCTAGTAGCCTAGAAACAACCTATATATCTAAAACTAACTATTTATAATAGTAATACGCTAATCCTTATAGTATCTTCCTACTCTCTAAAAATAAACTACGTGTTATTTACTAGTTTTATGCTTTTAATAGCATAAATCTAGATTTTAATTATTAAAAATAGAAACTTATTAGGATTAATAATTAAGAGGATCTAAACTAACTTATAAGATATAAATTTAATAATAAAGTAGCAGAAAAATAGGAATAGCTAATATATTAAGACCCCCCTATTTATTAGAATTTAGTAGATCTATAAGCTATGCATTACGCCTAGAATTAAGTTAAATCCTATATCTAAAAAGCTAAAACTAGAGGCCTACTTAATAAACCTAATAAATTAATAGGTAGTAAGGTATTAGAAAGGCTATTTTAAGACGCTCTTAGTCTAGCTTATAGTACTGCTACTATAGGAACCAGGAGTAGCATAGGAAAAGATAAAAATAATAAAGAAAAGGGGATTATAAACTATCCTAAAACTAATACCACTACTTAGGATATTAAACCCCCTAATTAGTTAATAGAGTTAAATCTAGAAGACTTACTACTAGGACCCTTAGAATACCTAAAGGATCCTAAGGATTCTTACACTAAGACTAGTAAATATAATATAGTAAGGATAATATAAGGGATTTAGGAATAGCAATAGGCATTATAGTAAGCTATAGAGAAGATAGTGTTAGGGATAGACTAGCTAGCGATAAGATTAATAACTAAAATCAGGAGCTCGTAAAGCGTAAGTGCCTTAGTAGGTTTAACGCTATTAGCACGGAATACTAACTAAGGATTGCTATATCTAGCTAATAAACAGGGTTAGTATAATAGGTATCTACATACTAACGGAGGAATAACCAGACCGTTAGTGTAATTATTCCTACCCTAATACTAATAAGGACTGCTATAACTATAGCTAGGACTATTAGTATAGCTAGGACCGCTGGCGTAACTAATACAGCTAGAATATTAGTAAGGATACTTATAACCTTAGCTAAGTGCTTACTAGACTTAGTAGTAAGGACTATACCCTTTAGACTAAGGTTAGTATGCTAATTCTAGAAATTAAAGAAGAATAGACCTAGCGTTACACTAAAATTAGTATAACTAGTAAATAGAAATAGCGGAATAGAATGTAGATTTAACGTGGAAGATTATAGATATTAGGCATTTTAAGCCTTGTAATAAACTAGAAGAGGCTAGTAATAACCTTATTACATATAACGGAAAGTAGACTATCTTCTATAACGTTAAATTATAGATCTAGGCAGTTAAAGATCACTTATATTGTGCTAATCCCAGCTGTTGGGATATTATTTAGAAGAAAATCTAGATATTATTCTAAGGGGATGCAATAGTATAGTATAGATAATATCTTAACTTAGCAGAACGGAACACTATATTTAGTGGAATACTAACTATATTCGTAGCTATACAAAAGGAATTCAGTATTTAGGTTTAGGACGCAATAGCGTGGCTTAATAAGGCAGAATATACTAAAGAGGATATTATAAAAGAGGTATCTTTCTATAAATTTACATTAAAGATCTTCTAGTATATAAGGGTAAATAGCGAGTTAACTAACTATTAGCTTTTAGTGCGTTTATGTCTTAAGCTATATCTAGGATTATAATAGATATGCCTAGTTCTAACTTAAATAGATATAAGATTAGCATATATTACTATAGTAGATAATAAGAGATATAATCTATATAACTATTTGTGTAGCAAAGGTTAGTCTATAAGCGAAAAAGGTAAAGGGAAGCTTAAGGTCTATTTTAATACTAAGATATCTAGTAGTAATTTAGAAGAAGATAAGGATAAAGCGTAAGTAAACTAGAACTAGCTATTTAATAGATAATTCTCTTAAGGAAACTAGCATTATAGGTAGGATAAGTAGAATACCTAAAGATTTCTAGGATATTTCTAACTATAGCTATATAGGCATAATTAACCTCCTAAAGGACAAAACTAGAGACTATAGTGGAATAGGTCTTAAGAGAATAAAGGGGGAGAGTGTGCGGAAATTAGGCAGACTTAATAGACTAAAGCACTAAACTAATAAAATAAGTAACCCTAAGACTATAGTCCTATAAGGAAAGGAGGCTAAGTATAGCAGCCTAGATAATTTTAGTAATAGAAAAAGGGTTCTATAAGGGACTAGGAATATGCTAATATTATAGTATATAATAATAATTCTAACGTATAATAACACAAAACTTATCTCTAGGAATATAGTTATTATATAGCTAAAGAAGGGGAGGTCCTAGAGGATAATAGTAAGGATAATTAAGGATAAGACTTAAATTTTATTAAAACTTATTTTATAGAAAATACCCTAAAAGAGGTAAATAAGGCTATTACTAGGATAACCTTAAACGGGACTAGATAACTTACCCTAGGATAGGTAATTAAAGCTATAGCAAGACTATAAGAAGTTAAATATAATAAAAAAAGGGCTAATATATATCTAAAGATTCCTATTAAATTTAATAATAAGGGCAAAAGTCACTAAGTCTGTCTTAACTTAGGAACGTCGTTAATTTTAGCGGATAAGGCATAGCTATAATAGCACGGATTAAATGTAAGGTGGGTAACGCAGGAACCGAAGCTAGTATCTAGGGTTTAATCTTCCTTTTTTATCACTAAAATAGCTATATTTAACTTTTATATTCTAGGGACAGCGTATAGAATAGAAATCGCTAGCTATTTTATGGTTATAGCAGATATAATGCTAAATTTAGGACCGAAATTATTGCTTAGAACGAATTTTACTTATAAATATAGGGCTAAAATTAATTTTATCTGACTAAAGGTGGTTTTTAGGTCGGTTTATAGTATAATAGTACTAGTAAAAATCTTCTAACTATTAAACAGGGTCCCTTACTAAAAGGTAGTTACTGCCTATATAGTATTAATTTTACTAAAGACTTATTTATATATACCTATTAGTTAGAAGGATACATAGAAAAATCAGGAAATAAGTGTGTACCACGCGTAATTATATTCAGAGTATTTCCCTAATGCGCTGTTCAATAGATCTAGTAAGGGATAGATAATTGCCTATAATCTAACTAATAAAATCGTTACTATTAGAAAACACTAGAAGGTTACACGCCTAACCGCAGCTAGTAAGGTTAACGCTAATTACCTAGTTAATAATCCTTTTGCGTACTATGCCTATTTTAGTAAGGATATTATAGAGAAGAAGGAAGATAAAGATAAGGATAGTAATAAATCTAATAAAAAGAAGGATAATCTTAATCTAAAGAAAGTTAATACTAGAGTGCTATTATATAGGATTTTATGCCTAGAGGAAATCCTATATATAACTAATAAATTTAGTGTACAAATTACTAATATTAACTAGGAAGCGGCAAGTAAACTGGTTTAACTAACTAATAAATATGACATTTATTATAATAGAGGTATCGTCCCTATGCTAGAAGACTAGAAGATAAGAATTAATCTTATAGATAGATAGTAGCATTAAATAAGGCTAATTAGGCCTTATAGACTAGGAGGATAGGATATAACTAAACTTAATAAAGTATATAATAAACTCTACCTAAAAGGGAAAATATTATATTTAGATAAGCTAGTAGCTATAGCATGCCTAGTATTTATAGTTTAGTAAGAAACCGGTTAGGAAAGAAAAGGGAGAGTTATAATTAATATAAGGCCACTTAATAATATAGCAGTGCTAGATATATACCCTCTACTAGACTAAAGCAATATTATAGATAATACACGTAGTAAGAAGGTTTTTTCTCTTTTTAATAGAATAGGATTTTTTCACTAACTACTAGTTAGAAGTGACTATTAAGCCCGTATAGTAGTTATATTAAATTAAGGCCTTAAAGCGTTAAATGTGGTATTAATAGGATTTAAGAACTCCCCTGCGTTTACCTAAAGGTTTATAGATAGACTTTTCTAAAAGTATAAGCATTTTATATAAGTCTATATTAATAATATTATTATGTTTTTAGATAGTCTTAAAGAGCATTTAAGCTATCTTAATATTATACTTAGGATTCTTAAAGAAAATAGGATAATAATCGCTACGAAGAAGTTATTCATTGGTTATCCTGCTATTTAACTACTAGGTTTTATTATTAATAGTAACGGGATTATTAACACTAATAATAGGCTTAAAGCTTTTTAGAAGATAATTTTCCTAAGTAATCTATTAAGTCTTAAAACCTTTATTAGGATAGCTAGATTCCTCTATAATGGAATTCCATGGTTTAACATACGAATCTAACTATTACAAATATGGAAAATAGCGCTATTAAGGGAATTCCGTAAAAAGGATAAGAAAATTATTAGCATCTTAAAACTAGTATAAAAAAGGAAGATATAGTAAAAGACGTTTTTGCTAACTAAGTAGGAGAAAAAGGCTTTTAAAGACATTAAAGCGTTCCTAAGCAAGAAACAGACCCTATAGCATTATAATCCATAAAAGCCACTTTTCCTTAAAATTAACGCCTATAAGGAAGGATTTAGGTTATATGCTTTCTAATTATAAGAAGAATAGGATAGTTAGAGCGTCCCTAGAAGGGATATTAAAAATAACTAAATATAGCTAATTTTATTTCTTTCTAGGGCAACATTAAGTGTTAAGAAGCGGTATGGTTTAACTAAGGTAGAAGTGGCTATAATTACGTGGAGTGTTAGAAAACTTTAGAAAATAGTCTAATCTAATAACGCGATAGTTAATATATTAACTGACTATTCCCTGGCAAAAGGAATTATTAAGCATACCTTATTATTAATAATAGATTTAGATAAGGCTAATCTAAAACTAGCAAAAGTCACGAATTATTTATTATAATTTAACCTTAAGGTAACTCACGTGCTAGGGATACTAAATGTGGTGCTAGATATGCTTTTAAGACTACTAGTAGAAGTAACCTACTAGGAGGTAGTATAGAAAAGCTAATATAATAAATTAGATATAAGCGCTTATTTTATAAGTAAGGAGTATATTATAACCGCGATCATAGATAACAGTCTTAAAGCCAGAATTATTGCGGGATATTAGTATAATTAAAAGTTCAGCCGAATTATTATAGTAATATAAGCCTACTAAGAAAGGCAAGTAGTAAAGAATGCTAGAGTTAGACTAAAGATTCCTTTATATAGGTAGGACTTATATAAGGATAGTCTATTATACTACTATAGCGGAGATAGATTTTTCTATCTCTATATTCTAACTATAGAGGTTAAATCTATCCTATAACTAGTCTATAATAAATAGCAATATTTTAGAATCGCTTAAATAGCAGCGGAGCTTTATTTAGTCTATTTTCTACGTATAAGTTAGTAGATTTATAATTATATAGCCTATTACGTAGTGTGTTAGGAAAACGCAATTAATTATTTAAAGCTACCTAGGGAGTTATAGCTATTATAGCTAAAGCTAACGCTATTTCACATAATCTTACTTAATTTTATTATAGATATGCCAGAAGTATTAGCTACTAATATAATATAGCAGATAGAAGGATACGCTATATATAATTCATTATATCTAGTAAACTACCTATTTAGTAAGAGAACCCTTCTAATACTAGGACATATAATATATCCAGCGGAGATTTAGGTAGAATTACTCCTTTGTGCCTTATATATCGCAGACTAGGGATTACTAAGATAAATTATTAGTAATAGGGACCTAAAGTTTATATCTAATATATAGAAAGAGATATTTAGGCGTGTAGGAGTTAAACTCCTTATAGGCATAGCGTATTATCTACAGATAGATAGAATAGCTAAAAGAAAAAACCAGATAGTAATAATTATAATACATTATTATATAGTAACAGATCTAGATATAATATAGACCGCGATACTCCTGGCACTATAGTATTAATTAAATAATACTATAGCTATAAGCATAGGGCAGGCTTCTAATAAGTTACTATATAGGTTTTATCCTCTAAGTATTATTAATCTTCTTTCCCTAAATAATATAATTAACATAGGAACCAGCGTAAATAACATAGCGGTGCTATAAAAGTTATACTAGCATAAGGCCTAACTAGCGATTATAATAGTAGCTGCCCTTACTAAAATTTGGTATAATAACCGCTATAAACTAGTTAATATTAATATAGGAGATATAGTTTATCTACGATTATATAAGGGATATGAATTACCTAGGAAACCTAAGAAGAAATAGTTACTACAAAAAGTAGGACTATATAAGGTACTAGAAAAGGTAAACCTATTAGTATATTAATTAGAATTCCCCCTAAATTCATAAGTCTATCTAGTGGTTTCTATAGTATAGATATAGAAGCTAGTGTAAGGAAAGGACCTATTTAATAAGGAAGAACTAGCTTTGCCGCTGATTACGTTTAATAATCCAGAGGAAGTAGACTATTAGGAGATTAAATAAATCTATAGTTATTAGGTTAAAATCTCTAAAAGGAATAAGACTATAAAAGTAGAATTCCTTATCTAATAGAAGGGATTTACCGCTAAGGATAACTAATAGATAGCTAAAAGCAAGATATAGGTTAATATAGCTAAGATAATAGAAGAATACCTTAAAAAGAACCTAGTTAATTAGGAAAGAGAGTATGTAAAGAGGGGCATAAATTTGCCTATAGAGTAATAATAGCAAAGGAATAGAGATATTTTATAAGCAGTTAGATTTAACTAGTTAGGGCAAAGCCACAAGGCCTTTTCTTATATATATATTTTATTACGCTAACTAGGGGAAGCTTACCACACTCTTACTTTATATTATCCTCTAATACCCCACTACTTTTATATAGTTAAATCTAATATAAGTGTAGTTAAATTTACTTTAGCCCTATCTTATTCTTACTACACTCTTACTTTATATTATTCCCTAATACCCTACTAGTTTTATATAGTTAAATTTAATATAAGTATAGTTAAAATTGCTTTAGCCTTATCTTATTTAATAGTATCTAGTCCTAAAGATAATATTATATATAATAAGGAGTTCTAAAGACTATAAGACCTAGAGCTAAACTAGCTATAGGAAATATAGGAGTATAATAATTATAAGGAATATTAAGTAAAAGATAAAAACATTACACTAGAAGTTAAATATAAGCTATATAGGCAATATATAAATCTATACTATAACCTATTAGCTATACTAGATTTTATGCTATTTAATAATAAGGTTAGTATATAGGACTAAATACTCTATAAGTAAATATAGGTAGGATATTTATATATTTAAGTACTAGCTCTAATATAATAAAACTAATTATTAGGATAGCTTGTAGTCGCTGATTTAGCATAATAGTAATCCACCACTAGTAAGGAAAGAGCTATATATAACTAGTAAATTAATAAGCTTTTAGCGGAACTAGGAACTGTAACCTATTATAAGAAGGAGAAGTTCTCTAAACGCTATTTAGATTAAATAGTATAATGTAACTAGCTAGAAAAGTTTCTCTGCCTAATATAGTAAATTATATAACTATAGTAGCAGTAGTACCTAGATAAATTAAGGATAAGATAAGATAAATTAGATATACTATTACTATTAGTAGAAGGACATAATAATAATACTAATAAAGTAGCTAAGGTTATGCAGGATATAGTTAAGATTAAGGAATAAACTAGGGAGGATAATAATAATATAGTAAGCATTGCGTTAGATATATTTATAGAAAGGTAGGAAAAGGATTAAGCTATATAAGATTTAATTAAAGAGAATTATATAAGGAAGGAAAGGAGAGATTTAGTAAAGGAGAAGAATAATAAATCTATTAATATACTAAGCAAAGAAGGTAGTGAGGTAGAGGATTCTAATCTAACTTAACTAAGAATAGAATCCCCTAAACTAGAATTAGAACCTAAGAGTAATAAAGACACTGATTTTATAGAAATAGAGGGTAATAATAGTGGTTTAGAAAGTAAAAATAACAAGGAGGTTAATAAGATACTAGCGGAGTACCTTATTAGACTGTCGCAGGTCTATGCGCGAATTATAGAGCTTGATTTTAAGCCATTATTTCTTAGATTTAGAAAACCAGGATCACAGAGAAACACACATATGCTAATGCCTAATATTAGTATAGTAGTATATAAGAGAGTAATAGAAGAATTTAATGTAGTATATAAGAGAAGAAGTATAAAAGGAGTTAATTTTAGTAGATTTAGATATACTAAATTAAGCTATAAGAAAGAGGCCTAGGATATTAGGGATGTAATATAGGCCTACGCGTATAAATTTGCCCTTAAAGGCGCTAGAATAGTATTTAATAGGTTAGAAGTTAATTTAAAGGATATATATTTTATATTATAGTAAAATATAATTATCTAAATTTTCGCTATTTTTAAAGAATAAAAGGCTACTTTAATCGCAAAGCAAGTAGTAGCAAGATAGGTAGGAAAGCCTATAAATTAGATTATAGTTAATCTAATAGAGTGTAGAGTAATAAGAAAAGTAAAGAATTAGGTAAAAATAGCAGTAGTAGCTTTCTATAATAGTATAATAGTTAAACGTGGGCAATAGTTAGCTATATATAATAGCACGTTATCTTTGCTACTATAAGCTAATATATTAGCTCTCTGTTTTATAGATAAGTATAGCGTAGTAAATAGCATAATCGCAGGCATATTAGCAAGCATTAGATAGGCAGATCTGCTCTGCATTAATATAGAAAAGGAGTTAGCTTAGTAATTATTAGAATCCTAGTAGGATAAAGAAAGAAGTAAATAATATAAGTAAAGCAAAATTAATAATTTAGTGGATTAAGTTAATAGAGTAGAAAATTATATTAATAGAATAGAAAGAGAAGTTAGTATAGTTAAAGATTAAATAGATATATTAAATAAAGCTATTAAAGAATTAGTAAAGGAGGTTTATAATCTAATGGAATTAATAGAAGAGGAATCTAGAAGCTTTAAGAGCAAGTTTAAATAAATATTAGATATATTAAAAGCCTAGAAAGAGAGAATCTTAAATTTTAAGTTAGGCAAAATATTAGTTAATATTAATAAGTAATTTAATACTTTAAAATAGGACATAGTTAAGAAGAATAAATATAAGGAAAAGATTATAGAATTAGTATCTATAGTAATAGGAATATTAAAAGAGATATAGGAATAGGAGGTAAAAATTAAGAATCTTACTAATAAGTAGAAAACATTTAAGGAGGATATAAAGAAAATAAGATTAGCTCTAGTAAGGCTAATTCTAGTAATAGGAACCCTAGAGAAACGGATTTAGGTAATATTAGCTCTAGTAACACTAGCTTTAGGTAAAACTAATAGATAATAAGGTAAATCACGTTAAGGAACACCGAAAACAGGTAATAAGTAACCCTATAGTAAAATAGGACCTCTAGTAACACTAAGTAAAAGGCATAAATTACTAGGAAAGTCTAGCCTAAATATATAGGAAGCTTAGATAGATACTTAATAAATAACGCTAAAAACACCTATATTACAGGAAGCAAGTAAGATATCGCTAGCATTATTAGGATAGCGGATAAAAGGGGCATTAACCTTAGGGCAGACAGCGTCACTAACTATGCGTGTAACCGCTACTAGGGTAACTAAGCTATAAGTTAAGGAGGACGAATTTACTAGATTACTAAATTAAACAAATAGATGTAGAATATTAGGGTACGAATTTAGGGCATATAGATTAATAAGGGAATAGAGGAATTTAGTAATTACTAAAAGGAAATAATAAAACATAGCAAAGATAGAGTACTAATAATAGGATAGGAAGAATTCATTATTTAATATAATAAATTTAATTATAGGATTAAGGGATACACATTATAAGGAGAGTTATATAATATTAAGTGATGTTATAAAATAATAACCATAGATGCGATAATTAGCGCGCTAAACGCGTTTTTCTTTTATATAACTTTTATAACTATATATTTTAATATTTACTTTAGATAGTAGCTGAATTTAGTTATGGTTTAACTATGTATAACTAGGATAGTTATCTTTTTAGCGCGCCTGGCACTTATTACGTGGCAGAACACATGTAGTATATAGAGGCTACTATATAAAAGCTAGATTTAATATCTTAGTTTAGGAATTTAACTTACTTTATATATATTATATTACCCCTAATAGTAGCTTTTATAAGTGAACTTAGTATAACTTATGACCTATTGAATCCGTTGGCCCCTCTGACGGAATCGACCTTCTATCGTGCAAAGCCAGCACGTAACACATATAGCTACCGCGCCTATCCCCTTAAAAGGGATTATAAAGCTAATAAATATAGATAGTTCTATAAGACATATCTAAGGGGTTATATTAGATATCTAGTTAGGTATTCTGCCTCTAATATTTATTATATTTAGATCCTAAAGCTAGGAAAGGTTATAATAATAAGGAATATTATATTTAATAAGTTAATTTTTTATAATATAGTATAGGAAAGCGTGATTAAGCTTTTAATTAATAAACTTAAAGCGTAATTCTAAGTCCTTAAGATTAATATAGAATTAGATAATAAGTTAAATCTTTTCCTAGCACTAATTAAACCTTAAATAGAATAGACTAAGAGTTTAAACTTAGGGGTAGATAATACCCTATAGACTTCTTAATTATAACTAAAGAAGAGAGAAGCTATTTATTTTAATAAGAATATTAGACTTTAAATACCTTAGCTATTACTAGATCTACTAATTAGAGAGTAGGAGACTCCTAATCTAGGTACTTAGAAGAGTAAAATAAAGTATAAAGCTCTAGATTTATATGCTTAAGGAAGTAATATAATAATAGATCTAATAAGTAGTAAGTAGGATGCTACTATAAGGGCTTAGGAGAGCTAATATCCTTATAAGGTTCTAGAACACTAAGTATATAATACTAAGGACTAAGTTATTAATAGCTTAATAGGTAATTAACCACCTAAGCTAGTAAATAAAGTAAACTAGTAATAAGATAAACCTATAGGGGCAGACGCTAGAATAGCTACCTATATAGAGAGCTTAAAGGGAGCTCTAGCTATATAGCTAGAAATCGCAGAAGAGAGCCTTAGAATAGTTATAATATATAAAGGTATATAAATAAGCTTAAGATTATAAACTAAGAGAGAGTAGGGCTAGATTCCTTCTTACGCTCTAGTATAGAGGAGGAAGAGGAAAGGACCTAGTAAAGCTCTTATTAATAGTCTCTAGGACCTAAAAGACCTCTTTACTAAATTTAGGAAGACTAAGGATAGAGACCCTTATAAGCTCTTTCTAGGAGATTAGGATTTTAAGAGCTATAAAACCATGTTTTTAGTAATTAATATATATTATAATAAGGAAAGCAGATTGCTCCTTAAACTAAAGAGGAAAATAGGGATGGTTTATTAATTAGACCTAGCTAAACCTCTAAAGTTATAGAAAAGAGTAAAGGATTATCTATTTAAGAAAGAATAGATTAATATAATAAATAAAGAGATTAATAAGCTAAAAGAACAAGGAACGTGGCAGTAGATAAAGCATTCTATAGCTTAATTAAAGCTATTACTATTAAAATAGGTGTTTTCTTATAAGTTTAATAAGAAGGGGATGTTAATCTATTATAAGGCATGTTTATATATGCGCGGAGATCTCTAGGATACCTTAATAATTAAATACACCTATGCTATAACGCTTACCGCGTATATATTCTATATATTTATAGTACTAGTTACTAGGTTTAACTTAGAGACTAGGTAGTATAATATTAAGAATACTTTCCTTTATATAGATTATAGAAAAGAGGGAATTCCTATAATATATAAACTTCCTAATAGCTTTACTATACTTAAAGAGTATATAGAATTACTTAAGGTATTATATAGATTAAGGGACTCTTTATAGCTCTAGTTTAAAGAGCTAAGTAAGTCTCTTAAGAAGCTTAGGCTTAAGTTAAGCTAAGAGAAGCCTTACTTATTCTATATAAAAGATTAGACTATCTTTCTTATATTCTTTATTAATAATATTCTTATAGCTTTCTATAAGAATAATAAGAAGATTACTAACTAGATCTCTAAGGGACTAAAGAAGGCATATAAATTAGATAATAAAGGTAAGGTAGGATTCTTTCTTAGGATCTAGATTATTAGAGACTAACTATAGCAAAGGGTGTATCTTAGTTATAAGGTATATATTAGTAAGATTAGGGAGAAATTTAGGTAAGTAAGAAAAGGCACTTTCCTTACTATACTAATCCTAGTAGTAGAGTATTATAAGTTTAAGGGTAAAGCTAAGAAGTAGGTAATTAAGATCTACTAAGAGAAGATTAGGTTAATCCTATACACTATAATTATAATTAGACTAGATATTACCTTTATAGTAGTAAAGTTATTATAATACCTTATAAATCTAGGACTAAAGCATATAAAGGCTATAGACTAAGCTATCTACTATTTACTTATAATATATAAACTTACGCTATACTTTAGTATAAGTACTAAACTTTAAGCTCTTTAGATCTTAAGTAATGTATTATTTATAGATAATCTTAAGATATATAAGTTATTATAAGGATACCTAATTACTCTATTTAGTAGACTAATTATCTAGAAAGCTACGCGCTAAATAATAGTAACTATATCTATAATAGAAGCTAAGTTACTTACTCTATAATAAATAGTAAAGGAGACTATAAGTCTATAGTGCCTATTTAGAGATATTAAATTTAACGCTTATAAGGACTAGGTTATTAATTATAATAATTAATAAATAATTTAACTTATATTAAATAAGAGTAAGTAATTAAACACTTAACTATATTATATTAATATTTATAATATATAGTTAAAGCAAGAATTTAAGAGAGGAAGCTTTAAGATTATATATTTACTAATAGCTAAAATGCCTGCTAATAGATTTATAAAGGCATTAAATTAGGAGTAATTTAAATGCTTTAGATTAATGCTTAGGTTAGTAGATCTATGTATATAACATAATATTTAAAGCATATAGGTTACTAAGAAAGCATAGGAATATTAATAAGGGGGCATAAAATTAATTACCCTAGAAAAATACATAAAGGCCCCCTCCTTAGTAAGTAAAGCGCTACTAAGGTAAATAGGATTAGAAGAATATAAACTCTAAAACACTATTATATAAAAATATATATATAAACACTATTCTAAATAAAGGAAAGAGATAGGACTTATATAAGAAGGTAAATAACCTCCTTAAGATAGGCTATTACTATAGTTACCTTCTCCTTAGATACTACTAAAGAACCCCTAATAGTAGCTTTAGCCCTAATACTAGGAATAACCTTATTATATATAGAATCTAGCTCTATAATAAGTTCTAATTAGAGTTATAGTGCCTTATAGCACTATTTAACTATCTATATAGTTATAAGAAGATAAGTAAGGGAAGAGGTAGTTAAGAGTGCCTTACCTTAGTGTTATTATCTAGTGCTAATAATATTCGCTTAGTAAGGGGAATATAAGTATTATATAAAGGCTAATAATAGTAATTACTAACCTTATATAAGTAGTATCTCTAAGATTATCTAGACCTAACCTTATAGTAGTAACCTAGATTACCCTTACCTATAATACCTACTTAAACACACCTATTATAGGGTATATCCTATAAGGCACTATAAGGGTTAGGTTTACTAGGCTATAGAGTTAGCGCTTAGTAAGAGAGGGAGTAGAGCTTTAAATAAACTATTTACTTCTATAAAGATTATAAAGGATTATACCTTATATACCTACCCTAGACCTATACCCTAATAGGATATAAAGATTATAAAGGTATATATATAGTACACTCTTCTCCTACCTTAGTAGGAAATAATAACTTACTAGTAAGCTACTTAGGGCTAGCTAGGGAAGGAGAAAGATTCTTATAGGTAGCACTATTACCTAGAGAGAAATTTAAGGCTAAATTAGCTAAAATATAGGCTTAATACTACTTAGGAGTTAAATCTACCTAGGAATCTACCTTCTCTTAAGCCTAGGCTAATATATAAAAAGGGAAAGGAGCTATATTAATTAAAATATAAGGGCTATTAATAAAAAGTATATTAGAAAGGTAAGAAAAGGAAGCCTATAAATATTAAGGTAGAAGAGCCTTTATAAGAAAGAAGTATAGGTATAAAAGTAAGAAAGCTTACTTTAATCTTATATTAGAATTACCTATAATAATAACACTATATATCCGCTAGTTAATATAATAATTAGTAGTCTTAATAACCTTAACACTAATTAGGGGGTGTGTTACCTAGTAGTAGGGAATATAACTAATTATACGCGCTATATGCATAGGACTGTATTAAGGAAGCTAAACTATACCTTAAAAGAATATATAATATTAGAATATAAAGTATATAAGATTTACTATAACTACTCTTTCTATAAAAGAAGAGCTTTTACCTTTCTATTTATATAATAGAAGAATAATTAATTTAATTATATCTTCTGCCTTTAATTATCCCTTCTGATTACATCTTTGCCAAAAGTCACGTGCCGCACAGCGATATTATAGGGCGACGGGGTTCGATGGGGGCACGGCATGGGCAAATGGTTTGCTTATTTGCATAACTCTGTATGTACATACTCCTGCGCGCCCCGACAGGTGCATGGCTTCCCGAGGATTTTCCATCCCGCACACGCGTAGCGCAGAAATCATGAGTGAGTGAGTCAGTGAGTGAGCAATCAGTGAGCAATCATCAACATCGGGTACATGGTGTACCTGCCAGCCTTACCAGCCACCACCACCTCCTTCTCCCGCCTGCTTGCAGCTGCTGATCGAGTGACACTATAAATTTCATCTGGAAGAAGAACATCAGATCGATCAACGATGGCCGACCCCGGCGATGATACCAGTCATGTTTCCGAACCTCTCGACCTCGTGCGGCTTCTGCTGAACGAAGTTGTCTTTGTGAAACTCAGAGGTGATCGAGAGCTCAAAGGCAAGCTTCACGTAAGTCTCCGTCCTGCGAGGCTGTCATACTTCCAGGCTTACTGACGCTAGACAGGCCTACGACAGCCATTGCAACCTTGTCCTTGGGGAGGTGGAAGAGACCATCTACGCCGTGGATGATGACGATGATCCCGTCAGTCGCAAGTCGGAGATGCTGTTTGTCAGAGGTAAAGATGGATGACTATATCCCCAAGAGATATCGATCCTGACTCGTGATTATAGGTGACAGCGTTGTGTTAATATCACCGCAAGTGGCCTTCTAAACTTGGGCTGAACCAAGGATCAATGTCCACCGCATTTGAGTCTGGTACAAGGATAATGAGGCGAGTCTGAATGGGTTCCAGGACGCTGTATGATAGAGGAACCCTGTGCAATAACGCATTTGCATTGAGATACATTATTCCCATTGAGGGGAGAGTCGAGTCGTTGTCGTACTATTACGGTGTCTAGCGATATGACTCATATGAGACACTCAGGAAAGGTAGATAAAAAATGGAGAGTGGTCTATTTACGGCACAGCACCTTGTCAAGTCTCTCGATTTATACGGTGAACAATGAGGTGGAACGGGGACAATTAGAGGAAACACATAGCGACAGACATTTTTTTTTTTAAAAAAAAACCCGAAACTCGCACATCGGGACGATGCACAAGACTTGGCAATGCAAAGGTACTCACTCCGTTCATGCAACTTACCTAGCACAGTGGCGGACTAGGCAGTTATCCGATTCGGACATGGCAACCCATTCTGCCCCGCGACCATTATTCGGACCTCATCGGAGCATCGATGACTCCTTATTGCGACAAGAGAATCAACTGGCCGAGGCCGTGGCGCAGCAAGTCTACTGTGATTCATCAAATATATATACTTGAGAGTGGCCCTTTGTTCGTTCGTTCTCATCTCATCTTCCTTCATTACGTCAAATAAGAACTCCAATGATACTTAGAATATTGAGAAACAATACCTATCTGGTCTAGTCCAGTGAGAGCCATGTCGGCCAAGAATGTAAAAGCATTGGCGCACGAGAAGCGGAAAGGCGAATCGGTATGTGTACTTTGCTTCAGTTGTTTGTCTTTACGAAAAAGGGTGTACTTCTAATGGCTTGTAGGCCTTGAGTGACTTTGCCGAGTATGTAGAGCAGCAACAGAATCTGCGATTCCCGGTGTCGAGACAAACCAACACCGCAACCGCGACCGCGACCGCCACAGCCTCCAGTACAGCTCATCCAGATCACCATGAGGAATTGGACGAACTCTTTGACAATCTAGACCTGGCGGATACTGCGCCAAGGATACCTCTGAAAGACCTCGTCCTGGGGAACGAGGAAGAAACTTCCCATAAGCTTCGTGATATCATAGCCGAGCGAATAGAGGAGGGCATGGGAGAAACCGTTTTCGAGCTGGGATGCGAGAATAATGGGGAATCAATGGCTCTGAGCTTGGACGAGTGGAACTCGGCTTATAAGAGACTCGCCGATGTAGCCAAGTCTGCCGGCGCCGATTGCGAGCTTCTCCTCACCAAGAATGTCGGCGGTAAGGTAGAGGCCGAAGGTACAGCAAAGGCAAACAAGCCTGAGAAGGGGGGTGGATGTAATGGAAAGATCCTGATTCGGCGGATTCCCACCAACGTCGAAGATGTTATTGAGACAAGAATCGCCGTTGTTGGCAATGGTATGTCGTTGGGTTCTACATAACTTTTGCCATGTCAATACTGATTTCGACCTACGCAGTGGATGCTGGAAAGAGCTCCATGCTCGGAGTTTTGGTCAAGGGCGACCTAGACGATGGCAGAGGAAAGGCCCGAGTCAATCTGTTTCGCCATAAGCACGAAATTGAAACTGGCCGGACCAGTTCAGTGGGCATGGAGATTATGGGATTTGACAGCGTGGGTCAAGTTGTCACTTCTGACACTCCAGGACGTAAGTCTTCCATGAGCAACGCTCTTCTGCCTCTTTTTTTTTATATCTGTCTTGATTCTTTCATTATTATTGTTATTATCATGGTTAATTACACCATCGAAACTTTGCTAACGCCCTGTTCCCCTCTCATGACAGGCAAATTGTCCTGGGAGGATATTGGCAAGCGAAGCGCCAAGGTCATCACATTCAGTGACTTGGCTGGCCATGAAAAGTACCTGAGAACGACAGTCTTTGGGTTGCTGTCGAGCAGCCCAAACTACTGTTTGCTCATGGTGGCGGCGAACAACGGACTAGTCGGCATGAGCAAGGAGCACTTGGGAATTGCTCTGGCTCTCAACGTCCCCGTCATGGTTGTTGTCACCAAGATTGATATCTGTCCACCAAACATTTTGGAGGAAACAATGACCCAAATCACCAAAATCATGAGAAGCCCAGGCGCCCGAAAGGTACCGACCTTGATCAAAAACCGCGAGGAATGTATCAACACTGCCACACAGTTTGTCAGTCATAGAATATGTCCCGTATTCCAGGTGTCCAACGTCACGGGACAGAATCTCGACTTGGTAAGGACGTTTCTAAACATTCTTCCCCACCATGGACGGTATAATACGGATGCGCCGTTTGAATTCCACGTTAATGACACATTCTCGGTGCCATTCACGGGTACTGTAGTGTCGGGGATTGTCAAATCCGGTGTGATTCATGAAGGAGATAGCGTTCTCATTGGACCGGACTCCTTGGGGCAGTTTATCTCTACAGCTATCCGATCCATTGAAAGGAAGAGAATACGTGTGCCGGCCGCCATTGCAGGCCAGTCGGCTTCGTTCGCGCTGAAGAAGGTGAAGCGAAAAGATGTGCGGAAGGGCATGGTTGTGCTGCCTAAATCAGAGGGCCAACTAAATCCCAAGGTGCACAAAGAATTCGTCGCAGAAGGTGTGCATCTGTCTACTCAGTTTGAAGGGGGGGGGGTTGACGTATGTTTTTTTGGTTTTTTTCGTGCTGACATGACCACCAGTTTTAATCCTGTCACACGCCACGACCATCAAGAAGAAGTACCAGGCGATGCTGCACGTCGGGCCTGTATCGCAAACCTGCGCCATCATCGACCTTGATCGCGAGTTGATAAGAACAGGTGACAGGGCCACGGTCGCCTTTCAGTTTGTGCAGCGTCCCGAGTATCTGGCGCCAGGTGATCGGCTCCTTTTTAGAGAAGGCCGCACCAAGGGCCTGGGCATCGTGAAAGCTGTTGGATACGATCCCAACCATCCCTTGATGGATCAGCCAGCCCACGGGAAGGACGAGGGCAAGCCCCATAATGGACAAGAGGTTCAAGTGAGCGCTTAAGGGCCACGTTACCGACCGTACGGTTTGCAAAGTAGAGTACAGTCTCTTAATTTTTTTTTTTTTTTTTTCCATCTCTTCATCTTTTCACCATCTCCACACATGTATCGGACAAGGCTCTGGGGAACGCTCAACACTCACGAATGATCGGTTGAATTTATGTAGCGCTTGTTGATATGCTACATTACAGCATTGCTTCTTTTCAGAACGGATGAGTACCAACGTTGCCCCGTCACGCTGTATCAGTTTATTAAATGCCATGACTGTTCTGCAACATGATACGCCTCGATGATGTCGACAGCGTCTAAACAGCAGCACGAATGTCCTTTTACACTTGTTTCCATTCCAGATAGGTAGGAACGAACGCTGGCTTACAAATTACGTGAGGAAATCAAGTAGGCCTTGGTCGTACATGACAACACTCCGCCGCAGTGAGCGGGCTCGCACAAGATGCACTTACTTACTTGCCCATGTTCTTACGTGCGATGGCATGTTTGAAATCCGGCCCAGCCACGCGTCAATCCATCCACGCCAGCCAAGCCGTGCCAAGCCGTGCTGGCCGAGGCCGATAAATCGATCCGACATGGTCAGTTCCATGTTCAATGTCCATTTTGCAGATGCGGGGGGAGGGGGGGAAGGGGGACGGGGAAATGCAAGATCAGGGCAACTTGGGACGGGGACAGCAGAATTTGGAATCACATTGTTTTCAGGCAGCAGCATCGTCATCGTCACAAGGATCTGGCGCGTCTCGTAGTGGGCAAAGGTTGCCGCCGACGAGTCGCAGGAGCCGTGGTGCCCTTGATTGTGTTGAAATTGGAGGACAGCACGGCTGTGTGTGTGTGTCAAGGACGAGGATCTACGTAGTGTGCGTGTATCGGGGCAAACGAAGGCTTCATATTCCCGGCCGGCTTTCCGGATCATACATTGTACATGCACGCGTACGGCTAGATCAAGTTCTGGCCGACATGGCTGCGACAAGTCTGCGGAAGAAGCGGGCGGACATGGGTTGTGTACATTTGTATTATCGAGAGGAGACGCCGAGGGCCGATGCAGGCTAGGCGGGCTCCACTGTCAGGTGACTCAGGTCGGCCGCATGGTTGAACATGAGTGGAGATTTTACGTCTCGGGCTTGACACAGTACGGACTATGTACGGACTATGATGAACATGAGGAGAGTTTTGCAATTTTTTGGGGCGCGTCTCGTCTTCTCAGATGAGTCGGCATCATGCTTTCCGTCCCAGCATGCATCAACAAGTTCTGCCGAGCCAAGTCGTTGACGCAATCCTGACGAAACGGGTGCGCCGAAAGGAACGGCATCAACGGGTGCAATAACAGCGCAAGCTTGGATGTTGTGGACATGGCCATGGCGCTTCGGATCCCGGATTTCGCTTGGTTTCGACTTGGTCCTCGGTCGGTCGTCGTAATCCAATCATTGCATTACGTAGATGCCGGTTTCTCCGACCCAAAGTTCTCATTTCGACCATGGCACCCATACATATAGGTAAGGAGGGCATCTATCTGCCTGCCCACAGGCGACAGCAATAACAAGTTCCTTCCGCAATAACTCCCTCCGTCGCGGAGCGCAGAAGAGATTTTACATACACGCGCCCTCAGCGCCAAGCAGCCATTACCAATCACCAAATCAATCAATACTCGGTATACCCCGTACAGGGAGACCAAGGTATGTCGTGGCTTATTTTCATCATTTTACCAGAATCATGCGCGTGGACGGACAACTGGTGCTTGACTCGGCTCGACGCTCTTCTTCGCCAGGCCTGCAACCAAGGGTATGGATGCGAGGGAACCAGAGTCATCTCAGTCAGATTCAGCAATCGTCATCATCTCCACCAGCTCCACGGTGTCATTCTCCCTTGACAGCATTTCCCTTTGCCCGCTGCAGTTGGGGTTGAGCAGGTTGCAGGTTGCAGGTTGCAGGTTGCAGGTTGATGAGCATTGAGCACCCAGTCAGAGTTACAGCCGCTTCTTCAGCCTCTTCATCAGCTTGAACACGAATTGGCACGTCGGTCAATCAGACGCTGACTGCAGCTCACCCGCAGCTCACCTGCAGACCAGACGACAGACAGCATCGACGACTTTTCGGCCGCAGAGAAGGAAAAAAACTAGGAGGCTTTATTTCCACTTCACGCCTTGGATTTGGCCTGAAAAGCATTTGGGGCGAAACCCATAATACCAGGAGGTGAGCAATTGGAGAAGAAGCGCTTGGTCCTTTTGATGTAAACCCCCACCCTCCCTCCCCCTTCCTCTCCGTGTCCGCAGTACATACGTACTCCGTGTCCGTACATCAGTCAGCGCTGCCGAGCACCTTCCCCGTCCAAGTCACAGTCCATTGACCGCATGCATCGTCTCATCCATCCCTGCTGACAATTCGATTCGAGCTGTCTGCCGGGATTTTCTTTGTTTGATTTTATCGATTTTTTTTTATTTCTTTTTGCTTTTTGGCTTTTGATCCTACCCCTTCCTCTTCTGGTGCACGCACGCACGCACGCACGCACGCACGCACGCACCCCCATCTGCGCAATTCACAGCACAAAGCAAGCCACGGGGAATTGGAAAACACGTTGTCCATGTTCGTCTCCTTTCTAGCTCTGGCTCTGGCTGGCTCCTTGGGGCTGACCGTATGGGGAATTTGTCCCATAATTTTCACTTTCCGCAGTGGCGACTGGCACAAGCGGACGTTGCAAGTGGCCGACAGCTGCAAGCAGCACTGGTACTTCACCTGTGGTTCACCTGTGTGTGGTAATCAGTCAGTAACTGTGGTTCACCCGAGCAGCATTGTCGTGTCTCACCTGTCTCACCTGTCTCAATCTGCCCTGTTGGCGCGCCTCTCACCCACCCTGCGTCACCAGACTCACCTGGCCTGGTGACTTTTCCACCCTGCGCCTTATTCCTGCTTCTGTTTCCGCTTTCCGCTTGTTGTTGGCCTCGCGTGCCGGCTTGGTGCCTGACAGCGTCCCGCCTAATTGGCTTTCATGCACTTTGAGCCGACTTGCATTGATAGCCGGTCGCATCTGTTGTACTGATCTTACTCAACAAGGGCCACCCCCCCCTTTTACCCCCCCAAAACCTCCCAACCCCTGCCAGATCTGCCAGAACCGGACGAGAATGGGCGGCCAGTGCCGTTCGACCTAGTCAGCGTCAAGGAGCCAACAAGGACGAAGAGAAAAACAAAAACATCGAACAAGATTTCTTCCCCTGGATTTATTTTACTACATCCCCTGCCCGCCCTGCCCGCCCGTGTCTCGTTTTGCTCTCTGCTGTGGTCGGAGCCATCTAATCCATCTGATGAGTTCCTTGGGCTAGTGCTATCACCGCCATCACCGCCATCACCGCCATCACCGCCATCACCGCCATCACTGCTGTCCCTATCCCGCCGTCTCCAGATAGATGCACTTCGCCAAAGGCAACAAGAAACATTCATTAACCCGAACATGGACATGACGGCAGCTTCACGGCAGCACCAGCGGCGTCATCGATCAGACCCTTGGCAGCCCACAAACAGCAGCGGCATCTACTATCGCCCAGAGCCCATCGCCGACCCGCGAACATCGTCTCGAGAACATTTCCCTGCACCGCTCATCGGCCCCAGAAGAGCCAGGCCGCACGCGATTCACGTCGTTACCTTTCCACCAGGATACATTCCTCGTGAGCTTCGATCCGACGCCAAGCCCCCCAGGACTCGATCACGGAAGGGACGAGGCGGGAGATCGTCGGCAGCAAATCTAGAGCCCTCGGCGATCCCATCATCGACTAGATCGACTATTAGCGCCGACCACAGCAGGCCGGGCTCCAGCACCACAGCCAGTGCTAGCGGCGGCGGCGGCGGCAGCAGTTACCGCAACAGCAGGAGTTATAAGCTGGGCAAGTTCATTTCATCCATTTCGGGACGTTCGTTGTCCAAGGTTGAGAGCTCGCATCCTTCACCAATCCCCACGATGACTATTGCGGCTGCTGCGGCTGCTGCGGCGACAGGGGTGCCACCCCCCCCGGCCTATGACGACGTGCTTCAAGAGTCATCATCGGCTGCTGTGCAGACCCAGACCCGAACCCAGTCCCAGTCCCGGTCAGCAGAGCCCCTCCTCCCCCACTCAACTCGTCCACCTCATCATCATCACCCCTCGGCGGTAGACATGGCTGCCGTTGGGAGCGTCAACGTTCCCTCATCTGCCTACAACGTCTCGGGTCAGCGGAACAGCCTCATGTCGGTTCGCTCAGCCAAATCTGTCGTGAGCTCGCTGGTGACCGAGGTCCCCAAGCCCGTCGCGAGTGGCAGTGGCGTCTCGTGCTCCATCTTGCTCGCCGAGCGCAACGTTTTCTTGCACGGCTTCGACCATGACGGTCATGTGGCCCGAGACGGCCACAGCGGAACTGCCCTCCTCCGCGGCAGACTGCGGATTGATGTCACAAAAAATGTCAAGATCAAGGCGGTCCAGCTCAAGTTGATGGGTCGCGCCCGTACCGAGTGGCCCGAAGGCATTCCGCCACTGAAACAGGAACTCTCCCAGGAGGAAAGCCTGAGAACCCAAGTTCTTACCTTCTTCAACGTCATGCACGACGGTTGGGAGAGCGAATACGGCAACCAATGCACTTACAAACTAAAGTCGGGCTCGGCAAACTCGAGCAGCACCAACCTGACCGTCCCGCCGCCGCACCAGCGCCAGCGCCAGCGCCAGCGCCCAGTCAGTTTGTTGCCCTCGGCGTCATCAGGAAACGGTTTGACAGCCAAGCAACTCAAAAGACTGTCCCTCCAAAGCAGTCAGTCGCGCAGTTACGGCAAAGGCGAAAACGGTGTGGCGTCCACGGCCCAAGCCAAAGGCTACAGAGTCTTCTACCCGGGGACCTATGATTATACCTTTGAACTTCCCATCGACCACCACCAACTGGAAACTACCAGGCTGCAGTACGGATCCGTCAAGTGGGAACTTCATGCCAGCGTCGAACGGGCCGGCGCATTCAAGCCTAACCTGCACGGCATCAAGGAGGTGTCGATTGTTCGATTGCCGGATCAAATGTCTCTGGAGACGACGGAACCCATCTCCATTTCGAGGCAGTGGGAAGACCAACTTCACTATGACATTGTGATATCGGGCAAGAGTTTTCCCATCGGATCCAAGATCCCCATCGCCTTCAAGCTCACCCCGTTGGCCAAGGTCCAAGTCCACAAAATCAAGGTTTACGTCACAGAGTCAATAGAGTACTGGACGAGCGATAAGCGAGTTACCCGAAAGGACCAAGGCCGCAAGATTCTTTTGCTCGAAAAGTCTGCTGGCAAGCCACTCGACCCCAACTGGGCGACATCTGAAGTGAACACGTTGCATGGCGGCGAGCCCAGTCCTGAGCAGCGGCGTCAAGCCCGAGAAACCGCCAACCTTTGGCGGACAAGAGACGCTGCACGACACGGTCGATCCGCCGAGCCCTTGCCGGAGCCAACAAACAACTTGCTCGGTGACTTGGACTTGGGTCTGGAGCACATGTGGGGTGCCACGGAGATGGAAGCGAATGTGCAGCTCCCTACTTGTCAAATGATGGCGAAAAACAAGGATATGCGGCTTCATCCAGACTGTAGCTGGAAGAATGTGAATGTATATCACTGGATCAAGGTGAGCTGCTCCAAAAAAAAAAGCAAAAAAAAAAAGCAAAAAAGAAACATGCTTTATCATCACCCTCCCCTCTCATGTCCCCACTTGGCTCTGTTAACACGGTTGTTCTGTAGATTGTCTTGAGGATCAGTCGCATCGACCCTGAGGATCCAACAGGGACCAAACGCCGGCACTTTGAAATCAGTATCGATTCGCCCTTTACCGTACTCAACTGCCGTGCTACTCAGGCCAACACGAACCTGCCCGCTTATTCCAGTCCGACGAGCCAGCCAGCTCGCTTTCAGTCCACATGTGGCTGTTCCGATTCAGCCACGTTTGCAGCTGATGGATCGCCGAACTCATCTACCGGCACGCTTCCTGGCGTTGACATGGGCAATGACGCTCCTCCTCTTCCTCCACAGCCAGCTCACCTTGCACACGCGTCCCCGAACCCGGTGACTGAGACCGGCAGCAGTCCGTCGCGATCTATGGGTAACCCCGGAGGTCAAGGCGAGCCGCGTCCGATTCACCTGCTCCGGGTACCCAGTTTCCAGCCTCCTGCGTTCGATGAGGACACAGCTCCTCCTCCCGCGCCTGTTGTCGTAGCGGATGGCCCGGAGGCAGCCGTCGCCTCTCTCATGACGCCTCCTCCTCAATACGATGTTGTGATCGGGACACCAAGCGTCGATGGTCTTGCCGACTATTTTACGCGCCTAGCAGATTACGGCTATATAAACGAGCATGACAATAACTCGGGGTCCGACTCGGACGAACAGCCACCGAGGATATTGGATCGATCTGGACGAGTCAACGTCCGCAATCCCAGGACACCCGGAGGCAGAATGCCCAGCAGGAGTCTCGAAATCACTCGCCCCTCCATCAACCCCAACCTGGCCAACCTACCGCACCGCCCAGGGCAGGCGCGGGCGGGGATATAACAAGGTCGGCTTGGCGAAGGCACAGCGATTGGCGGGCATGAATAGATGGACATGTATGTGTGTGTGTGTGTGTGTGTGTGTGTGTGTTTGTGAAGCATTGTGACTCAAAAAGGCGTTTTTTCCTTCTTCTTTTTCTTGGCGAGGTTAGAGAGATGGGTGATTCAGGCGTTGTCAAAATGGTGAGATGTAATATACCCAATGGGCATCAAGGGTCTATTTTAACTTTATTTGGCGGGCATCTTGTTGCTGGTGGGAATGGTGAATGGTGAATGGTGAAGATAGGCGCAGCCACACCGTCTGTAAATAATTACTTAACTCGAACAAATTGACGAAGTATGAAGCCATGGAAGTATACACGTTCTCTGTAGTTGTCGCATATCTAGTCGGTGTCTATGCAAATCTTGCTCCAAGGCTGGATCGGCAATTTGTTTCGCCTGCATTGCGTTCATCCCGTCGCTTTACCAACATTTGCCGACCGCCTTTCTGGACAAAAGCATGGAAATCGTCGCCGTAAGATGGATGGGATGGGAGGGGGGGGACGGAGCAAAAGGAAGGCTTGACATGTATAACATGTTGATGATTTTTTTTTCTTTTCGGCGAGCTTGCTATTCACAAAACAAGAAGAAAAAAGACCAGCAAACCCGCCCACACCCCTTGCTTGTTCTTGTACTGTACATCATCTTGACTCGTCAGCTCGTCATGTCGCTGGCCAGAAGTTGCCGCGCCGCCACGTTGTAGCCATTCATTCCCCCCGGCGCCCACCAGATTCATCAAGACGTTTACTTGCTGCATGACTCGTTACCCATCGTTTTGAAGCGCTCATTTGAGCGTGACGGGAGAAGAATACGTCAAAAAATATATATAATATAGCTGGAACGCATTCCGTGTACTTCGAATGGGCTGGAATTTGGATGCCTGCTAAATCGGAACATGGGTTCGCCAGAGCGCCAGACTGGCAAGGATGGAGGGCCAGAGAAGAGAAGTGAGAGAAGAAAAAAAAAAAAAAAAAAAAAGAGAGAGAGAATGGAAAACCCGCACCATCATACACCGCCATGTCGTGTATTTTGAAATAGAGGTCATGTGTCGTGCTGTTGCTTCAAACTTCAAAAGGGGTATCCATCTCTAGGCAAGACAACTCTCAACAGATGCAGCAAGTACTTCCACCGATAAAGATACCCTCCCCACACAAAAGTAGATACCCTCTCTCCTTGTCCCTGTATATCCATCCAATTGGCAAGTCACATCATCATTGGGGCCGAGCCCAGCACAGACTTTTCTGCTCTGGCCCGCACATGATTTGCGTACATGTCCAAGCCATGGGCCGCAACGTGAGCCATGGGCCACACCGCAGATTTGTTCACCATCCATGCTGCGAGACGCAAGATCTTGGCCGCATACCCGTTGAAGCCATCTGGTGACAAGACAGATTCGGATCCGTTCATGCTGCCGGAAGAATCGGTGCCGAGCCGCAAGCCAATCTTGACTTCGGCCGTGGACAGTATATCCTCAATCTTGCCCAACAGCTTGATGTCCTCTTCATCCAAAAGGATGATGGCTGGGACCTGACTGAAATCAATGGCGTCCTGTCCAATGACCCCGATATACGGGCCAACACGGTCCTGCAACGCCGTGATCCATCCGGCCAGGACCTGGGCGCACTCGGCTGTGCACAGCGCTGTTTGCATGGGCAGTTCGTGGCTGGTCCTGTCAGCAAACGTGACACCGAGCTTGTCTGACATGGAAAGAGAGTCGACGGCGTAGAACGAAGCGGTTCGCAGACGCCGCTCACTCCGGGAGATGCTGCGCCCTACCCCGTTGGCGTCATGACTTGTGCCAAAGGGCCTGTCCGCAGCCATGCCGTTGGAGAAGTTCTCCGAGGCGCGGGGAGGATCGTCCATGAATCCATTGTTCAGCGATTGTTCTGTGCCAGGCTCGGACATGGACGTCGGCGATGGAAATTTTTCCTCGGGCGCCTCACAGTTTCGAGACAACTCATCTATCATGCCGTCCCAGTCCCGTTGCCACAGCTTCTCCTTTGCCGGACCAAAGTCGACAAATAGCTTGACGTAGGCTAGATCCAAGAGCGGGATGGCATCTGCAGATATTGGGCCCAGCCCAAACGGGTTGGGTCGTTCGATGCTGTGCTGCGGGTTGCTAGACCATGCGACCTGCCACGCCTTCAACGCTGGCTCAACATGGCCATGCATCTTTTCCGAATCCAGGTGCGTCCAGGCCCTATTCTGATGTCGTTGACGCGTTTCCCAGATGTAATTGTGCAGCGCATAAATCAGCACTAGACATCCAAAGGCGCTCGGCTTGATCTCTGTCAGCGGCTGGTCCGGGGGCATGGCCGTGGACGACGTGAACTGCTGCTGCTGTTGCTGCCTCTCATTTGTGCAGAGGAGCTCTCCCAAAGAGTCGAGAAACGTCAGGCGATTGTGGTTGGCGGCTTCGACACCGCCCTTGGCAGCAAAGGCAGCGCTGGATTCGGCCGCAAAGAATTCTTCGTCGCAAGGCAAGTCGATGGAGATTTCGGAATTGGTCAAGGCAGGGCTGTGGTTGAAACTGGCAACGGCCAAGCTGGACAAGATGAAGATGACGTAGACGGTTCTTTTGTGTTCCTCGACTGACTTCCATTCGAGCCATTCTTTCTGCTGCCGCCGCTGCCGCCGTCCCCAGCTGGGCCCATCGGACATGTCGACATCATCTTGCGCAAGGCTGCTGCTGTCGCTGTCGCTGTTCATAGACGCATGTCCCTTGCAGTGATTGATCAACCCTGCTGACTGGGACAGGCCGACGAGCGCCGTGAAAAGCGTCGACGCAATGTCGCTCGTCACCTTGTCGGAACAGGTATGTCCGTAGATGACGTTGAGAAGCATGGCTTGGACGAGCCACAGCGGGGTGCTGGGCGCGGCCTGATCTTGCTGTTGCTGTGATCTCGAATCGGTCGCAACCGTGCTGCGTCGTGCATTAGCTTTGCGAGCGTCGGATTTCCTTCGTTCTTCGAGATAGAAAAAGACAATCTTTTTAGCCATTTCAAACAGTTCTTTCGACTGTGCATGTTCCATCTCATAGGCGGCACCAAAGGCAGCCATGGAAAGCAGCAAGCATCCGTTGCCACCTGCGCCGTTGGAGCAGCCTATTGAATCTGGGGACACATCAAAGCAAAGAGTGGGGAGGTGAAGGAACGGCAGATGAGGATGAAAACATGTCAAGTAGGCCTTGACGTATCTTTGGAGATCCTGGGTGCAGGGCACGGTCATGGCGGTAGCCGCCGGGCTTGAGGATGCGTTGCCGCCCGACGACTGGACGTGGGGTGACGTAGGAGAGCCCATTGATGAGGAGCTTGAGGAGTATTTACGGCCACCAAAGGGCAAACAGTGGGAAAAAATGGTCACAATGGCAGTCCGGGTGGCATCTGTTATGGATGTCACGGGAGAAGTGGTGTGGTAGTTTCCCCCGTTCAGAGATGACGGAGTGTCCGGAGCGGCGTGGAGGCCGAGACTTGGACTCTTCAGGTTTTGAGGGTTAATTCCAGATACGACGGGCGTGCTCAACGAGCTCAGTGAAGTTGGAGGCGCGCAGGAACACGGGTCATTGATCTTTTGAGTAGCTGGCTGAGGTGATAGAGGAGCACCACTAAGGAGATCTGGAAAGACCGAACCATTCAAATCCATCGCAAATGGGTTCGGCATCTGTGGAGGTCCCATGACCGAAGGTTGCCACATGGTACTCGTTCCTGCAGGAGCCGGATGGTTTGATCCATCCACCATGACATCGCTGATCCCACTCTGGCTCGTCGTGCTGATAGCTGACGGGCTCGATCCGTCAATCACGTTTTCGTTGGTGTTGAACGTCATTTGGTGTTCAAACCCCGTGACCCAGTCCAAGCCGTCGTCGAATTGCTGGGTCGAAGCCACGTCGTTCAAGTTTTGCCCAAAAGGGGAGGTTTGGTCCAGCGCCATGGACTGTGGAGAGTCATTGTAATGAAGAGCATTGGGGTTGATGGTAGAGCCCGGGCCGAAAAAGAGACCCTCAAAGTCGAACTCGGGGCTAAAGACGGCCATTGGTGGTGCCGTGCGCAGGCCGCTGGCATCAAAGTCGTTGTTGCCCGCCTGAGATGTCTCGAGTTTTGGAAGTCCATGCTGCAAGCCCCTCTGGCCCAAAACGGCCGACATGCCGCCAAAGATGTGGTCTAGATTATGGACTGGAAGTCCAACCAGACTTGGATGGCGGCTGTGAGCCATGCCTCCGCGACCGACCGACGCAACGTTTGCAGAGGCGGCGAGCATTTGCATCGCAGCACCGTCCACATGGCTTATTGTGTTCGCTCTGGGTCTCATGGGAGTTGCGGTAGAGCTGGAGGCAGCCGCATTGACACCAGCGACACTGTTTTTGCGTCGATTTTGGGCAGGCGTAGCACCGCTGGCAGATTCGCGTCGATTACGAGGGCGAGAGGACGGAGTCGAGGTTTGGTGAAGCTTTTGTTGGTGGCGAAGCAGCAGATCACGACGGGCAAAGCATCGTGCACATTCGGGGCATTCGAATGGCTTCTCCTTGGTATGGGAACGCTCGTGCCTTTTCAGGTGCTCGAGACGTGCAAAGGAACGCTGGCAAGTTGCGCAAACATGAGGGCGGGGCTTGTCTGTCTTGGGTGGGGGAAAGTTGGCCGCTGGCGCCTTGGTGTTTACGGTGATTGTAGAAGCTATACGGAGTGCATCATGGTTAGCACATAAGACACGAGTCCATCATAGGAACACAGCTGATGTTGAATTGACGGGCACAAGGGGCGACACAATGCGAATTGGAGTGGTGATATTCTTGGACACGATCCATGCAAGTCGTGGGCGAAGCCTCCTTTTCCTCTTCTTCTTCTTTTTTTCTTTTTTTCTCTTGGCACGATTTCCGCCCAAGCAGCAGCAGCAGCATCGCCAACGGCAAGAACGGGAGGGGCGGTGCATGCAGATTGGGTAGAGTGTGCCAAAAGTGGGACTCGAAGCTCACCAGAGTCGTCAGCGGCAGCGGCAGCAGGAGCGGCAGCAGGAGCGTTGCTGGTGTTCACAGCAGCGTTCGACATTGTTGCAGCGCGAGAGGAAAGCCTTGGGCCAGAGTCGTCCAAAACCATGGCAAGTTGTCTCTTATCGCGGGACCGAGGCGAAAGTGGTGATTGTCGCTAGCTGCGTAGTGGGGCAGCGACAATGTGCAGACACTTCAGTTTGCCAAGTTACGATCGCGGGGCGGTTTGCTGCTGGTTCCCTTCTTTCTGCACAAAGACAAACAGGGGCAGCGAAGAAGAGGAAGCGACGAAGGCGAAGGCGAAGACGCAGACGCAGACGTAGACGCAGACCCGGAGTCGGCGGGCAGATGGCGGGGAGGTGTGTCGGCGGTAGGAGGGGAGGGAGGGAGGGAGGAGAGAGGGCGGCGAGAGAAAGAAGAAGGAAAGAAGGAAAGAGAGTCAGTTTGTTGGGTCAGATCGAATGGATGGGCTCAGGGATCAGGTTGAGAGGGTCGGGAGAGAAGAGGCGTGCTCAGGAGCCGACTGGAGCATGTCAATCCAATGCGCCGACAGCGACGACAGATTGAAGCATTACAGGTCGTCGCTTATCAGAATCGCGTCAGGCCTGCCAATACAGACGCAATTGCTGTTTAGTTTGGAGCAGATGAGGCAGAGGCAGAGGCAGAGGAAGAGGCAGAGGCAGAGGCAGGGACGGAGAGTAAGAGGAAGGAAGGAGGTTTTGGTGATGTGAGACGAGCTCCGCAGAAAGACGCAGGCATCGCCCTACAGTGCCGGCACACAGTGCGTTTTCCCGCCACCCCGGGACCCGATACAGGCCACGGCTCCAGTGGTGCAGGGCGGCCGACCACTGGGACGGCTGCGAGACGGCTGCGAGACGGCTGCGAGACAAATCCAGTCTGGCCCGGCGCGACTGAAACGAGTACTCCGTAGCGGTACGGATTATTTACGTGGAAACTGGTAATGGCCCCGCGACGGTCCCCTGGACCGACCATGGGCCGCCCAGATATGGACTTGGAGGTGCGGAAGACTGTAGCAACATCTGTGCCAAACCCCAAAAATCAATGCTTAAACCCTACGTGTCGTGTACGAGTTAGACCCAATATAATATAGTAATGGACTACATGCTCATCCCTTGAGAGCTAGTACGTAAAGTTGCAAATTAATCTAATTCATTGCTGCAGCTATACGGGTAGTTTGGCCTGTACACTCTATCAGGGTCTTTGGCTCTTTAGGCCGTGATCCACGAAAACTCTGCTAAGTTAGCAGAGTATATAAGCATGTATAATAGATATGCTAGCTATTTTTAGTAGTAAATTTACATAGAAAGTTATAGAATTAAGTCTACTTTATATTTACCCCTATTTATAATATATTATACTAGTAAGGGGTGTGTAAATACCTATAATAGGATTAGATACTAAGAATAAAGGGAATTCTACTATTTTTTAGCTCTTATTTTTATAGAGTGTAAATTACTCTATAAACTTTATAGGGAGTATTATAATAAAGTTAGTAAAGTACTATAATAACCTTTCTTAGGGATTATAACCTCCTATTTAAGTACCTTACTATTAAAGAAAATAATAATAGTAATAATCTTTATATTATAGTATTAATTCTTATATATTATAAGGCTATAGTAAGAATATAAAGAGTGCTCTATTAGCCTTATTAACTTTAAGAGTATATTTACTATTACTATTATAATAATACTAAATTTATAACTCTTAAAGAAGGCGCTTAATAGTTACTAATTATATTATAAAACCTTTATTATTATATTCTTTAGAAGCCTAGTATTAACTTTATATATCTCTTTTAAATACTAAAGAAGACCTTTCTTTAGCTTTATAGCTAGCTTTAGAATAATACTTTAATTAGGGATTTATAATACTAATTAGTTAAGTAGAAAGTAATAATATTCTTATAGATTTATACCTATAATAAGCCTTAAAGAAACATAGGCTATTAATTTTATCTAAGCTAATTATTAGTATTATAAATCTTTTATAAGTTACTTAATCTAATAAGGAAATTATATATAAGATTTATTTATTAGCTAAACCTAGAGTTTATATTACCTTTTATAAAATTAAAATATAGATTCCTTTAATTTAATAGTGTAATTAGCGCTATTAATAGTATATATATTCCTATATATATTTTACTTTTATAGTAAAAGAGGTTTTAATTAAGAAAGAATAATATCTTATAAAATATACTTATAGCTACTAGCTTTAAGGGATTATTCTAATATATACTACCTAGTGTAAAAGGTTTTATTAATAATATAACCTTAATATAGATAGCCTTATTAAAGTTATTTTTAATACCTTAATATTACTTTTATCTTAGAGATATAGGATTTAGTATATATTAAGGGCTAATTACACTATTTTTAAGAGTTTAGTATTATCTATAAGACTAGGCACTTACTAGTTAATAGCCTATAAACTAAGAAAAGCTTTTTAATTATTAGTATTTATAATTAAGAATAGTTATTAAGTAAGTCTTTAGGTAGTATAAGTAAAAGTAGAAGATTATTTACTATAGTATAGCTAAATATAAGTTTCTAGTGTAGATTAAGATAATTTATATTATTACTAGTCTATTTAACTTTATTAAAATATATAGGAAGGAACCCTATAACTTTAAAGTATATAAGATAGAGTAGTTACCTCTAGATAAGTATAAAGCTCTTTAAGTAGCTACTAGGTAAGCTAATAAGGTAAATTAAGGCTTAATAGGGTTATAGATTTATAAATAAGTTACTAAGTAGCTTTAGGAATAATATTAGAGTATAGAATAGGTTAAGAATATATATATTAAATAAAATTAGTGGTATTATTAATAAATTCCTAGCTTTTATGCTAATAATGCTATAGATAAAAAGTAATAATATATATGCCCGCGGAAGGTATTAATACCCTTATACTTCTATAACCTAGCTAGGCCTAATACTAAAGTTTAATTTAACCTATACTTTCTTTACCTCCCTTAAGGATAATATATTCTAAATAAGAGTATTTATATAATCCTTCTTTAATTATAAGATAATTTAAATTACTATAGCTATTCTAAGCTCTTTATTATATAATTAGTAGTTTTTAAGTACTTATATAATATCTTCTATATTTATAAACCTTAGGGAAAAGATATACTACCTAGGGCCTATGGTATATAGCCTAAGAATGTTTAATATTACCTCTAAAAGCTTTATTACCTATACTATAGCCTTTTGCTTTTATAAGCTTTTTAGTAATTTATTTAGCTATAATCTAATAGGTATAGACCTAGTAGAAGGGTTTAATAAGTGGCTATAGGCTAGCCTCTAAGAACTATAACTAGGGGAGTGGCTATCTCCTATAATTTTAGATATATTTAGTTAAAATAAAGAATTATTATTAACTTAAAAGGGATTATTATTATTATAAATCTCTTTAATAGAATAAGGATTATTATTATTAGTGCCTTATTATAAGCCTCTAATATCCCCTTTATTATTATCTAGTTCTAGAGAGTAGCTACCTTTTCCTATTTCCTTCTTTACTATAGTAAATCCTTTATTATTCTAAGCCTTAAGAATTCTATTACTAGCTAGAAAGTCTAGTGTAAAGACCTTTACCTACTCTATAGCTATAAAGTTCTTATTAATAATTAAAGGCTTTCTTATAATAGCCTTCCTAAATCTCTTATAAACCTCCTTAATAAATTTAATATTTTACTTACTTATATAAAGCTTTCTAGTCTTTTTATTATAAGTTATACTAGATTATAACTCTATAGCTTAGAATACTTACTATACCTTCTTAAGCTATATATAGTAATTCTTAATAAGCCTTACCTCTTATTAATAATTTAGGAATTTAAGGGTAAGGGTAGGAAAAAAGCCCTTAAAGAGGTCTCTTATAATACTAGGCTTCTTATTATTAAGCTACTACTTATACTAAGCTTTAAGTAGTAAGTTAAGTAGGAAAAGCGTTTTTTTATTAGACTAATAAAGCTAATCTATAGTAGATACCTATAACTAGGTAAATTAGGATATAATATTAATTAATATTTAAGTTATAAGGTGTTTACTAATAAATAATAATATAGATTAAATTTTTTAACTATTAATAGAGGGAATATTAGTTATAAGGGGCTTTAGATGTAAGGGTAGTGAAAAAAAGCTATAATATATAAGCTTAGACTATATAAAGTAGCTGCCCTATAGTAATTTATATATAAGTTATACTGCGGGTTGTCCCTGCTAACTTAGCAGAGTTCTCGTGGATCACGGCCTTAGGGCGTTGTTTTCAGCCGACAAAAATGGAGAAACAGGGGAATTAAACCCCGGACCTTCCGCATCTGGACCTCTCTTATGTTCCTTCCACTAGGTTTACGGAAGCCAACTATCACGACCTTTCCCCTTGATCCGGGTTCGCAAGATCAAATCGTTCATTCAGATCAATTGAATCAGGTCATCTGATCGATCCGATATAATCAAGGTCATCAGACCGATCAGACCAATTGATCCCAACCGACACCGACCTCTTCTCGATCCGAGTTGGCCTGATGGAACCGTTCTTTTCTCTTTTCTTTTGCTATATTAGTTTGACCTTTTGGCCTTCCAACATTCCCTAGCTAGCTAGCTAGCTAGCTTGATCGATTCTATATCCTAGCTTCTGCTCAGCTATCCACTGGGGAGGCAAGCAGCCAGACCCTCAATCCGTCAATCAGGTCTCCCGTCGATTAGACCTTGGACCCGACCTTGGACCCGACCTTTGTCGGAAGGGTCTTCCATCACGGATTGATTGATTGATCAATCAGACCTTTGGTTATTCCGGCCCTGAAGGTTGGATCAGATTGATCGCTGACGATCCCTCTGACTGACGGTTCCTCCGACTGACGGTTACTCTGACTGATGATACCTCTGACTATTGATGATGTCCCTGATGATGACGAGGTCTTCTAACCGTCGACAAGGTCTCTGACGACCCCTCTAATGGATGACTCCCTCTACCTCCTCTACCTGATTGATTAATGCCTAGGGATAGGGGCTAAAAATCACCATGTTCTTTCATCTCATGTATGACTACTTTCGTAGTTTTCGTAGTTTTCGTAGTTTTCTCATTCTTCTTGTCCCCAAGCAAAAACAGTGGGGAGGTGCTGTGGCTGGGATGCAGACTTGACCGACCAACCGACCGACCGACCCAGGGACTGTCGCAGCCACCAAGCCATGCATGGCATCGGCGCCGGCCTGGGTCTGTCAGCGTGCCTCTACTAGTAGATGGCTGCTGCCCGAGCCTGCGTATCAGCGGTCGCGATACGAACTGCTAGTTGCGGAGTACTTGTCTGGTAATCCGTAATCCGTAGTCCGTACAACCACGGAGAATTATAATTATACGGCGTCTTTCCGCATCCTATTCCCAACAACGATTGATTGCGCCTACTCCGTACATACGTAGTATTGAGAAAGGGGCCGCTTATTATTACGGAGCAGAAGCGGTCTCGTTGTCTCGTCAAACGGTGCGCATGCTTGACTTGACCCATGTGGCACGGCCAAGACGTTGACACGAACGAGCCACACCTGCTTGCCAATTGGTTGGGTCTCCGACATGTCCCTGGTTCCTTCCTATCCGTAATCCGTAAATGGATGCAGAGTTCAAAACCGAGAGCTCGGCCGACGGGTGAATCAGCCAGCCCGAACCACCTGGTCCCTCGACTGAGAGAGTGAAACGCCACGGTCGGTGGGTTGTATCCAGACAGGAGTCAGTGATGAAAATAACAGACATGCGTAGTCCGTTGTAGTCCGTTGTAGTCCGTTGTAGTCCGTACGGAGTACAAGAACCCTTGCCAAGACTTTTTCACCGACTCCACTCCCATCAATCGACCTGCTCGCAAACTTTTGTATCGTGTCGGCAAGCATCTCGGTGGAGGTCATAAGCGAAACCGGCACAAGCACGGAATCCAAGCCTTTCGCGGCCCACCAAGCGGATTTAGTAAGTTATCAGCAGTCCAAAGCCCAGTCAGTCTCCATCAATCAGCATCACTAATTAATTCTTGTTTAGCGGCCGCAGCTGTGGCAGAAACACCTGGTCACACACAGTGCGGCCATGGCCGGTACAACTGTAGCATGGCGCTGCTGCTCTGCTGTAAAGGCTTCTTTCTCATCATCACTCATCAAATCAATCCCTGTCCGCTTTGCATGTACGCGCCTCGGTATCATCTGCATGAGAGTAGTCCGTGTTGCGCGCATCAGTTGCTCCTCGGCCCAATCGTGCACTCGCGAGGATCCAGAACCCATCTTTTGTCATGTGTGGCAAGTGTGCCAGAGCTGCTTGATCCGTAATGCGATGCAACATGTCCACCACAAGATTGGGGATTTTCAGGCGTTTATATTTCCCTCTCTTGGTGGAAATGCGCCTCAAGAATCATCACGGGTGGTTTGGTGGGTGGCCACTAGGCAGGGGGGGGTGGGCGCAAGGCCCAGGTTCAGGCCCAACACGAACAAAAGGCCTTGGGCCGAGTTCACGCGCTGGCTGGCTCGAATCACGGGCCCATTTCCGGCCACGTCGAGGTTTTCACCGCTTGAGCTTGATGTTGGGGGTAGCTCTTGACAGGAGGCAAAGCTTCTCGAACAACCAGGCCCCGGATTCCAATGTTGACTTTTTCAACGGGATCCGTGGAAATCGGTTGGTTAGAGTCCTGTTTTTTTCTCCGTGCCGTATATCACGGCCGAACAAGTCCATCAGACTCGAGGCAATGGCGGACGCGAACCCAAGTCGTCGACTCGTCAACTCCTAGCGGAGAAGTTGTCGTTCCAACAACCTTGCCTGGAGACGCAGGAATCTCGCTGGTCCTACAGAGTTGGCGTCGGCGTCGGCGTTGCAAGCAGTAAAACCGTTTCGTGACCTGCTGCTGCTGCTTGTTTGACGTCTCCTGTCCGAGTATAACGCAGTGAGGCAGTGCTTGATGGCGACTTGGTTAGCGTTTCACTTGGCGCCAACGGCCGCGGCCCGTCCAGCCTCCCCCATTATCTGCGCATCGAATCTACACTTGCCCCGAGAACTCGTCTCGGGGCAAAAACACCGTACCCAGTCGGGAAAGTGCATTCCTCCAGAGTACATACGCGATAAGTCTCGTGTGACTCTCCGAGTCGAGTCCCTGCGTCGAGAGACCTGTCCCGTCAAAAGACGTTCGTCAGCCTGACTACTCCGTACGTCGTCATTCTTCACCGCAGGGTACAATCGCAGGGTACAATGTTCTCGTCTCTTCTGGGGTAAGATCGGGGTTTCTTTTCTACCCCATCTTCATGTCCGTAGTCTACAAGGCCCAATCCATCTACCGATTGACCGCTCATTCCGTGAAAATCCCCCCCACAATGTCTACAAAATGACTTCTTGCCCTTGTCGACGTTATAAACATGACTACTCGAGCTTTGGCCTTGTAAAGTAGAGCCACAAGAAATCTTTCACCACACCTCCCTCGCACAAATGAAGCCCCTGCTGTGCCGCCCGTGCCCCTTCCTGCCCTTCCTCCTCCAAACGAGCAGCCGTGCCGCACCAGACATTGTCACCGTCACCGTCACCGTCACCGCCGCGCCGGCCATCGCCTCGGACGAGCCGCAGTGGGGGACCACCCAGGTCTTCGCGTCCGCCATCCTCAACAGCACCAACTTCTATCGCAGGCAGCATAACGCCAGTGATGTGGCGTGGAACAAGACGCTTGCTGATTTCGCGGGCCGGTACCTCGACGGGAGCGACTGCAGGTTTGGGCACTCGGGAGGCCCGTATGGCGAGAACCTGGCCGAGGGGTATCCCAGTGCTGCGGCGAGCGTCGAGGGCTGGGGCGAGGAGAGGAACAGGTATAGTTTCGACAAGGCCGAGTTCTCTCACGAGACGGGCCACTTTACGCAGCTGGTATGGAAGAGCACTACTGCTGTGGGATGCGGGCGGAGGCTGTGCGGGCGGAGCGGGTGGTATCTGGCGTGTGAGTACTGGCCGAGGGGGAACGTCGTTGGCCAGTTTGCAGAGCAGGTGTCCAGGGCGGAGTCGGGGGGTGAGGTCCTCGGTCCAGGAACCTTGTTGCTGTCGTCGTTGGGCGTGCTCGCCTTGTTGGCGAGCTGTTGGGAATGAGAAGTCGCGGGAGCCCTTTCTGGATCTTGTGGCTGGCGTTTCAGGGGTTGTAGTTTTGAACTGGCACTGGGAGTCAGGAGACCATTTGGCTGATGACGCCGTACGAATAAAGGGGTGGTCCGTCAGGTCGAGAGGAACAACAGCTGTGAT
The DNA here is from genome assembly GCA_023658445.1 of Epichloe bromicola. NCBI lineage: Eukaryota > Fungi > Ascomycota > Sordariomycetes > Hypocreales > Clavicipitaceae > Epichloe > Epichloe bromicola. Next base: position 1,286,774 of record CP098271.1, read on the forward strand.
TGATGGCTTTGCTTCTTTTCCCTGGATGGCTTGGATTTCAAAATTGCCTAATCAATGACGATGATGGGTAACAATACCCATCACGTTACGGGAGCGGAAGCTTCTATTATTCGTGGACCAGAATATTGGTAGATGAAACTGATGAAGCTGGAGTCACCTTGATGTAGTTCGCTGAATGACTTTTGCCCCTAGTAAATGTAAATAAACTCATCGTTCTCACGATCAGTGAGATCCAAAAACGCCCCTTCTCCCAGTCGTGCCTCGCCGGTATACTCAACAGTGCCGGCTGCATCGCGCGACATGACTCCCTCACCATTCTCACGCTCACCCATGGCGCGATACGTTGACTCCATGGACAGATCAACGACCTTGGCCTTTTTGCCGTTGCGAACACGCTTCTTTTCCTGGAATTTGTTGAGAAGAATCAGGTTGCCCCACTGAGCAGCCACGACAGCCACGAGGGCCACAAAGATAGCCAAGCAAGCACGAAGACCGGGCTTGTAAGCGGGCGCGTCCTTGTCATTGAAGAGCAGGGGGCCGATAATGTTGCCCGCTGAGCTGGCGGCGTTGTAGACGCTCATCATGGCCGATTTTTTGGTGGTGCCGGCCGTGTTGCCCACGATCCAAGAGACTATGAGAGGATTGCCGCCGAACAGGAAGGCGAGCAAGTAGTATCCGACCAACAAGGGCGCCTTGGCCGAGGGGCCGCGGGGAACAGAGTAGAGAATGGCGAGACCGGCGATGACCGGGAGAACAAAGAGGATGAGAATGGCGCCCTTGAGGCGCGCCCTTTGGGCCATGACACTTGCCAGCAGGATGACGATGATTTGCACGGCACCAAAGGGCATGTTCAGGAGACTCGTCGAGTACTTGTCCGAGACCAGACCGTTGAGAATGATGGGGCCGAATGTGTTGGTGACGCTGGCTCCAACATTGAGGAGAAGAGTCATGCCAATCCACAAGTAGGACTTTGGTTCCAAAGCAACTTCTAGCAGGTGTTTCCGCTTGAACTCGCGGCTGCCGGTTCCCGTCTGGTTAGACCGGAGCCGCTCGACTGCCTGTGCCTTCTCATGTTCGGTGAGGAACCGAGCCGAGGACACGTCGTTGTCGAGTTTCCAGTACGCAAACGGGGCAGAGACGATGGTGATGAGACCCACGACCAGGAAAATACTGCGAGGTTGCAAAAAAAATTTCAAGTCAGACTGTTGGCCTCATCTGTGTGATGAACACCCACGGGAGAGCATCATGAAGGGGGAACCTACATTTGCCATTCTTTGAGAAGATCCGACTTGATGTGGCCCAGGCCGTAGGAGAGACCGGCAGCGAAAATGGTCGCAGCCCCGTTGGTTCCGTACCAAGCAGCAACTCGGATAGGCTGCTCAGCTCTTCTGTACCACTGGCTGGTGATGATGCTGAAAAGCGGGAGGCAACCAGCCTCGAAGAGTCCGAGGAAAAACCTGGCTGCCATCAAGTCGCCGAAGCTATGGCAAGCAGCCATGGCAGTCTGTGCAATACCCCAGCCCAGGCAGAGGGCAGGCATCAGAATGCGATGAGGGACCTTGACGATGAGAAACGATGAGAAAGGCTGCCATGCCAACTGAGCGATGGGCGCAATGGAGCCAACCAGCGAGTATTGGTTTCCGGTTAATCCCGTGTCTTGCTTCAGGCCGTAGGTAGCACCATAGCCAAGGACAGACTTGTCGAGGATCTGTAAGAAATAGACCCACACAAGGATGGCGAGAATGACACGATCCGTCTTGCGGCAGATGCGCCGACTGTCTTGCTCGGTGAGGTTGACCTGTCCATTCCCGATGAGGGCCAGGGCTCGGTCGGCATGTTTGAGCTGCTCTGTCGGAAAGGTGATTTGGGCCGAGTCGTCGATACCGTGCTGATGCTCTTTGTGAGCGGTCCCGTGCTTGGGGTCGTCTGTGGCCATGGTTGTCATGAATGAAAAAAGGCATCATTATCATTGTAGAGTACGGACTTGCCGAGTATACAGTATTATCGTCCGGGTGGGACACCGGTAATTACATGCCATGTACATGCAGTGGGGTGTGCATCTCTTTGATGCCCATAAGGCTACATACACTTGCGTACTGATAAGGGGTATTGGCCAATGAAAACGTGGCTATTTGCAGTACTTTCTAGCCTATGCTAATTTATACTATGATACAAGTACTAATAGACGTCTAAGTTGCAACAAGTAGCATCGCACGTCTCACAACCCCACCGCGTCAGCACACGCTTTGGGGCCTAATTATGTATAAAAGGTCACTTATCTCCTTAGGCTTCATACACCTTGTGGAGTCACGTTAACTAGGGTCTATATCCAATTGAATAGAAGTGGATTAGAGGTACATTCGCTTACTTATAAATAGGCCAATAGTAAATGTACTGCTGATTTTGCCTACACTCTCCCCCCTGAATTATTTTACAAATCTACATGCCCCAGTTATTCGTTCCTCTCTAACAGCTGTGATCACCTGTAAGCGTAGTATAGCCCCTGTACTGTTTTAGAGCTACAAAGAAAATGCGCAGGGTATATAACGCCACAAAAGAGTACATTTATTCCTATACAAGCTATTAGTACTAACATGTACCACCCCCTGTCTCCATTATTTCCCCGCTGTTATCTGATTGGCATAATTACCCTGTTATGTAGATTTGTAAAATAATTCAGGGGGTGTATTGTATACATATTGCTACACCACACTTTTGCGTACTTGCGCGGTCACTGACCTTATGGCAGGGGCCTGTGGGGGCCCCACTGACCCACAAGGTGTGTGAAGCCTAAGGAGATAAGGTCACCTCTTTTTGCCTGCCAGGAAAAGTGGGTCAGTACGCAACTGTAGCCTTGTGGGCATCAAAGAGATAAGGCTTCCGGCAATTGACTCCAGACCCTGTAACCGTGCCGCCACTGCATTGTGACCGCCCGTGACCGCCCGTGACCGCCCGTGACCGCTTGTGAGTCTCAGCATTGAACGGGCCGCTGAACTACGGCTTGGTACTATTTTGATTCGGCAAATGATGCTCAGGAACCCGAAGCTGCCGAAGCTGCCGAAGCTGCCGAAGTGCTGCATTTGCCTGGAAGTGTTTTCTGCTCTGCTCTCGCTTAAAATCATGTTCCTTCTTTTCTTGCTCCTGCCACGTGATACGACACGGCTGCATCCCGCATCCCGCATCCCACATCCCACCCCGAGAGAATGAATGTTCGGTCGGGCCAAAACCCCAAAAACAGGGTGGCACCTATGCAATGAATGGCTGCTGCTCATCTCCTAGGCGCAACCTTCTTTCCATTCATCAACATCGTCAGGATTCAGGACCCGTCAAATCCACCAGCTTTCCCCGATGAAGACCGGGACGCTTGCCGCGCTGGCCTTGGGCTCATTTGCTGCCGCCGCTGCAGATGAAGTTCTCTACAGCAGCCGCTTCTCCAAGCGTGGGCAGCTCCCGGACGGCAACTACAACGTGTGTATGTATGGGGCCACTAGGCATCTGTTCCATCTCCCCGGTTGACAGAGTCTAGCGGCTTGACTGACCTCGAGCCTGCTTGCAGCTTTTTTCCACGTCAACGATGTGCACGCTCATCTGGATCAGTACACGAGGGGCGGCGCCGACTGCACCGATCCCGGCCAGGGCTGTTTCGGAGGCTACGCCCGTATCAAGACAAAGGTCGACGAGTTGCGCGGCAAATACCCGGACCACCTCTGGCTGAATGCTGGCGATGAGTTCCAGGGCACTCTCTTTTACACTTTTTACGGCGGCGACAAGATTGCGGAAACCATCAATCGTCTCGGATTCGATGCCATGACGCTGGGCAATCACGAGTGGGACGGGGGCGACGACAAGCTGGGCAGGTTCCTCAAGAAATTGGCTTTCCCCGTCGTGTCATGCAACGTCAAGAGCACCAACAAGGACTTGAACGAGACCATCAAGAACTACCACGTTTTCGAGAAGCACGAACTCGCTGTCATTGGTGCCACCACCGAGACCACGCCCGACATTGCGAATGTCAGCAGGGCCACCACCACCTTCTTGGACCCCATTCCCGAGATCCAAAAGGCCATCTATCAGATCCGCAACACCACCAAGGTGAAGCGCATCGTTGCATTGACCCATCTCGGGTACGACGTCGACCAGAAGCTCGCCGAGGAAACCGAGGGTCTCTCGCTCATCATCGGTGGCCACAGCCACACCCTGCTCGGCGGCATGGAAAAGGCCAAGGGCAAATATCCCACCATCGTCAAGGACAAGAGCGGCCACGAGGTCTTTGTCGTCACCTCATACCGCTGGGGGGAGTACCTCGGGTCCATCGAGCTGACGTTTGACAAGAATGGCAAGGCCCTGTCGTACCACGGAGCCCCAATCCACATGGACAACACGACCGCTCTGGACAAGGACCTTCAGAAGAATATCACCGCCTGGCGCGCACCATTTGAGAAGTACGCTGCCGAGGTCGTTGGAAGCACCGAGAACGCCTTGGATCAAACCGCCTGCCAGGAAGACGACTGTCTCCTCGGCCAGGTCGTCACCGACGCCATGCTCGAGTACGGCCAGAACCAGACCAAGGGCGCCGATGGGAAGAAGCCCGACTTTGCCATCATCAACGCTGGCGGCATCCGTGCCACCATCGACCAAGGCAACATCACTCACGGCGAGGTCACGACGTCTTTCCCCTTTGGCAACGCCGTCACCCAGCTCAAGTACTCTGGTTCCGATATGCGCAAGATCCTCGAGGGGTGTGTTTCCCGCGTCAGCCAGTTCAACCAGAAGAAGACGTCGTCCTGGTTCCAGGTCTCCAGGAACATTGTCATCGAGTACGACCCCACCAAGGACGCTGGTTCGCGACTCGCCAACGTGACTGTTGGCGGCAGGGCTCTCGACGACAAAACAGAGTACAATGTCGTGACGGTGGACTTTGTCGCCGGCGGGGGGGACAACCTGCTGAAGCCAGTCCGGGAATTCGTCACTCTCGAGTCTCTGGATCAGGTACTCGTTTCCTTCATCAGCAATCACTCTCCGCTGCAAAACGCCCTGGAAAAGCGCGTCGTGTCTTCAAATGGTACTACGGGTAACGGTGGGAACGGGGACGGCAAGTCGGTGGCTTCTTCCATGAGTCCCCAGGCGCCCACCTTGTTGCTTGGTCTGGCCATGGTGGCTGCGTGTGCTCTATAAGCGATGGAGGTGGTTGATGTGTATTGGATAAGAAATCACTGGATGCCATTCGTCTGGGCATGTTGACACACGATGGGGGTTTCGTAAGATGGCGGCGTAGCCAAAAGTATAGAGAAGGCACTAGACGATCCACGTCAGCAGAGCAGAGAGGTGTATATATGTCTTGCACTTCATAAATAGATGATGAAGAATTATTAGCGAGCTTGTATTCGGATCCGGTCTATATAACATCTGAATCGCCAGGTCGTAGAAATGCCACCTTCTCTGCTGCTTCTCGTTGTATTCCGCTTGAAATTGAAAAGGCTGCTCCCGGCTCGTCTTGAAACTGCTCAGTGGGCCTTTGTCCCCCCCATCCGTTAAAGTGACAAACCGGCTTCATTCGACGCATTTTGTTCAAGACCGCATCCGTCCTTCGAATAGTATCAATTTCATGAAACGCGTCGTCTGCATTTCAGCCACGTGTGTCCCGGCTGTCGTTTAGAACAGATGTTGTTGTGATTGATGGGCGGGAGTTTGACGTTTTCGGTGTTGCCCTTCTCATCGGCAACTTGGCAGTCGAAAAAGGCGAAAAACATGGCTATGCAAATGGTTATTTCGAGCTTGGCGAACTGGGGGTCGTGTCAGTCATTGTGTATCAGGTAGGACGGCAAAGCTTCGATTATATAGGCTCCCGGTGAATCTTACCCTCTTTCCCACTATTGCCCAAAGTAGTCTTGGTAAGCATATGGCACTCCGTGTAGGTACTTGTACTTTTATCATGTGGCGTTGAAGGGGCTGGAAACTCACAGCACGGGTGCAGCCCGGTGCCCCATCCAACGTACGCGTGACTGGTTTTCTTGTCTTCTGCTCGTTCGGGGAGGTAACGGCTTGGGTCCCAGGTATGCGGGTCAGGGTAGATGTCAGGGTCCAGGTGGATGTCCGCAATTGGATAGATCTAGAGTTTGGCGAGCTTGGTCAGGTCGTACGTTTACGATGAAGACTCTCTACCAAGATGGCGTACCGCGAAACAATCTTTGGGAATAACCTCTTCAGAGTTCCCAATCTTGACATCCTTGCCGCTGATGTTCTTGCGAAAAGTCGACCCCGGCATCGTCAAGCGGATTGATTCCCGAAGACATAGGCCGATTAGGGGAAATTCTTGTTCGCATTCGGCCAATGTGAGACGGCTCAAGACATCGGCTCGAGTCTCCTCGTCCGAGCACCTGTGCTTGGCGATGGAAGCATCCACCTCATCTCGGATCTTCTGATACCACTCCTTGTTTTTGCCGAGAAAAAGCAGGATCCAAGCGGCATTGACTGTGGTGTTATTGAGTCCGGCAAATAACGCAGCCATGATGAACTAGGTAGTATGGCATGTTCCATGTGAGCATTCAAAAGGACTTGGGGTCGAAAAGGGGTGGGTGATTTTGCGGAGAGAACGTACGGCAGAGATGATGATGTCGCCTTCACCTGCGTCCATCAATGCTTGCATAGCATCGTGTTCCACTCGGCCCGACGTGCGACGATCCTGCATGATTTTCGAGAAAATCCAGTGCAGCTTCGTGCCCGCCCACATCTTGTTCAACTTGCTGGGGAACGGGATTTTCGGAAACATGACCTCCAGAGCTGAGCTGCCGTCCAAGGTTGTGAAAATCTCTAGGGTCTCGTCCAAGAGCTTGGAGTTTTCCGCGACATCCTTGGATCCCAGAGTGCGAAGCGTGAGCTTGTAGACTAGACGGTAAAGAGCGTCAAACGGGTCGAGAGGGGCGCTGATGTCCATATCCTCATAGCTTGACACGCAGTCACGGACCAGATCTGACAATACAACCTCGAGCCGACTTTCGCGGGTGAAGCATTTGAACAGCCTCGTAAAGTGGGAAGCCAATGTGCCCTCACCCTCATGAAAGTGTTCAATACTCGGAGTCGCTGAGAAAAGAGCAGCAAAGCTTGTTTGTTCCACGATTGTCAGCATCGACTGGGCTGGAATTGGGTTGGAATTGGGTTGGAATTGGGTTGGAATTGGGGATGGTTCGCATGCCTTGGCACGAGAAAAGACATACCCTTCATTCAGGTCCAAGCTGCGACTGGTGAAGAAGGTCTGTCTGGCAGCCGCCCCCGACAGGGCAACGATGAAGTGCGGGCCGTAGAAGAAGCTGAATTGGCCGCTCGGCGAGGTTGAAGTGTGCTTGCGTATGAAGGACCATCTGTTGCGGAAAAACCCGAGGCATCCCAGCACCGGCCATCCTGAGAGGGCCTTGGGGGCTCGTGACGGCCAAGCAGGGCGCGCTGGATATCTCGGGACGACCATGGTGATGGTGGTGAGACTGATGACCAAGATGAGGACCAAGATGAGGACGCCGGCGGGCCAGTTCTGAGGCGCCGCCAGTGAGCTCAGGATCATGGCCATGATGAGTCCACAGCCTGAGGTTGCTGTGCAGGAAATGCTCTCGTGAGCTTTCTCTCTCGTGAGCTTTCTCTCTCGTGAGCTTTGTCTATCTATTACCTGCCTATTAGCATCAGGCAGACGAGTGTCGGGAGAGTCGGCAGAGTAAGCCAGAGATGAACGGGGCAAGCCATCTTAAGTAGCAAGCACCAAGCTGGAAAAAAATGAAATTCATCCATCATGTCTGGTGCGTAATGCGTATCTCTTTGGAAACGATAAAGGCCTTGCTGCGGTCAATACATGGGCTTGCGTGCAATCAATATCCGCGTATCAATAGAATACTTCGTATTTGGTGTATTGAGTCAAGGGTGGTTGTGGGTTGAGTGGCTTTGCGAGGCCTTATCGGTTTTCCAAACTCCAACGAGATATGTGCTTCATTCCGCGAAAGTCAACAGCCCCGCAACGGAAAGTTGTGTGTTCCCGACATTGGAACATGTTGAGAGTGAAGTCACAGACGAAGCCCGGGGTTGTGTGACTGCGTAGTGCATGGCACGGAGCAAAAGCGTCGCACCGCATTGCATCCAGTCGCATCGAGCTGAAAGCAGCAGAATTCTGCACAATTATGTCACAGAGTATGGCCCCCCTGTAGCTCCCTGGGTTGATATAACAGAGTAAAGGTTAGCTAGCATCAAGACATCGTAGCTAGGGGTGGTTGCTGGAAGAATTCTTCTTAATCTCTGACCCCCCATCACAATCTCAAGAGACACGGCATACAAGAGCATACAGTGGCGTACACTGATAAGGCATGCTATTCTTCTTCCTTTTTGACGGCATCTGCATCTTCAACCTTGAAGTCTTCTTTCTGCACACCGGTAAAGCGCCCGCCTTCAAACGCCTTGCGTAATTCGCAGTTCCCAACACGCCTGCCACCGGCTTTGCATTCATCGCATTGTCTTCCGTGCGTCACAAAAAGCACATGTAACGGATACTTTTCCTCGTCTGGCACCACCGCGTCCAGGTGAGCCTGTGTGTCCTCGCGACCAGCTGTTGCCGGGCGCCAACCAAGAAGGCCGGTGATGCGATGGACGTGGGTGTCGACTGCGAAACTAGGCCGCTGTAAGCAAAACAGCAGCACGCAGCTTGCTGTTTTGGGCCCCACGCCCTGGAAGGATATCATCTCTTTCATGGCATCTTCGTCCGATGCTTCAAACAGATGGTCCAGAGAAAACACTCCGTACTTGTTCATGGTTTGGCTCAGAATGTTGATGATGACCTTGCTCTTTGTGGCAGCAAGACCTCCTGACTGTATCGACTTTTCCAGTCTGGCCAGACCACCGTTGGCAATGTCTTCCCACTTGTCACTGCCCCCGTACTCCTTGTCCATGCTCAACTTGGCACGCGTGCTGTTCTTGTTGCTCGTATTTTGTGACAGAATCGTGCGAACGAGAGCATCCAGGACCGAGGGCGAGTTGCCACAGCCAGCCGAAGTCGTGGGTGCGATAACGGCCTCGGGCCGATCTCGCTGACCATGAACTCGGGCGAGGATCTTGTGCGCCATCTTGCACTCGTCCGCTGTCGGGCGCAAGAAATCCGGAAACGGGGATGTCTTGGAGAAGGCGGAAAATGATTTGAGTTTTCGATCCCTGAGAGCGTCTGCCTTGCCACTAATTTCACCCTTGACTTTGACGCGATTCCCAGTACTGGTGCCTGACAGCTGCCGAGCAGGGGAAAGTGGCTCAAGCTTGACCTTCTTGGGCACGAAGCTATCCGCTGCTCCTGATGAACTTGATCGCTTCACCGGCTTTGATATTGGTCGTTGCTCATCGTCGGCCCCCTCGATTTTCATGACAGCCTCTGCCTTGACATGTCTGGCACTGCGCCGAAGCCGTGGTGTTGCTCTCGGAGTAGGCATTTGTGGCCTTCCTCGGCCACTGGCGGGATTGGGCCAGCAGGTGGATCCGGCTTGTTTTGCCTGAAGATGCAGACGAACCTTGTTCCGAACGTGACCCCTGATATGATTGATCAGTCTTTTTAGAAGGCAGCCTAGAAGGCAGCCTGTTGAGAGATTGGCGAGAAGTCAAGGAAATGTCTGGCCAAAGTGCGCGTCATTGCGTCATTGAAACCCCCCCCCCTGCCCCGTCTTTGCCGCGCCTACCCGTATCGCCGAGCTCCACTTTTCTGGTGCTCCCTCCTCCGGTCCTTCCCTCCAGTCGATTTCCCGTCTTCGAAGTTGTGCAAGAGCGTCAATGTTGGAATCTCAACATGCGCATTTTATCTGCCGTCTGCGAATGAATTTGAGCTTGTATTTGGATAACAAGTCCCCGGATCACTATGTCAATCAATTCTTGAAGTAATTCCAACACTTTTGGTCTACAACTACCCACCCTCCCTGCACGCAAACCCGAGAGAGAACAAGTCCACAGAATACTCCATCACCTAAAGCTACGCCCATCGTACGTACTACGCAGCAGCAGCATCACGAACAATACCCAACAATCAAACCTCAAAAAAAAAAAAAAAAAAAACCACCACCACCCAGCGCTGAAAACATCAAGCCTCCCAATCCATACTCTCCACCATCCACTCCCACCCATCCTCGCCCACGCTCTTCTCCTCCCGCCCCAAGTCGCCCTCCACCTCGGTGCCAGCAACCCTATACGCCTCCTCCAGGCCGCACAGAATCGACGTGACGATCCATCTCAGATCGTACATCTTCAAGGGGGGCGTCTCCCTCCCCTCGGCCGCATCCTTCCACCTGTTCCGCAGCTCCTTGGCCTTCCACAGCGCCTGGTTCACATCCCCCGCTCCCAGCGTCCCATGGAGCGGGTTCTCGTTCTCATCCAGCGCCTTGAGCACGTTATGGTGGTACGCATGCGAAGACGACCCTGCCGTGGAGGCGGCGCCGCGGGTGCCCTTCCCGACCGTGATGCCAAACACGAGCAGCAGGAACACAATGGCCTGCTCGATCCATGCGTAGAACTCGTGGAAATCAACCTTGAAGTTCCTCTCCGCGTCTTGCGGCGTGAACCCCCACTCCAGGGGCTTCAGGGCTCGCTCGTACGAGCTCTCGAGGTCGATGAATTTCCAGCGCAGCCGATGACACGTCTGCTCGAAGCGGTGGAAGGATTGTAGACGCGCTGTGCATGCTGCCTCGGACGCGCGTGCGTATGTGCCCATGGTTGTCGTCCTTGTCGATGCCGACCCGGTAGAGGAAGCTGCCAGCAGGGGCGGCAGCGAGCGAGATCGAGCTTCGTATCGATCTAGATTGTGCGTGCGGCGAGTGCCGGAGATGGGCGCCCACATGGACGCCTCGAGGCCCTGTTCCATGGCGGGAATCGGGAATCCTCCGAGACGTGCGCTGGCTGCTGCGTGAATCGACCGACCGAGCTAGAGTGACTGCGCCGGGAGTGCCATGACGCGCTTCTTATATGGCGCAAGTGAGGCTTTTCCGACGCGATTGTGAAGGCTTGTTTTGATCATTGAGGAAAAGTTGGCTCACAGCCTTGTTTGTGTTTGCGTAGCCGCCGCCCATCTCCACTTGCCGGCGGACCAATGTTAATATAGGTAAGTACCTAGGTACCTGCTTGCCATCGGCCACCCATTTTAAACTTGTTGTTGAACGTCAATGCTTACAAGACGTCGAGTTCAAGACGAAGCCAAAGCCAAATATGTTGTTGTTGCAACCGGGTTATTTTCCTTTATTTTCCCGTCTTCCCCCTTTTTTTTTCTTTTTTTTTTTTTTGAAAATCGGCTCCAGGGTAGGCACGGCGACAATCAATCAACAACTTCCCGACCTTTGTCGAATCACGGGTCGATTCAAACGCAAACTCAAGACACAGGATAGTACCAGCAAGTTCGTTCTACTCCTTCAGCCAACTTTCCAAACAAACCATGCGCCCAAGCCTAAGCGCGCTAGCCTTCCAAGAATAAATTCCACAGCTCCCCCAAAACCATTAATCAGACCAATGTGCGTGTACATCATTTCAATTTCGTAAACCTCCCCGAAGCACCCCGGAGCACCAACGCATGCGCATGCTCAATCGCCCCCCTTCATCTTCTTAGTCGCCTTGGCCGTGCCGATATGCGTATTGTGTACCTGTCTTGTCGTCAGCTTCTCTTGATCCCAAACATTCCACCGTCAGCAAGGCTTCAACATACCTTCGTCGCAAAGCGCAAGCTTGTCAAGGTTTCCTTCAGATGCGTCTCCATCGGTGACACCATCACGAACATGAGTGTCTTGCTGTTGCCACCCAGACTGTACTGCAGCAGGTGCGTGAGCTTCGAGTTCCGGTACGGGATATGGCTGGATCCTCTGCCCAGAGCCTCAATCACATCGCCAAGGCAGCTCAAGCTCTTGTTGATGTTTTGTGTTTCCCTCATGCGATCACCCTCGGCCTGCGAATGCTTCAGACGTTCGGAACCTGCCAAATCAACGAGATTGAGCGTGCCCTCGCAACGCTCCCCAGTTGCTGCGTTCTCGCCCACAAGCTTCAGAATGAAGACGCTGTGAGATCGAGATGATCGCTCGTTGGCTTTCGTCGCGGCCACAGACCGGTTCTTTTGAGCCTCGTCCAGAATCTCTTCCACACTGGAAGCTGATTTCAGCTGAACCGTCTTGCAGTTGACAATATTTGTTTGCTTGCGCGAGTCGTCGTGGCGAATCTCGAGCCTTCTTCCAGAGCCATCGTTGGGCGTCAGTAGATCGTTGAGCTCCTCGTTGTACACTTCTACAAAAGAACCCTCCATGGTATATTCCCACGATTTCTCTTTGAGCTTCGTTATGGTATCATATATCATGTGCGTGGCTCGTGGAATCATGCCGTCCTCCGATGACATGGTGTATGTCTTGCCCGATCCAGTCTGGCCGTAGCAAAAGATGCAAACATTGTAGCCGTCCAAGGCGCTCTGCACCAACTGCGAAATCTCGCCGAATATTTCCTCGTTTTTCACCGCCGGGGTGAATACACGATCAAATTCAAAGGGATAGTTCTTCCTCGACACGACGCCAAGACTGCTTCTCTCCTCTGGTCCGGCCAAAAGGATTTCTGCCGAAGTCTTTTCATCCGGGTACGAGATGCCAGCTTGTTCGGATCGGTCGTCGTCAGTTGAAGGTCGCACTCGGCACATCACGCGAATGTTGCCCTTGAGTTCCTGGTACTTGTTGAACAGAACTCTCCTTTCTGTTTCCTCCTTGACGAGTTTCTGACGAGCCTCTTCCGCTGCCGCCAAAGCCTCCCGCAGCCTTGCTTCCATGCTCGCGAATGAATCTGATTGCGCTTTGCTGTCAGACTCGAGAAATTCTACCTGCGAGCGAAGAGAGTTGATTTTCGCATCCAGCATAGTGTTTGATGCAGATAGCTCGGCAATGTTCGTCTGCAGGCTTCCCTTAAGATGCTTCTCCCGTTCAAGTGCATCTCTCAGACCATCGCATTCGAATCGCGCTTCTCGAATTTCACCATCTTTCCGTTGCAACTCAAGGTGTAAATCTTGTTGTTCGTTTCCCATGCGGGCTTTCAAGTCCTGCATTTCTCGATCTTTTGTTGATCGCTCATCTTCAAGCTCTTGTTGGTAATGCCGTGTTAAGCCATCGAGCCGAGCTTGATGCTCTTTCGAGTCCTCATCCTTCAATTGGTCCAACTCTCTGCTCAAATCCTGGATGGCTGTCCTGTGCTGCCGTGACAAGTCGTCAATGGTTTCTTTGTGTCGTCTATCCCTGTCTTCCGCATCCCGGCTGTGTTCCCATCGCAGCTTCTCAAGCTCATGTCGCATGTGTCGCTCCTCTTCCTTGGCCACGTCGAGATTTCTTTGCAATACGTCGTTTCGTGCTTCCAATTTTTGACGATAGTCCTCAAGCTCCGCAACTGCCGTATGATTTAGCTTCCATTGCCGACCTAGCAAGGCCTCCGCCCCGGGGGATTCAAACACTTACCTCTGCTCTTGGCAAGCTCCATGGCATCCTCCAGGACTTTCTGCGCTGCTAGACTGCTGCTGACCATATCTTTCAACTCGTTGAAATGCACATCCACGCTGTTAACTCGCCCGTCCACGTCCCAAGCTGCGAACCCGGCTAGATTAGAATCTTTTCTTAAAAAATTGTGAGGGGAGGAAAACTTGTGTGGAGAAATTGGAGTCTTAAGACACGAGATGCTCTGCTCCACTTGTGTCATTTGTTTTCGCATCTGCTTCTCACTCGGTGTCTTGGGAGTGATTGCCTAAACTTCCCGAGATGTCGAGCGGTTTGCAGATGTATTCGGCCTCTTCACCCTCGATGTTATGTTTTGTGAGGTTTGATGTTCTGAGAGTGAGAGGGCGGTATTTGCTCGCCGTGTCGATGTCACTCGACATCTATCTTTGCCGGCCCCATCATCATCATTGTAAAGGGTCAAACTATTGAACCTGGCCGAGAGAGAACTTTCTCTGTTGCGCGACAAGACTGGTGTAGATTTCATATGCCTGACTTTGGTGTTCTGAAGACTGTGTTTGGGATTTGCCATCGTACCCTTACTACTTGTTGACTCATCGAAAGATTCTTCTGGTCGGTGCCCATTTGCAGTTCGTGGCCGGGCGCCTTGGCTTTTGGATCCTGCCCGGCTAGACCGCGACAATGGTGGATGTGGTGCTTGATCTGTTGACTGTTTCCCGGGACCAAAGCTTTTCGAGAAAGAACCCAGAGACGAGGCAGGGGTGTTTGTTGTGTGTCTGTTTGTTTTTTTGAGCTTGGCAACCTAGTCAGCGTACACATCTTCCCCAGGCGTCACAAAGTGTTACGAGGAATGAGGATTCAGATCCCAGCAAGGCACGAGCTGATTGACTCACCTGTGGCAATGTCTGCCCCTTGATAGGCAACTTGCCAATGTTCGGGATGGCTGCTGACGGAGGTGCAGGATACTCGGCGGCCCGATCGGCTAAGGAGGGCTTTCGTTTGGGATCGGGTTGTTGTGCTGGGAAAGAATAAATGTCAACAATCGAACTTGCTCACTTGTGAAGCATGCGAGTGGCCAACCCTACCAGGCTGAGGTATCTCCCGCTTCTTGCTATGTTTCCATGCGGGGGGAGCTGGGATCGAAGACTGTACGCGCGCATTGTGTTGTGAATCGCTCATTTCGGCGAGGCCAGAGTGAACAGCCGGTCCAGGCAGACGGCTGCTTTTCGAGGCTCGCAAGGGCTGCAACTGGGTACCAATATCATCGCATTTAGTAAGCACATCCTTTTCGCCACGGGATATGACATGGGACGATCGAGCGAACCTGTGTGTCCGAGGTTTCCATCATGTATGATGTTCGCTGCGGGACCGGAAGCCCGTCGATTGGGCGCAAAAGCAGAGCCGGACAGTTGAATCGGCAACGAGGGCCGTCCTTTGTCGCGTCGTCGTCAGGAACAGCCTGGGACGCGTACGAGAGAGGGTTGTTGATGTTCAACAGTTGAATCGGGCATCAACCTGAACGGCAAGAAATGAGGATCGGGGAAGAATGCCAAGCAGTGCGCGCTACGCCTCGAAAACGCTATTAGGTAGCTTGTATGCTCGTCTTGTCTTGAGTGGTGGGTCAATCGCCCACGGGTCACCACCCACAGTATTCCGCATACATACATGCATGCAATGCAAGTTGATGTGTGGATAAACAGCGTTTATCCAGGTCGTCGGAGCAACAGTGACACTAGCCACATGTGCTGTATTGCGCCACATCGCCACATCCTCGCCCCGCGTAGCTTGTTAGTCAGCTGAATTTCACATGAATTTCACATGTCTGGAAAAGACACACCCAAAGCGTCCAAGAAAAAAAAAAGAGAGATGACGTTCCCAGCGAAATATTGCCAACAACCTTACACCTCACCAAGTCGCAAGCCCCTCATCCCCAGCAAACTGATCTCAACGCAACTACGGAGTACAGCGTTACGGAGTGCTTAGCTGAGCTTTGCGCCGGGGATGAATTAAATGCCTGAGTTCTAACAAAGGCCAACCAGCAGCTCAGCTTATCCCGCCAAGTCACATCGAACGACGCCACCTGCAACTCGGGGAAACAAGCTACAACCCTCGGGGAATACATCTAACTTGGTGTTGCCTTGCGAGGCCGCGAACCTGTCCTCTTCTTTTCGGTTCTTTGCCTGCCACCGACGACGCACTTCGTGGCCCATCGATCCGAGCTTGTGCGATCCTCAACGTCCGACGGGTTTTCCTAGATCGAAACTGGCGGATCGCAGATTTGAGCATCATCGCCATACGTTTCTAAACTCAACCCCACGCTCCGATCACTTCTCTTGGTGAGCCATCCAGCCAGCCTATTCAACATGGAGAAGTTCAGTCAGTTTCGCGATCGAGGTGAGTGCCGTCTTCTCCAGGCATCGCTTTGCGAATTCATTGTCCTGTTGATTGTAACTGACACGACCAACGTTTCTTTCAATAGCTACCGGCATCTCTCCATTCCTCCCCGTCACAACGCCGTTGTCCACCGTCTCGATCGTTACGCACGCCGTCATCTTCATATTTCGACTTCCTTTCTTCATCGCTTACGCCGCCAGCTACTTCATTCTCTTCCACCACCTGCCGCTGCCCGTGATCGCGCGAAAGATTGCACTATGGGGATTGATGGCGATTCCCGGCATCTGGTGGGTTGATCTCCAACTCGACGGCGTCAAGCGAGGCACTCTGGCAGACCAACCCCTCGAGCGCTTCCCCCACCCGGGCTCCATCCTCGCTGCCAACTTCACCAGCCCCATCGACGCCGTCTACCTCGCCGCCATCTTCGATCCCATCTTCACCGTATCATACCCTGGCGAGAGAAAGGTCCAGCGCGTGAGCCTGTTTGGCGCCATCACGCAGGCGCTTGGCCCGGTACAGACGGCTCCTCCGCCCGGTGCGAAGCTAGTTCATCTCAAGGATCTGTTGACAGAGTACCCCGATCGGATCATTGCAGTGTTCCCCGAATGCGGGACCAGCAACGGCAAGGCGATTCTGCCATTCAGCCCTTCCCTGGTTGAGACGCCTGCTGATGTACCCATGTTTCCCGTCAGCATCCGATATACGCCGTCGGACGTAACTACGCCACTACCCGGCCGCTGGTTTAGATTCTTGTGGAATCTCCTGTCGCGACCCACGTCTTGCATTCGAGTGCGTGTGGCAGAGTGCCAGATGAACAATGCTGCTGCAGTAAGAAGCAACGGCGTGAGCTCCTCAAATGGCAGCAGCGAATCGAAGAACAGGAAAGGTGGCACTTCAGACACGGCGGCTGAGGAGCAACGAGTTCTGGACCGGATGGGCGAAGCTCTTGCTCGACTCAGTCGAGTCAAGCGCGTCGGTCTTACAATGGAAGACAAGGTTGCGTTTGTGGCGGCCCTGAATGGTAGGAAGTCATGAGAGGGTACGGTAAGCGATTTCTGTAGTTTTGACCCCGCCATTCGTCAAGACGGACGGGTGAGAAGAATGTGCCGCACATTGTCCTGATTCACGAGTGGTCGGAGGAAGTTGGTTTTCATGGAGCCTTTCTTCGGGCGTTGCATTGGCAGGAGCATGAATTCGAGTTTTCTAATAGCTATTTCATCAGGGTAGTTGAATCCACATTAGGGATTAGAAAATCCATAAACATTGATTGCCGCGGCACGATGTTAGATATGTTTCTTGGAGTAGATATCTCGCGACTAAAGCCCAAGAAAATGATAATTATAGTAAATTACTTGTACCCTTTCGGCGCTTTTGCGATTATATATACAAAGAGCTACTCCGTTGCTAGCTTTCCATCTCATTTAGCACGAAGAGATCCTACCGCATTCCCCCTGAGCAGTAGATTTCAAGGAGGGAATCTTACATCATTCACCCCTTACAACAGACCCGACGTCCGGAATCAAAACTCCCAAAATCAGTGAACAGATCCATCCGTGACGCAGCCTGAGCTGGCATCACTTACCAGGGCCGCATACTTCTTCAGAGTGCCTTTGGTATACCGCGGGGCTGGAGCCTTCCATTCCCTTCGTCGCTTTTCCATCTCAGCCTCCGATATATTCAGGTCAATGGCCTGGTTCTCGGCATCAATTATGATCTCGTCGCCATCTTTGACAAGAGCAATGGGGCCACCGACGATGGCTTCGGGGACAATGTGGCCGATGATGAAACCATGTGAACCGCCAGAGTAGCGACCGTCAGTGAGCAGGGCGACGTCCTTGCCGAGACCAGCACCCATGATGGCGGAAGAGGGCTTCAACATCTCGGGCATACCGGGACCACCTTTGGGACCGTCATATCGAATGACGACGACGCTCTTCTCGCCCTTTTTGATTTCACCTCGTTCCAGACTGTGAATCATGTCGTCCTCGGAGTCGTACACCTTGGCCTTGCCAGTGAATCGTAAACCCTCCTTGCCGGTGATTTTGCCGACACATCCACCGGGGGCCAAGGATCCGCGCATGATCTGAATGTGTCCAGTAGGCTTGATTGGGTTGCTGAGAGGGCGAATGATCTGCTGGTCCGACGGGAAGTCAGGAACAGTGTCCATGTTTTGCTTCATGGTCTTGCCGGTGACGGTGACGCCGGAACCGTCAAGGAGGCCTTCCTTGAGAAGGAACTTCAGCAGACTTGGAGTGCCGCCAATCTTGTGTACGTCTTCCATGACATACTTGCCCGATGGTCTCAGGTCAGCCAGGAGAGGGACACGGTTTGAAACGTTTTGGAAGTCATCAATGGTCAGCTTGATGCCGACAGAGTCAGCGACGGCGATGAGATGGAGAACAGCGTTGGTGCTACCACCGAGAACTGAGACCACGGTCATGGCGTTCTCAAAGGCTTGGCGGGTCATGATGTCGCGGGGTCGGATGTCTTCCTTCAACAGGTTCTTGATAGCTTCTCCGATATTCTCACACTCGGCAATTTTAGCAGGGTCCTCGGCAGGATTGCTACTGCTTCCGGGGAGAGTCAGACCCATGGTCTCAAGGGCGGTAGCCATGGTGTTGGCGGTGTACATGCCTCCGCAGGCACCACTTCCAGGACAAGCGTTGCGGATGATGTCGAATCTTTGCTCCTCGGTGATCTCTCCAGTGATGTACTGTCCATAAGCCTGGAAAGCAGACACAATGTCCAACTGTTCGCCACCCTTGCCACAGCCCGGCTTGATAGTTCCACCGTATACCATGATACTGGGACGATTCACACGGCCAAAGGCAATAGCAACACCTGGCATGTTCTTGTCGCAACCGGGCAAGCTGATATTGGCATCGTACCATTGTCCATTCATGACAGTTTCGATGCTATCGGCGATGATCTCCCGGCTTTGCAAAGAGTATCTCATCCCACTTGTGCCCATGGAGATGCCGTCGCTGACACCGATAGTGTTGAATCGGTAGGGAATAAGGCCAGCCTTGGCGACGGATTCTCGCACAACCTTGGACAAGTCCATGAGGTGCATGTTGCAAGGGTTGCCCTCATACCAAACCGATGAGATACCGACCTGCGCCTTGTTCATATCATCTTGGGAAAGGCCAGTCGCGTACAGCATGGCTTGCGAAGCGCCTTGCGATTTGGGTTGGGTGATTGCCGACGAGATCTTGTTGAGCTGATTGTCCGTCTGAAAGGACGCGGTGGTGGACAAGAAGCAACTGCAGGGCCGTGACATCAGGTTAGTGAAGAGTCAAGCAACACTTGCTAGTCAATCGGCCCAGAGCTGTGAGATTGAACGTACCCATGGCTTCTTGACGACGTAAAGCTGTTCTTGGCCAGACGGGTCAGGCCAGCCGACCGTTGTCGCAGGGTAGACAACATTGTGGCTGGTGTGAGACGGATGACTCGGTGCAACTATGATAGCTTGCAAGGATAGCCTACTCTCGCCGAAATTTGAGGTCCAGCTCGGATACAAGTGATCAATTGGATGTGCTGCAATTAAGTGTGACGCGGTGCTGAAGGGAAAAGAAGAAGACAAAGCAGCGCAGCGGTATCGGCACCTGCAATCTGAATGAAGTTCGTTTCTTTTTCCCTGTGACTTTGGCGGGCCCCACGGAACTGACTGCTACGGTGCCCACCATAGGTAATTGAAGGCCGTCTATTGGCCGAGGGTATGAGCGCGCTCTGTACGTCCGTAACGTCAACCGTGCTTTTGGATTTTGCACACTTTCAACAATATTATTGCGCTTGGGTTTGACTGGGTTTGACTGGGTTTAGCCCGATATGGATTCATTGCAACATTGTCGCCCAGAAAATGCACCACCAATCGCTGCAAGGTATAACCCGAGTTCGGCGAGTGATCTTCACCATGGCACGCATGTCTGAGTTGCCCGTCGTCACTTTTGAGTAAGACACGGAGGCATGGGCTCAGACTAGCTTCGTGCTTCGCTGTTGGTTTTGCTATGATGCTTCGTGGGATTGGTTGGGCGTGGTGGGGACAGCTCCGAATGGTAACGTTTCTTCCTATCACCTTCTCCCTATGGCTATTAGTACTGCCATTTACAGCTGGCAGTGAGCCGCTGACAACAGGCACCTAGCAAGCTGATAGTTCCCACTTTTCCCCGGGTACATACATATATATATCTATTTGTCTATATATTCTCCCATATCCTCCCCCTCTCTTGTTCAAAGCAGTTGATTACTCGGTTGCACTTGATGTGCACAACTACACACAAAGAACTCGTGCACGTGAATATTAGCATCAATCATCTGCATCGGGCATCAGTGTTTCGCTAGCCCTACGCCGTTCATTCTTCTTCGTACGCCCAGCCAAAGCTTGACATCAGCTCCTATCTTACAGGGTATATCGGAAATCAGTAGCAGCATTGCTCTGCACAAGTCGTTAGTTGAACAGCTCTGAATCTGGGGCAGCGCAAGCGGGGACAAGATATATGACTTGCATTATCATCATCCTCCAATGAGATGTCTCCGCGGTCAGCCTTCTTGTTCTCCCTCAGGAACTCCAAGTCCAAGACGCCGACCAAGATGACGTTGAGCAGAGCGCAGGCGATGCATGTCCAAATGCCTGGCTTGTATCCAGTGGCCTTGTCCTGCTCGCGGAACACAAGACTGCCGCCGATGCCGCCGATGCCGCCGAATCCGACCAAGGTGGCGCTGCAGAATGCTCGCTTCCACTGACCTCTGACATTGTTGGCCTGGAAGGACATGATGGTGGGGATGTTGCTGTTGGCTCCTGCGGTGACGAAGAAGACTCCAAAATATCGCACGGCGGCACTCGAGGCCCATCCCATGATGGGCAAGCCAATGAGACAGAGGAGCATGTTGGCAACAATGATGGGGCCTCGAATGTGGTACTTGTCACCCAGCCAGCCCATACCGTACATGACGAATCCAGCAAAGGCGTACGGAGGCGCAACCAGGCACTGAGCAGCACCGACGGAGAAGCCCATGTTGGCGACGAGGATGATGGGCAGAGAGAAGGCCAGAGAATAACACGTGGCCGTTGTGCCGAAGAAGATGACGGCATAGGCCCAGATCTTCCAATCCTTGGCTCCCCTCAGGAACTTGTGCAGTTGGAAAGCCTCAACCTTGGCATCGCCACGATCCTTGTCAACGCGGCTGACGACCCACTGCCTCTCTCGCAGACTCAAAAAATTCCAAGATTTGCGGTTCGAGTCTGGGAAATCAACGAGAAGCCAGTAGCCGGCAATCGCCAACGCGCAGGTGATGGTGCCTTGGATAATGAAAATCCATCGCCAACCAGTCAAGCCCTCGCGGCCATCGAGTTGCATCAGCTTCAGGGACAAAATATAAAATCAGCATTGGCACTGGCACTGGCAGATCATGTCAAACTATGAATAAGTCTCGCAGTGCTCTTACTCCATAAGCCAGAATACCAGAGAGGGCCGATGCTACGCACCCGATAATGTAGAAAACTGAGTATCGCCTTCCAACTTCGTCTGATTATCTGGTCAGCCACGGGCAAAGAGAGTTTTGTTTTTGGCTGGACGCACATCGGGTGTACCAAGTACTGAGTAGGTAAACACAGGTAGGGAAAAAGCCGGCTTCGAAGAGACCCAGCACGGCACGGAGGGCTGTGAGCTCCTGCCACTTTTTGACGAAGCCCATCCCGATCATGGCGCCACCCCACAGCAGGGCGATTCCTGCGAGGTGCGCTCGTGGTCCGATGGCTCGAACAAGAACAGTTGATGGAGGTTGGAAGATGGTGTACGTGACGAAGAAGACCAAGCTGGCGATGTTCTGGCCAAGCAACAATGGCAATGATCAGCAAGTTCATCATCTTCTTCTTCTTCTTGGCCTTTCACAGGACTTTTGGACTCACATATTGATTGTCGATCAGGTTGAGTTCCTTGCCCATGCCGGCAATGCTGGCTGCACCCATGTTTGTTCGATCCATTAGACTGGCACAATACATGGCACCAACGGTAAGCACCAGTCGGCGATCAATTCGCCGAATGATTTTGGTCTGTTCCTGCTTTGAGAGTCCACAGTCGCTGTCGGTGTCGCTGGCCTCGCCAATATTGGAGCCGGGTTTGTCGTGAGGGACGACAGCATCGTGATCTGGGTTTTCAACCGTCTGCTTCTCGAAGCCATCGGCGCGAGTGGCCATGGTGGGAGAAGAGACGCTTGCGGCAGGTTAAATAGATTATGTTGTGTTTTGGTGCTGGTTGTCTAACAAAGGCGGTTATCAAACAATGAGGCGCCACAAAGGTGATGAAGCGGGCATCTATCTACAGATGGTAAGATGCGAATTGGTCGTCGACCGAACGTGGAACATCTCAGACCAGCGAATGCGTTTATATAGCCAGGAAAATCATCCGTATAAGCCGAAAGCACAGTAACATTGGAAATCCCCCAACCCCCGATCTCCGACGCAATCAATCCCATTCACCCTGGTCTGGCGGTGTGGTAGACTGGGGTTGTGGGCGGTCATGGACTAACTAATGGCCAAGAGCTTCGCGAGTCCCGAGCGAGCCGCAAGCTCAAGTCCATCTGGCGTTGGTTGCATTGAAATGCCACCGAACGTGCCGTCTTGGACGGTCCGGATCATGAGCAGCATCGAGGGTACTTGAGAAAAGTTTCATGTTTGTAGCCGTTACTTACTGACTGTACAGCTCAGAATCGATATACACGGGCAAATGCTGAATCGTCCAGTGCACTCGAAGCGATTGCAGCTCGCTCGCTGCCCTGCTTTACCCGACTGCCAAGTTTTCTGTCTGATTCATGCCATAACTCACGCTTTGACCAGTCATGTTACAGACTTGAACGCGCTGGCCGAGGCGAGGAAGAAGCTTCATAAGCTAACCCATATAAAATGTGTGTCCTGTCGCCTGTGGGCGGCTCAAAAAAGGCGCCGATGACCGCCAACAGGCTCGCACGGTGTTACAATCAAATTCCTGACTTCTCTTCCCCCTTCCCCCCGAAGCACTTGGCGGCAAAACTACAACTCAACATGACAGAGCTGCCGAGAAACCTACGCATGCCCTCTTATACCAGCTCCAGCCAAACCAAAAGGCAGACACTTGTTCCAGCCCAGCTGTGGCGGATCAGCCAGCTCCTGATATCCTCCTCTCACACCAGGATATTCAACTTGCCCGAGACCATTTGCAGTAGTCTTCGCACGTTGTGCCACAACAAACCACAAATCCCCACGACGCTGAAAATCTGCAAGATTTCCCACGGATAATGGGTGCGAACCTCGGTCTCGACGTAGTCTATCTCGGCTCCAGATAACGGTGGGAAGCGGCCCTTGTTGAGATATTCCTCCATCAATGCATCTTTCTTGTACCATTGATCTCGTAACCAGAGATCGAATTTCTTGGCATCGTCGAGGGGGATATCGGCGACCTTGAACCGCCTCCAGAAGAGATTGACTGACTTGGGAGGGCGACCCTCGAAATAAGTGCTGGACAATCCAAATACTTCTTCTCCATATTTGCCCCGACTGGAAGGGAAATGCACGTCAGTTTTTTTTGCATTTGGTGTCTCACGCTTGATATGGCTACCGTTGTCAGACTTACGGTATTCCCTCATATGCCACGGTACAGTCATAGACGTATTCTACAGTGTCTTTCAGCTTGTTGAGGCAGAAATAAGTGCCAGTACTTCGAGGCAACATGACGTGGTCTGGATCCCGCAAATCGTTCTTTGCCGCCCACTGGGAAGACCTTGTCCGACCATTATTGGACAAGTTGGTGCCTTCCGGGAACAAAAGAAGCCACATTGGGTCGAGGTACGTATTCCCCTGCGGGTCGACCTTTTTCTGCTTCAGCTTGTTTAACCGATACGTGAGTCGCGGCTGGTCAGTGGCCATTTTCCTCGACATGAAGATGAAGCCATAGAACATCATGCCAGTTCCGATAATGGGAATGTACTTGAGAGACTCCTTGAGGATGATGTAGATGTGACCATGCATACCGGGACGATTCGCATAGCCGATCCACCACAAGTATATCCAATCTGTGTAAATCTGTTCACAATGTCGATTAGACTTCCCTTCATGCATGGGGCCGGCCACACACCAGACGAACGACAGCTCCATTATGCCTATTTTCCTACACTGACCTGGTGGTTCGCAATCATGACTATGCGCTCGGGAAACCTCAACTCGACACCCCCAGCACTCGTGGGCATGATTTGGCCTGCGACCGACTCATCACCACTAATGCGCATGGTCGTCGGGCCGAAAATATGCGTCATCAGCGTGATGGTAAGGCAAAAGGATCTCTTGGTCATGGCCATGTACGCATAGAACCAATCGCGGTTGAAGAAGTACAACGGGGCGCCAATGAACTGAGTGATGCCAATTCTGTCAAAGACATGGTTTGATCAGTGACGCTTGCACCAGAACCACAATACAAGTGCCACGGAATGGCCACTGGGTCAGGAAACAGGTTCGGAATCACATACATGAGGCAGCAGAAATTGAAGTAGACGGCGAATGCCACCACTCGCAGTATTTGCATTCCACGACCATGGCCCGCGCGTCCCGAAGGGTGCCAAACCCCCGATGAAGGAGATTGCTTGTCTGTTGTGTTCTGCACACCGACGAGGACACTGCTCTCCGAGCCTTTCTCCTTTGCCAATTTCGCCATGACGGCGCTATTGTGTGGGTGTAGATGTATATTGACGCGGTGAGAGTTTTGCGATAAGCGTCTCACTGAGGGAGTTGTTCCGGATACGTCGGATTATGGAAGAGTGTGAAATCTACAAGCATGGTGGTTAGACAGTCAGCCCAATACACATGACGAGCGAGGGTAGAGATACAGTGTGCGTCTGGGCTATGTGATCAAATGTCATGGACAACGTAGAAAATGCGCATGCATATAGGTTCACCAGCGATCAAGACGTTGGGGAGGGGTCGCTGGCTACTCCATGTATGCCCAAGTCTACGGAGTACGAGGTCTAGCAATGAGGCTCCAGTCCAATGTCGCAACCGCGGGGGCAGCGATCACGTACGCTCTCGGTACACCTGACGCTCTTGCAGCTCGTGAAAGATAACGTCAAAGGATGATCTTGTGGGGTTGAGATTTTGATGCCCTTTGGCAGTGGGCGGGCAATGAAAAGAACGACGGCGGCAAGTGGTCAGGCGACCAATGAGGCGCACTCGTTCACGGAAGCTCTTGGAGCTGCCAGTGCAGTAAAGACCCCACTGTAGTAGGGAGATGCAAAAGGCGCCACAAGCTGCAACATGCTTCTGTGGCTTGTCGTTGTTGGTCCAAGCACTTTTCTAAAGAAACCTCGCGGCTCAGCGACGAACCATCCTTTCGTGTCGCGTGCCTCCAACTCGTCCTCTTTCCGCCCGTCCATCCGGGAACACCATGGCTCGTATCTGTCTTCGCTGTAAGAAGCATGTCCCGGCGCAGATTGTTGCTGATCCCCACTCGCTGCCCATCCGGTCTCGGTACAAGAGCTTCCGCCAGAGTAACATCATCATTACCATCATCGTCACCATCACCGCCATGGTCTAACTCGCCACCAGCGTGTAGTAGACGACGCGGCCTCTCGACGACGCGGCCTCTTCGAAACGCAGACGTCTACAGCGCGAGTCATCTCCCCGAGCGAACCGTCCCGCGCTACCTACAGAGCATCAAGCCTGGATCGTCGCTACTGTCTCTGCACTGGAGGCGGCCACCGCGAAATCTCCTGCTAGTCCTGAAGCTTTACGCCCCCGATGTCACTGAATCCGCGATCAAATTCGCAAAATACATTCGCAACGACTACCCCGGTGTGAATCTCGTCGTGGAGCCGAGCATCGCGACCGTCATCCGCGAGCGTCTCTCCTTCCCGATCTACGTTTCCGATGACCGATCCAATATCGCAGACAAGGTTGACGTGATTGCCACATTCGGCGGAGACGGCACTGTCCTTCGAGCCGCGAGTCTGTTCAAGCTCTATGGGTCTGTGCCGCCTATCCTATCCTTTAGCATGGGAACGCTGGGCTTCCTAGGCGAGTGGAACTTCGTGGAACATAAAAAGGCTTGGAGAGAAATGTACATGAGCGGGAGTGATGTGGCCGCCGCGCAGAGGGCAGCCGTACCGCGGGACAACGGTCGAGATGATCAGCATCGACTTCTACATGGGAACGACGACTCGCCGTCGCTCGAGGGCTGGGAGAGGCATCGCGGGAAAAGCCAGGGAGTCCAGAGGGCATCCAGAATCTTGCTGAGGCACCGCCTCAAGACCGACATCCTTGATCGTCAAGGGAACAGTATCAACCACGAGGTATCGGATTCGTTGGCCAGCCGGCACAAGACCAGCATGGCGGGGACCAAAGAATCGTCGCCGGCACTGCGGGCCGTCAACGAAATCTCGGTTCATCGAGGGTCTCATCCTCATCTGGCCGTCATCGACATTTACCAGAATGGCCACTTTCTTACGGAGACTACGGCAGATGGCATTCTTATCAGCACGCCGACTGGCTCCACGGCCTACAGCCTCAGCGCAGGTGGGCCCATTGTCCACCCCCTCGTCAAATCGCTCCTCATCACGCCCATCTCTCCCTGCAGCTTGAGCTTCCGATCGCTCGTTCTCCCGCTAGACACAAAGGTCGTATTGCGGATGAGCCCGAAGAATAGAGGTCGCGAGCTTGATCTCAATATCGATGGCATGCGATGTGCCGGTGTGTCGCCAGGGATGGAAATCCATATCGAGGGCGAGTTTGTCGGGCGGGCTGGCCCCGGTGAAGAATGGCACGGCGGTGTGCCATGTGTCATCAGGACGGAGGACGATGATCCATGGGTCGGGGGATTGAATGGGTTGTTGAAATTCAACCATCCGTTTGGAAGAGAGTCGCCGAGTGACGAATTCTCGGACTAGAGGTTTGGAGAATGGAGGAAGCACGGCTCTGTCACGTATGGGGTTTCCTTCCCCGTCGCCCTTTGTGTGTGAGAATAACGGCGTTTGGGGTTTGAAAAGAAATATTATTCCTGCGGATGTATCGACGTTGGGAGGAGCATGTGAAGCAAGGGTAATTGCATCCACGCGCCTGAGATGCAGGCATAAATTTGATACCCCGTCTTTTCCATGTCGTGAGAAGTACGTGATAGCATTTTAGGTGTGATCCACGTAGGCGTAGTTATTTAAAATTTATTATTTTTAGATATAAAAACTAGGGCCTTCCTATATTTAGTTAGTGTTTTTATAGCATATACCCTAGGTAATTACTACACCTCTAAAAGGCCTTTATTTATAATATACTAAGATAGTAAAGGCTAGTTAGATAGCTATAAATAGGAAGCTATTAAGAAAAAGTTATATTTTTACTACTAGTATAGTAAAAAAGAGTATACTAAATATTTTAGTATACTTTAGTTAAATTAGTATACTCTCTAGCTAAACTAGTGTACTTTATATTCTCTAATATACTAATAAAAATAAACTTCTTTTCTTTAAAGTAATTTCTATTAAATTTAGTTAAAGATAATAATAATAATAATAACCTATACCTTACTATTACTATATTAGTCTTTTATAATATTTCTTTTATTTAAAACTTACTATAAAATAATACTAATTCTCCTATAACTATAAGGTATAGATTACTAATAGCCTTAATAGCTTTTTATAAGAAAGTTCTTTATATTTCTACTAATTTAGGGTTTTAAAATATCTTTTATATATTAAAGGCTATATTTTTTAACCTTTATTAATAGCTTTAAAATAATATAAATATTAGGCTTACTAAAAACTAGTTAGTTAAGTAAATAATTATAATCTTCCTATAAATTATAGTATTTAATAAGCTATAGTAAAATATAGCTTTTTATTTTAAATTAGGCTAGTTATTAGTATTAAGGATTTTCTATAGGCTAATTAATCTAATAAGGTATTTATATATTACTTTTATTTATTAACTAAAGCTAGATTATATTTCTATATATATTATATTAGATCTAAGTAAATACATATTCTATAGTATAATAGGTGCTATTAATAGTATATATATACTTATATTTATTCTAGTAGTAAAGTAGTAGTAATTCTTCTTTTAAAAAAGTAATATATCTTAAAATATACTAATAGCTATAAATTTTAATAATAATATCTTTATATATATATTAGTAAGCGCTAAGGGATTAATTTATAATAAACCACTACTTTAAATTACTTTAACTAGGTTATTCTAAATATATAGAAAGTATTTTTACCTTATAGATATAGGATTTTATACTTAAGCTAGTTTATTTATACTTTTTATAGGTATTTATTATTATTTAAATAAGAATTCTAATAATAGAGAAAGGCTAAAAATAAGGGCTAAGCTTTTTAATCTCTAGTATACTATTCTTTAAGTAATAGTTAAGAAACTCTTTAGGTATTATAAGTAAAAGTTTAAAATAATTTACTATAGTATTACTAAGTATAACTTTCTAGATTAGATTAAGATTATTTATACTATAATAAGCCTATTTAACTTTATTAAGTTAGGTAGTATTATACTAGAAGAGTAAGGTAGGCTTAACTTAGAGGTATTAAATAAGAATAAACACTAGCTTATTAAAAAGGCTTATAAGCTAGTAAATAGCTTTAATATAAGAGAAAGTCTAATAGTATAGTAAAGTATTATTATAAAGAGAGGCTTTTATAGTTATTAGTAATACTAGTAAGAGAGAGGTATTAAGATCCCTAAGGATAGAAGTCTTTAATAAGGGAGAAATTATTAGGTAAGTAGTTATAAGGTTATTAGGTAGATAGCTATAAGGTTATTAGGTAGGTAGCTATAAGGTAAGGGAGATAAAACTATAAGGAATATAAATTTTATATAGGTAAAAATACTAGTAATCCTTATACCTAAGCTAATTTTACTATAACCTTCTAGCCTCTTTTTTTACCTTTATAACCTTACTTTCTAAACCTCTTTCTTTACCTTTATAACCTCTTCCTTTACCTTTATAAATAACCTTTTCTTTTTACCTTTATAAATAATAGCTAAAGTCTATAGTTATAAAAGCCTCTTTATTCTTACTTCTAACCTTATTCTAAAGTATTATATTCTTTAGATTTTCCTTAACCTAGCTTATTACTTTTAATATCTAAGTAATACTATAGCTTTTATAAAAAGATATATAGTTCTCTAATACCTTTTTAAACTTACTATCTAATAGGTTACTATACTAAATAGTATATATATAAAAGTACTCTTACTTCTAAACTTAAGAAAATACTAACTTAAGTGCTATAGAAACTACTTTTACTATTAATTAATTTATATTCTTCTTCTAAATTCTTTAAACTAGTATACTACTTAGGGTAGATTTACTAGAAGAAAGTAATAATTTCCCTTTAGTAAAGCTTAGGGTTAACCCTCTAAAGCTTAGAGTTACTATAACCTAATAAATTTATTCTAATATAAGCATAGTAGTAGGTTATATTAATTATACTAAGGTAAAGGGATTATCCCCTCTAGTTAGATTAATAGTCTTAAGCTAATTAATACTATTATCCTTAACTATTTTACTAGTCTTTTATTAATTATTACCTTTATTTATTAGATTCTTAAGAGGTTAGGCTACTACTATAAAGCCTAGATTATTACCTACTTCTAAAATAGTACCCCTAGCTAGTAAGTTCTTTAAAAAAATATTACACTAAGTATTATAAGTAATATTATTAGTAACTAAGAGTAGCTAGGTTATAACCTTTCTTCTAATTATACTAAACTTCTTTTTAAGTAGCTTAGTATTTATATTACTTATTTTAAGTATATACTTTACCTTATTATATTATATACTAGAATAGCTTTTTACCTATAAGAATACTTACTAATAGTCTTATAAGCTATAATACTTTTATTTTACTAATTTTATAATCTATCTATACTAAGGGTAATAATCTTATAAAGTAAGGATAATATCTTATAAAGTTAATTAAGTTATACTATACTTTATACTATTTAATTTACTATTAACCTAGGCTTTATAAAGCTTCTTTAATAAGTAAATTATTTACTTATTAGTTTACCTTACACTAGTACTATACTAAGAAGTAGTAGATTAACTAGGCTATAAAGCGCTTTAAGACTAAGAAAAAGATATTTAAAGAAAAAGAGTATAAAGGTAAAGGGAATTATCTAATAATAATAACTTCTTTATAGGGGAAAAGCCTTTAATAATATATAAGGGGCTAGGGTAGTGTAAAATCTCTTTACCCCCTTATATATTAGTAAGGAAAGGTGCTATAGATAGTATAAAGTAAGCTCTCCACCTATATCTATAGCTAAATTATACCTAGCCCTATCTAGAGTGCGCTAGCTTTTAAACGACTGCGCCTACGTGGATCACACCCTTTATCCCATTTCCCGTGCTCGTAATCCGTAAACGCGCCTCTTGTCTGGCGATTTCCGCACTTTGGCACAGGGTGGCATGGTTCGGCTTAGTCTGCCGGCATTTGAGACATGACGGGATCACCCGCTCCATCGCGGAAACGTTTGATCTAAATATATTTGAATGTACTCCGTACGGACTGTATACGGACCAACCAACCCCCCGAGACTTCCGAGGACGCAACCCTGCTTCGGCGCTCAAGGCAACGCTCTATCTATTTGTAGCGTTTCAGAATGCCTTTGTTCCACGCCCTCCGTTATGACAAAGTCACAGGTCTGAGTGAACGGTTATTTATTATTAGCTTCATCTGCACGAAATAGAGTCGAGGTTTGGTCAAGCCGTTGCGAGAATGATGGGAACGAACGCATGGAGGGGACGGATTCGAATAAGTGGCCCCGGCGTTGGTGGAGTCATGATGCGTAACTCCAATATTTACACAAATACGAGCCCCACATAAACTTACAACTAACAGCTGGCTTATCTCCTTACTTAGCTATGCTTAGTTATGCGTAGAAACGCATATGTACATATAGCTAGCTTCATTGCCCTAGGTAAAATCATTCAGGGCCTAGGGGTTAACATACATACTTGTCAGGGAGAGCTCTCTAGAGCATCGGATATATGTATGCAGCCTACGCAATAACTAGGTTAAAACCCTTAATAAGATAACGGTAAAGCTAATATATTAGAAGTACCTCTATAGACTAGTTATTACTGTAGCGTACTATATACACTTTAGGTATAAAAGATAAGTACTATCTATACCTCTAATTAATTAAATTAAACCTTTTTTATTAGCTACACTAACCCCTACCTTAATAGTTATAAGCCTAGGAGGCTTTAATTACCTTTATTATTAATTATTATAAAAGATATAAGCTTTATTAAAGTTATTAATTTAATACTTACTAATATTAAAAAATAATTACTCTTTTATTATAATAACTAGTTAAACTAATAACTCTATGCTTTTATTAACTAGTATAGTTTTCTTTTATAATATCTAAAGAAACTCTAAATATAGTATTATTATTAAAAAAAGACTAGATTAAATAGTATATATAAACTAAGAATTATATAAAATCTTATAGTATTTAGAAGTATATTAATCTAAATTAGAATAAATTACTTAAAGAACCTATAATATTTACTTATAAAGGAGTTTAAGACTAGAGATTATAAAAAATAACCTTAATACTTTTTAAGATTAGAAGCTTACTTATAAAGATATAAAAGATAAGTATAACTTTAAATATAAAAACCTATAATTTAATCTTATAAAGTATATAAACTTATTAAAGTAAATACTAAAAATTAAGAAATTTATTTATAAAACCTTTTTAAAAAATATATAAGACTCTCTTAACTTTAATACTAAAGATAAAGAAAAGGAGTTAGTTTATTAGTACTCTTAAAGAATATAAAAGCTTCTTTAAGATTAGTATAAGCTAAATACTAAAAATATACTAATTCTTATAGAAATATACCTTAATAATTACTTATAAGCTAAAGGTACTTATAATTAGTATAAATAAGTAGTAATAATAAAGGTATTATAAAGGAATTATTAAGGGGTTTTCCCTTTTAACTAAGTAGTAGGAGTACTAGGATTTAGAGACTTAATAAACTAAGGAGATAATACTATATAAGTTTATAATTTCTCTTTATAGTAAATTTAAGTTATTTTAGAAAAAATAAAATAATCTACTTAATAAAGGTATAAACTAAAGCTATCACGACTTAAGGGTTAAAAGATAATAGAATAGAGTGATAGCTTAGATTTATAGTCATAGCTAGAAAGATACTACCTAGGGGCGGGTGCGTAAAGGTTTTAAGCTCTAACCTTCTATAAGAATATAGGTAGTTCTTACTAAATACCTTACCCTACACTTATATAACTATCTAGCTACTAGCTAACCCCTCCCTAACCTAGTAGGTCTAAGGTCTTACTAATGCTCTATTATATAATAATCCTATCTCTATCCCTTACGCTCCTAATATAATACCCTCTCTTTATATAATTATCCTTAATTATATAATAAGCTACTTACTTAGGGTATTTATACTATATAGTCCTAGGGGCTATAGTTAATAGAGGGTTTAGGTTAGGTATAATATATTATAGTGTAATATATTATTAAAAATAATAATACTAATAATACTAGGGTGTAAATATTATTATCCCCCTATCTATTAGTTCTAAATAGTAACCTATTTACTACTCTAATATAGTAAAGTAAATACTCTTTACCTTATACTAATAGTTTTAAGAGAGTAAATACCCTATATTAAATTTTATAATTAGGTTAAATAGATAGGGTATTAGATACTATATATATAAATAAACTTATTTATAGGTCTTAGTAATATAGTAGTGTAGTTACTATATATTTATAGCTACTAGTATATTTATAAATAGTAATAATAATAGTAAATATTATAATCCCTATATTAGCTATATATAGTATATAGATTACTTAGGGGGTCTATAGTTAATATAAAAAAGACTAAATCTTCCCCCCTTATATATATACTTTCTTTCCCTTATATACTATCTAACTATTATAAGTTTCTTTATCTTTACTTATTTTCTTTTTATTACTTCCTTACTACTAACCTATAGCTAGCTTATAATATCTAAAATCTATTTATTAACTTCTACTCTACTACTAGGTTTACCTTTATAAAATAAACCCTTAGGGAAGTTACTAAAGAAATTACCTTAAAAAATAGTATTTAAAATTTCTATATAAGTTTACTACTTCCTTACTAGGTTATTACTACTAACTTATAGCTAGTAATACTAAAATTCTATATATATAGTATAATTAGTAAGTTACTATATAAAATATATAGCCTAAGAATAGTACCTATACTATTCCTTAGTATCTTAAGGAGAATAAACCTTTTCCTATAAAGTATAATAACTCTTATAGTATAATCTTATTACTTCTTTACTTCTTATAGTTACTAACCTATAGTAATAAACTTAGCTAAATATACTTATTATACCTAAAATAATAAGATATATATTAGAGTATAACTACTTATTCTAAGTCTTTAGTTTTAAGATACTAACCTACTACTAATACCTTACTTAAATTATATAGCTTTATAAAAAGCTATTTAATATTATTAAAGCTATGCCTAAGGGAGATTACTACTACCTTAATAAAGTAAGTATATCCCTAGTTCTCTTAACTTAATTACTACTAATATACTAATAGTCTCTTATTTATACTAAGTAAAAACTATATAATACCTTTTTAAAAATTAAAAATACTAATAAGTATAGGTATATTTATTATACTTAGGTAGCTACTAAAGTAGCCTAGGAAGCTAAGTATAATAAGTATACTACTATAGTATAGCTAGCTAATACTACTAACCTTAAGGTCTAAATTAATATTATAAACTACCTTTACTATATATATAAGAATATTCTAATAGTAAGTCTCTTAAATATCTATAGGTATTTCTTTACTAACTTACTAGTAGTTTACTTCTTATATCTTTAGGCTTCTTACTTATATTAGTCTTTCTAAGTTACCTAAAGAGCTCTATATTTTTATATATAGAGAAAGTAACTCTTTTAATAATAAGGCCCTTATACCTCTAAAGGCTCTTATACTTATTATTACTATAGTCTTTAGGGAAAATAAGGGTAAGGGTAAGGATAAGAAAATACTTTTTAAGTAATTATTACTAGGTAGTTATATTATAATTATAAGAGTAATATAATTATATCTTTTTAGAATATTACCCTATGTTATTTACTATATTTATAGGGTATTACTTTACATTATTTACTAAGGGTAGTTTTACTACTATAACCTAGCTACCTAGTTACTGCTTATAGTTATAGATAATATCCCTTATAATAAAATCCCTCTTTAATACCTATAAATTCTCTAAGCTATTATAGCCCTTCTATTTAACTAGGTACTTATAATACCTACTATTATAATACCTACTATTATAATACCTACTATTATAATACCTACTATTATAATACCTACTATTATAATAATATAAGATAATTCTTTTTACCTTAAACTCTTACTTATTATCCTTAATATTATCTTATAGTAAAGAAGTATTTACTATATTATTTAGGTTCCCTTTAAAGGGTTTAAGGCTTATAATATTAAATATATTATATAACTATATTCTAGTAGGTAATTCTAGCTAGTAAGCTAGTCTATAACTCCTAACTACCCTTATAATCTTATAAGGGCCTAGGTACTTTATAGTTAACTTCCTACTTAGCTATCTTAGGTTAATATTCTTTATAAATAGTAAAATATAATTACTAACTTTAAACCTCTTTAGGGTCCTTTTCTAGTTATAGTATTTCTTATACTAAGCTTATAAGTTAATTAGAAGTTATTTAATTACTATATATTTCTCTCTTAGTAATAATACTCTACTCTTAGCCTAATTATTTATAAGTAAAATATTAGGTACTACTTACTATAGGCCCCTAGGGTTATACCCTTATAATACCTTTACTAGTATATAGCTATAAGTTATATAGTTACTAGTATTATATATAAATTATACTATTAATAGGTTATTAGCCTAGTTAGTTTATTTAGCGTAGGAGAAAGCCTTTAAATAATATTCTAGGACTTAGTTTAATTATTCTATTTGCCTATCTATTTATAAGTAAAAAGCAGTGCTTAGTAGCTACTTAGTTATAATAAGATAGTAAAAGGTTATCTAAAATCCACTTATAAATATAAAACCTTAGTTTATTATAATACCTTCTAGGGCTCTATAATCTCTAAAAATATACTCTAGGAATATAGTAGCTAACCTATTACTTATTAGTTATATTAAAATAGGGATATAAATACTATACTTTATAAAATAGTTTATAATTACTAAGATTATATTATAAGTCTAGTTAGTGTCTTTAACTAGTAGTAATCTAGTAATAAAATCTATTAATAGTTCTTAAAAGAGGTAATCTAGCTTTAGTAAAGTAGCTAACTTACTATATAGCTTATAGTGCCTTAGCTTTAAAACTTAATAGTTTATATAGATACTAATATATACCTTTATATCTTTCTTTATTAATAGCTAGTAGTACTAACTTATAATTTAATAAAGTATCTTACTAACTCCCTAATACCTAGTAGTAGGGTTATTATATATTAGTAGTAAAATCTCTTTTCTTATTCCCTAGGGAATATAAACTTAACTCTTAAATATTAATAGCTTAGAGAGTTTAATTAACTATATTTATAATACTTTTAAGTTACTACTCTTAAGTAGCTTTCTTAAATATATAGTAAACTTATTATTTTATTATATACTTAATAATAATACTTAAATTAGAATATCTAATTCTAAGCTATTATCCTAAGTATTAGAGTTAAACTTAGAAGAGGTTCTCTAAATAGCTTAGATTCTTACTATAATATCTCTATAAGTAGCTAGCTTATAAGTTACTTCTAGTCTTATAAGTATACTATAGTTAAGTAGTATTTCTAAGAGGCGCCCTTACTACTTACTAGTAACTATACTAGCTAGAATACCCCTTTTAATAATATCTAGTCTTATAGCTTTCTTAAAAATATAGCTAAGTTATATTTTCTTAAAACCCTAGATATTCCTATTACTATTATAAGGTCTTTATAACTAACTATTTACTATATTAAATAATAATATAATAAAACTTATAGTATTTCTATTATTACTATAATTAGGTAAGTTAAGTACACTAGGTAATACCTCTATACCCTAAAAGCCTCTTAGATTACTAATAATTTAGTATTTAGTATAAGGTAGTATAACTTAGTATTAGTTAACTTTCTTAATATATATATAACTAAGTACTAGTAACCTAGTATTAATATTATAAGTATTACTCTAATAGTAAAACCTAATATATTTATCTTTACTCTTAATAAAGTAAGTAGGTTAAAGTGTACTAAAATTAGTGCTTCTTAGAATAACTTCTAGAGTTCTTTAAATATAGCTAGCTTATAGGGTTTTAGCTTAAAGGTTACTAGTTATCCTCCCTTAAGTTAGTTTATTAATAAAATAACTACTTTACTATACTACTTAATAAAATATTAATAAAATCTAGTAAACCTAAGGAATAATTAGATATCTAAGATACTATAAGGTATTAGCTATATTATAATTACTTCTACCCTTAATAGTTCTATTATAATACCTTTCTTAGATATAATAAATCCTAAGAATTTAACCTTTATAATAAAAAATTAACACTTTTTTAGGTTAATAAAAAGCTTTATATTATAAAGTCTACTTAGGACTTATTTAACATAGCCTATATAAGTAGCTATATCACTACTATAGATTAGGATATTATCTAGGTAAATAATATAAATATTATCTATAATATCCTTAAGGACTTTATTAATATACTCCTAGAAAGTTACTAGCGCATTAACTAATCTAAATAGCATTATAAGATACTTAAAGTACCTATATCTATAATAGAATACTATCTTTTACTTATTACCTAAGCAAATATATAGCTAGTAGTATATATCTATTAAGTTAAGTTTTATCTAAATAATTATACCCTTTAAGTAATTAAGGATTTTAGTAATTAGTAGTAAAAGGGACTTATTCTTAATAGTAATCTTATTTAGGCCCCTATAATTTATATAAAGCCTTAATTTCCCTCCTTTTTTTAGGATAAATAAAATTAAAGCCCTAGCTAGGCTAACTAATCTTCTAATCTATTCCTTTTACTATATATCTATAAGATACTCCCTAAGTATCTCTAGCTCTTTCTTAGCTAAGTTATATATTAGTCCCTAAGGTAGTATTTTCCTTTTTTCTAATTTAATTATATAAGTATAGCCCCTTAGTTTAGGAAGTATTTCTACTAAATCCTTATTAAATATATCTTTAAATTCTAAGTATTTCTCTAGAAGCTTTAGTTTATTTATATTATTACTTAGCCCTTACTTAGTTATAGGTTACTTATTACTTAGACTATCTAAGGATCTTAGGTTAGCTATAATATATTACTTATATAACTTATAGATATACTCTAAGACTATTATTACTTCCTTATTACTTATTTTCTAAATTAGCTTTAGTAAGTTTATTAGTAAGTTCTTTTTTAGTTTTTTTCCTTTTCTATTTTTTAGGCTATTTAAGATAACTTTTACTAAACCTAATACTAAAGTAATTACTAACTATTTTAATACTTTATATACTCTTTACTTACTCTAAGTATATAAAAGATACTTCCTTATTACTAGGTATTTCTAAAACTTCTATTTCTAATATATTACTATAGGTTTATATTCTTTAATCTAGTTTATACCTAGTAGTAGCCTTTCTTTAGTATTTATAATAAAGTAGCTAACTTAGTAAACCTTTATAAACCTTATATTATTCTTTATTAATATTAATTTTCTTAGAATTCCTTAATATAAAACTTTATTTTTATTTATACTTTTAAGGTTTTAATCTATTTTTTTAACTCTTTTCTAATTCTTCTTAGATAATAACTTTAGGTATATAGTTAAGAATTATATACCTAAATCTATTAGTGCCTTTACTACTACCTACTAGTAATCTTATTATAGAGATATATAGACTCTAACTCTTAGGTTTACTAATTTATCTATAATAAGCCCCTATTTTAGGTTTATATAGATAAAAGTAGTATTTTATTAGGATTAGATACTTTATTACTACTATTATTATACTTCTTTATAGTATATTTATTACTCTTATAAATAAAGTAATCTAATAAATAGTAAGCTATTAAGATATATCTAGGCTTCTTATATTTATAATATATAATAGGTAATCTTCCTACTTACCTTTTATTCTATTACTATAAGTTATTTATAAGTAAAGTTAATTACTATTACTTCTTCTTATAGTCTTAACTTTTCTTATAACTTTATATTAGTTTTATTACTACCTTTACTTTCTTATCTTAGCCTTATAACTAGCTCTAAGTAATTAGAAACTCCTAGCTAAGTATTTACTTTTTTATAGTATTATTAAGGCTATTAATAAATATATAAATTCTTAGTTATATTAAAATTAGTTTAGGTAAGTTAGATTTAACCTTAGTCTAATTTCTAATAAAGGCTTAAAATAATTAGCTATTACCTTACTAAAGATTTAGTAGTAACTTAGTTACTTCTAAGTATTTAGTATTTTTATTTATTATTCTAGTCTTTAGCTATATAATAAAGCTTACCTAATTATAGTCCTTATATTCTATATAACTATCTATAGCTATATAATATATTTATTATTATTTTATATTATTAGTAAGGTATTTATTAGTATAGGCTACCTTTATTATATTATTATAAAAGGTATATTAGTTTAATTTAAATAATATATTTAAGTTTACTAGGAAATTCTAGAGGTTTTTATAAGTATCCCCTTTATATAATAGTATTTATAGCTATATCTTAATAATACTATATTAGTATATATTTACTACTTACTTAGTACTTATTAGTAAAGTAAGTATAAGACTAGTTAGTCTAACCTAAGGAAGTAGATTTATAAGTTCTTACTAGGTTTTAACTAATAATAAGTTTACCTAAAGCTTTCTAATTTTTACTTTTATTTATAGAATTTCCTATATTTTTTATATATATTATAGCTTAGCTTATATAATATTATAATACTATTATATTACCTCCTTAATACTATTATTCTTAATTCTAGTATTATTATCTAGATTAGTCTTAGGTAATATCTAATATACTTAATTATTAGTATTTATTATTTAAGTATTTACTATACTACTACTACCTTACTTATCTATAGTATTATTACTAGGGAGTATAGGTATGTTTTATATAAATATTCTCTAGTATACTAATATTATAATCTAGCTAATAGTCTATTACCCTAAAGGGATTAAGAGCTTAATTTATTATAACTTAAGGGTTAAAAGATAATAGAATAGAGAAATAGCTTAGATTTATAGTTATAGCTAGAAAGGTACTACTTAGGGGTAGGTATATAAAGATTTTAAGCTCTAACCTTCTATAAGAATATAGGTAGTCCTTACTAAATACCTTACCCTATACTTACATAACTATCTAGCTACTAGCTAACCCCTCCCTAACCTAGTGGGTCTAAGGTCCTGCTAATGCTCTATTATATGATAATCCTGTCTCTGTCCCTTACGCTCCTAACAAAAGCTTTCTTAAAGCTATTATAAAGTTTAAAAGAAATTATAAAGCTTTATAAAGTATACTAAAGATAGCTAATATACTTATAACTAATAGATTAAGTAATTAGAGTAAATTAGAAAAGAAAAAGTACCTTAAATATACTAATTATAATATTAGAGATACCTTAAAGTAATAGGAATTCTATAATTCATTTAAGGCTTTATATAAGCTAGAAGTAGCTCTAAAGGACTAGAAAATTAGGAAAAACTCTAAAGAGAATATTAAGAAGTATCTTAAAAAAAGTCTATAAGAAAAGTCTAAGGTAATAAGTTAAAAACTAAAGAAAAAAAGTAGTAATATTTTTATACCTTTATAAACCCTATAAATAACTTAATTATAATAACCCTAGGTAATAAGACTATAAATATATTATTATTTATATACTCTAAGCACTCTTAACCCTTAAAGGAAGGTATTATCTTATCTTTAAATATAGTAAATAGCTTAGAATTAAAGAGAAATATAGTTCTTTATAACTCTAGGGTAAATATTAATATCTTTAATTACCCTTATTAGTTTAAATAAGCTAAATTTAATAATACTATTATAATAAAGGTTAAGGCTAGAGGTATAATATATTTAGCTTTAGGGAAAGGTTTAGTATATATTTTGTCAGGCAAAAACAACCACCCGAAAACAACGAATTTGACGATAACGATGCTGATGATATTGACAATATTAGCGACTAAACCTAGATATTAGGATCTAGGTCTGCGATATTTACAATCCATCGCGAGGATCCAAGTTAGAAGGGAGGGTAATCTATCTATATTAATTCAATCTAAGCAAGGTTTTTAATCTATCGCTAAGGATCTAAGCTATAAGGTCTCTTTTTAATCTTAGGTTATCTTATTAAAACAAAGGTATAATCTTAATTTAAACACGGTTAAATAATCTAAGCTAAAGGTAATAAAAGGAGAGTTAATTTTCTATTAAAAGGGAAGGAATCTAGCCCTTTTATCTAGCTAAGGGGTCAGGGGCTAGGCCACATAACTACGGATCCGATATGGCCGAATTGATCTGATAAGCTAATTGAACCGAGGTCTAAGGGGCTAGAGGTCTTGTGAGAGAGGTAGAGTATTGTTTGTAGTGTAGTTAGTGTAGTTTTTAGGAAATTCTTGTATTTATAGTGTAGTTTTTTTCCCTTATAGTATAGTGTAGTGTAGTACACTACACTACACTACACTACAAAAACTACACTACACTACAAAATAATAGGTAATAATATACTTTTTTATAAATTTAAATATACTAGCCTAAGAAGCTAATTTACTTTATAATAAAGTTTTATCTATTCCTTTCTATAAGGGCTAAATATAGTATACTTTATAATTCTAGCTTTAGGGGCCTAGGGATAATAAATCTATTTTCTATTATTATTATTTTAATTAGAGTATTATTTATAGTGTAGTTATTGTAGTTTTTAGGAAATTCTTGTATTTGTAGTGTAGTTTTTTTTCCCTTATAGTGTAGTGTAGTAAACTACACTACACTACACATTGTAGTGCAATACTCTGGAGAGAGGTCTCGAGGGGTTACAATCCTAGCTACATAACACCTCCCTAACTGTTTTCCCTTCCTAGTCCCTAGGAAAGGGAAAACAGTAATAAAAAAAAAATAAGTAAAGGTTTAGATATACAGGGAAATTTTTTTTTCGTGATTTTTAAGCCCCCCCCTAGTTATCAATTAATCCAAGGGGTTATTAGGGACCTTATTAATAGCTTAATTAATCAATTTGTAATAGAAGACCCTTCTAATAGTTAGAGACCACTTCAATAGTTAGAGGAATCGTCAGTCAGAGGGATCTTTAACAATCAGAGGGATTATTAGATAATTAGATTAATTAATTCGTAAAAAGGGATTCTTTTTAATTATCAGAGACCTTGTCAGAAGACCTTCTATCGGTCAGATTCCTCTTCAATCATTAGAGAAATTGTCGGACAGAGGGATCTTCAACGGTCAGAGGTCTCGTCAGACGGTCAGAGACCTCGTTAGAAGACCTTCTATCGGTCAGATTCCTCTTCAATCGTCAGAGAAATCGTCGGACAGAGGGATCTTTAATAGTCAGAGGTCTCGTTAGATAATTAGATTAATCAATCCGTAGAAAGGGATCCTTTTAATTAGCAAAGACCTCTTTAGAAGACCTTCTATTAGTTAGATTCCTCTTCAAAGGTTAGAGAAATCGTTAGATAGAGAGGTCTTATTAGATACTTAGATTAATTAATCTAATTTATTAAAGGTTAGGTTAAAGGTCTAGCTACTTACCTCCCTAACGGATAGCTAAGCAAAACTAGAGTATTAGATTGATTCGAGCTAGCTAGTAAGCTAGGACAGGTCGGGAGGTTAAAAATCAGAAGAAAAGGTTCAAAATCGGAAGGAAAGGTTAAAGCTAGAAAAGAAGGTTAAAAATTAGAAGGAAAGGTTAAAGCTAGAAAGGAAGGATTTAATCTAGCTAACCTAGATTAAGGGGAAAAAGGTTATAATAGTCCTAATTAATTAGTCTAACTAATCTAATGATTTTGATAATATTAGACTAGTTAGATAACCTAGATTAATTGATTGGATTAAAGGGATTTAATCTAGCTAACCTAGATTAAAGGGGAAAAGGTTATGACAGTCGTGATCAATCAATCTGATAATATCCGACGATTTTAACGATGTTAGATCGATTAGATGACCTAGTGTCAGGGAGACCTCCTTGAGGTATCGGATGTGTGGATGCAGCCTGCGCAATAACTAGGTTAAAACCCTTAATAAGACAACGGTGAAGATAATATATTAGAAGTACCTCTGTAGACTAGTTATTACTATAGCGCACTATATACCTTTTAGGTATAAAAGTTAGGTACTATCTATACCTCTAATTAACCAAAATTAAACCATTTTTATTATCTACCCTAACCCCTACCTTAATAGTTATAAGCCTAGAAGGCTTTAATTACCCTTATTATTAATTATTATAGATAATATAAGCTCTGTTAATATTATTAATTTAATGCTTACTAATATTAAGAGATAATTGCCCTTTATTATATTAATTAGTTAAACTATATAACTTATACTTCCTTTTAACTAGTATAGTTTCCCTTTATAATACTTAAAGAAACTCTAAATATAGTATTATTATTAGAGAAAGACTAGATTAAATAGTTTATATAAATTAAGAATTATATAGAATCCTATAGTATTTAGGAGTATATTAATCTAAATTAGAATAAACTACTTAAAGAACTTATAATACTTACACACCTATAAAGGGGTCTAAGACTAGAGATTATAGAGAATAACTTTAATACTATTAAAGATTAGAAGCTTACTTATAAAGATATAAAAGATAAATATAACTTCTAATATAGAGATTTATAAGTTAATTTTATAAAGTATTATAATCTATTAAAGTAAATACTAAAGATTAGGAAATATATCTATAAGACTCTCTTAAAGAATATTTAAGACTCCCTTAACTTTAATACTAAAGAGAAAGGAAAGGAGTTAGTTTATTAGCACTCTTAAAGAATATTAAAGCTTCTTTAAGATTAGTATAAGCTAAATACTTAGAAAATACTAATTCTTATAGAAATATACCTTAATAATTACTTATAAGCTAAGGGTACTTATAATTAGTATAAATAAGTAGTAATAATAAAGGTACTATAAAGGAATTATTAGGATCTAGAAACCTAATAAACTAAGGAGATAATACTATATAAGTTTATAATTTCTCTTTATAGTAAATTTAAGTTATTTTAGAAAAAATAGAATAATTTACTTAATAAAGGTATAAACTAAAGCTTCCTTAAAGCTATTATAAAGTTTAAAAGAGATTATAAAGCTTTATAAAGCGTACTAAAGTTAGCTAATATACTTATTACTAATAGATTAAGTAGTTAAAGTAAATTAGAGAAAAAGAAGTGCCTTAGATATATAAACTATAATATTTATAATACCTTAAAGTAGTAGGAATCCTATAATTTATTTAAGGCTATATATAAGCTAAAGGCTATACTAAAGGACTAGGAAGTTAGGAAAAACTCTAAAGAGAATATTAAGAAGTATCTTAAGAAGAATCTATAAGAAAAGTCTAAGATAATAAGTTAGAAACTAAAGAAGAAAAGTAGTAAGATATTTATACCTTTATAAAATCTAACTAATAACTTAGTTATAGTTACCCCTAGTAAGAAGACTATAAATATATTATTATTTATACACTCTAAATAAGGTTAATAGGTAAAGAAAAGCGTGAATTTAATAACTAATGCTATAGATAGCTTAGAATTAAGGCAAAATATAGTTCTCTATAACTCTAGAGCTAATATTTATATATTTAATAATATCCGCTAGTTTAATTAATCTAAATTTAATAGAAATATTATAATAGAGGTTAAAGCTAGAGGTATAATATATATAGCTTTAGGATAAGGCCTTATATATATCTCTATTATAGATCCTATAT
The DNA here is from genome assembly GCA_023658445.1 of Epichloe bromicola. NCBI lineage: Eukaryota > Fungi > Ascomycota > Sordariomycetes > Hypocreales > Clavicipitaceae > Epichloe > Epichloe bromicola. Next base: position 1,330,701 of record CP098271.1, read on the forward strand.
TATAGAATATAAGGATATTAGTATTAAAGACTGTGTTATTTATTCTAGAATTCTATATTAATCTAGTATTAGTAATAATTCTTATAAGGGTAGGTATCTTCTAGAATTAGAAGAAGTTATTTCTATATTAAGGGATAATGCCTATAGCTAAAGTCTATAATATTAATAAGCTTTATATATTATTAAGACTATTAGAGGATCTAAAGGAAGCCTATACTATATCTAGTAAAGCACTAAGACTACCTATAAGAGGAGATATAGACCTTTAGTATTAATAATATAGTTATCCTAGTATTAAGGTATTTATAAAGCTTATAAAAGCGGCTTTAGGCATTAAATTAACAGGTCCTAAGCTTATATAGTGCGAGATATATACTATAGGTAAGGCTAAGTAATAGAGATTATAGGTTATACCTAAAGGACTTCCTTAAGGACTAGGTTATAGTCTTTTAGTTAATCTAGGTTACTATAACTCTTCTTATTAGAATAGTAATAGGTATTAGTGTGTTTTTACTTACCTTATAACCTTAATATAGTTTTTCTATTTATTTAAGATAAAGAATAGGATTTATAATAGCTTTTATATAATAATAGCGTTCCTAAGCACTTAATTTAGGGTTTAACTACGCTTTTTATATAGTAATATTAAAAAAGCCCTCTTTATAGAGAACATAAGGGATAAGATAGCCTTTACTAGCATTATAGTCTATAATTCAGCTCCTTTAATGCCTAGTTAGAATAGAAAGGTAGAGAGATCTAGGGGGGTGGTTAAGTAGAAAGCTTATACTTTAAGTCTTAAAGCTAACCTTCTATCTAATCTTAATAATAAGGTCTTTAATACTATAGTTTATTTATTAAATTATATACCTTTTAAATATTATAGGAAGTAGACTACACTATATAAACTTTAGTGGGATTAGGCTAGGAAAATAGTCCTTATATACTTAAATATAGTAGAGGTCTAGAAACCTTTAATTATATATCTATAAGCCTATAGATATAAAGCGTTTTCTATAATAATAAAGGCTCTAGAGTATATTAAATTATATAATATAATACTATAGTTAGAGTAAAAAGCTTATATTAAATACCTTATTAGTTATAGAGGTAAGTCCTAGTATATTATATAGGTGCCTTTACTTTATAATTATAAGGTTATTATATTAGCATGTGTTTAATTTAATAAGAACTCTTTCTTTAAACTAGAAGAAAAGCTAGAATTAGCCTAAAAGAAGAAAATATTAATAATTACACTACTTAAGGAGCTTAAAGCTAATAATATTAATAAGGAAATTAGTTAAGACCTTATTAAAATAGAATTAGAAGATAAGAATTATAAGAATTACGCCTCTTTACCTATAAATATAGAAGAAGAAAATAAGTAGTTTAAAGTAGAAATACCTCCTTATATAATAGAGGAAAAAGATAACCTTTCTAGTGCACTTTTAACCCCTCCTAACTCTTCTTATAAGGCACTAGTTACTATAGAGAATATAGAGCTTTAGGTATAAGGTAATAATACGCTATTTTATAAAATTAATAAATTAGTATATAATATAATAATTAAACACATAGAGACTACTATAGAGACTAGTAAAATTACTAGTAAAGGTAGTAAGGTTATAGAGAATTATTATCCCTAGGATAATAGTATTAATCTAGATAATATTATTACTAGAAAACACTAAAGAAAGGAGATATATAAAGCTAGGTAGGTATAGTTTACTTCTGCTTTTTCTATAGTATTATAGGGTATTTAATATAGTTTATAAATTAAAGATATACTACTAGAACCTACCTATTATTATTAAGCTATAGCTTTAGCTTATTATAACCACTAGAAGGAAGTAATTATAAAAGAGCTTTTAAAGCTTTTATCTTTAAATTACTAGGAGAATATACTAGATAAATTATTTAATCTAGAGAAGTAGAAGGAAATTATAGACCTTAGCTAGGTCTTTAAATATAAGACTAATAAGAAAGGAGTAGTTATAGAGTTAAAAGCTAGAATAGTTATTTAAGGTAACTAATAACTAAAGAATAACCTTAATAACTACACTACTATACTTACTTTATAATCTCTATATATACTACTTATAGTTTACTATACTAATAATCTTAATACCTAATAATATAATATTTAGAATACCTTCCTATATATAGAGCTTAAAGAACCTATTTACTATAAGCCCCTAAAGGGTATAAATATAAAAGGTTATTTCTAGAAGATAATAAGAGTATTATATAGGCTAAGGGAAGCTCCTTAATAATAGTTCTTATATCTTATATAATTCCTATTAAAGCTAGACTTTATATAAAAAAGGGAAGACCTATATATCTTTATAAAAGGTAGATTTATTCTATTCTTCTATATAAATAATATTATAGTAATATACCCTAATAGATTTAAAGTAGAATTTAAAGAGCTTTATAAATAACTAATAAATAGTCTTAATATTAAGGACTAGGGTAACCTAAAGTAATTCCTAGGTATTAAAATTATTAGAAATTATAATACTAAAGAGATATAGTTATTATAGGAATTATATATTTAAAAGATTACTTAGAAATTTATTTCTAATATTATTAATAGTAATTTAAAGAGCTTATCCCCTACTCCTCTTCCTATAGCTATAATCCTTACTAATACTAGTAAAGCTACTAATAAAGAGATTAATTATTATAGAGTAGTTATTAGCTCTTTAGTATATCTATATATTATTAGAAAACCTAATATAGCCTTTATAGTATTAAAGCTTATCTCTTTTATAATAAATCTATTAGTAAAGTATATTAAGCTTACTAAAGAAGTAATTTTATATACTTAGAATATAAAGAAGCTATATATTTACTACTTAAAAGCGGATAGTTTTAATACACTATTCTCTAGCACTAATACTTTACTTAGTAATAACCCTAATACTTAGAAATTAATATAAGGTTATATCTTTATTATATATAGCGCTATAATTAATTAGAAGTTAGGTAGGTAATATTATATAATAACTTTAAGTATAGAAGTAAAGCTCTTTACCCTAAATTATAGTATAAAAAAGCGTATATCTCTAGGAAGACTACTTTATAATATTAAGGTCTACGTGCTACTACTCTTAATTATCTAGTATAATAATAAGTAGATAATCTAGATTACTAAATATATAGAAGAAAGGCTTTAGATTAGCCTTAAGTACCTTAATATAAATTAAATATAGATTTAAGAATAATATATAATAGGTAATATTAAGGTTAATTAGATAAAGACCTCTAAGATACCTATAGATAGCTTTATAAAGCTACTTTTAGGTTAGATATATAGGGACTTCTACTATAGAATTAGCTTATAAGAGATTCCTATCTAATTATAACACTAGAAATTATTTATAATCTCTTCCTATAGCTTTAATCTCTAGCTTTAATAGATATCTTAGCTAGGGGGTGTGTTAGGGAGACCTCCTTAAGGTATTAGATATATAGATATAGCCTGCGTAATAACTAGGTTAAAACCCTTAATAAGATAATAGTGGAGATAATATATTAGAAGTACCTCTGTAGACTAGTTATTACTATAGCGCACTATGTACCTTTTAGGTACAAAAGTCAGGTGCTGTCTGCACCTCTAATTGACCGAAATCGAACCATTTTTATCATCTACCCCGACCCCTACCTTGACACCTAGATTAATTGATCGGATTAAAGGGAAAAGGTTGTAACGGTCACGATTAATTAATCTGATAATATCCGACAATTTTGACGATGTTAGATCGATTAGATAACCTAGATTAATTAATTATCTTAAAGGGATTTAATCTAGCTAACCTAGATTAAAGAGAAAAGAGATAAGAAGTAACTAATAATTATAATAATTATATAAAGAGACTAGAGGGAATAATAGAAGAGGTAATGTTAGGAGAGGGTTATTATTAAATTTAACTACGGGAGGTCTAATAGAACTATTCCCCGTTTCTCTACTATTTTTATTAGGCAAAAACAACCACCCGAAAACAACGAATTTAACAATGACAATGCTAATGATATTAACAATATTAGCGACTAAACCTAGATATCGGGATCTAGGTCTGCGATATTTACAATCCATCGCAAGGATCCAAGTTAGAAGGGAGGGTAATTTATCTATATTAATTTAATCTAAGCAAGGTTTTTAATCTATTACTAAGGATCTAAGCTATAAGGTCTCTTTTTAATCTTAGGTTATCTTATTAAAACATAGGTATAATCTTAATTTAAACATGGTTAAATAATCTAAGCTAAAGGCAACGAAGGGAGAGTTAATTTTCTATCAAAAGGGAAGGAATCTAGCCCTTTTATCTAGCTAAGGGGTCAGGGGCTAGGCCACATGACTACGGATCCGATGTGGCCGAATTGATCCGACAAGCCGATTGAACCGAGGTCTAAGGGGCTAGAGGTCTTGTGAGAGAGGTCTCGAGGGGTCACAATCCTAGCCACACAATATCTTAGTAATAAATCTAGTATCTTAAATACTAAGAATAATTATATTAGAGAAAGCATTAATTATTCTAGAATTCTATATTAACCTTATATTTACTATAATTCTTATAAAAGTAAAGATTTTCTAGAATTAGAAAAAGTGCTTTTTATATAAGAGAATAAGGCCTATAGCTAGAGTCTATAATATTAATAAGCTCTATATACTATTAAGGCTATTAGATAAGTTAAAAAAAGCTTATACTATATTTAGTAAAGTACTAAGACTACCTTAAAAGGGAAATATAAAGCTTTAGCATTAATAATATAGTTATCTAGGTATAAAGGCCTTTATAAAGCTTATAAATATAGCTTTAGGTATTAAATTAATAAGTCCTAAGCTTATATACTATAAGATTTATACTATAAGTAAAGCTAAGTAATAGAGATTATAAGTTATACCTAAAGGACTTCCTTAAGAACTAAGTTATAAGCTTTTAGTTAATCTAGAGTACTATAACTTTTTTTATTAGAATAGTAATAAATATTAGTGTGTTTTTACCTACCTTATAACCTTAATATAGTTTTTCTATTTCTTTAGAATAAAGAATAGAATTTATAATAGCTTTTATATAATAATAGTATTTCTAAGCACTTAGTTTAGGGTTTAACTATACTTTTTATATAGTAATATTAAAAGAGCTTTCTTTATAAAGAGTATAAATAATAAGATAGCCTTTACTAGTATTATAGTTTATAATTTAGCTCCCTTAATACCTAGTTAAAATATAAAGGTAAAGAGATCTAGGGGGTAATTAAGTAAAAAGCTTATATATTAAGCCTTAAAGTATAGCTTCTATTAGATCTTAATAATAAGGTCTTTAATACTATAGTTTACTTATTAAATTAAATACTATTTAAATATTATAAAACTTAAATTATACCTTATAAGCTTTAGTAAAATTAGGCTAGGAAAACTATCCTAGCTTATTTATAGATAGTAGAGGTCTAGAAGCGCTTAATTATATACTTATAAGCCTATAGCTATAAAGTATTTCCTATAATAATAAAGGCCTTAGAGTATATTAAATTATATAATATAATCCCTTAGTTAGAGTAAAAAGCTTATATTAGATACTTTATTAGTTATAGAGGTAAGTCTTACTATATTATCTAGGTACCTTTACTTTATAATTATAAGGTTATTATATTAGTATATATTTAATTTAATAAGAACTCCTTCTTTAAACTAGAAGAAAAGCTAGAATTAGCTTAAAAAAAGATATTAATAATTACACTACTTAAAAAGCTTAAAGCTAATAATATTAAAGAAGAAATTAGTTAAGACCTTATTAGAATAAAATTAGAAAAGAAAAATTAGGCCTTTTTATCTTTAATTATAGAAGGAGAAAATAAATAGTTTAAAGTAAAAATACCTTTTTATATAATAGGGGAAAAAGAGAACCTTTTTAGTATACTTTTAACCTTCTCTAATTTCTCTTAGAAAGTACTAGTTACTATAGAGAATATAGAGATTTAGGTATAAAGTAATAATATACTATTTTATAAGGTTAATAAATTTATATATAATATAATAATTAACTATATAAAGACTACTATAAAGACTAGTAAAATTACTAGTAAAAGTAATAAGATAGTAAAGAATTATTATCCCTAGGATAATAGTATTAATCTAGGTAATATTATTACTAGAAAATACTAATAAAAGGAAATATATAAAGCTAGGTAAGTATAGTTTTCTTATACTTTTTCTATAGTATTATAAGGTACTTAATATAGTTTATAAATTAAGAATATACCCCTAGAACTTACCTATTATTATTAAGCTATAGCTTTAGCCTATTATAACTACTAGAATAAAGTAATTATAAAGAAGCTTTTAAAGCTTCTATTCTTAAACTACTAGGAGAATATACTAGATAAATTATTTAATCTAGAATACTATAAGGAAATTATAAACTTTAGCTAGGTTTTTAAATATAAAACTAATAAGAAAGAAGTAGTTATAGAGTTTAAAGCTAGAATAGTTATTTAAGGTAACTAATAACTAAAGGATAATCTTAATAACTATATTACTATACTTACTTTATAATCTTTATATATACTACTTACTATTTACTATACTAATAATCTTAATACCTAATAATATAATATTTAGAATACCTTTCTATATATAGAACTTAAAGAACCTATTTTCTATAGGCTCTTAAAAGGAATAAATATAAGAGATTATCTCTAAAAGATAATAAGAGTATTATATAGCCTAAGAGAAGCTTCTTAATAATAGTTCTTATATCTAATATAATTCCTATTAAAGCTAGACTTTATTTAAGAAAAGGAAGACTTATATATCTTTATAAAGAATAGATTTATTTTATTTTTCTATATAGATAATATTATAGTAATATATTCTAATAGATATAAAGTAGAATTTAAAAAGCTTTATAAATAATTAATAAATAGTTTAGATATTAAAAACTAAGGTAATTTAAAGTGGTTTCTAGGTAATAAAGTTATTAGGAATTATAAAACTAAAGAGATATAGCTATTATAGAAATTATATATTTAAAAGATTACTTAGAAGTTTATTTCTAATATTATTAATAGTAATTTAAAGAGCTTAACTACTACTTCTCTTCCTATAGCTATAATCCTTACTAATACTAGTAAAGCTACTAATAAAGAGATTAATTACTATAGAGTAGTTATTAGCTCTTTAGTATATCTATATATTATTAGAAAACTAGATATAGCCTTTATAGTATTAAAGCTAGCCTTTTTTATAATAAACCTATTGATTTTTTAAATTTTTTGGGGGGTCATAGGTTGTGGCTAATGCATCTAATAAAATAAGACAACAATAATTACTAGCAATACCTAGCTAGTATAATAATTAACTTATAAGTAATCTTAACTATAGTGATAAATAGAACCCTAATAGAAACAAGCTTTAAGGTTATAAATACAAGGGGGGCTGTAAGGTTAGATTAAAGTTTATAATAAACTTTATAGCTACAGTAGCGTAAGATATAGTTATAGTTCGTAACTATAGTTAAACTTAAATTCGTTTAAGTTTTACTTATAGTATAAATTAACATAATTCCCCCTTTCTCTACAACTATGTTTATTCCTACTCTCTATATAACACCTCTTCTATCTTACACCTTATAACTTATACTCACTTAAACACAACTTATTCTAACTTGCCTTAAATCTAATTTACTACAATTACTAGGTAGGTTATAGGTTACTAATTAACTAATTAACCCCTAACTAATCTAACTATTATATAGCTAAAGGTAATAAAAAGGGCACTGCCTTATCTAAAATCTTAAATACTATAGTAGAAGAGAAGAAAAGTAAAGGGAAAGGAAGTAAAGATAAATTAAACCTAGAGATAATTAATAGTATTTATAATATAAGGGAAAAAATACTAAAAAATAAAGGCAAAGTTAATAATAAGATTTATAAGGCAGATAAAAAGAAGATAAAAGAATAGGGCATTAGGGTGTAATAAACTAAGCAGTTTTACCTTGTACTCGGGAGGGTTATAATAAACCTATTAGTAAAGTATATTAAGCTTACTAAGGAAGTAATTCTATATGCTTAGAATATAAAGAAGCTATGTATTTACTACTTAGAAGTAAATAACTTTAATATATTATTTTCTAGCACTAATACTTCTCTTAGTAATAACCCTAATACTTATAAATTAATATAAGGTTATGTTTTTATTATATATAGTGTTATAATTAACTAGAAGTTAGGTAGGTAATATTATATAATAATATTAAGTATAGAAGTAAAGCTCTTTACCTTAAATTATAGTGTAAAAAAGTATATTTCTCTTAGTAAACTACTTTATAATATTAAGGTCTATATACTATTACTCTTAATTATCTAGTGTAATAATAAGTAAATAATCTATATTATAGAGTATATAAAAGAAAGGCTTTAAATAAGCCTTAAGCACTTTAATATAAATTAAATATAGATTTAAGAGTAGTATACCTTAGGTAATATTAAGGTAAATTAGTTAAAGACCTTTAAGATACCTATAGATAGCTTTATAAAAGCTTTATTAGGCTAAATACATAGGGATTTCTATTAATAGATTAGCTTATGTAAGATTTCTATATAATTATAACACTAGGAATTTATTATAATTACTTTTTATACTTATAAACTTGTTATGGACGAGCCCCTAGGCGACTGCAATAGGACGTTAATATAATATTAAGAAACTTAGGGGAAGAAGAAAAGAACTACATAGCTAATCCCCCCTACCCCCTTTATATTCCCTAGGTATCTTATATTAGCTCTTTTTATATCTCTTACTACCCCCTTACTTATATATACTATACTATTACTTAGGTAAAGCCTAAGCCCTTTATATATACCCTTACTTATCTATTATCCTTAGCTCTTTACTTACTTATTATTATACTATTACTAACTTATTATAACTAGGTTATATAATATACCTATTATTATTATTACTTATTATAAGTAGAATATACTATATAACTATTATTATTATTATTTATTAAAAGTAAGGGTATATATTATATCTTACCTAGCCCTTTATTATTATTATCTAATTATAAGTAAGGTATATATCATATCTTACCTAACCCCTTATTATTATTATAATAATACTAGCCTTACCCCTACTTACTTATAACTTATTTAATATAGGTATAATTACCTATATAAATATCCTACTTATTTTTATAATATAACCTTACTTTCCTTATATAATAACCTTCTAAAAATACTATAATTTTATTATACTTTCTTATTCTATTATATTCTACTATATATTATTACCTTATTACTTTTATATTAAAAATACCTTATTTCTAAGATATAACTACTATATCTTTATCTAAATAAGTAGCTACTACCCTTATTCTTATAATACCTTTAGCCTAAGCTATTAGTAAGATTCTTATAAAAGAAAACTTAGATAATAAGTAATATATTATACTTACTTTACTTTAGTGCTTTTATAAGCTATATATTAAATAATCCTTTACTACTAGTATAATAGATTATTACCTTACTAAGAGTAAGAAGTTTTACTCCTTATATTATTAAAATTATATTACTTATTATTAAAAATAAGACCTATTTTTAGCCCTTTTCTAGTCAAAGAACCTTTATATTACTAAGCTTGCACTGCGAGCTTAACAGCTACACTGCAGCTGTCAACGGTTACGAAGGTGGTTACAAATAACCACGTTGTAGCTATTAATAGCTACAACTAACCATGTGAATAACTAATGTTAATTAGTGTTGTAAGCACAAGTGTGCCTACAACCCTAACCACAAGTAATTAGGTAAGCTAGGGTAATATAAGCAAACTATCCTATAGTAGTGATGTAAGCAGCTTACCCTATAGCTATCTTTAATAGCGATTTTCTCTTTAACTAGAGGTTATATAAAAGTCTTATATATAGCAAATTAATGCTAGAAAATAGGGCTTTCTTTTTATATAGTAATATTTTTTAGACTAAAATTTAGTATATATAGGTTACTAGTATGTATAGTAGTAAGTTAATTTTTTAGATTTTACATATAAATAAATTTTATAGAAAATAAAAAGTAGCTTACAAGACCCCGCTAGCGGCCTAGGCCCGCTAATATAGTTAGTAGGTCTATAAGAGAAAGAAGATCTTTTTAATCTAGCTAGTTAGCTAGGCCTCTTAACTAATAGCCGCATTGCCTAAATAAACTAATTAAAAATTAATTCTATTGCTCTATTAGTTACTATAAAGTAATCTAAATTAAATTCTATTAGTTAATAACTACTACCACTTCTATTACATTACGTTAATAAGAATTAACGTTATAGCTCTATTAGTCCTAGACTGTAGAGCTTACACTTGTATAGCTATTGCTAGCTGGCATTAGCTCCCTACATTTCAATACTTATATTTAGCTAACTAAGTACTTATTTATAAATCTATAACTCTAATATACTCTTAAGAACCTTAAAGCTAAAATTACTAAGGGGGAGTATATTATTACCCCTAGTATTAATAAAATAGAGATAACTAAAAAGAAAATACCTATATTATTTTAAAAGTTTTATTCTCTTATAAGTAAGTAAACTATATTACTAAATTAAGTATAGTTTAATTTAGCTTTAGTTTAGTTTACACTTAGCCTTTTTTCTTTAACTAATATACTTACTATAAATATAACTAGACTTAAAGTTATATTCTTTATTAGTAGTAATCCCTTATTTAGATATAGTATAGGAAACTCTATATAGTAAGTTACTAGTATTTTATTCTAATAGGGATATTAAGTTATTTAAAGTATAAATACTATATATAAAGAACTTTATAAGTAAAATATAGCCTTTCTTAAAGTATTTTTCTTTTACTACTATAGTAGTAACTAATATAGCTAATATATTAAAGTAAGTAATAAATTACTTTCTTACTATTATTAGTAGTATTTCTACCTCTCTTTTAGGTTAAACCCTATTAACCCTTATACTAAACTTACTTATCTCTTAGCTAGAGCTAGTAGTTACTTAACTTATTTTCTTACTAATAAGTTTAAGAGTAATATCCCTTTTTCTTATATTTACTTTAATCTCCCTAATTATTATTTTACTTATACTATTTAAAACTTAGGTATAACCTAAGGTTAGTAACTATAACTAGTAAGTAAAATAACCTATAGCTTTTATATAAGTAGCTTAGGGTTAAATTATTTTACCTTATAGTATATTATTATTAATATAAGTTTATTTAGTAATAAGTCTAATCTTTATAATATAGTAATATAAATAGTTTAAATAAAAGTAAGTAATAGTAAAAATATACTTATATTGCTAAAGCTTTTAATAAGTAAATAAGTTTTCTAAAATTAATTTAGTTTATTATAAAATTATATATTCCCTTACTTTACCTTAAATTTATTAAGAGCTTATATCTTTACTATACTCTTTAGTAGCTTTTATATTAGTTATAAATACTTTATTTCTAACCTAAAAGTATTTTACTAAATATCTTAATACTAATATAGTATTTTACTACTACTAGTCTACTACTATATATAAGTAATTATAGCCTAAGCTAAAAGGGTTTTCTCTTAGAGATAGTTTAGGAAATAAATAGCTTTTCTTTTTAAAGTTATAGTAAAAGTAAGTAAATTAGGTTATAGTTAAATAAGTTTAAGATTATAGTTATTAAGTAGTTAGTTTAAGCTTACCCTAGTAACTAAAAATAGCCTATTATTTATTATAAGTTAATAAGTAATAAGGTACTTAGGCTAATTATACTATAAAAAGAAGATAGTTACTTATAATATTACTTATACTTTCTAGTTTACTTATTTTATATTAGTCTATAAGTAATAGAATATAAAAAGTAACTAATTTATTCTTACTAAAAAGTATAGAGTTATCTAAAACTTACTTAACTAGTCTAATTTTTAATCTATAATAATAAACTATAGAAACCTCTAAAACCTTTACTAAACTACCTTAAATTATTTTATATACTCCTTAGCTTTAATTAAAGTTATAGCCTTTAACTAAATAAACTTAGAGAGCTTATTTATAATTACTATAAGGTACTAGGGTCTCTTTAAAGATAATACTAGTAAGTTTATTATAAAATTAATAGAGATTTATAACTAGAATTAGTTAGGGATTAGTAAGGGCTTTAGTAATCCCTAGTATTATAAATAACTCTTATAGCTACTAAAATAGTAATAATTCTAGATAAACCTTATAATATCCTATATTATTCTATTCTAGTAGAATTACTATTATAAAATTTAAAATATAGTATTATAGCCTAGGTATTCTATAGTAAGTAAATTATAATATTACTATATAAGTATTATTATTAAAGGCTTTTACTTAGGAACCTAGGTATACTCCTAGAACTAAAGTACTTTATAAGTACTTATAAAATAATCTATAATTTATTCTCTTATTTATACTTTAGGAGGGAACTTCTAAGCCTTTTTCTAAATAGCTTTTAACTAAATACTATAAGTAATATCTAAAGTAATAGCCTAGTCCTAAAGTAATTATAAGTACTTAGAGGTAAAAAAAACCTCTTTTACTAGTAGTACTACCTCCTAGTACCTTTCTAGTACTAGTAAAAGCTTAGTAATAGTAAGGGGCTACTTAGCCATGCTATAGGTCAATTAGTTAGGGGTAAATCAGTCAATTGGTTACGCAGGACCTACCTGGTGCGAATTGGATTTAAGGCAAGTTGGAATAAGTTGTGTTTAAGTGAGTATAAGTTACAAGGTGTAAGATAGAAGAGGTGTAAAGTAGGAATAAACATAGTCATAGAGAAAGGGGGAATTACATTAATTTATGCTATAAGTAAAACTTAAATGAATTTAAGTTTAACTATAGTTATGAACTATAACTCTTATGCTAATATAGCTATAAAGTTTATTATAAACTTTAATCTAACCTTACAGCCCCCCCTATATTTATAACCTTAAAGCTTATTTCTATTAGGGTTTTATTTATTACTATAGTTAAGATTACTTATAAGTTAATTATTATACTAGCTAGGTATTGCTAGTAATTATTGTTATCTTATTTTATTAGATACATTAGCCACAACCTATGACCCCCAAAAAAATTTAAAAAATCAATAGTAAGGGGCTATAAGATATATTTTATTCTTAAGGCTTTTTCTTTTTAGTCTTATTCTCTTTAAGAAAGAGTATTTAAGTATTAAGCCTATATACTAGGTTTATAATGAAGATAGAAGTTAAATAATATAAGTATATTATCAGGAGCGTAAGGGACAGAGACAGGATCATTATATAATAGAGCATTAGCAGGACCTTAGACCCACTAGGTTAGGGACAGAGTATTGTTTGTAGTGTAGTTAGTGTAGTTTTTAGGAAATTCTTGTATTTATAGTGTAGTTTTTTCCCTTATAGTATAGTGTAGTGTAGTTTATAGTGTAGTGTAGTGTACTACACTACACTACACTACAAAAACTACACTACACTATAAAATAATAGGTAATAATATACTTTTTTATAAATTTAAATATACTAGCCTAAGAAGCTAATTTACTTTATAATAAAGTTTTATCTATTCCTTTCTATAAGGGCTAAATATAGTATACTTTATAATTCTAGCTTTAGGGGCCTAGGGATAATAAATCTATTTTCTATTATTATTATTTTAATTAGAGTATTATTTGTAGTGTAGTTATTGTAGTTTTTAGGAAATTCTTGTATTTGTAGTGTAGTTTTTTTTCCCTTGTAGTATAGTGCAATACTCTGGTTAGGGAGGGGTTAGCTAGTAGCTAGATAGTTACGTAAGCGTAAGGCAAGGTATTTAGTAAGGACTACCTATATTCTTATAGAAGGTTAGAGCTTAAAACCTTTATACACCTACCCCTAGGTAATACCTTTTTAGCTATAACTATAAATCTAAGCTATTACTTTATTCTATTATCTTTTAACCCTTAAGTTATAATAAATTAAGCTCTTAATCCCTTTAGGGTAATAGACTATTAGCTAGATTATAATATTAGTATACTAGAGAATATCTATATAAAATATACCTATACCCCCTAGTAGTAATACTATAGATAAGTAAGGTAATAATAGTATAGTAAATACTTAAATAATAAATACTAATATGTGAGGCCCCGCCCATAACATAGCGTGCACACCCCACAGGCATGCTAGGCCTAGGGCTAGGTCCACGTGACACTGGCAAGCCGCTAGATAAGAGCTAGCGACTCGCGCGCACAACACTTAGACCTAGTAAGCTTTAGTAAATACACAAGTGCCCCTATACCTCTTACCTAGCTATCCTTTATTCTTATAATTCTAAAGCTTCTCCTACTAGCTACCTAAGAGTAATATAGGGGGGAGAACCACCTAATCTATAAGAGTAATATTAGATAATAACCAAGGGCCACTAAATAAGGGTAACACTATAGCTAAGAACATACCCTATTCCACAGGTACTATAACTAAAGATACACCCCTTACTATCCACGCCTAAGCTATAGCAATAGCGGAGCGAATTACCTAGCTTAAGGAACTCTAGAAACTATAGAAAAGAGAGTAAGAGCTCTAAGATCTATTATAGCGTAATATAGGAGAAGAATAATTAAAAAGGCAGTAAAGAGCTAGCACTTCCTTAAGCTATAGTAGCTAAGAGGTTAAAGTTTAGAACATTACTAACCTCTAATATCCTATAAACCCGTAGAGATATAAAATATAGATTAATAACCTAAACCATGCCTTTAATAGGGCAAAGAAGAAGTTCTAATGTAACTACTAGAAGATCCTTTTCGTACTTAACTATATGCATATTAATTGCAGGGCAAGATAGGATAGATACCTTAAAGAATAGTAGGCTAATAGCTAGGATAACCTTAAAGATAACTAGGATAAATTTTAGACCTAGACACTTACACTACTTTAGGACTTAGCTAATCATAACGTATAAATAGCGACGCAATTAGAGAATACAAAGCAACATAAGGGTTAAAGCCCTATTAAGTTTAGTATCTTCTTAGATTTACTAGAGAAACACCTAGAAAGAGCCCTAGAAAAGACTTATACCCTTACATTCTTTACAAAGTTACTCCCTAACCTATAGGATCACATTAACCTACACGCCTCTATTACTAATAAGACTTAAGAAGAGGTTATATAACTTGCCTAGTGATTCTAGGAGGCTATGCTAAAGAATAAGCAAAAATCTAAGCAATCAGGAGATAAAGGCCCGTATAAGAACCCTTAGCACCACAGGAATAACTCCCTATAAGGTTATAGACCTTATAAAGATTAAAGGAATAAGGACCAGGAGAAGGGCCTAGCTACCTACCTAAACACTACTAAACCTAGGGATAAGATATAGTGTTATAACTATAATAGCATAGGATACCTTACATATTACTATAAGAAACCTAAGAAAGAGCCCTAAGAAGGCCTAGAAAACTCCCTAAGGCAGAAGTAGATACCCTTACCTCTACCTCTAACACTAAGGTGCTAATAGGGCGTTAGTTTCACACACTAGTTACTATTTATGGGTATAAAGACATTAAAACAGCGGCTAATCTAGATAGTTACGCTAAGATTAACATAATCAGCATTAAGTTTATAAGAACCCACAAACTTAACCAGGCCAAGGCCACGGCACCTATTATTAAGGCAGTAGGAGCCCTTATAGTCCCTTAATACGGTGTCTATAAGGTACCTATTATAATTAAGGACTTAAGAGGAGAAGAAAGGGACCTTAAGCTACTATATGTAGCTATAGATAGAGACCTAAGAGTAGGGGGAAGCCCTGTATTAATTAGAATACATACCCTTATAGAAGAATACGTATACCTTTGCCTATATTTGTAGAAATAGTAGTTTAAGAAAGGAAAAGTAGCCTTTTTGCTATTAACTCCCCGTAAATTCGCAAAAGTAACGCGTAATAAGACTATTGTGTATGCTATTATAGGGGTTATAGAAGATAAGTTTATTGCCCTTAAAGACGACGAGGAGGCAAAAGCGTATAGAACTATTAAAGATATTCCCCTAGAACTACATAAGTTTAAAGACGTATTCGCATTAGATAAGGCAGGAAGCTTACTATTAAGAAAAGAGACTAACCACGTAATTAACCTAGTACCTAGGGCTACACCCCCATACAGACTAATCTACCCTCTCTCCTAAAGCAAGCTAAAAGAACTCCGCGAATATATTAATAAAAACCTATAGAAAGGCTAGATAAGACCCTCTAAGAGCCCTATAGGCATGCCTATTCTATTTATGCTAAAGAAAGATAGGACGCTCTGGTTATACGTAGATTATTAGGGACTTAATAGGGTAATGCAGAAGAATCGCTACGCTCTCCCCCTAATTTTAGAGATCCTAGATTAGTGCTAAGGAGCTTACTACTTCTTAAAAATTAATATTAAGGATGCGTACTATTAAATTCGTATTAAAGGAGGTAATAAGTAGAAGACTGCGTTTTATACCTATTATAGATACTATAAATACCTTGTGATGCCCTTTAGGTTAACTAATGCCCTAGCTACTTTTTAAAGTTATATTTATAAAGCACTCCATAGACTAGTTAACACTATTTATATAGTGTATCTAGACAATATCCTTATTTTTTTAAAGACATAGGAGGAACACACTATATATATTAAGGAAGTTTTAGAACGCATAAGATCAGCGGAGTTATACGCGAAACCCTTAAAGTATTCGTTCTACTAGGAGTTAGTAGAGTTCCTAGGGTTTATCCTATTAGTTAACGGGATCTTAATGGATACTCGCTAGGTTAATATAATCTAAGAATAGAAAGAGCCTATAAGCTTTAAGGATATATAGTCCTTCCTTAGGTTCTATAACTTCTACTAACGGTTTATCTATAGATACTCTAGGATTACAGCACCTCTTCACGCGTTAATAAAAGGTAGTTAAAATAGCATCTAGACCAGGAAGTTCATATTTAGAGCGAAGGAATGGCTAGCGTTTAACTAGCTAAAAGAGGCCTTCTAGTAAGCGCCTCTCCTCCGTTATTATAACCTGAGTCAACCGGTGCGCATTAAGACAGATGCTTTAATCTTCGTAATAGCAGGAATCCTGTCTTAATAGGATAATAAGGGCTATTAGTATCTAGTAGCATTTTAGTTAAGGAAATTCACAGATACTAAGCGTAATTACAGCATAGCTAATTAAGAGCTACTCGCTATAGTAGAGTTATTTAAATACTAGTAACACTACGTTAAGGGCATAGCAAGCCTAGTTAAAGTCCTATTAGACTACCATAACCTACAGACCTTTATAAGGCAGTAGAAGTTAAATAGAAGGTAGGCAAGGTAGTGTATATTCCTTTGCCCCTTCCACTTCGTAATTAGGCATAGACCTAGGAAAAGCAACCTAGTAGATACACCATTAAGAAGGCCTGATTATAAGGGCAAACCCCTAATAAATAGGGCACTATTACTAGAACTTTAAAGGAAGATAGTACCTACTAAAATAGTAGAAGAAGAGAAACTAATATATTAAAGAAGATATAGTAAGACGCCTTTAGGGGAGGAAAATGCCCTAGTCTTAGGTATAGAGAGGCTTAATAAGATATCTTTAGGGGAGGAAAATGCCCTAGCCCCTACGGAGAGAATAGCCATAGTAGCCTAGTTAAGAAGCTAGTTAGCCACTATAGATCTAGTAAAAGGTTAGCTAACTAAAGGGGATTTTAAGGAGAAGGTAGCGTGTGTCTAAGACATTAGCATAGTATAAGAGATACAGGGGACTATTACATCACTAGATCCCTACTAATCCAGGCTAAATAAACCATTAGCGCAACTACTACAGAAGGCATAGGATTAAGACCCGGATCTGCAGAGACAGAACAGTAAGATTAATAACTCCCTAGTAAAAGGGAAGGGAAAGGCCAGTCTATAGTTACGTAGCATAGGGGGTCTCCTATTATACTAAGACTAGGTAGTTATTCCCTAGGAGCCTATCTTATAACAGGAGCTTCTATAGCTATACTATAACGATCTGCTAGCGGGTTACTTTAGGACTAAGCGCACTCTAGAGCTACTAAAGCGTCACTTTTAGTGGCTAGCTATAAGTAAGTCTATTTTAGACTATATTACAAGCTACGGGGTTTGCTAATAGGTAGTAGCTAGAAGGTATCGCCCGTATAGAAGCCTTAAATCGCTACTAATACTAAGGTAACTGTGGATAGAAATCTCAATAGACTTCGTTATAGGGTTACCTATCACGCAAGCAGGTAAGCAAGAGACTAACGCAATCCTAGTGATTATAGACTAATTCACTAAGTATTCTATCTTCCTACCTATAACTACTACTATTAACGCGGCTAAATTAGCAGAACTTTTCCATAAAGAGATTAAGCTACGATTTAGAGCCCTAGAGGGCATTGTATCCAATAGAGGTTTGGTCTTTACAAGCTAATTCTAGTTAGACCTATGCTACCTATCTTAGGTAAAGCGGAGGCTTTCTATAGTATTTTACCCCTAAACTAATAGGCAGATAGAAAGAACAAACTAAGTACTTAAGCACTACCTTTAATATTTTATTACGGAGAACTAATAGATATAGCCTAAGCTGCTCCTAATAGCTTAATTCGCCTATAATAATACAGTAAATAGGAGCACTAGCTACTCCCTAAACTATTCACTTATAGGCTATTTGCCTAAGTTTTGTCTAGCTCTTAGGGGCAAGAGCTAGGAAGGGAAGGTACTAGAAGCACATACACGCGTTATAAAGCTACATAAAGTTAGAGAGCGTCTAAAGGAGAACTAGGCTAAAGCCACCAAAACCTAGGCAAAGTACTACAACCAGCGTCACCAGCCATTAACGCTATATTAAGGCAACCTAGTACTACTATTAGCAAAGAATATCAGGCTTAAGGATGCGAAACGGAAGCTAACCCCTAGATTTATTAGGCCTTTTTAAGTACTTAACGCCATAGGGAAATAAGCGTATAGACTAGCATTACCTAAGAAGTATAGACAGCTATATAATATATTTTATATAAGCCTATTAGAGCCATAGAATCACTATAAAGACGCTAGGGATAAGGATATACTAATACTAGACCTTAAGGATAAAGAAGATAAGTATAAAGTTAAGGAAGTTAAGGACTATAAGAAGACCCACAAAGGTAATAAATACCTAGTGAAATAGAAGGGTTAGCTAAGCAAATATAACTAATAGGTTTTAGTAGAAGACATAGAAGGCGCTTAACGTGCGATTTAAGCGTTTTACTAAAGCAGATCGCATAAGAAAGGTAGTAACATATAGGCAAGTCATAGGCAAAGAGACATAGAGTTATAATAAAAAAGGCCTAGCCTTATTAGCCACTATTACACTCCTATATAAACTACCTTAGACTACCTACTAAATAACAAAAGAAAACACGCCTAAAGCGCAGGGAGGGTTAAGAGGAACCCCTCTATTATTGCCCCCTTATAGAAAAAAGCCTAACCCCCGCGAATAAGATACTCAGCGCTATTCTTATCCTTAGTAATCACCTGGCGCATCGCTAGCGCAAAACAATATTTTACTATCCCCTAGGGGACATACCCTAGGTCTAAGTGTCGTAGGCATAAAGTCATTTTTATATTCTATATAATCTTAAGTTCGCAGTAGTTTAGCTATAGAAGAATTAGCAAATACGTAGTAAGGTAGGGTAGAATAACTATAATACTTATATACCCTAGAATTAGGCTAGGGAATATTATAATAAGCAGCTACTATTACAATACTATATACTATTAGTACACAATAGAGGCATGCTACTACTAAACATAAGCAAGAGACTAGTAAATACACAGTAAAGAGATAAACCTAATAGACCTTTACGGCCCTAGTTAAGCCAAAAGCAACACAGTGCGACGTATTTGCGTGGTTAAACCCTATTATTAGATAGAGGTAACACTTAGTAATATAGAAGTAAGAGGCCTCTAAAAACAGGTAGTCCTTAGGGTCTTCCTCTACTATATTACTATAGATATCTATAAGCATTTAGGCCTAGTCTAAAACTATAAGGAGGTTAATAAAATCACCCCTTATTATAGCTATAGCCTACAGGAATTTATTAGCAAAATAAGACTAAAAGATATAGGAAGAGCAGTATACTTATAGTCTTATAAGAATCGCTGCGGTTATAGCATTAGGCATAGCGCTTAGAATATTTTGTCTTTTAAGGATCTATAAATAGATTACAGGGAAATTAATAGTTAATCTATAGCAATGTAGGCTTAGCTAGGGGATGTTTCTTAAACTCAGCGTATCTAGTGCGTAAATAATGCATATAGCTACATTCTTTTAAAGGAATATGCTTATCTTCTATAATAAATAGGTAGTAATTAAGGACTAGGAAGGGATAGAAACTAAAGGCATAAGAAATAATTAAAAAATTACTATAGTTATAGAAGGGAAGAGTGCGTAATATAACAAAGAATTATAGGTGAATTTATAGTTAAACCCTATCTATTATTTATTATTATTTTAGAGGCCATTACTAGTTAGCAAATAGCTACAAAATAGCTAGCGAAAGCTATTCAGGAGCCTGGCTATAAGTAGGGAGGCAATTATAAGGCCCTGCCTATAACACAGCGTGCACACCCTATAGGCATACTAGGCCTAGGGCTAGGTCTACGTAACACTAGCAAGCTACTAGATAAAAGCTAGCGACTCGCGCGCATAACACTTAGACCTAGCAAGCTTTAGTAAATACACAAGTGCCCCTATACCTCTTGCCTAGCTATCCTTTGTTCTTATATAATAATTAAGTATATTAGATACTACCTAAGACTAATCTAGATAATAATACTAGAATTAAGAATAATAGCATTAAGAAAGTAATATAATAGTATTATAATATTATATAAGCTAAGCTATAATATATATAGAAAATATAGGAAATTCTATAAATAAAAGTAAAAATTAGAAAGCTTTAGGTAAACTTATTATTAATTAAAACCTAGTAAGAACTTATAAATCTACCTCCTTAAGTTAAACTAATTACTCTTATACTTACTTTACTAATAGGTACTAAGTAAGTAGTAAATATATACTAATATAGTATTATTAAGATATAGCTATAAATACTATTATATAAGGGGAATACTTATAAAAACCTCTAGAATTTCCTAGTAAACTTAAATATATTATTTAAATTAGACTAATATACCTTTTATAATAATATAATAAAGGTAGCCTACACTAGTAAATACCTTACTAATAATATAAAGTAATAATAAATATATTATATAGCTATAGATAATTATATAAAATATAAGAACTATAATTAAGTAAGCTTTATTATATAGCTAAAGACTAGAATAATAAATAAGAATACTAAATACTTAGAAATAACTAGATTACTACTAAATCTTTAGTAAGGTAATAGCTAATTATTTTAAGCCTTTATTAGGAATTAAACTAAGGTTAAATCTAACTTACCTAAACTAATTCTAATATAACTAAGAATTTATATATTTATTAATAGCCTTAATAATACTATAAGAAAGTAAATACTTAGCTAGGAGTTTCTAATTACTTAAAGCTAGTTATAAGGCTAAGATAAGAAAGTAAAGGTAGTAATAAAACTAATATAAAGTTATAAGAAAAGTTAAGACTATAAGAAGAAGTAATAGTAATTAACTTTACTTATAAATAACTTATAGTAATAGAATAAAAGGTAAGTAGGAAGATTACCTATTATATATTATAAATATAAGAAGCCTAGATATATCTTAATAGCTTACTATTTATTAGATTACTTTATTTATAAGAGTAATAAATATACTATAGAGAAGTATAATAATAGTAGTAATAAAGTATCTAATCCTAATAAGATACTGCTTTTATTTATATAAACCTAGGATAAGGGGCTTATTATAGATAAATTAGTAAACCTAAGAGTTAGAGTCTATATATCTTTATAATAAGATTACTAGTAAGTAGTAGTAAAGGCACTAATAGGTTTAGGCATATAATCCTTAACTATATACCTAAAGTTATTATCTAAGGAAAATTAGAAAAGAGTTAAAAAAATAAATTAAAACCTTAAAAGTATAAATAAAAATAAAGTTTTATATTAAGGAATTCTAAGAAAATTAATATTAATAAAGAATAGTATAAGGTTTATAAAGGTTTACTAAGTTAGCTACTTTATTATAAATACTAAAGAAAGGCTACTACTAGGTATAAACTAGATTAAAGAATATAAACCTATAGTAATATATTAAAAAGAGAAGTTTTAGAAATACCTAGTAATAAGGGAGTATCTCTTATATACTTAGAGTAAGTAAAGAGTATATAAAGTATTAAAATAGTTAGTAATTACTTTAGTATTAGGTTTAGTAAAAGTTATCTTAAATAGCCTAAAGAATAGAAAAAAACTAAAAAGAACTTACTAATAAACTTACTAAAGCTAATTTAGAAAATAAGTAATAAGGAAGTAGTAATAGTCTTAGAGTATATTTATAAGTTATATAAGTAATATATTATAGCTAACCTAAGATCCTTAGATAGTCTAAGTAATAAGTAACTTATAACTAAGTAAGGGCTAAGTAATAATATAAATAAACTAAAGCTTCTAAAGAAATACTTAGAATTTAAAGATATATTTAATAAGGATTTAGTAAGAATACTTCCTAAACTAGGGGCTATACTTATATAATTAAATTAGAAAAAGGGAAAATACTACCTTAGGGACTAATATATAACTTAGCTAAGAAAGAGCTAGAGGTGCTTAGGGAGTATCTTATAGATATATAGTAAAAGGGATAGATTAGAAAATTAGTTAGCCTAGCTAGGGCCCTAATTTTATTTATCCTAAAGAAAGGAGGGAAATTAAGGCTTTATATAAATTATAGGGGCCTAAATAAGATTACTATTAAGAATAAGTCCCCCTTACTACTAATTACTAAAATCCTTAATTAGTTAAAAGGTATAGTTATCTAGATAAAACTTAACTTAATAGATATATACTACTAGCTATATATTTACTTAGGTAATAAGTAGAAGATAGTGTTTTATTATAGATATAGGCACTTTAAGTATCTTATAATACTATTTAGATTAGTTAATATACTAATAACTTTCTAGGAGTATATTAATAAAGTCCTTAAGGATATTATAAATAATATTTATATTATCTACCTAGATAATATCCTAATCTATAGTAGTAATATAGCTACTTATATAAGCTATGTTAAATAAGTCCTAAGTAAACTCTATAATATAAAGCTTTTTATTAACCTAAAGAAGTGTTAATTTTTAGTTATAGAGATTAAATTCTTAGGATTTATTATATCTAAGAAAGGTATTATAATAGAACTATTAAGAGTAGAATTAATTATAATATAGCTAATACCTTATAGTATCCTAGATATCTAATTATTCCTTAGGTTTACTAGATTTTATTAATATTTTATTAAGTAGTATAGTAAAGTAGTTATTCTATTAATAAACTAACTTAAGGGGGATAACTAGTAACCTTTAAGCTAAAACCCTATAAGCTAGCTATATTTAGAGAACTCTAGAAGTTATTCTAGGAAGCACTAATTTTAGTGTACTTTAACTTACTTACTTTATTAAGAGTAAAGATAAATATATTAGGTTTTACTATTAGAGTAATACTTATAATATTAGTGCTAGGTTACTAGTACCTAGTTATATATATATTAAGGAAGTTAATTAATACTAAGTTATACTACCCTATACTAAATACTAAATTATTAGTAATCTAAGAGGCTTTTAGGGTATAGAGGTATTACCTAGTATACTTAACTTACTTAATTATAGTAGTAATAGATTACTTAAACTATAAGTACTTAGCTATAAAGCTATAGCTAACTAGTAGGTAAGTAATAGTACTTAATAAGCTATACTTATTTAACTTTAGAATTAAATATAAGGCTAGTAAGTTAAACCTTACTAATATATTATTAAGAAGGGTAGATTATATAAGTAAGAATAAGAAAGTAAAGGTAGTAACCTTATAATTACTAAACTTCTTATCTAAGTTTATAAATACTAATTAATAGGAACTCTATAGTAGTAATAGGAATACTATAAGTTTTATTATATTATTATTTAATATAGTAGATAGTTAGTTATAAAGACCTTATAATAGTAATAGGAATATCTAGGGTTTTAAGAAAATATAACTTAGCTATATTTTTAAGGAAGCTATAAGACTAGATATTATTAAAAAGGGTGTTCTAGCTAGTATAATTACTAGTAAGTAGTAAGGGCACCCCTTAGAAACACTACTTAACTATAGTGTACTTATAAGACTAGAAGTAACTTATAAGCTAGCTACTTATAGAGATATTATAGTAAGAATCTAAGCTATTTAGAGAACCTTTTCTAAGTTTAACTCTAATATTTAGGATAATAGCTTAGAATTAGATATTCTAATTTAAGTATTATTACTAAGTATATAGTAAAATAATAAGTTTACTATATATTAGAGAAAGCTACTTAAGAGTAGTAACTTAAAAGTATTATAAATATAGTTAATTAGACTCTTTAAGCTATTAATATTTAAGAGTTAAGTTTATATTCCCTAGGGAATAAGAAAAAGATTTTACTACTAATATATAATAACCCTACTACTAGGTATTAGAGAGTTAGTAAAATACTTTATTAAATTATAAGTTAGTATTACTAGCTATTAATAAAAAAAGATATAAAGGTATATATTAGTACTTATATAAATTATTAAGTTTTAAAGCTAAGGTACTATAAGCTATATAGTAAGTTAGCTACTTTACTAAAGCTAGATTACCTCTTTTAAGAACTATTAATAGATTTAATTACTAGATTACTACTAGTTAAAGACACTAACTAGACTTATAATATAATCTTAGTAATTATAGACTATTTTATAAAGTATAGTATTTATATTCCTATTTTAATATAACTAATAAGTAATAGATTAGCTACTATATTCCTAGAGTATATCTTTAGAGATTATAAAGCCCTAAAAGGTATTATAATAGACTAAGGTTTTATATTTATAAGTAGATTTTAAATAACCTTTTACTATCTTATTATAACTAAGTAGCTACTAAGTATTACTTTTTACTTATAAATAGATAGGTAAATAGAATAATTAAACTAAGTCCTAGAATATTATTTAATAGCTTTCTCCTATACTAAATAAACTAACTAGGCTAATAACCTATTAATAGTATAATTTATATATAATACTAGTAATTATATAACTTATAGCTATATATTAGTAGAAGTATTATAAGGGTATAACCCTAGGGGCCTATAGTAAGTAGTACCTAATATTTTACTTATAAATAATTAGGCTAAGAGTAAAGTATTATTACTAAGAGAGAAATATATAGTAATTATATAGCTTCTAATTAACTTATAAGCTTAGTATAAGAAATACTATAACTAGAAAAGAACTTTAAAGAGGTTTAAAGTTAGTAATTATATTTTACTATTTATAAAGAATATTAACCTAAGATAGCTAAGTAGGAAGTTAACTATAAAGTACCTAAGCCCTTATAAGATTATAAGGGTAGTTAGGAGTTATAGATTAGCTTACTAGCTAGAATTACCTACTAGAATATAGTTATATAATATATTTAATATTATAAGCCTTAAACCCTTTAAAGGGGACCTAAGTAATATAGTAGATATTTCTTTACTATAAGATAATATTAAGGATAATAAGTAAGAGTTTAAGGTAAAAAGAATTATCTTATATTATTATAATAGTAGGCATTATAAGTACCTAGTTAAATAGAAAGGCTATAATAGCTTAGAGAATTTATAGGTATTAAAGAGGGATTTTATTATAAAGGATATTATCTATAACTATAAGTAGTAACTAAGTAGCTAGGTTATAGTAGTAAAACTACCCTTAGTAAATAATATAAGGTAATACCCTATAAATATAGTAAATAATATAGGGTAATATTCTAAAAGATATAATTATATTACTCTTATAATTATAATATAACTACCTAGTAATAATTACTTAAAAAGTATTTCTTTATTTCTATCCTTACCCTTATTTTCCTTAGAGACTATAGTAATAATAAGTATAAAAGCCTTTAGAGATATAAGGGCCTTATTATTAGAAGAGTTACCTTCCCTATATATAAAGATATAAAGCTCTCTAAGTAACTTAGAAAAACTAATATAAGTAAGAAGCCTAGAGGTATAAAGAGTAAACTACTAGTAAGTTAGTAAAGAAATACCTATAGATATTTAAGAGACTTACTATTAGGATATTCTTATATATATAGTAAAGGTAGTTTATAATATTAATTTAGACCTTAAGGTTAGTAGTATTAGCTAGCTATACTATAGTAATACGCTTATTATACTTAGCTTCCTAGGCTACTTTAGTAGCTACCTAAGTATAATAAATATACTTATACTTATTAGTATTTTTAGTCTTTAGGAGGGTATTATATAGTTTTTACTTAGTATAAATAAGAGACTATTAGTGTATTAGTAGTAATTAAGTTAAGAGAACTAGGGATATACTTACTTTATTAAGATAGTAGTAATCTCCCTTAGGTATAGCTTTAATAATATTAAATAGCTTTTTATAAAGCTAGGTAATTTAAGTAAGGTACTAGTAGTAAGTTAGTATCTTAAAATTAGAGACTTAGAATAGGTAGTTATACTCTAATATATATCTTATTATTTTAGGTATAATAGGTATATTTAGCTAAGTTTACTATTATAGATTAGTAACTATAAGAAGTAAAGAAGTAGTAAGATTATACTATAAGAGTTACTATACTTTATAGGAAAAGGTTTATTTTTCTTAAGATACTAAGAAATAGTATAAGTACTATTCTTAGGCTATATATTTTATATAGTAACTTACTAACTACACTATATATATAGAATTTTAGTATTACTAGCTATAAGTTAGTAGTAATAACCTAGTAAGAAAGTAGTAAACTTATATAGAAATTTTAGATACTATTCTCTTTTAAAGTAACTTCTTTAGTAACTTCCCTAAGGGTTTATTTTATAAAAGTAAACCTAGTAGTAAAGTAGGAGTTAATAGATAGATTTTAGATATTATAAGCTAGCTATAGGTTAGTAGTAAGGAAGTAGTAAAGGGAAGATAAGTAAAGATAAAAAAACTTATAATAGTTAAATAGTATATAAGGGAAAGGAAGTGTATATATAAGGGGGAAGATCTAGTCCTTTTTATATTAACTATAAACCCCTAAGTAATCTACGCACTATATATAGCTAATATAAGGATTATAATATTTACTATTATTATTACTATCTATAAATATACTAGTAGCTATAAATATATAGTAACCACACTACTATATTACTAAGACCTATAAATAAGTTAATTTATATATATAGTGTCTAATACCCTATTTATTTAACCTAATTATAAAATTTAATATAGGGTGTTTACTCTTTTAGAACTATTAGTATAAGGTAAAGAGTATTTACTTTACTATATTAGAGTAGTAAATAGGTTACTATTTAGGATTAATAAATAGGGGGATAATAATATTTACACCCTAGTATTATTAGTATTATTATTTTTAATAATATATTACACTATAATATATTATACCTAACCTAAACCCTTTATTTAACTATAGCCCCTAGGACTATATAGTGTAAACACCCTAAGCAAGTAGCTTATTATATAATTAAGAATAATTATATAAAGAGGGGGTATTATATTAGGAGCGTAAGGAATAGAGATAGGATTATTATATAATAAAGCACTAGTAGGACCTTAGACCTACTAGGTTAGGGAGGGGTTAGCTAGTAGCTAGATAGTTATATAAGTATAAGGTAAGGTATTTAGTAAGAACTACTTATATTCTTATAGAAAGTTAGAGCTTAAAACCTTTATATACCTACCCCTAGGTAGCACCTTTCTAGCTATAACTGTGAATCTAAGCTATCACTCTGTTCTATTATCTTTTGACCCTTAAGTCGTGACAAGTAAGTAGTTTTTTTTATATAATTTATAAATTCTACCTCTCTTATAAGGACTCTAATTCTTTTTTTAAGTAATATAAGGTATTATAGAAGGAGTAATTATGTCTTGAAGTTATAGTCTCTATTATTATAATAGACGCGCTACTTAAAAATACGCGACTTTGGTGGAAATTCTTCGGAATTACCTGGACCCCACTGTATGTACACTCACTGACTGGGTGACTGGGCAAGGCAAGCAAGCACGCAAGCATTGTGAACGTCGGGACTCGGCCACTTCTTGGCCAAACCAACAGTCGCCGCCACAGCTGCAGCTGTCCCTTCCATCCCACACCATCATCGTAGCTAGATGCCAGACGTACATGATGAATGCACGCACAACACGTAAAGCAGATCTATCTGGCCTTGCTGCCTCTTGTCTCTGTCGACGGAGCCGTCGACGGGTTGCTGGCTGGTGTGTGATTAGTAAGCATATACATAATACATAGGGCCACGGCCGGTTCTCGGCGCTTGTTGGCCCCGTCTAATATTCCCCTGCCCGTTTCGGTGAAGCGTCCCCCCTCCTCTCTCTCCTCTCCCCCCATCGGCGTCCATCCGCATCCACTTCCACTTGTCTTCTTGCCTCTCCTCCCACGTCCCCACCCCCTGGCCAACACTCAGTCAGCCAGCCAGCCTCAGCCAGCCAGCCAGCCTGTCCTTCGCCCTCCGCCTCTCCACACCCGTTCGACAATCTCATCGCTGGACGACGGCTCCTTTTGACCATACCTCTCCTCAAGACTCCCCGGCACGTCCATCCCTCGCCTTTTCGCCTCCGTCAATCGCGTCAGTCACGATGAATTCGCACGGCGCCAACGATGTGTCTCCCGAGGCCATGCAGGCGCGGATCCAGCAAGCGCGTCGCGAGGCCGAGACGCTCAAGGACCGAATCAAGAGGAAGAAGGATGAGCTTTCCGACACCACTCGTATGTCCCCAATTGATCATGATGCTATTGGATTTTGAGAAGCGCTATGGCTGGCTATGGCTGGCTATGGCTGGCTAGCCTTCGCAATCTCATATTCTCTTTCGACCCGATACTCTTCATCTTGTTCTCGCTTGCCCGCAAGTTTGCTAACTCGACAATCTGGTTCCGTCTAGTCCGGGTTGTCGCCCAACAGGCTCACGAGCCTATTCCCAAGAACCAGCTCATGAAAGCTAAGCGCACCTTGAAAGGTCATTTGGCCAAGATCTACGCCATGCACTGGTCCACCGATCGCAGACATCTCGTTTCCGCCTCACAGGATGGCAAGCTCATCATCTGGGATGCCTACACCACGAACAAAGTCCACGCCATTCCCTTGCGATCGTCTTGGGTCATGACCTGCGCCTATGCTCCCAGCGGAAACTTCGTGGCCTGCGGCGGCCTCGACAACATTTGCTCCATCTACAACCTCAATCAACAACGTGATGGCCCCACACGCGTGGCTCGGGAATTGTCTGGCCACGCCGGCTACCTGTCCTGCTGCCGGTTCATCAACGACCGCAGTATTCTGACTTCCTCTGGAGACATGACTTGCATGAAATGGGATATCGAGACCGGCCAAAAAGTCACCGAATTTGCCGACCACCTCGGTGATGTAATGAGCATTAGTCTCAACCCTACCAATCAAAACACCTTCATTTCAGGAGCCTGCGATGCGTTTGCCAAGCTGTGGGATATCCGAGCAGGGAAGGCTGTCCAGACATTTGCTGGTCACGAATCCGACATAAACGCTATCCAATTCTTCCCTGACGGACACTCGTTTGTCACTGGCTCCGACGATGCCACCTGCAGGCTTTTCGATATCCGAGCAGACAGGGAACTGAACGTCTATGGCGTAAGCTCATTCGACTTCCCCTCACGCCCGACATGATTTTTTTTTGACGGTCTAACCACTCCATGCATCTAGTCCGAATCTATTCTCTGCGGCATCACATCCGTCGCTACCTCGGTGTCCGGTCGCTTACTGTTCGCGGGCTACGATGATTTCGAGTGCAAAGTAGGAAACCTCGGATGGATAAAAATTCCCGCAGCATATCTATCTTTTTTACTTACAAAACTCTGAACAGGTCTGGGACGTCACGCGAGGCGAAAAGGTAGGATCTCTGGTTGGTCATGAGAACCGTGTCAGCTGCTTGGGTGTGAGCAACGATGGCATCAGCTTGTGCACAGGCTCATGGGATTCCCTGGTGAGTACAAACTGTCAAGCCGTGTAGATTGTTGGACGCCATGAACGACTGGACAAGAAGTCCGGTCGTGCAACTTCCATCCGAGAGGACGTGGTGCTAACGACATGCTCTAGTTAAAAATATGGGCCTATTGAGAGTAGTCCACAACACAACACGAATGTCACGTATAAGACAAGCCAACAGCACCAGCACCGCCGCGGCGGTCATGCACAACATATGCATTAGAACGACGATTTTGCCCTTCCAATCTTGGCAACCCGCGATTGCGCACATCTAGCGTGCGAGTACTGGCGTACGCAGAACGAAGTGACGAAACGTACCTCCTCATCTTTTACTACATTGGCCTCCCTTTCTTTACATGTTGTTCGCAGAACACAGGACTAGAGTCCCAACTACGGCTGGGGGATCAATTCTGACGACATACCTCATACGGATGGTCAACCTGCCTGCGTCAATCGTCCGAGGAGGAAAGCAGCTGACCGACACGATACCTCAATTCTTTGCCTCGTGCCCATTTATTTTACTTGGGCTTTTTTTCTTCTTCCCTTGTTTCACGCCTACTTTTTCATTCCCCTCTTAGTCTGTTCTTGATGCGCCATCTCTTTTTACCGTTTGCCTTGCAATCTGAAGGATTCTCTGCACTATATATGTTTCCGCTGATTCTGACCGACCAACTCTCGGGTTTGGTGGTGAGCGAGCGGGTGTACTACTTTTTCACGGTCCTCCACGTCCTCGATGGCCTCTCTTTTTGTTTTTTTTCCTTGCGTTCTCTGCTTTCTTGACGCGCGGCGAGATTTTTTTTTTTTTTTTTTGCTACACCCCTGGGCCATCTTGAGGAAAGAAATACTATGAAAACGCAATCCAGAGAGGCATGACGCAAGTCCAGAGGCACACCAAAAATTAATAAAAAGGTTTTGTACGCGTCCGGGTAGCTGTGGTGGGAAAGCGGAGTTATGTTGACCGTGAGTTCTAGAGAAGGAGTGTTGGAGGGGAGGGCTATACCAGGAACTATCCGACCTCAAGATAATACACTACGATGATCCAAGCGATCCGTATATGATTTGGAGCCCATTTTTCTTCACGCGATTCAATCTCGTCCATGCCGTCGCGATCGATGACGGTGCCACCTTGGTTTATCTATGAATTGAGCGAAGAGCAAGGTTGGACACGCCTCACACAGGATGGTCTAGACTGCTCCCGGGTAGGTACGTAAGAACAGGCACCCGTCTCGTTTCCACGATTCTGTTCCAGCTTGTGGTTGGGATCGCGTCAGAGCTGTACATTTTTAAACATGTCTGCATTTACCCAACGCACATTCGGATTTCGCTCATGATGGGTTGGTCTCACCGCAGGGACCTGGCGAATAGGTGGTTGAATGTCGCGAGTTGCCGTCCTGGTCTTCTCCACACCCGAGGAGATGGGTGTTGGGTGTCCGGCCCAATATACATACATGTATGTGTGTATATCTCGTCGAGCTCGTGCAGAGTCGCGCGGTCTTATGCAACACGAGCAGGACTTCTGACGTTTTGACGCAGGCTCGCTTTCCCTGGAAGATGATCGGATGATGGATACGCAACGATTACAGAACATGATGCCATGTACTCGCCACCAGCCCGTTTCCATAACGATTTGCAGAAACGGCGAGGGAAATGCTTCAAATTCAGCCAAGAGCCACCAGGACAGTTGATTAATATAGCTAATTCGAGGGGAAAAAAAAAACCCCCGCCTAGTGGACGATATCTTGCTTTCATCGCAAGTCATTTCCCGACGACCTGGGAGTCATGAATCGAACCCGTGTAATGTTGATTGACCCTTTTTCACAGAGTTTTGTCGTGTCATTGGCGCTAGAAATAAAGGTTGGCAGAAAAAGCTGAAACAAGGCCGGGCCATGAAGCAAATGCGTGCGCGTGCGCGTGCGCGTGTCATGCCAGACAGGGCTTACTATTATCGTAGCTTTGGCCGGCCCACGCCAGACGGACGAGTCGATGACGTCGAGACCAGGCCAGGGAGTCAAGTGCTTTGACCTTGACCCCGCCGATGCCGCGATATTGGAGAACTCGAAGTTGGCCTCGACTTCTGCGGAGTAATGCCATTGCCTCTCCGTGTTTTCAGCAAATGCAAAGGACCCAGTATTCTCTTCCTTGGCCGCGGATAGCATTGCATCGCACCGAGTAACTCCGGGAGTAAGCATGTATGCATTTTCCGCGGCGAGTAAGCCAACTGCGTTTTACCTCGTATGGTATGACAAAAGGGGGCGCGTGCTTTGCCCTGCTGTTCTCGCACCTTGTCGGTTCTTTGCCAGCCTCTCGTGTATCTTTCTTGATTGCTTGGGTTTCGAATGCACCTCATCTTGTCTGTCCTGCGTGGCTGTTGGGGGGGTCTTGTTGCAAAAGATTGGCAGGGGCCGTCGCGAACGACGTCCGAACTCTGCCCTCAGCCGTCGAAATGAATTGCTTTGTTGATTGACTCGGGGTTTTTATTTTTATATGCTTGTCTGACTCCGCGCTGGCGCATGTACATGACAGGAATGCATACACGCGGATCACGGATTACGGGATGGCCATTTTCGAATTATTCAGGAGCATGGACCGCGAGGCCATCATCATCTTCCCTTTTCTTTCCAGAAGACGCTGTGTGCAATGGAGCCTGCGTCCCCCCGGGGGCCCTTTTCCCCCGGTCGCTGTAGAATGCAAAGTTGGCATCGGCCAACCTGCGCGTGGAGCATCCCTGTCGCGCCTGGCTTCATCCCCTGATATTCCCTGTAATTCATTCCTGTCCTGCCCAGAATTCGATTCTGGCTGTCCCGAGAAATCCGTTCCACCGTTCCACCGCTCGACCTGACGTGGACACGACGATGACATCGTCGCTCAACGAGGGCACCTCCCATGTGCCGTGTGCCATGTGCCAGGAGAAAGAGGATGGGATCAGACGGCTGGTGTTCATCTTTTTAGCCTCCCCCGAGAGACCGGAGCACATCAGTTTTCAGCAGTTTTCCCTGGCTCCACTTCTTCGAGAACATCTTCCCACACCTGACAGCATCTGGTCTCTCTCTCTCTTTCCTCCCCCCCCCTCTCTCTCTCCACGCGGCAGTGCCGAGAGAGTGACCTATCTTGAAACAACCCCCCCGTCTAGGACTGATTCCGTACAAAAACCCAACCATCCTCCCACCAACCCGAGAGCCTGGCTCCTTTGGCCTCTCCTCCCCATCATGGCAACTTCCGCTGCCCAAGAAGAATTCGACAATCTGGTTGCCAAGAACGCTGCTCGAGAGACTGTACGCCCGGAAGACCGAGACAACGGTAGTCATCTCCCCCAGGAAGACGAAGTCGACGAAGAGACCTCCTATCGCAACGCTAGAATTGAAGCCGCCATGCGAGCCCCCACTGGTGCCTCGGAGCTCAAGCTCCCCCCGGCCTCCTTCGATAGAGGGCGATCGACAGGTGTCAAGGGCGTCATTGCTGATGCCAGAAGCTTCGAAACTGCCCGCAAGTCAAAGTGGATTGACAGAGCTAAATCATCGGCGCGACGAAGCATCCTGGGCATTGCAGGTGCTGTACAGAACGGCCACGGTAGCCAAAGCGAGAGCGAGACCGATTCGGATGCCTTGAGTGGAATCGATTCGGATGAGGAAACCTTTTTACAACAGTGGCGAGAGACTCGCCGACGAGAGCTCGAGAGCGAGGCAAACAGAGCTGTGCGAACAAGGCGGACAAGTCCTAGTGTGCGGATATACGGACGTTTGGATGAGGTAGACGCCTTGGGTTACCTTGATGCCATTGAAAAAGTCAGCAGGGAAACCAAGGTAGTTGTTTTTGTCCACGACCATGAGGTTAGTTTTTACCTCCCTGATCGTCGACACGGTTTTTTTTTTTTTTTTTTGCCCGAACCAAGGTTTACTAATCCATTCTAGTGTGATGTATCCGCTGCCATTGAATCGGCTCTTCTTCCGCTCGTCGAGGCAAATACTACCATTCACTTCGTCAAGGTTCATTACGAGGACATGGAACTAGACAATGCAGCTGTCCCCGCATTATTGGCCTACCGCAACCAGGGCGATCTATTCGCTAACCTCACTGGCATCATCGAAATGATGCCTGACCAAGACTCGTATAGCACCAGCTCACTCAAGGCTCTGCTGGAGAAGCACCGAGTGCTGTAAGCGGGCTTGTCCATTTCAAAAATCGGTGACATTTCACGGCCTGGCTGTTTTCTTTCTTCAGCTTTGGCTCACATGCCGAGCATAACACTTCTTTATCCACGATACCCAATACCCATTCTATCTCCGGCAATCTTCATGATCCGAGCCCGACCAATTCTCATGCCCGTAACGCGGAGGAACCGCGTTGACTAGGCTTCTTGTGCTTGCATGTGCTGTTGATCGTACTCAAACACTTACGACTTGTATCGGTCGACTTTGATTTTTACCATTGATTTGATAAGAGGATTTCAGGAGGTCGTATGATATCTGGCATAGGCGAATTTCGATGGAAGCAAGGACTGTGGGCGGTTAGATCCTCGCTAGGCACTTTGAGTCTAGGCGTTTTTTCTTTCTTTCTTTCTTTTTTTTTTTTTGCATCTCCTCACATATGCCGAGGATTGAAGAACGGCTCACCGCAGCGCGGGAGTTGTGGAAGGGACTCTGAAACAGGCGAACTGGTGACTACCCAGGTTCTGTTTGAACATGGCATTGTGATTATAAGTAACTGTAGTACCATAGATGGATGGCAAGTCGAATCCCATTGGGGATGCGGGGAAGACATCGAGGTCCAGATCGGGTAGGGCTAGGGACACTGGAAACAACAATTCAATCCAAGTAAAGATGAATTCGCAGATGAACCGAGCACGGCCTTCAGGCTGCCCACTTGGTGCAGCACCCCACTTGCACTCTTCGGCCCATCAGCAGTGACATACAAACCCCGCTGTAATACATGTACATACAAGCCGAGTATGACAATTCTGCCCCTCGCTCCGCCACTTCCACCACCACTTCCACCACCACTTCCACCCCCACTTCCACCACCACCACTACCACCACCACCAAGGGCTCTAGGTGGCGTGAAAGCCAGATCCAGTCTGACTAGTCCGTAGTCAGTCTATCAGAGTTTCCCAGACAGAAGTGGCTTACGGACGACTGCCTCGGTTTTGATCATTCTCCCTGCCAGCTGCAGCAGGCGCTTCGCTTCATATTTACGCACCGCACCGCTTCCTTCCCACCCCATTTACTTTCACCTCGCAGCTTTCTTGACTTTTTTGACTTCCCTTGCTGAAACATTCTCTCGAAGCTCTCGAGGCATCAGGCACCCCGGCGTCTTACCCCACCCCGGACTTTGCTCACTGGCCCGGCTACATGCGCAAGCACGCTTGGTACAACATCTACCCAAAACCTTAGGCTGCGCTACACACAGGGCTGCACCGTGAACAAGGCAACTATCAGCCTCGGGCTGTCGGATGGGTTATTCTAGGTTTCTTCTTACCTTGTTGGTCTTACCAAACCCAAGCTACATGTCGTGGTTAGTCCTTTCGATTCTCATATTCTACAGTTGAGCCCTTGTTGTTCATCGCTCGCCTCGCGCTTCGTTCCGCCCTCTTGCTCTCGTCATCAACTCCCCCGCCGTCCAAGTCAGCAATCTGTCGCCCTCTTTACGCCCTCTTCTTCGAAAAGTACTTGAGGAGTGAATCCCGTCTCATGGCAGACTGTGGTTCATCTTGTGGTTCACCTTTCTTGTGAGACGTCAAAGCTGTTGCATTTTACTGTCGCCTTCGTCCCGTGATGGACAAGCTGGCTGAGACGACTTCATCATCCATTTTGCCGAGCACGAACAGTCGTGATACACAACATTCCCTTCTAACAAGAAGCAGACCACACTCTCCACAAACAGGACTGCCCAGCACGGAGCCGTATCTTCGGTTTCCTCGACCTCAGGGAAATCGACGACTGGCCAACTGGGTTTCTACCAGCAATCCAGACATGATGCATGTCACGGCAGGAACCGAGGATTCTGACTTGGCCGGGTCTGCCTATGAGCTGATAAACCCCGTCGATACCGATTCCCACGACGATCAATATACTGGATCCATATCCGAGTCTGTGGGCTCGTTGGACTTTCATCGGCCTGATGATACTCATTCGTTGACCGGTACCGAACATACATATGATGACGAATCCGTTATTGACGATGATTCCGAGCCTCTGTCTAGGTCTAT
Source organism: Epichloe bromicola (assembly GCA_023658445.1). NCBI lineage: Eukaryota > Fungi > Ascomycota > Sordariomycetes > Hypocreales > Clavicipitaceae > Epichloe > Epichloe bromicola. The sequence continues at coordinate 1,367,053 of CP098271.1, forward strand.
GATACACGAAGAGGCTGTGGATGTTCACAACGGAAATCACGTGCCATTACAAGACGGGTACGATGACTCGGAATCAGAGGAAGAAGCACGTTCTCGATCTTCTCTCGAATATACCCAACACAGCCTAAAAACTCCATCCATACTGACCCCGGAGGCCAGCAAGATCATGGAGAGATCTTTCGAAGCCGCTGACAAGCCCAAGGCTCTGGAGGACCCCTGGCTGAAAAGTATATATGGCGCCGCAACTCGATTCTGGGACTACACTGCTGCTGGTGCGGTATCGGCCGCCCTCCCCGGTTTCATTTTTGCAGCTTCATTCACACTCTTGATTACCTTTCTATACCCCTCACCGGTTCAGTTTGCCAACAATACAAAGCCAGTGGCATTCCCTACCATCACCGCGACAAACACGCCTGTTGCAATCTATACGAGCCGCTCGACCTCTACGCCAACCCCTACTCAGCAGACCACCACCTCAGCGAAGGGTATGGGTCTTATTGTACTCAATGAAAGGGCCACTGAGGAGTGGCTGTTTGGGTCAAAGAAGCCGGAAATCCAGTTCACCCCTCTTGGGCACGGCACCATCATGGTCCACGTTGCTTCGGATGTGACTCGCGCGTGGTCAAAGAAGGACTGTCTGTCGATCGCAGCTGACCGCGACACGGAGCCAGTCAAGATGGAATACACACGGTCAAACGAAGGATTCGCAGTCAGGTTCCCAAAAAACGAGACTCACGGCGTCGTCAAATTGATGATGCAAGCAACTTGCCGACCTACCGTTGCCAAGGCTGTTAAAATCCACTTTGGCAAAGGCATCATGGAAGAAGCATATGAGATCACCAAAAACTTTGCTTGCGATATTTCTGGCTTCGTACCGGCCGCCGCCCACGAAGCAGAGAAACGCCTTGTCGGTGCAAAGAAGTCGTTCTGTGCCGTGTCAGACACCGTATTGATAGCCTCGGACAGTCTTCTGTGCAGAATCAAGGATTCGGCTAACAAGATGCGAGAGCTGCTGGGAGAACAACCATCATCACTTGCCAATAGCGCCCAAGGATTCGTTACCAAGGTTCTTCCGCTACTTTTGGAATCGATCCGCAAGCAGGCAACGGAGCCGTTGGTATCTGCACCTGCCTTGAAAACAAGCATCGAAGAAGGCATTTTGAACGCACAACTTTGCCTTGTTACGACCCAAATTTCTGCCAAGATGTGGTGGCTGGGCGTTACTGGGCAAAAGAACGAACGCGACGAGTATGGACAAAAGGCCAAGACATACATGGACAGTGTAAGAACAGAAGGACGAAATAAGATTAGAAGGTTTACCAATTCCCCACGGGCGAAACCATGAACACTCTCCTTGTTCAGAACGAGGCCGCTGCAAGAAGCATATATACTTCGCATGAGGAATGGGTAATGATGGATGTGGAAGAAGCTTGCGCAGTGCAGGGTAATTGAATCCCTGCTATTCTTTTCGTTTGGAATGCGCTGGAGTTGTCTGGTCATGGTTGAGGCTGAGGTTTTAGGACAGGATTATTGCATTTGTTGATTTATAGGTCTCGAGAAGTGTCTTGCATCTCTTTCAAGGACAATGATATCCAGTTCTTTCAATCACAATCTTACAATTTTTCACGCAGGATGGAGCTCCCATTCATGTGCCCGCGCTCAGCCGTATGCCCTGTGATGTCATGCAGCAATTCGACCAAGCAGGTTGCGCCATCCATTATTGGTGGTGGTGGTGCTATTGCAAGTAAAGCGGTGAGGGCACGACGCAGCGCATTCATCAATGTTTTTTATTTATTGCGAGCTGGCTGCTCGTGAGCATCGACGGGCCTCTGCTGGCGCCTATCAGCAATCGGCAAGTCGAAGGCAGCAGTTTTATAGTCGAGCGTGACTGGACTTGGCCTTGCCACCCTGGCAAGCCGCTAACTTTTAAGGAGGGACATACGGGTTTAGTTCCTTGTCGAGATGGCACAGGAACCCCGCCATAAGTATCGACCCTGCGAAAGACAGTGGCGAGGTACACGCATTATCGCGCGATGACTCCCCTGAGCTTGCCTAAAACGAACTTACCAAGGCGGAGTCGTTTTGAGAGAAAGAGAAGGGAGGGGATGCCTGCTGGATGCCTGTTGGATGCCTGTTGAGCTATTACTAACTAGTCTGCCACCCCATCGCACTCAAATACAATAGAACCTTGTTCGACGCGGCACCACATCTTTCGAGAGTTCTTCGCCAACTGATACTCACTTTGGACAGCATCGACAGCCCCCGTCCCCTCTGTTTCCACAAGCCCAACCGACTCGAGGTCTATCTCATCATCGATATTCGACTTCAATTTCAGGTGAGAGTGCTGTGCTCATTTTATCTTGAACCCGGTCGTCAAGTGGGGCAGAGAGGGCGGCTGACGGCCAGCGAGCGCCTGGAGGGGCAGGAAATAGTAAATCTGCGAAGTGGGCACCTTTTTTTTCAAGGCCTGGGGCTTTCGTTGCCCCGTCATGGCTCAACTGACCTTTTTTTTTTTTTTTTTTGCAACCATTTAGATTTCCACTGTCCAAAGCCTTTCGAAGCCACAACCAACGAGATACCCTGACATAGCCTCTGATCGCTTATCAACAAAAGATGTCTTCCGTCGATGGCACCGAACCTTGGGTCGAGGTGACCCAGCCCGCCAGCACCACCGAGGTAATGATGGGAGACTCTGACCCCCGCCATTCCTCGACAAACTGCCCTTGTTTTTTTCTTCTTTCTTCGGAATTCGCTTGCCTGCCCTGCGCACAGCCCATTCATGTAGGAATGCTAACATGTTGATCTTAGGCAACCGCCGACGCTGCTGCCCCTGCTGACGCTTCCGCCCCTGCCGCCGCCGATGAGAAGCCCGTGACCTCGTCTGCCGTCTTCTCCATGTTTGGAGGCGGCGCCAAGAAGGAGAAGAGGGACGACGAAGAGGACCGCGGTGACAACTCGGGCAGCGCAAAGGCTCAGCGAGATGCTGCCAAGGCCGAAGGTGGCGATGACGAAGCCCCCGAGAGCGAGGATATCCACTTCGAGCCCGTCATCAAACTGACCGAGAAAGTCGAGACCAAGACAAATGAAGAGTCTGAGGAGCAGCTCTTCAAGATGCGCGCCAAGCTCTTCAAGTTCAACTCGGAGAGCAGCGAGTGGAAGGAGCGTGGCACTGGTGATGTCCGTCTTCTCAAGCACAAGGAGAATGGCAAGACTAGACTGGTTATGCGACGTGACAAGACCCTCAAGGTCTGCGCGAACCACTACAGTAAGCCGATTCACTTTTTTAGCATCGTGGCTCAAAGACTGTTGATGATTAATTATACTAACGAGTCTATATCAGTCGCCCCTGAGATGAAGCTGTCTCCCAATGTCGGCTCTGACCGCAGCTGGGTATGGAATGCTGCGGCCGATGTGAGCGAGGGTGAGCCTGATGCCGTCACTCTGGCTATTCGATTCGCCAACTCTGAAAGTACGTGAGGCATTCCGTCATTACGCACAGTATACATTGTTACTAACGCGGGGAAAAAAAAATCAGATGCCAACCTGTTCAAGGACTCTTTCATGAAGGCTCAGCAGGAGAACGAGGCAATTTTCGTCAAGGCTACTGGTGAGACCAGCGGCGAGGCCAACAAGCCCGAGTAAGGGGCCGGACACGCAGCAAGTGAACCGCCGTGGGCCGTTCTGCTTCATGAACTTGACAGAGCTGCTGCTCCTTGCCACCAGCCTGAGTCACTTGGCTTCCATCCTCTCCCCCCTTTATTTATTTTTCCACCATTACCCCATTACCCCATCACCCCATCACCCCATCGTCACATCAGCGTTTAGTGTCATCTCAACAGCGAGAGAATTGCATCCTTCAAACCCACGCCGCAGAAACGAAGCCAGACCTGGAAAATCACTACTCGTGGCAGGATTGGGAGCCACCTGGGCGAGAAGACGGAGACAGAAGTCGAATGGGACAATGGAGTGGGTTGCGGATCAGAGAATGTGGGCTGAGTTGGGACAAGCATCCTGAAGGCGTGTTTTTGTTCCCAAGTAAAGGTTAGCAATTGGTAGAAAGCATTTCAGAAGTATCACGTCACAGCACAAGGTAATGAATAAAAAGAGTCAAAGAGGATTGAGACCGTATCTGCCATGGCTGTTTCCGTGATCAAGTTTGGTTTGATTCGGTCCTGACGACGACGGTGGCGGCGGCGGCGGCGGCGGCGGCGGCGATCGGATTGGTGACGCCTGGGTAATTAATGCCTCGGAATGATCTGCGCACTGGAAAACTTTAAGTCGATGACTTGTTGGAACGAGAACAAGGCGATCTAGCGGCGCATATTACAAGCTCCGGCGTGCACGCAGCACGACTGACTGGAGCTGGGGGAGCTGGGGGAGCTGGAGGGAGGCGAACGGGCCAAGCCAAAAATTTGGACCTTATTACTGGCCTGCTGGCTCTGGCTGGCTGGCTCTGGCTGGCTGGCTCTGGCTGGCTGGCCGGGTTGGGTGCCGCAAAGCAAGCAAGCCGCCCGCAAAACAAAAACTGCCTGCCCACATTGCCAGAGCCTTCTGCTTGCAAAATCGGCGACTCGAGTTCCCCCATCCGAACCTCCGACTCCGCCCTGTGTCTCCCCATCTACCGTCGCTTCACTTGCTCGGCATCTCGCCTCTCCATCGCAATTGACGACCCATCGTGCTCGTGCTCTCGACTACACGGCATCTCTTCGATACTGGACGCGATCCCCCCCCCCCGCTTGTTTATTCATACTCCGGCTTGGGTCGCAGTGTGTAGGAGGCTTATTCCTATTTTTTCTTATCGTGTACTTTTCTTTGTTCCAATCCAGTTACACTTTACCTTTTTTTTTTTTCTTTTTTTTCGCTCCCTATTTTGTTACCATTCTTTGCAATTTCTTCCCGCGTTGCGCCCGACAGATTCCGGACATAATTATCATTGAGATCTCTTCTCTCCTTCGTTCACCCGTGGTTTATCGGCTTTGCCAACGTCTCGTGGCACGGACAAGGGGGACCGTATTGCTTCAAACAAAGGCATAGAAGGCGAAGCCATCTATTGAGCCAAAATGTTGGTCGAGGTTCGTCTTAACATTTTGAAGATGTATTGCTTCTTCTTCTTCTTCTTTTCGTTTGCGACATCGTATGCTTGGGTTCCTTTCACGTCACCGGATGGCGGCATCGGTCGTGTGCAGCACCATTTTTCTTTCTCCCCTGCTCTTGCATTTGCGCGCTTGCGAATACGCGGCCTCGTCCTCCTTTGGTCCGTGTCTCTTGTTGGACGGCGTTTCTTGTAGATTGATGTCGGTGGAGGGAGGACAGCATTGAGCGCGGGAGTTGCGCGAGAGATTGAGAGGGAGGGTGAGGAAAGAGATTCAAGTACCACGAGGATTCTTGGTATATCCTGGTTCTGCCGGCTGGCATCGAGCTGTGAAGGACTGCTCAACAGGTGTCGGCCAGTCGGACAAGGGCATAGTCTGCGTCGACCAGAGTGCGCATTGTTGTTGTGACTCCCACGAGACCGGCTTGCATGGGTCACTTGTGTTGCCTGTCGTCGATGACCCTTTGGCATTTTCTGTTTCGCTTGTTGTTTTCTTATCTCATCATTCGATCGATCGCCTTGTCTGTTGAACTCTTCTGCATAACGAGTGTCACGGGGAAAAAAAAAAAAGAACAGCCGCTGGGTTCTGCAGAGGACTTCGAATCTCTTTCTTCACTCTTTCTTTCTCTCTTGTTCTCTCTTCTCTTTTCTCTTCTTCTCTCTCTATATCGACCGAGTATTCCACATGCTTTCTTTCAAAACTACGTCTGCCTCATCGCAATATTCTGAGACGCACAAAACTTGACGCTCAAAGATGCCAGCCAGGACACGGAAGAATGCTAACGAATTGCAGAGAAGAGTCAAGGTCGTCACCGAACAACATGTCATGTAAGCCTTTTTCACACGAAAAAAGCAGCTCCCACCCTTCAAGATGTCCTTCTTCCAAGATGCATCAACGTTTCGAAAGACGGATTGACGTCAGTCTCTTGCGGTGACGCTAATGATGAGTTTGCGATAGTGACAAACCGTCCCCGGTTGCGGAGTTCCCCATGCGAGAATGGAGCTTGCGGTTGCACTTGTTGGACGAAGAAGGCAACGAGCGACCTGCCGATGTGTTCACCAAAGTGGTCTACAACCTTCACCCTACCTTCGAAAACCCTGTTCAGAGTGAGTTTTGACATTTTCAACAATCCATGGCCCCCTTCCGCTACTTGTGTCGATTGAAGAAAAAAAAGAAGAAAAAAAGAAGAAAAAGCTGCTTACAGAATCCACCCCCTTTGTTACTAGCTTTCACAAAGGCTCCATTCTTGTGCTCCAATGAGGGCTGGGGAGAATTCGAAATCACCGTCGACTGCTACACGACAGAAAAGACGAAATTGACACCCATCATTCACGACTTGAATTTCTCCGAGGAGAAGTACGAGGCCACACACACCGTCACCTTCAAGAATCCATCGCAAGCTCTGCAGGAGCGCCTACGAGAGACGGGCCCGCTACCCAACGACGAGGACCGTCAGAAGAAGAAGGGCGTGGCCAGCAAGAAAAATGCCCAAAAACACGACTACGAGAAGATTGCCGAGGCGCTGGAAAAACTGGACGAGGAGGATCTGCTGCGAGTCATCCAGCTCATCAACGAGAACAAGGGCCCGGATACGTACATAAGAAGCGATGTTGAAGGTGAGCATTCCTGTAATCCACCAGATGTTCTGAGGAAAAAAAAATCTCCTTTCCATCAGCTTGTTGATTCTAGTGTGTGCTTGGGCTAATAGCGGATAATCTCACTGAAGCCGGGGAGTTTTCGATCGATCTGTACACGATGCCGGATTTGTTGACGAACAAATTATGGGAGCACCTTGTAAGTCGAGCGCCTGGGAGCTTTCAGCACCGACAATACCGCATTGCTAACATGTCATTCAGTCAAAGAAAGGACTTTTGAACTAGGATGGGCTGGCCACTCGTGTATTTTTTTGCTTGGTGCCCGCTGTCACACAGGGGTTGGGGGTGGGGGGTTGAGAACCTGCGCCGCGGGCGCCGATCCAGCAGTGCTACGCATGCTTTGCCTCGCCTCGGACAATTAATTTGCATATGGGCTCCATGGCTAAGGAAATGGCGGGGAAGGGCTCCTAAGGAAAGTCAATGTCGGAAAAGGAGAATATCCCACGATTCAACGAGGAAGCAAAGCAAAGCATTGGCTGAAGGCTGGAGAGTCATGTATGGAGTAGAAACGGCGAAACGATGGCTTAATCTTGTTGGCATTTTTTTCATCCCTCAAATTGACGCAACTATGGAATGGGAATAGATGATCGTGTACTTTTTTCCCTTTCTTCTTGCGTATTTGCAATATAAAAATATGAGTGCGATAAAAGCACGCCGTGTTTGAGAAGAAAAAAAAGGGCGGGGGGTCTCCGTGAGTGAATAGGCTCTGCTTTGCCTTGACCCGCACAATTCGACAAACATGTACATGTATGTACTCTTGGAAGACCTGCCTCTGGAAGACAAGGGCGAAAAGCGAAAAGCGGCAAAGGATGTCGAGCCGAAGGCGAACTAGACTCGATGGGTAAGGTGATGGTGAACGAATAGGCTGAGTAACCTTGGCGGATGAAAACTGGTGGAGCACCTGCTGGTCTTAGGTTTACGCACATTACGCACATTATTATGTACAGCATACTACGCACACACTACGTACCCATGTCCCAAACTATGGGTCTCCTGCAAAGAATCGTTCAACTTGTACGTAAAGTTCCGATGGCTGGCGCCGCTCGAACGGTCAAAAGGTCCCCTACTGCTCGGCAGTATGTAACCTGTTCTGGCAAAAAATCGACATGAAAATCTGTGCCGTGGCCGTGGCCGGACTCCTCCTGCCTTCCGTGCCTGCCAATAATTCCCCGGCCCTTTACTTTTCGAGGTCTGACCCCGCTCGCCAGGGGTGGTTGAGGGGGTTGAGGGGGGTTGAGGGGTTCCGTCGTTCCTCACTCACAAGTTACAACTGGGCGGGGAAGAATTTCTTTATTTCACTGCCTTGACTGACACCTGACGCTTCTCGACGGCCCGGGACGGCGGTGCGCCGCCGTTCCACTGATGACACTTGCCACTGGTCAAAACCACCACCCGCTGCAAACCGAGCATCTCTAATCCGTACGAAGTCATCTTCGTCGCAACCTCACGGCGCCTGATTGCCACCGCCTTCCGCCTCGCCTGCCATGGCCCAATCTCAGAACGCTGGCGGCACCTCTGCATCCAGCCCCAGCGTCTCTGCGACGCCAGCAGGCGGCCAGCAATCGCAGCCACCCTGGTCGTCGTCCTCACAACGACAACAACGACAAGAACAAGAACAAGAACGAGAACAAGAAGGAGAACAACATCAAGCTCAACTCGCCGCCGCCGCCGCCGCCGCCCAACATAAGCGTGTCTACCAAGCCTGTATCCCCTGCCGTCGCCGCAAGGTACGATGCGACCTGGGTAGTGTCGACAACCCTCACGACCCGCCCTGCGTACGGTGTCGCCGCGAGAGCAAAGAATGCTTCTTCTCTGCTACTCGTCGCAAGCGAAAGACGGACGATGGCGAAGGCAGCGATTTTGACGAGTACATGGTTCGAAACGGCCGCAAGAGGCTTCATGCCGAGGCGAGCTCACCTTCACCACGAATCGACCGCCGCTTCTACAGCCACGTCCCACTGACGCCCGGAGGCTCCCATGGCCGCACTCAGCCCTTGCGCCGACCCGATGGCAGGTCGAGTTCGCGACGGGATTCGGAACTCGACGGCGACGGCGACGCCAATCTGGAAAATCTCGAGGCCCAGACAGCTATGCGCCGCGCAGTGTACAACCCCCACGACGCGCTCGACTTGCTCTACAAGGCTGCAACCGACAGGTCTGTTGTCGAATCGTCCTCTGGCGAGATGGACAACAGTGCTGACTTTATTAGTCCCGCTGCGAACAATCATGTGCGCGAGGGAAGCATTGCCTCAGTGACGACCGCTGCCGCTCATCAACCCACGCCCCAAGATGCCGCCACGGCCAGAGATGTTCCCAGACCGAGGTCCATGTCGAACAAGATGGATGTCGAGCAACAGCAACAGCCGCGGCAACAGCTTCCCGAGAACCACCATCATCATCCTCTGCAAATACCCCCCCGGCAGGCTGTTGATCCCGGGCTCGCACAACAGCCATCTTTGCGAGCTCAACCTGGCTACGCAGAGGCGCTGCGAGCTTGGTCGAGATTCCGCTTCGTTCGTGCGGGCTGGTTCACGTCCCAAGAAGCCATCGAATACATTGACTAGTAGGTTGCGCGCCTGGTTTTTGCTCGGCTTGGATTGCAGATGGCGTGCTGACTGACCACTTGATATTCGGCAGCTACTACAAGTATTTATCACCAATGACGCCCATATCACCACCCACCTTCAGCGACCCTGCATCCCACGTGACTCTCTTGACGGAAGAACCCATTCTTACCGTCACACTCCTCACCATCGCTTCGAGGTACCGTCAAATGCCTGGGACAGGCGGCCACTGCCGCTCGCACGCGATTCCTGAGCAGCTGTGGACCTACCTTCGAGGCATGATTGAGCGTTGCCTCTGGGGACAGGAAGCTTTTGGCGGCGGATTCTGCGGCTCAGGCGGCCCTGGCTCCTCGTCCGTCATCATGGAAGAGACGGATACCAGCAGCACTGCACCATGGCGGGGCATGAGGAAAGGGAGTCTGCGCACTCTGGGCACTATCGAATCCCTCTTGATCCTCACGGAATGGCATCCGCGTGCCCTTCACTTTCCGCCCCAAGAGGCGACCGATGAGCTCATGCTTCCCGACTACAGTGGCGGCCCCACGACGTCCTCTGATGACCCGAGCCGGAATGTCGGCGCTGGATTTGGTGGCAAGAGGATCGAGAGCTGGCTGGAGCCGGCCTGGAGAAGCGATCGCATGTGCTGGATGCTTCTCAGCACTGCCATGGGGCTCGCATATGAGCTGGGCGTCTTTGATGACATCGACGAGATGCTCAAGGACGATACCATTACTCGCCCAGAGTACTTGGACGAAGCCTACAGAACCAGGGCCAACCGCATCAAGAGACTGCTGCTCATCTACACATCTCAGCTGGCAGGCCGGCTTGGCTGGACAAGCATGACACCTGAGCATCTTCGAAGAGCCGATCCCGCAGTGTCTCGCCGCCGCACCGTGTCCAGCGATGGGAATACCCCGAGCACCTCGTCCATGACCAACGGCTTCAACTATGTGCCAGACCTGGAGCTTGATGATCAAATCATCCACTGCTGGGCCGGCATCAGCAATGCCATGCATGTTGGCAACGAGAAGCTGTTCAAGTCTCGGAAGTACACGACCGAAATCATCCAATCGGGACGATATGTCGAGCTGCTAAGAGAGTACAGTCCCCTGCTCAAGGATTGGTACAGGGAGTTTGAGCTGTTCCGCCTTCCTCAGTTCATCAGACATATCCTGACTATCGAGTATGAATACGTTCGCATCTACGTCAACTCACTTTCGCTGCAAGCGGTCGTCGAGCGTTGCACCAACAATGCCGGACAAACTGCGAATGGAAACAGTGGCAACGGACAAGCTGCCAGTGGTCCCACGCAGCTCTCTCCGCAAACCCTGATCAACTACGGCAAGCTGCCGCTCGGTCAGCTCGGCGGCTTCACCATTCACGACCAGGAATATGTTCGAGAGGTCGTCGACGGGTGTCGGAACTTGCTTCGCACCGTCGTCGACGGTCTCCTTCCGGGGGGCTACCTGAAGCACGCGCCGGTCCGGACCTACTTTCGCATCATCAGCGGAGCCATGTTCCTGCTCAAGACGTTCGCTCTGGGCGCCCCGCGGTCCGACGTCAAAATGAGCATAGACCTCATGGATGCCTGCGTCGAGGCACTGCGAAACTGCGTGGTGGACGATGTGCATCTGGGCATCCGCTTTGCCGACCTCCTCGAGACGCTGACGAGTCGACTGCGGAACCGGTTCATCCAGGCACCAACCATGCAGCAGAGCTCAGCCAAGGATCAAAGTCCTCTTCCCGAAGGCGCCGTGCCTGGCGGTCTCGCTGCTGCGGCTGCAAGCGGCGACACTGCCAATTGGGTGGGCAAGCATGCCCAGAAATTGCGCGAAGGCCTCAGCGGACAGTGTAAGTCTCCCGTGACTGACCTCAAGCTTTGCCACATGCTGCCTCTGACAAAAGGCTGGATCAACGAAATGCTAATGTTTCCATTGTCAGATTGCCCATTATCCCCAGGAGCCGAAGGCAACAACAACAGCAACAACAACAGCAACAACATCTCGGCCACGCCGTTCGACTTGTCCACGGGCAACTTTCCTTACCCGGGTGCGTCGTCGATTGGGCCGTCCACTCCAGCTCCCCACGTCGAACACAACGGCGTCGCTGCTCCCGCGCCCGGCGTCGACATGCACCTCTTTGACGAATGGAACAATCCCGGCAACGAGATGTGGTACCTGCCCCCCGGCCCAGCCTTCTTCCAGAACATGGGTGGTGACAGTTCGGTCGCCATGACGGCCGAGGGTGTCAACGTCGGTGGTCTGGACCTGCTCGAGTACATGGCCATGGACCCCGTGCAATTCTCCAGCATGGACGGGCCAGCATCGGCAAATGGGTAAGCAGCCGCATCACGACTTTTTGGCTGCATCGCTCCGTCATCTGTTTCTCGTATTCACCCCTTGAATCTTTGCCATTGACAAGGTGTTCCCCCTTTGTCAATCTATACTTGATGGATCCTTTTTTCAAACGACAGGTTCGAATGAAATGGGACACGACCAAGTCAGCCCCAGTCAGTAAAGCTCCATGACGGGCAACGAGTAGCACGCACGACCGACTATAGGTGAAGCTGGAAATATTGGAGTCTAGGTGGCATTGCTGGTTGGACATACTGCGCCCAGCAGTGGAGTGGATGGAGCCCGGCGAGACGAACGAGCAAGTAGTAGATACGATAACACTATGTGTCAGTAGCAATCTATTGGCCAGTCTACTTGATGCCTTGTGTGCCATGTTGGCGATACAGAGCCAAGCCGTGTATACTGTCAACAGAGCCAACGTCCTTCACCCCAGTGACCAAGTCAACGAGCAGAGCACATGTACTGCAAGCTTTTGATGAATCTGGGCCGCTTTGAACTACATTTGCTTATTAATGTAATCAATCATTGATGCTAGCTACCTTGGCTACAATATCACGTCTCCAAAATTTCCCAAAGCCAGCCGACTCTTTCTTTTTTGCCCCACTGGATTGAAAATCTGCTGCATGTAATTTGTACGATTTGAAACCCACAAAGGAGAAATATTGTGCAACAAGATTGTATGAGAAGTGATGAAAATGGCGAGCATATCGTGGTCCGGCGTTACAAACTGACGCTGATGTGTGCCTCTAATGGGGATTTGGTATCCGAGCGATCCCTGGAGACACAACGAACGATGCGTAAAAGAAATAATTTGGCCACCTGGCCGATAATAATGTAATGGGAGTTTCGGACAAAACCAACAAAATAGAGGGGGGGTATTTGAGGCAGTGAAAAAATCAAGCTTGTTCAAAGTTGTACCAACACCGGTTAGAGTCCGTAAGTGGTTCCTCGAGTGGAATGGGCTTCTTGCAGGGCTGTGCGTTTGTTAGTTTCCCTCATCTCTCTCAAGTTATTACTTCCAGCATAGCGTGACTTACTTTGCAGCACTCTCAACTGTCTGGTGCGGTCCTCGCAGGCAACTTGAATGCCTGAGCCCTCGATGAACTCGAGGACGACACTATTGGGGAGCTCCTGCACCTCCACATCGGGAATACTGGGAGGCCGGAACTCGCTGAGGTGGTATCGTTTGGTGCCTTGGGCTGGGCGGCCGTTCTGGACCGGTAGAGCGCTTAGAATGAGGAAGCCCTGCGAGTCCAGGCTCATGTTTCTGCGTTTCCACAACAGGTTGTCAGGGAACTGAACATTAACATCTCCCATATACGACACAATAGTTGGTGTTCCTGTGGTGGATGGCCGTGACTGAACAGACTCGTGTGCCTCTTCCTTCGTTGTTGTTGCAGAAATGGAAGGGAGGTTGTTCTTGGAGCGCGAACTGGAAAGGTTGGACAGTCGACGCATGAAGCGGCCGGCACGTGACAGCTTCTTGTCGCCATTCGTAGATTTGGCATCGTCGCCAAACGCAGATTCTGATGGCAACAATATTGTCTCGCGGTCCTTGCTGAAGGATGATCGAGGGCTGCTGATGGACATGCGAGGGGAAAACGCCGGATTCGCATGCACCGACTCGGCCCGGCCCGGCGAGTAGGGAGAGTTTCCTGTATCAGAGGCTGCTGACTTTCGTCTCTCCTTGATGAAGCCCTTGACGATGCCAAGCGAAGACTGGCGTGGCTTGCTGGACTTGCTCTGCTCATACAAGTCGTTGCCGCGATCCTGAGTTTGCTCGAAGCCAGAGTAATCCTTCTCTGCAGCAAAGGCAGTTTGATGATCTACCAGAAGCGGCGACTGCTTCAGCTCCAGGTGATTGTATTCAGATGGATCTCTGGGCGGCTCAAAGCTCATGTGCCCCGTGTTGTTCGGGTCTCGAATGATTCTAGCCATGACTGAAACTGACTCTGGGCGGCCCTGGGTGTTGTTGCTACTGGGAACGCCCGGGTTGCGAGGAACAGCTGTCCTAGCTGTCGGCGACTCAAACATGGATAACCGGCTCGTCACAGACCCGGATCGTTCGAGACGGTTGCGTCTAACTGCTTCCGCAGAGACTTCTTGGCTTTGCTCGGGTGAGGGGGGTGTCTGGTTGCGAAACGAATTGGCCCTGTCTATGACGGAGGGTGATCTGGACGGCTCTCTCTTCTTGACCGCATAAAAGGTCGAAGAAGGTCGTTCTCTGGCAGGAGAAGCCGGGGCATCTCCCGAGGCGGCCGAAAGTTTCTCCAAAGCCTTGATTCGTTGCGAGATGCTGGAGCCGATATTGTTCGACTTCTTGGCCAGGTTGCCGCCTTGTTGTTGTTGAGTGATATAGTGCAAGTAGGCAGCCCCCGAGCTCATGGACCTCGCCGACGATTGGTTCGCATCAGCAGGAACGATCAAGTTTCCGCGAACGGGATTTGAAACTGTTCGGACAGTATAAGTTGAAGGGGCTTCGTCTTGCTCATTCATGGTGCTCTGGGGGAAGCTGGGAGTTATGGGTGTCTTGATGACGGAGACTGGTGCAGCTTTTTCGAGCGATGCGCTCTGGGTGTTGTTCTCGGTGTCCTTCTTTAGTTCCAGATTTGTGGTCTTTATGGGCTCGATTTGTGATCTCCGTTTACTTTTTTTTTCTGCAACAGCTCGCGAGAGGCTAGCCTCTTCACCAACATCATTCGATGGAGCAGGGGCGTCGATATCGGAACCAGCAGCCTCGACTGCAGTAGCCAGCGGGACCATGGTAGTTTGTGAGGCAGCTTTGGTGGCAGCCAAAAGACCCTGGGCCGAAACCTCTGCTTTCAAAACAGGTGACGAATTTGTCGTGTATACTGTATCTAGGTCCTTGGATGCATCTGTCTCTGGGACTCTGGAAACGCTCTCGTCAGAACCAGGCACAGCGTTGGCAGAGAATTTAGAGACTGGCAAAGCAACATTCTCGAAACTTTCGCCATCATCAATGGATCCGCCCTGAGGATCCTCTGCAATATTGCTCGTCGTAGACAGCTCGGCTATGGTTGTAATGGGTTCGTTGGTCTCCTCGATGACGGTCTCTGCTCGGAGATGGAATATTTCAGCTGCATTTTCCTTGGCGACAAACGTCTCAGCGTCAATTCCGTTGCCCTTGGAAACATCTTCAGTGGAGGGGATATCGACCTCTTTCGGCTCGGTTTCCTCCTTGGCGTGAATAGTTTCATCGGTCGTTTCAGAGATTGATGATGCTTTGGTGGAATGACCAGCTTCTGACGAGCCGACAAGGGGACTGGCAGGGTGTGAGTCTGAAGGAGTCAGGTCTGAGGTTTTATCAGCGTGAGTCAATGGCGTCACAGTGTCCAAAACAACCCCAGAGTCATCTTTGCTCAGCGACACGCGCCGGTTGTTCTTGTCGCAGTCAATTTCGGAGCTGGCGATGGCCTCGTCGAGCACCTGTGTAGAATCATCCTCGGCATTGGCGATTTCATCATCTTCCAAGAATTCGTCTGACGGTGGCAGTACGCTCATCTTCTTCTTCTTTTCCCTGAGTTGCATGGCCTTCATCAGCCGGGCCTTCTCAGGACTTATGGTCGGCTTCTTTTGTGCAGGCGCAGGAAGAGGAACAGAGTCGAATATCGAGCTCGAACTTGTCGCTGGCCGATCGTGACCGTCATCTGAAGCTGAGAAATTTAGACCGACAATCTCCTCTGGAGGTGACGATCCGGTAGTGCCGTCTTTTCCTTTGCTCTTCTTGCCTCCCTTCCCAAACAGTTTGAAGCCAGCCGGAATCGCAGACACAGGCCGGAAGTTACCTGCAGTTTGCGGTCGTGCGTTGGCATCAACTGAGGGCCGAGGGCCGAGCTTCACTCTTGGTTTACTATAGGGGTATGCGCCAATCGTGTAGACATCAGAGTCCGGTGAGGTTGGCCATTCATTCACGCCGACAAACGAGGGTACGTCGGAAGTCGTGACGGCGGCGAATTCACTATTTTCGGGTGAGGATGCCAGGTCGGAGTTGAGGGTAACCAGCTCAGCAGTTGAGCGTCTGTCATGTGCGGATTGGGGTCGGCTCTCGTCGGCGTCGTGGGTAGACTGGCGTTTTGTAGCGCGTTGTTCGTCCTCTTCCTCTTCAGCAATTTCCATCAGCCGTCTCTGGCGTAACGAGCTTGTCGAGGATGAAGTCGAACATGTAGCCGTGTGCAGGGAGCATGCTGCCGACAGCTTTGAATCTCCGAGTTCGCCGGCAGAGGTTATCTCAAAAACGGTATCGTAGGGCGAGAATCGTTCACAAATGGCGTTGAAGTGGACGGCCACACGAGCTATTCACACGCGAATGGTTTTGTTAGTTTGATCTTGGCTCTGACGACACGTTGGGCTTATCGCTCCAACCGGTTCCGCCCGTATCCCAGCTCAGTGACCGGAGAAGTACATGCCTTGTATGATTCGAGAGCAGTCTTCTGGCAGATATTTGATGATGACACTCCTCCTCCGATATTTTAGGAAACCATAGAGGGGACTCGTCTCGTCGTATTCGGCGACAGAATTGCGCACTTCGATTATCCCCCCGTTGCCACGACTCAGTACTTGTATCTCATCTCGGCCTTCGTATTTTAATAAAAACCTGTTCGATCGTCAGGTAAGCTGTTCCTGAACACGCAACGCGAGCCGTCTAGAGCAAGCGGCGCTCCAATGCATTGCTCCGAATCCCCATAGGAAAGTGTTTAGTCACATACCAGCCTCCAGGTTCAGAAGTTGCGGCCTCATGCGCTTCCACCACCATGGGATCATCAAGCCCATTCAATGACATGGTCCTCGTCGTATTTCACCAAACCGCGTCTGACGTAACTGATTCTTGTTTTATGACTATTCGCTGGACAAAGGAGAGAGATGACGTGGAAATCGATGTCTAGAAGGGGGGTTCGCGGAAGAATAATCCCCGTGCCTCAAGTCTGGAGGATCCAATTCGAAACTCAGGGGATGGGGTTGCAAATTTGCAAGCGAGCATGAACGCAGATTACGCAACGATCATGGGAGCATGAACCAAGCTAGGAACGATAAGCGCCTAGCAATGAGAAAATAAACCGACAAGTATGAAGAGGACGGGCAATGAAGGGCGAGAAGAATATGATGCTTGTAGAATGGAAGAGGAACAATGTCTCTGGGTGTATCCCTTGGTTTGGAGGGGCAGCGCCGGAATTAACGGAATGGGCGAGTTGTTTGCCCGCTGGTCCGCAATTCGCAGTGGATTCCCCTGCCGCAGGCGCGGTGTGTGGTAATCCGTATGTACTCCGTAATCCGTACAGAATGTGAATATAATGTAGGTGCTCCGTACGTCCGGAGTAGTAGCAGGTCGTCGATGTCGTCGCCCGAGACACGAAGCTGAAAATCAGCGACTGTACCGAGTAGAACAGGAGTAAGCACTTTTTGTCTTCTTTCTCCTTCTCTCCTTGAAAAGTCACCGGGGGTGGTAGCAATTGGTAACTGGGAGCTTGTGGAACTAAAAGGCTGACCACAACAGCAAGGGTGTTCACCCAAGCTGAGCTGGACAAACACAAGGGAGGGAGGGTTTGCGAAAAAGGAAATAAGAAAAGAAAGGAACGGCTCCGAGAGGGGGGTTACGGCAGTTGTCACCAAGGAACACCTGGAGCCTGGAGCCAAGGGGCGAGGATTGCTCAAAGAGGGGCAGGAATGCTGAAAAAAAGAAGGCGATGCTCGCCAAAGGCTAGGAAAAAAGGAAGTGTGGATGAGTCTGGTGTGATGGTGATGGGTGTCCGAGATGATGGGTTAGGAGAAAAGAGTGAATCCCTTGGGCCGTCTGTGTTTGATGGACAGAGATGGGATGGGACGTTGTTGCATCGTTCAACATCCCAAGTTTCCAAGTGTGGTTTGTTGGTGCCCCGTGCCAGGCCAGGGTAGACTTGCTGCAAATTCCTGCAATGACCGCCGTGGGGCAGTTGACCCATCATCTCGGGTCGAAGTCGAAAAGGGGGGCAGGCAGAGCCACCACCAGACACGACAGACAAAGTCGTCAACGAGCACAAGCACTAGAGTGCACTAGTTTTATTTTTAGCTGCAAGCCACACGCGAACGATGCTTAGGGGAAGGGGAAGGGGCTTCATTCGAGAATTGGGAGTCGATGATTTTTGACACTTCGAATTCCCAAATGTCCGACTCGGTCATTACAGTAACTGTACCTTCTGGGTAATAGCCTGATAGGTAGGTACGCACGCACTCAGGTTGGGTTGCCGTTCAACACGCAAGCTCCCCAACCCAGCATACATGCATAAATCCGCCTCAAGACCAATAAATACTCCATTATAATTAATAACCGTGTCCCTCATGAGTCCCGCCCACCACCGATGTCACGGCTTGGCCGTCTTGGTTTGCGCCGACTCAACGTGACAAAAACGTCCAATTTGTCCTTCCCCTAGCGCTAACCGGCAAGCCCCAATGAAAATAACTTGTACATATTACTTCTTGTCGTCATCGTCAAACCCAGGGCCAAAAAGAGACTAATAAAATTATGAATCATGTACAGCCCGAAGAGAACCCAAACCTCGCTCACTGGCTTGCAGTCTTCCACATGTATCGTCGATTGACACTACCTTGCTCGCCCGCCTACTCAGCAGCCTATCGCTGAGTCTGGTATACGTATTCGCCAAATCGACGGAGTAATGACAAGTCGGACAGCCAAATTCATGTGCTACTAAAAGGTATTGTATGCAAGACCGACCACACATGCGCCTTTACCAATCCGAAGGGGCCGAATTCGAAGCCTCCTCGTGCACTGACAACGGGCAGAGGATGAGAACACTGGCGGCAATCACCAGATATCGAGACGCATACCTAGTCTCGACCATCGCCACACGGTCATGTCCGCCAACTTCCATTGTTATCATTTACCTAGTACGCGCCGTAACGTGCACTAGACATCCGTCACATCACACAGACGCCGCTACAGTCAATCTTTCATGCATACTTCACCGCTATCCCTTTGATGAAGAGCACAAAATACGCAGTCAATGCGCTCGCTCAATTGCGACGTCTTCGCAAGTACAATCGTCAAGTATCATCTGCGGCACCTTTATGTGGCAAATTACACCCATTCATTGAGAGAAACGTCTCCCCAGCATCTCATGGTATCGCGGCATATTAAATGAAGAAGAAACGCCCGTTGAATGTCGAAAAGTCACAATCTCGGCAATGCTTCACGGCAGACTTGAAAGCGTCATATTGAAGTCATGTTTCGGGCTGCATTCTTCTTCCCCAAGGGTCGTCTCCGCTGTCATATCAAGTCATGTGTAAACAGGTACAGAGTAATGTGATAAGTATGCCCACGACGCCTTCGTTTGCACGCATCCATCAATTCTTGGGCGCTCTAGGTTTTGCGGGCGCCTCAGCTGTACCGGTAGGTTCCTTGGCCTTGGCGGACACAACCTCGGGGCTATCGTCTTCGTCGTCCTCGGGCTCCTCTTCCACAGCTTCCTCCAACGTAGTCACGACGAGCTCGTTTCCGTCGGCGAGCAAAACGTCATAACCGCGACCACTATTGCTGCCGGATATCCCCACAGCCGGGGTGGTTCCTTCGGCTATCTGCTGCTTGGTTTTCGATACAATTTTCTCAGCCTCACTAATCTTTTCCAACGCATCGGCTTCTAGCTCAGCTTCCTTCTCGCTCGAAGTCTTTCCTTGTGCCGTACCGTTCGTCTTTTCCAAGCGAACGATCATGCAAGAGAGATTGTCGGTACTAAATCGGCTCAAGGCGTGATCGACGAGTTGTTTGGACGCCATGATGGGGTCTTGCACTTCGCGAACCAGATCGACAGCGTCTTGGTCACTGCAAACATCCCATAGCTGTATGAATTGTCCCGTTAGTGAACCAATATATACGTGTTTGGGACTGGAGTTGGGAGTTGAGAGGGTTCGAATTCAGCTTACGCCATCGCACGCGATTATGATGAACTCATCAAGGTCATGTTGTATGACAGTCTCGGTCGTGTACGGGTGTCCGGTCACGAGATCCTTCATGTACGCATCTCCTAGGGCACGAGTAACGGCGAGGACGCCATTCACACGGTTGTTGAGGATTAGGCCACCGGCGTTCGCAATCCGCTTGCCTTCGTTCTCGTCGCTTCCTTTGTGGTCATACGATAGTCGCAGGGCTTTGCCCCCACGACATAAAATGATGCGAGCATCCCCCACGTTCGCAGTGTACAAGATACGCTGCCGAACCGTGGATGCCTTGCGTTTCGTATGGGTGGCAGCGTCAAGAGAGGAATTTGAGGGGGTCCGCACAGGTGGGGAGGTAGCGACAGTCTTGTCTTTGTCTGCGGTGCTGGCTTCGTTGGACTTGGGTGGCAACTTGTTTGGAATTGTTGGAGCCGGTTTGTCTGTGGAAATACGATCCTCCCAACGTAAGAGCGCGATGGCAGCCGTGCAGCCGCTGTTCTTCAGTGGAAGCTTTTCCAACTGTGCATCAACCGAGGTGAACGTCTGGTCAAGGAGCTCGGGGATCGGCATGTTGGGATTCTTTCGTATGGTATCTTCGAGAATGAGATGGAGCTTCTTTCCACACCAGTCCGCAGCAAAAGTACCGGCGTGTCCATCAAAAATCGCAAAATACCCATTATCGGATTCTACCATTTGCTTTCCAGTACCTTCCGATGCCCCCTTTTCCGGCTTCGATTTCGTCAAGGCATCAGCGTTGGGCGAGGGAGTAGCTATGAAGTTGTAGAGAAACGCATGCGTGTCTTCCATAGTGCGACGGCATTTCTTGTTCCTATCTTCCCAGACGCCGACTCGAAATGTAGACTTGGGTCCTGGACCCGACTCGCCAGCAGAATTATTATGCTGACCTTGCGGTACAGCCAGGGCAGGGTCTTGTTTACCCAGCTTTTGTAGCGGGGTTTGAGTACTCAGGTCAGAGTTGTTTCGGCCAGATTGAGAAAAGTTCAGTGTGTTCTTGGCCGAGGCTAGGAAGCTACTAGCCTTGCTGCCAACGCCGCTACTCCTCCTCTTCTTGTCAATAGAACCACCATTATCATTGCGGCCAGCGGGGCTTCCATTGCCGCTTCGCTTTTCTCCGCTAGCAGAATGAACTGCAGTTGTCTTGATAGGGGCAGGTTCGCTGGCGTTAGGACTTGAGCCCGGGGAAGGTGGCTTTTCTTCCGTCTTGGAATCGCTTTCTGTCTTGGATCCTGGAGAATTGGAGCTCCCACCAAACATCCTATTCAGCAGGCTTCCTCCTTGGGAGGAGAGACTGCGCCGCTTGTTGCCTGCCAGCTTTGAGGAAGTAAGACAAAACTGGGATAGTTTGGTTTAGGTGTATCGACGGTGAGGGGGGGGGGGGACTTTGGCACCGTTGAGGGCAGCAGTAATGGCGGAATGAACGGGTTTGATAGTTTCGATACTCAAATTCGTGAGAGAAGTTTTACTGTACAGAGGATTTCGACCTGATTCTTCTTATCAAGCGTAGTGATTGACGGAATTCGAAGTGTTATCAGGTCGGTTGCGAAACGAATAATACGGGAGAGTTGTAGAGTGTTCAGAACTTTGAATACGAGATGGTCAGTTGTTCTGCTGCTGAGGAAGAAAATCAGTGATCCCCGTTATAGAAGGCAGCGGGATGAAATGTAAATGAACTTGATGCCCGAAACGTTCCCAAGGTAGCTTCACCGCTATGGGACAGCGCGAAAGGAGCACCCAGACAACAACCAAGCACATGTCCGTCGAGCAGTTTGCTATCGCTGAAACACCATGACGCCCTAGCACAAGGAAAACACAACTGGGCAGTTGAAGGCAAGATGTATGGCGACAGAGCAGAAATAGTACAAACAGATGGTGTCAAGTACACGCAAACATACGTTGGAGTGAGTGTCACCGGATGGGTGCGGCCGAGCTCTGCCTGACATAGCAGGTCAGACAAGGTTGCCAAAATCGCAACAGCCCAAGCAAGAATCGCTTCGAATACCGACAGGATTGCCGTCGAGAGCGTCGAGCTGATATCGAAGACAAATGTATGGGAGAGATGGTGGTTGATGCCGCGGGCAGCCAGTGGCAGAAACGGATAATTACTGGTGGTTTGTGTCTTCGTTGTCCAACGCCAGACTGAATGCAGGAGAAGCGTCTGCGGTGGGCGAGGCTATGGCGGGGATTTTAGGAGAGGGGCGGAGTCGCTGATGGCCCATGGGACAACTGGGCTGACTGGTGAACTGGGGTGACCAACCAGGGTCGAGTGATCTGGTTTTGGCAAAGTGCAGCGCGCTGTGCAACCAACCAGGTCGCGCTGGCTCGTCTCGCGCCACCATGCCCCGCCAGCCACTCGGTCACTGGTCGGTGGGGCTAGTCGGTGGGGCTGGTCGGTTTGGGGCAAGCACTTCCCCGTAGCCCCGAGAGATCCACGCACGAGAATAGCATCATTCCATCATAAAGGCCAAGCGTCAGACAAGTAGCAAAAAATAAAAATAAAAATAAACCAGTTATCTCGGAACAACACTATTTGGGCTCAATTCTCTTACTGCCCGTTGCAAGAGATGTTTACCCGCACAATAAGGAGTACTACGTCTCGTAACAAATCATGGTCGTCCACGACCCAGCTTGCTCTCGGTGTATTAGTGGTGACAGGCATCCCTGAGGCGAAGAGAGGCGAACAGAGGGGGAACTGTAGGTACTAACTGACAACATTCTAAGCCAGACGAACACGATGATCAAACAAGGAAATGCGGCCTGCTTTTGTAACATTGCATGTCCCAATATTCCAATATGCTTGACGTAAGAGCCCAAACCTGTGGGAGCCTTATTGAATCCTGCATTTACACCCCAAACAATGCCACTGATTCTCGTATTCTGGTAAAGTTCAATGTTGACAGGCTGCCCATCACTCACATCGGCCGCGGCATCGTTTCCCGGTTTCCCCTTTCAAAATGCCCTCATCCGTTGAGTAAGAAAGGATTATAATTCGCCGTTGTGTTGACGCGTGTTTCGGAGCATCATGACACTGCCGAGGCTTCCCATCCACTTTGGCAAGAATGCTTGCACACATCTCTTGGCCCTCAGCCAGACGCAATGTGAGCAGGGATGATGATAAGATTGTATCAACTTCCCGATTCTCCAGTTCAGTCCAGCAAGCGAACGGGACAGCAACAGTCAGTAATTCTGGTTCATCAAAGTGCAGTCGCCCTGGCAAATTCGAAAAAGCTGCCGCCGCTTTGACGGGCAGACCTTTGGGATTGGCATACAAAAGTGGCGCAATAGCGGTCGGAACGTGAACGAGCAAGTCTGACATGTATTTCCAGCGTTTTGCTGGTCCTTGGGAAACATCGCTTTACCTGATTAGCGTAAACTAGACTGACACACGCAGAACGATCAGCCCAATGTCTCTAGAAATCAAGACTCCGCAATGATTATGACACTTCTTCTCCGACTTCCGTCTCCCTTGTCCTACTTCTTCAAGCTATCCAATCGTGCTTGTAGATCGTCGTCAACAGGATCGCCACCACTCCCACCTCCAACGGCCTGTGCGATCTTTCCTTCAGCGATAGCTGGATTGCCTAATTCGTTGGGCGTCTCGCCCATCTGGAGGCAAAAAAAGTTAGGCCAAGTTCAAATTCACGGGAATATGTTGCGGAAATGGACGGTGAAAACTGATCCTTACAGCTTGGCCAATGTCGACGCCAATTTCTTCCAAGACCTGTTCAACTACTTCATCGCCTTCTTCTTCAACGCCAACATCCATGGCGTCGTCTACCGCATCATCCATCATCTCCTGTCTCTGCTCCATGATATCGTTTTCTCGTTCAAACTCCATGGCGATCCGCTGTAGTTGGGGCAGGTTCATCGACTTATTCATGCTTCCCAAGGCCATCGTAGCCCCCTTCATCGCTTGCATCATTTGTTCGTTTGTTCGATATGTCTGTTTGAAGTCCGCCAGGGTTAGCAGGAATGAATACAACCCCGAATGCGTAGATGTCCTCCTGGAGAGCAATTGCGTACCTGGAGCCGTAATGAAATCTTCTGTAGCTGACTGCGCATCGCAAAGAACTTCTCGATATAACGCCGCGTGCGAACCAAGTCCTTGGCCTGGATCTTGCAGGCACCCATCTGCCCATTCTTGGCACTTGTCTTGATCTGTTGTATCAGCGTCTTCTCTTGCTTCTCCAATTTGACGCGCGTTTGATCGAGTTCTCGGATCGCCTTGTCCAGCATGCGCTGGTTCTTGCGCAGACGCTCAGCGGGCGTCATTCGCTTTCCGAATGCCCATTCCAAAATCTGATGAGTTGCGTGGATTAGCCGCTCATAGTCGCTGCCGGGTGCAGGAAGCTAGGAAGATTGCGGGTGGGAGGCTATCAACGTACATTCATGGCTGGTTTGGAGGGATTTCCGTCCCCGAATCAAATCGTCGCTACACACAGTGTCGCCTGGGAAGTTTTGGGAAACAGGAGCAGACACGAGCAAGTATACGCGGTCACTGTCGAGGTTACCTGGTCAAGATTAAGGAAGTGGTTTGACGTTGCTCAAGCTGCTGGTCGTACGTAATGGCCACCGCCCAGGCGTCGCCAGCGGAGGCCACTCCATTCATTGGCTTGGCAGCCGCGGCACGCCAGGCGCTAGCAAGCTTAAACATGCGCTGAAAGTGTTGAATAAAAGAGATCATGGCCGCAATCCTTCTATTAAGGATGCGCATATCCTGTTTTTGGCCTAGTGGTTTCTCTTCAGAAAACATCAGCGCTCAATCATTTCATTCGCACCGTCGGACAGTTTGGCATAGTTGGGCTCTCTTAATTGGACTCCAGGTCAGCAGAGGCCCCCCCCTGTCAAAGCTGGCAACTAGCTCCTTCTTACGGCTCTATTATGACACGGGAGTTTTTGACTGGACTCCAAACTGCGCACAGCTTGATCTAGGAAATCGCGCACACGCCCGTCCTTGTCCTCATTCCTCACTCAGTCCACATAATGTCGCGTAGTCGCTGCCTCTCTTTTTCTCCTCCGAAGATGCCATCAATTCCTTGACGAGCCAGGTGACATATTTGAGCACGGTCGAGGCCAAAGTGTTGGGCAACTAGCCGATACTCGTTCGATAGCGGGCTGCCAAACACGCCAACGTCATCCGTCTGAGTTCCTACTGTCAGCACTCACTGTGATCAAATTGGAAAATGCTCATGCAGCATGAACAATCTCAATGTAAAGCAAACATGCACTTACTGCCAGAGAAATCCTAGGTCTTTTCATCTCAAACCAGTGCTTGAAATGATGGTTCTGAAATCCACCATGAACCATTCCTGCCTGGACGTTGCAACTGAGGCAGAGCTCCAGGCACAATTCCCTTTCTGCAATCTCTTTTTTGGCCGCGTCGTCCTCCCAAATCACATGTCCCAGTCTACCAGGGTTCCAGGAAAGCAGCGTGCGTAGCTCGTCGAACGAACCGCTGGCTTCTGCTTCCGCAAAATGGACGGTGATTCCTAACCCATTCGAGGCAGCCTGCTTAAATACAGGGCTAAAAATGGATATCTCTCCCCCAGGACGAGCAGTTGGATCTCCGCACAAATCGACGCCCACGACGCCGGGTCCTTCCTCTGTGCGTAGACGAGTTGCGAGAGAAAGAATCGACTCTGCCATGGCTAAGGAATGGCGGCGGTCAACACAGAGAATCAACCGTGTATGCATTTGTGGATAAGTATTCTCGAAGTCTTTGATAGTGTCCAGCAGGAGCCGTATGTATGTGTCAGCTGAAATGTCACTCGTTGCCCGCGGCGTGGTCCGCAACTCCAGATACACAACGCCATCGGCAAGAAAATCCTCCAGCACACTTCTTGTTGCATATCGGATGGATTTTTTGTCTGTCAAGAGATGATAAATGTAGCTGCTAAACAATGTGAAGAAGCTGAAGACGCCAGTATACATTCTTAGTCATGTTTATGTTGTACCGTGGTGACCGTGTGCGGTCGGTCGCACAGAGAAGTGCAGCAGATACACTTACGCCTCAAGGTTGTAACCGTGCTTTCGGTCTAGCATCACCTCCAAGGGATCCTCAAGTTCTGTCTTGCCTGCTGCTTTCTTTCTTTTCCAGATCTCGTGGAGTGTCGTTCGGGACACGCTGCCTGTCAGGTGGGCGTGTAGCTAGACAAAAAACGATCAGCTGCAATCCGATATGGTGAGGTTGAGATTGCCAGACACTACTGTGCTCAGCTGCAACACTAAAAAAGGCATCCGTGCCTCGATCTTTGGTAAGCCTATATAGTCCATGACAACCTCGATATTTTTTGAAATATTTCACTATCAATGATAGTAGAACGACAAGCGTTGCTCACTGATCAGTTCGACACATGTGAGAGTTCACATGAGCTGACTGACCACGGCCCAAAGTTCGTCTCGTCTCGAGGGTGGAGCCTCTAAATCCCAGGAAATTAGGTAGGCGGTGAAAAATCGCTGGCTGGGCATATGCTAAAGACCACAGTATATTAGTGCGAATTCACACTTATTGTCAGTCAGTCAGTTGGTCGGTCGGTTATTAGTTATTAGGAAGTCAGTAAATCCGTCAGTCGGTCAGTATGTATAGGTACTGCTATAATATGCTGTTTTGCTAGTTAATAAAAGGCTCCACCCTAGATACAAGACAAACTTGTTGCCCGATGGGCACGTAGCAAAACGCGGGAAAACGCGATAACGCACATGAATAAGGATACAACTTTCACTTGGACTGCTCTCTCTATAAAAGAGGAACTTTTAACCTTCTGTTTGTGTATAATAGAAGATGGCTTCAATTCAACATTTTCTCTTCATCATCCTGCTAGGGAACATCTTTTCCCGACGTCACGTGTCCCACGCACGATGAAACTTTGCTAGAGCCGAGGTTTACTGCATGCCCCCATGGCCGTAGTAAAGACCTGACCATAATACGGAGCAGTAATGCACATGCTGACCTGGCCAAAGCTACGACCTAATGTTACGTGCGGGCTCTGCACGATAAGGGGTCGAATCCGTCAGAGGGACCAACGGATTCGACGGGTCGTAAATCGTACTAATTTCCCTTGACAAAACTACTGTTAGGTGTATCATGAGATGTAAGAAGTTGGTTGTTTTTTACTCCAGGGTGCTGAATCTGGCCTTATAGCGGTCTGCTATGGCCACACACGTAACGTAACACCTTACCTGGCTAAATCCAAGATCTGACCTGGCTATTATACTTGAGACCTTATAATATACAATTATAGTGCTTTTTTTAGCTCTGGAATTGAATATTGAATGTTATTTATCACGTATAATTTACTTCATCTAAAAGTGTCACGGCTTGAGCCTGGGTTGATAGAATAAGAGGTCGTAGCTAGGTATCTGCTAGCTAGGGCTAATAGGTGCTTGAAGGTTTCAATCTCTGACCCCCTACGGAAATACAAGGAAGGAACGTATGCTAATCCAGCTTCTCTAAGAGGAGGAAGACAGCGATGCGATGCTCCACGATGCGATGCTCCACGATGCGATGCTCAACGATGCGATGCTTTGAGCATCACGGAGGATTGGTTCGACCCTAATTAAAGGATCGTTGGAGGCGATTGACGGCGCTGTCAACGGTCAGGGAGGTTAAAAGAGGTTGGGATAACAAGAGGAGAAAACAGGGGATTCAGCGGGGACACAAGGAACAGCAGGGCTATCGAAGAACATCATCAATTGTACCTCTTTTTCATCAATTTCACTGTGCTTGTGCTCACCGATCTACATACAGTCAAATAAACATACCCCTCCTTTAATAAACTATGGTTAGGTCTTTAGTAGGGGGCATGGTCGCATGGTGTGTTCACACCATACATGTCGCTTTTTAAAGGAGCATGCCCACACAGACCCTACCCTATCGTTGTCTTTGGAGCCCCTTGATATCTACATATATATATATGTACGCTGCGCAAGGGGTATCTTCAATGGAACAACCTCTTAGTCCTCACCCTGATTGTGATCAAATTGCACATTCATCGTCCATTACGAGTATTAGCGCCCCCACAACAACTCAACGTTGTGTGAAGTTATAAACCCGTTATATCAGTCCAAGAATGAAAATCGAATGTAGCACGACAAATTACATGTGAAATCGCCTTTGGCTGAGATGGACATGGGGAAAGTTATATAAAAGCCGCTCTTATATGCGCCCCTTTTTTGCTTTCTTTCAACACAGCTCTTACTATTATCAGGCCGCATTATCCCAGTCACCATTGGTTCATTGAAACGTCGACTGCTCTTTGCCAGCTTTCTTTCCGTCCGTCCGTCCGTCCAGATTATTGTACACAAAAGGCGCCATTTGCCAACGCCTGAAGATAGTCCGACATGTTGTGGAGTTGTCCGTTGCGGGACACGATACCGGGAATCAAGAGAAATGTTGTGTAGATGCACGAATCGCTTTCACAGTGAAGGCTTGGCTTGGCCCTCTCCCAGGGCAGCGCCAACCTTGTCGGCGGTATTTTGCTCGGCGCCGGCTGTCAGAAGTTCGCTCCCAGTCTGGCGCATGTTGTATTCTTGCTCCATGGCGGTGACTTGCTGGTCTTCGGCGAAGGACAGAGCAAAAGGAACGCCGAAAAACAGGGCTGAGGTAACAATCACCCAAGCACCCTTTCCGCTGAACGACAGAACGCTCCAAGTCTTGTTCGAGATGGAGCTAACTCGGCTGGAGATCCAACCTCTCGTCGTCGGTGGAACAATGTCGCGCAAGGCATACAAGCGCTCTGCCAAAGTCTCATCTGAGGGATCGTAGTCGGAGTCGTTGGAAATCTCGGAATCTTGATAAGGAAGTGATCAGTATGGCTACTCAAGCGCCTGTCATAAGTAGACTATCCCGTGATGACAATGGGAGCGACAAACCAGTATCAGTGAAGTCATCATCGTCGACCTCAGGGCCAGTCTGGGACGTCTGGAAGTGCTCGTCCTCGACCTCGGTAAGAGTAACCATTGTGAGTTAGAAAAGGTGGTTTTCGGGGGTTAGACTGAGAAGACCTCGCGATGCAAGATAGTGGTATAAAGTATGATCAATGGCCGTGTCCGCACTCGAGGGATGACAGAGGTAGTGACGTGACGATGCCAGTGATACTGGGATTTTGCTGGCAATGTGTTGACGTTAGAACAAAGAACTGCGTCACGACGTGCTATCAATTTTTTTGGGCCTGGTTTAGGAGAGTTATTGGTGCTGTGGGCCCTCCCCCTGGGCAAATGTTTGGTTTTGGCCGAAGTAAACCAGACACAGCGTCACGTGCTGCAGCACAGTCCATTGGGGAAAGCGAAGCGATCCTTCAGAAGGTAAGGAAGACAGCTATTCCCTACTTTCCCTTTCTTAGAATAAAAAATAGTAAGACTACTTTGCAATTCTAGTCTCGTTTAGTCAGTCATATCAACGGGACACCTGCTGGGAGACTACTTCGGTGGACTTGTGCAAGGCAATACTATTCAAGCTGAAGCTGGTCCTGTCCAAGGCTAGATCAACATGATTGGGCGTGTTCGACGCCTGATCTTGGACGCGGCGACTTTCGAATCCCAGCTTCTCAAATTCGCCAATCACAGGGCTACACTATCAGCGAGTTCAAGTTCAAGTTCAAGTTCAAGTCCCGTGAAGTCGTTGATGGTAAGCCGGAGCTAAAGGGGGTTTCGCCCACGTTTGACAACAATAGTGGCGTACCCTCATTATGCATCTATATGATCACTTCTCTTCAGTGGCGGCTGACTTGAGCTATTCTATTTACCCCGAAATACGATGCCATTATCGGAAATGGTGAATCCAAACCCGATCCCATATGAAGAGCAATCGAATTGGGTGCTACACGCCGGGGAATATCCTCGGATACTGACACGCAACCAGCTGGTGCTTAATCTTGCATCGCCCGAGGTCCAGGAGTTTGTAACCGAATCCGTGTCTAGTCCAGTTTATGCTTGGACTCTACAAAGTGTTTAACACGTTGGTAGAAAAGAATCCATAGGTGCTCTGGGAGGTTTACGCCTTGGGGGGTGGAGGATTTAAACCTGGGATTTTGCACTACTTCCCTTAAATCTGAACCTTTGATGATACTGATGCCGCTGAGTGAGTATATACACAACTGGGCACAAGTCTTGCCTACCCCCTATCAGCTATGGGTGCCCATTTGTTAGCCAACCCTAATGGACAGACTGAATGCAACGAACATATCCAGTTGAGAGCGCTTGTCGCCATATGGGCGGCTCGTTTTAGTATGGAGCTCGATATAGCTTATATGCCATAGCAGGATGAGGCCGAAATCCTGGAAGTGATCCAGCTGGCGGAAAAGGGGAACCCTATCGTTTTTAAAGGCGACGAGTGGCGTCTGCGCTTGCCAGGAGAGTCAAGCTATACCGCGGCCTTTTTCATCTTGGAGGATCAGCAGCCAGGCAATTTTGTTTCATTTCAAGCTCTTCTGTTCAAGGCGCACATTTAACGACGTTTGGCCCGTAATCCGACTCCAGGGTTTGATGCCAGGGCCACGTATAAAGTTGATGGCAACCAAACTGGTTCTAGAGCGACCTTGATGAAAAGGGACATTTGCTACCAATTCAAAAGCGAGTTCGATAGCAAGGTGGTAGTTTAGCTTTAGAAAAAGTGTCGATCATGTACGCTGATGAACTTTTGATAATGAAATCGTTGTTTCTCCTGGTGGAGCATGGGGCCTGTCTAAGAATCGTTGAGGAAGGGCAATTGTACAGGTACAGGTACATAGTAACGGGAAGGGCGAAGCCGTGAATTCTGTGGTGGGGCACCGCGCCCTCCCTGTGCTCTCCTCCGTTGGATGCTCGGGTTAATCCGTAATTATGTACTATCAGACTCCTTCCCGCTGGTGACTTCCACATCGCACGCTCCGTACGGATTACTCACGCGCCATCCTGCATCCTGTCTACAGCCACGCTTACGAGATTGAGACGATCTGCTCTGCAGCTAGGCATCACCTGCATTATTTCCCAGCTATCCCCAGTTGACCTGCCTGCGTGGTGGCAAAGCGCCCAGCGTCTGCCGTCTGGTCCCACAGCCGTCTATCCGTCGGACGCCACGCTAGTGGGCACTGAGCACTGAGCACTGAGCGAGCACTACTGAGCAGTGACCTCTGAGCACTACGGAGCACTACGGAGCACTACGGAGCACTGAGCACTGATTGATGAGCACGCGCCAAACGCACCAAACGCGCCAAACGCACCAAACCACACCAGACCACAGCCAGACCACACAGCACTTTTTGCGGCTGATGGATGCAACCTTCCGTCTCCCATACCCTTCTATATATGCCCTCGCCTTGCCCCTTTCCCTCCCGCCATCGCCATCGCCATTGCCATCGCCATTGCCATCGCCATTGCCACGACGTCAGGCCCAGGCTTCGACCACCCAAACCTGATTCGATCCAACGAGCTTCCTCTGCCATTCCATCGAGTCGCCTCGTCCAGCAACTTCAGGCCTCCCGCGCCTGATCGAGTCCTCCTTGGGGCTGCCCGACTCGGCTGACTGGGCGCCTCGATTGTCGGCGGCCGCCCTGCCCCGCAACCCGCAACCCGCAACCATCACAAATCAACTCGTGGGCCGGCTCATTTCTCGACCACGAAGCTCACCATGATCCCTTCCGCCGCGCCGTTGAACATCATGACTAGGAGCTCAAGAACAACTCCAGAGGAGCAGGATGACTCCCGCTCATCCTCTTCCACTGCCTCTCCCGCCCCCGCCGACAACGAAGAGTCCGACTTCTTTCTCGGTGCCAACGATTCCGAGTCATCCCTAGGCGTTCCCAATATTCAAGACATGCAGGTCGAAGACAACTGCGGGCCCCCCATTAACCGGCTGCCAAACGAGATTCTCATCAGCATCTTCGCCAAACTCGGCGCCACACCAGACCTGTACCACTCCATGCTCGTATCCAAACGATGGGCTAGAAACGCCGTCGACCTGTTGTGGCACCGACCTGCCTGCACCAACTGGCGGAATCATAGCAGTATTTGCCAGACTCTGGGTCGCGAGCACCCTTTTTTCAGATACCGAGACTTTATCAAGCGACTTAACCTGGCTGCCCTCGCCGACAAGGTCAACGATGGAAGCGTGCTGCCCTTGGCCTCGTGCACGAGAGTCGAAAGACTGACGTTGACCAACTGCAAGGGGCTCACCGACTCCGGCCTCATTGCTCTCGTCGGGAACAGTCCCTCGCTCTTGGCTCTCGATATCTCAAACGACAAAAACATCACAGAACAGTCTATAATCGCCATTGCCGGCAACTGCAAGAGGCTCCAAGGTCTCAATATCTCAGGCTGTGACAACATCTCCAACGACAGCATGATTCGCCTCGCGCAAAATTGCAAGCACATAAAGCGGGTGAGGCAATATCCTGTTTAGGTCACGCGTGGCCAAGTTATCGCCATGTTCCGTACTGACATTTCCCAGCTCAAACTCAACGAATGTGTGCAACTCCGCGATGATGCTATTCTTGCGTTCGCTGAACACTGCCCTAATATCCTCGAAATTGATCTGCACCAGTGTCTTCAAATAGGCAACGGGCCTGTCACCTCTCTCCTGTCGAGAGGGAATTGTCTGCGAGAGTTGAGGCTCGCCAGCTGCGAGCTCATTGACGACGGCGCGTTCCTAAGCTTACCTGAAAAGCGAACTTACGAACACCTCCGCATCCTTGATTTGACGTCATGCACTCGCCTAACCGATGCTGCTGTGGAGAGGATCATTGACGTGGCACCCCGACTGCGCAACCTCGTCCTGGCCAAATGCCGGAATATCACAGATGTGGCCGTCAACGCTATTTCAAAGCTAGGCAAAAACTTGCACTACGTACATCTAGGTCACTGTGGGCAAATCACCGACGAAGGTGTGAAGAAACTCGTGCATAGCTGCAATCGAATTCGCTACATTGACCTTGGATGCTGCGCGAACCTTACCGATGACTCTGTCAAGAGGCTAGCTCTGCTCCCAAAACTGAAGAGAATCGGCCTCGTCAAGTGCAGCTCCATAACAGACGAGTCTGTATTTGCTTTGGCCGAAGCTGCCTACCGTCCGCGAGTACGAAGAGACGCTAGCGGTGTTTTCATAGGCGGGGAATATTATACACCGAGCCTGGAGCGTGTCCACCTGAGCTACTGTGTTAATTTGACTCTCAAGGTAAGCTCACAAGAAGCACCACGGGAGCTGAGGGAGAGAAGCGAGAGAAGATATTCTGACCGTCTGACAGAGCATCATGCGATTGTTGAATACTTGTCCAAGACTGACTCACTTGAGTTTGACGGGCGTCGCCGCCTTTCAGCGCGACGATTTTCAGGCCTACTGTAGAGTGGCGCCTCCTGGTAAGTTCCTCTACAACTTGACACCTTTTTTCGTGTTGGTTCATGTCTCTAACGTCCGAGGCAGAATTCACACAGCACCAAAGAGACGTTTTTTGCGTCTTCTCTGGCAACATGGTCTCCCAATTCCGAGACTTCCTCAACACTTCACCGCGATTCGAAGAGTTGAGGGAAAGTTTACCGTATCGAGCTGGTGGAAATCGTATCCGCGGTGCAGCAGCTAGGCGATCTCAAGCCATGGCCAACTATCTCAACTCCGCCGAAGGCGACACATTCGACGATGAAATGGCCGACGAAGAGATTGACTTTGAAGGACTTGACGGCAGCGATATGGTTGTAGACGCGCAGGCTCAGAATCAAATACAACCTGGTGGTGCTGCGACTGGACCGAGCCAAGCATCTGCTCCGTCACCTGTCACACAGTCGATTCCGGTGCCACCTCCAGCACCAGATATTGGCCAACACCCGTTTGCCTCGTCTAGCCACGCCCATCCTGTGCTCCAACACTTGCACAACCAACAAGCTGCCGCCATGGGACCATTGGCGTTCTCGAGCTTCATGACCAACCAACCCGCGTTGGGCAACCCACCACTAAGCGCCCATGGACGGGCGCAAGCTAGCATGGCTACGCTTTCCGCACAGCCGAGACGGCCTGGGGTCGAACCATTATCTGTAACAGGTCTGATGAATGGAGCCAGCACTGCCGCGATGCACCGGCAACCTCAAGATGGCGAAGAGCAATAATCAATGGCTTGGCCCGTTCATGTTACCTACACCCACTTAATTGCCTTGACTAGATTATACAAACAATCTGCCAGATGACGCTCCGACGGTAATGCAAGTGGGATTCATTTAGCAAGAAAACATACATATATACGGAGTTGAAATATTTTCTTGGGAGGCACTCTGTCTGCCTCATTACGGAGCACAGTAATGACGGTTATGAACTACAACGAACACGGGTATACCACACGGGTTTGAGGAGATTTGGTAGAAGACGCATCAACGCTGGTATATGCGTAGTAGTAGTAAGTGGAGAGAGTGTGAGTGAGTTCTGTACAGTTTGAAACGTGAGGCCCATTAGAAGAGTACAATCGGGGTTGGCAAATTTAGTCTTTATACGGAGACAATAGCGATTATGCATAGACAGGCCCCATTATCAATACACCAGGTCTTTCGTCCTCACCTCGGGTTGGTATGAAAATCTACAAATGACGGAACACGGCAAAGGGAAGCCGAAAAGAGATGCCAAGCCCCGCCAAAGACGGAAAGCGGGACGATGCGCGTTTCTCCACCTGCGTGGCAATTGCGGAGAGTTCAAGGCAAGACATGTGGAACTGGTGCAGGAAGAGACGATCCGAGAGATTGCGGAATTCAAGAATACAAATATTTTGCTAAAGGTGTTTCTTTTGACCTTCTGGCTAATGGCGTGAACACAGCCTTGTGAGCACACAGAGGCAGAGGCGTAGCCACGTGTAAACCTTTTCAGTAAGCAAGGCATGAAGCTCGACTCACCGAACGGGCAAGTAGGCAGCCGCCGTGCATGCCGAGTTCAAAAGAAGAAGAAGAAGAAGAAGAAGTAAAAAAAGTAAAAAAAAAAACATGACCCTCCCTCCATGCCCTTTCTTGCTGACCAGGCTTACACAGTCTCCCGGCTAGTCTTCTCGCGCACCGAGCTGTTTGATGAAGCGGCGCCAGAGGACACAGAGTCGGAAACATGCCTCGTCAACTCGACATAGTCGTATGCATACTCGCCGCACTCTTCCGCGTCAAC
This sequence comes from Epichloe bromicola, assembly GCA_023658445.1. Lineage (NCBI taxonomy): Eukaryota > Fungi > Ascomycota > Sordariomycetes > Hypocreales > Clavicipitaceae > Epichloe > Epichloe bromicola. The sequence continues at coordinate 1,401,781 of CP098271.1, forward strand.
ACCGGCTTCTTCTCCGGCGACGGACACTCTGAGACTCAGTCCGGGGACGAGGTTCATCAGGAAGAGAATGGCGGAGCTCATGACGAAGCTCCATGCGGCCGAGGCACAAACGCCACTGAGCTGATAGGCCAGCTGTGCCCAGTGGCGTTCTATCCATCCGATGGGGGCATAGGTGGCTCCATCCAGACCTGCGATGTATGAACTGCGAAGCCGTCATCAGTGAGCTGGGCTTGTTCTCGAGAAAAAAAAAAAAAACCGGTAAATGTCTGGGGGAAAACTCACGCCCCAAAGATACCGGTCAACATGCCGCCAACCGCACCCCCCACGCCGTGGACGGCAAAATATCCAGGGCGTCGTCGACACCAACTAGGTACTTCAGCTTGGTCGCCAGATTGCAGCAGATGCCGCCTACGATGCCGATAATCACGGCGCCCCAGGGGGTAACGTAGCCTGCTGCGGGAGTGATGACAACCAGGCCGGAAACTGCTCCGCTGCAGAAGCCGATTGTTCTATCAGGTTGTCAGAAATGTTCCCTGGTCTGTCTGCAACAGGTTCCCCCCCGAATAAATACATACGACCACTTCTGCTCCAGCCTAAAGTCCAACATCATCCATGTCATGCCTGCACAGCAAGCAGCCAAGTTGGTTACGTAGCAGGCCATTACCGCACGGAGGTTCATTGCCAAAGCGGAGCCGCCGTTGAAGCCGAACCAGCCGACCCAGAGGAAGACGGTGCCGAGAATGACGCTGGTCACGCTATGGGGCCGGTATGGAAGACCGTGGGCTGTAGAGTAGCCGGTTCGCCTGCCGAGCATGATGGAGTAGGCCAAGCTTGAGAGCCCGCTGCATATGTGGACGGGACCTCCGCCTGCGAAATCAACAGCGCCGAGTTTGAACAGCCAGCCGTTCTCAACGACGACGGACATGACGTTAGCGAGAGAGCCTTGTATGAGCTGGGACGGGAGATGACACGACGCACAGGGTTCCAAGTCCAGTATGCTATCGGACAATAGACAATGGTTGCAAAGAGGAAAACGAAGATCATGGCTGGAAGAATGCGGCCGCGGTCCGCCACGGCGCCGATAGCCAAAGCCGGACTGTGTTGTTGGGAGAGACATTTTCGTGTCAGTGGTGAATTCGCCAGTGGGCAAGTTTCCCGGGCCACTTACGTGATGGAGGCAAACATTCCCTGGTAGAGACAGAAGAGAATGTCGGGGAGGTTTGCGGAACCGTTCGGCTGCCCAAGCGTCTTCATCAGACCAAACTGGGATAGGTCTCCGATGAAGCCTCTGCCTCGGGTTCCTCTACCAAACACCAGGCTGTATCCCCAGAAGAACCACTGGAACCCGACGACACCAACGGCCACCATGGACAAGAGGATGAGCTGCAGCGCCGACTTTCGTCGAGCGAGACCGCTGTAGAAGAAGCCGACACCGGGGATCATGAGCAATACTAGGATGGAGCACATGGTCAGGAAGGTCAAGTGGCCGGTCTAGAGCCCGCGGTTAGAACTGCCGCCAGCTTGCTTCCGAGGGAGCCATCAGCCCCCATCTTCTTCTCTGGTCGAGCTTACATCGTAGAAAATGTTGAGGTCTTGAGCGCCGGACGAGTATCCATCGTCGGCAGAGCCCGTCGTGCCATTGTAGGTCGCCGCCGCCATCATGATTGCCTCGCCTGGCAAATTAAAACGCTGACGGTTTGGACAACTGTGGGAGAAGCACGGCCATGTGCAAAAGACACAAGAAGAGACGGAGAATTTTCGAGGGCAAGTTGGGGGGTTTTCGGCAGGAAAACCCCCCCAAGGTTATATGTAAGACATGCATGTACGCGCGGGTACGGAGTACATACTCACTCACTCCTGCAATGCAACCCCATATCAAATCCTTCGACAGGAACACAGGGCTTGTTTTAGGATAGAATGAACGAATCGACTGGAGTAGCTCTCAATAGTCTATTTTCGTCTTCGCCCGGAAAAGTGCGGCATCCCCTTTCTTCACCGTCAGAGGCTGTATTGTATCTATATGGGAGTGAGCCAACACTATCAAGATTAAAGACGGAGGACATGTCTCATCGTTGCGCGAGCTGTTGGGAGACCAACGTCTCGGAGAAGTCGTCTTGGCTTTTTCTCTCCCACGGAGTACGGAGTACATTTTACTCCAACAACCAAAAAAGAAGGCCACTCTTATCTGGGAGGAAATCAAGCGCCAATCGGTCCTTGTCGCCCGTGGCTGCGAGGTACACTACACCCCCTGAATTATTTTACAATTCTACTCCGTGCTCCGTACATGATAAGGGGAATTGAGCGAATCAGGTCTTAGCAGGGAAATAAGGGAGACAGGGGCCAGGATTAAAAGATCTTTTATTACTAATAACCTGTATAGAACCGGATATGTTCTTTTGTGGCGTTATACCTTATGCATTTTCCTTGCAACTCTCTAATAATAGCAATGCTTATAGCTGATTATCTATTAAAAACTACGGATCGTACTCCGTAGGGCATGTAGATTTGTGAAATGATTCAGGGGGGCATTGTAGGTGTGATTGCAGGCCACGTTGCGACCAGGGTAAGATTAACATGTTGGATCATGATATGCTTATCAGGGACCAGCCACAAGTTGTTGTGACGAGAACGGATCGCCATCATTCATGCGATAGCAGACACGTGGATGTGATAGGTCAGCGGCTACTGCTTGACGGAACAGCCGGGGTTCCAACGCTTCAGCATGCTCATCTGATTGAAAGACCTGACTGGATCAAGCCCGCAGCGACTTGAAGAGTACGGAGTACGTCTTTGAACGTGTCTGATCCCCAAAAACCCACATTAACATGTCATGACATTGCTTGGATACCTATATTGAGCACTCGATTTCTTTCTCTTCAGTCTTCACAACTGTCTGCAAGGCTGTCTCCTGAATAGGAATCCTGAACGGACATCGGAAATTGGTGGCGCATATGACACAGGCCAATTGCCTTATTCCGCTGGCCCTCAACCCAATGCCTATTCGTAGTGCTGTTGCTATCTAAGACGGGGTCGTAAAGTCGCGAGACCAACCTGAAGTTACAGGCGTCGAGAAATGATCAAGATGACCGAGATCAATGCTCATCTGCTTGCTATTGTTCTCATGTCCCCTTGCCGCATAGGGCTATCCAAACAGGCTCTCGCGACCTTCACTGGGTATTCTGTATAGCTAACTTGTCAAATCCAAGCAACACCGGTAAACGAGGTATCCATATCAGTCCTGAACGGATGACCATTTGACAATCAGCTGTCACACGTCAGGTTTGTTTTGGCGAGGGAGACGTCAAGATTTGGCGTCTCTTGGAAAGTGAGTTGGCTGTATCGGAAGGAGAACGATTGCGCTTTGCTGTGAAATCTCTGCCCGCGAGGCGAGATACTGTAGACTTCTCAAAGCATTAATCCGGGCTTCAGCTCTGTATTTCTGTTCGCCATTCATCTTCGAGTTCCGCTAGCTTCCTGGAAATGTCCCATGGAACGACTTCCTCCAGAACTCTTCGCTGCTCGAGTGAGATTCGATCGAGAACATATCTGCTTACGGTAGCGGCATCTCGTTCGGCTGGGCGCCCAATACCGATCGCTATCCGCGCAAACGGCGAGACAGAGTACTTGTTTTGAGAAAGTGAGTTTTTGACACTTTTGATTCCGTTGTGGCCGCGATGACTACGATCCCAAGGTGTGAGTCTCACGTCTCCGAAGGCTTTTTCCAATTCATCGTGAACAAGGACCAGGCTCAGAGAAGAAGCGTCATGTTGTTTCATAATCTCTCGCCATGCCCCTGCGACAAATGGGCCTGAAATATTCATCAGCGTTGGTGACTGGACGAGAGTGTACTTGGGCCCGTGCGAAACCAGGCATGTTTGTTTTCCCATCGTCATCTCACGGAATGAGGGTTGCTGGAGGACTCTTGTGAGCCCATTGAGAGCGAAATGGCCTGCTGAGTGCAGGCTCTCATACTTTGGTAGAGGGTTTCCGAGGCTGACTACAAGGAAACGGGGATTGAACATTGCGTCAATGTTGCGAATATCGAGGAAATGGTTGATAGCGGAAGATTGTACTCCATTGCCGTTGCGAGATAAACGCGGCATCACGTGATCGCACAGAATCTGTGGCGGAGTCATCAAGTATTAGTAGTATGCCTTGTCCCCAGAAAACTGCGCCTCACCATCACTGACGTAGATGCCCAGATGCCCATATGCCCATATGCCCAGATGCCGTTGGTCGGTTTTGGCGTGGCTTTGGAACCCGAACTACGCCTTCATCTGGAACCTCCTCCCTCCCAATCCTCGGCGTCAGCGGCCTCGACACTCCGCGTCATCGCAAAGTGACCGCCATCACACCCGTGCTTGTCATCTATCATATTGTTGTATTGTTTATTCGACCTAGACTCGCGCAGTTGCCACCATGTCTTGGGCAGGTTGGTGCTTAAACCCCGCCAAACAGTCGAAGAGGGGCTAAACAATGTCTTAGGGTTCAAGAAAAATGTGAACCGCGCGACGACGCAGGTGATGATGAAGACGGGTTAGAGAAACCAGAGAAACCACTTCCTTTGTTTGCCATCTCTTATCTAACACGGCCGACTAGGGCATGTGGAAAAGACCAACGATCGTGACTACGAGGTGGAAGAAAGGTAACACGAGGTTTAGATGATCGAACCGGGTAGCGGCAACCGGCTGACTTTGGGGTCTCCCAGACGGTTCAAGACAATGGAGGCAGCATCTCTACGGCTACAAAAAGAGGCAAAGGGATACCTAGATTCACTCCGAGGTTGGCGAAGCACGGCTTATCCGTCTGTTCGGGTCCTTGACTAATCGAAGCCGTGACAGCCATGACTGCGTCGCAAATGCGAATAGCAGAGACGATTGACGCCTTCTACGGAGACTCTGGTGCCAGAGACGGCGTCAGCAGAAGTTACAAGCAGGCTGTAGAGGATCTTGATGCCGAGACGATCAAAGCCCTGGATGGCCCGTACCGAACCACTGTACTGGACCCCATCACCCGATTTTGCGCCTATTTTCCCGATGTGAATGAGTGCATCAAGAAGCGCGGCCACAAACTCCTGGACTACGATGCACTCCGTGCCAAGGTGAAGAAGCTGGTCGATAAGCCCGACAAAGACGCGACCAAACTGCCCAGAACAGAGAAGGAACTGGAAATGGCCCGAGTCGCTTACGAACAATTGAACGAACAACTGAGTACAGAACTACCACAGCTGATTGACCTGCGAGTGCCGTATCTGGATCCCACCTTTGAGGCTTTGGTCAAGATCCAACTACGGTTCTGTGCCGAGGCGTACTCACGAATGGCCCAAGTACAACAATATCTGGACGCCGACACCAGAGATCTGTATGCCGAGGGCCATCTGGATGCGCGCGTAGAACAAGTTTTGCAAGAGATACGAGAACTAAGCATCAGCGGAACTGTATAGAAATGAAATTCAAAGGGGGGAAGCTGGCAGTGCCTCACATGACATGTACTGCACTGAATGATGACAAAGGCGTATGGGGCTGACAACTAAAAGGCTTTTGTGGCATTCTCTTCCAATATTCTACCTTTCAAGTCCCAATACTGTGAACATTGATTTGTAATCCAGAACTGGGGCAATGGTATGATGAGCTGTATGATGAAATCCGATATTCATAGGACCTAGACGACAGCCTTGAAGACGAATTATATGCCACGACTGAAAACACGAGCTTGTTGAAACCGAGTTGTCCTCAGAACGTGCTGTGTAATTGCTACAACAAAACTCGATATACAGCCAATCGTCGCGATTAAGCTTGGCACACTGCGTGAGAGAATAAGCAGGTGTACATGAAAAGATCATTGCGAAAGAATATTGCACTCTTCGTGTCGAGATTTAAGGGGACACACTGGCCAACACGTGTGGACCTAAATTCCCGGGTATCATAGATCTTTTGCGGTTAATCGTGATTCTCGTAAACACCCTGTGTGCAATCACCCATTCATCCATATCAAATCTCAGCATTGAATTCGGAGTTCGCAGCTGGTGAACAGAGTTAATGGCCGTGCTGTCCCCCAAACAAATCACTCAAGGGTAGTCTCCTCCCAATAGCCTGCATGGCAGGCCCAGCTTCCGGCCCGACATCGGATCCTTGGTCTTCGTCCAAGCTCGACGACCTCGCCACTTTCCAACTCTCCTGTATCATGGCGCCGTTGATCTCTCTCGTCTCATCTCTGTCGTTGTGTATCCAGAGCCCAACAACCTTGTCTCCTTCCTCCCAGTTGCCATCGACCTGGAGTATAACCAACTCGCCTGCAATCTCCACGTGACTCACTCGCGCCAGGTCCACCACCAAGTTGTCCAAGGCTCGACGGTTCAGCACGAAGACACATGCTCTTGGTTGATGACTCTCGGGAAGGGGTGACTGTGCGCAAACGAACATTGTACCTTCGACGCCGGATTTATCCCAGCTCGATGAGCTGCTGTCGAAGGTGTAGACTACAGCGTTGGCGGCAATCGAGAGGATGGCTTGAACAGAGGGAAGATATCGCTGCAAGACGCCCACATTCAGCTCGGTATTTGTGCGTGGCGGAGGTGGTGCATAATGTGCATGAACGGCGGCGGCGGCATCGGATTCATAGTCGGAGACGGCGGGTATCAGATTTGATGGCTGGCGAGTGTGTCGCGCTTTACGGGGTGTTTGCCGGCTCATGCTGGGAGGGAGCACCTGCTGCTGAGGTCGCGACAGGCCAGGCAGAAAATGGCCGAGTTCAAGGCAGATGCAGTGTCTAACGTGATGAAACTGCAGTGCAAGTTGGAAAAAGCTCTGGCAGCTTTACATGAGGAAGATGGGATGCCATGCCGTGCCATGCCATGGAATGGTCCGTGGCGGGCGCCGGGGACCTTTTGTCCCTTGTATCGTGCCGCGTGCGGTGGCACCATGCTACAAGCGGGCTTATCGATAGCGAATCTGGACACTTCGAGTGGCTGCTGTGGCTGCTGTGGCTGCTGCCCCTCGGCTATTATGACGCCATCTCTCAAAACCCAGCTTTGTCGCCAGATAATAACTCTCAAACTCAACCGCGGGGCTGGTTGCCAATCGCTCGTCACCTGGACACATCCGGTCTCGTCACCGAATTCTAGCCGTGTTCCTGTGAGTGTCCGTCTATGCCCCCGGGACGCGTTATTGATTCTGTGTTTCTATATCACATCTTGGATCTTTCTTGATGTGACGCAGTCTTACCGACTTGTTTATTTCTTGTTGTACTGCCTGCAGGTGCTCAACACCATGGTGTAGCTCACCAAGCTCAAGAGGGTACCCAAACATCGACTATCCCGCCGCCAACGCAGCTCCTCTCTCTTGTCCTCTTCCCTTTCGGCACGCGCAGTGGCAGTCATGGCAGATCCAGATAGCCCCAGTTCCGACCAGACTGGGTCGTTCGAGCCAGTTGACCTACACACTACGCCGCAGTCCCTCGCTCGAGCTGTTCTGGCCCGCCGTTCCGAGTATGTTCGACCTCACAAAATCAAAGTGAAAATTGGAACGTGGAACGTTGCGGCCTGCCCCGGAACGGATAAAGATCTGGCCAGATGGTTTGTAGACGGCGAGGGTATCGACAAACACTTTGCGGCCCTAGATCTATCTCGGAACGCCGCTATTGCGCATGATCCATCTATCAGCAACGAAGATGATCCTGACTCTGTCCGCCTCGTCGGGGGAAACAGAATAGGCCTTTACGTTTTGGGTCTGCAAGAGGTTGTTGATTTGAATTTGACCAAGGAGTATATGAATCTAGCAGTCAAGGTGGACAACTCGTCAATAGACAAGTGGCAAGCCGCCCTCGAAGCTGCCATGCCCCCTGGGTATCAACTTGTCATGTCGGAGCAGATGACTGGCTTGCTCATGTTGATCTATGCATCTCCTGAAATTGCTCCAACTATTACCAATGTGAGCACAAAGGCAGTTGGAACTGGCCTCTTGGGGTATTTCGGCAACAAAGGCGCGGTAACGTCCCGCCTGGTTCTCGGTGAAACGACTCGTATGGTGTTTGTCAACTGCCATCTGGCTAGTGGCGCGGGCCCAAGCTATGTGGACCGAAGGTGTTGGGATTTCGATCAGATTCTCAGCAAAACAAAGTTTGATCCTGTCGTGCATGCCGGAGTGTCGGAGGATGAGGGCGAGATGATTGGTGATGAGGATTTCGCGTTTTGGTTCGGCGACCTAAACTTCCGGCTCGACGGTCTCCCAGGAGACGATATTCGAAGAATCCTCACACTGCATACGAGGGGAGAGTATGGCTCAAACATTGAGAGGAGACCACAGCCCATCGAAGGTGAAGGAGTTATTGTCATGAGAAATTCGGAGAGCGATGACGACACGACTGTAAAGTCATCAGTTCACTCACGCGAGCAGAGTTTCGATTCCGAAACCACACTCCCAGACCCCGACGAGTTCCCGGAAGATCCAAGTCAAGACCCTACCTCACTGCAAGCGACTTTGGACTCTTTGCTCCCACATGATCAGCTTCGGCGAGTGATTGCGCAACGGAGGGCCTTTCACGATGGATGGAGAGAAGGTCCTATTACGTTTCTACCCACGTACAAGTACGATGTTGGCACCACTGCATTGTTTGATTCCAGTGAAAAGCAGCGATCCCCGAGTTGGTGTGACCGTATTCTATATCGAACAAGAAACGACAAACAGGGCTCCGACGTAATAATACAGGAAGAAAAGGAGTCAAGGATAAAGGACGGGGAAATGAAGTCGCGAGGCATGGATCAAGACGATGATGTTCTGTTCAGTTACAATCCTGATACAGATGGCCATGGACAAGAAAATGAGAGCCCCATGCTCGAATATGATGAACACGACTTCGAGACAGAAGACAATGTTGTGGACGAGGTGGTCACGAAAGAGGGCTACGTCGATCGCATCGGTCTCGAAATCTACACTTCTCATCAGCGCATCTCTTCCTCGGATCACAAGCCGATAATATCCGTCTTCACGCTTGAATACGATGCAGTCGTACCCGAGCTCAAAGCCAAGATCTATGCGGAGGTTGCGCGTGAGCTCGACCGGGCGGAAAACGAGGGCCGACCTGCTATTACCGTGGCCATGGAGGGAAGCTCAGCCACCAGTGAGAGCGCTGTTGACCTTGGAGATATCGGGTTCTTGGAGAAAAAATCGTGCGTAGTTACTGTTGCAAATACCGGAAGTGTTCCAGCCGAGATTCTGTTTATCGAAAAGCCCTCGACTGATGAAGAAAATTCCACCACGCTGACATGGCTTACTACATCATTCATTAGATCAGACGATGAATCGTCTACACGAACGGAGAGGCTTGTTACTCTGGAGCCAGGAGAAACGATTTTGGCACACATCGGGGCTCAGGTCTCTGCCGTCTCACATCTTCGTGCCTTGAATGATGGCCAAGTGAAACTCGAGGATGTGCTCGTCCTACGCGTGGAGGGGGGCCGTGATCACTTCATCCCTATCAAGGGGTCTTGGTTACCGACTTGTTTTGGTCGTTCTATCGATGAGCTGATTCGAATACCAGACGGCGGCATACGGAAGTTTGTCGCAGACAATCACATTAAAGGGCCCATACCTCATGATTCTGAAGTTCGATGCTCAGCACCAAAGGAATTGTTCAAGTTGACTGAGGCAGTTCAAACCTTGGCGGAGCGATGTGTTGCCGACGAAGCCATGTTGGAAGAGATGACTCTTCCTCACGAAGTTGGCTGGCCATTTGATTCTGCCACATGGACTACAGGAATAGCCGAACAGGACTCGATCAGGGCCGAGCTCGTATCGGCACTGGATAGCGATACCTCTCTTCCCGAGGCATTGCCCCTTGAGCTATCATCAGCGCACAAGCTTGAGTTGCTATCGTCCATTCTACTATTGTTCATGGCGTCCCTGGCCGACGGTCTTGTTCCACCACTACTGTGGGCGAAGCTTTTTACTGCACTGCCGAACCTGACGTCACTTGCACCCGCGATGTGGTCAGACGCCAAGGCACAAATTCTCGATGTATTCTCCTCGGCTCCAAATCATAACATCGCTTTTGTATTTCTAACGTCGACTTTGTCCCGCGTGGCAACAGAGCTGAGTCCAACAACATCATCAGGTCAACCGCTGCCGGGCCTGAGTCGTCGATTGAGTTTTAGAAGAGGTCAAGATGACGGTGAAAGGAGAAGGAAATTACGCGAGAGAAGATATGCCGAGATTATTGGACCATTGGCCTTCGTATCGAATGACAGGGACAAGGCAATAAAAGAGAGGGGACGGATGGTGGTGGAGATATTTCTGAGTCGCGAGGCTGAAAGTTAGGGGCCGAGGGCTGGAAGACTAAACGCGAAGCTCAGGCGGCTTGGAGCAAATATGACTAGGAAATGGAACCATGAAGAGATCATTCATTGAAGGACAATGATAGAACATATTCTTTAGGTACAGTCGTATGGGTGCGAGCATATCCACTCGAGGCCTGTAGATACAATAATACATTTGGTATCCCATTGCTCGCTCCATCGAGTGCGGGGAAAATGAATGTCCAACCTGGCTGGCCATGGGCGGTTTTGTGATCGCCTTTCCCGGCAAAGATCTGATCCATCTCGCTTGCTCCTTCCACAACTGTCTTGCTGCGACTTCGATGCTTTGAGACCTGCCAGTTTAATTCTGCGAGCACCTCAGAATCTTCCACAATTCGCAATTGCTGCTGGTCTAGAGTTTCAGCGCGACATTTATTGTTAATCGCACCAAGTTCCGTGTCACACACTACTGGACAGCGCTGTCCAAGAGCTCAATGAGACCCGAACCTCGTGACATTCGAGATATAAAGTATTCCTTCAGCTGGCCCAGCCAGACGATGCAAAGAAACGCCAGTCAGCAAGGCACTACGAAGCTCTCCCTCATCCATCGAAAGATTGTTCTTAATAGCTTGAGACATCGATACCGGAGACTGCTTGGGCTTCGGATCCGCGCTCTGCATCACAGTACGCATGAAGTCGTATTATTAGTTGCCTGTCGCATCTCGCTGCCGGACCCTCCCGCAACAGAGGAAGAAGACCTAGCAGACAGTTCAGAGCGGGACAAGTTCGAATGGTTGAATGGACCTTCTCATATTGATGACTCAGACGGATCAGTATCTGTGATGAAAACACAAGAATCGAAGAAGAGGAGTAGAAATGACCACAACGACGTTCCGTCCGGCGCTGCACGGTTTTACGAAAGACGAACGGCAATGGAGATTGCTTTGAATAAACAATTGATGAGGCTAGTGCAGGTTCCGCAGATCGCACATTCCTCAGCTTGGAAGTATGCATTTCCAGGCATGCTTGAGGAGTTCATAGATCATCTCGATAGTCACTGCTGTCCCCCGACTGCAGCTCCATCGCCGAGACGGATACTCGATGGCCCAAGTAGACGGGCAGACATTCCTGATTCTGAGAGGCACCAGAATTGTGTCCGCCCCCTGCATTTTCATAGACTCCTGGATGACATTGACGACACATGGTTGCTCATGACGGAGACGGCTGAGTTGATTGCTCGCATTGACGGCCAGGGCAGCTGCAGTTGGTCTCGCTGGACTAGACACCGCGTGCCGGGTGCGAGAGCGAGGATCATGAAGAGTTCCGGATTAGGCAGCCCACTTGTGGAAAGCTGCACGCCCGACGAGGAGACATTGGCGTGTGACTCTTGGGAGACGTGGGGTATGACGATGCGGCCAAGTCGAAGGGTGTTGGTCGGGGAAAGGAGGCCTCGGTGGTGTAACACATGGGGAGGATGCGAGAATGGCGGCAGGCAGAGTAGAATTTGTTGGTAGCAGTTAATGTCTTCGCCAGCTATTACGAGGTAGCTTTAGCGCAAATGTTTATGGTTCTGTGACTCAAGCCTCCCATACTAGTCTCCTTTGTTCAGACGAGCGGATTCTCAGTCTATGCATGCCACTATTAAGCGACGCTACTAACAGAACCCTCTCTCGTTGATGCCGTATACATGCCACTTTCCTTGTGCCTCGCAATAGATGAACACAACACCAATTCCCCATACTACAGACATTCCAGGAGCACAAGTGATGTGCACGTTTGCCTTGATCAATTTCCAAATGACGGAAAAAAACAGCCAATTTGATGGTCCTAGTCTCCTAGACGTGCTGTGCTGCCCCTACCAGAAGCCGCAAAGACTTGGAACGTGAGTACTCCGCCTCTGGTTTGTCTGCACTGGCACACTAGTCAAGACTTGTTCATCATTCGGGGGGGGGTGGGATCGTCAATCCCTTCTCCTACTTGAAATCAAAATATGCCCTCGAGCGGTTATACCATAGAATAGTTCAAGTCTCGCAAAGGAGACGTCGCGTTACTCATGCCGCTGCAGACGGGGCTACCCTATCCCTTTGACAGTCATAAGGCACCAGCTAGGTCACGAATAGGCTAGTTAACTAATTACGATAAAGGTTAATTAAAGGTACTTAATTTTACGTGGAAACCTTACCAAGATAGAAGTCCTAGTAATTTCTAAAGGTATAAAGAGGTATATCACATATATTATTGTCAAGGTAGGGGTCGGTGTAGACGATGAAAATGGTTCGATTTCGGTTAATCAGAGGTGCAGACAGCACCTAACTTTTATACCTAAAAGGTATATAGTGCGCTATAGTAATAACTAGTCTATAGAGATACTTCTAATATATTATCTCTACTATTATCTTATTAAGGGTTTTAACCTAGTTATTATATAGGCTATATCTATATATCTAATACCTTAAGGAGGTCTCCCTAATATACCCTCCCTAGCTAAGATATTTATTAAAGCTAGAGATTAAAGCTATAGGAAGAGATTATAAATAATTTCTAGTATTATAATTAGATAGGAATCTCTTATAAGCTAATTCTATAGTAGAAGTCCCTATATATCTAACCTAAAAGTGGCTTTATAAAGCTATTTATAGGTATCTTAGAGGTCTTTATCTAATTAACCTTAATATTACCTATTATATATTATTCTTAAATCTATATTTAATTTATATTAAGGTACTTAAGGCTAGTCTAAAGCCTTCCTTTTATATATTTAGTAATCTAGATTATCTACTTATTATTATACTAGATAATTAAGAGTAATAATATATAGACCTTAATATTATAAAGTAGTCTTCCTAGAGATATATACTCTTTTATACTATAATTTAGGGTAAAAAGCTCTACTTCTATACTTAAAGTTATTATATAATATTACCTACCTAACTTCTAATTAATTATAGCACTATATATAATAAAAATATAACCTTATATTAATTTCTAAGTATTAGGGTTATTACTAAGTAAAGCATTAGTACTAGAGAATAGCGTATTAAAACTATCTACTTCTAAGTAATAAATATATAGCTTCTTTATATTCTAAGTATATAAAATTACTCTTTTAGTAAGCTTAATATACTTTACTAATAGATTTATTATAAAAGAGGTAAGCTTTAATACTATAAAGGCTATATTAGGTCTTCTAATAATATATAGATATACTAAAGAGCTAATAACTACTCTATAATAATTAATCTCTTTATTAGTAGCTTTACTAGTATTAGTAAGGATTATAGCTATAGGAATAGGAGTAGGGGATAAGCTCTTTAAATTACTATTAATAATATTAGGAATAAATTTCTAAGTAATCTTTTAAATATATAATTCCTATAATAACTATATCTCTTTAGTATTATAATTTCTAATAATTTTAATACCTAGGAACCACTTTAGGTTACCCTAGTCCTTAATATTAAGACTGTTTATTAGTTATTTATAAAGCTCTTTAAATTCTACTTTAAATCTATTAGGGTATATTACTATAATATTATCTATATAGAAGAATAGGATAAATCTACCCTTTATAAAGATATATAGGTCTTCCCTTCCTTATATAAAGTCTAGCTTTAATAGGAATTATATAAGATATAAGAACTATTATTAAGGAGCTTCCCTTAGCCTATATAATACTCTTATTATTTTCTAGAGATAACCTTTTATATTTATACCCTCTAGGGGCTTATAGTAAATAGGTTCTTTAAGCTCTATATATAGGAAGGTATTCTAAATATTATATTATTAGGTATTAAGATTATTAGCGTAGTAGATTATAAGTAGTATATATAGAGATTATAAAGTAAGTATAGTAGTGTAGTTATTAAGGTTATTCTTTAGTTATTAGTTACCTTAAATAACTATTCTAGCTTTAAACTCTATAATTACTCCTTTTTTATTAATCTTATATTTAAAGACCTAGCTAAGGTCTATAATTTCCTTCTACTTCTCTAGATTAAATAATTTATCTAGTATATTCTCCTAGTAGTTTAAGAATAGAAGCTTTAAAAGCTTCTTTATAATTACTTCCTTCTAGTAGTTATAATAGGCTAAAGCTATAGCTTAATAATAATAGGTAGGTTCTAGTAGTATATCTTTAATCTATAAACTATATTAAATACCCTATAATACTATAGAAAAAGCAGAAGTAAACTATACCTACCTAGCTTTATATATTACCTTTCTTTAGTGTTTTCTAGTAATAATATTATCTAGATTAATACTATTATCCTAGGGATAATAATTCTCTATAACCTTACTACCTTTACTAGTAATTTTACTAGTCTCTATAGTAGTCTCTACGTATTTAATTATCGCGTTATATACTAATTTATTAATTTTACAAAATAGCGTATTATTACCTTTGTGAGAACAAAGGATAGCTAGGCAAGAGGTATAGGGGCACTTATGTATTTACTAAAGCTTACTAGGTCTAAGTGTTGTGCGCGCGAGTCACTGGCTTTTATCTAGCGGCTCGCTAGTGTTACGTAGACCTAGCCCTAGGCCTAGTATGCCTATAGGGTGTGCACGCTGTGTTATAGGCAGGGCCTTATAATTACCTCCCTACTTATAGCTAGGCTTCTAAATAGCTTTTACTAGCTACTTTATAGCTATTTACTAACTAGTAATAGCCTCTAAAATAATAATAAATAACAAATAGGGTTTAACTATAAATTCACCTATAATTATTATATTACACACTCTTCCTTTCTATAACTATAGTAATTTTTTAATTATTTCTTATGCCTTTAGTTTCTATCCCTTCCTAGTCCTTAATTACTATATATTTATTATAGAAAATAAGTATATTCCTTTAAAAGAATATAGCTATATATATTATTTACATACTAAATACACTAAGTTTAAGAAATATCCCCTAGCTAAGCTTATATTACTATAGATTAACTATTAATTTCCCTATAATCTATTTATAGATCCTTAAAAGATAAAATATTCTAAGCACTATACCTAATACTATAACTATAGTAATTCTTATAAAACTATAAGTATACTACTCTTCCTATATCTTTTAGTCTTATTTTACTAATAAATTCCTATAGGCTATAGCTATAATAAGGGATAATTTTATTAACCTTCTTATAGTTTTAGACTAGGCCTAAATACTTATAGATATCTATAGTAATATAGTAGAGGAAGACCCTAAGGACTGCCTATTTTTAGAGGCCTCTTACTTTTATATTACTAAGTGTTACCTCTATCTAATAATAGGGTTTAACTATATAAATATATTACACTATATTACTTTTAGCTTAACTAGGGCTATAAAGGTTTATTAGGTTTATCTCTTTACTATATATTTACTAGTCTCTTACTTATATTTAGTAGTAGTATACCTTTATTATATACTAATAGTATATAGTATTATAATAGTAGCTACTTATTATAATATTCCCTAGCCTAATTTTAGGGTATATAAGTATTATAGTTATTCTACCTTACCTTACTATATATTTACTAATTCTTCTATAGCTAAACTACTATAAACTTAAGATTATATAGAATATAAAAATAACTTTATACCTATAACACTTAGACCTAGGGTATATCCCCTAGGGGATAGTAAAATATTATTTTACACTAGTAATACGCTAGGTAATTACTAAGGATAAGAATAGCACTAAGTATCTTATTTATAGGGGTTAGGCTTTTTTCTATAAGGGGGTAATAATAAAGGGGTTCCTCTTAACCCTCCCTGCGCTTTAGGTATATTTTCTTTTATTATTTAGTAGGTAATCTAAGGTAGTTTATATAGGAGTGTAATAGTAGCTAATAAGGCTAGGCCTTTTTATTATAACTCTATATCTCTTTACCTATAACTTACCTATATATTACTACCTTTCTTATATAATCTACTTTAGTAAAACGCTTAAATTATATATTAAGTGCCTTCTATATCTTCTACTAGAACCTATTAGTTATATTTACTTAGCTAACCCTTCTATTTTACTAGGTATTTATTACCTTTATAGGTCTTCTTATAGTCCTTAACTTTCTTAACTTTATACTTATCTTCTTTATCCTTAAGGTCTAGTATTAGTATATCCTTATCCCTAGTGTCTTTATAGTAATTCTATAGCTCTAATAGGCTTATATAAAATATATTATATAGCTATCTATACTTCTTAGGTAATACTAGTCTATATACTTATTTCCCTATAGTATTAAGTACTTAAAAGGCCTAATAAATCTAGGGATTAGCTTCTATTTTATATCCTTAAGCCTAATATTCTTTACTAATAGTAATACTAGGTTACCTTAATATAGTATTAATAACTAGTAATACTAGTTATAGTACTTTACCTAGGTTTTAGTGGCTTTAGCCTAGTTCTTCTTTAGATACTCTCTAACTTTATATAGCTTTATAATATATATATATACTTCTAGCACCTCCCCTTCCTAGCTCTTACCCCTAAGAGCTAGATAAAACTTAGGTAAATAGCCTATAAGTAAATAGTTTAGGGAGTAGCTAGTGCTCCTATTTACTATATTATTATAGGTAAATTAAGCTATTAGGAGTAGCTTAGGCTATATTTATTAGTTCTTTATAATAAAATATTAAAGGTAATACTTAAGTACTTAGTTTATTCTTTCTATCTACCTATTAGTTTAGGGGTAAAATACTATAAAAAGCCTTTACTTTACCTAAGATAGGTAGTATAGGTCTAACTAGAATTAGCTTATAAAGACTAAACCTCTATTAGATATAATGCCCTCTAGGGCTCCGAATTGTAGCTTAATCTCTTTATAGAAAAGTTCTACTAATTTAGCTATATTAATAGTAGTAGTTATAGGTAGGAAGATAGAATACTTAGTAAATTAGTCTATAATTACTAGGATTATGTTAGTCTCTTGCTTACCTACTTATATAATAGGTAACCCTATAATAAAGTCTATTAAGATTTCTATCTATAGTTACCTTAGTATTAGTAGTAATTTAAGGCTTCTATATAGGTAATACCTTCTAGCTACTACCTATTAGTAAACCCTATAGCTTATAATATAGTCTAAAATAGACTTACTTATAGCTAGCTACTAAAAGTAATACTTTAGTAGCTTTAGAGTACGCTTAGTCCTAAAGTAACCTACTAGTAGATTATTATAGTGTAGCTATAGAAGCTTCTATTATAAGATAGGCTCCTAGGGAATAACTACCTAGTCTTAGTATAATAGAAAACCCCCTATACTATATAACTATAGACTAGCCTTTCCCTTCCCTTTTACTAGGGAGTTATTAATCTTACTATTCTATCTCTATAAATCTAGGTCTTAATCCTATGCCTTCTATAGTAATTATGCTAATAGTTTATTTAGCCTAGATTAGTAGGGATCTAGTAATATAATAGTCCTCTATATCTCTTATACTACGCTAATGTCTTAGATATATACTACCTTCTCCTTAAAATCCCTTTTAGTTAGCTAACCTTTTACTAGATTTATAGTAGCTAACTAGCTTCTTAACTAGGCTACTCTAGCTATTCTCTCTATAAAGGCTAGGGTATTTTCCTCCCCTAAAGATATCTTATTAAGCCTCTCTATGCCTAAGACTAGGGTATTTTCCTTCCCTAAAGGTATCTTACTATATTTTCTTTAATATATTAGTTCCTCTTCTTCTACTATTTTAGTAGGTACTATCTTCCTTTAAAGTTCTAGTAATAGTGCCTTATTTATTAGGGGTTTACCCTTATAATTAGACTTTCTTAATAGTGTATCTACTAGGTTACTTTTCCTAGGTCTATACCTAATTATAAAGTAGAAGGGGTAAAGGAATATACACTATCTTACCTACTTTTTATTTAACTTCTACTACCTTATAAAAGTCTATAGGTTATAGTAGTCTAATAGGACTTTAACTAGGCTTACTATACCCTTAATATAGTATTACTAGTGTTTAAATAACTTTACTATAGTAAGTAGCTCTTAATTAGCTATACTATAATTATACTTAGTATCTATGAATTTCCTTAACTAAAATACTACTAGATACTAATAGCCCTTATTATCCTATTAAGATAGAATTCCTACTATTATAAAGATTAAAGTATCTATCTTAATATACACTAGTTAACTTAGGTTATAATAATAGAGAAGAGGCGCTTACTAGAAGGCCTCTTTTAGCTAGTTAAACACTAGCTATTCCTTTACTCTAAATATAAACTTCCTAGTTTAGATACTATTTTAACTACCTTTTATTAATATATAAAGAGATACTATAATCCTAGAGTATTTATAGATAAACTATTAGTAGAAGTTATAGAACCTAAGGAAGGACTATATATCTTTAAAGCTTATAGGCTCTTTCTATTCTTAGATTATATTAACCTAGTAAGTATCTATTAAGATCTTATTAACTAATAGAATAAACCCTAGGAACTTTACTAACTCCTAGTAGAATAAACACTTTAAGGGTTTTATATATAACTTTACTAATCTTATATATTCTAAAACTTCCTTAATATATATAGTGTATTCCTCCTATATCTTTAAAAAGATAAGGATATTATCTAGATATACTATATAAATAGTATTAACTAGCCTATAGAGTGCTTTATAAATATAACTTTAAAAAATAGCTAGGGTATTAGTTAACCTAAAGGGTATTATAAGGTATTTATAGTGTTTATAATAAGTATAAAATATAGTCTTCTACTTATTACCTCCTTTAATATAAATTTAATAATATATATCCTTAATATTAATTTTTAAGAAGTAGTAAGCTCCTTAGCACTAGTCTAGGATCTCTAAAATTAGGGGGAGAGCATAGTAATTCTTCTATATTACTCTATTAAGTCCCTAATAATCTATATATAACTAGAGTGTCCTATCTTTCTTTAGTATAAATAGAATAGGTATGCCTATAGGGCTCTTAGAGGGTCTTATCTAGCCTTTCTATAGGTTTTTATTAATATATTTATAGAGTTCTTTTAGCTTACTTTAGGAAAGAGAGTAGATTAGTCTATATAGGGGTGTAGCCCTAGGTACTAGGTTAATTATATAGTTAGTCTTTTTTCTTAATAATAAGCTTCCTGCCTTATCTAATATAAATATATCTTTAAACTTATATAGTTTTAGGGGAATATTTTTAATAGTTCTATATACTTTTGCTTTCTTATTATCTTTAAGGGTAATAAACTTATCTTCTATAACCCCTATAATAGCATATATAATAGTCTTATTATATATTACTTTTATGAATTTATAGGGAGTTAATAGTAAAAAGGCTACTTTTTCTTTCTTAAACTACTATTCCTATAAATATAGATAAAGGTATATATATTCTTCTATAAGGGTATATATTCTAATTAATATAGAGCTTCCCCCTACTCTTAGGTCTCTATTTATAGCTATATATAGTAGCTTAAGGTCCCTTTTTTCTCCTCTTAAGTCCTTAATTATAATAGGCACCTTATAGATACTATATTAAGGGACTATAAGGGCTTCTACTACCTTAATAATAGGTGCTATAGCCTTAGCCTAGTTAAGTTTATAGGTTCTTATAAACTTAACACTAATTATATTAATCTTAGCATAACTATCTAGATTAGCTACTATTTTAATATCTTTATACCTATAGATAGTAACTAGTATATAAAACTAATACCCTATTAGCACCTTAGTATTAGAGGTAGAGGTAAGGGTATCTACTTCTACCTTAGGGAGTTTTCTAGGCTTTCTTAGGGCTTTTTCTTAGGTTTCTTATAGTAATATATAAGGTATCCTATACTATTATAGTTATAATACTATATCTTATCCCTAGGTTTAGTAGTGTTTAGGTAGGTAGCTAGGCCCTTCTCCTAGTTCTTATTTCTTTAATCTTTATAAGGTCTATAACCTTATAGGGAGTTATTCCTATAGTGCTAAGGGTTCTTATATAGGCCTTTATCTCCTAATTACTTAGATTTTTACTTATTCTTTAGTATAGCCTCCTAGAATTACTAGGTAAGTTATATAATCTCTTCTTAAGTCTTATTAGTAATAGAGGTATATAGGTTAATATAATCCTATAGGTTAGGGAGTAACTTTATAAAGAATATAAGGGTATAAGTCTTTTCTAGGGCTTTTTCTAGGTGTTTCTCTAGTAAATCTAAGAAGATACTAAACTTAATAGGGCTTTAACCCTTATGTTACTTTATATTCTCTAATTATATTACTATTTATATATTATAATTAGTAGAGTCCTAAAGTAGTATAAGTGTCTAGGTCTAAAATTTATCCTAGTTATCTTTAAGGTTATCCTAGCTATTAGCCTACTATTCTTTAAGGTATCTATCCTATCTTACCTTATAATTAATATATATATAGTTAAGTGTAAAAAGGATCTTCTAGTAGTTATATTAGAACTTCTTCTTTACCTTATTAAAGATATAGTTTAGGTTATTAATCTATATCTTATATCTCTATAGGTTTATAGGATATTAGAGATTAGTAATATTCTAAACTTTAATCTCTTAGCTACTATAGCTTAAGGAAGTACTAGCTCTTTACTACCTTTTTAATTATTCTTCTCTAGTATTATACTATAATAGATCTTAAAGCTCTTACTCTTTTTCCTATAGTTTCTAGAGTTCCTTAAGCTAGGTAATTTACTCTACTATTACTATAGCTTAGGTATAGATAATAAGGGGTATATTTTTAGTTATAGTATCTATAGAATAGGGTATATTCTTAGCTATAGTATTACCCTTATTTAGTAGCCCTTAGTTATTATCTAATATTACTCTTATAGATTAGGTAGTTCTCCTCCTTATATTACTCTTAGGTAGCTAGTAGGAGAAGCTTTAGAATTATAAGAATAAAGGATAGCTAGGTAAGAGGTATAGGGGCACTTATATATTTACTAAAGCTTACTAGGTCTAAGTGTTATATATATAAGTCGCTAGCTTTTATCTAGTAGCTTGCTAGTGTCACGTGGACCTAGCCCTAGGCCTAGCATGCCTGTGGGGTGTGCACGCTGTGTTGTGGGCGGGGCCTCACAACCTTATACCTAAAGCTCTATATTCTCTATAGCAACCAGTGCCTTATAAGAAGAGTTAGGAGGGGTTAAAAGTGCACTAGAAAGGTTATCTTTTTTCCCTATTATATAAGGAGGTATTTCTACTTTAAACTACTTATTTTCTTCTTCTATATTTAAAGGTAGAGAGGTATAATTCTTATAATTCTTATCTTCTAATTCTATTCTAATAAGGTCTTAACTAATTTCCTTATTAATATTATTAGCTTTAAGTTCCTTAAGTAGTATAATTATTAATATTTTCTTCTTTTAGGTTAATTCTAGCTCTTCTTCTAGTTTAAAGAAGGAGTTCTTATTAAATTAAATATATACTAATATAATAACCTTATAATTATAAAGTAAAGGCACCTATATAATATACTAGGACTTACCTCTATAACTAATAAGGTATCTAATATAAGCTTTTTACTCTAACTATAGTATTATATTATATAATTTAATATACTCTAGAGCCTTTATTATTATAGGAAATACTTTATATCTATAGGCTTATAGATATATAATTAAAGGTTTCTAGACCTCTACTATATTTAAGTATATAGGGACTATTTTCCTAGCCTAATCTTACTAAAGTTTATATAGTATAGTTTACTTCCTATAATATTTAAAAGGTATATAATTTAATAGATAAACTATAGTATTAAAGACCTTATTATTAAGATTAGATAGAAGGTTAGCTTTAAGACTTAAAGTATAAGCTTTTTACTTAACTACCCCCCTAGATCTCTCTGCCTTTCTATTCTAACTAGGTATTAAGGGAGCTAAATTATAGACTATAATACTAGTAAAGGCTATCTTATCCCTTATATTCTTTATAAAGAGGGCTTTTTTAATATTACTATATAAAAAGCATAGTTAAACCCTAAATTAAGTGCTTAGGAATACTATTATTATATAGAAGCTATTATAAATCCTATTCTTTATTTTAAATAAATAAAAGAACTATATTAAGGTTATAAGGTAGGTAAAAATGCACTAATACCTATTACTATTCTAATAAGAAGAGTTATAGTAATCTAGATTAACTAAAAGACTATAACCTAGTTCTTAAGGAAGTCCTTTAGGTATAATCTATAATCTCTATTACTTAGCCTTACCTATAGTATATATCTTATACTATATAAGCTTAGGACCTATTAATTTAATACTTAAAGCTATATTTATAAGCTCTATAAATACCTTAATACTAGGATAACTATATTATTAATACTAAAGGTCTATATCTCCTCTTATAGGTAGTTTTAGTGCTCTACTAGATATAGTATAGGCTTCCTTTAGATCCTCTAATAGTCTTAATAATATATAAAGCTTATTAATATTATAGACTTTAGCTATAGGTATTATCCCTTAATATAGAAATAACTTCTTCTAATTCTAGAAGATACCTACCCTTATAAGAATTATTGCTAATACTAGATTAATATAGAATTCTAGAATAAATAATATAGTTTCTAATACTAATATCCTTATATTCTATAATATAGGATTTATAATAGAGATATATATAGGGCCCTATCCTAAAGCTATATATATTATACCTCTAGCTTTAACCTCTATTATAATATTTCTATTAAATTTAGATTAATTAAACTAGTGGATATTATTAAATATATAAATATTAGCTCTAGAGTTATAGAGGACTATATTCTACCTTAATTCTAAGCTATCTATAGTATTAGTTATTAAATTTATGCTTTCCTTTACCTATTAACCTTATTTAGAGCGTATAAATAATAATATATTTATAGTCTTCTTACTAGGGGTAACTATAACTAAGTTATTAGTTAGATTTTATAAAGGTATAAATATCTTACTACTCTTCTTCTTTAGTTTCTAACTTATTACCTTAGACTTTTCTTATAGATTCTTCTTAAGATACTTCTTAATAGTCTTTTTAGAGTTCTTTCTAACTTCCTAGTCCTTTAGTATAGCCTCTAGCTTATATATAGCCTTAAATAAATTATAGGATTCCTATTACTTTAAGGTATTATAAATATTATAATTTATATATCTAGGGTATTTCTTTTTCTTTAATTTACTTTAATTACTTAATCTATTAGTAATAAGTATATTAGCTAACTTTAGTATACTCTATAGAGCTTTATAATCTCTTTTAAACTCTATAATAGCTTTAAGGAAGCTTTAGTCTATACCTTTATTAAGTAAATTATTCTATTTTTTCTAAAATAATTTAAATTTACTATAAAAAGGAATTATAAACTTATATAGTATTATCTCCTTAGTTTATTAGGTCTCTAGATCCTAATAATTTCTCTATAGTACCTTTATTATTACTACCTATTTATACTAATTATAAGTACCCTTAGCTTATAAGTAATTATTAAGGTATATTTCTATAAGAATTAGTATCTTCTAAGTATTTAGCTTATACTAATCTTAAAGAAGCTTTAATATCCTTTAAGAGTACTAATAAACTAACTTCTTTTCTTTCTCTTTAGTATTAAAGTTAAGGGAGTCTTAAATATTCTTTAAGAGAGTTTTATAAATATATTCCCTAATCTTTAGTATTTACTTTAATAGGTTATAATACTTTATAAGATTAACTTATAAATCTCTATATTAGAAGTTATATTTATTTTTTATATCTTTATAAGTAAGCTTCTAATTTTTAATAGTATTAGGGTTATTCTTTATAATCTCTAGTCTTAGACCCCTTTATAGGTATATAGGTATTATAGGTTCTTTAAGTAGTTTATTCTAATTTAGATTAATATACTCCTAAATACTATAGGATTCTATATAATTCTTAATTTATATAAACTATTTAATCTAGTCCTTCTCTAATAATAATATTATATTTAGAGTTTCTTTAGGTATTATAAAGGGGAACTATACTAGTTAAAAGGAAGTATAGGTTATATAGTTTAACTAATTAATATAATAAAAGGGTAATTATCTCTTAATATTAGTAAGTATTAAATTAATAATATTAATAGAGCTTATATTATCTATAATAATTAATAATAAGGGTAATTAAAGCCTCCTAGGCTTATAACTATTAAGGTAGGGGTTAGTGTAGATAATAAAAATAGTTTAATTTTAGTTAATTAGAGGTATAGATAGCACCTAACTTTTATACCTAAAAGGTATATAGTGCGCTATAGTAATAACTAGTCTACAGAGGTACTTCTAATATATTATCTCCACCGTTGTCTTATCGAGGGTTTTAACCCAGTTATTACGCAGGCTGCATCCACACATCCGATACCTCAAGGAGGTCTCCCTGACAATTATAGCTATAACGGTAACCCTCATGATCAGGGATAGTATTCAGAGGTACTAGCGAGGTATCAGAGTCTAGGTAGGTTCTGTGACCTAGCCGGTGCCTTATAACTATCAAAGGGATGCACCGGCATGGAACCTCACAGAAGACACTTCGATGACTATTCGTCAAACAAAGGCGACATGGCCACGTCCAAATGCCATCGCTGGAAGCAACATACATCAAACACGATGTCCGCGCCGCGCCGTTCGGTGTCGAAACAAGATTGCAGCATCGCTTGCGTCCTGCCCTGGTTCCTTGGCTCACTCAGCCAGTCACATCGCTCGACAGCCTTGCAGGAATGGCCTCTCCGGGCCGAACGACGAGAAAGCTGCGGGGTATGACAAAGCTTGTTTTGTTCTTCCCCGGCGTCTACATAATACGGGGAGTACATGGGGGGTCAACGACTTGGCGACGACGCGCATTGTTGCTCTGTTATGTACAACACGGAGGAAGGATCGCCGTGCTTTGTTATGGCCGTGAACCTGGGCTTCTAATTGCACCATGGAAAATAATACTATTGACGCGAGCAGGGGTTGAATCGACCGACGACAATGGAGTGGTCAAATATGTAGATTGCCAAAAAACTACATAAGCGAGGTCGAATCCGCCCATGCGTGCCTGAAAAAGGTCGACTTTGACAAAAAGCGCGCCGTTGTGCTACGTAGCACACAGCGCTGTTCCTTCGCCTTCTCGGCCAACTCGTCCTCCCCGAGCAGGACTTTATTTGCGCAGCCACGGCGATCCATGGCCTCGAACTCGAAGGACGTCATGTGCTCTCCACCGTCTCAGACGTCTTCGTTCCCTGATTTCTCGGCGCGTGGCAAACTCTACCTTTCCTCCGCTCCTGCGCTGTAGAAAAATCGCAACCGCACAGCAGGAGGGAGCCACACAGGCGCAGAAATAAACAACAACAGAGTCCGATCACGTTGGGTAAAGATGTTCTGCAGCAGGCATCCAATTCTCGGCTTCTCTGACAATGTGTCGCACGCGTGTGTTACGCCAAAAGAGGCGGAGAGGGACGGATTCTCTGGCGCTTCTCGACGCGTTAGACTGCATATTTCACATCAAATTGGCTAGGGATGCTGGCCAGGGCCTGAGTTGTCGATCCCGCCTCGAAACAGCAATCGCCCATCGAGCGGGCGGGGTCAGTTGACAAGCGAAGCATGCCAGAAAAGCATGGCGCTATCACGTTTTCCCGGGGAAGGGACAGACGACGCTAGAACCAGCACTCGTCGCACGGCGTGTCAAGTGCAGCCATCATGGGCCGCCAAACAGCGAGATGGCAAGCGGGGGCAATGTCTCACCTGTCAAAGGGATGTCGCTGAGGCCTCTGGTTCCAACCGCGTCGTGATTGGTTTCCGCCAAAGAGTCGTGTTTGAAGAGCCAGCTGGGACCGACGACGAGGACATTCCTAAGCTGCTGGTATGGTAATTCAACACTTTTGGCCAGTCACGAATTGGTGGTACCGATAGTTTTGTCATCAAGGGCAGACTACAATGACGCTAGGCGCAACTCTTAGGTAGTCTGTGTGGAAGCCCAACCAACTTTTCACAGGCTTGAATGCCAGATACAGATCTTCCCCAGACCTGGCGGATGGTGCAAACAATGCCGTGGAGCACTTGTATTATTGCATGTACATGTCCTCTGTGTGCGTGTGCATGTCGCTCTGTGAGTCGTTCGCGAGAGAAAGGCATTTGCCGTGCCACTACGGCTCGGTTACGGACCCACAATCAGCCGATGGAAACAAACATGAACTTATTTTTTTTTAGCCTATTGGCTCTGTTGGCAGACGTGGTATTCGGCCCCATCGGTTCGCAAAATGCAATAACAGCCAAGGTGCTATTCGATATCGGTCGATAGCGTGCAGGATTACTCATTGGGTGCTTGAAGAGACAAAGCAGAGCGCGGAATCGATCCCAGGAAGTATAGAGTCCGCGCTCTGCTTTCCTTGTATTCGTCGGCTTGGATGGATTGAGGCTTGGAACAGCAAGAGATGGAGACTCAGAAGAGACGGATGGCATGAGGGCATGGCATGGGGCATGAGGGCATGAGGGCATGAGGGCATGAGGGCGTGCTAGGGTTCGAGTTCAAGGGCTCAAGGGAAAAAGCCCTTTGCCGAGGTGGCGGCGGTGGACCCAATAACAGAGCCTATTTTGAGCACAATGTCATTTGGATGCGTTCTTTAATGATCCGCAGAGTGTCTGAACACATCGAAGGTCGCATCGAAGGTTAGACAAAGCGCGTAGAAGCCCAAATGAAACTTCTTTGACCGGAATTCCGATGGTTCAGGGGAGAGCAACTGAAAGTGCGACAGAGCTTATGAGAAGCACTACCGGCGGACTACTCGTTCGATAGGATGGGATGCGTGCGATACAGATCCAAGCGAGGTGACACAGAAAGTAGACGAGCAGTACTGGGGCCTCCGTGGATGTGCTGAGAGTTCTTCGGTGTCGCCGTGTGAGACGCGATGATACATGTGCGCTGCACTCTGCAGTGAGCGAGCACTGTACGAAAGGGGGCGACATTCGGGTCAGAGACGGTGTGGTCCAAGTTTGTGCACAGTACGTGCATGCCTGAACGATGGGGAGAAACATCGACTTCTGGGGTATGCAGATGCAGCGTATGC